>CM055127.1:172483564-173743564 GCA_029206835.1 Rana muscosa
ACCCGGGAAAGTACATACCCGCTACACATATATATATATATATATATACACATATATATATATATCAAGTGGAGGAGAACTGCACCCGGTTTGTAGTAAGTGCCAGCAAACAGGTCTTCCCACCGACCTTACATATACAAATAAAGTTCAAGAGTTGCTGCACTTAAAAATAATTTTTTATTTTTCAAGTATCTTCAAGAAAGGTTACATACCAAAAAATATTCAAAATTGTTCAGACAAATGTAGCGATACCTTCAACTAAGAAGGCCGCAAATTTAGTTTGGGCCCTGAAAACAGCTCCGCCAACCCCCGGCAATGTACTCGACCCCCTACTGGCACAGTTAGTATTGGCAGGAATATATATTTTCTTATACTGTATGAGTAAACCCAGACACCAAGACAATAATGAAAAGGGTATCAAATTTACTTTAAGCTTTTGGTAAGAAAAGTTAACAGTGGTAACGGTTCACAGATAATAAATTGCAGAGCCCTGCAGCAATAACACACTATGCATTAGAATGAACAGTAAAGGTGCGCCGCGTGGGCGACCGTTAACTAGGCGTTCTGTGACGCAGTAACCAAATGAACTAACTAGCTGGCCAGGCCTGGCTCAGATATCTAAAACTCAGTCTATAGGGGATGATGGTTTCTTCACCGGCAATTCTTTAAAGGTGGTGCACATTAACAGAATACCATTTGTAATCCAATGGGAAGGTTGCGATGGACTAAACACGTTACTTCATGAACTCTAAGTTCAGCTCTGATATGGATCTCCAGTGAGAGTATCAGAAATAAACTTGTGAGCCCCGGCAGTCTATAGGCACATTAGCAACAACAGTATATGGTCTGAGCATACGCCCTCTCACCCCTCCGGACGCGATCCCAGTCCAGGAACTTCCACCGACTGTGTCCTCACACACACAGTGTCTCCAGCGATCGGGTCCCCGATCCAACCAAGGTTATAGACAAGCGAAGTCAGATGCCACCCAGGCTCGCAGTGGGGTGGAAGGCTCTTTGGTGCTGCGCAAGGCCTCAGGCTTCAGGCCTTGCACTCCGGCACATCCGCACAGGAGGATCAGTCACTGAAGTCTCGTGTCCCAAAGAGACTGAGCCCAGCCTTGCCTCCTTCTTTTATAACCCCTCCCATGAGTCTCTGTGGTGGAAACATGCCGAAAGGGATTCTGGGCAAGGTAGTCCCGAGAGTCTTAAAGGGGACCCCGCTACACAAAGATTTGCGTTTCAGGCTTACATGCTCACGCCCTTCCTCAGATCAGTCAGAACACATCTAACAATTTAATCAAAGTCATGTGTTGTTAAAGACTTATGAACATCATCACATATGGAATCAATTACATGGTTAATTGCTCGCTAATACAATTAAATTCCTACATTCATTCATTATTTCACACCATAGTTACAAAAAGGGTTAATCAAGCTGATCACAATGTTATTATTCCCTCAGGAGACATCCTAATGTCAATCTAAAAAACATATATGTATGAAAAATTAAAAATTATTGAAAAAATAATAATAATAATAAAAAAATGTGTAAAAAAAATATATAAATAAAACATAAATTCATATAAATAAATATAAATCAAAATCTGTATTTTAGATTTAGATTTATTTATATGAATTTATGTTTTCTTTATATATATATATATATTTTTTTTTTACACATTTTTTTAATTTTTTCTTTTTCATACATTAACCCTTTTTGTATCTATGGTGTGAAATAAATAATGAATGTAGGAATTTTATTGTATTAGCGAGCAATTAACCATGTAATTGATTCCATATGTGATGATGTTCGTAAGTCTTTAACAACACATGACTTTGATGAAATTGTTAGATGTGTTCTGACTGATCTGAGGAAGGGCGTGAGCATGTAAGCCGGAAACGGAAATCTTTGTCTGAACAATTTTGAATATTTTTTGGTATGTAACCTTTCTTGAAGATACTTGAAAAATAAAAAAATGATTTTTAAGTGCAGCAACTCTTGAACTTTATTCGTACAGGGGGTCCCCAGGTTACAAACAAGATAGGGACTGTAGGGACTGTAGGTTTGTTCTTAAGTTGAATTTGTTTGTAAGTCGGAACAGGTACATTTTTTAGGGGTAGCTTTAGCCCAAAAAATAGTTTTTATACTTTTTGGAAAACATAGGGAAGGGTTATCACCCCTGTAACATTTGTTTTGCTGTCTGTGCCCCTGTTCAGAACATTTCACCTCACTTTCCGTCCCAATGACAAATGGATTTTGAAAATTTTGGGTTATTAGGGAAACAAGGACTGGTGATAAAGCTCCAGTGGAGAGGAGACACCTTTTTCCCATATTAACTCTTACAGGAGAGAATTTCCTTTCCTAGGGGTAGATTTCCTCTCACTTCCTGTTGTCCCCTTCCGTTTGTAAGTAGGAGTCGTTTTGTAAGTCGGATGTTTGTAAGTAGGGGACCGCCTGTATATGTAAGGTCGGTGGGAAGACCTGTTTGCTGGCGCTTACTACAAACCGGGTGTGGTTCTCCTCCACTTGATATATATATATATATATATATATATATATATATGCTATGTGTGTGTATGTGTATATATATATATATATATATATATATATATATATATATACTGAATATAAACACAAGGACACTAAAAATAAACACAAGGGTATTTTTTTAAACAAAAATTATAAATAAAATAAATGAATAAACAGTTTTTTAAAAAAATAAAGAATATGTGAACTTTTTTGAACACTACTACTTGCACGTATACAGATTTTTATAGCAAAATAAATAAACAATTATAAAAAAATAGATGTGTGTGTGTATATATGTGTATATATATATATATATATATATATATATATATATATATATCCTTTTAAGTGCAAGTGTCAGTGCCCAACAAAGTCCAATAATAAATGTTTTACTTTAATTAACCACTTAAGCCCTGGACCAATACGCAGCATAAAGACCAGGCCCCTTTTTGCGATTCGGCACTGCGTCGATTTAACTGACAATTGCGCGGTCGTGCGACGTGGCTAACAAACAAAATTGACATCCTTTTTTTCCCACAAATAGAGCTTTCTTTTGGTGGTATTTGATCACCTTTTGCGGTTTTTATTTTTTGCGCTATAAACAAAAATAGAGCGACAATTTGGAAAAAAAAATCAATATTTTTTACTTTTTGCTATAATAAATATCCCCAAAAAATATATAAAAAAACATTTTTTTCCCTCAGTTTAGGCCGATACGTATTCTTCTACATATTTTTGGTAAAAAAAAATTGCAATCGGCGTTTATTGATTGGTTTGCGCAAAAGTTATAGCGTCTACAATATAGGGGATAGTTTTATGGCATTTTTATTAATATTTTTTTTTTTTTACTAGTAATGGCGGTGATCAGTGATTTTTATCGTGACTGCGACATTATGGCGGACACATCGGACACTTTTGACACATTTTTGGGATCATTGTCATTTTCACAGCGATCAGTGCTATAAAAATGCACTGGTTACTGTGAAAATGACACTGGCAGTGAAGGGGTTAACCACTAGGTGGCGCTGTAGGGGTTAAATGTTCCCTGCATCGTGTTTCCTTACTGAGGGGGGGGGGGGTGTTCGGGCTGTGTGTTACATGACACCGATCTCCACAAGCATCTCCCTGCTCCATACCTAAAGTGAGCCACGGTTTGACTCACTGGGAAGACAGGGGGGTCGTGAGCGCCCCGCCGGCGGCGCACGCGCGCGCGCAACCCTGACATTTGGCAGTTAAAGGGCCACGTACAGGTACATGATTGTGCCTGTACGAGCCATTCTGCCGACGTGTATATATACAGTGCATGGTCGTTAAGTGGTTAAACAGTTTAATAGTATGCTGTGCAAAACTTCTGTTTGCAAGCAAATTAATCTGTGCTTAGATCTCTCACTATTTCCTCACTCAATAAACTCACCAGAGGTGTTGACTTCTTACATAACATTTCTTTATCCATAATATCCAAAATATGCACCAATATGGAGGGAGATATTTCCATTCAATCCATAGCATCCCAATCTTCCTCTTGTTCGCAAATGTTTTTTTAATATCAGTAAACCAGAAGAAGAGAGATCAAACTTGCATTGTTTAGTTATTTTTAATAATAAAAATAAATAAATAAATTCAAACTCACATTTAAAGTGCCTTACAAAGCACTGCATAGCTCATGCTTGATATAACTAGAGACCGGCACTAACATGCAGGATGATGTCATATTCACATTCCTATAGTGTTTTTAAAAATGAATGCTTGTTTAAAAAATGGTCTTAACAAATTATAACTGTGAATTAATTTACATTACTAAAATGACAAAATCAAATGTTTTATATAGTAATGTTTTTGAAAGTAATAAATTACGTTTATTCAAAGCAAAAAGAATACATGAGGCACAAAGCTAAAAAAAATACTATGATAAGGATCCTTATGTAAAAAAAAAAAGGTGAAAGATATTTTCAGCCGAGTGAATTGCGATTTGCTATTCACAGTCACATCAGTGAAAACAAAGATCCTTCATGGATTAAGCCCACAGTGTTCCAAAAGTGTATTATGCATACAATGTATTTAATTGGGTATCAATTTATTCAATAAAAAATATACATTGGGAAGTTGAAGTAAACAGAGAAAGTTAGTAGTTAATTAAAAAATGATGGCAGCTTATTAAAAACATGGTGCACCCTTTTTGTAGAAGTTTAACCTCTTGCCGGCAACATGGCCAGGCACCTTGACCAGGGTCGCCTTTTCGCATGGGCACGCTGGGCAGTTGCCCGGGGGCCCCACTTGCCCGGGGGCCCCACTTGCCTGGGGGGCTAAGAGAAGGGGCGTCGAAGCTGTGGCATGCAGCACGCCACTCCCTCGACTGCACTGGTTGCTAGAATCGTCGGCCGCCCTTCCAGTGACGTCAGAGGCCAGCATTCAAGCCGCCCCAGCATTCAGAGCACGCCGCGGCCACCCCAGGATTCAGAGCGCGCCGTCTCCGCGGCTGGAAAACTAGCTCTACCCACCTCTGCCATCTTCAGACTCAGCGTGGCTCAGAGGGAGGGGAGCGAGCGGACAGCGGAGCACTTCTGAGAAGAGCTGCCTGACTGAGCTGAGCCTGCCTTGCTGTGAGTGTGAGTGACTGCACTGCACCTGACCTGACACGCGGCCTCACCCTGTAAGTAATTTGTTGTGCCATTCAAACACAGCCACTGTGCCATTCAAACGCAGCCACTGTGCCATTCAAACGCAGCCACTGTGCCATTCAAACGCAGCCACTGTGCCATTCAAACGCAGCCACTGTGCCATTCAAACACAGCCACTGTGCCATTCAAACACAGCCACTGTGCCATTCAAATGCAGCCACTGTGCCAAGTAAACACAGCCACTGTGCCCGTCCCATTTCAATCTGTAATTTCTTGTTTTTAAATGTCTTGCTTTTCAAGCTCGTGTTATATTGTCCAAACGTTGTGTTTAAACACTGATTTTGTTGAAAGTACCAATAAATATAGCCTTATTGATAATTTGCATTTTTATTCTCGTGTCTGATTGTGTAGACAGAGCCCCAGTGCACTGTATTGCCCGGGGGCCTATAATGCTCTTAAGATGGCACTGACCTTGACATAGCCGTACGTCACGGTGTACTTCCTGGTTTTGGCAGCACGCATGCGCGAGCCCCCTGCTGCCCCCCGTTCTGTGATTGGACACAAGTTTGCACAAGTTTGTCAGCAGGGTATAGCCAATGATGATGGCTGTACACCTGCTTACATCAGCTGTGACCAATCACAGCAGAGTTCTGTGTTGACAACACACAGAACTTTGTGTACAGACAAGCGATCTGGCTGTTTCTTCTTCCTGAAATCAACCCTCTCCCTCATCGCTGGTTGAGATTGACAGCAGCAAGAGCCAATGACTCCCACTGCTGTGTGGGAGCCAATGAGGAGAGAGAGAGCTTCGGCACTCATGCACATCGCTGGATTGAAATTGGGCTCAGGTGGCTATAAAACGGAGGTGGGGGGGGGGGGGGGGGTCCTGGGGCCTTTACAGCCACTTAAATTTTTTCACTGTAAAGCCATGAAGATTGCAGATTACTTGTTATGGGTATTTTCTATGTTTACATATTGATTATATTATTTAACCACTTCCCACCCGCCATATAGCAATATGATGTGCACAAAGTGATTGTGTTATCCTGACCGGACGTCATATGATGTGATTAGGATAACAATGATCCGTGGTGCTGTGTGTCAGTCTGACACACTGCAACACTGATTTAGGTAAAGATCCTCTGACGGAGGCTCTTTACCATGTGATCAGCCGTGTCCAATCACAGCTGATCACGATGTAAACAGGAAAAGCCATGTATCAGGTTTTCCTTACTCGCGTCTGACATACGTGAGTAGAGGAGAGCCAATCGGTGTCTCTCCTGACAGGGGGGGGGAGGGGGTCTGCGTTGATTGATTATCATAGCAGCCTCCCTCGAGGATGCCCACCCAGGATCACCAGGGATGCCACCAGGGACCACCAGGGATGACCACCAGGTATGCCACCCATAGCCACCAGGGATGCCAATCAGTGTCCGTATATGATGCCAATCAGCAATGCCTGCCAGTGCCTCCATATCAGTAATGCCCATAAGTGCCATCTATCAGTGCCCATCAGTGCCACCTGCCAGTGCCCATCAGTGCTGCATATCAGTGCCCCATATCAGTGCCCATATATGCCACCTTATCAGTGCCAGTCAGTGCAGTCTCATCAGTGCCCATCAGTGAAGGAGAAAACTTACTTATTTACAAAATTTTATAACAGAAATGAAGAAAAACTTTCTGTCTTTTTTTATTTGTTTAGCAGATAGCTGAAAATTGGCTTGGGCAGGGAGAGGGGAAAGTGCCTGGTATTGAAGTGGTTAAATATAATTTCTCTTAGTTTCTAATAGAAGATTCTGTCATGTTTTAGGTCGTTGGTAAAAAAAATTGCTCTGTTAGTAAATTTTCCATGTTTTGTCGGCAAAAAAAGTCATGAGGAATCGGCAACCCTGCTCGGAAGCCTTATGAGGTCAGGGATTGGACAGGGCAGTAACCATCAGACTTTAGGAGACCTCTCACCCCTTATTAAGACCTCTCAGAATTTGAGACTTTCAGGTTCTTGGTTCCCCACTGTGCTTTGGGGTTCCTCTTGCCAGTTGCTGCCGCACTACAGGACACAATGATAAATAGTGGCCAGCAGATTGAGCCACTGAAAGCCGTGGGGGGAACCAGGCGTCTGACACACTCGCATGATCCAGATTCTGAGATTTCTTCAAGCAGCAATACAGTGCAGATTGGCAGCACATGAAAGATATGTATGAATTATCTTCTTTTTGGGGGCACCTTGTCTTAAAGTTTATGTTACTCAAACATTTTCATATTCCTGATATGTGCCTGCTGTACCATGTACTTTTGTTAAAAAGTATCCAATTCTCTTTGTATTGCTTCCATTGTGTGAAATACCTTGTGTTCCTGCCAGTCTGCCAGTCCCTCTCATTTCCTATTCCAAAAAGACCATGCTAGGTAGGCATGGGAGCTGATCCATCCCAGAGTGATCAGTTTTCTGGCTGTGCTGGGAGCTCAGCCTGCCTGTCCCCTGGTGGTCAGACTTGTGCTGACATGCCCCTTCTGCCCAGCCATTCACTGCTCTTTTTTTGCGTCCTGCTGACTCACCCCCCCCCCCCCCCCGTAGTCTCCAAGCCCTTTGTTTGTAATGTTTTTAAACATGTACACAAATGTTTTGCCTTTCATTTTTATTTTAAACTGAATGGATTTTTTTCCTGGATAAGGATTCACATATACTTTATTATTCTAGCAACAGGCTCACCTAAATGTCCATTGCTTCATATACTGTAAAGGCAAATGTTATATAAAAACAAGTTGACTATTATCTGGTTTCTTGCTCATGTAATTCTCTTTAACCATAGATATGAAACATTTGTTTCTTGAACCAAGCAGCGATATCATTTCAGAAAAGATGGCACGTGTTGATTTGGATGGGACTACACCAGAAATCAGCACCCTCACAGAGGTAACACACGTCTATCACTAACCAGCAGATGTTGGGTTTAAGTAAAATTGTGTCATGCAAATTAACTGAAAAATCTAAGGCTGTTTTGACTTGGTGCATGTGGCCCTTTGGGCTTTGCACCCATTTATACCTTGGGGGCCAGTGGTGGCCGGTGGAATTTTTTTTTTTGGGGGGGCGGCAAACAGTATATCACCCCCGGGATGGTCGGTAGCACTTACCCCATCACCGGCGGCTTCCCCTGCTCGGTGGTGTCTTCCCCTGCTCTGTGGTGTCTTCCCCTGCTTGGTGGTGTCTTCCCCTGCTTGGTGGTGTCTTCCCCTGCTTGGTGGTGTCTTCCCCTGCTTGGTGGTGTCTTCCCCTGCTTGGTGGCGTCTTCCCCTGCTCGGTGGCGGCTTCCCCTGCTGGGTGGCGGCTTCCCCTGCTCGGTGGCGGCTTCCCCTGCTCGGCGACGTCTTCCCCTGCTCGGCGATGTCTTCCCCGGCTCGGCGACGTCTTCCCCGGCTCGGCGACGTCTTCCCCGGCTCAGCGGCTGCTTCCCCTGCTCGGCCATGTCTTCCCCGGCTCGGCGACGTCTTCCCCGGCTCAGCGGCTGCTTCCCCTGCTCGTGGCGGCTTCCCCTGCTTGGTGGCTACTTCCTCTGCTCGGCGGCCTCCCGTTCTCCTGCTGTTTTCCTGTGGCCTCCCGTTCTCCGCATCATCATGGCGGCGGCGACTTCCGTTTCCTCCCTCCTCCTCAGCGACCAATCGGGAGTCTTCTCTTTTCGGCCAATTGGAAAACGGGTCTCACACCCGCTTCTGATTGGCTGGATTGAGGATCAGTGTTTCAGCAGCAAATATTAATTCGCTGTGCATCCTCTGCGATCCGAGCCCACCCGATTTTGAAGATATTAGAGCCTCTGGCTCTAATCAGGTGCTTCAACAAAAAAAACCTGCCCGCTGTAATTTATGCACCCTGTGCCCTGAGAGGGGCCGGACGCATGAATAAGGGGTGGCCGCAGCGGCCATGGATAGATTCATGCTATGCATGGATCTATCCATTGCATATAAGGGGGGTGGAGTGGAGAGAGGGGGTGGCTCCCCCCGGGCGCCCCTAATGACAACAACTAGAAATGCACTGCTTGGGGCCCCGGCCTTCGGAAATTAAGATTCCTAATTTTGTTCACACCCAGGAATAACAACAACTAGAAATGCACTGAGCGCTAGTTTCCTATTATGGGCTGAAGACTGAATGGTGTCAGCCCTTAACAGTTGTCTTCTTCTTAACATCTTTAAAATCAGTTCTGCCCATTTTTAAGGCTAATAAACAATGGATTGTTAAACAAATAACATACGGGCAAAGTACTGCCCTGGGAAAAATTTAGTAATGTAAAAATAAAAATACATTTTTTGCAGGGGGTAGTGATCTTATTAATTCCTAAAGTGAATTATTAAAAATGGAAAATTATTTTAACCGCTTGACCTCCGGAAGATTTACCCCCCCCCCCTTTCATGACCAGACCATTTTTTGCGATACGCCACTGCGTTAATTTAACTGGAAATTGCGCGGTTGTACGATGCTATTTCCCAATAAAATCTATGTAATTTTTTTTATCACAGATAGAGCTTTCTTTTGGTGGTATTTGACCAGCTCTGCGCTTTTTTAATTTTTAGTTCTATAAAAAAAAAAAAAAAATAGACTGCCAATTTTGAAAAAAAAACAATATTTTTTGCTTTCTGCTTTAAAATATATCCAATAAAAAAAATGTAAAAATCTCATTTTGGCCAATATGTATTCTGCTACATGTTTTTGGTTAAACAAGGCCCTATAAGCGTATATTGATTGGTTTAAACAAACATTATAACGTCTACAAACTATGGGATATATTTATGGAATTTGAATTTTTTTAGATCAACAAATTATAGCGTGACTGCGATATTGAGGCAGACAATCAGACACTTTTGACTCTTTGCGGGAACCAGTGACACTAATTCAGTGCTAAAAATATGCACTGTCACTGTGCTAATAACACTGACTGGGAAGGGGTTAACATCTGCCAGTGCTTTTGTGTACACAGTGTGCTGCTTTCACTAAGGGAAGAGGCCAATTCTAGTCCCTGCTTTGCAGGAACACAGGATCGATCCCTTCCCCCCCCTGTCAGAACAGAGATTTGCCATGTTTACATATCTTAGTTCTCTGTGAATTGGCGATGATCAGTTTGTGCCGGGAGATGTGAAGTACCCGGCACCTGCAGGTCGGCTTTTGCTGTGAAGCAGAAATGGCCCGCTGGTGGCACCCGGACACCCCCTGCAGGTGGAAGTGCAGGATCATGCATACCGTATATACGGAATCCTGTGCACAGCTACCACCCTGTAGCAGTAAAAGTGCTATAGGGTGGTCAGCAAGCGGTAAAATAAAATCATATCTGTACAATGTAAAAACGTATTTACAAAGCTGATATTTGCAAAGAAAATTCTATTTGACCTGCCAGTAAATGACATTTTCCTGCCAGCCTGCCAGCTCGTTTTTTCTTTTCTTTGCAAAAAATCGCTTTTGCTGGAGTTTGTGTGGAGTTGCCCTTAAAAAATTAATAATAGAACCATATCTTTGATGAGGGTTTGGTACGAATTTAGAGGGGGACCCCACGCAAAGAAGAAACAGAAAAGAGAGGTGTGGGGTCCCAAAATACTTTCCCGTCTCCTGGATCATAAAAGGCCACATGCCAATAAAGTGGAAGTCCACACAAAAATAGAACCTCCGCTTTTTGGAACCCTCCCCCCTCCGGTGTCACATTTGGCACCTTTCAGGGGGAGGGGGGTGCAGATACCTGTATAATACAGGTATTTGCACCCACTTCCAGGCGTAGACCCCCACAGAATCCCGCAGAGTTCACCCTGCTTCCCGTCTCCCCCTGCTGTCTTCTGGGAGACACACGGGTCCCAGAAGATAGCATGGGCTATTCGAATTGCGAGGTGCAAGTCGCGCATGAGCAGTAGGGAACCAGGAAGTCAAGCCGCAAGGCTTGACTTCCTGATTCCTGGCGGCGGCATCATCCGAGGACCGAGGGACGGGTCGGCCTCGGGTGCCGACATTGCGGGCGCCCAGGACAGGTAAGTGTCCTCATTTTAAAAGTCAGCAGCTGCAGTATTTGTAGCTGCTGACTTTTAAAAAAATAATTTTGGCGGACCTCCGCTTTAACATGAGGAGGGTGCCTTGCCAAGGGGGTAACCCCTGGGCTAAGCACTTTTTCTCCACGTTTATGAAGACAGGTTTTGTGCAACCCCTCCATTTGAAGTATCTGTGCAGATGCACTATATTTATGCATTTGCATGCTGATCCACTAAAGGAATGGCTCATTCGTTGTTAGTATACCTGCGACCACCACCCCCCTAACAGTCAGCCTGAGTGAAGATGCCACATTTAGCAGCGATATAAATACTGATAATGTGTTACTTCCTGCTGCATCGGAGGTTCAGCACTCAGAGCGTGGGAAGGTGAACACCCCATTTAGTTCAGCTGTTCACCAAATAAGAGAAATTCGTACTGGATTTACCTTCAGTCTGAACCCAAAGCTTATCTCTACAGATAATATAACCTCAAATTGTACTTTGGTAAAGTTGATTAAATATACAACATTTCATGTTCAGTTTTATTTTGATGTAGGAAGGCAACATCATTTCTCCAAGTGTTCGTGGCAAGACCTACAGGTAAGAGGAGACGCATACATCCTACTAGCATTGGAGATCTGTAGCTAATATATATACTGTGTGTATATATAAATATATTTATTTTGCCTGAGAGGGATCTATATTTATTTATATATATATATATATATATATATATATATATATATATATATATATATATATTTTTTTTTTTATTTAGTCTTGAACTCAAACCTGGCCATCTTTTCTGCTGTTCGAAGACGGGGATTAAATTCCAGGTGAAATCTCCGGTCACAATTGAATATGAGCTGGAATATGGCAAAGACTACACAAAACAAATCAAAGACAGCGGATATGAACTCGTTGGTCCTCTTTTTAACATCACAGTCGAGCCCGGTGTGGTGTCCACTGTGCACCTGCCACATTATTTGTATTTAGAAGGTGAGTCATTTACTGGAGGTGTACTAACTAGTTTTTCAGGAACTCCAGGAGGAGAAGAAGCTCAGGCAGTGTTAATGCAATAACTAACAAGAGATTTGTAAAGGGCATTAATACCCTAAACGTACCCAAGCACAAAAAAAGGGGGCACTGGTGCAACTGACAAAACAAAACAAAAAAAAGTAATGGGCAAAGAGTGATAAACAAATGAAGGGAGTCTTTTTAACTCCTTAACCACTTCAGCCCCGGACCATTTTGGCTGGTTAAAGACCAGGCCACTTTTTGCGATTTGGCACTGCGTCGCTTTAGCTGACAATTGCGCGGTCGTGCGACGTGGCTCCCAAACAAAATTTACGCCCTTTTTTCCACACAAATAGAGCTTTCTTTTGGTGGGATTTGATCAGCTCTGCGGTTTTTATTTTTGCGCTATAAACAAAAATAGAGCGACAATTTTGAAAAAAATTCAATATTTTTTACTTTTTTGCTATAATAAATATGCAACAAAAATATATAACATTTTTATTTTTTTCCTCAGTTTAGGCTGATACGTATTCTTCTACATATTTTTGGTAAAAAAAAATCGCAATCAGCATTTATTGATTGGTCTGCGCAAAAGTTATAGCGTTTACAAAATAGGGGGTAGTTTTATGGCATTTTTATTATTTATTTATTTTTTTACTAGTAATGGTGGCAATAAGTGTTTTTTTTCGTGACTGTGACATTATGGCGGACACATCGGACACTTTTGACACATTTTTGGGACCATTGTCATTTTCATAGCGATCAGTGCTATAAAAATGCACTGGTTACTGTGAACATGACACTGGCAGTGAAGGGGTTAACCCCTAGGTGGCGCTGTAGGGGTTAAGTGTTCCCTGCATAGTGTTTCTAACTGAGGGGGGGTTGGGCTCTGTGTCACATGACACTGATCTCCGCTCCGAGTACACAGAGCCGAGATCCGTGTCATTGTCACTAGTCAGAGCAGGGAGATGCTTGTTTACACGAGCATCTCCCCGCTCTATACCTCCGTGAGACGTTCGCGTGGATCCCCGCGGCGATCGAGTCTGCGGGATCCGCGGTCCGACTCACGGGGATGGCGGCAGGGTCGCAAGCGCGCCTCCGCCGGCGCGCGCATGACCACTCGGCAGGCATTTAAAGGGCCACGTACAGGTACGTCATTATGCCAGTCCGTGCCATTCTGCCGACGTATATCTACAGTGCGTGGTCCTTAAGTGGTTAAAGCCCCGTACACACGGTCGGAATTCCCGACAGAAAAAGTCAGATGGGAGCTTTTGGTCGGTGTGTATGCTCCATCTGACTTTTTCTGTCGGGAATTCGGACAGAAATAGACTGAGAGCAGGTTCTCAATTTTTCTGTCAGAATTTCCGACGGACGTTTTCCCATTAGAAATTCCAACCGTGTGTACAGGGCTTTAGAAAAGTCCATAAAAATCACTGTGGCACAAGGTTCACATTATGGCAGCATCAGCAGTTTCTCTTCCAAGTGGGATCTGGAGAGACTCCCACCAGTAAACCATGGATAAACAGAAAATAGAAGGAGAGAAAAGCATCACTTCCTAAGCTTAGCATTTATTAAAACATATTGGTAAAATGAAAAACAATAAATATGCACACATGTTTAAAAGACATTAAAAAGCATCTCAATAGCAACCTTCCAGGTGGTCAATGGTGAGCAAGCCCCTCTGATGTAATGTAAGGTGCTAGGAACCAGGGAGTTGACCAGGGAGCACCAGGAAGCAGGAGTAGGCTTCCGAGTGATATGAACTTTTGTACTAGGCGTTCCTCAATATCCACTCCAGAGTGTAAGTGACACATATACTTATATACAGCTCTTTTTAAATTTTCAGGTCTCGGTAGGGACAAATCCAGCATTAAATATGGTCACTTTAAAGATGAAAAGGTACATTTTAAAACCCCAACAAGCATCAATTCATCTTACATTGTGTTGGTCAATCCCACTTTCTCCCGTGCCGGAGCTATGTTTCGTTCAACGTCCTTTTTGACACTGAGGAAGAAATCCATTCAAATTGATGGGAAGGTTGTTTTATACTTCCGTATAATGAGTCCACACAATGAAGAAATCAAAGAATACCGGACTCATTTGTATCTGGTGCCCTGCAAGAATCCTGACCTACAGGTAATATGTCCATGTGTATTTTTACTTTACATGTCCCTGCCCATCTTGTTGACATGATTATGCACAATGCAGGACATGCAGTGATGGTATGGAGGGTGGGAGAGAAGACGGAAGCACTGAATGTCATTAAACCATGGTTCAAGGTATATAGTCCTCTGTCCCGGCAATATACATAAAAAATAATTTTAAAAAAATGGCGCGGGGGTCCCCCCTTTAAAATCCATACCAGACCCAAAGTGCCTGGTATGGATGGGGGGAACCCATGCCATTTTTTTTTCTTAATTCTGTCATAGGGCTCCCCTTAACCACTTCAATACACTATGTTATATATTGTACACTGCACTATATTATCTGTATTATATATACTACACTGAGGGCACTATATACTCTGAACTGCAGTATATATACCATACAAACTGCACTCTATACTCTGAACTGCAGTATATATACTATACTATATACTCTCCCAAAAAATTGGGCCTTGGGTGTTGGTGGTGGCAGAACACTGTCAGGTGTGCAAACTCCTGACTCCAATTAGCTTTTATTATCTATGTGTTCACTTATTGTTCCTCCAGCCCTGTGAATGTTTAATGGGTGTGTTCAATAAAGACTCAAGAAATTTGAATTTGGTAGTGTGTTATCAGTTTAAGCCAGGGGTCTCAAACTGGCGGCCCTCCAGCTGTTGCGAAACTACAAGTCCCATGAGGCATTGCAAGGCTGACAGTTACAAGCATGACTCCCACAGGCAGAGGCATGATGGGACTTGTAGTTTTGCAAAAGCTGGAGGGCCGCCAGTTTGAGACCCCTGGTTTAAGCACATTGTGTTTGTCTATTGTTGTGACTTAGATGAGGACCAGATCACATTTTATGGCAACTAACTGCAGAAAACGAGTTAGTTCCAAGGGGTTCTTACACGTTTTCTTGCCACTGTATACCGTATTTATCAGCGTATAACACGCACAGGCATAGGTGTGCGCAGCCTATTGCATTAGGGTGTGCACCCCAAAGCTCAAACACACATGAAGGCCACCCGCTGTCACAGGGAGGAGGCTCTAGTAGTGGGAGACCGTTGATTGGGAGCATATTAAATACGAGTTTAATGTGTTCCTAAGGTTGAACCTAGCCTTTAATATAATGGGGGCATTTACACTGGCCACTGGCATCCCCCAACCACCCACCTGGTGCCGCCCCTGGATAATGCTTATTCACATCGGGTGATTAGGGTGTGCCCAGGCACACCCGGCACACCCTGTGCACACGCCTATGCGCGCAGGCGTATAACACGCACCCTAATTTTAAGAGGGAAGTTTCAGGAAAAAAACTTTCCACAGCCCCCTGCGTATAAAACGCAGGCACAGTTTACCCTCTATTTTCAGGGTAAGAAAAGTGAGTGCTATATGCCAATAAATACAGTATATAAAAAAATGCTTCACTAATAGAACTCAAATAAGTCAGTTTTTTTCAGCCTTGTTTTAGTGTGTTTTTTTTTTTGTTTTTGTTTTTTTAGCTCTCCTTGCTGAAAATAATTGTACTTATAGCAAGTAACAATTGTTATAGCTTAGTAAAAATAACTTATATTGCTTATTAAGTGAGAAGCACAAGCCCTCTATGTAACTGCTGTTTATATTGTGAAATATTTAAGTGATATTTTTATTAATTATTTTAAAATAATTTTCTTTGTTTCCATTAAATACAGAAACTCGATGATATGAAAGAAAAAAATGGATTTTATAAGCTTGATAAACCTTACAGCACCAAATTAATTGCTGGGGAAACCTACAAAGTGAATGTTGAAGAAAAAAACACCAGTGTTATACCTGAGGTAATTCTATGCAGTATATTTAGTGTACTAATTGGAATCTGGAAGCCCCTTTAAAAGTAAGAGGGTCTGCAGGTACCACCCCTCATGTGTTGGAGTGCCCCTACTTATTCACCAAAAAAGTCAATAGTATGTAGCACCCTCCTAGGGAATAGGATGCTAGGTAAATTAAGTCTGGCTATTCTGTATCAAGTGGAGCAGTTGTTGATTGCTTTAACCTGCTCAGTGTTTCACAGGCTGCTGGTATGATTATTTCCCCTGCATTCTAGGGGTTCTGGAATTACAGTTGGAGTAAATGCAGAAGGGCAGTCTGATTATTTATTGGGACCCAGCCAAACCCTGAAGAGGTGTACCCATTAGGTGGCTGGAGAACCCATAAATAGTCTGAGGCCTGGAGAAGAAATTGAATGTGTCCAGTTCTGCAGGATGAGCCCATAGCCTGAAGGGGCTCTGCACCTAAGGGCAGTTTGCTTGAATGCTGTAATATGCTTTATGAGGTCCCAGCTGTAGCATAGCTGGGGGGGCCTATTTAAAGGGTTTTGAATGGGATTCTGGTCTGGGGAGCTTACTGAAGAGTGCCTTGTGGAAGTTAGAAGGATGCATCAAGCTTTCCTGTTCCATTGTGAACCTTCTCTCCCTCACTGAAGAGTGCCTGGTGAAATTCAGAAGGAGGCAACCCATAATGCTTTGGCATTGTGAGTACCAACGTATATAACTCAGGGCCTTATACCGTGTACACACGACCATTTTTCTCGTCGGGAAAAATTTCATTTTTTCTCTTTGACGAGAAAAACCACAGTGTGTGGGCTTTCCAGCATTTTTCCCGACGAGAAAAACGGCAAGAATCACGACGAGAAAAATTAGAACATGCTCTAATTTTTCTCGTTGTGATTCACGGCATTTTTTTCTACTGTAGTTTTCCCATAGGGAAACACTGCCAGGGAGCCCACACACGGTCGTTTTTCTCGACCAAGAGAAAAAATGTCATGATAACCGGCCGTGTGTAGGGGACCAAGCCGGTCCTCGTTTTTCCTGTTGGGTTTAATGGCGGTGTTTTCACCGCCATGAAACTCGATTGTGTGTACACGGCATTAGTGACTGTGTGCGGTTCTCTCCTTTTCTGAAAACCCTTTTAGTTACTCAGCTTGAGGAGGCTGTTACAGGAACTTGGTTCTGGGTACATTTCCTGCACTTGTGTAAAGAGACTGAGAAGTCTCCTCTTGCTCCCTTTGTTCCTGGGATGTCCCCTTCTTCCCTTTACGCTTTCCAATTTCTGCAGCAATAAAGAGCATAAAGGACATTCCCTAGACAATTTTTTTGAGCCAGAGAGAGAGAAAAAATGTGGTGTGCCTGGCCAGCTCTGCACTAAAATTGGGGAAGGAATCAGTTGCATTACAGTGCTTCCTTGGGGGTAGCATTACAAGTAAATAAACACATACACTTTTTGACAGGACCTTTAATTGTTCGCCGCCCGCCAGGCTAGGTGATGTACCCATACAATGAGCCATGATTGGGCATAGTCATCATTACTTTCTCCAATCATGGCTCTGACAGTGCTCTGCGCCCTGATTGGGCAAACCTTTATTTGTTTCAGCCAATCAGGGCTTCCAATGCACTGTACGGCCGCACATTGCATTATGGTCCTTCAGCGGGCCGAACAAATGGTCGAACACTCCGACAATTCGGGTGTTCATCGAAAGAGCAAATAGCCAATGTTTGGGCCAAACTCATGCTCTGGCCAAACCGTTCGCCAAACTCTAATAATAATATTAATACTAATAAGTAATAAGCATAAGAATTTGTAATTATGACCCCATAACAAGCTAAACATTTTATATATTTTTAGTCTTTGAAGTTTAAACTGAACAATCCTATCAAAGATCTGCCGTTTGCGGAAATCAATGTGGAAGGAAGTGCGACATCGATTTCTCTAAATTTGGCTACAGCCGAGAAGTCTGTATGGACGGGGGCACTGACAAGAGGTATTATTATAGTAACTGACTAGAATTTTTCATCCCCTTGTGCTGGGATATTAAAATTATCTCTCAAAGAGGTCTATTATTAAAAATATTCACTTTGCAAATGTCTCAACATTCATGCAAATGTAACCAACATCACCCCCGTAATTTTTGTAATATGTGTGTATTAATATGGGCAGCACAGTGGCTAAGTGATTAACTCTTCTGCTTAGTAGCAGTAGGGTCATCTGAATGAATTCCAACCATGGCATAACCTGCACAGAGTTTGCATGTGCAGCCAAGTGCTGGCATAAGGCCCCTTTAGGATAAAAGAAAGCAAAGATGAACTTTGCAAAGACAACTATTGTGGGACAGCAAATTCCGACATGTCTACTTGCTATGTTCTCATTGACACTTTGTGCCCTTCACTGATTGGATGACATTGGAGAAGGAGGTGCTTTAAAAGAAGGAATTGTGGGAGGTGTAGTTTCGCCATGTATAGGTGACACTGTCCCACAGCTGTGTAGCGGCCTCCCCTTTCCCGTTTTCTACCTTTCTCTTTACGGCTGGTTGACTCGTCTAGGGGCACCAGGGAGTAGAATGGGGGGGGGGGGGAGCGCACCACCAGCTCGTGCTCTCTGATGTGTGTTATGCAGAGATATGAGCTAAACCTTTTACCTTCGGGTCTGTGTTTCCGTCCGGAGCCTCAGCTTCTCCTGCAGAGGATGATTGCCTCCGTTCAGACAGGGTACTTAGCTCCCAGTAACTTGAGTTCCACACCAAATAAAGTCCAACACTTATTTATTCTGTGTGAGCAATAAACAGTCCTTGAAGTGTAGACTGGTTGAACTTAAAGAACAGACAGGGTGTGGGAAGGAGAAGGTCCAGGCACAATCAAAGAATTAAGTTCTCTCCTGTTCCGTATAGCGCAAACAGGCTTGGCGCACAGTCACTGCCACCGACTGTGAATTCGGTCTCTGCCACAAACCTTGGTGAAAGTAGAGGTCTCTGCCACAGACCCTGGTGATAGGTCTCTGCCACCGACCTGGTTCAGTTGGATCCCCGCCACTGACCATAAGAACGTGGATTACCTTCTTTAGAACAAATGGCCCTTGTCAGGGAAAGACATCCATCCGGACAGTCTCCAGAGGCCCACACCGTCACCAGGATTATGCTGTACCAGCTCTTCGGGAGGGTCACCACTCTGGTCCCTTATGCCCTGGATTTGGGCACCCGATTCCGGGGGCACTCTAGGAATGCTTCATCCCTCGCGGGACCCAGTGGAAGGTACTGGGCCCCAGGCCTTCTTGCAAAGTACCTCACCCCAGGCCTAAGGTGCTTGGGATGGAACACAACCCCATGCGCCCAGGCCCAAGGGCACCTGGGCACGGACAAACGGACAGCAGCCCCCAGGCTCAAGGTGCCTGGGGTTCGGACCTCGTGTGCAAGATGTCCGCCCCTTTTATAGCCTCTCCCAGCAGGCACAGCAGGTTTCCCGCCGTACCACTGCCGCGAGGGGACACAAAAGGCACGGCCTCCCAATGGTGGTTCAACCCCGGCCCAGGGTGACAGCGCCACCCATAGGCCGCAGGTATCTGGACACCATTGATATCCTCCACGAGCCAAAAAGGTCCATAAACCCCCCTTAAATACTGTACCCTGCTACACCTGCAATAAAAAATACAGTTACCAGGGGGCAATGCGGACTGGGAGAAGTGGAGAAGAGTCTCAGTGAACTGCTTGGGGAGGTTTGGGGGCACTTGGAGCCAGAATAGAGAGGGAAGCAGATGTCTGAGCTAGAGTGCTAATCCTTACAACTGCATGCCCATCAGTGCAGCCTAAACAGTATCAGTCCAGCATACCTGAGTGGGGGTCGCTGATTATCCTTCTGCATCTTCAGCATATCAGAGCAGAAAACCAGAGCTCCAGCTATTGGTCTATGAGGGGCCCCTCCACTACAGGCATCCACGGCTGAGGCACAGGATTGGCGAGCGAGTTGTCAACCCATTATGTGTACTGTACAGCAGAAAATGAAATGTAGCCCAACCTAGCCTCAACCTCCAGCTCCCTAAGCACTGCTCTGCCTGATTAGTCTACGAAAGAGTACCACCATATCATCCCCTCAGGATTACCCCATTAACACAGATCTACCTTCATTCCCATTTGAACCGGATTAGTTTGCTATCTTTAACATTTCTCAATAAAATTACTTTAACCAACGCCTCTCCAATAGTTGTTGTTTGACCTGAAAGCAGATTGAAGCAACAAAACATCACCATCTGTGGACCACCATAAGGGCCCCAACGAAGTTGGCAGAAAATATTAGCTTGAGACTACCTTATTCTTTCTCACAGCAATTTGAATAGGACTTTAAGTACTGCTTATCCCTTCTATGGTAAAGTCGTGCAGCCAGACTTGGACCTAGCAGAGTCACTCCATGGCTATAAATTGATGTGTATATAAATGTGTAGGTACAACAATATATACTCCTGCGCTGATGGATAAGTAAATGTGCAAAACAAACTTGATTGAATACATTTAAATAAATAAAATGTAATAAAAATGAAAGTTTATGTGCCTTTAAATGTCAAAATCAATATGAGTGCTACCCGATGCTGATTAAACTAACACACAGTTGCCATTGTGCAACAAATAATCATTAATCAATACATAACCATAAATAAATAATGAATAAAGTCCATATATAGAGTTCATGAATTCATAAAAGTTCATAGGATTCACAATCTTCAAAGTTCAGATTAAAATTTTCTTTGTGCAAAATAAAGTACCAAGTAATGAAAAACAGATTATACTGTGTAGTCCGTGCTCTCCTCTGTATGCCCTCTCACTCATCAGATACTAAGGACTCCCATGACAGAAATCACAAACACTTGTGTGGATGGTTGGGCTCTGTTGTCCCTCTGGCTATATGGGTTGTCCTCAGTGTACGGTCATACGGTATAAATGAATGGCTTTCTTGTTAAAAATAAATAAATGAATGGCAGAGAGAGAGCAATATAGCATAATTTTGTTTATTTCCATAAAAATATATATATATACAGTATATATTATCCACTCAGATGTTAAAACGCTATGACAAGTATAAAACCCAGAATTGGTTAGGTTAGGTGGCTCCTTTCTAAATTGGCCATTCTATGTGTATGTATGAATGTGGGTTATGGACCTTAGATTGTAAGTTCCTTGAGAGCAGGGATTGATGTGAATGTACAATATATGTACAGTGATTACGGAAGGTATTCAGACCCCCTTAAATTTTTCACTCTTTGTTATATTGCATCCATTTGCTCAAATCATTTAAGTTCATTTCTTCTCCTCATTAATGTACACACAGCACCCCATATTGACAGAAAAACACAGAATTGTTGACATTTTTGCAGATTCATTAAAAAATAAAAACTGAAATATCACATGGTCCTAAGTATTCAGACCCTTTGCTCAGTATTTAGTATTTGCACCCTTTTGATGAGTCTTTTTGGGAAAGATGCAACAAGTTTTTCACACCTGGATTTGGGGATCCTCTGCCATTCCTCCTTGCAGATCCTCTCCAGTTCTGTCAGGTTGGATGGTAAACATTGGTGGACGGACATTTTTAGGTCTCTCCAGAGATGCTCAATTGGGTTTAAGTCAGGGCTCTGGCTGGGCCATTCAGGAACAGCCACAGAGTTGTTGTGAAGCCGCTCCTTCGTTATTTTAGCTGTGTGCTTAGGGTCATTGTCTTGTTGGAAGGTAAACCTTTGGCCCAGTCTGAGTTCCTGAGCACTCTGGAGAAAGTTTTCATCCAGGATATCCCTGTACTTGGTCGCATTCATCTTTCCCTCGATGGCAACCAGTCGTCCTGTCCCTGCAGCTGAAAAACACTCCCACAGCATGATGCTGCCACCACCATGCTTCACTGTTGGGACTGTATTGGACAGGTGATGAGCAGTGCCTGGTTTTCTACACACATACCGCTTAGAATTAAGGCCAAAAAGTTCTATCTTGGTCTCATCAGACCAGAGGATCTTATTTTTCACCATCTTGGAGTCCTTCAGGTGTTTTTGTTTAGCAAACTCCATGCCGGCTTTCATGTGTCTTTCACTGAGGAGAGGCTTCCGTCGGGCCACTCTGCCATAAAGCCCCGACTGGTGGAGGGCTGCAGTGATGGTTGACTTTCTACAACTTTCTCCCATCTTCCGACTGCATCTCTGGAGCTCAGCCACAATGATCTTTGGGTTCTTCTTTGCCTCTCTCACCAAGGCTCTTCTCCCCCGATAGCTCAGTTTGGCCGGACGGCCAGCTCTAGGAAGGGTTCTGGTCGTCCCAAACGTCTTCCATTTCTTTGGAACCTTAAGTGCAGCAGAATTATTTTTTGTAACCTTGGCCAGATCTGTGCCTTGCCACAATTCTGTCTCTGAGCTCTTCAGGCAGTTCCTTTGACCTCATGATTCTCATTTGCTCTGACATGCACTGTGAGCTGTAAGGTCTTCTATAGACAGGTGTGTGGCTTTCCTAATCAAGTCCAATCAGTATAATCAAACACAGCTGGACTCAAATGAAGGTGTAGAACCATCTCAAAGATTATCAGAAGAAATGGACAGCACCTGAGTTAAATATATGAGTGTCACAGCAAAGGGTCTGAATACTTAGGACCATGTGATATTTCAGTTTTAGTTTTTTAATAAATCTGCAAAAATGTCAACAATTCTGTGTTTTTCTGTCACTATGGTGTGCTGTGTGTACATTAATGAGGAAAAAAAATGAACTTAAATGATTTTAGCAAATGGCTGCAATATACCGTAACAAAGAGTGAAAAATTTAAGGGGGGTCTGAATACTTTCCGTACCCACTGTATATATACAAGCCTGTATGTATATATATATTTTATGCACTGCAGATCACTGAGTCGCCTGCCTGAAAGTGTCTTTGAACGCGTAGACCAGGAATGGCCTACTGTCAGGTATAGGCTTGGCTAGACTAGAATGCAGTGGATACTTTCCGTACCCACTGTATATATGTAAATCGCTGAGTAAATTGACAGTGTACCTAAAATAAATAAATACATTTCTTTGTTGCCTTTTCCTAACATTCCATCCCAGGAGAAAAATAGCCATGAGAATATTCAACTATGGGAGTTAACCTTCATCAGAGAAAATATCCTAACACTATAGGCTAAGAACATTCGACCATATGCCCGCTAGGAAGCCGGTGCTAATCACAGGCAGTGAGACATTTTCCCGATCCGCGACTGAACAGATCAGGAAATGTCTCACTGCCTGTGATTAACGCTGCACAGTGCCGGCTTCCTGGCAGGCGTGGGCACGTGGGGTTGCAAACACGCCCAAGCTCATCCTTACTCCTGAGTTTTTAATTACCAGATCTGCTGTATCCCAAAAAATATATAACTAATAGAGCTTAGCCTACATAGTGATTGTCCATCCTTACTCAGGAGCAACTTACCTTTGATTTAACTTATTCTTTTTATTAGGCATGATCCCCTTGTTCCTGTACATATCAACATGTAATAGCTGATAGGAAGCTGTAAAAACTGCCTGATAATAATGTGCGTTATATTTTCAGCCGACCTGGAAGACCTGTCAGTGATGATGAAATCTATAAGGCAGACCGGTATGTTGCAACTTCCATTGTCACAGCAATTGGGGTAAATTGTATTTATAGAGAGATAGAAGAAAGAAGGTGGCAGAAAAAAAAAAAACAAGTGGCCCAACGTATGTCTTGAGGGTTTTTATTTTATTTTTATTTTTTCTGATAAAAGATCTATGTTTGTACCAAGCATGTGTTAGGATTCACTCACTGTTGACTGACTGACTACCGAATCTATTCCAAGCATCAACTTTTTTTTCAGTAAAATACTTTCTAATATTCGTTTTGAACTTTCCTCTTGTTAGTTTGAGGTCATGGCTCCATGTTCTGGATCTTATTAAAAATACTGTTCTCCTGAACCTTATTCATCCCCTTGATGTATTTAAAGGCTTTAGTCATGTCCCCTTTTTTCCATCTTTCCTGCAGACTGTACATTCAAGTTCCTGCAGTCTCTTCTGATATGTTATATCACTCCTTAAAGTAGACCATTCATTAATTCACCATTCATCATTCACTTTGCATTAATAAACAGGGCTTGTGCCCGTATTACCAAATCACGTCACTACTTTAAGAACTCTGTAGATGGGTGCAGCGCGGTGCGGCGGCAGAAAACACTTGCAGTACAGAGAAACGGAAATAGATTTTGTAATGAAAGTACGGCAATGCACAACAGACCCGGCAGGAAGGCAACCCAACTGGGAACACTCACAGCATGTAACAGCAGTATGCCAGGAGAAGTAGGCCTCAGGTGTCTCGAGGGGTGGAATGAGGCCGGGCTGTACCTAAGTGGGGAGGCTGCCACATAGGATGGCATATCCCTGCACTTTCCCTACTCCTCCGGAACCTTTTCCTGACGGTATGCTCTTTCCCTGCCTAACGGGTAACCCATACTTCCCAACTTTTTGAGATGGGAACAAGGGACACGTATTAGCAAAACTATGTAGTCATAGGACACACACCCTGCCACACTCCCTTAAAGAAGAAGTATGAAAAAAAGATTAGTTAAACCCACAATTGCTTTTTTTATTTTTATTTTACCACTACTATTTCTTTATACTGATGTTTGAAATTTACAGATGCAGCAATTTAGAAATTGGATGAAAGGTTTAGCACTAGGAAACACTTTTAAAACATAAAAAGTGTATTTTATATACAACTATATAGATCAGACCAAACAAAGTGACAAATGAGGAGGAAAGAGGGACAGAGAGATTTTGTTCCAAATCAGGGAAATTTCCTCAAAATCAGGGACAGTTGGGAGCTATGGGTATCAAAAAGAATGGGGAAAGGACAAGCAGTCAAATGGAGGACCAAACCATGATATGTATATGCCATCTAAACTTTATTAGAACAAAAATGATGTAATAGTGAACAAATATTCTCTAAGCACTATAAAATTGTTAAAAAATATATTAAAGGGACAACGTCGTCACTCTAAAATATTATGGGTAACCTGTTCCTTCTCTAGCCACACATGAAAATGCGTACCAAACCTAGGAGCCAGGTTCTTAAATAGACACTGCCTGACCCAAGATGGCCGCCACAGTCACATGGGGTGCCAGCATCCACTCAGATAACGGTCCCCTGTGACCCAGGAAACCATAGAGGAACTAAGTTTCTCTTGGCCTCCTCTCCCTCTGCAATGCCGCTTTGGTTGAGCTCCACCTGCAGTGGAAAAAGCAGACTGCACCTGTCTACAACTCACCCATGAAAAAAATGTGGCTCTTAAGCTTCCTATGCAAGGGTTCTTCTTTTTAATTAGACCCTGTCTGTTAGCCTTGTAATGAGATAAGGGTCCAGCAATGCAGTAACTTGGCAAAACAGGCACTGTAAAAAGCAAATATGGCTATATTCTTCTTCTTCAAGAACAATTAATGTTAAAATGACCCAAACTCAGAGATTTCACATCCCATTAGATAAAAATGCAAGAAATGTCTTAGATACCTGCATACCATTAAAAAAAAAAAAAAAAAAAAATGTTTTTTATACACACAGATGAGTCTGGCGAACATTTTGTGATGAAGCACAGAGCAGAACTGATACAAAGAATCATTTCTATTAAGCCAGTCGTAGATGACCTGTACAATGAAAAGATTTTAGCACATGAAGAATACGATACAGTTTGCAGCGTACCAATCCCACAGGACAAGATGAGAACGATCTACAATTACGTGAGTCGCTTGGGAAAGAAAGAAAAGGATTTCTTCTATGATGTCCTCAAGAAACACAATCGTGGGGTCATCAAGGATCTGGAGGCTAAAAGATAAACACATTGTGTAGCATTATATGAAATTGGCCATCTTTGGGGAATCTTTGGCCATCTTTGGGGAATCTTTGGCCATCTTTGGGGAAGAAATTATATAATCACCTGTAATCTCTAATCTTTTGTGAACATTGAGTTGTCTAGACTGCATATTGCTTGCTTCTGTAAACCTTTTTATATATTTGTTAATCAAGAAATAAATTAGGAGATGATCTTAAAGCCGATCCTGTTCCCACATGCACAGTCTGCATTTTTTTTAACCCCTTCTCATCCAGTTTCAGCTTCCCTTTCAAGAAATCGTTATGCCCGGGGACGGGAGGGAGGTTAGTAGGAGCCGGTTGGACTTCCTGATCACATGACCACTGTGATTGGTTATAACAGTTGTCACATGACATGACCCATCCCTCCGTTTTCCAGTTGTGACTGGAGATTTACTAAGAATGAGGAGAAGCAATGGTCGTTGAACTTCTAATTGCACCTAATTAAAATAATTAAGACCTCAATATGGCGAACAAGAAAGCACGATCAAATAGGCGAACGCCTAATAGTAAAATGTCGAATCAGCATAGTCGAGTTTAAATAATTGGAAATGGCAAACATGTTTCCTAGATGGTGCCAAACTACAGGACTGAGCCACAATCTTGTTGGTGTTTGTGTATAAATAAACCGTCGGTAATTGTGATGTGTTTTACGCCTTTGCTAAATAAAGTAAAAACATTTGAAAAAAGCAATTTCCCTTACTCTCTGTTTTTAAAAAAATATCAAATAAAAATGTCTGGACAGTACAGACACTTATTTTTGGAAAGTAGACAGCCAAAGGTGATCTAATTTTTTGCCCCAATTTTTTGGAAGAGAGAAAACATGGCGGTTTTGAGGTTGGTAAAAAAAAAAAAAACATGTCACTTGGTAATGGTGCACTAGATACATAAATGTACAGGTCACACATAGAGGGAGGAAGGGGTTAATGTATAGGTCACATACAGTGTAGAAAGGAGATGAAGGGGTTCATTTTACAGGGAGGTGAGGGGTTAAAGTATAATTAAAAAAACAATTTTTTTTTTTTTTTTAGTTTTGAATAGAATGAAGAGGGATTAGAACATCTGTTCGGTTGTTATTGTTGTCTGTGTACCTATTGGGAAGATTCCTCTCTATTAATCCTGTTTACCATTTTCACTGAAAATGAAAGAAAATGAAAGAAAAAGAAAAACCCAAATTTTGGGTTGTCCACAGGACAGAAACAGCAGGGAAATCTTCCTTTAGAGGGCTTTTCTCTCACTTCCTGTTTTGACTATGGGACAGGAAGTGAAGGTAAATCTCCCCATTGGGACACAGGTGGCAAAAACGAACCTGACAGGAGATATAACCCTCCCTTACTCTATGCAGAATGAAAAAAAAAAAGTTTTACCTAGATTTCTCATTTTAATATACATGTCAAATCAAAGACAGGGTGGATCTGATGTATACTGTACTGTAGACGGATAATTTGGGATAATTTGTAGAACCGCGGCGTTCGTCTGAGTGCAGTATGGTAAAATGATTAATGATGAATTTATTAAGATAAAAAAAGCTGTGACGTCACTGGATGTGGGGCACAGGGCCGGCAGCCACGTTTGGAGCATGTGTGCTCCTTCCTGGGTGGTGTCCCGCCCAAAATCCATATCAGACCCTTATCCGGGTCTGCAGCCTGGCAGGACAGGAAAGTGGAAGATGAACGAGCGCCTGCCTCCTGAACTATACTAGGCCACATGCCCTCAACATGTCCCTCAATGTAAGTCAATCACGACTAGGCATGTGCATTTCGTTTCGTTCCGAATCGAAATTCGGACGAATTTTCATTATTCGGACATTCGGATGCATCCGAATTAACGAATTACAATGCCAGCGAATTCAACCGAATCCGAAATAATGTTTCAAATCGAAAAACCACGGATGAAATTCGAATCGAATTCGAAAAAAAAATAGAATAGAATAGAAAATATTGGAAAGAATCGAATAGAAAAACAATAGAACAGAATAGAATATATAATATATTCTATTTCTATTCTAATCTTTTCTAATTGGAATTAGAAAAATCGGTCGCATTCGAAAATATTTCAATCAAATTCGATAATATTTCAACCAGATTCGAAATTATTCCAACCGAATAGAAAAGATTATAATAAACCATGTTCCGACATTCGAATTTCGTATAGAATGAATTCAAATTCCAATTAGAACAGATTAGAAATAGACTAGACTAGGGAAATGGCTGCTAATAGTTTGCAGGAGACCTGCAAAAAAAATGAAATAGATGCTAATAGTCTGCAGGAGATCTGCAAAAAAATTAGATGCTAATAATCTGCAGGAGATCTTATGGAAACAAATAGTAATCTGAAAAAAAATTAAAAATGAAATAGTATCTATATTCTATTCTGTTGTTCTATTGTTTTTCTAGTCTATTTTCTATTTCTATTCTAATCTTTTCTAATTGAAATTCGAAAAATCGGTCGCATTCGAAAATATTTCAACCAAATTCGAAAATATTTCTACCAGATTCGATAATATTTCATCCGCATTCGTTAATATTTCAACCAAATTTGATAATATTTCAACCGGATTCGAAATTATTCCAACCGAATAGAAAAAATGATAATAAACCATGTTCCGACATTCGAATTTCGTTAAGAATGAATTCAAATTCCAATTAGAAAAGATTAGAATAGAAATAGAAAATAGACTAGAAATAGACTAGACTAGGGAAATGGCTGCTAATAGTTTGCAGGAGACCTGCAAAAACAAATATATGAAATAGATGCTTATAGTCTGCAGATCTGATGAGAAAATGAAATAGATACTAATAGTCTGCAGGAGATCTGCAAAAAAATTATATAAATGCTAATAGTCTGCAGGAGATCGGATGTAAATAAATAGTAATCTGCATAAAAAAATGAAATAGATGCTAATAGTCTGCAGGAGATCTGCTGAAATAAAGGAAATGGCTGCTCTAATGCAAAAAAAGAAAAGAAAAATGAAATAGATGCTAATAGTCTGCAGGAGATCTGATTGAAATAAATAGTAATCTGCAAAAATAAAATAAAATAAAAAATGAAATAGATGCTAATAGTCTGCAGGAGATCTGCAAAAAAATTATATAAATGCTAATAGTCTGCAGGAGATCTCATGGAAATAAATAGTAATCTGCATAAAAAAATGAAATAGATGCTAATAGTCTGCAGGAGATCTGCAAAAAAAGTGAAATGGCTGTTAATAGTCTACAGGAGATTTGCTATAAAAAGAAATAGATGCTAATAGTCTGCAGGAGATCTGCAAAAAAAATTAAATAGATGCTAATAGTCTGCAGGAGATCTTATGAAAACATCAAACAAATAGTAATCTGCAAAAAAAAAATTAAAATGAAATAGATAGTATCTATATTCTATTCTGTTCTTCAATTGTTTTTCTAGTCTATTTTTTATTTCTATTCTAATCTTTTCTATTCAAATTCTAATTCATTCTAATACGAAATTCGAATGTCGGAAAAAAAAAAAATATATATATATATATAATATATAATATATATATAATATATATAAAACCATCTTTCGAAATTCGAATTTAGTATCTAATGATTTTAATAGAAAAGATTTGAATAGAATATAAAAGAATAGACTAGAAAAAAAAATAGAACAGAATAGAATAAGATATAATATATTCTGTCCTATTGTTTTTCTAGTCTATTATCTGTTTTTCTATTTTATTATAATATTTTCTATTCGGTTGAAATAATTTCGAATCCGGTTGAAATATTAACGAATGCGGATGAAATATTATCGAATCCGGTAGAACGAATTTAACAAATCTAACTAAACAAAATTAACTAATTAACTAATTAAAACGAAACAAAACAAATTTTTTCCTTTTGCACATGTTTAATCACGACGCCCGAAAAATTGTCGAGAAGGGGCCTTTGTCCCCATCACCATCACCAATTTTCTTTTTTATTGTTGCACCTTAAGCATAACTAAAATCACTGCTCCTGAAAAAACAATCTTTTAATTTTTTTTTATACATAACCTTTTATGGCCAATTACTTGCATATAAGCCTTCAAAATTGGCACTTTAGATTCTTCCTGTTCTGCTTCAAATCGAACAGGGGGGTGTTCAACCCGCAAAACGGAGATCTGTCAATGTAAACAGACAGATCCCCATGCTGTCAGGGGAGAGGAGACTGATCTGTTGTTCATGCTAAGTGTGACGGATCTCAGATACCCCAGGTGGGCACATCCGCCAGACTTGTGTCTCCTGTCCTCCAAACGCACCCGCAGCCTGCAGATTCGCCATAACCAGCCCTTAACCCCTCAATCACGAGACAAGCCACACAGGTGTTGAGGGTTAAACATGCAGAGCATAAACTGTTTATTAAATACAAAAAATACACTTTTACACACAGTTAGGGACACTCCCCTTAGCCTTGTCATAGAGGGGGGGTAGGGGACAAGGAAGAACCAATGGGAACTGAACACTTTTACATTGAAACAGAGACTACAGTTAAACATAAAGGGATTATGGTAAGCAGGCAGCCCCTCAATACACATCCCCTGCGGAGAGATGTCTGCAGTCCAGACCATTGTCTATGTGCCATGACTCAACACAGTTAAACACAGCTAAACACAGCAACAAGAGGGGGGGATGGGGAGAAGGGATGTAGCCTTACATTACATTACCTCAATGCCAGCTTGTCCCCAAGTCTCTCAGTCTCTTCTGGGCCATAATCTGTGGGTAGGAGGCCCGCCCTCAGTCCCTTCCAAAGCACACAGTGACAGTGGGTTCTGTCACATTTCTCCCCTTTTAAAAACAGACTAACCAGGTTCCTGACCCCCAACTGGTCTGGACCTGCGTTAGTCACAAACTTCCACCCCAGGCAACCAGGAAAAGGAAAAGTACATCTCTGGCGCTGAGGAGCAAAATCGCACATACGGTCTCCCGTGAATAAAAACAGCCGCTGCAGAGTGGGAACAGCTGTCCGCACTCCCGTGATCCGGGGCTGGGTTGCAGATATTGAGGGGAGCTGAATAATCCTTTGCCCCGATGCCAGCGCTTCAGCTTGTAGGGAATGTAGGCTGGCAGTGCTATGCAGTTGGGGAGGAAAAGGTACTTGCTTTTCTCCTGGAGTAGTTACCAGCCGCTGAGGAGGTATCTTGCAGGGACCATCTCCCGGACTCTCCATCTCTTTTTCTGATGCTGGGCAGAGGCCAACAGCGCTCTGCTCCGTAGCCAGCGATTCTGCTAGGGGGACATATACAACGGTAGAGTTCAGCCGCTGGAGAGGAGGAAGGGTTTTCTCCCCTCCTGGTTCTGTGACCAGCTGCTGAGGCGACTTCTGACAGGGGCTGTCTCCCAACCCCTCCAAAGACATACTGAGGGCTGGGCAGGGGCCTGTGGCACTCTGCCATGCAGCCAGCGCTTCAGCTGGGGGGATAAACACTGGGGTAGTGTCCAAGTGCTGGGCAACCAGCTCACTGAGGTCATCCCTTGGACTCCCTGGATCCAACTCTGAGGGTGGGCAGAGGCCAGCGGCACTCTGCCCCGTAGCCAGTGCTTCTGCTGGGGGGATGAACATTGGGGTACTGTCAAATTGCTGGGGAGGGAGAATTGCTTCCTCCACTCCCGTTGGGGATATCTGCTGTTGGGGAAACGGCTCACGAAGATCATCTCTCAGACTCTCAGGGTCCAACTCTTTTTCTGATGCTGGGCAGAGGCCAGCGGCACTCTGCCCTGTAGCCAGCGCTTCCGCTGGGGCACCGGATTCGATACTCTGGACTTGCTGCTGATCACCATTTACCAGCCTTCCAGCGCCCGTCTCAACTTCCCCTTCTGAGACCTTTATGCTTTTATCTTGTCTCGCTGCCTGGGAAACCTCTGGTGCATTCTGGCATTCTAGCACTCGCAGTGCCCTCTGTATCATTGCCGCTTCTTCCATTGCGGTTAGGACGGGAAAACGTAGGGGCACTCCTGGCCCCATTTGCTCTGCATCTTCGTGACTGTCCGCTATTTCTCCAGGACAGTCCCAGGCAACGGGAGCCATGCCAGGCTGCTGATCACCATCAAACAGCCGCTTGTAGGCAATCTCGAGCTCCCATTCCTGCTCAACCAGGAACTTCAATTCTTCCAGGCCACACGCCTCTTCGGGAAGGTCCAGCACCTCATCTCGGAAGTCCAGGATGTCTTCCAGCCGCCACTCTTCGTCGCTCCCAAAGTCTGGGTCTCCGTACATTTTTTGATGGAGCAGCCCCACGCTGCCGTAGCCAACGCCTTCTGTCGGGCTGCCATCTGCTGTACTTGGCCACAGTTGAGCCGCGAACCACCGGAGGGCTCTGTAGCTCATCTCCTCCTGGACCAATCTTCCGAGCTCCATCTTACACTCATCTCGCGGTCATTCCCTCAGGAACACCTCTCGCGCACGATACTGCGTCCAGTACATCTCTGTGGAGGAGGGAAGGATCTTCCCCTGATGGTGCCGCTCGTGGCTTAGTGTCTCATGCCAGAGTTGCCGGCGGATCACATCCTCCCAGCCGAGCATGGTGCGCTCTGTCGCTGGTCCCCGATGTTGCTTCCGCATGCCTTGCAGCCTCCTCCCATACTCCGCTCTCATGCTGGCCGGTCCCCGTATCGCTCCTCGGCGGCTGCCCGGATCTTGAATCCTGGTGGTGGTTTGGATGTCCCGGACTGCAGGAGACACCCCACTGCTGTCACCACTGTGACGGATCTCAGATACCCCAGCTGGGCACATCCGCCAGACTTGTGTCTCCTGTCCTCCAAACGCACCCGCAGCCTGCAGATTCGCCATAACCAGCCCTTAACCCCTCAATCACGAGACAAGCCACACAGGTGTTGAGGGTTAAACATGCAGAGCATAAACTGTTTATTAAATACAAAAAATACACTTTTACACACAGTTAGGGACACTCCCCTTAGCCTTGTCATAGAGGGGGGGTAGGGGACAAGGAAGAACCAATGGGAACTGAACACTTGTACATTGAAACAGAGACTACAGATAAACATAAAGGGATTATGGTAAGCAGGCAGCCCCTCAATACACATCCCCTGCGGAGAGATGTCTGCAGTCCAGACCATTGTCTATGTGCCATGACTCAACACAGTTAAACACAGCTAAACACAGCAACAAGAGGGGGGGGGGATGGGGAGAAGGGATGTAGCCTTACATTACATAATCTCAATGCCAGCTTGTCCAGAAGTGTCTCAGTCTCTTCTGGGCCATAATCTGTGGGTAGGAGGCCCGCCCACAGTCCCTTCCAAAGCACACAGTGACAGTGGGTTCTGTCACACTAAGTATGAACAACAGATCGCTCTCCTCACCCAGGCAGTCCCATCCTCCCCACAGTTAGAATCAATCCCTAGGACACACATTTAACCCCTTGATCGCCCCTAGTGTTAACCCCTTCCATGCCAATTACATTTATACAGTAATTAGTGCATTTTTATAGCTCTGATCGCTGTATAAATGTCAAGTGTCCGATCTGTCCGTCGCAATCCTGATAAAAATTGCAGATCACCATTACTAATGAAAAAAAATTATAATAAAAATGCCATAAATCTATCCCCTCGTTTGTAGACGCTATAACTTTTGCGCAAACCAATCAATATACGCTTATTGCGTTTTTTTTTTTACCAAAAATATGTAGAAGAATACGTAATGGCCTAAACTGAGGAAAACATTTGTTTTTTGAAAAACATTTTTGGGGATATTTATTATAGCAACAAGTAAAAAATATTGTTTTTTTTTCAAAATTGTCGCTCTTCTTTTGTTTATAGCGCAAAAAATAAAAACCACAAAGGTGATCAAATCCCACCACAAGAAAGCTCGATTTTGTTTGGGTACAACGTTGCACGACCGCGCAATTGTTAGTTAAAGTGACGCAGTGCCGAATCGCAAAAAATGGCCTGGTCATTAAGGGGGAAAAATCTTCTGGGGCTGAAGTGGTTATTTCTGTAGATTGTATTGGAAGGACTGCTTAGGTCTATGAATGTAACCATACAGTAACACCCACATACTGTGTATACCTAAACACTATAGGGGGGATTTATCAGAACTGGAGGAGACAGAATATGGAGCAGCTGTGCATGACAACCAATCAGCTTCTATCTTCAGTTTGTTCAGTTAAGCTTTGAAATAAAAAGATAGAAGCTGATTGGTTGCCATGCACAGCTGTTCACTATTCTCTTTGCTCCAGAATATCCCCTCTGTATGTGAAACTCCAATGTTGTTGCGGAAAGCGATCATCTTCAGGACATCCAGATACATTACAACTATTTTAACAAACTTTCTTGTAAAAACCTTCCCTACTTCTGTAGCAGGGATGAGCCGAACACCCCCCTGTTCGGTTCGCACCAGAACCTGCGAACAGACAAAACGTTCGTGTGAACTTTAGAACCCTATTAAATACAATGGACTCGAACGTTCGAAATCTAAAGTGCTAATTATAACGGCTAATATGCAAGTTATTGTCCTAAAAAGTGTTTGGGGACCCGGGTCCTGCCCCAGGGGACATGTATCAATGCAAAAAAAAGTTTTAAAAACAGCCGTTTTTTCGAGAGCAGTGATTTTAATGATGCTTAAAATGAAAAAATAAAAGTGAAATATTCCTTTAAATTTCGTACCTGGGGGGTGTGTATGATATGCATGTAAAGTGGCGCATGTTTCCCGTGCTTAGAACTGTCCCTGCAAAAAATGTCATTTTTGAAAGAAAAAAAGTCATTTAAAACTCACTCGCGGCTATTAATGAATTGTCGGCTTTTATCAATACATACAAAAGTCATTGATAAAAAAAAAAAAAAAAAAGCGTGGGGGTTCCCCAGAATTCAATTTCCAGGCCCTTCAGGTCTGGAATGGATATTAAGGGGAACCCCGCCGCAAATTTAAAAAAAAATTGACGTGGGGTTCCCCCAAATATCCATTCCAGGCCCTTCAGATCTGCCATGGATTTTAAGGGGAACTCCACCCCAAATTTAAAAAAAGATGGCGTGGAGTCCCCCTAAAAATCCATACCAGACCCCTTATCCGAGTACGCAACCTGGCCGGCCGCAGGGGAAGAGGGGGGGACGAGAGAGCGCCCCCCCCTCCCTCCTGAACCGTACCAGGCCACATGCCCTCAACATGGGGAGGATGTCCCCATGTTGATGGGGACAAGGGCCTCATCCCCACAACCCTTGCCCGGTGGTTGTGGGGGTCTGCGGGCGGGGGGCTTATCGGAATCTGGAAGACCCCTTTAACAAAGGGGACCCCCAGATCCCGGCCCCCCCCTATGTGAATTGGTAAGGGGTACATTGTACCCCTACCATTTCACGAAGAAAGCGTAAAAAAATGTTTAAAAAAACACACAAACACCTTGAAAAAGTCCTTTACTAAAAAAAAAAAACAAAAAAAAAAACATTCCAGCGGTGAAATCCAGTGTCCCGCGGCGATCCCGATGTCCAGCGCTGTCCTTCATTGGTTGTGCCTGAGTGGACCTGATGGGGAACTCCCTCTCAGTGTTTTAAATGTATAGACCCGCCCCTTCTAAAGTTCCCCATCAGGTCCGCTCAGCGGACCAGATGCGGAACATGAGAAGGGGCGGGTCTATACATGTATTACCAAAGTGAGAGCTGTTCCCCATCAGGTCTGCCCCCTCGGTATGTCGGACCCGCCTACGTCATTGGCTTGAGCGGGGAACTTCCTTCACTGTGTAATTTAAATTTACATAGTGAAGGAAGTTTCCCCGCTCAGGCCAATGACGTAGGCGGGGTCGACATACCGAGGGGGCGGACCTGATGGGGAACTTCCTTCACTGCGTAATACATGTATAGAGTCTATACATACATACATACAGGCAATGTTCGAGTCGAACATGAGTTCGACTCGAACTCGAAGCTCATCCCTATTCTGTAGATACTGAGATTGTCTATTTTTAAGCACAAATTATGAAATCCATCAACATGAGTGCAAAATAGAAGTTCTGTCTTACTATATTATAATCTATAGTACGATAAAACATAATCAGATGTTCATTCCTAGAGAGATAGATCAAATATGTAAAGCGACTATAACATATGCAGTGCTAGGAATGCCATAGTCACTGGATACAACAACCTCCTGTAATATAATTGTATACATGAATGTTCTGGAGTCCAAAATATCATCGGGGGAATGAGGATTCTCAGAAATTCTGTTCACACCCTGATTACTGGGGCCATGTCTGCGAGGAAAATATTTAAAATGTTTCTCCAATTAGAGAAAATTTATGAAAAGGTTATTTTTATTAACAGTAAATTATTTGCAGATAATAAGTTGGATGAGAAATTTTAATGTTGATCTTTCTTCTCCGTTTAGCTATTGAACATTTTCTTTAAGCTTTGCAGAGCTTTCTCTTTTGTGATGGATTTCCAGCCATTGTCACGTCTATCTTAACGCAGATGGTCAGACACTATAGCTAGCTAATGTGTGCTTCACCCATAGCAGCCCTCTTTCCCTTAAAACAAGCAGGCCTACCGGTACTTGGTTGCCCCCAGGACTTATACACAATGCTATAGTGCCTGGCCACCATGCCAAGGCAGATGCGAACTGAGCAAAGCAAACAGACTACTTGCAGTTTAGCAGACAGATAGCGTGGTTCTATGACAGTCCAGGTAAAAGGCAGGCAGAGTTCAGGGAATAGTCCAATATCCGATGCAGGTAATACCCAGGGAAATCCAGATTAGCAAAGCAGGGCAGACAAACGGGAGGCATGAACAGGCACAATGCAGGTATACGGTCTCTATCACAAGCGAGGGATAGAGTGTTCGGTTTGCCTATAACAGGTTACTGACCATATCAATCACCTTACAGGTGAACACAGACAGGGAGAATGAAACAGCCAACACCCGGATGCTGAAATGAGGAGCAGGAGCACAAAAGTGATCCTAACAACAGATTGTTTAGCCATTGTACACTGACCCTAAGCATGTAGTAAATGTTGCTTTGTGTATATCTCCAGGTTGACAGTCCAGTTGCAAGAAACTATTTGAAGAGTGCAAAGTCTAGCAATAGTGATATTACTTTCCTTCTTCTGCCCAATTGGTAATGCAATAACATCAAAATTGCCATTCTACAGATTGTTCTGTTGCCCTGTACATTCTGTATTCATCCAAGGCTCTTTGAAATGACACCTCTCTACGACCTAGTTCCTGGGTAACTTTAAGGCTCTTTTCCTAAAACTGCTAGACAACTACCCTTCCAGTGCAACACCCTTACCCAGCAGCCCCACAATTTTTCCCACTGCAGATCTCGGCTTGGTGGTCTAAGTGTAGCACTACCCCCGTAGGAGCTGCTGGTTATTAGTTTGGGTCTGCACTCTGCCTGTCAACCCCAGAAATTTGACCTAAACCCCCCTTGACACAACTGGACAACAATATGTATGTGGGACCCTATGGCAAAGAGGACCACAACAACACCACACTGTAATATGTATAGTTACCGTTACCTTGGCACTGGTCACCTGACTCTCAGCTGCAATAGATAGAGTTCCACACAAGATGTAACTTAACAAGTTGTAAAATGTTTACTTGGAGAAGAGTAGAACAATGGTTATACAGATAAAATTGACTGTACACAGATCCCTGCAAAGTCAATGAAATACAACTGGTTCAAGGTTTCTATATCACAAGACCCAATTACCATAACCTGGGTCAGATGTGAGTAAGTGTATGGTGGAGGAAAATCTCCCAATGCTATGATACCGGCACTGGGACACTTCCCCACCAATTCTCACACACACTCACTATAACAGCAGTACAACAGAGGCAATATAAACAGTTATATTAAACATTAGAGTTCTTATGGCTATATAACTCCCTCTAGTGGACAGTTCAAACTGGTGCGTATCCCTTCGCAGTAAACGTTGTAGAGAAATAAAGTGATGTCTGTTCCTTTAAGTTCACTTGTCTTTTGCTAGCTCTGTTGGTGCACTTAAATTGTATTCCACACAATATGTGAAGAGAGAAAGTAATCACTCAGTGAGTGTAAAGTAGAAGTAAAGAAAATGCTAGTTCTCCCAATCCGCTGTCCCACTCTCGGGTGCAAAGGATCCCTATCTGTGGTATTGCAAGTGTCAGCAAGTATAAGTGGGATTATAGGGACCACTCTTCTATAACTCATTTAATTATGTTGGTAGGCAAGTGCCTTCTCACCACCCGGAGTCCTCTCCTCACTGGTATCACCGTCAGGCAAGATGTCGCCGATCCACCGCGCGGCCGCTTACAAGGTGCAGGTGGATGGATGGTGTCAGATGTGAGTAGAGCATGGGACACTCCCCTCTCTGGCTCAGTCAGTGATGCTGTTCACAGGGATCCCACCGTCAGTGATCCGCTCTCCAACTTAAGGCCCTGGCTTCTACGGCCTAGGCACACTCACAGCAGGCCTCTTGCCTGTTGAAAGATGGCGTCCAGCGAGAGTGTGCTGAGGCTTTGCTTGTCCTTATATCACATCCCCCAGCAGGCTGTGCGGTGGTGCCCTGCATTCTGGTAGCACAATAGCACTATGGGTATTGTAGTCTCAAGCCAACCCACAGCAATAAAATCACTTCCTCACGACTCACCTCTCACCTTACTTTGTTCCATAATGCAACTGAACTGAACAAACTTCAATGGCACAACGTAAACAGACACCAGAGGGAGCCAACCTCTAGTTAGGAACACAAAGTAGTATTTTAGGATACTTTAGATAGTAACTCCTTGCTACAGAAGTACAAGGGGAAACTTGATTAAAAGCTAAATTCACCTTTTATAAAAACTGTCCATGCAGAATCCAGGGATGGAGGCGCCCTTTTCCTGAGGTGCTTCATTTAAAGTCCCAACCCTCCCCCTTATTTACCAGATATATTAGGGATGGAGACACATGAATGTCTGGAATGTAGTTATCACACCGGAACCCCTTTTTCTCCCATCGGGGCTTTGTTCTGTGATTCCTTCAATTTGACACTCGATTCAGCTTGCATTGAGTCTAGATTCACAAGGTTATACATTTTTTCTTTCTACTTACTTTACATCCCCATGTTCCTAAGCAGGTCTGATTAGCAGGCTATCCCTGTGTTTAATTGGTCCGGGAGCTGCGATGTGCTCTGGGCGCCCTCCCCTTCGCCCCTCGTTGTCATGGACACTTGGGGGGTGGGGCAGTCTGGTCCCATAGCGCATCAGCGTCACGCATCAGGCCAGTTATGTGACAGTCTTTCCTCGTGCTGCAGCACCGGCTTGTGTTTTCCACCTTATGGCTGGTTTGGGAGGGGCCTTCACACGTCATTGTGGGCGGCGGCCGCCGTTCGGTCGGAAGTGCTCCTCTAATTGTATCCTGCCAGTGTGACCCTGGTGGGTGGACCCCAGGGTGGGTCAATTGCCTATATATATATATCCCCGTTTGGATCAGTTGGCTCAGCTGTTTGTGGTTGCTATCTGTGGGTTGCTGCAGCTCTCTACACTTTTCCATTGGAATCACATAGGTATACGTCCTATATCTAGTGGTGTTTTCAGGCACTCTGTTTCTTTTTTATTTACCTCACATTTATTTATTTTGTTTTTTAAACTAATTATTTTCTTCCCAGCTTTTCTGGGAAGTTTTATGCACCTGCATCTTCCCTATTTTTCTTTACTTCTTTGCACCCAGCTTTGCTGCTTTCGCTGTGGCTATCATACACCCACCATTTTCTCACTACTCACTTTGTATCATTACAAATATGGTTATTTACCATTTATTTTACTCCAGTTATATCCTTTTCACAGACACCTTTTAGACATTATTCAACATCACCAGCCATGAAAGTACGAGCTTCCTTGTCCCGGTGGGGAGTTTTGGCCGTGCTTTGGGGGCCCTTACTACCTTAGCTCCCGGTATAGACAGTTGAGATGCTTCCTGGCCCTTCAGTATCCCACCCCAGCATGTTGAATCCTCAAGTAAGTAGGGGGATGGTAATTTTTTCCCTCCTCCTGCCCTTTCTTGCTCCTTCCCCTTTTATTGTTCCTACTATTGGGGTTAATATATGATCAATTTTTTATACAATTCTTTCTACAGAATTGTCATACGCATCAGCTCCTCATGAGGGGTTTCAGGGGTATAAATCTCCCGAAACACGTAGAGATTTTAAAGATGCACACACATATGTGGCTTTATCTGTGAGGACATTTATTCCTTGTTAATATGTATTTACATGATCCTGTACATGGAGCAATATCGGCAAATGATACTACACATCCATCTGTGTTTTATTTTCCTTGTTGCACTAGAGGTCATGCAATAGTTTTTTTTTCCTATTTTATTAACATTTACTGTAATGTTGAATTTGGCTACACCATGTCATGTTTATGATTACTCAATAAATATGTTTTTTTTTCTACACCCGGTTCCTTTTAAGTGCCTCACTCAAAGTCCCAAACTCCCCCTCTCATTACCGAATCCAGGGATGGAAGCGCCCCTTTTCCTGAGGTGCTTAATTTAATGTCCCAACCTTCTCCCTTATTTACCGTCCATGCAGACATGTCACCCAGTGGTTTTAAATACACTGTGTGGTTTGGTAAAATATTAGGTAGATGCAGATACCATACCAGTAGGCCATTTCTGTCCTCCATGCAGCCTGGGCCATCCAAATACTCAATTGTTGACATCCTTTTGTTCTGTTTTAATTGCAGGACATGGCAGCTTTCTCTCTGCTTATTCCAGCAATAGGGATGAGCCGAACACCTCCCGGTTCGGTTCGCGTCCAGAACATGCAAACAGACCAAAAGTTCACACGAACATTCGAACACCGTTAAAGTCTATGGGACTCGGACGTGAGAAATCAAAAGTGCGAATTTTAAAGTCTAATATGCAAGTTATTGTCCTAAAAAGTTTTTGGGGACCCGGGTTTTGCCCCAGGGGACATGTATCAATGCAAAAAAAGTTTTAAAAACGTCAGTTTTTTTCGGAAGCAGTGATTTTAATAATGCTTAAAGTGAAACAATAAAAGTGAAATATTCCTTTAAATTTGGTACTTTGGGGGTGTCTATAGTATGCCTGTAAAGTGGTGCATGTTTCCCGTGCTTAGAACTGTCCCTGCACAAAATTTTATTTTTGAAGAAAAAAAAAGACATTTAAAACTACTTGCGGCTATTAATGAATTGTCGGGTCCTGACAATACAGATACAATTCATTGAAAAAACGGCAGGGGTTCCCCCCCCAGTCCATTTCCAGGCCCTTTGGGTCTGGTATGAATATTAAGGGGAACCCCTTCCGTTTTTTTCGATGACTTTAATCTGTAATGCCGGGACCCGACAATTCATTAATAACCGCGAGTAGTTTTATGCCCTGTACACACGACCGTAATTTTGATGATCCAAAATCTGATGGAATTTTCCGTCGTAATTCCGATGAAGCTGACTTCCATCAGTCTTGCATACACACCATCAGACAAAATTAAGATTGTCCAAAACGCGGTGACGTAAAACACTACGACGAGCCGAGAAAAATTAAGTTCAATGCTTCCGAGCATGCGTCGAATTGATTCTAAGCATGCGTGGATTTAAAACATGTTCTATTTTTTTACACCGATGGAAAAAAGTCCGATGGGGCCCACACACGATTGGAATTTCCGATGAAAAAAATGATCATGTGCACAGGGCATTAAATTACGTTTTTTCCTTCAAAAATTACATTTTGTGCAGGGAACCAAAATTTAAAAAAAAATGCGTGGGGGTCCCCCCAAAATTCCATTACCAGGCCCTTCAGGTCTGGTATGGATATTAAAGGGAAACCCCTCACCAAATAAAAAAAAAATGGTGTGGGGTTCCCCCAAAAATCCATACCAGACCCTTATCCGAGCACACAACCTGGCAGGCCGCAGGAAAAGAGGGGGGGACGAGAGAGCGCCCCCCCCACTGAACCGTACCAGGCCACATGCCCTTAACATGGGGAGGATGCTTTGGGGGTCTGTGACCCCCAAAGCACCTTGTCCCCATCTTGATGGGGACAAGGGCCTCATCCCCACAACCCTTGTCTGGTGGTTCTGGGGGTCTGCGGGCAGGGGGCTTATCGGAATCTGTAAGCCCCCTTTAACAAAGGGGACCCCAGATCCTGGCCCCCCCTATGTGAATTGATTACGGGGTACATTTTACCCCTACCATTTCACAAAAAAAAGTCAAATTGTTAAAAACCACACAGACACAGCTTGGGACAAGTCCTTTATTAAGAAAAAAAAAAAAAGATTACAGCGATGTAATCCACTCTCAATCTCAACTCCAGCGATGTAATCCATTCTTGGCATTCTCGGTATCCAGCAATGGATGATCTCCACTCTCCAGCGATGATATCCAGCAAAGAACACGCACACGTTCCTGACTCCACTGGAGACACCCCGGGAATGACGCGGTGCTAGGCTGACAGCTCTTATTAGCGGAGTACGGGGCCACCCGTCACGTGACCCCGTCCCCCTCTGATGCAATGGGAAATGCTGGGCTTTCCCAGTGACGTGGATGGGTGACCCCACCCCCCTCTGATGCAGAGGGAAACCACCCGCCCACGTCACTGGGAAAGCCCAGCGTTTCCCCTTGCGTCAGAGGGGGGCAGGGTCATGTGATGGGTGGCCCCCGCCCTCAGCTACATAAGAGCTGTCAGGCTAGCACCGCGTCATTCCTGGGGTGTCTCTAGTGGAGTCAGGATCGTGTGCGGGTTCCTCCCTGGATATCATCGCTGGAGAGTAGAGATCATCAATCGCTGGATACCAAGAATGGATTACATCGCTGGAGTTGAGATCGAGAGTGGATTACATCGCTGGAATCTTTTTTTAATTTTTAATTTTTTAATTTTTTATAAAGGGCTTGTCCCAAGCTGTGTCTGTGTGGGGACAAGGTGCTTTGGGGGTCACAGACCCCCAAAGCATCCTCCTCATGTTGGGGTCATGTGGCCTGGTACGGTTCAGGAGGGGGGGCACTCTCTTGTCCCCCCTCTTTTCCTGCGGCCTGCCAGGTTACGTGCTCGGATAAGGGTCTGGTATGGATTTTTGGCGGACCCCCACGCCATATTTTTTTTTTTATTTGGTGCAGGGTTCCCTTTAATATCCATACCATACCAGACCCAAAGGGCCTGGTAATGGAATTTTGGGGGGACCCCCACGCATTTTTTAAAAAATTTTGGTTCCCTGCACAAAATTTTTTGAAGGAAAAAAAGTCATTTAAAACTACTCGCAGCTATTCAATGAATTGTCTGGTCCCGGCAATACAAAATAAAGTAATTGAAAAAAACGGCAGGGGTTTCCCTTAATATTCATACCCCACCCAAAGGGCCTGATAATGGACTGGGGAGGAACCCCTGCCGTTTATTTCAATGATTTTTATCTGTATTGCCGGGACCTGATATTTCATTAATAGCCGCGAGTACTTTTACATGACTTTTTTTCCTTCAAAAATGACATTTTGTGCAGGGACAGTTCTAAGCACGGGAAACACGTGCCACTTTACAGGCATACTATATACAAAATGTAAAGGAATATTTCACTTTTATTGTTTCACTAAATTAGCATTATTAAAATCACTGCTCCCGAAACAACGGCCGTTTTTAAAACTTTTTTTGCATTGATACATGTCCCCTGGGGCAGGACCCGGGTCCCCAAACACTTTTAGGACAATAACTTGCATATTAAACTTTAAAATTAGCACTTTAGATTTCTCCCATAGACTTTTACAGGGTGTTCCGTGGCTTTTCGAATTTGCCGCGAACACCCCAAATTGTTCGTTGTTCGGTGAATGGGCGAACAGCCAATGTTCGACTCGAACTCGAAGCTCATCCCTACCCAGCAACACAGAGCTCAGCATTGTCATAATGTTTGTTGGAACTTTCTTGGAAATACTTTGTCTTTATTAATACCATCACCCAGAAGCCATTACCAGAAACTTTGGATACATGTATATGTGTTTTATTTGTATATTGTAAAATGCTATGGTACCACAATTACATTAGGCACAGCAAAAGAAAAATTAACAGGATTTATGTTTTTTTTTCCAAACTGGTCATCATTTAAGTAATCAGAAAAATTTATTTGATTTAACATTACTATAATATGTTAACAAGCACACTTTAAAGCATGTTCAGATAAACAACAAAGTCAAAGCAAAAAAGACGATAGAGTATATAAGAGCTATTTAGATTTCCAAACATACCTTTACATAAATCTAATACCCTTCACCTATATAGGACTAAAATATTTTAAAGTCTTTATATTTTCTTATTTTATATTTTCTTATTTTCCTAATGGTTGGTTGCTAAAAAGGTATTTTCTCAATTCCAACAAAATACATTGCAATCATTTAGCAAAGTATATTGCAGATCCGTTGCTGTTCTGTGTTTTGAAGAATATATATCCACTTCTTCAGCAGGTAAGTGGAGGTGATATTATAGTGTCCAAAAATCCTTAACTTTATCTAACCAACATTGGCCAGCACCAATGTGTGAATGGAGACAGCCAGGGCACAGTGGGAGCTGCTATTCAACTTTACACTGGTGTATATGGCAGTAGAAAGGTTTTTAGTCCATCCTTTGAGCTTTCTTATCAACATCCCACATCAATAGTATATGGGAAAACTGCTCACATTCATGTATTCGCTTGTTCATAAATCAGACCTCAATAGCGACATTAAGCCTGGGTTGGCATACATTGTTGCCACTGTTCCCTTTAAATTTATGAGTCAATGTTGTTCCACAAGGTGTTACACCCCATAATCAATAAAGAAGTGGATATATATTCCACAAAAACGCATCAAGACTGTTCATGTCCTGGCCTGACACTTATTATTTTCTTCCTTTTGACTTAAAGGGGTTGTAAAGGTTCGTTTTTTATTTTCTAAATAGGTTCCTTTAAGCTAGTGCATTGTTGGCTCACTTACCTTTTCCTTCAATTTCCCTTCTAAATGTGAACACAACATCTCCCCTCAGGGATGTAGTCCCAAGGGAGGGGGCGAGCACGCTGACTAACCCCCAGCCAGAACGGCTCGGATGATGGGGGCAAGCTTACTGAGGAGAAACAGGAAGTGAGAAATTCAGACAAAGAAAAAAAACATTTAGAAGGGAAATGGAAGGAAAAGGTAAGTGAACCAACAATGCACTAGCTTAAAGGATCCTATTTAGAAAAGAAAAAAACTAACCTTTACAACCCCTTTAAGAACAAGCATTTGTAAGTTGCCTTATGAACAGGACTTTGTTGGAGGCTATCTAATTTGATGTACAATAATGTAATGAAACCTATTTTTATCCTATTTAATATATTATTTCTTTTTTTAACAGGACATGCAATAAACATTGTAACTTTTAATAGGATGAGTTTTTATCTTTACAGGGCCACTAAAAGTCCCATTACAGTGAGTTTTATGGTTACTCTAGATATCAATATTTGGCATGTAGGTACCGATGACAACACTACTATCCAAATTTTAGCCACAATTGGATTATGCATTTCAAAATGTTTTTCCTTTCTCTCTTATAATCACATGATTACCCCAAATGTGGTATTCAGCCTTATTGCATCCCTGACATACCTTTGAATGGGATGAAACTCCAATGAAGGAAACCCAAAGACATTACTGGAAAACCATATCCCATACAAAGAGGCTTCCTAGAATTGGTTCACAAGCTCTGTTCAGCCTTTTTGTAGTAGTGGTGAGCCCATTACATTCCAGGGGATTGAGAATAAATTATTCTGTCAAAAAACAAAGTAATGTTTCTTTGGTTTCAAAAAAGAGAATTTTGGAATGTTGGCTAGATATAGAAAATCATGGCTGGTATTGTTTATTGTTATTCCACTGTAAAAAGGATGGAATGGTAATTATATATCTGTTTTGACAAGGCCAGAGATATTCTTTATGTATACATGATACAATACTATACTATATACTATAAAAACTCATAATTTTTGGTTCTATGCAGATTTCTCTGCCAATGTCAGGATCTCACAGTTTATATAAAAGCTGATAAAGTTAAATCCCAACTGAACTTTCTCTTAACCGCTTGCTGACCAGCGCACACAGATGTACGTCGGCAGAAAGGCTCGTATAGGAAAATGGGTGTACCTGTACGTCCCTTTGAATTTGCCGCCATACGGGCGCGCCGGCACGCTCGCCGCGTACTCTGTGATTGTGCCCGCAGGTCCCGCGGACTCGATGTCCGCCGGTGTCCCGCGATCATGGCACGGAGAGGCAGAACCGGGATATGTCTATGTAAACAAGGCATTTCCCTGTTCTGCCTAGTGACATGACAGGGATCTACTGCTCCCTGTCATCGGGAGCAGTGATCGCTGTCATGTCAGTGGTAGTCCATTCCCCCTACAGTTAGAATCACTCCCTAGGACACACTTAACCCCTTGATCGCCCCCTAGTGTTTAACCCCTTCCCTGCCAGTGTCATTTACACAGTAATCAATGCATTCTTATAGCACTGATCGCTGTATAAATGACAATGGTCCCAAACTAGTGTCAAAAGTGTCTGATGTGTCCACCATAATGTTGCAGTACCGCTAAAAATCGCAGATCGCCACCATTACTAGTAAAAAAAAAAGAAAAAATTATAAAAATGCCCTAAAACTACCCCCTATTTTGTAGACGCTATAACTTTTACGCAAACCAATCAATATACGCTTATTGCGTTTTTTTTTTTACCAAAAATATGTAGAAGAATACGTATGGTCCTAAACTGAGGAAAAAAAATTATATTTCATACTTTTATATTATATGTCAACATCTCCAGGAGAGAAGAGGGAAGAAGGCGACAAAGAAGACCGGGCCCCCGCTAGCAAAAGAGCTGGAAGAAGATAGCGGAGGGGCCCGGCAGAAAGAACCGGAGAGCGAGAGAAGAACCGGAGAGTGCGGAGACGACACTGGAGAGCAGAAGAAGAGACCCCCGAAGTTGGAAGAAGACCCCCGAAGTCGGAAGAAGACCCCCGGAGCTGCCTAATAAATTACTTTAAAAACCTGTGTAATGTTACGGCCAGGGTTGTCGGGATGAGGCCCTTGTCCCCATCAACATGGGGGCAGGGTACTTTGGGGTGGGGGGCCACAGGGCGCCCCCCTGCCCCAAAGCACCCACCCCTCCATGTTGAGGGCATGCAGCCTGGTACGGTTCAGGAGGGGGGCGCTCGCTCGTCCCCACCCCCTTTCCTGACCGACCAGGCTGCGTGCTCGGATAAGGGTCTGGTATGGATTTTGGGGGGAACCCCATGCCGTTTTTTCGGCGTGGGGGTTCCCCTTAAAATCCATACCAGACCAAAGGGCCTGGTATCGTCCAAGGGGGAACCCCACGCCAATTTGTTTTTCATTTTTTGGCGGGGTTCCCCACGCAAGTCGCACCGCAAGTCGGATCATGATGATCCGACTTGCGGTGCGACTTCTATTCAAATCAATGGGCTCCCATAGGGAACCATTGGTTTTGAATAGAGCCAGAGAAACGCGGCTGAAAGCTAGCGCCGCTAAACGTGCATTGGCGGCAATGCAAAACGCTGATAAAATCTCGTTTTTAAAGCAGCGTTTTTCTGCCAGCAGTCCGGCGTTCAAAACGTCCGTTTTTGAGCTCAAGTGTGCATGGAGCCTTAAGCCCCGTACACACGGTCGGACTTCCATCTGACTTTTCTGTGTTTTTTTGTCCGAACGGAGTTGGTCGGGAACACCCATAGCATACACACCACAGGACTTTTCTGCAAACTTTCTCAAAACTTTTTGCAACATCACGTGGTTTTTCTGCTCTTTACCGGCCCCCCTTGGTCAACTTCTGCTATTGTTGGTTGATTTTAACATTAGTTGTTTTGTCCATCAGACAAAAGTCCGATGGTTTTCTGTACACACGGTCAAACTTTGCTCCATCGGACTTTTGTTGGGAAAAAGTTTGTCCGTTTGCAAACCCAACTTTTGTCCGATGAAAACAAGAAAAAAGCAAAAAAAGTTTGTCCGATGGAGCATACACACGGTCGGATTGTTGGTCCAACTTGCTCAAAATGAAGTTTGTTGGCCAAAAGTCCGACCGTGTGTACGGGGCTTAAGACTTTGAGTATCTTTTATTTTGATGGACCTAGAATATATTTAGCTGATGTAAACAGAGCCTTCAATTGGGCTTTAATCAGATCCTTAGAACTTCAGTGTTTTATTTGAATCTAACACAGTAAAGATTCCTTATCTGTGTGAAAGAAAAGGAAAACATTATTAAAGGGAAGCTATTATGCTTACATGCAATTTTATTTCTTACTTTTCTAAAATTCTAAGTTTTAAAGGTAATGTTTAATTATGTACACTGCACATAATTCCCAGATAATTACCGTATTTATCGGCATATAACACTGTTTTTTTCAAAAAGAGATTACATAAATTATGAGTCTGTTTCCTTTAAGATCCGCTGTCTCTGACCGAAATCTCAGACCATGCTATCTGAAGAAAAGGAGAAAAGCCATCTATGTACTTGCATGAGTAAATTTCAGCTTCAGCTATTGGGCTCTTTAAACAAAGTTTTTTTTCAACACAGAAGATAAGTGTAGCTAAACGAAGCCTGGAAAACATGTGAAAAGGAAATGAAGGTCTCTATCTGTTTGCTACATAAGGAATTACAAAATATTCAATATATAATTCAGTTTATATATATTTAAACTACCAGTAAACCGACTCAAGATGAGAAATTCATAAACAAAATCTAACTGCAGTTATCATTTGGATGAAAAATAATACAGGCTGTTTTTATTTCCTTCCTCGCATCACTGTTAGTCATTGAACACTTTCTTTAAGCTTTGAAGGACATTTTCTTTGGTAATGGTATTCCACCCACTTGGTAGTTCTGCCACTTGTGCAGAATATTGGTCAGCAAACTGTTTATTAAATTGACTGAAAATGAATTTCTAGTAATCTGAGGCGTTGAGGGAGGCATCTGGTTGGATGGACCAATCTGAATAATATGTACGATAATCTTTGAATGGATGATATTTGCCCCCTGTGTCTGCTGTGAGGGGGTTAGCTCGGCAGCGGGTGTGTGTGACCCCCGGGATGGGCTCCCCACACAAAAACAGGCCCAGCAAACGGAGGTTGTGGTTTTCAAAATTAAAAAAGGTGCGGTTTATTTTCTATTTACAGTGACAAAACACAGCAAAGCCAAAAGAAACATAAAAAATAAATCCTGGTCAACTTGACCTCTGACTAAACATACAGGTTTCCTAACTAACAACTGGGATCAGCCTAGTGCTGTCCTAGTCCCTAAGTCCCTGGTTTTAAATGTCCAAGCAAATAGCCACACAGGCTTTGTCTCACCGCACAGGGGTTCACTCTCCCTAGACAGTCCACACAGGTCTGGGTCCAGGCATGAGCTAACATCTAATGAAGCTGGGAGTTCTTATAGAGGCCTAAATGAGCTGACAAGCTTCAGCTGGTCTCATCAACTCCCTGTCTACACGACGCCCCACACTCTCCCTAGAGGTATGAGTCATCCATGAGCCCACTAGCCTCAGCTGGGCTTATACAACTCTCCACCTAGTTGTATAAGTCGGCGTAAAGCCTGAATCTGGGCGAAATATATCTACCCCCCTGGATGCAACCAGGTGACTTTACCTTCCTGCTGTCACATACCCCCCCCTCTTGTTTTAACCTCGGGGTTGGAACACCAGCAATCAGGCATTCATGTACTCGAGACAAAGCATCCACATTCCCCATTTGAACGCCAGGGCGATGCTTTACTGTGAAGTTGAATTCCTGGAGGGCCAGGAACCACCTATTCACTCTTCTATTTGTTTCCTTGTTTTGAGCCATCCACTTTAACGGAGCGTGATCCGTAACCATGTCAAAGTGCCTACCTAGCAGGTAGTACCGAAGGGAATCTAGAGCCCACTTCACCGCTAAACACTCCTTTTCAACGGTGGCGTAATTTACCTCATGAGACTTCAACTTCCTGCTGAGGTAAATGACTGGGTGCTCTTCCCCGTTCCAGACCTGGGACAATACTGCTCCTAACCCCACATCTGACGCATCACTTTGTACGACAAAGTCTTTAGAGAAGTCGGGTGAGTACAACACTGGCTGGCTACATAAGGCTTGTTTCAAGAATTGGAATGCTGCCTCAGCCTCGGGGGTCCATTTAATCATGACCGACCCTTTCCCCTTCGTTAGGTTGGTTAGGGGCACAGCCTTAGAAGCAAAGTGGGGAATGAATCGCCGATAATACCCAGCGATTCCCAGAAAGGCTCGTACCTGCTTCTTGCTGTTGGGACGTGGCCAACTCTGGATGGCCTCGACTTTGTTGAGTTGGGGTTTTATTACTCCCCTCCCAATGGTGTACCCAAGATATTTGGCCTCCTCCTGCCCAATGGTACACTTCTTGGGGTTAGCCGTAAACCCCGCTTCCCGAACAGAGTCCAGGACTGCTTGCACTTTTGGCAGATGTGAGGCCCAATCTGTGCTATGGACAATTACGTCATCCAGGTAAGCCGCAGCATACTTCCGATGGGGCCTCAGCATCTGGTCCATTTTCCGCTGGAATGTGGCCGGCGCATTCTGTAACCCGAACGACATTCTTTTATATTGGAACGCCCCGTCTGGGGTTACAAATGCGGTTTTCTCTTTGGCCAATTTGGCCAGGGGGATTTGCCAATACCCTTTTGTGAGGTCAAGAGTCGTCATGTATCGGGCTGTTCCCAGCCGGTCGATCAACTCATCTATACGTGGCATGGGGTAGGTGTCAAATTTTGTAACTTTGTTCAACTGACGAAAATCGTTACAAAATCGCCAGCTCCCATCCGGTTTAGGCACCAACACAATGGGACTAGACCAATCACTTTGGGACTCCTCTATCACCCCTAAGTTCAGCATTTTCTGTACTTCCTCCCGTATTGCCTCCCGTCGGGCCTCTGGGATCCGATAGGGTTTTAACTTCACCCTTTCACCGGGCGGGGTAATGATGTCATGCTCTACCCCAGATGTTTGTCCCGGCAGCTCAGAGAATACCTCCTTGTTGCGAAGCACAAACTCCTTAACCTCCTGTTGTTGGGGTTGTGACAAGGTGGCTGCTATTCCAACCTCAGGAATCACGCAACCAGTTTGAGCTGGTGACCAAGTGTCTGCGACTAGGGACTCTCTATCCCTCCAGGCTTTCAACAGATTAACGTGATAGATCTGTTCGGGCTTTCGCCTTCCTGGTTGTCTGACCTTGTAATTCACTTCGCTCACTTTTTCTATTATCTCGTAGGGGCCTTGCCATTTGGCAAGGAATTTACTTTCAACCGTAGGGACAAGTACCAGTATCCTATCCCCCGGGGAAAAGGTACGGGTCTTGGCTCCACGGTTGTACACTCTCTGCTGTGCTAACTGCGCTTGGGCCAAATGTTCCTTCACGATGGGCATTACCTGTGCAATTCGGTCTTGCATCAGGGCGACATGCTCAATCACACTCCTGTGGGGAGAACTCTCACTTTCCCAAGTTTCCTTGGCAATATCCAACAGCCCTCTTGGGTGTCTCCCATACAGTAACTCAAAGGGGGAGAATCCCGTAGAGGATTGGGGCACCTCCCTAATAGCAAACATCAGATAAGGAAGTAGACAGTCCCAATCCTTTCCATCTCTATCCACCACTTTCTTCAACATTTGTTTTAGGGTTTTGTTGAATCTTTCAACCAGCCCATCGGTTTGGGGGTGATACACAGATGTACGTAATTGCGTCACTTTGAACAATTTACACAGCTCCTTCATAACCCGGGACATAAAGGGTGTACCTTGGTCCGTAAGCAGTTCTTTACAAATACCCACCCGGCTAAACACAAGAGATAGCTCTTTGGCTATGGTTTTGGCCGAGGTATTTCGGAGAGGGATCGCTTCTGGATAACGGGTGGCATAGTCCATTATAACTAATATGTACTGGTGCCCCCTAGCGGACTTGATTATAGGACCTACCAAATCCATGGCGATCCTCTCAAACGGGACCTCAATGATGGGTAGAGGGACCAGCGGGCTACGGAAATGTGGCATCGGGGCCGACCTCTGACACACAGGGCAGGAGGAACAATAATTTTCTATGTCCTTCATCACCCCCGGCCAATAGAATCTCTGTAATACCCTCTCTCGGGTTTTCTCTGTCCCCAGATGACCTCCAAGAATGTGCCCATGGGCCAACTCCAACACCAACTTCCTGTAAGGTTTGGGCACCACAAGCTGCTCAACGGTTTCTTCTGCCCTTTTTGCCACCCGATACAGTAGGTCCTTCTCTACGCTGAAGTATGGGTAAGTGCAGGTATTATCTGGGTTCACTAACTCGCCATCTATTTTCACTACGTTTTCCCGTGCCTTTATTAGGGCGGGGTCTTTCAACTGTTCTGTGGCAAAGTTTTCCCTGTGAACCTCAAGATCAGAAAACTCCACAGACGGTAGGTTTTCGTCTGAGGAGGTGGGCTCCTCTCCAGTTTCTTGAGTCTCCCCTGCCAATACTGATAAGGGAAATTCCGGAGAGTCCTCACCACTCTCAGGGGAGTTCTGGCTATCACATTCCTGGTACATAGGGGCACCAGTGGGGGGCTCAGGATCATCCCACAGTTCCCAGAACTTCGGAAAATCCCTTCCCACAATGGTGTCATGCGGTAACTGAGATACTAAGCCCACTGGATGAGAGAGGGTACCTTTGGGGGTCTCGAAACACACTGTAGTCACTGGATACTCTCGGGTGTCCCCATGCACACAAATAACAGCTACCTTGCTATTCCCAGAGACCTCTGTTTTAACTAACTCAGCCTTTATCAGGGTCACAAGGCTACCTGAATCCAGCAATACCACAACATTTCTACCATTAACACACATTTTGCATAAATGTTTCTCAGTTCCTCGAATGGCAGTGCATGCGACTGTCGCACACAGTGACTGACGTCTGCCCGTCAGAAAGTCACACTGCATGGGTTCCTCCACAACCGGGCAATTGGCTGCAATATGTCCCGCTTGCCGGCAGCGGTAGCAAACGATCCTTCTTGCCGCCTCTTGAGCCGCTGATTTCCCAGGCTGTTCTCGCCAAACTTGGGGTAGAGCTCCCACCCTCTCACTCTCTCCACCCTCACCCCTTGGAATCCTCTTATCCGCCCCTGGGGATGGTCTGGTCTTAGGGTGGAAAGTCCGAGTGTCTCTGGAAGAGGCCGTCAGGTTCTCTGTAGCCAAGTATTTCTCCACACGATCCACAAGACCATCGGCCGTCTCTGGGTCTCCATGGCTTACCCACTTTTGGATGGCAGTAGGAAGAGCTCTCAAAAACATTACAACACGTTCCACAATCTTTGGTGCGGACAAAGTCTCTGGCTGTAGCCACTTTCTGCTCAGGTGAATGAGATCATACATTTGAGACCTGGGGGGTTTTCCAAGCTGGAAAGTCCAGTTATGCACACGCTGAGCCCGGACAGCCTGGGTGACACCCAGCCTTGCCAATATTTCAGCTTTTAGCATCACATAGTCTTTTGCTTGGTCAGGCTCTAGGTCATAGTAAGCCTTCTGCGATTCACCAGTTAACAGAGGAGCCACCAGTCCAGCCCACTGCTCCTCAGGCCACTTTTCTCTTTCAGCAGTCCTTTCAAATGTGGTCAAAAATACCTCTGGATCATCCTCTCCAGTCATTTTTGTCAATAAACGACTCACCCCAAAGGACGCGGTATTAGTGGGACGGCTTTCCTCACTGGTCTGCGGACGTTGCTGCATTACTGCTTCCATTTGTTGTAGTCTCTGCTCTTGCTTCTGTAACAGGTCTATGAAGCGGGCCTCAGATTGCTGCTGGGCTTGTTGCTGAGCTTCCAGACTCTGTTGGTGAGCTTGCTGCTGGGCTGCAAGGCTCTGTTGATGAGCTTGCTGCTGGGCTGCGAAGTTCTGTTGTTGAGCTGCAAGGCTCTGTTGATGAGCTGCAAGGCTCTTTTGCAAACCTGCATTTGTCTGCTGTTGATTGGCATTTGCTAGAGCCAGCTGCTTCAGTATCTCCTCCATGCTGGCTTAAAAAAAAACTGCCACTGGTTCTCCACCAACTGTGAGGGGGTTAGCTCGGCAGCGGGTGTGTGTGACCCCCGGGATGGGCTCCCCACACAAAAACAGGCCCAGCAAACGGAGGTTGTGGTTTTCAAAATCAAAAAAGGTGCGGTTTATTTTCTATTTACAGTGACAAAACACAGCAAAGCCAAAAGAAACATAAAAAATAAATCCTGGTCAACTTGACCTCTGACTAAACATACAGGTTTCCTAACTAACAACTGGGATCAGCCTAGTGCTGTCCTAGTCCCTAAGTCCCTGGTTTTAAATGTCCAAGCAAATAGCCACACAGGCTTTGTCTCACCGCACAGGGGTTCACTCTCCCTAGACAGTCCACACAGGTCTGGATCCAGGCATGAGCTAACATCTAATGAAGCTGGGAGTTCTTATAGAGGCCTAAATGAGCTGACAAGCTTCAGCTGGTCTCATCAACTCCCTGTCTACACGACGCCCCACACTCTCCCTAGAGGTATGAGTCATCCATGAGCCCACTAGCCTCAGCTGGGCTTATACAACTCTCCACCTAGTTGTATAAGTCGGCGTAAAGCCTGAATCTGGGCGAAATATATCTACCCCCCTGGATGCAACCAGGTGACTTTACCTTCCTGCTGTCACACTGCATTGATAAATGAATTGTTGGATACAACTGCTGTAGTACATACATCAGTGCATAAGTGTCCAGTATGAATCCATCTATAGCTTCCTAGTCCCATAGAATTATGGATAGTAGCAAAGTGCTTGTGATTATCACCTCCGGCCTCACAGGGGACTTTGCAGAATGGGCACTGCTTCCCACAGCCAATAACCTTCCTGAATAACTCCTCTTGAGGCTTTACTGTAACCCAGGAAAGTACAGACATTATATTCATAGGGGGTAATTTACTATAACTCCAGGAAGTACTGAGCACTATTGCAAATAGTAGCTCCAATTTTAGCCAATAAAAAATTCAACGCGTGAATTTGCGAATGAAAAAGAGAGCTATTAGCAGCAAACAAGTGTTAGTAAATATGGAATCAGCGCTAATTAGCGAATCCGAATACATCCAAATGCCAATTTCCACTAAGTTATTATATAGCACTGCACTGTAACCATGATCCATGTATGTGAAAGAAACATTTTTTGTGAGATGTGCTCTACCTCGTGTGCATCTATTGCTGTATATTGCAATTAGTATTCCTAGTTTTTTTTCCTTCTTTTGCTAACGAATGCAGTTATGAATGATTATTACAGAGTAATGTCTGCTATTCTGTAAAGTTACATGTATTAAACATTTAGGTTACCTATTTGTTGTATGTTGTTTTTTTTTTTTAATTTAGGTGGCTATAAAGCGGTAATTATGTATGTTCATTCTTTAATCATACTACACTATTATGCAGGTCTTGTACTTAGCACAATGGCTTAGTGGTCTGCTCAGATATCTATACAGCTCTCATGGTACAAGTTCAAATACCAGCCAACCTACCATCCAACAGCTATGTTTATTTTTTGCACAAGCAAGTTAAAATAAACAAACAAAGAAATGTAAACTGCCCGTTAGCTAGTGTGTGATGTTTGGAATTCCACACCATAATATTATTGAATAAAAGTGCATTGGCTAATTGCCATTCACCTATTTTCAGCATATGCTGCTTTGGCTAATTGGCTATTAGTCATTTGCCTTTTTTTCACCAATACAATCTTTTAGTATATCTCTGTGGGATTTGAACCCATGAGTGCTTCAAAGCCAGAGTTTTTCAAGGTAGAAGTACTGACCACTAGCCTATTGAGCGTAGCACAAACGTGTGTGTGTGTGTGTGTGTGTGTGTGTGTGTGTGTGTGTGTGTGTGTGTGTGTGTGTGTGTGTGTGTGTGTGTGTGTGTGTGTGTGTGTGTGTGTGTGTGTGTGTGTGTGTGTGTGTGTGTGTGTGTGTGTGTGTGTGTGTGTGTGTGTGTGTGTGTGTGTGTGTGTGTGTGTGTGTGTGTGTGTGTGTGTGTGTGTGTGATGTTTATTCTTCCTGAGCCGTCTCTCCTGCCACCGCCGTCTTCTCCCGCTGCTGTGATCTTCCGTGCAGTCGGTTACCGCTAATAAAAAAAAAGCCGCTCTTCTTCTGTGTCGGACTTCTGTGGCCATCCGATAACATCACCCGGAGAGCTCGTTCCATGGCTATGTAAGAGACGCCACACAGCGGGTGACAACACAGCGGAGGAAGACCGCCACAGCAGAAGAGCGGCTTTTTTTTATTAGCGGGTAACCGACTGCGCGGAAGAACACAGCAACGGGAGAAATATGCTGCTGAGTAAAATGCACACTTTCAGGAGGTGATGCCATCAGTAGGATTTGAACTCATGGCTTAAACCTTTGAGGGCAGCAGGGAATACCACTATGCTACAGAGCAGAGCACATACCTACATCAATATTATAGTAACAACCATGCTCATGCTGATATGGCATTGGCTAATTGGCGTTCACCTGTTTTCAGCATATGCTGCTGAGTACAATGTAAGCTTTCAGTAGGTGATACCATCTGTGTGATTTTCAGCCATTTGAGCACAATTATATTGAGAACATACATTTACTAGTGTTTGATGGTGGGACTACTTTATATTCTAGGTATAATAGTACTCAGCACAGTGACTTAGGCCCCTTTCACACTTGTGCGACCTGAAAGTTGTGTGATTTTGATGCGACTTTAAGCAATGCCTGTGTAATCTTGAGGTCTATGGTGGCAGGAGTCGCAGGGAAAGGCGCGCAAATTTCCATCTGCAATTGATCCTGCGATTCCAGCGAATGCCTGTGTAAACTTAAGGTCTATGACCCTCAACTCATATCAAAGTTGGATCAAAGTAGTACAGGGACTACTTTGAAGTCGGTGTCACTTGAAGTTGCACAGATATAAATGGTACACATTGAAAATCATGGGGTATGACTTGTCATGCGACTCTGATGACCAAAGTCGCAGGAAAAGTCTCTCAAGTGTGAAAGGGGCCTCAGCCCGACTTTGTGAGCGATTTCAGAGACATCAGTGCACTTTCCTGCACAGATGTCTAGTGAAATCACATAGGTCTCAACTGTCCCTGATTTGGAACAAAGTCCCTCTGTCCCTCTTTCCTCCTCATTTGTCCCTCATTTTGTTCTGATCTGTATATTTTTATATAAAATGCAATTTTTATCTTTCAAAAAGGGTTTCCCAGCACTAAACCTTTCATCTAATTCTAAATTGCTTTGTTTGTAAATTCCCAAAGCCAATCTAAAGGGATATTATTGTTAAAAAAAAAAAAGCACTTGGGGGTTTAACTAATATATATATATATATTTTTAATAATTCTCCTTTAAGAAGGTGTTTTAGGAGGTGTGTCCTATGCCTACATACTTTTACTAATAGGTGTCCCTTATACCTGTTGGGGCACGCCCAGAACTAGGGGTTTCCAATAACATGTTGACTGCTGAACCAAAGTTATTTTTAAAATATGTATTTAATATTCAAGCAAGCAGATAACCACAAGCATGGAGAACAGCATGTCTACATGGTAATACATTCAAAAACTGTTCTCAAGAAGCTGGAAGCTTCTGAGCAATTTATACATTTGAAAGGGGGAGGCGCATTAAATGGGCCATTTTAAATACAAAACAATTTGTTGGTATTTACAGTCAAGAGCAAATGGACATTTAGCATCTATGTGTTACTTCCAGCCATCTCTGGGAAAATGTCACAAAGGACCTCATTCCCAGCTGGAGGTGTGAATGTAACTTTGACTACAAACGGAGATAAACAGTTACTACATCCTATGACTCAAATCAATTTCTAAACAGTCAAGTCACATTGTGACACAATATGACTTCTAACAGAATATATATACATATATATATATATATATATATATATATATATACAGTGTAGAAACACATGCTTTGATAATCATGAAAAAATGTTTGATAAGTAAATGGCTATTCCATTTACCCGATCAATCCCATCTCTTGGTCAAATAAAAAATTGACCACATAACTAACAAAACATAAGAGCACTATAACAAGCAATTCATACTTTGGCTGTGGACAGTTAAGTTCTTGACTATTCAGTGTAAAGATCCCTTTGGAGACAGTTAAAGCTGTGTAGGGCCTAGCTAGATGGGAACATTATTGTCATGATAATGGGGAAGATGGGAAAAACTAAGTCTCATAACACATACAAAACCTAACATACATGGCATTTCAAAGAAAAGCAGATACAATTACAATTCCTAACAATCGCTTCTAAATTCCAACATCTCCCTCTACCTGCCTAATCTTATGTGAAATATTTATTTATTTTCCTAGTTCATATTCTTCCTAATTTATGTACCCAATTTACTTCTGCAGAAAAATCTCATTTTGCTTTGTTAAGGCTAAAAAATACAAAAATACAAAAACTGAATATTATACGTTGGTCTAACAGGAGTGGGCATATTTATCAAAACGGGTATAGTGTGGGAATGTATACAGAGCAAGAAGGACGACTTAGGGCACTATGTTTTCTTGCATTGTAGGATAGACAACAAGGCATATATACTGGTCAACTTGTATATACCACCCCCTTTTAACACCACAGTGTTGACTAGCCTAACGGAGTTTGTTCTGGAGAGACCAGGGATACCAGTGATTGTCATGGGAGACTTTAACATGGTCCTGGACAGGCGAAAGGATAGATTCCCTAGTAAGATACATCAGAACAGAACAAAAGAGGATGGATTATCTAAATTTCTAGATGAAATAGGACTGAAGGATGTGTGGAGACTACGCAATCCCGAGATCCAGCAGTACTCCTGTTTCTCCAGAACACACTCCACTGTCAGGGTCACCTGTGGCCAGGTGACAGATGCACACCGTAGGGGGACAGGAGTGCACCGCGAGGTAGTGAACCCTATGGCTGGCTTCTGCGGATAGGAAACTGGGTGGTTGTGGAAAGCGGGACCAGAGGAGCACAACCGGGATCCTAACGGGAGCTAGAGCCAAGATTCCCCAGGGCGCGGAGTCTAAGAAACCAGCTGGTCTTCTCCAGGGCCTCTAGTGGTGAGGATGTTATGCTGCAGGCTGGGACCAGGTCGCGGCCCCTGGAGTTTCCTAGCTCACGCCCCGTAGGATAAGGGGAAAAGAGGGGAAGCAGCAGCACACGATAAGAGAGAACCGAATAACAAGCTGAAGGTCAGGGGCCACAAGCAGACAAGGATAACGAAGAACGAGCCGAAGGTCAAGGGTCACGAGCAGACAGGGATAGTCAGGGACAAGCCAATAACGTAACAGAGAGACAGACGTAGCACACGGCAGGCAGGAACCCAAACACACAATGCCTAACAAACACGTTGATCAGCAAAGCAGGCTTGCAGTGCACAGGTTAATATAGTGTTCTGTGATAGGGCCTGGGGTGGAGTCAGGCTGGGAGGAGATTATAAAGGAAGCCAGGTGAAGGAGGTCTGGTCTCTAAGATGAACACATGAGGAGGAAGGTAAGATGGCAGACAGACATTAATGCATATCCATGACATCCACGCTCTCAAGAATATTTCTGACTTAAAATCTGACTTAAAATCGTGAAACAATTTGATCTATATAATTTGGGTATAAAAATTTACTTAAAACTGTAAAATGGTGTGCAATGCGTAGTCATTCTGCACTGTGGTAAATTTAATATGAAAAATAAAAGGTAAAAATAAAAGGTTTAAAATCTCAAGAATAGACTTAGCCCTGGGTAATGATGAGGCAATATTAATAATAAAACAAGTGAAATATATGCCAAGGAGCCTCTCAGACCACGCTCCAATGCTGGTAGAGCTGGACACAGGAGAAATAATACATCAAAGGGAGGGGAAAATAAACCCATACTGGATGGAATTAATAAAAGACCCAAAAGAGATTCTAGAGGAGATTAGAGAATTTATAGAAATTAACCAAGGTACTGCCTCAGAACAAGTGGTGTGGGATACATTAAAAGCCTTTTTTAGAGGCATAATGATCCAAAAAATCTCTCGGATAAAAAAACAATCTAGAGAAAATGAGCAAATGGCTAGTGAGATGGTTTCTAAAGAGGAAGCAAAATTTATCAGGGATCCAACAGATAACAACTCAAGAACATGGATACAAGCACAGCAGAACTATCGTATATTAATTTAAAAAAAAATAGAAAACAAACAAATATTTCAAAAACAAGTAGCATTTGCAGAAGGAGAAAGTGCAGGTAGAATGCTAGTCCAACTAATTAAAACAAACGCGCCCAGCTCAATAGTACCGGCGATAAAGGTAGACGGGGGTAGAATCACTTCCCAAAAATTAGAAATAATAGAGAGTTTTCAGAACTATTATGAGGATCTGTATAGCTCAAAGCAAGAGGAAAGAAGAGAAGAAATGGATACCTTTTTTGGAAGGTTAACGATTCCTTTAATCTCGGAGAGGGACAGAGCAGAGCTAGACAGACCTATAACTTTAGAAGAAGTACAAAGTGCAGAACAGGGGATGGCAGGACAGAAATCCCCGGGACCGGACGGTCTCCCGGTGGAGACCTATCGATACTTCGGGAAAGAACTGCTCCCGGAACTCACTAAGGTTTTAAATAGCTCTATAGATAAAGGAGAACTCCCACCATCTATGTTGGATTCAACTATAATAGTCATCCATAAGGAGGGAAAGGATCCACTGGACACTTCATCATATAGACCCATCTCCTTGATAAACACAGATGCAAAAATATTGTCGAAGGTCTTGGCGGCTAGACTGAGTGGGGTAGTTGAGAAATTGGTGCATCCCGACCAATCGGGATTTATCCCAGGAAGGGCCACCTATACAAATATAAGAAGAGTCTATATGAACCTTCAGATACCAACAGAGGAAGACGGAAAAAGAGCAATTGTCTCACTGGACGCCGCCAAGGCCTTTGACAATGTAGAATGGAAATATCTGTGGAGAGCTCTGGGTGAGTATCAGGTAGGACCGATCTTCATGAAATGGGTCAAATTGTTATATAAAAACCCAGAAGCAAGAGTGAAAGTGAATAATGCTCAATCTAAGAGGTTTCGATTGCATAGGGGAACGAGGCAGGGGTGCCCACTGTCCCCCCTCCTATTTGCCCTCGCAATCGAGCCTCTAGCAATAGCCCTTAGGTCGACCCTGGAGATAAGAGGGTTTATGAGAGGGGAGATAGAGGAAAAAGTAGTATTATATGCGGACGACCTCCTCCTTCTACTAGGGGATACCCAGCAATCATTGAAAAAAGCTATGGAAATGATAGGGAATTTTGGAAGCTTTGCAGGCTTATCAATAAACTGGGGAAAATCTATGTTGCTCCCAGTGGACCCGCTTATAGACCCTTTACCACAGGAGGCTACACAAATACAAATTAAAACTCAGATAAAATATCTGGGGATAAATATATCTAAAGACCCTAATCATTACATTGTAGATAATCTGATACCCTTGCTTAATAAATATAGGGGAAAAAGTAAAATATGGAAACGTCTCCCACTTTCAGTGGCAGGCCGCTGTAACTTAATAAAAATGGTCTGGATGCCACAGCTTCTCTATGTCCTACAAAACTCCCCAGTATGGATTTACAAAAAATGGTTTCAAAATATAGAAAGTATATTCAGAGAGTTAATCTGGAAAGGGGGGGGTAGCAAGAATAAAACTAAACACACTACAGAGGACAAAGCGGGAGGGAGGAGTGGCACTCCCACACCCGTTCAGTTATTTTCTTGCAGCCCAGATTCAATACATGAGGGGCAGCAATATGGAAGGAGGAGAAATAAAAAGGAGAATATTAATACAGAACCTAAGTCACGATACCTTAGTAGAAGCTGTGGAATCGGGCTCATTCCCTATGAACTCCCCCACCTTAGACCTTATGATTAGAACATGGAAAGAAGTGAAGAGGGTGCTGGGATATAGTGGCATTAATGAGTATACCCCTATATGGGAGAATGTCAACTTAATTGAAATACAGAAGATGGGAACAATTAAGGAATGGGAAAGACAGGGCATAAAACATATCTCCCAGCTGTATCAGGATGGCACACTAAAAACTTTTCAGACATTGAAAGAACAATATAAACTCCCAAATAAATCTTTCTATAAATATCTGCAGATAAGGCATGCACTAGCAAAACAATATAAAGGAGTAGTAATGACCTGGAGCAAGATACCTCTCTTAAAGGAAATCATTAACACGAAATCATCTAAGGGTTCAATATCAAAAAGCTATCAATTTTTACATAAGGGGAGCCAAGAAGAAACCCAAGGTCAAGCAGATAGGAAGAAATGGGAAAAAGACCTGGGTAATCTGACTAAAGAACAATGGGTAAGAATCCTGGAGCTCGCCCCGGCGGTCTCACTGTCCCCCTCTCAGAGGATGTCCCACCTTTTTTTGCTAAACCGAGTATATTATACGCCGTATAAACTTTTTCGCTTTGGGCTTAGACTAGACGATACTTGTCCTAGGTGTGGAAGAGAAAGGGGGGACATGATACATATGTTTTGGCGATGTCCGAAACTCTATCGGTACTGGAGGGAGGTAGTGAGAAAAATAGAGCAGATTTTTGAGGTACATATAGAGTTAGATCCCCTACAATGCGTACTGGGCTGGGTGGAGGGAGAGGGGACAAATGACAACACCAAGTTAGCTATCATAAGATCCCTATTTCAAGCTAGGAGGCTGATAGCGCAGAAATGGCAATCAGTCTCCCCACCATCTAGCAAGGACTGGGAGCAAAACATGAACTTAACATTATTAAAAGAAAGGACGACATATATTAGACAAGGAGCACTAAAAAGATTTGAAAAAATCTGGAAACCGTGGCAGGAGAAAAAACACTAATTAAATGGAAGAAAAGAGGTTGAAGATAGGGAGGGATGAGTGGGAAGATGGAAGGATGGAAGGGGTGAGAATGAGGGATTAGGGAAAATCAGTGGAGGGAAGGAGTATGAAAGGAGCGGTTCGAGGTCTAGGGGAAGAGGAAGAGGGGTTGGTTTTAAGATGATATCATGAATTATTTGTTTTGTATGGGAAGTGGGGGGAAGGGGGGGGGAGGGAAAGGGGATTGAATGTATTATGAAACAGAAAATGGTTTAATAAAGATATGAAAATGAAAAAAAAAGAGCAAATGGACATTTAGCATCTATGTGTTACTTCCAGCCATCTCTGGGAAAATGTCACAAAGGACCTCATTCCCAGCTGGAGGTGTGAATGTAACTTTGACTACAAACGGAGATAAACAGTTCCTACATCCTATGACTTAAATCAATTTCTAAACAGTCAAGTCACATTGTGACACAATATGACTTCTAACAGAATATATATATATATATATATATATATATATATATATATATATATATATATATATACACAGTGTAGAAACACATGCTTTGATAATCATGAATAAATGTTTGATAAGTAAATGGCTATTCCATTTACCCGATCAATCCCATCTCTTGGTCAAATAAAAAATTGACCACATAACTAACAAAACATAAGAGCACTATAACAAGCAATTCATACTTTGGCTGTGGACAGTTAAGTTCTTGACTATTCAGTGTAAAGATCCCTTTGGAGACAGTTAAAGCGGTGTAGGGCCTAGCTAGATGGGAACATTATTGTCATGATAATGGGGAAGATGGGAAAAACTAAGTCTCATAACACATACAAAACCTAACATACATGGCATTTCAAAGAAAAGCAGATACAATTACAATTCCTAACAATCGCTTCTAAATTCCAACATCTCCCTCTACCTGCCTAATCTTACGTGAAATATTTATTTATTTTCCTAGTTCATATTCTTCCTAATTTATGTACCCAATTTACTTCTGCAGAAAAATCTCATTTTGCTTTGTTAAGGCTAAAAAATACAAAAAATACAAAAACTTAATATTATACGTTGGTCTAACAATGTAGGACCGCCAAGTTTTTAGTTGATTCCTGCGATGTAACTATGACAGGGACAGCCATTCCTCCATAAGACTCCACTGAAACACCTTAAGAACGCATACAGTGTTCATATATAATCTTCTTTTCTTCAGGATTTTCACAATCCACATGACAAGAGACTTCCGGTAGGTGTGCAGACCTTTTTACAACTATGGCAAAGAACGCATACAATGTTCATATAATCTTATTTTCTTCAGGATTTTCGCAATCCACATGATAAAAGACCTTTGGTAGGTGTGCAGACCTTTTTGCAATTATAGCAAATTGAGTTTTGACTTTTTTAGACAGCTGACATGATAAGTATTAAAGTTTTCAGACACAAGCTTTTGAGAGCACTCTTTTCCATAAATGGTGTTTGTGGCTGATGTCAAGGAATGAGCGAGGATTTTTTTGAAGATGGCGTCACTCAGATTGTTAGTCCAAAACTTGATCATTAACAAAAATGCCCATAAAGCCGTTTGAGTTTTTTTTTTTCTGCTGAAATAAATTTATGTTCTAGAGATAAAAAAAAAAACCTAGAAGAAAAGAAAAACATCTTAATACAGGAGAAACCATTCTCATTTAGTATAAAATGTTATTCAACTGTCATCCAACTAACTGTCCACATTATCCTGAATTCAATAAAACATTTATCATAAACAATAGGCTTCTCAGAAGCGGGGGGGGGGGGGGCTACTACTTATGGCTTTGATAAATGATCCTTCAGGAACATGGACAAGAGAGCACAGAATACAGGATTTACAAGAATGACAGGAGTATAGTGCAGCACTGGGGTTCAGGAAGGAAACAAAATGCTAGTAAGAACTACTTGCAGCACTGGGTTTCAGGGTTTTACAGGAGGTCAGATACACAAGATACAGTTGATGTATACAAGAATTCTAAGGCAGGAAAGATACATACTATCTGGGGAGAATGAGGGCCAATGAACAAATGAGAATCCCTTGCAGCGCTGAGATGCTGGGATCACTAAACAGTGGGGAGTAAAAAATTCAAGCTGACAGGTGTGTGCCTGGACACACACATATACACTGAGGACAGATATGCACAGACATATAATACAGCTACAAATGAGTAGCCATGCGCATAGTCACACAGGAATCTATAGGAGTAGTGACGTTGCATTGTGACCCCGAACAGGAAACTGGCTTCAAATACACTTGGAGACACAAAGGCCACCTTGCTTGGGACATTATTATGCAAAGCCTAAGGCAATCTGTTTCAGCTTAAAAAGGCAGTACTGGCTGGGCATGTAACTAATTCAATTAACAACAGGAGGTTTAGCTAGTCACAAGTTTTGTGGGACAAGATACAACCACAGACCTTATAAGTTAAAGCAATGAAACTAGATGCCAAAACAAGTACAATACCATTATACCTTTTGCTCTTTTTTTTTTTTTTTGTAGGCAGATCTGTAGAAAAGCTGAAGATCTGAGACATAGGCCTAATTAAAACTCTTAATAATAATATTAATACCAAAGTAATCTTAACACTCTATGTAGTGACACTGACATACATGTAGTACTACATTCATTATTTTTTTTTTATTTTTTTTTATTTTTTTTCCTCGTAGGTGTTTACACTAGAGCAGTGATGGCGAACCTTGGCACCCCAGATGTTTTGGAACTACATTTCCCATGATGCTCAACTACACTACAGAGTGCATGAGCATCATGGGAAATGTAGTTCCAAAACATCTGGGGTGCCAAGGTTCGCCATCACTGCACTAGAGCAACAATTATTCAATTCAATCTTAATAAAACTTTTTTATCATAAAATATTATACAAAAACTGTATAAGGCTCCGTTCCCACTATTGCGACTTAAAGTTGCAGCGACTTTTAAAAGGTTTCTGCACTACCTTGATGCGACTTTCAATGTTACCCTGATATAGAGACTGTAAAGTTGGACCATAGTCACACTCCAAAGTCTCTGAATCACATGTTTTTGGGGGTCACTATAGTGGAAACTTAGCCTAAGACAATAGACACTTAATTATCTAGGGCAGGGGTGTGAAAGTCAATTTCATTGTGGGCCGAATCAGCATTATGATTGTCCTAAAAAGGGGCGGTTGTATCTGTAAGATTAGATGTCCAGCGCATCCCCTCCCCTACATTAGATGTCAAGAGCCACCCTACGATTAGAAGTTGTGTCCCCCACTCTCCCTTGCATCACATTGCACCCCTCTTTCCTTAAATAAAAAAATTAAGCACCTCATACTGTAAATAGGAACAAGAAACTGCTAAGGGCAGTACCGACTTGGACGACTGCACCAATTTTAGCTAATGGGGAAAGTGAACCCCATAAATGTTCACGCATAAAAATAGAAACACTTCAGAACAATACTTCCATTGGGGAATTGTCTTTGAAGGCTGTGGTCTCCTTTTGTTCTGAAGGCTTCAAATAAATCAACCCAGGACATAGAACTTAATCTGAGAAATAAGCATCAAAATTTTAGTAACAAATCACATTATATAAACCAAAGGTTAGAGATATTTAGCATGCAGTAAGCATTTTGAACATTTTCTTTCTTCCAATTCCTGTCTGGACTCAAACCCTTAGAACAAGATGGACTCCAGGGTGACAGGATTTCCTAACCCTTCCCTGATATGTAGCCCAGGACCTCCCAATGTGTTCCTGATTATCTACAGCTCCATTGTGTTTATGGTACCCAGTGACCCACCTCCCGCTCCAAAGACAGTCTCCATTAGGCCTCTCTTTTTCCTAAATATGGGAAATAGTCTGGATACCCGGATTGAAAACCACCTGCCACCAGGTACACCCGATCCCTCAAAGAGGCTGCACATCTTCTCCCTCCTCTATCAGTTCGGTAATCAGACAATGTTTCCTTCACCCCTACAAAACAAACTGCCTACCCTATTCAGACAGGACTCACATGAATGACAGGGGCATAGTGCAACCCTGGGGTACTGGTCTTCTTGGCATGCACGACACAGACAACTCGGTAAGGTACACAAGGAATCTAGGACAGGAAGGACACCTATGGGTATTAACTGGGGAGAATACTGCATGTCCACACATATATCGGACGTGAGGGCTCCTAGAACAGCCAAGAGCTGGTAACACCCCATACAATCTTCCTGCACAACTTTTCTCCAGACTCAACCAAAACCATACAATATGAGGCCAGACCTATGCACTCTCAACTTGTATGAAATCAGGCAGGCCCTCATACCACATATCTGCAGGTAAATCTAAAATAAATTGGAAAACAAGAATTGCATAATGTGTATCCAGCTCGAGGAACGGCTGCTACCTGCCACAACTGACCAACAGACTAAGAAAAATCCCTTGCAGCACTGCGGCACCAGGATCACTGAACAGTAGGGGGTACACGAGCTGACCGGTGTGCCTTAAAAACACACAGATATTTATTAGGCAATTGGTAACAAATAGCCACATAAACAGTCCCAGCAGGAAACTGCAGGAGAAAGGGTTGGTTTGCCCTATTTCAGAGAGATGGGACACGGAAGGAAACGGGTTTGAACTACATTTCGGGACACACAGATAGCTAGGGACAGTAGCATACCTTAGCCTCAGGAAATGAGCCAACTTTGTACAGCCAGGCATGGTTGAGCGTGTGACTAATTACAAAAACGGGGGGGGGGGGGTTAAGCAGTCTACCCAACGTAACATCAGAACTTTACCCTTTAACGGTATGGAACTACCAGTATCAGCATGGCTAATCTTTGGTAATAGGAAACAGATATGCAACGGATCAATGGCAGATCCATTTCAAACTCTGGAGAATACCCAAAACCCTTTTACCACTAAGTGCAGTACCCCTGACAGAGATTTATAACACTTCTTAGCCTAATAAAAGTGTTAGAGTGAAAATTATCCCCTGCAGTCTTACTCAACTTTTCATTAAAAAAACGAATATGCGGACTTCAGTTAGTTGGTTCTGCTAATCAGTGGATCAGAACATACAACACACACTAGGTGGTCCAAAACATAGCCAACTGGACTGACAAATAGTACAAAACAGACCACATAACCCCGACAAACCAGGAGAATGAAAACCAATTTTGGTATAAAGTTGTCTATGGAGGCTATGATTTCCTTTTGTTCTGAAAAGCCATGAAACCCAATTATCGAATCTGAGGGATAAAACACCCAAATTTTTTTAGTAATAAACATAAAATTTTCCACCTAGAAACTACAAACCAATGGTTATATACCTGTAACAAGACATTAGAATATGACACACAAATATACTGTACATTACATTAACAGTGCACTTTTTCTACTACCAAAAATTGTTTGACGTCAAACTTTATATCCACGTGGTTTTATTTATGGTATACCGTTACTAAAAAAAAAAATATATTATTCACCATGGTTAAAAATTAGCAGTTCAAAACAAACTAATTTGTTTTATAAGTTCCCCTTTGTCTTGCAAGACAGTTATACTTCACCATACTGAGCACATTGGAAAACTCTTCAAAAACTGTTTCTATGAAAACAAAAATTACAGTTAATACACATACACATATAAATGTATATTATTAGGAGGTATTTTACTTTTTACAGTTCACTCAGCTCACTTAATTTGCATGACAATACAGCTGTTCACTCACACACACATGCCATGCAATTTAACTTGTGTCAAAGAAAAAGGGGGGGGGTGGTTGCTCCTTGAACTACAGAACACCATTTAATTAACGATTTTCGGCTCACAGTTTTTAGCTTAACTTTTCTTTTAGAATAAGCAAATATAATATTTTTACTTTTTATTTTTCATATTAAATTTACCACAGTGCAGAATGACTACGCATTGCACACCATTTTACAGTTTTAAGTAAATTTTTATACCCAAATTATATAGATCAAATTGTTTCACGATTTTAAGTCAGAAATATTATTTTTTTTTAAGGTCACACTTTACAGACAAAATATTTGTCTTGCTTCTAAAAGTTGTAATGACCAACATGCCACTGACTTGTTACCTTTAATTGTCCTTGTGGCATGGTCATATCAATTTAAAACATACATAACAAACACAAAACATATCATGCCACCAAAATTCATACTGTGTTACTATTATTATTTTACATTCCTCAGTCCCTACCCGTAAGGAGCTTACAATCCTTAGGTCCCAAACTCACATTCATACATACACTAGGGACAATTTAGACAAGATCCAATTAACCTACCAGCATGTCTTTGGAGTGTGGGAGGAAACTGGAGTACCTGGAGGAAACCCATGCAGGCACAGAGAGAACATGCAAAACTGCAGGCAGATAGCGCCGTGGTTGGGATCAACTATTTTGCTAATACAGCACTTTGGGCATATTAATACAACTAACACGACATAACAATCCATGGATCTCACACTTTGCCAACTACACCCTGTAGACAAAAATATTAGCAGGTTTCTCAAATAAAACTGTACTTTCCTCTCTATTTTTTTTATTTTTTAATTTTTTTCTTGCGTACACATCTACACTGGGCTCTAATCCATGTGTCTATTTAGGTCATTATAAGAACGCTGGGTGGTAGGGTATAATATGCTTGCAGTTATTTTAATAATGTTATTATTAGGTTCATATTCATATACAGGACAATAAGTCTCTTTTATTTCCTTTGTCTCAGTGTTCTAGTGGTACAAAACCCCTGTGTGCCTTGTTCCATTTCTTGAGGGGCTTGGCCACTCCTGTTCCCCAAAGTGAAATCTTTGGAAATCCAGGAGGAGCTCTTGGTGGGATTACACAGATCCCAATCTGGGGTGTACTCGGTGGTACAATTCCCCATCTCACACGGTGGTGAGACTTCCTCACAAATTCATCTATTCGTAGATCCCCATATAACATAGACACAGTGAACCTGAGCAATAGCAGGAACTGTATATCTGGCCTCCAATCTCGGCCAAGGATCTATACCAGACTATACACTTCACAAATCAGCCACACAGACTGACAGGCACACAACTGGGGGGGGGGGGGGGTTTAGTCACAGACGCTGCTACAAAGAAAACTCTGGAGAAACAGTCCACTTATGTGCCAGATATATGGCAGCACATTTGACAGGCACAAGTCACTCATGCAGGATACACACACAGCATCACATATTCCAACAAATCTTACAGTAAACAAAAAATCCCAATAGGAGGAATTTCTAGAGTATAGAATCTGACAGTTCTGCTTCCCTAAAGTCTTCCACATCAGTTTATAGGCACTGTGCAGAATAGGAGAGATAGTGCTCATTGTGTAGTTTTATGGAGAACTACACAGAAGAGAAAAGGAAAACAGAATTTCATTCAAGACTGGTACTACATGATCCAAGCAACTCTGTTTTTTAAGCAGGCCGTCACCCTTGGCGATAAACCAGGGCCTTACCACACATAGTACCTTATCAGCCACAGCCTATGAATTATCCCTTGAGTCCGAAGACCCAAATTCCTGACCTGGCTAGTCGCCTAGACTCAGGAAATGCAGAAATTCTAGCTAAACACACAGTGCACCTGAAATAGGGCACGCCATTCACACAGAACACACGCATGTAAGGACAGTAACAAGTACAGATAGTATTGAAAGTAAAAAGAAACATAAAAATAACAAAATTCAACAGCCAAGGTTCTTGGACAGAGTACTCCATGGCAAAAGCTTACAGAAATAAGCACAGCACAAGGGGAAGTCACAGTAAGCAAAAAGTTAGCTTACCTTGACCAGCAGAAGTGAATTCCCAGCTTGTGTTGTTCCATTTCTTAGCGATGTCTGTGTAGTTATCTGTACCGGCTTCGAAGGACCATTTTGTCGGGGCACCCCCAGAACTAGGGGTTTCCAATAACATGTTAGCTGCTGAACCAAAGTTATTTTTAAAAGATGTATTTAATAATCAAGCAAGCAGATAACCACAAGCCTGGAGAACAGCATGTCTACATGGTAATACATTCAAAAACTGTTCTAAAGAAGCTGGAAGCTTCTGACCAATTTATACATTTTAAAGGGGGAGGCGCATTAAATGGGCCTCTTTGAAATACAAAACAATTTGTTGGTATTTACAGTCAAGAGCAAATGGACATTTAGCATCTATGTGTTACTTCCAGCCATCTCTGGGAAAATGTCACAAAGGACCTCATTCCCAGCTGGAGGTGTGAATGTAACTTTGACCACAAAGAGAAGAAACAGTTGCTATGTCCTGTGACTCAAATTTGCTTAATCAATCTCTGAACACAGTCAAGTCACATTATTACACAATATGACTTTTAACAGAATATACAACCAATATACACACACATATATATATATCAGATCAGAAACACATGCTTTAATAATCATGAATAAATGTTTGATAAGTAAATGGCTATTCCATTTACCCGATCAGTCTTCCAAGTGGCACTTGGAGAGATTAGATGGGCATTACGCTGGGCTGTGGGCTGCTGTAGAACTATTGGCATTATCCTGCTTTTTTCCCACCTTTCTGTGATGGCTCCTGACAAGTTAGGCCAGCCATAGATGGTCCGAATCCTGGCCAGTTCAGCAGTAACTGTCTGAGATTCGAACCATGTATGGGCAGGCTGAATATACCAAGTTGATTGATCGATTAACTTGGGTACAACCAGCCTGCTGGATTTTGCATGTGATTGTCGCTAGCAGCTAGAATAGCCTCTGACAGTAATCATTGTCTTCTCCCAGCAGGGAAGGCTCCCCCGCCCGCTCAGAAAATACATTGACTCCGCAGGAGGGATTCTCTTGTCAACACTGTCTGTGTTGATGGGGGAATCAAGTGAATTTTTTTGATTGCAGGAAAGAATCTTGCTCCGTGTACAGGCTGCTTTAGTCTTAATTTCGGTGGTTATGACTGACGTGTAAGCCGGTAGGAAGTTGATCCAGCTTGGACGAAGCCTGGCACCATGATAGGAATAGGTTTGGATTGCTGCCCATAGGGGGGGAGAGAGTAGTGTGGTCTATTCCTTCTGCCAGTCAGTTGAGGAAAGTGGGAAAAAATGGTGCTGGACCCGTAGGGTGATCTCACTGGTGTTGACATTGATGTAAATGATCGGGTTCCTGCGCATGCGAATCTCCGCAGACTCCTTGGCTTGAAATGTAGCAAAAATGTAAATTGAAGCTATAAACATATATATGTCATAAAACTTCTAGAGGGAAGGGACTTATCTCGGAGATTTTCAAACATATCCAGTGCTGATTCCTGGGATAAACTCTTGAACTAAGTTGGAAGCTGATTGTGATATTACTTTTACTATGGAGGATTGGAATGACTGCATTACTAACCTTCAGAAATGTGGGGGGCGTGGCCGGAATGGCGGACTGAGCAGACATGTTAGCTGAGCTCTGCTGAAGAAGAATCCGAATATATATCCGCATCTGGGTGAAAGTTGCTCCTTTCTGGACCTACAGCCCTTGTATGCCTTCCAGAACATCCGGGGGCCCGAAACTGGGCAAGAAGTTGAAAATTCCGGCGAGTATCGAGGCTGTAGAGAGCCTGGTTCCTGAGCTCCGGCCGGCGCGCTTACACAGTATGGCATCGCAGACAGACCATGTGGAGGCTGTGGAGGCCTCCCCGTCTGGTATTCTGGAGGTGATGGCGGCAATTATGACCTGCCAGGCGGCTGTGCAGCTTGTCAGACAACGCTCACCACGAAAATTGAAGCAGTGCAGCTGGATGTGGGGTTGCTGCGCCAAGACCTGGACAAAATCCGTTCCAGGATCACGGTGGCCGAACAGCGCGTCGGTAACGCGGAGGACACGGTCGCTGGCCATGAAGCATCTATCAGGACCCTGGTCACTAAGGTGAAGGCGTTGGAGTATTGCGCGGAGGACGCCGAGAATCGTAGCAGACGCAATAATGTCAGGATTGTCGGTCTACCGGAGGGGGTGGAGGGGCGCAATCCTATGGCCTTTACTGAAGACATGCTTAGAGCCCTGCTTCCTGCGGCCCAGCTCTCCCCCACTTTACGGTGGAGAGAGCCCATCGGGTGCCGCCGAGACCGGGCCCGGAGGGCGCCACCCCGTGTACGTTCATTCTCTGCCTGATGAACTTTGGGGATAGGGACGAGTTGCTGCGGGCGGCCCTCTGGCTGGTAAGCTTACGTTCCGCAATGCTAACCTAATGATGTTCCCGGATTACACTATTAAGACACAGCGGCAACGTCATTCCTTTGACGGAGTGAAAGCTGCGGATGAAAGGAATTAAATACAGCATCTTGTTCCCAGCTAAGCTGCGGGTGGTCGACGGGGAGACTCTGCGGCTCTTCCATAGCCCCAGGGATGCCGGCGTGTGGCTTGAGTCCTTGCCTCCATAGTGACTGCTTTCCTAAACTGCCTGTGTGGATTTCTTTAGATGCTGTGGAGGTTTACCGAGCCGTTGTATAAGGTGAGAGAACTAGCTACTGTGGGGTCTTGACCTAGGACTGTTAGACTTCGTTATGACACCATTGTGTCCTGTTATCCTGCCCCTAGAGTCACCCTGAACTGCTTGTGTGTTCTCGAATGCCTTTTGTCCGGTCTCTTAGCCACACTGCGCCGGCTGATATATGACTGTTTCCACTACACCCAGATGTCAAACTTAACCATGTTGAAGACGGACTCCTTTGCTCTTCAGCATCTCGAGTCAGCAGTGGATTTATACCCTCTTTTTATTCTTATTTTGGTACTTTCTCTGCCGCCCATGTTCAGGTGCGGGTGATGGTCTGCTCTCACGAGGCCCACGCCTCCAACGACTTGTCGTTCTGTTCGAGTTTGGGGTGTAATGTGCTCGTCTATGTTGGAGGGGCGCGGGGTGGGGGGAAGGGTTTGGATGGCCGTTGTCATCCAGTGCTTGGCTGGTTTGTTCGGGGGGTTGATATGTTTTACTGGGTTGGTCTTTATGTTCTCATGTTTTTGCTTTTGTAACATGCAAAGATATTTTGTCTATTCCTCTGGAGATGTGCATTGCCTCAAGCCTATTAGGAGTCTGGTTGCTGGACGCACGCACTGGGGGGACATGCACATCTGCAGACGATTCCAGATAGGAGGGTTGATCCATTACTTCTCATGTATGTCTAACCTACAATTTGGCTAATTTCACGATACTGTTCTGGAATGTCAGGGGTCTCAACTCTGCCATCAAGAGGTCTTTGGTATTTAAGTTTATTCAGCAACACAGTCCCAAGGTCTGCATACTGCAGGAGACCCACTTGATGGGCTCTAAGGTCCTGGGATTGAGACAGGCGTTAGTTGGGGCGCATTATCATGCCACGTACTCAAACTATGCTAGGGGAGTGAGTATTCTAGTGCACCGTTCTTTACCATTTCAACTGCAGGCGGTTAGAACTGATCCAGGGGTTAGATATGTCCTGGTTCATGCCCTTATAGCTGGTACTCAATATGTCATTGTTGGTCTCTATCTGCCTCCCCCTGCGGATCTCACATTACTCCACAGGGTGATGCATATGGCTACGCAGTATGGGGTAGACAGGGTGCTCCTGATAGGGGATTTCAATTTGGTCATGTCTGATACCCGTGATCGGCTCCATCCTTCCCTTTCTCCTGCCCCCGGGTTATCTCACTGGGCGTCTACTTTCACTATGACGGATCTGTGGCGCAATTTTCACCCCTCTGACATGCAGTTCACCTGTCTGTCCACGACCTATCGTACGTTATCTCGCATTGACATGGCGTTTGCCTCCTCTGGCCTGCTGGGAGAGGTGCGCTCCGCCGGGATCCTCTCCCGGGGTATATCTGATCAACGCCCCCTTGCTGATCTCGATTGGGGTGGCTCCTCCTGGGGGCCAGAGGGTCTGGCGACTTTCTAAATATTGGGTGATGGACCCTGAGATCCAGGAAGAAATGCCGAGGAGCTGTGTGGCTTTTGGCTGCAGAATGAGGGATCCTCGGGACCCTTGGTAGAATGGGACGCTTTTAAAGCCTGGCTCAGAGGGGTATACAACAAAAAAATTGCTGATAGGAAGAGGGGGTCTGTGCAGTCTCTTAAATGGCTGGAGGGTCAGGCCCTGACACAGGAGAGGGCTTATGTTCAGGCACTGGCCTCGGATACTTATTATACTTGGCAGCACACCCTTAGAGAGCTCTCTTTGTTAAGAATTGATCTTACTAAAAAGTCCATGTTGGATAGTGCCCAGAGGGTGTTCGAGTTTGGCGATAAAAATGGTAGGCTTCTGGTGTGGCTGGCCAAGGGTCAATCTGCCAATACACATATAGGTAGGATTAGAGACACGGATGGTGCATTATTGACTGCCCCAGAGACCATTAGCTCCAGGTTTCTACGCTTTTATCAGGACCTTTACTCCTCCAAAGTGACCTATACTGCTGATGACCTCACTGACTACTTGGACAGAGTCCCATTTCCCACACTTGACCCAGAAAAAAGTAGGGACTTAGACAGAGACATATCCCTGGAGGAGGTACAGAAGGCCCTGGGATGCATGCAATCGGGTAAAGCTCTGGGGTTGGACGGGGTACCTATTGAGCTTTATACAGAATATCAGGAAATGTTGGCCCCCAGACTAACCTCCCTTTTTCAGAAGTTTTCCACCCTGGGATCCCTTCCGGACTCAATGTCCGAGGCGGTTGTTGTGTTAGTGCCCAAACCCGGGAAGGATCCAGAAGAGTGTGGCTCCTACAGGCCCATTTATTTGATCAACGCCGATGCCAAGCTTCTAACGAAAGTGTTGGCGTTGCGACTGGTCACGGTGTTTGGGGACTTGACCCACCAAGATCAGACCGGATTTATGCCGGGGAAGGGCACGGATATTAACAACCGTAGATTATTTCTTAACTTAGATGCTCCTCATGATAATGGCGGCACCCGGTTCATAGCCTCTCTCGACGCCGAGAAGGCTTTTGACTCGGTGGAGTGGGGGTACCTATGGAAAGTCCTGAGACGCTTTGGATTCGGCCCTCAATTTCTTAGATGGTTGGGTATATTGTATGAGTCCCCTAGAGCGAGAATACGCACTAACGATGCCCTATCTGATTTTTTTCCCCTCCAGAGGGGCACCAGGCAGGGTTGCCCCTTGTCTCCTAGCTTGTTTGCTATGGCCCTGGAGCCCTTGGCAATCCTGATTAGAGAGTCCGGGGCGGTTCAGGGGCTCAGGATTGGCCCTCTGGAGGAGAAAATCTCCCTATATGCAGACAAGACGCTACTCTATCTACATGATGCTCTATCTATCTACATGATGCTGGCACCTCGTTGCAAGCGGCCTTGCAGATTTTTGATGTCTTTGGGCGCTTCTCTGGGGTCAGGATCAACTGGCCCAAGTCTATCCTGTTCCCGCTGGATTCCCAGGCCCGTGATGGGGGAGCTCCGACCCCGCTGCTCTGGGTAGAGGAGTTTAGATATTTGGGGATTGTGGTCTCGAGGGACCTTCGGGACTTTCGTCGCCTCAATCTGCTGCCTATTGTGAAACGCCTCAAGGAACACTGTTCCAGATGGAGGGAACTGCCCCTAATCTACTGGGATGCATTACTTGCCCAGATTCACATGTGTTCAGGAATTTCCCGGTCTGGCTCCCCTCCTCGTTTTTTAAGGACCTGGATGTTTGCATTGGCTTCTTTCTGTGGAGGGGATCTTCTCCTAGGCTAGCCAGGTCCACCTTACAGTTGCCGGTCCATTGCGGGGGCCTTGCGCTCCCCAATTACCTGGTGTATTTCTGGGCGGCAATCTTGGTTACTGTGAGGTGGTGGTTTGAGCAATCCAGGATGAATGCGGCCACTTGTTTGGAGGCTGCCATACTGGGGTCGCTCAAGGAACTGGGGAATCTGGTCTATAGGGGAAGTGCTGCATATCCTTCACTGCCTGCTCCTACTAAGACGACCCTTAAAGTGTGGACTGTGGCTCGGAGGAGATTCCTCCGACCACATCGATACTCTCCTTTCTGTCCGCTTTGGGGTAATCCTTCCCTCCCTCACTTTAGGACGATACTTGATCCGCAGTTGTGGGCCAGGTATGGGATCAAGGTCCTCCGAGATATTATTCGCTCGGGAACTTTGATGTCTTTTCAGGACTTGGCTGCCAGATATGGACTCCCGGGTAATATGCAGTTTAGATATTTTCAACTGAGGCATGCTGCCAGGGCCCAATTTCAACTGACTATCAACATTAGAACTGACCCTATTGAAAGACTTTTAGCTCAGGAAACGCTTACTAAAATGCTCTCTACACTGTATCTGGCTCTCCTGAAGGTTGACTCCCCTAAGATAGACTCACTCTGGGAGAAATGGCAGGCTGATATTCCCAACCTGGATAGGGAAACATGGGGAGAGTGTTTTGAGGATGGAGCAAAATGAATGATATCCTCTAGGGATAAGCTGCTGCATACTAAATGTATGCATCGTGTGTACTACACGCCTCAGAGGCTGCACCAGATATACCCTAATAGATCTCCTAACTGCCCTAAATGCCATTCCTCGGATGGCACTTTTCTCCATATGTTCTGGACCCGTCCCTCGGTGGTGGCCTTCTGGGTGGAGGTCTTTGATTATGTCAATATACGCCTTACCTTATCCCTCCCGGTGTCACCTGAGCTAGCCTTATTAGGGATACATGATGATGACCAACGATCTCGCTACACGAAATTGCTGGTCTCCATGTTATTGTTCTATGCCAAAAAGGAAATTCTACAGAAATGGCCCTCTTCTTCTCCTCCCAAAATTGACGCATGGGAATCTTCCGTTAACACGATGATGCCTTTCTATAAGCTTACTTACATTAATAGGGGATGTCCTCAGAAATTTGACCGGGTCTGGCTCCCTTGGACACAGCAAATTTAGATCAGATTACTGGTGGACAGACGCTGCTTTTTAACTGATTGCCTTGGTCTGTTGGGGGTGGACGGGTGGGGCTGGGTTTAGATACGGTTTTTACCTAAATGTGTCCGAATGGATTTTGTCTCCCTGATTAACCTTCTTTACCTGTTGCTGTAATACTTTTGATTGTGCTTTGTATGCCTATTATTTGTTCTTAATGTCTTCTCAATAAAGACCAACCTTATTGTTAAAAAAAAAAAAACCTTCAGAAATGTACCCGTTCACCTGCAATCCACGAAAACTCTTTACTAGATGGTGTCTGACGCCAGTAAAAATACATGCTATCTTCACAATGGTACCACCCGTTTGCTATCAAGGTTGCCAGTCTCCAGGTTCCCTCCATCACATGTTTTGGGCCTGTGAGAAAGTTCTCAGTTTGGCAAAAATTTGAGAATCTTTCCACACAGGCCACTTCACCGTACAATGGCAAATTGTTTGTTTTTTGCATCCATCCCAGACATTTCCAACCTCCATATGAGGCTCATACATACTATTTGTGTAGCTATCCATTGCGGGATTGCCTTACATGGGAAGACTTCCTTTCTCCCAATTTTACAAGCTAAATTGAGATTAGACTCCATAAGATGTATGGAAAAGATGTTTCCTACTTTCTGTAACACTTTGACCCCGTTTAACAGCAAATGGGATCCTTGATTTGAGCAAGACCTGTGCACTGGCAAAAAAAATAAATTTGTTTCATTTGTCAGTTTTTTTAATTTTTCCGGTCATTCATTATGATCAAAATTTGTTATTTCAAATAAATTCGTAAATTCGAAATTTCAAAATAAAAAGAAAACCTGAAAATTCGAAAGAACGAAAATCCGAAAATTCAAAAATCCGAAATAACGAACTAATAATAACTATTAAATTATAGGTATTGGAATTACCTTTCAAACTTAGCTGTTGGTGAACGTAACAAATATGAATTCATCCGAAGTTATGAATTATCCGAAATAACGAATGACACATCTAAACAAATGGAACATAACTAATTAATAATAATAAAACGTTATTATTATTATTTATCATTATTATTCATTTGTTACGTTCCATTCATTTAGATGCGGCATTTGTTATTTCGGATAATTTGCAATTTTGGATAAATTCATATTCGTTATATTCACCAACAACCAAATTTGAAAGGAAATTTCAATACCTATAATATAATAGTTAGTAATAGCTATTATTAGTTAGTTAGTTAGTTGGTTTTCTAATTTTCGTTCTTATTTTTGATCTTTTGAATTTTTGGATTTTCGAATTTCCGAATTTAGAATTTTTGGATTTTTGATTTTTCGAATTTCCGAATCTTCGAATTCCGAATTTTTAATTTCTGGAAAAAATTGTTTAGAAGCAGATGATGAGTTTACTCATATAATGTAAATTGTTGTATCTACAAGATATCCATTTTTTTTTTCCTTATGTCAAATGTTTATTATATATGTTGTCTAAAATGAAAAATTTATAAAATAAAGATTATATAAAAAACAAAACATATTTGGAACAAAATGAATTGCACATGTCTAGTTTGAACACATTAATGTTTTTTATTAATTGGATTATATATACTATATGCTTTTGAACTGTAGTATTTAACCTTTCTTGGTGTATTAACCTTCATCTTTAACCACTTGACCGGCAGAAAATTTACCCCCCTTAATCACAGGGTGGATAAAAATCAATGATTTAAAAAAAAAAAAACAAGAAAAACTGATTTTTTTGGTTTAAATCAGATTTTTTAAAATTTAAATCCTGTTTTTTTTAAATTACCGTATATACTCGAGTATAAGCCGACCCGAATATAAGCCGAGGCACCTAATTTTACCACAAAGAAATGGGAAAACGTATTGACTCGAGTATAAGCCTAGGGTGTGCATCTGCATGCCTCACTGTGCCTCACTTTGCCTCACTTTGTCTCACTGTGTCCATGTGCATGCCTCACTGTGCCTCACTTTGTCCATGCCTCACTGTGTCCATGCCTCACTGTGCCTTACTGTGTCCGTGCCTCACTGTCACTGTGCCCATGCCTCACTGTGCCCAATCTCCCTACCTGATCTCCAGCGCTGTGTGACTAGACTGACGTTTAACATGGGAGTCTATGGAAGGGGTGCCCGGGTTTACAAAATCGGTGCTCCCCGGCCGTAGGTCCCCCAGACAACAAACTTTGCACACTTGTAGGAAGAGTGGGGCTACATGTGTGCCAAGTTTGGGGTCCAGGGGACCTACGGATGGCCAGGGTCAGGCGCACAAAGTTGAAGAGGGACACAGACTCGAGTATAAGCCGAGGGGGGCATTTTCCGCACAAAAAATGTGCTGAAAAACTCGGCTTATACTCCAGTATATACAGTACATTTATTTTAATAACATGCTTTTGGTGTAAAAATCTATCTAAAGATAGTTTTCTATTTAAAGTGGTTGTAAACCTTCGTGTTTTTTCACCATTCCCCACTCATCCTATGCATTAAGGTAAAAAAACACCTTGCACTCTCTGCCCCCCCCCCCCCGTGCCCCCGTTTTACTTACCTGAGCCCCGAACTTCCGTGGGCTCGTTCCCGTGTCGCTTTCCAAACGGCTTGTCAGCTATTCATTGGTTAGATTGATAGCAGCGCAGCCATTGGCTCCTTCTGCTGTCAATCAAATCAATAACGCGGCGCACCGGGGGGCGGGGCCGAGTCATACACTTGGTGGCTATGGCTGCCGACTGTATCACACGGGAGCGCGCCTGCACGGTAACCCCCTCAGGAGAGAACTTCTCAGAGGGGGGTTATCTATTGCGGGGAGGAGCCGTGAGAGCCGCTGTGGGACCCCAGAAGAGGAGGATTGGGGCCACTCTGTGCAAAACGAACTGCACAGTGGAGGCAAGTATGACATGTTTGTTTTTAAAAAAATTAACACATACAACCCCTTTAAGATACATTAATAATTTAGTTTATTCAGGATGAAATGGAGCTTAGTTATGTAGCACAAGGATGTATATTCTGCAATATTTACATTTTTGGTAAACTCATTCAATGAATCCAATCTGAGATAACATGCACTGCATTGATGCATTCACACAATGTCACAGTAACCATGAGATAAAACAAAGTTCATAAATATTCCTTTATCCCATTGTTTTGCAAATCTATGTACATTACAAACTGTATGACTGAATCGGTTCTGATATCGCTTTTTAACTAACCTGACAGCTTATTATTCTCAATAGAATACCTTCATTTTGTTTGCAAATATTAAAGATTCTAACTACCAGCAAGAATAGGGCCTTACATTTAAAGAGCACCTGTCATTTCAGATCCATCATGGCAGCGCCTGTTAGGCCCCTTTCACACGGGATGGATCCGTGAAGATCCGCCCCGTGAACCTCTGCTTGCTCTGCGGGGATCGCTCCGCTGATCCCTGCTGAGCCGGCGAATGACAGGGCGGTACCCACACACTGTGCAGGGACCGCCCTGTCAGATCTCTGCTCTCCCCTATGGGGGGATCAGATGAACACAGACCGTCTGTCCTTGTTCATCCGATCCGCTCTGCAGACGGATAGAAAAATAGGATTTTCCTCCGTCTGCAGAATCGGAGGATTACGGACCCGGATGAGATTGGATGTCAGCGGATGTTCATCTGTTGACACCCGCGGTCTCATGGGGACCAATGTATGTCCCTTTTTCATCCGTAAATGGATGGATGAAAAAGCAGACATACGGTCCGCTGGTGTGAAAGGGGCCTAAGTGGGCATTCACTCACCTGCTGCCACCACGTCCCTCACCTTGTTGTGTCACTGCCGCATCACCAGCCGTCCCATTAAAGTGAATGGGACTGTCGGTGAGTCAACAGCGGGTCAGAGGAGGAGCCACTGTGTGACAGAGGAGGATCCAACAGCGGGTCAGAGGAGGAGCCAACAGCGGGTCAGAGGAGGAGCCAACAGCGGGTCAGAGGAGGAGCCGACAGCGGGTCAGAGGAGGAGCCGCTCTGGGACAGAAATGACAGTTGCTCTTTAAAAATTATGATTTAAGTCAAACCTTTTTACTAGTGATTTAAATCAAATCCACCCGCTTCATGACCAGGCCATTTTTTTTTTTTTTTTTTTTGGCACTGCATTATTTTAACTGACAATTGAGTGGCCATGTGACTCTGTGTCTAATCCCAGCACAATAACAGGACTGGCCGCACACAGAAGCTCAGTTCCCAGAGGGTGTTCAGGTACATCCATTCCTACTGCTATGACAGGGGAGAGGACTGGTCCTTCATGTACAGTAAATTGGCCGGTCCACAAGAGACTCAAAGATAACACAAGACCACAAGTTGTGTATAAAAAGTTGTTTATTTTTGTTCTCATTACCTCCGTTAGATGTTCTTATCATCAGTGACATTTACAATCAATTGACAAAAAATGATTATCACACCGCATCCTGAGACTGTAATCTAATTCCTAAACAATCCAACATTTTTACTTTCTGTTATAAAACATATCCAATGAAAAAAATCAACACTTTTTATAAATTTAGGCCAAAATTTATTCTGTTACATGTCTTTGGTAAAAAAAAAAATCCCAATAAGTGTAAATGAATTGGTTTGCGTGAAAGTTATAGTGTCTACAAACTATAGTATATACAGTTTTATTTTTTTATTTCTTTATTTTATACTAGTAATAGTAATGGCAGTGATGAGTGACTTATAATGGGAATGTGCTGCAGACAATATGACACTAACTGACACTTTTTGGGAACTGACTAACTGCCACTGACATCACCAGTGATACCAATACAGTGATCAGACTATACACTGTCACTGTACTAATGACACTGGCTGGGAAGGGGTTTAACATTTAGGGGGCGATCAAAGGGTTAACTGTGCGCCTAATAATGTGTGTGTAATGTGTGTAATGTGTGTGTAATGTGTGTAATGTGTGTGTAATGTGTGTAATATGTGTAATGTGTGTGCAATGTGTGTGCAATGTGTGTGCAATGTGTGTGTAATATGTGTAATGTGTGTGTAATGTGTGTAATGTGTGTGTAATGTGTGTAATATGTGTAATGTGTGTGCAATGTGTGTGCAATGTGTGTGTAATATGTGTAATGTGTGTGTAATGTGTGTAATGTGTGTACGTGCCCTCAAACAGGAAATGCTGGATCACATACATATACATGATCCAGAACAGCGGGCCGCCCTGTAGCAGTATATCTACAGTGAGCGGTCCACAAATGCTTAATGTTTTGATTGATTTAAAATGTAAAATACCTAATTTTGCCACCAGATGGAACTAAATATGATAGGAAATTCCTATAACAAATAGCGCCTTCTAGTGGCCAAATTCAATATTTGCTGTTTAACCGCTTCAGCCCCGGATCATTTTGGCTGGTTAAAGACCAGGCCCCTTTTTGCGATTTGGCACTGCGTCGCTTTAACTGACAATTGCGTGGTCCTGTGACGTGGCTCCCAAACAAAATTGGCGTCCTTTTTTTCCCACAAATAGAGCTTTTTTTTGGTGGTATTTGATCACCTCTGCGGTTTTTATTTTTTGCTCTGTAAACAAAAATAGAGCGATAATTAAAAAAAAAATGCAATATTTTTAACTTTTTGCTATAATAAATATCCCCCAAAAATATATAAAACAATTTTTTTTCCTCAGTTTAGGCCGATACGTATTCTTCTACATATTTTTGGTAAAAAAAAAAAAATCGCAATCAGTGTTTATTGATTAGTTTGCGCCAAAGTTATAGCGTCTACAAAATAGGGGATAGTTTTATGGCATTTTTTTTTTTTTTTTTACTAGTAATGGCGGTGATCAGTGATTTTCATTGTGACTGCGACATTATGGGGGACATATCGGACACTTTTGACACATTTTTGGGACCATTTTTACAGTGATCAGTGCTATAAAAATGCATTGATTACTGTGAAAAGGACACTGGCAGGGAAGCGGTTAACCACTAGGGGGCACTGTAGGGGTTAAGTGTTCCCTGCATAGTGTTTCTTACTGTAGGGGGGGTGGGCTGTGTGTCACATGACACCGATCTCCGCTCCGACTACACAGAGCCGAGATCTGTGTCATTGTCACTAGTCAGAGCGGGGAAATTCTTGTTTACACAACCACCTCCCCTCTCTATACCTCCGTGAGACGATTGCAGGGACTCCCGCGGCGATCGAGACTGCGGGACCCGTGGTCCAACTCACGGGGAAGGCAGCAGGGTCGCGGGCGCGACCACACGTCAGCCAGTTAAAGGGCAACATACAGGTACGTGGATGTGCCTGTATGTGCCATTCTGCCGACGTATAAGTACAGGAGGCGGTCGCCAAGCGGTTAAGATCAATGAAATACATAAGTTCAGTGCAGGAAATAGCTTAAAGCGGTAGTATAATATATATGTATTGTTATATATAGCTACCTGTATACTGTGTTGTCTTTTAACCACTTACAGACCGCCCACCGTCGTTATACGGCGGCTGCTTGACGTTGAATACGGTTGTTTGGCAGCAGATAGCTGGCATAACCACAGTATCTTTTATAAACGGCGGGCGCTCCGCTTTCTGATAAAAGTGTTCTCTGCGGCGAGATCACTTTTAATCGGTGACGGGAGAGGTGTCGCCCCCCCCCCCCCCCCCGTCGCTCCCCGGTGGTCTCTGCCGTTTACTGGAGCTGTCGGTAGCGGCGGAGACAATCAGGTCCTTTCCCCTGCGGGACATGGAGTCGAGTAAGGGAAAAATGGCCTCCGCTCGGCTCCATACCATTGGATGACGGAAGCGACGTCAAACGTCACTTCCGCCCAATGATCTTAAAGGGGACATTTTTTTTATTTAAAAAAATGTTTTAGTTTTTTTTTTTTGCATTGAAGTGTAAATATGAGATCTGAAGTCTTTTTGACCCCAGAGCTCACATTAAAAAGGACCTGTCATGTTTTTTTCTATTACAAGGGATGTTTACATTCCTTGTACTAGGAATAAAAGTGATCCAAAAATATTTTTTAAATGAACAGTGTAAAAAAAAAAAAAAAAAAAAAAAAAAAAAGGAAAATAAATGATAAAAACATTTTTTTAAAGCGCTCCGTCCCGCCGAGTTTGCACGCAGAAGCGTACGTATAAGCGAGTAGCGCCCACAAGGCTTCACTTCCTGATTCCCTTACCAAACATGGCAGCAGCAGCACCCGAGAGCTGAGGGACAGATCAGTTTCAGGTGCCGACATTGCGGGCGCCCAGTTTCCATATTTTAAAAGTCAGCAGCTGCAGTATTTGTAGCTGCTGACTTTAAATTTTTTTTTTTTTGGTGGAACTCCGCTGTAAGTGATTAAGCCTTGTTCACATCTGAGCAATGCAGAATCCCAGGTAGAATTGTCTGCTTTTGCCTTCTATTTCAAATCACACTAAAGTTGCGTCAAAACGTATAACGTTAAAGGCACCCGCAAGTGCAGTTAGCAGATGCACTACAAAAATCGCTAAAACACGCTCCATGACTGAAAAGGTTCAATTTGGCATTTTGTTGAATTTTTTCAAATGGGCATGTTGGTGCTCTTTTTCAAAACATATTTGGTGCATTTTTTTACGTACATCTTTAGGCTTTTTTAACACACATTTTGGCAAAACATGCGTTTTGTGTGCATTCTGGAAATGCATGTGTAGCGGGTAGGTACTTTCCTGGTTGTACATTTGAACTTGACAGAGACATTGTGATGTGGAGTTCCCCACAGCCCAGTGGGTGGCACTGTTGCCCTGGGCTGGGGTTGAAACATCATTGGGTCGTTCCTCCTTTTTGTCCTCTCTCGGCAGCCGTGCAGTGGGGCGGGGAACCTGCTGTGCATGCCGGGGAGGGTATAAAGGGGAGTGGCCATCTTGGTCAAGGGGTCGTAGTCCCAGGCACCTTTAGCTTGCGGACGGGGAGCCGTGTCGGGTCCTCTAGGGGCCCTAGGCCTAGAGGACCACCTGAGGTCATGTTCCATCCCAGGCACCTTTAGCTTGGGATGAGGTACTTGGACAGAGGTCCGGAGCTCAGTGCCCAACACTGAGTTCCACGAGGGAAGGATCCTAAGGTACTCCAGGATAGATGCCTGAATCCAGGGATGGGCACAATGGACCAGGGAGAGAGCACCTCATCTGAAGACCCGGTGCAGCATACTGCCGGTGACGGGTGAGTCTCTTGTCGGAGACCGTCCGGAAGGAGAATTTCCCTCATGCGGAGACCATAGCCCACTCTCAGGGAGGAGAGTGGAGGATCGAATTTGTGTCTGGGCCTATTCGCACCCACACCTCCTTTCCTGTTCTATAACCAAGAGAGTTCAACTGAATGTGTTTGTTACGAAGAGAAATAAAGGAGTGTTGGACTTTAATGGTGTGGGGCTCAATTCCTAGCAGTGCATGGTTCACAGTGACTCTTGGAGGGAGGATCCAGATGCACAGCACAGACCCGAAGGTAAAAGTGTTGATTATACCGCATTGACATCTGTGGTGAAAGACTGGCGTGGTGTCCCCGCACTCTCTCCTCCCAGGCGCCCCCTAGACCTGAGCCAAGACAGACGATAAAACCAGAGAGAGAGTGGAGGCCGCTACACATGCAAAACACGTGTCATGCTTTCAGTGTAAATAATTGCTAATGGCAACGCAAAACTGACTAGCAGATACATGTTTTGCCAAAATGTGCATAAAAAAAGTACCAAAACATGTGTTAAAGAACTGCCAAAAATGCGTTATAAAAAAAAGCACACCAAAATGCATGATGAAAAACCTGTTCCAAAATTCAAGTTACAAAAGCACCAAAAAGCGGCAAAATGCACATGAAAAACCCCCCACCAAAATTGGCGGTAAAAAAAGCCAATATCTGCATTTAAAGAATGTTTCATGCAATTATGTGTTCTTTTTAACTTTGGTTTCACTTTTTATTCTAGACTGGCAGCCCTCCCTATTCTACACCAATCTCAGAGAGACATATAATAACCAGCTCCCGCCCGCGCTATAGCTGAAAGACGGCTACAGCTTGGGCCTTAATTGCTGGGAGGGCATCAATAGACATCCTCCCGTGCATGAGCTGCCTGTGGGGCACGAGGCCTGCTCTGCGATCAGAGTCAATGAGATCCTGACCCCCTTACTACGTAATCAGCTGTCGGCCAATGACAGCTGATCACGTGATGTAAGCAGAAGATCGGTAATTGGCTTTTTTTTTTTAAAAGCTGATCACCGGCTTCTGTCAGAGGGACATCGGTCCCGAACAGGGAGAGGCACTGCTACCTTCAAGTGCCCACCAGTGCCACCTACCATTGCCCACCAGTGCCACTTATCAATGCCCATTAGTGCTGCCAATCAGTGCCTCATCATCAGTGTCACCTACCAGTGCCTGACAGTTCCCATCAGTGACACCTATCAGTGCCCTTCAGTGCTGCCCATCAGTGCCAACCATCAGTGCCACCTATTAGGCACTGATAAGGCGGCACTGGTGGGCACTATCAGTGCAGCCTTATCAGCACACATCAATGAAGGAGAAAAAATACCTGTTTTCACAATTTTATAACAAACTATGAAACTGTTTTGTTTTTTCCAAATTTTCAGACTTTTTAAAAAAAATTTGCAAAAAAATAAAAAACCCAGCAGTAATTACATACCACCAAAAGAAAGTTCTATTTGTGTGAAAAAAAGTAATAAAAATGTCATTTGGGTACAGGGTTACATGACTGTGCAATTGTCACTTTTATAGTGTGACAGCGCTGAAAGCTGAAAATTGGTCTGAACAGGAAGGGGGTTTAAGTGCCCAGTAAGCAAATGGTTAAATATGTGAAGCCACTATAACATTATCCAGTGCAGTGCTAGGAATGTCATAGTCAATGGATACAACAATCACCTGTAATATGTATTGGGATATTCTGGAATCTTCTGAGAGAAGAAATGAGCCCATTATATCATCGGGGGAATGAGGATTATCAGACATTCTGTTCACACCCTGATTACTGTAACTATAGTTGTGAGGAAAATATTTCTAATGTTTTTCCAATTAGAAAAAATCAATGGAAAAATTATTTTTAATAGTAAATTATTATTATTATTATTATTTGCAGATAATTAGTTGTTGTTTTGTCTTCTCTGTTTAGCTATAGTACCTTTTCTTCAAGCTTTGCAGAGCTTTTTCTCTTGTGATGGATTTCCAGCTCGCTGGTATTTCTGCTGGTTTTGCATTGTATTCTTCTGCAAACTTCTCATTATACATCACAAAAATATATTTCCAGTAATCTGATGACTCGAAGCTGGGATCTGGCTGTATGGCCCAGTCTGGATAAATGGTACGATACTCTTTGTATGGGTGTGGTTTCCCATCTGTGTCTGAACATGTAAATGTGCCATTAGATACAACAGATGTACTACATATATCAGTGGTTAGGATTTCAGTATCGTTGTATCTGTATCTCCCCAATCCTTTGGGTCTGTGGATGAAAGCAAGGTGCTCCTTGTGTTCATGACCTCCGGTCTCACAGGGGACTTTACAGAATGGACATTGCTTCCCACAGCCAACAACCTTCCTGAACAATTCATCCTGAGGCTTCATCGTCACCCTGCAGAGTACAGACTTTATATCCATAGATTGCAGCTCTGATAAGACTTCTGTTTCTGTATCTTGGAGGAAGAGCTGAATGTCAGATGAAAATTGTCCAACATCAGCCGTGTTATGAAAGCAGATCACCTTCATCTCATTCTGTGGGATCACCAATTCTTCCTTTAGTGTCTCACATACACTTATCAGAAAATCTGAGACTGATGAACTTTTAACAGAGTTATCTTCCTTAAGAGCTGCTCTTATCTTTATGTCCAGTGAAGAGAGAAGATCTTCTCGTAATGGTTTTAGGATTTGGGGTTTTGCAAATGTTTCAGTGTAATTTAGTATCCAGGCTTTTGTATATTTCTCATATGACAGTATATACTTTACATATTTCTGGAAGGACATTTCTTTCAGCAGCTCCTTCAGTAAAAAATATTGAAAGAATGTTCTACTGCTGAATTTATTGTCAGAACTTAATATCTCATCCATTATTTTCTGCCCAAGATGGTGGAAAACATGATCCTTTATTGCTGGTTTTAGACATCGCTCACAGAAATATTTGGCTTTAGTCTGACAAATATCTTTCTCTTGAAATGTGCTGATAAATGTTTCTAAATATCCAGGCTTTAGTTTCTCCACACACAGTTTTGGATCGTTCTCTCTAATGAATTTTTCATGCATTTCCTGAAACTCTCTGGAAGCTTTTCCAAGAATGTGAATCTTAATATCCAATTCAAACTCTGCAGACAAATGAAGATTTTTGGACTGTTTAGAAATCTCTGTTGTAATCATATGAAGTAATTCCTGGCAGTAGTTGTCACAATAGTCCTCTCCAGTTTCCACCTTCTCTCTGATATATTTGTTACAGTTATCTATAAGAGAACGAGCAAAATCATTTTTTGGGCCCAAATTTTTTATTCTCTGCCTATTTAATACTTTATCTTTAAATTTCTCCCACCCTCCTGGCTCAATATATTTCTCATCCATCGTGAAATCAGGTTCTGGGATATCTGCCAAGTCCTTCATACCCAGTAAGTGTTCATTTACAGCTGGTCCTTTATTGCTCATGTCATTCATCAGCTGATGTAACATAGATCCACTGACTATGCGTGTTTTTAATTCCTCTATCTGTAGATCTGTCAGTGTCCTCTCCCACATCTCCTCAAATTCTTTCTTTAACTCTTCATCGTTCAGCTTTTTTCTCTTCTCTCGGCACCTCTTGAGGAGATCTGTGATTTTGCCTTCCATCAATTTCTGGGAATTTGTTTGGATATTCTGAATCTTGAATTTTCCTTTCTGAATAAAAACAGCCTCATCCAACTTCACAAGAAAATTTCTTTTCAATTCCTCCTTCAAGGATGTTATGCTCAGAATAAAATCTTGTTTGTATCGTTCTATTAGATGAACATTTTCATTTTTATTGTCAAAGTATTTTTCCAGCAATTTCTCCATTTCATTTTCTCTAATAATCAACAAATTGCTGAGCTCATTCCTAAATTTGGAGCAAAGTTCATAATTTAGAGTGTCTGCAGTCTGATCCTTAATCTTTGTCTCTGTACGGATCATCCAATCATGGACAGCTTTTCGGAACTCCCATTCCCACTCTGAGTATTGTACAGACAGTTTATTATAAGCTTCTGCCACCAGACTGTTCCTGAAACTGAAGATGAATTTCTCATGTTTTACAGCATTCCATAAACTTTCTATCCATTCTATAAATTCAGGAATAGTTGAAGGCCTGTGCAGAGATTCTTTGCTTCTCATTAATTCTAATAAATACATTTTCAGTTTAGACACATGTTCACTGTACCCAGAATTTACTGGAGCCATTGGTGGGACCCCCAGCCAGAGCCCAGGAATGTACCAGTTGTCTTTCTCCAGGTTGTAATCCATCACATCACTGAATGTTTTGATCTCAGTTTTCTTTTCCATCTCTGCAGCTACTTTTGTCATTTCATTCAGTTGTTCCAGAAGTTTCTTCCGGTCTCTCATGTTCTTGTCATGAGCAGACACATCACTCACATTCTGATATACAAACTGGCAGTTTGGTCTCTTTCCTATTTCTTTCATTCTAAGAAAAGCATGGACCACAATCTGTAAAATATCCCTAATTTCTGTTGTGTTTTCCATGGCCATATTGATGATGGTGATATCACTCAACCCAACCACTAGTGTGGCCAGTTCATTGTCATGTTCATAACTGCCCTCCAAGGAAGCCAACTCTGGAGCTTTCAGCCCCTCAGTGTCAATCACCAGGATGAAGTGACAGCCCAGCTCCTCCTGGAAGTTCTCTTTCACATTAAGAAGAGTCATGAAGGCTCCTTGTGTGCATCTTCCACTGGCCACTGGGAACTGCAGACCAAACATGGTGTTGAGAAGAGTGGATTTCCCCGTACTCTGCACTCCCAGCACAGTGATTACCCTCATTCTGCATGTCCCCCCTGTTTTGGTGTCCAGCTCATTTAGAACATCAGTTATCCACCGTAGGGGAATGTTGGAGGCATCTCCATCTATCAACTCCAATGGAAAACCATCCAACAAGAGATCAGCAGCAATTCCTGGCAGTCTAATAAATTGTCTTTTTCTTTTAACTATTTTGTTTTCTTTAAACATGGAACATTCAGCTTCATAAAACTGTCCCATCTCACGTAGGAAATGTTCAATTCCTAAAGAACTGTCAGTGATTTTCTGGTCTATCTGTCTGAGCTCTTTATTATTAATGAAGGCATTGTTACATTTTCCTTTGTATTCAGCTTGAAGATTAGAAAGATGATCTCTAGCAATTGAATCAAGTTCAAATTTCAACCATTTCAGAAAATATTGTTTCTCAGTCTCAGACAAATCAGTGATTGCATCAATAAAGAGCATTAAACCATGGGGCAGATCATGTTTATATTGTTCCTCATGTAATGAAATACGTTTCTTTATCAGTTCATCTTGATATTGTTGTGTGTCTTTACCATCTTGCCTTGTCATTCTGCAAAGTTCCTTTTCCACTTCAGATAACTGTCTCCAGAGATCTCCCTGTAATATCATAGTGTTCTTTTTGTAGTCAGACACATTTCTTATTTCTTCTGTAATTTTCCTGGCATGTTCCCTGGCCTTCTGACATTCAGGAACTCTCTCATCCACTTGGATGTCCAATCCATCAGTTTCTTCCTCAAGATCTCTGATTTTCTTTTCTTTTGTCTTACTGTTTAAGAAATGAATAATAATACTTTGTAAATTTTTTACACACACTGCCTCATTTGCCGTGCCATCAGGTATTATCAAATTCGATTTTTTGAACTTTAGCACTGGCATTAAGTCTTGAAGGGCCATCTTTGTCTGTGTACTCACAGCTTTGCCAGGACCGGGAGTAACAATGAAGTAATATTGGGTGTCAGTGGTAGGAAAGGATGATAACAGTCTGAATTCCCTCTCAGAAATATCCTCAATGAATATAAACACAGCTGATGAAATTCTAGTCAGAAATGTGAACTGGTCCCAGTTGGCCTCCAGATCTCCTCGTAGGTTGGCCACTGTTATGGGTTCTGGGAAAACATCAGACTTACCACGAGGAAAATACCAGGAAACTTCTACCAGTCCATCAGATATTTCCCTCTTAACGTCTCCTCCGTCCATATTGTCATGTATGAAGAAGTTATTATGTTGCTGAGATGGATTAAGAATTTGGTTTAGAATTTTAGATTTGGATAATTTGTTTTTTCCCAATCTGACATAAGAGAAGATTGGCATGGAAGTATTCACCACATTTTCTTCCCTGATCCCTTTACTTTCTACCAATGACTGAGCTCTCCACTTCTTCACTATGTCTCTCATTGCCCAAAGCATGAGGGTGCAGTGTGATTTGTCACCAGCAGGGAGCAGCAGAGGGACAGCAAACTGACACATGGACAATTTGGTTACAATCTCTTGTTGGAGAAAACTGTCTGAGCAATGCAGGAGGAGACACAGAAAATCCAGGGGGTGAAAAGAGGCAAATTAATTATCAACTGAATCCGCAGTAGCATTAAATAGGTTGTCATCATCCTCATCAAAATTAAAATCTAAATCAAAATCATCATGAACATATACATAAAGAAGAACGTCTCTTACAGTCCTATTTAAGGCCATGAGTTTCCATAAGTAGTTCCAGGGAAGACCCTCTACAGTTTTTAGTGGTTCGTCATACACATTCTTTAAGCCAATACTCAGGATATCCTTTAGAGTCAGTTTTGTAGTCAGATATGGTTCCATATTAATTTTTTCAGCAAACTGATGAAAGGTAGTTTTTCTGGTATGAAGTTCTGTAAGAAAATACTGTACATGTTTAATGTTTCTACATTACCATTCAGTCTTTTTGCAAAATTATAATCAACTGGAAAATACAGCATAGTCAAGAAAGCTACTACATTATAGTACCCCATGCAAGGGCACAGAAGGCCATATTTACAGTCATAGCCGAAAAATTGTTGGCACCCCAGAAATGTTTCCAGAAAATCAAGTATTTCTCACAGAAAAGTATTGCAGTAACACATGTTTTGCTATACACATGTTTATTCCCTTTGTGTCTATTGGAACAAAACAAAAGAAGGGAGGAAAAAAAACAAATTGGACATAATGTCACACAAAACTCAAAAAATGGGCTGGTCAAAATTCTTGGCACCGTTTCAAAATTGTGGATAAATAAGATTGTTTCAAGCATGTGATGCTCCTTTAAACTCACCTGGGGAAGTAACAGGTGTGGGCAATATAAAAACAAAACACCTGAAAGCAGATAAAAAGGAGAGAAGTTGACTTGGTCTTTGCATTGTGTGTCTGTGTGTGCCACACTAAGCATGGACAACAGAAAGAGGAGAAAAGAACTGTCTGAGGACTTGAGAACCAAAATTGTGGAAAAATATCAACAATCTCAAGGTTACAAGTCCATCTCCAGAGAACTAGATTTGCCTTTGTCCACAGTGCGCAACATTATCAAGAAGTTTGCAACCCATGGCACTGTAGCTAATCTCTCTGGGCGTGGGCGGAAGAGAAAAATTGATAAAAGGTTGCAATGCCGGATAGTCCGGATGGTTGATAAGCAGACCCAAAAAAGTTCCAAAGAAATTCAAGCTGTCCTGCAGGCTCAAGGAGGATCAGTGTCGGCGCCAACTATCCGTCGACATTTAAATTAAATGAAACGCTATGGCAGGAGACCCAGGAGGACCCCACTGCTGACACAGAGACATAAAAAAGCAAGACTACAGTTTGCCAAAATGTTCTTGAGTAAGCCAAAATCCTTCTGGGAAAACGTCTTGTGGACAGATGAGACCAAGATAGAGATTTTGGTAAAGCACATCATTCTACTGTTTACCGAAAACGGAATGAGGCCTACAAAGAAAAGAACACGGTACCTACAGTGAAATATGGTGGAGGTTCAATGATGTTTTGGGGTTGTTTTGCTGCCTCTGGCACTGGGTGCCTTGAATGTGTGCAAGGCATCATGAAATCTGAGGATTACCAAAGGATTTTGGGTCGCACTGTAGAGCCCAGTGTCAGAAAGCTGGGTTTGCGTCCGAGATCTTGGGTCTTCCAGTAGGACAATGACCCCAAACATACATCAAAAAGCACCCAGAAATGGATGGCAACAAAGCGCTGGAGAGTTCTAAAGTGTCCAGCAATGAGTCCAGATCTAAATCCCATTGAACACCTGTGGAGAGATCTTAAAATTGCTGTTGGGAAAAGGCGCCCTTCCAATAAGAGAGACCTGGAGCAGTTTGCAAAGGAAGAGTGGTCCAAAATTCCGGGTGAGAGGTGTAAGAAGCTTATTGATGGTTATAGGAAGCGACTGATTTCAGTTATTTTTTCCAAAGGGTGTGCAACCAAATATTAAGTTAAGGGTGCCAAGAATTTTGACCAGCCCATTTTTGGAGTTTTGTGTGACATTATGTCCAATTTGCTTTTTTTCCTCCCTTTTTTTGTTTTGTTCCAATACACACAAAGGGAATAAACATGTGTATAGCAAAACATTTGTTACTGCAATACTTTTCTGTGAGAAATACTTGATTTTCTGGAAAAAAGTCTGGGGTGCCAACAATTTCGGCTATGACTGTAGTTCGATGGAAGAAATGTTCGCTAGCAAGAACGGTGGTGCACTTTAAGAACAAATTGGAATCCAATAGGGAAAACGATGATTGATAACTTCCAAGTACCAGGGAGACTAATAACTCAGTTCTGTGGATAGTCTCCCCAGAGTGTAACTGCAATACTGGATGGCCCTGAATACAGTCAGTGGGCCTAGAGATACAATGGTGCAGTTCTGAGCAGGTGCTCTCTCACCCAACCGGACTAGTCCTTGTCCGTTACTTCCGTTGCTGTGACTTGATTCACAGTGTCCACGACACCCGGGTCTTCGGTCCTCCTGGTAACAGCACTCAGCAACAGGATCAGACGTTCCGCAGGTTCATCCGTGGAACGGAAGGCTCTCTGGACAAAGCACAAGGCCCAGGCTTCAGGCCTTGTACACACAGCAGGTCAGCACAGGGATCCTCTTGCTGGGAGGGCGGTGTCCAAAGAGGAAAAGCTGAGGCTCGCCTTCCTCTCATAAAGTCCACCCCAGCAGTCTTTGCACGGGGCAATGCACCCTGGGTGCCTCAAGGTGTACTGGGTACTGTAGTCTCTCGGGAAGTAAAGGGCAATACCCCGCTACATGTACATTCCAAAAATGACACCCCAAAATAGATTCTCCTACTCCTCCTGAGTACAGCGATGCCATATATGGGAGACTTTTCCACAGCCTGGCCACATACAGAGGCTGAGTACAGCTGGGTGTTGCCGAGTATGGCTGGGTATTGCCGAGTATGGCTGAGTATGGCTAGGTATGGCTGGGTACGGCTAGGTATGGCTAGGTATGGCTGGGTACGACTGGGTACAGTGGGGTACGGCTGGGTATCGCCGAGTATGGCTGAGCATGGCTGGGTACGGCTGGAAATGGCTGAATATGGCTGGGTATGGCTGGGGATGGCTGGGGGTGGATGGGATGGCTGAGCATGGATGGATGGATGAGTATTGCTGAGTATGAATGGCTGAGCATGGATCGGTGGATAAGTATGACAGAGGGATGGCTGAGCATAGATGGATGGATGGATGAGTATGGCTGAGTATGGATAGAGGGATAGATGAGTATGGATGGCTGAGTATGGATGGAGGGATAGCTGAGTATGGATGGAGGGATGGATGAGTATGGATGGCTGAGTATGGAACTGGGGGGGGGGGGGTTCTTTAGTCTAAGCTGGACCAATACCTGGGATTCATCTGTAACCGGACCCACTGTAACTGCAATGTGCAAGTTTACCCATGTACAATATTGTTATACAGTACTTAAAATTCTCACAATAAATTCCCTTTTCTACCACAAGATGGAGCTCTGTTGACTCAGATTTATTCTCTATTAGAGCACTGATTCATGGGAGAGATTGTTCGGTTAAATAGGAATGTCATAATTATGCTGACACAGGGGACTGCAACATCCAGCATATTGGATTTCCACACCAGGGCCTACTGCCGGATCCACCATGAAAACCCAGAGTATAAATCATAGTCCAGCCCAACGTTGTCACTACCACCACAGATCCAACCATAATCTGCTGATGAACTGCAGAGTCCATCATTCCATGTATCGCTGCAGAAAATTGGCTTGGAAACCACACCATCTAATATGGGTGTCCCCTACATCAGCAGAAGGAAGCCCGATTCTACAGTTGCAGTGGATTTGGTGAGTGAGTACCCATCCCTTTGTTGTGACCATCCACCAAATTACTGGGATAACTTTACCACTCTCTACAGCTATCTAGAACTCCCAACGTTCCATAACATTGATAGTCCTGCCAGACAAGTCATATAGTGAATAACCACCATCAATGTTAAAGGGTTAACCCCCTACCTGCCTTCTCCTTGTTTAGTGCTCCCAGGAAGCCAGGAACCAATCTACTGTTTTAAGTTTTATTCTCTATAGTGCACCAAAGTCTTCAAGGGCCCAATGTAGCCGGCAGAAGACTTGCTTTAAGGACTTTATGAGAATTTCCTGCTATTAAGTGTATTTTCTAATTTTACTGATATCTCTCACGTACAAAAATGGCCTAGGCCTAGCTTCCTCACACCAAGTGACTCTAGGTAACCTAGCCATTACTCTATAGATACTAACTGATGTTTGCCTTTGGCTGCTTATTTAGTTAGGAAAGCTACAGTTTATGCTGACATTCTCTGAGCTGAAAGCAGTACTATCACTCTTCCATTTGAAGTTTATAGCTGTGTGAGCTTCATGGTGTTTTCTCATTGCATTAATCTGATATTCAAGCATTATTTTCCTCACTATACCTTGCTATTATACCTCAAGGTCTCGAGTCTTATTCCAGAGTGACTCTAATTCCCTGTACACATGAGCGGAAATTCCGACAGCAAAAGTCCGATGTGAGCTTTTCATCGGAATTTCCGACCGTGTGTATGATCCTTCAGACTTTTGCTGTCGGAATTTCCGTCAGCAAAAGTTTGAGAGCAGGTTCTCAATTTTTCAAACGGAAAAAATTCCTATCGGAAATTTCGATCGTCTGTATGCTTTTCCGACGGGAAAAAAAACACGCATGCTCGGAAACAATTCGACTCATGCTCGGAAGCATTGAACTTATTTTTCTCGCCTCGTCGTAGTGTTGTACGTCACCGCGTTCTTATCGCTTGAAAGTTCAGAGAACTTTTGTGTGACTGTGTGTATGCAAGCCAAGCTTGAGCGGAATTCCGTCGGAAAAAACATCCAACTTTTTTCAGAAATTCCACTCGTGTGTACAGGGCAAATATCACCAGTCTTTACCCCTTTCCCGAGGTGTCAGGGGTGCTGAGGTCTCTGCTAGGGTCAAGGTAAGAACAGAGGACCCAATACAACCAATGAGTGTACAGCTTGTATAACGGTGTAAATTTGCTGTCCCCTTAAAATAACTCAACACACAGCCATTAATATCTAAACCAATGGCAACAAAAGTGAGTACACCCCTAATGAAAATGTCCAAATTGGGCCCAATCAGTCATTTTTCCTCCCCGATGTCATGTGACTCCTTAGTGTTACAAGGTCTCAGGTGTGAATGTGGAGCAGGTGTGGTAAATTTGGTGTTATCGCTCTCACTCTCTCATACTGATCACAGGAAGTTAAACATGGTACCTCATGGCAAAGAACTCTCTGAGGATCTAAAAAAAAAAATATTGTTGCTCTACATAAAGATGGCCTAGGCTATAAGAAGATGGCTAAGACCCTGAAACTGAGCTGCAGCACGTTGGCCAACACCATACAGCGGTATAACAGGACAGGTTCCACTCAGAACAGGCCTCGCCATGGTCAACCAAAGAAGTTGAGTGCACGTGCTCAGCGTCATATCCAGAGGTTGTCTTTGGGAAATAGACATATGAGTGCTGCCAGCATTGCTGCAGAGTTTGAAGGGGTCAGCCTGTCAGTGCTCAGACCATACGCCACACACTGCATAAAATTGGTTTGCATGGCTGTCCCAGAAGGAAGTCTCTTCTAAAGATGATGCACAAGAAAGCCCGCAAACAGTTTGCTGAAGACAAGCAGACTAAGGACATGGATTACTGGAACCATGTCCTGTGGTCTGATGAGACCAAGATAAACTTATTTGGTGTCAGATGGTGACAAGCGTGTGTGGCGGCAACCAGGTGAGGAGTACAAAGACAAGTGTGTCTTCCCTACAGTGAAGCATGGTGGTGGGAGTGTCATGGTCTGGGGCTGCATGAGTGCTGCCGGCACTGGGGAGCTACAGTTTATTGAGGGAACCATGAATGCCAACATGTACTGTGACATACTGAAGCAGAGCATGATCCCCTCCCTTCAGAGACTGGGCCGCAGGGCAGTATTCCAACATAACGACCCCAAACACACCTCCAAGACAACCACTGCCCTACTAAAGAAGCTGAGGGTAAAAGGTGATGGACTGGCCAAGCATGTCTCCAGACCTAAACCCTATTGAGCATCTGTGGGGCATCCTCAAACGGAAGGTGGAGGAGCGCAAGATATAATAAAATGTAGCACCCTGATGTTTAGGCAGGGTTGCTATTACATTTATTTGCCAAGCGATAGTTGCCTTGGCCAATTGTTAGGAGATCAATTGATTTCTCCCTAATTCTGGAATTGCTGAACTTCTCTCTTCTGTTGCTAGGTGGCATTGTAGCTGGTGACATTAGATAAGACAAGGGCATAGCAAGGACAGATTAGGAGTGAATGGGGTGTCTCAGCCAATGGGCAGGGATTTTCTTGGGCAGGGCCGGTACAAGGGGTGGGCAGAAGGGGCGGGTGCCCTGGGCGGAGTATTGCATGTAGGGGGAGGGGCGCACTGGAAACTCGCTGATCTGAAGTTCCCTCAAGTAAGGTGATGTCATTACTATCATGCAGAGCAGGAATCTCGATATCTGCTAAAGGGAGGAGACTGCTCTCTCTTCCTTCCAATAGCAACCTGTGGGTGGAAGAGAGGAGGACAGCCACGGAGAACATCTCCTTCTGTGTATAGAGCGCTGGGGAGTGAGGGTAAAGCGTCCTTCAGTTTGTTTTCACAGAGCAGAGAAATTCAGCTTTTTGCTAATGACGAGAGGAAAAAACAAAACTTATGTGTGCAATCACTGCCTCCATCCCCTCCCCGCATGTTAGGCTCCTGCTCACTTCTAAAGTCAGCCTATGGAGGGACAAAGCTGCAGAGAACCGAATGGCAGCATTCCTAGAATTGGATAGCAGCATGGAGGACCTGAGCTGAGCCACTGCCCTCTATTGTTGTTACTGAAAGGAGGGAGAAAAAGAGCTTCAACTTACTACAGCTGAATATTATGTGGGTGATGGTATTGCAGCAGAGGAGAGCTTGCTTCAAAAAGACTGATACTGATGGCATGTATTGTGGAAAGGGGGGGGGGGGGGGTTGAAATGCATGGAGGGGGGTCTGACAGTTATGTATTACTCAGAGATAAGGAAATGCACTATTCCTGGAGAGCTTCTTCATCTCAACAAATATTGCTTTTTTATTACTAATTAACCACTTCAATACCGGGCACTTATACAGCTTCCTGCCCAAGCCAATTTTGAGCTTTCAGCGCTGTCGCAATTTGAATGACAATTGCGCGGTCATGCTACACTGTACCCTAACAAATTTTTTATCATTTTGTTCCCACAAATAGAGCTTTCTTTCGGTGGTATTTGATCACCTCTGCGATTTTTATTTTTTGCACAACAAATAAAAAAAGTGCGAACATTTTAAAAAAAACTAAGTTTTTCTTTGTTTCTGTTAATTTTTTTTGTAAATAAGTACCTTTTCTACTTCGATGACGGGCACTGATAAGGCGGCACTGAAGGGCACTGATAAGGTGACACTGATGGGCACCGATGAGGTGGCACTGATGGGCACTGATGATGGGCACTGATAGGCGGCACTGATGGGCACTGATATGTGGCACTGGTATGCGGCACTGATGGGCACTCATAGGTGGCACTGATTGGCACTCATAGGCGGCACTGATGGGCACTCATAGGCGGCACTGATGGGCACTCATAGGCGGCACTGATGGGCACTCATAGGCGGCACTGATGGGCACTTATGGGTGGCACTGATAGGTGGCATGGACGGGCACTGATAGGTGGGCACAGATTGGCACGGATGGGCACTGATGGACACTAGTAGGTGGCATTGGTGGCACTGGTGCCCAGCAATGCCAGCCACCACACATTGTGAAAGTGCCAGTCAGTGCCCATTTGTGGGCACTGATTGGCATATTTTTTTGTATGTTTTTTTTTTTTACTACATGTGGATGGCCATGGGGGCCATCCACATGATTGGGGCTTCCCTGGTGGTCCTGGGGGGCTTCCCTGGTGGTCTAGTGTGGGCATCCGAGGGGGGGCTGCGCTGATAAACAATCAGCGCGAACCCCCCCTGTCAGGAGAGCCGCCGATCGGCTCTCCTCTACTCTGTCAGACGCGAGTGAGGAAGAGCCGATCAACGGCTCTTCCTGTTTACATTGTGATCAGCCGTGATTCGACACGGCTGATCACGTGGTAAAAAGCCTCCGACGGAGGCTTTTTACCGAGATCAGTGTAGCGGTGGGTCAGACTGACCCACCGCTCCACCGATCGCCGCGATGCGCGCCCCCCCGGGCGCGCGGCGGCTGTTATCCCGCAGGACGTCATATGACGTCCAGTGTGGATAACAGAACCACTTCCCGGACGTCAATCTGCTATTGACGGGGCGGGAAGTGGTTAAAGTAAAAATAGCCAGGTTAAAGGAAACCTAAAATGAAACTGGGAGGCTGGCATTGCTGTTTTTTTTTATCTAAAAATGCTAGTTGCTTGGTTTTTATGCTGACTGCATTGTTCTGATTCAGTGGAGGTATACAGATTGGGGCATGTGAATTTTGGCAGACTTTCCTAACATACATGCTTTAGGTCAGAATGTATTAAAGATAGTGGGTCAGCACAGTGGCGGTGCGTCCATAGTGGGCGCAGGAGCGCCGCCCCCTCTCTCCTGCACCCGTCAATCTCCAATATATAGATTCATGCATTGTCGCCGCTGCCACCCACTATTCAGGTGTCCGGCCCCCTGTTGAGCGCCGGCCATCTGAATTACAGTGGTGGGTGTGTTTTGGAAGTGCCTGATTAGAGCGAGAGGCTCTAATAGGCTTCCTGATTACAGCTTTTGGGCTCTAATCGGCTACCAAATGGTTAACCAGCGGGCGCACAGGCTGTGCATTCCCTGGTTAACAGTGCTGTGTTAGGGAATCGCTTCGCTAACACTGACCCGCCTCTCAGCCAATCTGGTTAGCGGTCACTTGATTGGCTAAAGCGGCAGGCTTGGAAGGATGAGAGGAGGAGCGGGCGGGAGAAGAGTATTCCTCCATCGAGGAAGTAATGGAGGAGACCGATTGCCGCATGCCGCCGTCACCCACTGCCGACCCGAGACAAGGTAAGGGCCGGGCAGACAGCGGGCATGCGGGGGGCAACACTTGAGGCACACTGGCAGCATTGGGCACATGGGACAGTGGCAGCGTTTGGTGGCCACAGTGGCAGCGTTTGGTGGCCACAGTGGCAGCGTTTGGTGGCCACAGTGGCAGCGTTTGTTTGTTTTTTCAAATTCTTTTCAGTTTATTTGCATAACACCAACTGACTAGCATTCTCAGGAAGAGGTTGGCAGTAAAAGGGCTTATAGTTCACTAATCAGACCTAGTTCCCCTTTTCCCAAACACACAAATTCACAGGACTCTAAGGGGTGGGGTGCTATAAGTAAAGTGTAATATGCCTTATTGCAGGTGCTTAGGAGACAGTATGTCACCCCTTCTTTACCTGTTTTAGGCTGGGTTCACACTATTGTGATGATAGACATCACATGTGATTTGCACCGCATTGCTGTGTAGATCACATGTAATGTCTTTGTGATGCAAATTCAGCCATACAGTTTGTATGGCTGAATTTGCATCACATTTGGACCAAAATGGCGCAGAACCCTTTTTTTTGGTCCGCACTGCAATCGGATGGCATAGGTGTTCACACCCATGCCATCCAATTCCTATACCATTTCACAGTACACACTGCGATATGCAAACAAATCTGGGGGTGTCCTTAACTTCACATTGACACCCAGAGCAGTTCGCAGATGTCAGTGTGAACTGCTGCCAATTTAGGTGCAATGCAGGAACCCGCACAGGAATCGCTTGGTTTTCCACATCACACCAGTTAAGAGAGGGTTTTTCTTTGTATGTGTTAACCACTTCAGCTCCAGAAGGTTTTACCCCTTTATTGATCAGGCCATTTTTTGCAATACCGCACCGCTTTAACTGACAATTGCGCGGTCGTGCGACGCTGTACCCAAATACAATTTATGTCCTTTTTTTTCCCACAAATAGAGATTTCTTTTGGTGGTATTTGATCACCTCTGCGGTTTTTATATTTTACGCTACAAACAAAAAAAGAGCGTAAATTTTTGCATTATTATTTCAAAGTGCCTCCAATAAAAATACATATACTACTTCTTGTAAAAAAAAAGTACATATGAATAAAATGTGTGAGTGAACCCTGTTTCTATTGCATTAAACCTAATTGAATTTGTATTGTTTTAAGTATATTCTTGTTTTGAAACTACATTGATTCTTTCCTAATACGGGGGGGGGGGGGGCGCAGTTTGCCATCTTCGCCCTGGGCACCAAATGGCCTTGTCCCAGCACTGTTCTTGGGTCCCTTGGCCTGCTGGGAGAGCCTCTTTATTTTATGTGGAGTCAGGTGATCAGGGTTCTGTGCCACCTGGACGGCTGTCTGGGTGGACATGTGTTGTACTGCCACGGGCTACTAGGCCAGAAACCTAAGGCCTATCCTGGGGACATCTGGCTGCTAGGCTGTCTGAGGGCCTATCCAGAAGCAGGAAAGGCAGTGTAGGGCTGGGACTGCGGGTTTGTAGTCCAACCAGAAGTAACGGTTCCGCCGGCCGGGGAACCAGTTGTGGTCGGAGGTAGAGGGGAAGCTGTCGCCACTAAGGGACCACCCACCTTGCTACCGGAGACCACTGTGAGTAAGCTGAGGCCAGTACCAGAGCAGACTTCTCACCAGCCGGGGACAGTGAAAAAGTGGGAAGACTTCATCAAGTGCCAAGTCAGGGACCCAGCGGGACAGCAGAGGTGACGCTTGTGGAGTGCCAAGCCAGGGACCTAACGTGTCAGCGGGGGTGAAGCTTGAGGAGTATCTTTGAGTGCCAAGCCGGACCCAGCAGGTAAGCGGGGGTGACACTCAAGGAAGATACTGAGTGCTAAAGTGGAAGAGCTCAGGAGATTCAGTGGCTAGTGGATCTGATGTCTAGTGAGAGAGACTGGGAGCTCATTGAGCGAAGACCCACAGTGAGTGAAATGTGGGGTAAGCTGAGAACTGTTTGTGTTGCAAATAATTGAATACAATTGCCATTAGTAACAGCTACAAGATTGTTGCCATAGGAGACAGCGGTCCTACCTATACAGACGTGGTGTACGGCTGGAGGCCTTCACCTGTATGGCTGTCTACATATAGAAGTCTCGGATTCTGCTAATTATCTTTGCATCTACCTAAGGGTGTCCTGGCCCTAACTCTCTCTCCCACAGTTCTGTTTAAGAGACACTAAATTTCTTTGCATTCAAAATGTGTCTGACGCCCACCTGCTCATCTTGCATTACACCCACAATGCCTTGTAACCCACAAAGAAGGATGTCAGCTCTTTATAACTCTGGAGGTCACTATTAGCCCTAAAGAGGCCCGGGACTTTGCTACACACTATAGAGTTTTTGTTATGCTTCCTTGCTTTGTTCACAAAGTCACCCTAATGCTGCATACACACGATCGTTTTTCATGCCGTTAAAAATGCCATTTTTAAAAATGGCCATTAAAAACGACCGTGTGTGGGCTCCAGAGCGTGAAAAACGGCCATTAAAATTTTTGAACATGCTCTATTTTTTCACGTCGTTTTTCATGTCGTTTTTTTTAACGACGTGAAAAACGATAGTGTGTATGCTTTTACGAGGTGAAAAAAAACGCGCATGCTAAGAATCAAGTATGAGACGGGAGCGCTCGTTCTGGTAAAACTAGCGTTTGTAACGGAGATAGCACATTCGTCACGCTGTAACGGACTGAAAAGCACGAGGCTGAAAAGCGCGAATCGTCGCTCAACAAACTTTACTAACATGAAGGGTGGCGCCATCCGAATAGAACTTCCCCTTTATAGTGCCGTCGTACGTGTTGTACGTCACTGCGCTTTGCTCGAGCGATTTTTTTTAATGAACGTGTGTATGCAAGGCAGGCTTGAGAGGAAACATGAAAAATCACGTTGAGAAAAACTTCGTTTTTTTAAATGACATTAAAAACGATCGTGTGTACGCGGCATAAGAGAGACAAAGCAATACAGACACAAAGGGTTCACATCTGTCTGTGGCATTCTATGTCCAGTCTAATGGAACATTCATTGGGTAGGACTTGATCCCCACTTTTGGAGGAGCGCTACTCTGTTTGGCAGCACAGACCAGACAATGGAATGTTTAAAGCAGATCTAAACTCACCTTCCCTCACTCCTTCCTTGGTGCCATCATCTTCACCTGTCCTTCTTCTGGGTTCTAGATCTTCATCCATCTTGCTAGATACTAGAACATCTGTCAGTGGGGGAACCTGGCCTGGGGAACAAGTACCAAAGAAAAATTATTTTAAAAATCTTGTCAGGGAGCAAGCAGAACTAAACTCACATTCCATCACTCCTTCATTGGTGCTATCATCTTCACCTATCCTTCTTCTGGGTTCTAGATCTTCATCCACCTTGCTTGGTGATGGAATATCTGTCATTGGATGGACTGAGCACGGCCCCGGGGGACTTTACCAAAAAATATTTTAAAAAATGTTGTCAGGGAGCAGCAATTTTAATGATGCTTACAATGAATCAATAAAAATGCAAATTCCATTAGTTACATGTCTGGAGGTGCCCTTAACCTGAAGGTGCACATCTGTAGCTGTACAGCAAAACTAACATTTACAAAGAAATAAATGCTATTTAAATTGTAGGTAAAGGACAAAGCGGCCGGGAATTCTCTTCTTCTATGATGTATACCAGATCCTTATCCCAGATGGTTGTCTGTTACGGGTGTGTTCATGCTCGCTATGGATGCATTTAACAGAACGTTTTGTATTTTCTCAATGAATGAATTGGGCTCTCTGATAAAGCAAAGATCATGATGTCACTTCCTTGCCTCTCCACTTTGTCCAATCAGAGAATGTTTTGCATTCATTAAGAAATTGAAAAGTGCTGAGCAACTGACCTCCTGTTTTCACAATGAAGCAGTGAAGCCGCTTGTCAGGGGAGCCGGAAGGCAACAGCAGTCCCTCTACTAGTGATGCTTACTACAGTAATCTCCAGCTTCCACAGGGATCAGCCAGGTATGGAACATACAGACTTTTAGTCTAAGCTGGACCAATACCCAGGTTCACATCTGTCTGTGGCATTCTATGTCCAGTCTAATGGAACATTCATTGGGTAGGACTTGATCCCCACTTTTGGAGGAGCGCTACTCTGTTTGGCAGCACAGACCAGACAATGGAATGTTTAAAGCAGAACTAAACTCACCTTCCCTCACTCCTTCCTTGGTGCCATCATCTTCACCTATCCTTCTTCTGGGTTCTAGATCTTCATCCATCTTGCTAGATGCTAGAACATCTGTCAGTGGGGTTACTGAGCACTGGCCTGGGGAACAAGTACCAAAGAAAAAAATAATTAAAAAAATCTTTTAAGGGAGCAGCAATTTGTAATGATGCTTAAAATGGAACATTAAAAATGCAAATATAATTTAATAACATGCCTGGGGGATGCACCAATCCTTATCACAGAGGAGAGTCTGTTATAAACATCAATGTGGGTCCCCACAACATGGCATGGTGTTTCCCCTAAAAATACTTACCAGACACTTATCTTTCATGAGGGTCTGGTATAAATGTCAAGTGGAACCCAAAACAAATACAAAAAAATATGTCATGGAGTCTCCCCACAAATTCAACACCACACTTATTGGGACTGGTATGAATATTGGGGGATCCTCCATGCATAAAACAAGATATAAAACATGAGGTCCCACCAAATTTATATCAGACCCTTATCTGTGCATGGCGCCCCTTTCCTAAATCATACCAGGCAGGATGCCCACAACATGGGGGTGCCTTACCAGGGGGTTCTTCCCACTGCACTGCTGCATAGTGAGGGTGTGCTCATGCTCGCTTTGGGTGCAATTTACAGAACACTTTGCCTTTTCTCAATTAACATAATGTGCTCTTTGACGAAGCGGAGATCAAGATGTCACTGCCTCCCTCTCCATTCTGTTCAATCAGAGAATGCTTTGCTTTGTATTTTCTGAATGGCACTGCAAACTTTGACTTTAATCACTTGATCACCAAAAGATTTTACCCCCTTCATGACCAAGGCATTTTTTGCTTTGGCCAATTATGGCTCTCTTAGCAGAGCGCACTGTGATTGGCCAAAGCATGCAGGTCAGGTGCATGCTTTGGCATTCATCATACAGCAATGCACTGCGTTCTCGGGGTTCTTATGGGGTTATGGGGTGTTCCGCGGCACTCGAATTTGCTGCAAACGCCCCATACCGTTCGCTCTTCGGCAAACAGGCGAACACCCGATGTTCAAGTCAAAATTATTATCGACCCGAACATCAAGCTCATCCCTAGTCACGAGCCATTATCTTCCAAAGAGGCAAAAGGCGAAACAATAGGAGGAAACACATACACAATATTGGTATAATGTTCAGCGCTAAACCATCTGGCTAAACAACCCTATGGAGTATAAAAACAAAAAATGCAGCGCCCAAAAAGTGTATGGAGGCCCAAACACACAAAGGGATTGGGACAGACAACAAACAGTGAAGAAAGTATACAGCCCACAGAGAGGCCAAGAATGTTAAATTCCAACTGTGCGTCACTCCAGATAATACCTACACATATATATAAAAAATCAAGTGTAGCTGTGTACAGTAAACTCATATAAAAGTCCAATGAGAGTGACAATGTGTGGACTGGAAACGGATGACAGAAATGTTACATGAATGTTGAAACATTAGAACATAGTCCCCATATAATAAATCCAACGAGACTTCGAGATCATAGGATACGTATGTTCATAAATCCATAGCACCCGGGGATGTGACTCCAACACCAGGGATGGGGGAAAGAAATGATAGCCTCTCTTATGGGGAGGTCACACATCAGCTGTGATTCCCTGAGTTTGCTTCATCTGCTGCTGCTCCAGGAGGACAGATCCAGTGTGGTCTACACTTACATCTTCTGCCTGTTTGACTCACCACCGCTGGTGTGTGCGTCCACATATAGGGGTAAGAGTATTCATTTCTTTCCCCCATCCCTGGTGTTGGAGTCACATCCCCGGGTGCTATGGATTTATGAACATACGTATCCTATGATCTCGAAGTCTCGTTGGATTTATTATATGGGGACTATGTTCTAATGTTTCAACATTCATGTAACATTTCTGTCATCCGTTTCCAGTCCACACATTGTCACTCTCATTGGACTTTTATATGAGTTTACTGTACACAGCTACACTTGATTTTTTATATATATGTGTAGGTATTATCTGGAGTGACGCACAGTTGGAATTTAACATTCTTGGCCTCTCTGTGGGCTGTATACTTTCTTCACTGTTTGTTGTCTGTCCCAATCCCTTTGTGTGTTTGGGCCTCCATACACTTTTTGGGCGCTGCATTTTTTGTTTTTATATGTTATTTTTGCAATATGTCTATTTGCTGATGCGGGCAGCCACGATTACACTTTATTCACCCAGTAGCGCAACTTTTCTCTTTCTAACCCTATGGAGTATACAAATGCGTCAATTGTAATCTATGCCCCCGGGTTAATCAGGGTAGTGAATTCCGCTTACCAAATGAAGAGATATTCAAACCCCGCTTCTATGCAGATTGTAACACCCAAGGGGTAGTCTATCTTATGTTCTGCTGCTGTAGGTCTTTTTATGTCAGCAAGACAATACTGGCACTAAAACAAAGACTTGATGATCATATATATTATGCCTCAAATGGCAAAATGATTACCCCTGTCAGTCGACATTTAGACCTCTATCATCACTTTGATATGTCCTACTTATTTTTTATAGTTCTGCAAATAATCCCCAAGGACCCCAGAAGGGGGAATTGGGACAAGAAAATACTACAGAGAGAAACCCTGTGAATAGAGAGAGACTGAACGCGGCACATTTACCCGGCCTCAATGAGATTATAACATGTCAGTCATGGGATACCAAAAATTAGGGTCTATAGAAGAAGATAGCTAGGGTAGATCTGTGATTGAAATAAACTCTATCTATTGGTATGTTTATGTCCTAACTATGTACATGTACCACGTAATGATTGTCATATGCCAACAATTGTGTTTGTATATTGGTTACTTTTATCTCATGCCGTGTAATATATTGTTGTATGTAATGTTTATATCCAATCCTAATATACAGGTGGTGGTGGAGGGGGAGGAGCAGAGGGTGGCTTGGTAGGGATCCCCTTAATTGGGGTGTAAAGGATGTAGTTAAAAAGGCCAACAGCATAAGCTGACAGGATGGTTCCATATCAACATAATAACAAAGATGGTCTGTGCCTGAGGGGAGTTCACAGAGCCAAAGGTGGAATTAGAGTAGACCCTGGGGCCCTGGTTGCATACAGAGATTGTGAAGCTACTGTAAACAGAGCTAAGTAACTTTTTAGAGTCAAATATGTTTTTTATTAATATGTTTGATAAAATAAAATAACATGATATACCGGTAAGTGATGAGCAGAGAGCAATACAATGTGAATCACATAACTAGTGTAGCGGTGCACTGCCGCAAGTTCAAAAGATCCACACATCACCCTGCTGCCTGACCCTCCATTCATCCATCTTGAGACAATAAACAGTCATTTGCATTGTTTTGTTTTGTTTATTTGGAGGATATAACTTGGATGGGGAGAGGAGGATATGGGATGCCCATAGAACATGCAAGTATTTGCCATGTTAAAGTGAATTCAGCTTTACATGGACAATTGGTTTACTTCATATCTTCATGAAAAATATAGCGGTCTATGTGTTACACTCCTCAGATGTAATAAAATGGCGGACCCTAATTCTGACAGACTTTTCACCTCAGAACTTTACCTCAGGACACTTCTCCTGCACATTACTTTCCTGTCATAAATTAGTACTCCTGTCCCGCCATCTTCAGCCACTAGGCCTTACTCTGAATAAGTCCCAGTAGCTTCTGTAGTTAGTTGTACTTGGTGGTATTTGACTGCGTGGTTACAAGGCCTGAGGCCTGCAGAACCACTCCCTGGGGGCCTAGTAGTTTAACAGCTTTGTACTTGGTGATGGACTACTGATCCCAGCCCAGATAGTACTACTTTCAAATCCTGCGCCCTCAGGTGACATCGATTTGACTAGGGGTGCAACTAATCAAAAAACTCACGGATCGGATCGATCCTCGGATCAGGGGTCACGGATCGGATCTTTTTCGGATCGGCAAAAAAAAAAAAAACACAAATCTTGTTACCCCCACCAGAGTTTTAGATTTCACATTTTAAAAGCAGCAGCAAACCTACTGACCTTACACGGTTGTTAATGTGACAGAACACCTCTGATTTTCACATTTAACTTAATATTAAATGTGAAAATCAGAGGTGTTCTGTCACATTAGCAAGCATGTAAGCTCAGCAGGTTTGCTGCTGCTTTTAAAATTTAACATGTAAACAGTCTGGATTTCCAAATAAAGTATTTAAGCAAAGAAACTCCTGTTTGTGTTGAAAATAATGGGTGTAACAAGATGTCCGCTTGGCCCTTCTTACTAGCATTACTGTGCAGGAGTGTGAGTGGAGCAAGATGGCGGCAACGAAACGTCATTACAGCGGCGCCGCCGGGTGTACCAAGATGGCCGCCGCTCCGGAGCTAGGCCGAAGCCGCGGCCTTTCCTATGGCCGAGGCTCCGGAGCGCTCCGCGGATCGCGTGGTGATCCGATCCGCACAGGGTGACCCGTTCAGATCACGGATCACCACCGATCCGTTGCACCCCTAGATTTGACACACTTCCCCACAGTCTCTTTCTCCTCTCTGATCCAGGACTCCTCATCACTGGCCTTGTAATGACGAAGATCCCTCACAGACTCGCTGTGGTACACTCACCGACCTTTTTCCTGCCCCGGGTCCTTGATGGAGGAATTTATCTGGACATACGTTCCAACAGTCTCCAGCCCCTCTACCGGGCTTCTCTCCCGGGCCTCACACCCCCCCCTCCAAATGGGGGTAGGGCCCATGCCACTGTCTAGTACTCCATCCTCCACTTCTCCCGGCCGACAACTGCCCCAAGTGGCATGTTACCTTTAGCTTATATAGGAGGCCTGCCCCCTGCCAATCCTAGTTGGGGATTGGTCAGAGCTCCCACACAAGCTGCCTGCCACTCCAGTCCCAGGCCTGGCCTCCTTCCCTAGAACAATCTCCCCAGAGACAGGGGAGGCGCCTCAGAACTAGAGCACAGGTGGCCACACCCACTGCTACACTAAGCACTCCCAGCCCCCAGATCAAAACAAACAGGCCTAGCTTAGTGCACAGGCAAGCCTAAATTTGCCTGTACTGACAGCTTAACCTAGAAAAATCCTATTCTAGTACCTACCAAAAGGTAGTGGGTGCTACACTAGCATGTTTAGGAGACATCTCCAATGGGAGTGCATGTAGCCGTCACTCAGGATCATACATTGGAAGTCTATACGTATCGCAAAGCTAAACAATTTAACTGGGTAGAAATACATCTGGGTGTGGAGTAAGAAAAAGCAGACATAGGGAAAAGGAGAAAGAGAGAGAAAGAGGGAAAAGGGGAAAGGGGGGGGGGGAGAAGGCAAGGAAGGGGGGGTGGAGGCTAGCTGCAGGGGAAAAGAGGGTTAAGGGGGGTTCAGGGCAGACCTTGGTGTGACAAACCTGCATGGTGGAGTCAGAAGGTGAGTCCAGATGGGCTAAGTAACTTTTTAGCATATTCCTATTGTACACAGACCATTATTCATGGTCTTTCACTAGGGAGTTTAGGTAGTCTGTGCATGTGTTGCATGTATATCTGTCAGTCTTTTATTGTTTCCTATACTTGTAGATCGTTTGTATGTACAGAATTATTTACAGGTTTTCACTGCTGTTCACCCAAACCAAGCTGTGCAGGTCTGCTCCTTATCACATTTCATACGACTGTGTATGAGATGTGCTAAGGAGCAGACCTGTACAGCTTAGTTTGGGTAAACAGCAGTGAAAAATGGGCCTTGTGTCATTTTCCCATGGTATGGGAATCTTTATGATCCTTGCATGAATTCACCCCTGCTCACAAACAAGTGGAGGTTGTTATGGGCAGTCATCATGAGAAGTGCTAATATTTAGTTTGATAAATTGAAAGGAATCTAATCATCCCTGAGGAAGAGATTCATTCATAAATCTAGAAACGCTTTGGATGTATTATGCCCTAGAAAACTATCTGCTGTATATCAAACCCTCCAAAAAGATATGTAACATTGCCAAAGTATAAACTGCATATGGATGTGTACAATGGATCTTGCCCTAAATATGGCCATGTGTGTGTAGCGGGGTGCTATATTTAAGGGAAGTATCTGGGTGGTAACTAGGCCCAGATACACCAATTGGTTGGAATTTTGGGCTATTTTGCTTCGTGGAGGATATCAGTGGTGTCCAGTTCCCTGCGACCCATGGGTGGCGCTGTTGCCCTGGCCCGGGGTTGAACCACCATTGGAGGGCCGTGCCCTTTGTGTCCTCTCGCGGCAGTAGTACGGCAGGGCGGGGAACCTGCTGTGCCTGCCGGGAGAGGGTATAAGGGGGCGGACATTTTGCGCATGAGGTCCGAACCCCAGGCACCTTCAGCCTGGGGGCTGCTGTGATGTTCGTCCGCGCCCAGGTGCCCTTGGCCTGGGTGCAAGGGGATGCGAGTTCCATCCCAGGCACCTTCAGCCTGGGGTGAGGTACTTGGAGAAGGCCTGGGGCCCAGTACCTTCGACTGGGTCCCGCATGGGATTGAGGATTCCTAGGGGCCCACCGTGTGAGGGGACCCAAATCTAGGGCGAGGGGGACCAGAGAGGTGACCTTTCCTGAAGACCCAGCGCAGCATTGGCTGGTGACAGCGGAGGCTTCTGGTGACCGTCCGGATGGATCATCTCCCTGACAGGGGCCGCAATTTAAGAAGGTAGTTCATGTTCTTATGGCCTTTGCAGAGACCCAACTAAACCCAGGTCGGTAGCAGAGACCTATCCAAAGGTCTGTGGCAGAGGCCTCATCTTTCACCCGGTCTGTGGCAGGGACCAACTTCACGGTCGGTGGCAGCGACCGTGCGCCAAAACTGTTGTGAAGTTCTAACAGCTTAGATTAATCCAAATAGGATTGTGCCTGGACCTCCTCACCACTGTGTCTGTTCTTTGTCCAACCCGTCTGTTCTCAAGAAGACTATTTGTTGCTCTAATAGAATAAATAGGTGTTAGACTTTCGTCGGTGTGAACTTGACTTTCTGGGAGCTAAGTGTCCTACCTTCACCTGTGTGGAGAGTGGGAATCATCCTCAAGGGGAAGCTGAGGCTCTGGACGGGAACACAGACCCAAAGGTAAAGGAAATAGCTCACACCTCTGCACACACGAGGATACGAGCTGGTGGTGCGTCACTCTCTTCTCCTTGGTCCCCTAGACGAGAGCCATCTAACCAGCAGAAAAGGGGGAGATAGAGGTAAGGCCGCTACACGTGTTTTTAACCACTTAAAGTGGTTGTAAACCCACTTTTTCAACTTGCACCTACAGGTAAGCCTAGATTAAGGCTTACCTGTAGGTGCAAGAAATATCTCCTAAACCTACACGGTTTAGGAGATATTTACTAAAATGACAAGCACCGCTGTCTACGGCGCATGCGCGCCGTAGACAACGTCGCAATTATGGGGTTAATCCCATTCACAAACTCGGCTACTTCCCAGCAATAGCTGGGCGTAGCCGAGTGGGACGGCTCCCGCGCGCATGCGCAGAGTGACGTCTCCGCCGCTCCGGCCAATCACAGCGCCGGAGCGGCGCTGTGATTGGCTGGTGCGGCGATACCCGGAAGTAACATTCCGGCTATCGCCGCAGTGATGTCTGCGGCTTGACAGAGGGACGCGGACTGCCTCGGGGGCCCCGATCTAAGGTAAGTGGTACATAATGAGCTATTATGCTAGTCATAATAGCTCATTATGCCTTTCTTTTACAGGTTGTCAACCACTTTAAGCATCGGACCATTTTGTAGCTAAAGGACCAGAGGTATTTTCAGAATTTTGCACTGCGCTGCTTTAACTGTAAATTGTGCGGACATGCAATGTTGTACCCAAACGAAATTTGCGTCCTTTTCTTCCCACAAATAGAGCTTTCTTTTAATGGTATTTGATTGCCTCTGCGATTTTTATTTTTTGCAAAATAAACGGAAAAAGACCGAAAAGTTTGAAAAAAAATGATATTTTCTACTTTTTGTTATAAGAAAAATCGAATAAACTTAATTTTAGTCATACATTTAGGCCAAAATGTATTCAGCCACATGTTTTTAGTAAAAAAAATGTCAATAAGCGTATATTTATTGGTTTGCGCAAAAGTTATAGCGTTTACAAACTAGGGTACATTTTCTGGAATTTACACAGCTTTAAATGTATGACTGCCTATCTCATTTCTTGAGGTGCTAAAATGGCAGGGCAGTACAAACCCCCCCCAAATGACCCCATTTTGGAAAGTAGACACCCCAAGGAAATTGCTGAGAGGCATGTTGAGCCCATTGAATATTTTTTTTTGTTTGTCTCAAGTGATTGAATAATGACAAAAGAAAATAAAAAAATACAAAAAGTTGTCACTAAATGATATATTGCTCACACATGCCATGGTTATATGTGGAATTGCACCCCAAAATAAATTTTGCTGCTTCTCCTGAGTACGGGGATACCACATGTGTGGGACTTTTTGGGAGCCTAGCCGCGTACGGGCCCCCGGAAATCAAGCACCTCCTTCAGGATTTCTAAGGGCGCAAATTTTTGATTTCACTCCTCACTACCTATCACAGTTTCGAAGGCCAAAAAATGCCAAAATAGCACAAAACCCCCCCAAATGACCCCATTTTGGAAAGTAGACACGCCAAGCTATTTGCTGAGAGGCATGGTGAGTATTTTACGGCTCTCATTTGTTTTTGAAAATGAAGAAAGAAATTTTTTTTTTTTTTTTTTTTCAATTTTCAAAACTTTGTGACAAAAAGCGAGATCTGCAAAATACTCACAATACCTCTCAGCAAATAGCTTGGGGTGTCTCCTTTCCAAAATGGGGTCATTTGGGGGGGTTTTGTGCCATCTGGGCATTCCATGGCCTCCCAAACTGTGATAGACAGTGAGAAGGGAAATAAAAAATTTACACCCTTAGAAAGCCTGAAGGCGGTGCTTGGTTTTTGGGGTCCAGTACGCGGCTAGGCTCCCAAAAAGTCTCACACATGTGGTATCCCCGTACTCAGGAGAAGCAACAGAATGTATTTTGGGGTGTAATTCCACATATGCCCATGGCATGTTTGAGCAATATATTATTTAGTGACAACTTTGTGCAAAAAAATAAATAAAAAATTTTCTTTTTTCCGCAACTTGTGTCAACATATAAAATATTCCATGGACTCGACATGCCTCTCAGTATATAGCTTGGGGTGTCTACTTTCCAAAATGGGGTCATTTGGGGGGGTTTATAACTGTTCTGGCATTTTATACACAACATTAGGAAGCTTACATCCACTCTTCTAACCACTTGAAGACAAAGCCCTTTTTGACACTTTTTGTTTACATGAAAATTTTATTTATTTTTTGCAAGAAAATTATGTTGAACCCTCAAATATTATATATATTTTTAAGGCAAATGCCCTACAGATTAAAATGGTGGGTGTTGCTTTTTTTTTTCTACACAGTATTTGCGCAGCGAGTTTTAAAACGCATTTTTTGGGGAAAAAATACACTTTTTTAAATTTTAATGCACTAAAACACACTATATTGCCCAAATGTTTGATGAAATAAAGATCTTAGGCCGAGTACATAGATACCAAACACGACATGCTTTAAAATTTTGCACAAACGCGCATTGGCGACAAACTACATACATTTTTAAAAGCCTTTACAGGTTACCCCGTTAGATTTACAGAGGAGGTCTACTGCTAAAATTACTGCCCTCGATCTGACCTTCGCGGTGATACCTCACATGCATGGTGCAATTGCTGTTTACATATGACGCCAGACCGACGCTTGCGTTCGCCATTGGGCAAGAGCAGGGCAGGACAGGGGTGCTTTTTTTTTATTTTTATTTTTTTTATTATTAATTTTGCTTTTTTATTTTATTTTTAAATTGTTCCTTCCATATATTTTTTTTTTTTATCATTTTTATTGTTATCTCAGGGAATGTAAATATCCCCTATGATAGCAATAGGTAGCGACAGGTACTCTTTTTTTGAAAAAACTGGGGTCTTCTAGATCCTAGATCTTTCCTCTGCCCTCAAAGCATCTGACCACACCAAGATCGGTGTGATAAAATGCTTTCCCAATTTCCCAATGGCGCTTTTTATATCCGGGGGGGGCATTCCCTCCCACTGCTTGTAAAAGCAGTCCAGAGGCTAATTAGCCACTAGGATTGCTTTTACATGAAAGCCGGCCGCTGGCTGAAAAGAATGATACCAAGATGATACCTAAACCCGCAGGCATCATTCTGGTATAAACATTCAAAGTCCAGCAACATACCAGTACGTTGCTGGTCCTTGTTGGACATGTGTTGTAATCTTTTTTTTTCATGCAGCCAGTTGGCTGAACGAAAAAAGAGATTGATCGGTGGGTATGCCCACCATTAGAATACCGCCCTTTATCCACCCACTTCTAATGATGGGCATACACGCACCATTTATATATGCCGAAGCATGGGGGCATCCTCCCGCAAAAAAGTTATGCCGCACACACATGGTCGGACTTTTCCACGAGCAAGCCTCCGTCGGAATTTCGACCGTATGTACGCGGCATTAGGAGCAAAATCGCTCCTCCGCCCCTGCGCCCCTGCTGCCCCAATGCTTCGGCATATATGCTTTTTTTTTAACTGTGGTGGTGAAATCACCATCTACAGCACTGGAGTCGCAGGGATCAGGCCTGTCTCTGCGAACGCTGCAGTTATGTGTGTTGTGTTTTGTAAGTGACAGTGATCGATCGATACTGCACTTGGGTGGCCTGGGCTGGACGGAGGGGCACAACGCAGGTGCCAGCAGATATCTGGGCTGATCCCGCTAACACTGCGTTTTTGGGAACCCTAAACTGCTGGGGACGCTAGTATAGATCTGATCAGATCAGATATTGATCTGTTCAGATACTATACCACTAAGGGAGGTGTATGCTTCACGCGTGGGTGTTAGCGTTACTGGCATTAACCTGACGCTGCCTGGGGTGTGACGCAGACCCTCTCTGACGCTAAAACCTAATTGATATCACCCGCCGGGCGATCAGGGGGTTAAACCTTTATTGGGTTATATACGGCGGGTGCCCTGACACTATAAAAAGCAAACTAACTAACCAGCGTCACCCGTAACACTTATATGGTGATCACTGGTGAAAGGGTTAACTAGGGGCAATTAGGGGGTTAAAACCTTTATTAGATAATATATGGGGGTACCTGACGCTATAAAAACCTGCGGCGAACCTAAAAAAAATTACTGGCTACCGATCTGCATCACCGACACTAAGACAGCGATCAGAAAAACGATCACTTAGCGTCAGTGGTGATAGGGGGTGAAAGGGTTACCTGGGGGGCGATCAAGGGGGTTAAACCCTTATTAGATAATATATGGGGGTACCTGACGCTATAAAAACCTGCGGCGAACCTAAAAAATTACTGGCTACCGATCTACATCACCGACACTAAGACAGCGATCAGAAAAACAATCGCTTAGCGACAGTGGTGATAGGGGGTGAAAGGGTTACCTGGGGGGCGATCAAGGGGGTTAAACCTTTATTAGGGGGGGTTAGGGGGCTACACTGGACCTAATTCTAACTGTTGTGACACTTTTACAGTCACAAATGTCACTGATTGCAGTGATCAGTAAATAAATGGTCACTGCAATCAGTGACACTGTGACTGGGGGCTGGTGGGTGATCTGGGGGTGTCTGGGGGGGCCTGGGGAGGCGATTTGTGTCCCTATGTGTCCTGGTGTCAGTGTAGTGTTTTGTGCACTGACCTGATGTCTTCTCTTGTACGGCGCTCGGTATATGTGAGCGCCGCATGAGAGGTGACATCACTTCCTCCTGCTTCCTCAGCCTGTGTTTACATAACACAGGCAGGGGAAGCATTTTCATTCGCCGGGAGCGATCGCGAGGGGGTGGCCGGAATCGAACGGCCGTCCCCTCATCTCGGATCGCTCCCCAGCGATAAACGGCCGCTCACTGTATAGGAGGGGGGTCCGATCGGACCCCCCAACTGTACAAAGGCAATCACGTACACTGTACGTGATTGTGCCTGTCGGTGCCATTCTGCCGACGTACATATACAGTGAGCGGTCGTTAAGTGGTTAAAGAGGAAGTAAATCCTTATGGGTGATACTTCCTCTTTGTTTCCCTGCAAAGGTAAAGCATAATGGGCTACTATGCATCACATAGTAGCCCCTTATGGGTCACTTACCTGTCCCTGTCTTCCTCGCTAGTAGCGAGCGGCCATTCTTCACCCCTCTTCTTCCGGGGCCGCGAACTCCGGCTCTGTAAGTGGCCGGAGTCGTGTGACGGGAGCTGCCACTCACGGCATGACCCGAGTTAGAAACGGCGCAGCGTGCCCTTTCTAACTACGGCACATGCGCAGAAGAAATCGCCGTATGGCGATTTGCAAATATCTCCTAGACTGTGCAGGTCTGGGAAATATTTCAAGCACCTGCAGGTAATGCTGCGTACACACGACTGCTTTTCATGACGAGAAAAATGCCATTTTTTAAAACGGTCATTAAAAACTATCGTGTGTGGGCTTCAGAGCATTTTTCACAACGTGAAAAATGGCCATTAAAAATTTGGAACATGCTCTAATTTTTCTCTGCGTTTTTCGTCATGAAAAACGGCCGTGTGTATGCTTTAACGACGTGAAAAAAACGCGAATGCTCAGAGGCAACTGATGAGACGGGAACGCTAGTTCTGGTAAAACTAGCGTTCGTAATGGAGATATCACATTTGTCACGCTGTAACGGACTGAAGAGCACGAGGCTGAAAAGCGCGAATCGTCTTTCACCAAACTTTACTAACACAAGGATCATCAAAAGCAGCCCAAAGGGTGGCGCCATCCGAATGGAACTTCCCCTTTATAGTGCCGTCGTACATTTCGTACATCACCGTGCTTTGCTCTAGCATTTTTTTTCATGATAGTGTGTAGACAAGGCAGGCTTGAGAAGAATCACGTAGAGAAAAACGTTGTTTTTTTCAATGACATTAAAAACGGCCGTGTGTACGCGGCAAAAGCCTTAATCTAGGCTTACCTGTAGGTTAAAGTGGTTGTAAAGAGTTTACAACCACTTTAAGGAGATTTTTTTCACTCATTTGTTCAAGTGGACTTTATTCATTATTAAAGTGTCATCATTTATTGAATGTTTATTTGCTCTGTCCATATATTGCACAAGCGTGGCTTTGTTTTTTGCATTTGCAATATTATTGTCATACCCGTAGGACACTCATTCTTGGAAATGCAGAAGTGAAAAACAATGGGTTTTACATCCTACCAACAAGGCAGGCTGCTAACTGGGAGTTTTCACGTCAGGATTCGGAGGGGACTCAAATGGTCTACAGGTATGACAATAATATTGTTGAACATTTTACAAAATGTCACAGTTTTTTAAAGTTCACAGAGGCCCGTCGACTGGAAAACGTGAATCTAGCCTTGAAGACTTTTTTTTTTTTGGGGGGGGGTTCACACAGGAGATTTTTTTTTTGATAACACATAGAGAACAATGGAGTGTAGCATGTAGTAACAGTTAGTTGCTAGGAGGAAAGGTTGAGATGGCCTATCCTGTTGGTGGGGGGCATATCAATCTGTATTCTGCAGTAACCTTAATTATGCGCTAGGAGTGGTATTTAGCAATCTCTACGTGCCCATAGCAGAGCATAAGGTGGAAGACCTGGCACAGTCCATCACCTTTGACACTTAAAAAGGTTCACTCCAAAGGGTGTGGCTCCTCTGGTGGGACTTTGAACTTAGTGACTGTAAAACCTCATGTAGCGATACCCCCAGTTAAGAGGGCTGCCTGTATGATTTTGGGCCCTGTAGTGCACCGCTGTAAACCCCTGGCAATCGGCTCTAACCTCCCTTGGCACAGTTAGTAGGGGATGATAGGATTGTGAGGCCTGTAACTCACAGCGGCACAATCCTATGACAAGAATACACAGTAATGTTTTAAAACTTCCTTTACCTATTTCTTCTGTAAAGTAAAGAACACAGACACCAATATACTTAACCCTTGTATGTTTACTTAGATTAGTGGGAAAGCAGTAAAACAGGTGGGTACATGTCATATGCAGAGCCCTGCAATAAACGGTGTTAACAAGCAAAGAAGTATTCAACGCTATGCAACTCTACCAGCCCATTTCGCAGCTACTTCCCCTCGTCAACAATATGGCGCCCAGGAATGTCTACGCTACCCAGTCAGGCCTGACTGAACTAAGTGGAAGTTCTGTAGGGAAAACTTCGCTAGAAACGGTGGTGCACTTGAAGAACAGGATTTGAAATCCACCAAGGTAACAAAAATACTGTGTCTGTCTGTGAGCAGGTGCTCTCTCACCCAACCGGACCAGTCCGCGTCCGTTTCTTCCACTGCAGTACCCAAGCACACCGATCCATCAACATCCGGGTCTTCGGTCCTCCTGGCAAAGGTGCAGTATCAAGGAGAGACGTCCCTCAGGTTCCTCTGTGCGCGCGGAAGGCTCTTTGGAGAAAATGGCCAGGCTTCTGGCCTAAAGTCACAGGAGCTCAGACAGTCATTCAGCTTGCTGGGCGGGCGGTGTCCAAAGAGAAAGAACTGGGCTCCGCCCCTCCCTTATAAAGTCCACCCCAGCAGTCCTTGCGTGGGGCAAGGCACCCTGGGTGCCTAAAAGGGTACTGGGTAATGTAGTCTCTGAGGGGTTTAAAAGGTAATACCCCGCTACACACTCCCCCACTAAGAATCTTTGGTCCCCAAAGACAACATTAACAATATGTACAGACAAAGTCATTGAGGGCTGCAAGAGAGGTTGGCAGGGGAAGCTCCCACCAAAATTGGGGAGGGGGATTGCCCTGCCCACAGGTCACGTCAGTAATGGTGGCCTGCCTAACTGTGCCAGAAAGCGAGCTGGGGTTGCCCTCCACCAAATGCACAGTGGAGGGATCAGGCTTTTGTATTGTCCTTCTTGCGGTAGTTACAGTGTCCTCAGAGCTTTATCCCATCTGTGTGTATGTCAACTTCCGAGGGGGGCGGATAATCCTCTTTACTCATTGCTCCCTGGGAGTTATGGGTTCTGGCTCTAGGGGTGCCTCCACTGAGACCGGTACAATGGGACCTTCTTCTTCAAAGACATCCGATTCAGGTGCGGCGAGATATAGAGAGTTTCTTGGGTCTTCATCCGGGGCTGATTCTAGTGCATCTTCCCATTCATCACTCTGTGCATTAGAAGGAATAAACTCTGCAGCTTCTGCATTAAAATTGTCATTTATGGGGGGTTCAGGTAACAAAGGGTCTACTGTTAGGGGTTCAGGCACCTGAGATGGCCACACCCAACTGTGGTCTCACTTTGGTCTGAAGTTTCCTCCTCCCTTGATAGAGTTGTCTGAGACCTGGTGTTGGGTCTAGGAGTACCAGGAGTGGAAGGTAATTCAGAGGAATCCAGAGTAGGGGGCATCCTGACTGCTTCAGAAAGGGGCAGCAGATGGTTTCTGTGCCAGGTTTTCAGCGGCCCCACTCTTCCTTCAGGCTTCAACTGGTACACGGTTAACCCAGGCAGCTCCTTACAAATCACAGAAGGTTCTGACTTCCATCTGTCTGCCAGCTTGTGCTTCCCTGGGACTCCTAAATTCCTCAGCAACACTCGGTCTCCAGGCTGTAAATCTTGAATACAGACCCTAAGGGCAAAGTTCAGTTCGTTACGGGCTCCTCTCTGATCAGAAGTTGATTGGGCCTTCTCATAGGCCAGTCTTAAGCTCTTCCGCAGTCTGTCCACGTATCCTTTGTGCGAGGCAACAGATGTATGGTCCATGGAGGTGCCAAAGGCCAAGTCCACTGGTAGTCTGGCCTCTCTTCCAAACATAAGTCTGTAAGGGGAATATCCGGTGACATCACTGGCTGTACTATTATAGGCGTGCACTATGGCAGCTATGTGCTTGCCCCAATGTTGCTTCTCCTCACTGTTCAGAGTCCCCAACATATTTAACAGAGTCCTGTTGAATCTTTCTGGTTGAGCATCACCTTGAGGGTGATAGGGGGTAGTACGGGTTTTTTTATGCCTAAAGAGTCCAGCAACTTCCGAATCAGTCGGCTCTCAAAGTCTCTCCCTTGGTCTGAGTGAAGGCGTTGAGGTAACCCGTAATGCACGAAGTACTTCTCCACCAAGATTTTGGCTACAGTGGAGGCCTTCTGGTCTTTAGTTGGAAAGGCCTGGGCATAACGGGTGAAATGGTCGGTTATCACCAGAACATTTCCGTGCCCACTCAAGTCAGGTTCCAGACAGAGAAAGTTGATGCATACCAAGTCCAAGGGCCCTTGACTCTGCAGATGGCCCATTGGGGCAGCTTGACGTGGCAATGTCTTCCTCTGTATGCAGCGAGCACATGAGTGACAGTACTCCTCCACTTCAGCTCGCATACAAGGCCAGTAGAATCTATTCCTTACCAGCTGGAAGGTTTGTTCGGCCCCTAAGTGGCCATGGTTATCATGTAAGGCAACCAAGACAGTTCTTCTGTGTTTTTCCGGCAGAAACAGTTGCCACCTCTCTTCCAGGTCATCAGAGGGGCCCCTTCGGTAGACCACCCCTTGATGCACCTGTAACTTGTCCCATTCATTGTGGATTAATCAAGCCTCCTTTGAGGGATTTTTCAAAAGCCTATCCGGATCCTGGTCTTCCAGAGCTCCCAAAGCCAATCTTCCCCAGGGGTCTTCCAACTGATCTCTTCTTATGTCCTTAGTAGTTTTGGTAAGTCGTCTTCGCCAATCTGGGTAACGTCACAATAGCATTTGGGCACCCCCACTACCGAAACTCCAATTTCTTCCGCCCTGGATCCGCCACTAGCTTGAAGTTGTGCTCCTTGACACAAAGCCCGCACCCCATCTGGGGTTACCTGGGTCCAGTCTTCTGTATGGTAAGTGGGAGCATGAGACCTTCTGGATAATGCATCCGCATCTCTGTTTCCAGTTCCTGGCCTATACTTGAGGCTAAAGTTGATTCCAGAAAGGGCTGCCAGCCAACGGTGGCCAGTGGCATCCAGTTTGGCTGTGGTGAAGAGGTAGGTGAGTGGGTTATTATCTGTCTTTACAGTAAAGTCCGCTCCATATAGGTAGTTTTTGAGTTTATCCACAACTGCCCTCTTCAGGGCCAGGAACTCCAATTTGTGGGTGGGGTAATTCTTCTCCGCTGGTGTTAGACTCCTACTTACATAGGCGACTGGCTTGAGTTGTCCTTCATACTCCTGGTACAGTACACCTCCCAGACCATCATGGCTGGCATCCACATGTAGTTCATATGGTCTCTTGGTGTCAGCATAGGCCAAGACCGGGGCAGTGATCAGACTTTTTTTTTGCATTTTAAAGGCCTCTTCACACTTCTCTGTCCACTGGTCTTCCACGGACTCTCCAGGCTTCCTGGGGCCAGTATCATGCTCCTCTCCTTCTGTCTTTAGTAACTCATTCAGAGGTTTGGCAATTTTTGCAAACTCTTCCACAAACCTGCGGTAGTATTAGCAGAACCCCAGGAATGATCTGAGCTCAGTCACTGTAGTCGGTCGGGGCCAGGAGGTAACTGCTTCCAGTTTGTCAGGGTCTGTATACACTCCCTCTTCAGACACTATGGGGCTGATTTACGAAACGTTTGCGCCATGAGTATCGGCGCATCTGCGTGCGCAACGACTGTTTTGGTATTTACAAAACATTTGCGCCGGTAAAGCAGCGCTATTCCCCATTTACTATAGTGTTCTCGGCGCACAGAAGGAGGCGCTCAGTGCGCCACTATGGACCTGGCGCACGGCATCTTAAAATCTAAATATAAAGAAGCAAGAAGTGCCAATATAATGGGGGTGATATGGGGTGATGTGAGGAAGTATAGTGACAACTGCCCAAGTAACAAATATGCCCAAAATAGAGTGAGAAAGTAACTTTTTCTGAACCAGCCCGCTGCACCGGCAATTACATTTAGAACTGCGAGAGGTTTTTTTGTGCTCAGCGCGGGAATTTCACTCATTCAAACGCGCCGGGACACTTCGCCGGCAAAATCTTTGTAAATGTCAAGTTACGTAAATCAATTTGCATAAGTTGAACAGGCGCAGCTCTGAACTTCCCATTATATAACAGTGCGCCAGCAAAATGACATTTCTAAAGGAGAAAAAAGGCATTTAAAAGCACCCGCGGCTATAATGAATTGTCGGCTCCCGTCAATATAGAGAAAAGTCATTGATAAAAAAAAAACTAAAATGCGTGGGGTCCCCCCAAATTCCATTACCAGGCCCTTCAGGACTGGTATGGATTTTAAGGGGAACCCCCGCGCCAAACTTAAAAAAAAAATAGCGTGGGGTCCCCCTAAAAATCCACACCAGACCCTTTATCCGAGCACGCAACCTAGCAGGCCGCAGGAACAGAGGGGGGGATGAGAGAGCGCCCCCTCCTCCCTCCTGAACCGTACCAGGCCACATGCCCTCAACATGGGGAGGATGTCCCCATGTTGATGGTGACAAGGGCCTCATCCCCACAACCCTTGCCGGTGGTTGTGGGGGTCTGCGGGCGGGGGGCTTATCGGAATCTGGAAGACCCCTTTAACAAAGGGGACCCCCAGATCCCAGCCCCCCCCTGTGTGAAATGGTACCCCTACCATTTCATAAAGAAAAATGTCAAAAATGTTAAAAATGACAAGAGCCGGTTTTTGAGAATTCCTTTATTAATGTCTTCTCCTTTCTTCCATCTTCTTCTTCCATCTTCTTCTTCCATCTTCTTCTTCCATCTTCTTCTTCCATCTTCTTCTTCCAGCTTCTTCTTTTCTCCATTCGGGTTTCTTCCTCCATCTTGTTCTTCATCTTCCTCTTCATCTTCATCTTCATTTTCCTTCTTCCTTCGGTGTTGTCGTCCGCATCTTGCTCCGGCTTCTTGTTCCCTTCTTCTTTCTCTGACCGCTCCATTTGAATTTGAGGTTCCCGCTGTGTGACGCTTCAGTTCTTCAGTTCTCCTCTGGGTCCGCTGCCACCCGGTGGCTCTGCCCCCCGGAAAGTCCCCGTGAAATCCATGTGCCTCAGAGGGGGGGGGGGGGGGGGGGCGGGGTCACCGGGTAGAAGCGGACCCAGAGGAGAACTGAAGAACTGAAGCGTCACACAGCGGGAACCTCTAATTCAAACGGAGCGGCCAGAGAAAGAAGAAGGGATCAAGAAGCCGGAGCAAGATGCGGACGAGAACACCGAAGGTAAAAAGGAAGATGAAGATGAAGAGGAAGATGAAGAACAAGATGGAGGAAGAAACCCCAATGGAGAAAAGAAGAAGATGGAAGAAGAAGGTGGAAGAAGAAGATGGAAGAAGAAGACATTAATAAAGGAATTGTCAAAAACCGGCTATTGTAATTTTTAACATTTTTGACACTTTTTTTTGTGAAATGGTAGGGGTACATTTGTACCCCATTACCATTTTACACAGGGTGGGGCGGGATCTGGGGGTCCCCTTTGTTAAAGGGGTCTTCCAGATTCCGATAAGCCCCCCGCCCGCAGAACCCCACAATCACCGGCAAGGGTTGTGGGGATGAGGCCCTTGGTGTCACAGACCCCCAAAGCATCCTCCCCATGTTGAGGGCATGTGGCCTGGTACGGTTCAGGAGGAAGGGGGGCCGCTCTCTCGCCCCCTCTTTTCCTGCAGCCTGCCAGGTTGCGTGTTCGGATAAGGGTCTGGTGTGGATTTTTAGGGGGACCCCCACGCTATTTTTTTTTTAAGTTTGGCGCGGGGTCCCCTTAAAATCCATACCAGACCTAAAGGGCCTGGTACGGATTTTGTGGGGAACCCCCACGCCATTTTTTTAAAATTTGGCACGGAGTTCCCCTTAATATCCATACCAGACCTGAAGGGCCTGGTAATGGAATTTGGGGGACCCCCACGCATTTTTATTTTATTTTCAAAGACTTTCAATGAGTTTTATCTGTATTGACGGGAACCAGCAATTCATTACAGCCGCGAGTACTTTTAAATGACTATTATTTTACTTTAGAAATGTCATTTTGCTCTTGAACTGCTATAAACATGGAAAACATGCGCTACTTTACAGGCATACTATAGACACCCCCCAGGTATGATATTTAGGGCCAGTTCACACCGGATGCAGTGCAGTGCGTTTTTTTGATGCATGAAAAACACAAAAAAAGTTGATCACATTAATGCCAATGGCATAGTTCACACCACTGCAGTCCGTTCCAGTGCGTTTCAGGAAAAATTGGTCATGCTGCATTTTTTATGTACAGAACTGTACTGGACCACAGTAAAACACATCAAAAACGCTACGGAACGTACCAAAAACGCACTGGAATGCACCGGAACGCACCTAAATGCACCAAAGACGCACTGCAATACACTTGTCCTAAGTGAAAAGAGGGGGGAAAAACACTGGACTGCATCAAAAACGCATTAAAAATGCACTGCAATGTGTCAAAAACGTGCATGCAGAAAAGCACCTGGAACGCATCCAGACTGCGTTTCTATGGTGTGAACTAGGGCCAGTGCATTTTTGTTACGTTTTTGATGCAGTCCAGTGTTTTTTTTTCACCCCTCTTTTTTATTAACCATAGATAAGGACAAGTGTGTTCCAGTGCGTTTTTGGTGCATTTAGGTGTGTTCCTGTGCGTTCCAGTGCGTTTATGATGCGTTTTGCTGCGTTCCAGTACAGTCCAGTGCAGGTAAAATGCAGCACGTTCTACTTTTTTTTGGAACTGGAATGCACTGGACCAAACACTGCCATTTAGAACCATATAACCAACTTGCCATGCATTTTTGATGCATAAGAAACGCAATGGACTGTATGTGGTGTGAAATGGCCCTTAAGCAATTTGGCATATTTAAAGGCACTTCTCCTTGTTTTGTTTTTGGTGTTGTCCAAATTGGTGACATTGATCCTTAGGGTGGGACCTGGGCCCTTATTTTAAGGCCAATAACTAGAAGATAAGCCAGCCAAGTAGGGACTAGCAAAATTAACAAGTCAGTTCTCATAGACTGCAATGGTATTTGTTGGTAGGGGGGGGGGGGGGGGGTGTTTGTCCCATCTCTAATTTTGTAGAATGCTGGATGATGTGCTTAATTTTGGACAGGGGGGGGGGGGGGGGTTATTTTCTGCTAGCTGCATTTGTGTTGGTCTGAGCATGCCCAGGCAGTTAGTTTTTTTTTTTGGTGCTTTTTGTGTGTGAACAGCACCTGGATATTTCTGGGCATGCTCAGAGAGTGTTTTTATGGGTTAGTAATTGAAGGACATCCTTAACAGGTGTACCCACTTTGAAGTTCAGTCTCTACATTGGGTGAACTTGCATTTTGGTGTTTTATGGACTGTGCATGTGTTTTCAATTGCCTCATTAGCTCACAAACCTATGTTATATAAAGCTTGCAGATAGCATTCTCTCCCTTGCCCTGAAAAGAGGCAAGTGTGTGTGTGTGCGCGCGCGCGTGTGTGTCCGGCAAAAAGTACATTTTGGTGTCCTTATCGAGTTTGTAACACATGTATTTTATTTGTTATGTCTTTGCAAAACAGATGTTTGCTTTACTTTTGTTGATTGTATTTTTTTGTGTGGGGGATATGTTCCCCTGAAATAATTTTGATGTTGTTAATGTGTGTTGTTTGTTCACTTTGATTTAATTGTCTGTGCTGCATTATTTTGCTAAAGCTTTCTCAAGATGTGACTGTTTCAAATTGACCCTGTTTTTTATTTTGGCTTCCCTTTGTTTTGTTGACCAATAAAATTTGATGCAAAGTTTTGATGCTTCTTTTTTGTTTTCTATGCAACAAATGTGACAGCTGATTGGCATGTCAAAACAAAACAGGTATGATTTGTCTAACCTGGTGGCTTCATGCTAGCAAATGCCTGTATTGTGTGTTGCCATGGATAGTCACCAGGAAATGAAAAATACAGAGCGGTAAGTATTCAATTTTCCTTTTTACTGCAGTGATTCTCAGCCTCAGTCCTCAAGTACCCCCAACAGGACATGTTTTGTGAATTTATCTTATCGAGAATTGCTGTCCAAAATACAAAACCATTGACTGATTTAAAGCACATGTGCAAGATGAAGGAAAACCAGCAAACATGGCCTGTTGGGGGTACTTGAGAAGCACTGATTTAGAGCACTGCACTTAAAACTAGCTCAAGGCAATACGATTCTAATTGTGGGCATTTTGAGGGAAACCAAGTTAAGCCCTGTACACACGATCGGTTTTACCGATGAAAACCGTCCGATGGATTGTTTTCATCAGACAAACCGATCGTGTATGGTACCCATCGGTCTTTTTTCCATCGGTTTTAAAAAATAGAACTTGTTTTAAAATTTTCCGATGGATCACAAACCGATGGTAAATTCCGATCGTCTATGGGCAAGTCCATCGGTTAAAAAACCCATGCATGCTCAGAATCAAGTCAACGCATGCTTAGTAGCATTGAATTAAATTTTTCTCAGCTCATCGGAGTGTTTTACGTCACCGCGTTTGGTGCGGTCGGTTTTTTGACTGATGGTGTGTGGGCAAGACTGATGAAAAACAGTTTCATCGGATTTCAGATGGACAAATCCATCGGACGAAAATCCATAGGTTATCCGATCGTGTGTACAGGGCTTTAGTGTTAGAACCCCTGCTCGTTTTTTTATTTTATTTTTTAGGTTGGGCTTTGTGTCCCTTTTAGTAAAATTGGCTTCACTTCCTGTCACACAGCTAAACAGGAAATGAAGGTAAAACCCTACCAATGTCTTTTCTTGGGGACACACAGATCAATCTAACTAGTGTCCCCATTAAGCAAATTGCACTCTAGCACTTTGTTGTGTACACCCCAAATCATTGGGTAGTTTGTTGTTTAGTAAAGGCAAATCCACTCTGCAGTAAAAGTGTAGCTGCTTAAAATCTGAGGGGAAGCACTGGTGATTGTAACATCCAATCATGTAAAAGCAAAGATGGTGTTTTTTTTGTTTGCTTGCATGTCCCCCTCGGATATCCAGCAAGTGCTCTTGTAGTGCAAAGTAGATTTGCCTTTAGTAAATAAACCCCAAAGTCCAAAATACCTAATAATTTGGGGTGTACCCTGCAAAATGCTGGAGTGCAATGTACATAATGGGGAAACTATTTAGATTGACCTGTGTGTCCCCAAGGAAAGACATTGGTAGGGATTTCCCCTCACTTCCTGTGTGGCTATGTGACAGGAAGTGAATTATTTGGAAGGATAAAGTGGCCAAATTTGGGAGTTGTCTTCACCCTATCAGGGGTGCAGACATCCCCAAAAACTGTCTAGACTTGTAATCCCTCTGCACTCTATCCCCAAGCAAAAATAAGAAAGGATTTCATTTAGTTTAACTTTGCAAAGACACATTCCTAAGTTGAATTGTGATGCATGTTAATGGCCCATTTAGACCCTCTTTAATCACTCGAGATCAGCGCTATAACTGATCAACGACCACAGCACGGTCCTCAATTGCCGGGAGTCCGTCAATAGACGTCCTCCCCTTCACGCGCGCGCTGTGGTCACCGAGTCACTGAGACTCGGGTGATGACAGATCCGAGGAAGGGGCCGATCCCTGCCCCTTACCATGTGATCAGCTGTCAGCCAATGACAGCTGATCACGTGATGTAAACAAAAGATGGGCAATGTTTTATTTTTTTCTCCTTGTGCTGACAGCGTGAGCATAAAAAAAGGCAATCACCGGCTTATGTGCAAGGGACATTGGGCCCGAAGAGGAAGAGGCAATTCTGCGTCATCTGTGACAATCAGTAGCCCCTGCCAGTGCCACCTATCAATGCCCACCACTGGTGCCAGTCAGTGGCACCTAGCAGTGCTGCCTATCAGTGCCCATCACTGCCAACTATCGTTGCCACCTAGCAGTGACACTTCTCAATGCCCACCAGTGCCAACTAGCAATGCCACCTCTCAGTGCCCACCTTTGCCACCATATCTGTGCCCATCAGTGCAGCCCATCAGTGCAGTCTCATCAGTGTACATCAATGAAGGAGAAAAATCACCTTTTTTTCAAATTTTCTAAATATTACCCACTTCCCTACCGCCCACCGTCAAATGACATCCTTGGCTTTGTGCAGTGACATCTGAATGATGCCTGCAGTTGCACACATCATTCAGATATCATTCTTTTCAGCCGGCGATTCTGTGCACGATAAAAACAATCATAGCGGCAGTTCCGCCGCTTGATCGTTCTTATAGGCGGCGGGAGGGGACATTCCCCCCCCTCCCGCCGCCATCCGGTGCTTCTCCGGGCTCCCCCGTGCCATCTGGGGCTCGGAGAACGAATTGGCCGGCGCCGGATGGGAAGCATAGAGATGACTGGTGACCAGATGGTCACCAGTCATCTCTATGACCGTCGGAGGCCCGGGCGCAACGTTATGACATCACGCCGGGTTCCCTTATGTAAACAAAGCCGTGATCTCGGCTGCCAGCATGAAATCGGTGAATTTTTTTGACCGATCTCATGCTTTCCAGCCTGGAGGAGAGATGTGGGGTCTTATTGACCCTGCATCTCTCCATAAAGAGGACCTGTCACAATAGATTCCTATTACAAGGGATGTTTACATTCCTTGTAATAGGAATAAAAGTGATCAAAAAAACAAAAAAGTAAAAAAAAAGAGTAAAAAAAAAAAAAAACACCCATGTCCCCGGTAGCTCGCGCTCAGAAGTCCTGCCCACAATGTAAACGCCGTTCAAACCACACATGTGAGGTATTGCTGCGTGCGTTAGAACGAGTGCAACAATTCTAGCACTAGACCTCCTCTATAATGCCAAAATGGTAACGTGTAAAAAAATTTAAAGCATCGCCTATGGAGATTTTTAAGTACTGAAGTTTGGTGTCATTCCATGAGTGTGCGCAATTTTAAAGCGTGACATGTTAGGTATCTATTTACGCAGCAAAACAACATCTTTCACATTATACGAAAAAATTGGGCTAAATTTACTGTTTTGTAATTTCTTTAAATTCATGAAACCATTTTTTTCCCCAAAAAAGGCGTTTGAACATTTATTGCACAAATACAGAGCGAGATAAAAATGTATGATTTTTACATGAAGGAGAGAAGTGCCAGAATAGGCCCAGTGCTGAAGTGGTTAAAATATCCCAATTTTTTTTTAGTCAGTCTTTTGTATTTATAGAATAAATAAATGCAATCAGCGCAAAAATATAAAATAATAAACCCCCCTGTATTTGCAAGCTGAACACTAGGAATTTTCACGTAATTCAAAAAAGGTATATAATAGTAAAAAGTGCAGCGCAGGTAAAAGTCCCAAAATAAAATCCAATCAATGGAGATAGGTGATGTAATATGTTGGCTGATTTATGTGGGACGTTATGTTATTAGATATGTGTATATATTGTAAACTTTGGGGGTTATAGCTCCACGGGACTAAGTGCATAAACCGTTGTACTTTGAGCAGAAAGGCTTTTATTTGTGAACAAACCAAAAGAAATAAGCTTGATTCAGCACACAGAAAAATATCAAAACAAAGTCCACTTATCTTCCAGCATAAATCAAAGTCCTGCTTGTCTTCAGCACAAGTATAAATCAAAGAAAAAGGCACATACAGTTTTGTAGGGGAACTTCCAGGGCTCTTGCTGAACCTTTACCAGCTCCTAGCAGACACACAGCTCATCTCAGGTGCAATCCTCATACTCCTTCCACACCACCTCTAACACCACTTCCTGTTTTTATGAGCTGTTTTCCTGGAAGTCCTTAACCCACTGTGTGCTGACTCCCAGTGGTCAGGAGTGGAGGCTCTATCCCACCCAAATGTCACTTTAGAGCCTCCGAAATTCCGGGCCCCAAATACCTCGCTATTAAGACAAAGAGGACTGCGAGCCAGTCCTCTCTGGACTATTTATTTTTCCAGGAACTCCACACCCATTCTGGGTGACCTCCTGAACACCATTTCCACTCATTAAAGGGACCATAATCCAAATATTGGTGCTATATAGCACCCGTCCAGGACCCAACCTTGGCGTCCTGTACATATCCCCCCCCCTTCTGCCTCAACGCGGAGGTGTTGGAGGCACCACTCGATATCATACAATGGACTTGGGAGAGGGCATCGGCATTCTGATGTTGTCTCCTGGGTCTGTGTTCTACCACGAAATTGAACTTCTGGAGAGAAAGGAACCACCTTGTCACCCTGGCATTGGTGTGCTTGTTTTGTCTCATCCAGGTAAGAGGAGCGTGGTCTGACATCAAGCGAAACCTCCTACCTAGGAGGAAATATCGTAGGGAGTCCAAAGCCCACTTGATGGCCAGACACTCCCGCTCTACCACAGCGTAGTTTTTCTCAGCTGCCGTCAGCTTCCTATTAAAAAAAACTACGGGATGCTCTTCACCATTGCTTTCCTGCGACAAGACTGCTCCCAATCCCTCACTGCGTCCCACAGCGTCTGTCTGCACTACAAAATCTTTTGCGAAGTCCGGAGCTACAAGCACCGGGTCCTGGCATAATGCCGTCTTAAGCTTTTGAAAAGCTTTCTCGGCTTCGGCATTCAACTTTATCATCACTGACTTTCTGCCCTTGGTCAAGTCAGTCAGCAGTGCAGCAATGGTGGCGAAGTTGGGGACAAACCTCCTGTAATAGCCAACTATGCCCAAAAACGCTCTGACCTGCTTCTTGGTTAGGGGACGGGGCCAGTCCTGTATGGCTTCCACCTTACTCATTTGGGGCTTCACCAACCCCCTACCCACAATATACCCTAGGAACTTGGCTTCCTCCATTCCAATGGCACACTTCTCTGGATTGATGGTGAACCCTGCTCTTCTCAAGGAGTCTACCACTGCCTGAACCCGGGGAAGATGGGACTCCCAATCAGTGCTGAAGATGACTATGTCATCTAAGTAGACAGAAGCGTACTGTTGATGTGGGCGCAACGTTTTATCCATGGCCCTTTGGAACGTGGCAGGGGCAGAGTGTAGACCAAATGGCATCCTTTTGTATTGGAAGTGGCCTTCCGGGGTAGAGAAGGCTGTTTTCTCCCTGGCTTCCTTGGTCAGGGGAATCTGCCAGTACCCTTTTGTGAGGTCCAGCGTGGTGATGTACCTGGCAGGACCTAACCTCTCAATTAGCTCATCTACCCGTGGCATGGGATACGCATCAAACTTGGAGACTTCATTAAGTTTTCTGAAGTCGTTACAGAAGCGGAGAGTGCCGTTGGGTTTGGGTACCAACACGATTGGACTCGACCACTCGCTCTGTGACTCTTCAATGATTTCAAGTTCGAGCATTCTTTTAACCTCGTCAGATACCGCTACCCTATGAGCTTCTGGGATACGGTAAGGCTTTAACCGGATTTTTACATTGGGTTTGGTTACGATGTCATGCCTGATGACGTTGGTGAGCCCGGGCAATTATGAAAACATGACCCTATTTCTTTGCAGAAACTCTTTTGCTTGCTGGGTCTTGGGTCTAGTCAGGGTGGCAGCAACCTGCACCAGGTCGATCCCTGCATGGTCCCCTGACTGTACCCTTACCAGCGCGGATACCTGTTCTCTGTCTCTCCAGGGTTTCAATAAATTCACATGATAGATCTGGTAGGGTTTCCTTTTCCTGGCTGGTGTACTTTGTAGTTCACCTCACTTACTTTCTCTACTACCTCAAATGGGCCTTGCCACTTGGCTAAGAATTTGCTCTCCACCGTGGGTATTAGAACAGCCACCTGGTCTCCTACTTGAAATTGTCTAATTTTAGCCGACCGGTTGTACACTCTTCTTTGGGCATCCTGAGCCTTCTGCATGTGCTCCCTCACCAGCGGCATCACCTTAGCCACCCTCTCTCGCATTTGAGAGATATGTTCTACCACGGTTTTATGTGGTGAGGACTCACTTTCCCACGTTTCCTTCACTAGGTCGAGCAACCCACGGGGCCTTCGTCCATACACTAGCTCGAACAGTGAGAAGCCCGTGGATGCTTGGGGAACCTCCCTGATGGCAAACAACAAGGCAGGGAGTAACATATCCCAATCCTTCCCATCTTTCTGGACCACTCTTTTCAACATGGACTTTTATTAAATCTCTCGACTAGGCCATCGGTCTGCGGGTGATAAACGGACGTCCGCAACTGCCTAATCTGAAACAGTTTGCACAAGTCTGCCATCACCTTTGACATAAAAGGGGTGCCCTGGTCCGTCAGCATCTCTTTGGGGAACCCAGTCCGTGAAAACATTTGAAACAACTCCCGGGAAATGGCCTTAGAGGAAGCTTTCCTCAAAGGGATTGCTTCTGGATATCTAGTTGCATAATCTAAAATGACTAATATGTATTGGTGTCCCCTTGTCGACTTTACCAGGGGTCCCACCAGATCCATAGCGATCTGCTCGAATGGGACCTCAATAATTGGCAAGGGTATTAGAGGGTTTCTATAGTGGGGCACCGGGCAGGTAACTGGCAAATGGGACAAGATGCACAATATATTTTAACCTCGGCCTTCACTCCTGGCCAGTAAAACCGATCGGTTATCCTGGCCTCTTGTAAAGGTATGTACTTACCGAGGCCGAGATGCCGAGAGTGGTTCACCTTTGCGACTTGACGCACTCCACCCCCTGGAGTTGAGACAGGGAGTGGATGGCGAGAAGCGGCACCGGCTACCGGCAGGTGGTGGGTACTTTTAGACGGTCCGGTAGTGTTGAGTAGACTGAAGAAACAGGCTTCAAGCGGGAACTAGTCGGATTGGTAAAGTTCAAACAGCAGGAGATAATGGAAGCCGGTGCAGGTTGAGTCCGGGTTGCAATTGCAAGGTAACAGTCCCGGCTGGGGGTCTAGCACAGTAAAAGGCAACAAGTCCAGAGAATACCGGGAACCAGGCAGGAGTTCAAAGGAAACGCGGAAGTCCAAAAGGTACAAACAGGAGGTCAAGGATTGTAGACAAGCAGCGGATCCGAGTCACAGGCCGAGGGTCAAACACAGGAGAAGGCAGAAGTCCGTATAGCAAGCCGAGGGTCAGGTCCAGGAGAGAGATCAGAGGAGTCAAGCCAGTCCGGGTCACAAGGAGATTTTCAAGATAGTTTTCCAGAGTCTTGGGTATACAGGAAAGCTGACAAACCAGCAACTTGTCAGTGCAACTGGATCTCTTTAAATAGGCCCGCCTGGATTCCTATTGGTGCGCCGCCGCGCATGCGCGCGCGCCGCTGCGTCGGCGCGCGCACCCGAGGACGTAGAAGCGCCGTCCCGCGCACGCGCATGCGCCGAAGCATCATTCCACCGCGCGTGCGCATTGGGCGCTGATTGGCGCCGTTGGACGGATTTCCCTGACAGTGCCCCCCTCCTAGGGGCGGACTCCGGACGCCCAGACTAGACATCAACTCGGGATGTTCCTGGTGAAAGACTCTAATTAGGCGGGGAGCATGTAGGTTCCTAGATGGTTCCCAAGAGTTGTCCTCTGGGGGATACCCCTTCCATTTGATTAAATACTGCAACTGCCTGCCTCTTTTCCTGCAGCCCAAGATAGATTCCACCACATACTCATCTTCACCATCAACCTCCACAGGTGGAGGAGGTGGCTCATCCCTTCCCGGGAAGGAGCTGGAGACTACTGGTTTCAACAGAGACGTGTGGAAGACCGGGTGTATCCTGTAGGAGTCGGGCAGTGCCAATTCAAAGGCCACAGGGTTGATTACTCGCTTGATTTTAAAAGGGCCTATAAATCTTGGTCCCAATTTCCGTGAAGGGATCGGTAATTTGAGGTTGGTGGCGGAGAGCCATACTTCCTCCCCAACTTTGAAGACTGGATTTTCCTTCCTACCCTTGTCATAGTATCTCTTGTAAGACTCCTGGGCGTTTTGCATCATTTCCTGGAGTCTCAGAAAATTAGATTGAACAAAGGCTATCCGATCTTGAACAGCAGGAACAGAGCTCTCCGGAATGTCATCAGGGAGGAAGGAAGGATGGAAGCCAAAGTTGGCCCAAAAAGGAGTTTGACTGGTGGCTGAATGCACCGAGTTGTTATATGCAAATTCAGCGTAGGATAATAGGGAGGACCAATCGTCTTGTGAGGCTGAGCAAAAACAACGGAGATATTGTTCTAGGGTTTGATTGGTTCTCTCTGTCTGTCCGTTGCTCTGGGGGTGATATGCCGATGATAGGCAAATCTTGACTTCTAAAGATTTGCAAAGTTCCTTCCAGAATTTCGACGTGAATTGAACGCCTCTGTCAGAGGTGATGCTCTTAGGCACCCCATGGAGCCTGATTATCTCCTGAAAGAAGGCTTTGGCTGTATCTGCAGCAGAGGGGGTACCGATCATGGGCACGAAGTGTGCCATTTTGGAGAGGCGGTCAATTACGACCAGAATCGTGGTAAAACCTCCAGAGGGCGGTAGATCTACAATGAAGTCCATGGACACATCTGCCCACGGACGTTCAGGGATAGGCAAAGGTTTGAGTAGTCCCCAACTCTTGGTTTTGGGTGTCAGGGGATACGCACCTGATCAGCGAGTCCGTTGGAGCAGAGAGAGGTCACCCGTACGGATCCGACTCACGGGCCCCTGGTAGTGCAGACAGGAGGCACGGGAGTGCGGAAGGGTAAGAGAGCCTGAGAGTGGTTCAAGAGAGCGGCTCCGGATCCTGGGTTCAGAAGGGTAGCGAGCCAGGCGGGCTGCAGGCAGGTAGGTAGGCAGGCCGGTATACCGAGCAGCGTAGCGGGGCAGAAGCAGAAGGGGCGGTCAGACAGGCAGGGTTCGGCAACGTTCGGGCAATGTGGCACAGCGGGGTAGGCAGGTTCAGGGTCAAAGACAGGCCGAGGTCGGGTGCAGGCAGATAGCAAGGAAAGTCCAGTAACAAGCCGGGTGGTCAGAAGGTCGGATTCCAGGCGAACAACAGGAGCAGGATACACAGGGGACTGCAGATCAGACAGCACTGGTCTGAAGTGTTCCAGTAGTTTAAATAAGCAAACCGGCGTGCGCGGGCGCGCGCACGGCGCGCGCGTGCACGCGCCCGCAATGCGCGCACATGCACCCGCACGCACCGGCGTGCACAGGCACGCGCACCCGCGATCCAGGAAGTGTACCAGCGCAGATGGAAACATGCAAAACCACAGCGCGCATCGGCGCACGCGAACGCACACCGAAGCGACCACCGACGCGCCCGGCAAGGTACGTACACTGACAGTGCCCCCCCCTTTAGGGCAGCCTCCGGATGCCCAATTGAGCGATCTTCGTGGCGTTAGACCTCCTGAAAGCTTGCATGAGTTCCTCCGCATGTATGCCGTTTTCGGGTTCCCAAGAATTATCCTCTGGGCCGTAACCCCTCCACTTAATCAGATATTGTACCTGGTTGTGTCTCTTCCTACAGTCCAGGATTGCCTCTACCTCAAACTCCTCCTCGCCGTCAATCAGAACCGGTTCCGGTGGGCCAATGTTACGGCCAGCGAAGGGGTTAGGGACAACCGGCTTTAACAGAGTCACATGAAAGACTGGATGGACCTTCAGGGAGTTGGGTAGGTCGAGCTCATATGCTACATTGTTGATCCTCCGTTTTACCGAGAAAGGTCCCATGAACTTAGGGCCCAATTTCCTGGACGGGCAGGCCATCTTTAGGTTAATCGTGGATAACCACACCTGGTTGCCGGGCTCCAGAATGAGTTCCCCTCTCCTTTTCCTATCAAACATCCTCTTGTTGTACTCCTGGGTCTTGGACATGGTCTCCTGTAGAAGTTTGTTATTGAAGAAGAAGAAATCCATTGTTTCGGATACCGCAGGGACAGTGCATTCGGGTATGGTACTTGGCAAGAAGGAGGGATGGAATCCATAGTTGGCAAAGAATGGGGTTTGCTTAGTGGCAGAGTGCAGGGAATTGTTGTAAGCGAATTCAGCAATGGGGAGTAGGGAGGCCCAATCATCCTGGGAGAAGGAGGAAAAACAACGGAGGTACTGCTCCAATGTTTGGTTGGTCCTCTCAGTTTGGCCATTCGTCTGGGGATGATATGCCGAAGAAAAAGCCAACTTGATTTCCAGGGAATCACAAAGAGCCTTCCAAAATCTGGAGGTGAACTGGGCGCCTCGGTCTGAGACAATACTTGCCGGAACTCCATGAAGCCTCACTATTTCCCTGATAAAAACCCTTGCCGTTTCCAAGGCGGAAGGTGTACCTTTCATGGGCAAAAAATGAGCCATCTTGGACAGCCTGTCAACGACAACGAAGATTGTGGAGAACCCTTCGGACAGAGGGAGCTCCACTATAAAGTCCATCGACACCATCTTCCAGGGTCTTTCAGGGACAGGTAGAGGTTTTAGTAGACCCCAGGCCCTCATCCGGCTATTCTTGTTCCGGGAGCAGGTGTTGCATGAGTCCACGTATCTCTTGCAGTCACTACCCAGCTGCGGCCACCAGAACGTGCGCTTGATGAGCTCGGCCGTTTTCAAGGTACCAAAATGTCCGGCCAACTTGTGGTCATGGCAAAGCTCCAAAACAGCTATCCGAAGACCCTCAGGGACCAGAATCTTGCCCTCGTGCCTGATCAGACCATCTTGTGCCCTGACACAGTCCTCCGGAAGCAAGGTCAAGCCAGCAGACGCCCGCTTAATACGGGGCATAAGGTCTTCTTGGAGTAGCAGGAAGTTCCCGGCAGGGAGGATGGTGTCAACAGGTAAGTTCTCCTCAGGAGTGCTGAACATTCGGGACAGTGCGTCCGGTTTAATGTTTTTTGAGCCCGGCCTGTAGGTGATGTGGAACAAAAACCTTGAGAAAAAAAGTGCCCACCTTGCCTGCCTTGGCTTCAACCTCTTGGCTGTTCTCAGGTACTCGAGGTTCTTGTGGTCCGTGTAAACCAAAATGGGGTGTGCCGCCCCCTCGAGCAGGTAACGCCATTCTTCTAATGCGGCCTTGATAGCCAGGAGTTCCCGGTCACCCACGTCATAGTTACGTTCCGCCGTGGAAAGCTTGCGCGAGAAGAAGGCCACTGGAAAAAGTAAGGCTTTAGCCCCCTGACGCTGGGATAGCACAGCCCCCACTGCATTTTCGGACGCGTCCACTTCCAGGACGAAAGGTACTGCGGGATCAGGGTGCTTCAAGATGGAGGCAGAGACAAATAACTCCTTCAGTTTATCAAAGGCAGCTTGGGCTCTAGGGGACCAGTAGAAGCGGTCTCCTTGTTTGGTCAGTTCGGTAAGGGGGGCGACAATTGCAGAGAAACTTCTGATGAACTTCCGGTAGAAATTGGAGAATCCGATGAAGCGCTGGACCCCTTTTTTATCTGTGGGGGCAGGCCAGTCCAGGATAGCCGACACCTTCTGAGGGTCCATTTTAATGCCCTCAATTGAGATGATCAGACCGAGAAACTGGATGCTTTGCCGCTCGAACTCACACTTCTCTGGCTTGGCGTAAAGCCCATGTCGTCTAAGCCGAACAAGGACATTCCGGACATGCCTGCGATGGTCGTCTACAGAGGATGAGAATATTAAGATATCGTCCAGGTATACTATGACGAACAAGTCCAGGTAATCACGGAAGATGTCATTGACAAAATGTTGAAAGGTAGCCGGCGCGTTACACAGTCCGAACGGCATAACTAGGTACTCGTAGTGCCCGAACCGTGTGCGGAAGGCCGTCTTCCACTCATCCCCTTCTCGAATGCGGATCAGGTTGTACGCTCCTCGGAGGTCAAGCTTGGTGAATATGACCGCCGTTCCCAGCCTTTGGAACAGTTCCGGCACGAGAGGTAAGGGGTAACGGTTTTTAATGGTGATCCTGTTCAACTGCCGATAATCAATACAGGGGCGTAGGGAATGGTCCTTTTTTTCAACGAAAAAGATACCCGCACCTGCAGGTGAGGTGGACGGGCGGATGAACCCTTTCTTTAGGTTGTCGTCAATGTAGACTTTCAAGGTACCCAATTCCTGCTCAGTCAGCGGGAAGATCCTCCCAAAAGGTACTTCGGTCCCAGGCAAAAGTTCTATAGGGCAATCATATGGTCTGTGAGGAGGAAGGGTTTCTGCTCCCTTCTTACTGAACACGTCCAGAAAATCATGATAGGGCTCAGGGATGGTTTTCTGAAGGTCAGGGTCTGTGCCCAGACAGAGCAGGTGAGGGTGGTCGGAAGAGACTTGTTGCAGGCAGTGTTGCAGGCAATAATCAGAGAGGAATTTAACTCTCCCTGTAGCCCAGTCAATGTCGGGGTTATGGGCTTGCAGCCAGGGCATCCCCAGAATGACGGGGAATAGCGGAGAGGAGATGGCATCCAGACTTAGGAACTCCTGATGGTGGGTTGCCACCGAGGCCATCAAAGGGACGGTTTCCTGAGTGACGGGGCCGGATTTGATAATAGAGCCATCAGCGAGATGTACTGCAAGTCCCCGGGGTTTCGGCTGCAGGGGAATGTGATGACTGGCAGCAAATGTCAAATCAATAAAGCAGCTGCATGCCCCCGAATCAATTATGGCGGGTACTAGGATTGCGGAAGTCCTTCCGGGGAGCTGTAAAGAAATGGAAAGAGCCAAGTGAGAAGTTGGATTAGGCAACAAAGAGGCACAAGTAGAAGAGACAGGCAGGCACTTACGCATCTTAGCCGGACAGGATCTCACGTAGTGTCCCGGTTCGCCACAATACATGCACAGATTGTTACTACGCCTATGCTGGCGTTCTTCGGGAGAGAGCGATGGGCGCAGTAAGCCCAGTTGCATGGGTTCTGGGTCATCTAACGCCGGAAACGGGGGCGCCGGAGGTGCAAGACGGGCCGGGTTTGAGACCTTGGGGAGCAACCAGGTGGGTTGGGGCTGACTGGAGGTCCTCTCGGAGCGACGCTCTCTCAGGCGTCGGTCTATCTGAATTGCCAGATCTATTAACTTGTCCAGGGTTTGAGGAACTCCGACACGTGCTAGCTCGTCCTTGAGCTGATCCGACAGGCCCATCCGGAATTGGTAGCGCAAAGCAGCGTCATTCCACTCTGTGTCAGAGCTCCAACGTTTGAATTCTGCCGCGTAATCCTCGGCCGCTCTGCGACCTTGTAGGAGGGAGTGGAGAACAGATTCTGCAGTAGCCGCTTGTTGCGGATCCTCATAGAGTTGAGACATCGCGGCAAAGAACGTGGCAAGGGTCTCCAAGGAGGCATCTTTCTGCTCTAGAAGGCGGTGAGCCCAGGCCTGCGGCTCGTCGGTCAGTAGGGAGATGACGAAGCCCACTTTGGTTGCTTCCAGGGAAAAGGTGCGGGGTTGTAGGGCGAAGAAAAGCTCGCAAGCGTTGCGGAACGCTCGGTATTTGCTGCGATTGCCCGCAAACTTCTCGGGTGTAGGGACCCTGGGTTCCGGAGGAAGCATGACGACGGAGGGTGTAGCCGGATATCCCGTGGATGTGGTGCCTTGCGGGCTGGCAGGCGAGGACAGGACTTGAACTCTTTCCTCCAACCTGGTATAGCCGGCTTGGAGGTCTTTCACGGCTTGCGTCAGCCCGTTCAGGTGTCGGCATAATTCCTCCATGGGATCCCTCCCCTGCTCGGACTCGGACATGGCTGTCTGATACTGTCAGGGGATACGCACCTGATCAGCGAGTCCGTTGGAGCAGAGAGAGGTCACCCGTACGGATCCGACTCACGGGCCCCTGGTAGTGCAGACAGGAGGCACGGGAGTGCGGAAGGGTAAGAGAGCCTGAGAGTGGTTCAAGAGAGCGGCTCCGGATCCTGGGTTCAGAAGGGTAGCGAGCCAGGCGGGCTGCAGGCAGGTAGGTAGGCAGGCCGGTATACCGAGCAGCGTAGCGGGGCAGAAGCAGAAGGGGCGGTCAGACAGGCAGGGTTCGGCAACGTTCGGGCAATGTGGCACAGCGGGGTAGGCAGGTTCAGGGTCAAAGACAGGCCGAGGTCGGGTGCAGGCAGATAGCAAGGAAAGTCCAGTAACAAGCCGGGTGGTCAGAAGGTCGGATTCCAGGCGAACAACAGGAGCAGGATACACAGGGGACTGCAGATCAGACAGCACTGGTCTGAAGTGTTCCAGTAGTTTAAATAAGCAAACCGGCGTGCGCGGGCGCGCGCACGGCGCGCGCGTGCACGCGCCCGCAATGCGCGCACATGCACCCGCACGCACCGGCGTGCACAGGCACGCGCACCCGCGATCCAGGAAGTGTACCAGCGCAGATGGAAACATGCAAAACCACAGCGCGCATCGGCGCACGTGAACGCACACCGAAGCGACCACCGACGCGCCCGGCAAGGTACGTACACTGACATTGGGTCCCTTATACCGTTGGCAACGGGTACAGGAGGCAACATAGGACTTGCAATCTTGTCTCCAACCAGGCCACCAGAAGGAGCGAGAGATTAGTTCCATGGTTTTTTTGGTTCCAAAGTGACCAGCTAGTTTGTGGTCGTGGAAAGTTTTCAGAATCAGTTGCCTTGTTTCCAGAGGGACGAAGACTTTACCTTGGGACCAGAGCAAGTCATTATGCTTCTCTAGGGAAGAGGTTACTTGGTCAGGACAATGCTTAGAGGCGGCTTTTATGGAAGTTAGTAGATCAGCCTGTGGAATGAGCAGAAAGTTTTGTGCTGATAGGATGGTACTTGGTTCCTCTGCTTGAGGGGTCTCGGGAAACATCCTAGAGAGTGCATCCGCCTTCACGTTCTTGGAACCGGGCCTATAAGAGATATGAAAGTTAAACCTGGTGAAGAAGAGGGCCCATCGGGCTTGTCTGGGTCGAAGACGTTTTGCTGTTCTCAGATATTCTAGATTCTTATGATCCGTGAATATCATGACAGGGTGAGGGGCTCCCTCCAGAAGGTATCGCCATTCTTCCAGGGCGAATTTGATAGCTAATAGTTCCCGGTCTCCGACGTCATAATTACGTTCTGGAGAAGTTAATTTACGAGAGGCAAAGGCTACTGGATGAAGAAGGGATTTGGGGCCCTGCCTTTGAGAGAGGATGGCCCCAGTGGCTGACTCTGAAGCATCTACTTCCAGAGTAAATGGCAGTAGCGGATCTGGATGCTTCAATACAGGTGCCGATGTGAATGCATTTTTTAGTTTATCGAAGGCATCCTGAGCTTCCGGTGACCAGTGAAAGCGGTAGCCCTGGCGTGTCAGTTGGGTTATAGGTGCCACAATAGAGGAGAACCCCACAATGAACCTCCTGTAGAAGTTGGCGAAACCTATAAACCGTTGTACCCCTTTCTTGTCTGTTGGGGCTGGCCATTCCTGGATAGCTTTGACTTTCTGCGGGTCCATTGCGACCCCATTGGTAGAAATAATAAATCCCAAAAATTGCACAGTGGTTTTCTCAAAGTCACATTTCTCGGCCTTGAGGTAAAGTCTATGTTCTCGGAGAATAGTGAGGACCTTGATGACATGGATTCGGTGCAGTTCAAGGGAGGACGAAAAAATAAGAATATCATCTAAGTAGACTACTAGGAAGTCGTCCAAGTGTTCACGGAAAATGTCATTGACCAGGTGCTGGAAAGTAGCTGGGGCGTTGCAAAGCCCGAATGGCATGACCAAGTATTCAAAATGACCGAACCTAGATCTAAAAGCCGTCTTCCATTCGTCTCCAGCCCTGATCCGGATGAGGTTGTAGGCCCCTCGAAGGTCCAGTTTAGAGAAGATCCGAGCTGATCGGAATCGTTGGAACAACTCCGGGATGAGAGGAAGCGGGTATCTATTTTTAATAGTAATTTTATTTAATTCCCTATAGTCAATGCAGGGCCTCAGAGTCCCGTCTTTTTTTTCAACGAAAAAGATACCGGCACCGGCTGGGGAAGAAGAGGGGCGAATGAATTTCTTTTCCAGATTTTCCTCAATGTAAGACTTGAGGGCCTTCAACTCAGATTCGGACAAGGGAAAGATGCGGCCGAATGGAATTTTGGAGCCAGGCAGAAGGTCAATGGGACAATCGTAGGGACGATGTGGAGGTAGGCGGTCGGCCTGCTGTTTGTCGAAGACGTCCTGGAATTCTAAGTATGCTGATGGAACATGTGGTAGGTTATCCGGTTGAGGGGTTAAAGTAGCACAGACAGTGGGAAGTGCGGGAAGACAGTGTTGGGAACAATATGAAGAAGTGAAGTTAACTTCCCTTTTGGCCCAGTTTATATGAGGCTCATGTGCTTGTAACCAGGGGAGGCCCAGGATGATGGGAAACATGGGAGATGGGATGAGGTCAAATCGAAGGTATTCTTGGTGGCCTGAATCCGTGATAGCAAGGATGGGTTTTGTTTCTTGCGTAATTACCCCTGAACGAGGCAGGGATCCATCCGCCAGACGAACCTGAAGATAACGGTCCTTGGTTTGCAGAGGAAAGTGAAGTTGGGAAGCAAGTGAAGAGTCCAGAAAGCAGCTGCAGGCTCCTGAATCAATAATCGCCGGTAGGCGGGTTGCTCCTGTTGGTAGCTGTAGAGAAATGGAAAGAACAACATAAGTCTGTGGTAAGCCAGAAACTTGGTAGTTCAAAGTGTCTTTGAGGGTACACTTACTAGGTCTCACTGGGCAGCTCCGAAGGAAATGGCCAGTACCCCCGCAGTAAAGGCACAGATTGGCCTGACGTCTGCGCTGTTTTTCCTCAGGAGAAAGGGGAGGACGAACCAGACCAAGCTGCATGGGTTCAGGCTCGGGAGGAGAAGATGCTGTAGGAACTTGGATGGGTGGGTAGGCAGGAGCTGATCGGGGCAAAGTCCAGTTTGGACGGGTAGTCTGGAAACGCTCGGAACGCCGCTCCCGCAGGCGTCTGTCAAGCTGAGTGACAGACTGGATCAAATCTTCCAGAGTAGTTGGAACGCCAATCCTGGCCAGCTCGTCTTTAAGAGCCTCAGACAGTCCTTGGCGATATTGGTATTTAAGGGCCGTCTCATTCCAGCCAGTGTCAGCTGACCATTTCCGGAATTCGGCCGTGTAGTCCTCCACCGGCCTTCTCCCCTGGGTTAAACTGTGGAGAACAGACTCAGCTGTAGCTGATCGCTGAGGATCGTCATACAGCTGCGCCATACTCTCGAAGAAGGTGTCCACGGAATCTAGTATGGGGCTGCTTTGCTCCATCAGGCCATGGGCCCAGGCCTGGGGTTCGTCGGTTAGAAGGGAGATGACGAACCCCACCTTTACCACTTCTGAAGAGAAAGTCCTGGGTTGAAGGGCGAAGTAAAGAGAACATGCATTTTTGAAAGCCCGATATTTCTTACGGACGCCAGAAAATCGCTCAGGCAGGGGGACCCTGGGTTCAGGGGTAGCCATTACTACGGTGGGATTTGCCTGATTTTGAGACGTGGAGGCAACATTGGCAACGGTAGCAGCTGGTGATGCTGGTCCTGTAGCTCCAGTAAGTAGCTGAAAGCGGCCATCCATTTGGACATAACCTTCTTGTAATTTCTGAACCGCATCGGTTAGTGCGGTGACTTGCTGACATAGGGTCTCGAACGGTGAACGCACCCTGTCGGCCTCAGACATCTGGCTGGTTTGTACTGTAAAGGTATGTACTTACCGAGGCCGAGATGCCGAGAGTGGTTCACCTTTGCGACTTGACGCACTCCACCCCCTGGAGTTGAGACAGGGAGTGGATGGCGAGAAGCGGCACCGGCTACCGGCAGGTGGTGGGTACTTTTAGACGGTCCGGTAGTGTTGAGTAGACTGAAGAAACAGGCTTCAAGCGGGAACTAGTCGGATTGGTAAAGTTCAAACAGCAGGAGATAATGGAAGCCGGTGCAGGTTGAGTCCGGGTTGCAATTGCAAGGTAACAGTCCCGGCTGGGGGTCTAGCACAGTAAAAGGCAACAAGTCCAGAGAATACCGGGAACCAGGCAGGAGTTCAAAGGAAACGCGGAAGTCCAAAAGGTACAAACAGGAGGTCAAGGATTGTAGACAAGCAGCGGATCCGAGTCACAGGCCGAGGGTCAAACACAGGAGAAGGCAGAAGTCCGTATAGCAAGCCGAGGGTCAGGTCCAGGAGAGAGATCAGAGGAGTCAAGCCAGTCCGGGTCACAAGGAGATTTTCAAGATAGTTTTCCAGAGTCTTGGGTATACAGGAAAGCTGACAAACCAGCAACTTGTCAGTGCAACTGGATCTCTTTAAATAGGCCCGCCTGGATTCCTATTGGTGCGCCGCCGCGCATGCGCGCGCGCCGCTGCGTCGGCGCGCGCACCCGAGGACGTAGAAGCGCCGTCCCGCGCACGCGCATGCGCCGAAGCATCATTCCGCCGCGCGTGCGCATTGGGCGCTGATTGGCGCCGTTGGACGGATTTCCCTGACACCTCTGTTTTCTCTGCCCCCAGGTGTCCTCCTAGTGCGTCGTTGTGGGCTAAATAAAGGAGCATCCGCCTATATAGTTGGGGAACCAGCAACTGCTCTACAGTTTCCCCTCGGCTCTCAGCTACTCGATATACCAGGTCCCCCTTCAATGCAAAATGAGGAAACCTCTGATCCGCCCATGGCATTTGTAAGACCCCATCAATAACAGAAACCTGCTCTCGAGCATTGATCAAGGTAGGATCCTGTAACTGGGTGGTGCCAAATGTACCCCTAGATACATCCAGGTCTGGGTGTACTGGCCTTGAGGATGTTTCCCTCTCATCCTCCTCAGCCGGAGAGAGCTCCTCATCTTCCTCCCCCAGCATGACTTGTAATGGAAAAACTCCCCCCCCCCAGAGATCAACTCGGTTTCAAGACCTGGAACAGAAACATTATCACCCAAATTAGTATTTTCTGTAACTTCATTGTCAGTGACGGGTAGCTCCATATTTGTGGGGGTTTCAGACCCGGATCCCTCAGACTCTGTCCCTTCCCGGCCCAGTGTCCCCAGTTCTCCGGGCAGCCCTATCTGTACCTGGTTCCATAGTTCAAGGAATAGTGGACAGTCCCGCCCCACTATGCTGTCATGTATTAAACTCTTTACCACCCCAACCTCTTGTGTAACTGAAATATGGCCATAGGAAACCGTTACCCTGACCAGGGGGTACTCCCTGGTGTCCCCATGGATACACACTACCCGTAGAGTCTTATTCACTGGGCCGAGTCTCCCGAGCACCCTGGCATGTACCAGTGTTATCATGCTACCGGAGTCCAGTAGCGCCTTAGCAAGAAGGTGGTTCACCCTCACTTCACATTCGAACCGTCCTTCAGCCAGATCAAGATGAGTGGCACACACTCTTTGCGCATAGAAGGAGCTTCTCCGACCGGTCCCGCAGTCCATAGGCTCCTCCTGCAGCGGGCACTGTGCCCGGGTATGCCCCCAGGACCGACAACGCCAACACTGTAGGTCCCCCATCCGTGGAACAGGAACCAACCTTCGTGGCTCTGCGGAAGATGATGCAGGTTTGCGGGTTCCAATATCAGGCAGGGCTTATCTCCTAGGTACTGTGGCGGATCTAGTTGCCCTTGGTGTGGGTTCCCGACGCTTGGCAGGACCAAGCAGGTCCTCTACCACGGTGTACCTTTCGACCAACTCAACCAGCTGGTCAGCAGTTGCAGGGTCTCAATGGCTTACCCAGCGCTGTAGGTCATCTGGCAGGGACCGTAGGTACCAATCCATCACCATCCGTTCCACCATTTGTGGGCCCGACAATTTTTCTGGCTGCAGCCATTTTTTTTACCAGCTGTACTAGTTCGTACATTTGGGACCTAGGTGGTCGGTCAAGTTTGTACCGCCAGCGATGCACCCTCTGAGCCCGGACAGCTGTGGTCACTCCCAGGCGGGCCAGGATCTCTGCCTTCAGCCGCTCATAGTCGCTGATGTGCTCAGATGGGAGGTCAAAATAAGCCTTTTGCGGGTCACCGGTGAGAAAAGGGGAGATAATACCGGCCCATTGGTCACGGAGCCACCCCTCTCTCTCTGCTATCCTTTCAAAGGTAGTGAGAAAGGCCTCTACGTCATCACTGGGTGTTGGCTTTTGTAAAAAATGGGTGGCCCTCACGGACACTTGGTTGCCAGCGGCAACGACCGCTGGTTCTCGTCCCTGAGCCAGCCGCTGTACTGCCTCCTGCAATGCGGCCACCTGTGCTTGAGTGGACCCCTGCTGGGCCGTAAACTGGGCGGCCAGCAGCCGTGTGCTTTCCTGCTGCTGAGCCATCGCTTCCTCATGGCAACGGTTTGCCTCTGCTAAAGCTTGCTGCTGGGTTGCAGTGGCTTGTTGCTGGGTCACAGTGGCTTGTGTCAAAGCCTTGATGACCTCCTCCATGCCTTTGTCTGCAATGTCTGAGCTGACTTCACCCAAGACATGCCATAAGCCCACTGTCTCTTTAAATGTCAGTTTGATTTAAACTGTTTTTGCAGCTGCAAACGCACTTTGCACGCATCCAAGACACCAGTTGTAAACTTTGGGGGTTATAGCTCCACGGGACTAAGTGCATAAACCGTTGTACTTTGAGCAGAAAGGCTTTTATTTGTGAACAAACCAAAAGAAATAAGCTTGATTCAGCACACAGAAAAATATCAACACAAAGTCCACTTATCTTCCAGCATAAATCAAAGTCCTGCTTGTCTTCAGCACAAGTATACATCAAAGAAAAAGGCACATACAGGGGGGGGCGTGGCCTGGCGTTACATGGAGTAGGTCGCAAGCAGAAGAGCTCCGTTCATTAATCCGGCAATCCACGGCATCCTTCATCCCACACACGCTGCTTTGCCTCAGGATCCATCCCTGGTGACACCCCAGACTCCACACCCCATGTCGCCGTCGAAAGCTCAGAAATTGGCAGCCGCCAAGCTTGAGCAATACCGCCGACAGGAGAAGGGAGTGATGGAGGAAGATGGCGGCCATGACAAGGTCAGTGAGGAGCGCGCGGCGGGAGATACTGACAAGCTCCTAGAAGCAATTACGCTTTGCCGCACATCGCTCACGGCCCAAATGGAGGAGGTGAAGGTGGACATATCGCTCATCCGGCAGGATATTCATAAGCTACGCGATAGGGTTAAGGAGACAGAGACCCGGGTAGGCCTCATGGAGGATGCACTACCACCATTGCAGGCCTGTACAGATCGCATGCAGCGGCAGATACACCAGCTATTTACAAAGCAGGACGATATGGAGAACAGGATCAGACGATGCAATCTGCGTCTGATCGGTCTCCCAGAAGGGGCAGAGGGGAAGGATCCAACCACGTTCCTGGAACAATTGCTTATTACTACTTATGGTAGGGAAGCCTTCTCCCCCATGTTAGCTGTTGAACGCGCACATCGCATGCCAGCTAGGCTACCGCCGCAGGGTGCACCCCCTCGCACCTTTATTGCCAAGCTACTAAATTACAAAGATCGAGATGCGGTGCTGAGACTATCCAGAGAAAGAGGCAATATCCCTTTTGGAAATGTCAGGGTTGCCATATTCCCAGAATTCTCGGCTGAAGTACAGCGCCGACGGCAGAATTTTATGGAAGCCAAAAAAAGATTGCGCCTGCTACATATAAAATACGCCATGTTATTTCCAGCAAAACTCAGAGTGGAGCATGATGGTAAAGTCTCCTTCTTTGAGGGAAGAGAAATAATAAACAAATAAAAATGGAGGAGAGTAGGGGGAGCGGGGGGGGGGGGAGAGAGAGACACAGAAAGCAAACACACAAGGGACTGATTAAGGAGGGAATTAAACAAATTTAAAAGTTAATCATTATATTGTTTTCTTCTTTTCTCTTCTCCCGCTCCCCCTCTCTTTTTTATATAATACCCAACCAATCCCTTACTTTCGTTGCATCTTTAACCCTCAGATACGCTGATTCCACACACATCCCCACAAGCCCGAAAGTTACTATTCCACAATCACATCACTGACGGTTGGGGGGAGTCAGGGACAACCTCAACCTCCCCTCTAATCCCCCCCATCCCTTTCCCCCTAACTGGTCATCCTCATCCCCCACCCTTCCAGTCGCCATTTCGCTATCTCTTTCTACAGGAGTCAACTACCCGTCCCACATACACCTCAAGACTACTCTATCACTGATATCAATCGCAAAATACCGCCTTAACCACCAGTACCCACCTACAATCCAAGCCTGTATCACAATGGAATCCTGATGCACCGCCATCATAAATCACACACATTCGCCCCCGGATTACAGGGCATGTGCATGGAGAAATCCACCGAATTCATCCCGACCCTCTATCCGAACTTAAAATATTCTGCATCACCTTGGCCCCTTTGCTCCCACATATAGGGAGCCATTTCTCCCCCATACCTGATATATAGTGGTATTAGACACTGCTTTCTGTGACGGTTTAATGTGATTATATACAAGCTACCCTGTTATAATACTGTATTAAGAGAACTGTAACTGATTCTTTATATCTTTTCAATAAAATAAAAATTTCTTGGAAAAAAAAAAAAAAAAGTCTCCTTCTTTGAAGACCCTGAAGAATTGATAACCTGGATCGAACGCAGAGCGGCTCCAGAGAGGGAGGACTGAACCCCGCTGTGAGTACACTAACATTGTCACTGTTACAGCACCTGCCACATGTCACAACTCACAATGCAGCCTTGTCTACCCAGCCCTGTATGTGTGGCCTAAGGGCCCTGTGACTTCCACCTATCGATACACCTAATCAACCCTCATAACAGACCACCTTAGTGCAATGAGCTTACACCTGCATTGGTGCTACCTGAAAGTATGCAGCTTTGACAATCCCTGAACACTGTGGGTTAACACCCCTTCATACTTGATTATCCTAACTTTGTCTCCCCTTGGGGGGGTATGTAACACATAGCTACAATGGTAGCTGGAGCTCGGGGCTATAGGAGGCCTACCACCCACATGTAAAGTGCAGCGGAAGTTGCCCCCGCGCATAGTTGTGACATGCAGCCCATGGTTTTCTGGACTATACGAATCCAAGTTTACTTATGGTCTAACGAGATCGAATAACCACGTCTACAACGTGAAGATCCCGATACGGCCAGGAGAGCATCTCGAGTGTGATACGAGACTACCCAGGTTGTCAAAATACACCGAAGACAAGTTGGACTCACGATCTGTTTTTCGTTGGGCTGCAGGTCAAGTTTTGGTTTGGGAAAATGCCCGCACCAGTTGGGGAGGGTGCAGGGCGGGGTGGGGGGGGGGAAGTTAAAGGTTTTTATACACTCAAAAACTCAGAGTCCAGAGGACTCACAGGTACTCCAAATTTGTTTACTACATGAACGTTATGAATATATTGCTTTATGGGTATACATACTCCTGTACTTATTTAGTTATTTCTTCAAATGGCGTCTCTGAAATTTCTTACCTGGAACGTGAGGGGTCTCCGAGATAAAATTAAACGCTCGGCGGCCCTCACGTTCCTGAAAAACCAGAGGGCGGATGTTATTACCCTGGTTGAAACCCACATTGAGGGTTCCCTACAACGGTCACTTCGGAGGCCATGGGTGGGATGGGCGTACCATTCTGTTTACTCGTCCCACTCCAGAGGAGTGTCTGTGCTGATTGCTAAGTCAGTCCACTTTGAGTTGAACGAGGTTTGCACAGACCCTCTGTGCCGTTATGTATTTGTATCTGCTAAAATGTATGGGGAACTTTTTCTTATTCTGGCCTCGTATGTTCCCCCCCCCCATTCTCCATCACTACCATTACAGAAGGCCTCAAATTTATAGCTAAATATCCGACTGCCCAGGTGGTATGGATGGGAGACTTTAACACCACATTAAATGACGATTGGGACTGACTAAGGACTACCCCGACTACCTCAGGGGTAAGAGGCGACTCCAGACTCTCCAAAATCATCTCCTCATTTAGCCTAACAGATTCATGGAGAGTTAAATATCCACAGACACGCCGCTATTCTTGTTTCTCCTCCACACATAACTCAATGTCACGGATCGACTTTATATTCATATCACAGAAACTTGCCCCACGCCTGTTGGAGGCATCTTTCGGGCCTAGACTGCTATCAGACCATAACCCATACACTATTACTATTAACATGCCCCTAGACAAACCACTTCGGTCGTGGCGTTTGAATCCCTTTTGGCTGTCATTATTGCCAGAGGACAGTACGTTGGACGATGAGCTAGGCAGATTTTTTATAGAAAACGAAAACTTGGCGTCTTTTGCTGCAGTATGGGACTCTTTCAAGTTGTTTGCTCGCACTGCCCTACAATCACATATAAACAAGATTAAAACAACCTCCTCAGCAGCCCACGACAAGGCAGTGTCAGAACTAGCCCAGTCAGAGCAGAGATACAGGGATGACCCATCCACCCACCATGCTGACATGCTTAAATTACAAAGCAGAGTAGTGACACAGCTACAATATGAGAAAGCCAAACAGAAGTTGTTTTTCAGCAAACAGAAGTATTTTGAAAATGGGGAAAAGGCAGGTAAACTCTTGGCCTATCTCGCCCACGGTAAGGATAGACCACCAGTGGTCATTACACTGCAAGATGCTCAGGGTGGACCAGTCTCAGACCCCAACATTGTCTCCGCTAAATTCAGGGAGTTTTATAAGGAGTTGTACACATCCACGACCCAAGGGGATTTGACCCCCATGTTCCTGTTCTTGGAAACAGTCAAATTCCCCCAATTGTCCCAGGAGCAGCGGGATATGCTTGAAGCCCCCCTTACCTTGAAGGAAATAGCACGAGCAATAGCGAGTTTTGCCAACTCTAAGGCTCCGGGCTCGGATGGCCTACCCATAGAGTTCTACTCACACTTTTCTGATACGATCTCGCCCAAACTATTGGCCCTATATAACGCTATGTTTGAAGCATTCACCCTCCCCCTATCTATAACAGAAGCCACGATAGTCCTTATTCCTAAACCCGGTAAAGACCCAGGTATCCCAGATTCTTATCGCCCCACTTCCCTCCTCCATGTGGACGCAAAAATTTTGGCCAAAACAATCGCACTCCGCCTTAATCAAGTGGTCCTCTCGCTAGTACATGTAGACCAAGCAGGCTTTATGCCAGGTCGCAACACTTAGTTTAACCTCTGAAAATTATTTATCAATCTCCAAGCTCCCCATGATAATGTCGGAACCAGGGTGATAGTCACCCTGGACACGACTAAGGCGTTCGATTCCATAGAATGGGCTTATTTGTGGAAATGCCTGGAGGGATATGGCTTTGGTCCGAGATTTGTTAGGTGGATACAGCTTCTATACCAAAACCCGAAAGCCAGGGTGGTGGCAAATGGGTGGCCTTCCTCGCAGTTTGACCTCAGTAGAGGCATGAGGCAGGGCTGCCCATTGTCCCCCCTTCTTTATGCCTTGGCTGCAGAGCCCCTGGCCATATCTATCCGGGCAAACAAAGAAATTGAGGGCCTCAAAATAGGTCCTCTTATTGAAAAGATAAGTATGTATGCGGATGACACTCTTCTATATCTGGCGGATTCCGGCCCCTCACTATCCAATGCCCTAAACACGATCGAAAGATTCGGACAATTCTCAGGACTCAAAATTAATTGGGGAAAGTCCCAAATTCTCCCAATTGACAGTTCCCCCCCCCCCCCCTGAATCCCAAGCTAATTTACAACTGCAAAGGGTCGAGACGATTAAATATTTAGGGGTATACACCTCTAAATACACGGCGGATTATATTAGGCTTAATATAGAACTACTGTTTCCCTTAATTAAAAACAAGATACAGGTATGGTCTCGCCTGCCCCTTGGGGTTTGGGGTCGTATTAACCTAATTAAAATGATTTTGCTCCCAAAAATCCTCTATGTTCTCTGGCACGCCCCGATTTACATACCCCTTAAGTATTTTAAGATATTTGAAACACTTCTTAAACCCTTTGTGTGGGGGACGAATAGACATAAACTTAATTGGCAAACGCTCAAAAACCCCACAGACATGGGGGGCACAGCGCTCCCTGACCTTAATAGTTACTACATAGCATCCCAACTTTCCCAACTCTATCATATAGACAAGGTAGACAAAGACAGATTTCTCCAACTGTTGAACTCCAAACGGACCCAACCGACAGCTGACCCAATTTACTCCATCATCATCGGGGGAGAAACGAAACCAGACAGATATTCCATGACAGGTCACTATAAACGAATATGGGACTTAGCAATCTCCAAACTGAACGTCCCCCTCCTTAATGACTACACACCACTGTGGTACAATAGGGCACTACAACACTTTTTTTATTTTCAAGATGCATACCTCTGGATCAAACAGGGAATTTTTTACATACATCACCTTATAGTAAATGGATTAATAAAATCATTTGACACGCTAAAAACGGAATTTGCATTACACGACCGAATGCTATTCAGGTATACTCAACTGAGACATGTGACCCAGGCACAGTTCCCGCAGTCTCTTCCGATACCTACTCCTAATCCTATCATTGCCGTGGTTAAAGGAAAAGACCCCAAAAAACGTATTTCTTGCTTTTACAGCATGCTCGGCGCACTAAACTCGGCTAAAATAGCATATGGTTTGAAACCTAGATGGGAAAGAGATCTGGGTCCACTGGAGGATGAGGAGTGGGAGGAGGCTCTGGAAACTTGCAAGCAAGTGTCCCCTAAGCTTTCAGATAGGCTGTCTCAATTATATGTACTACATCGCGCTTATCTCACCCCACTTAGGGTAGCTAAATACAAAAAAGATCAAACTACCACATGTCCCATGTGCAATACGGCCAATGGCACCTTCTTCCATCTCATTTGGGCCTGCTCAAAATCGCAGGGATTTTGGCAACAGTTAGTGATGTTCCTTCATGACAACATGGGCTCCCCGCTGGCATTGGACCCTAAACAATGCCTCCTGGGGATATTTCCAACCATTATTGATAGGCCCACCAAGACATTCCTCCAGGAGACTTTGTTCTCCGGCAGGAAGATGTTGGCGAAAAAGTGGATGCGGTCTCAACCACCCACTTTTTCAGAATAGATGGCGGATATAAATGCTTCCCTCCCCTTCAAAAAAATCCTTTATATAAATAGAGGTTGTCCGGAGAAGTATTACAAGATATGGGACCGATGGCTCAAAGAATCGGGAACATGTACATGAATCAGTCAAAGGGTTAATGGAAATGTCGTATCTTTTTTGATTATATGTATATGAGTGATTAGAATAGCATTTTTCATCCTTTTTGTATGATGTATACCTGTGATTCCGTACTATGACGTGTACACATGTTGTAATTATTTTATACCTGTGATCAATAAAAAAACCTTTTTGGAGTGAAAAAAAAAAGGCACATACAGTTTTGTAGGGGAACTTCCAGGGCTCTTGCTGAACCTTTACCAGCTCCTAGCAGACACACAGCTCATCTCAGTTGCAATCCTCATACTCCTTCCACACCACCTCTAACACCACTTCCTGTTTTTATGAGCTGTTTTCCTGGAAGCCCTTAACCCCCTGTGTGCTGACTCCCAGTGGTCAGGAGTGGAGGCTCTATCCCACCCGAATGTCACTTTAGAGCCTCCGAAATTCCGGGCCCCAAATACCTCGCTATTAAGACAAAGAGGACTGCGAGCCAGTCCTCTCTGGACTATTTATTTTGCCAGGAACTCCTTACCCATTCTGGGTGACCTCCTGAACACCATTTCCACTCATTAAAGGGACCATAATCCAAATATTGGTGCTATATAGCACCCGTCCAGGACCCAACCTTGGCGTCCTGTACAATATATATATATATATATATATATATATATATATAAATATATATATTTATATGTGAGTACAATATTGACCAGGCCAGATTTTAGTAGATAATTCAGTTGTCAGAGTCAACTGGATTACAGATATGGGAGAGGCCAGAAAACAGCTTTGATGTGTTGATCTTATGCAAGGTATGTGTTAACTTAATTGTCGACCAAAGGGCCAAACAGGATCTACTACACATATCAAGGGGACTTGTTTATGTCAATCTATTTTTAAAAATCAAGGCGGTATTCAGGCCACCTTCCGTCTCCGTAATCTAATTGCATATGTCAAAAGACAGCTTGTTGATGTTATTATGCAGGAATACAAACGATGGCTGGGGTCGTCTCCGGCTAAGTGGGGGGTCTTTCTCTGTCATCCTGAATGACAGAGTGTAGATCAAAGACAGCCAATCAAATTGCTCAGTCATTCAATTGATAAGATATAAAAAGCTAATATTCAGGCTAGTCAGGTTATATTCCTGCATGATTATGGAGGTACAGGAATATGAAGGCACAGGATATATATTTCTGCATGGAGATTCTGCATGGATAGGAAGGCATAGGTCTCACTTTGAATAATATATATATACTCTGTGGATTGTGTCATCTGTGCAAGCGTTGAACTTTGTTCTGTTTTGGAAGTCAATAAAGTGTACTCTCTGGAGAACTGAGGTGTTGCTGCGGGAAACATAACTTATTTCATCATACTAATAACTAAACATCAATTATCTACTGGAAACCACTATACTACTTCACTACAATAGGGTGTAGAGATGCAGTCTATGATAAAGGTGAACAGATTTTTCAATGAAATATTCCACCAGTGCTCCAAACCACATTCAGTGACGATCCCTCCACCTCTGTAATTCTAATTACCTCACAGCATGGACCCCTGAATTAACAGGTGGTCATGCAAGCAGAAAGATACAAGCAGGTGTATAACATGGATCATAGGTTCCTCAGCACTTCTCTTCAGTCCTCCGTGAATCCCCAGTATAAGAGATAAGGAAAAGATCTAAGTGCTCTCTGTTTGTTCAGTAAAATTTATTGCATTCAAGATAAAAAGCTACTCACATTCCATGAGATGAAAACCGGCATATAAATTAGGCTGCTTCAAGATTCAAACAGCGGGTGACGTATGTACAGCTCCTTCCCCCGTACGCATTACGTTCAAAAAGTACATTTTCGTTTTACATACATGCTCTGGTCCCATTGTGTACTTAAAAGTGGGGTATGCCTGTATGTACCTTTACAGTCCTTCATACCTATTTTTCAACTATTCAGAAATTGGCTGTATGGTTGGGGTAATTTTCCTGCTGCAGAATAAATTTGAGGCCAATCACATGCCTCCCTTATGGTATGGCATGAAGGATACATATCTGTCTGTATTTCTCAGCATTGAGGACACCATTGATCCTGATCAAATCTCCAACTCCACTTGCAGAAATGCAGCCCCAAACTTGCAAGGAACCTCCCCCATGCTTCACCATTCAAGTTGAGTCGCTTAGCCTTGTCTCCATGTCGGAGGTAGGGTTTTATGGCCGCAATTTTTCCACTTCTGATGTGTCTTTCATCTGCTGTGTTAAGTTTCCTTGGCTGACTGCATCTATGGTCCTCAGATTTGCCCCTTTCTTCGTGAGCTTGAACAGCACATCTTGAAACTCCAGTCTGTTTTGAAATATTTTCCTTTCTTGTGTCTTGTTGCTGTGCTCAGCCTTGCCATGGTGTATGAGCTGTACAATGAAACTGTCTTCCATATCCTCACCATAGTAACAGAGTTTGGTTGTTCCTCACCCAGTTTTAAAAGGAGAACTATAGGAAAACTTAATTTTTATTTTGGATAGAGTAAGGTAGGGTTATATCCCGTCAGATTTTTAAACAATTTGAGCCAATTATTATATATATTGTGAGGGTGCGACTCTGTGCGACCTTCAAGAGTGTTGGTTTACACCAGATTTGGTAAAGAAAGACACGCTGATTGAACAGCTGTGTCTTGGGCTATTTAGTTCTGACATGATTAGGGATCAGGGCTCCACCCAACAGAGAGGAAGTCTGTGTGCATGGGAGTCAGGTGGACTCTCATCCTCTGAGTGGAGTCAGAGGCGGTGCATGTCTGCAGGAGGCAGACATCATTAGTGATGCAGCAACAAAGGTGCTGACCAGAGGTAAGCAAGGAGAAAGCTTAAACTCTTGGAAACTGTTTGGGTCTGAGGAGCAGACCCAAGGCCTAGGCTAAAGGCCTGGATAGCAAGAAGGTAAAGCTACGAGGCTAAACTGTTAGGTATGCAAGATACAGGAATGGTGGAACCCCCCTGTGAATACAACAGATGTACTTGTGAACTTTTGTGCTTTTAAATAAACATGGGCTACCATGCCCTTAAACAGAGTTCCTGACTGGCTTGCATCACTGGAAAAATGCATCTACTACGAGAGCTAACAACCCCTAATCTTACAAAATATATACATATATACATATATATATATATATATAGGCCTTTTTTTCTGCCGTAACGCGGGGGAACCCCGTTCCGCCACCTATGACAGCCCTCTCTGCTCCAACCTGTCATGACACAGTAGCACTGCGCAGCCCTCGCATTCTTTGGGTCCCAGCACGGCAATGCACCGCTGCCTGTGTTGATGCAGGAGGCAGCTTTTGTCCCCGCCTCTACTCACAATGTAGCACAGAGGAGCCCTGAAACTCCGCCCCAGCTACAGCTCCTCAATAACCTGCAAAAAAAAGCCTGCGCATACCATATGGTCTGGGGCACTGGTGGTGGAAGAGGTGAGGGAGGATTTGAGCAGGGAGAAGAACTGGGAAAACGTATGTGTGGAGGGGCAGAGAGGAGGGCTGGGAAAGTGGGGGGATTTGTGCAGAGAGAAGGTCTGGAAAAGAGGGGGGATTTGTGCAGAGAGGAGTGCCGGAAGAGTGGGGGGGATTTGTGCAGAGAGGAGGGCTGGGAAAGTGGGGGAGATTTGTGCAGAGAGGAAGGCTGGGAAAGTGGGGGGGGGGGATTGGTGCAGAGAGGAGGTCTGGGAAAGTGGGGGGATTTGTGCAGAGAGGAAGGCTGGGAAAGTGTGGGGGGGGTGATTTGTGCAGAGAGAAGGGCTGGGAAAGTGGGGGGGGGGGGATTTGTGCAGAAAGAAGGGCTGGGAAACTGGGGGGGATTTGTGCAGAGAGGAGGGCTGGGAAAGTGGGGGAGATTTGTGCAGAGAGGAGGTCTGGGAAAGTGGGGGGATTTGTGCAGAGAGGAAGGCTGGGAAAGTGGGGGGGATTTGTGCAGAGAGAAGGGCTGTGAAAGTGGGGGGGATTTGTGCAGAGAGAAGGGCTGGGAAAGAAGGGGGAGGGGGATTTGTGCAGAGAGGAGGGCTGGGAAAGTGGGAGGGATTTGTGCAGAGAGGAGGGCTGGGAAAGTGGGGGGGGGGGAGTTGTGCAGAGAGGAGGGCTGGGAAAGTGGGGGGATTTGTGCAGAGAGGAAGGCTGGGAAAGTGGGGGGGATTGTGCAGAGAGAAGGGCTGGGAAAGTGGGGGGGGGGGGTTTGTGCAGAGAGAAGGGCAGGGAAAGAAGGGGGAGGGGGATTCGTGCAGAGAGGAGGGCTGGGAAAGTGTGGGGGGGGGGTTGTGTGGAGAGGAGGCCTGGGAAAGTGGTGGGGGGGATTTGTGCAGAGAGGAGGGCTGGGAAAGTGGGGGGGATTTTTGCAGAGAGAACGGCTGGGAAAGTGGGGGGGATATGTGCAGAGAGGAGGCCTGGGAAAGTGGTGTGGGGATTTGTTCGGAGAGGAGGGCTGGGAAAGTGTGGGGGGGGGAGTTGTGCAGAGAGGAGGGCTGGGAAAGTGGGGGGACCCGATCCCCGATCTCTCCTCTGTGTTATCTTATCAGTACATGTACACAGGATCCCCGATCTCTCCTCTGTTATCTTATCAGTACATGTACACAGGATCCCCGATCTCTCCTCTGTTATCTTATCAGTACATGTACACAGGGTCCCCGATCTCTCCTCTATGTTATCTTATCAGTACATGTACACAGGATCCCCGATCCCTCCTCTGTGTTATCTTATCAGTACATGTACACAGGATCCCCGATCTCTCCTCTGTTATCTTATCAGTACATGTACACAGGATCCCCGATCTCTCCTCTGTTATCTTATCAGTACATGTACACAGGATCCCCGATCTCTCCTCTGTTATCTTATCAGTACATGTACACAGGATCCCCGATCTCTCCCCTGTTATCTTATCAGTACATGTACACAGGATCTCCGGTCTCTCCTCTGTTATCTTATCAGTACATGTACACAGGATCCCCGATCTCTCCTCTCTTATCTTATCAGTACATGTACACAGGATCCCCGATCTCTCCTCTGTTATCTTATCAGTACATGTACACAGGATCCCCGATCTCTCCCCTGTTATCTTATCAGTACATGTACACAGGATCTCCGATCTCTCCTCTCTTATCTTATCAGTACATGTACACAGGATCCCCGATCTCTCCTCTATGTTATCTTATCAGTACATGTACACAGGATCCCCCATCTCTCCTCTGTGTTATCTTATCAGTACATGTACAAAGGATCCCAGATCTCTCCTCTATGTTATCTTATCAGTACATGTACACAGGATCCCCGATCTCTCCTCTGTTATCTTATCAGGACATGTACACAGGATCCCCGATCTCTCCTCTATGTTATCTTATCAGTACATGTACACAGGATCCCCGATCTCTCCTCTGTTATCTTATCAGTACATGTACACAGGATCCCCGATCTCTCCTCTATGTTATCTTATCAGTACATGTACACAGGATCCCCGATCTCTCCTCTGTTATCTTATCAGTACATGTACACAGGATCCCCGATCTCTCCTCAATGTTATCTTATCAGTACATGTACACAGGATCCCCGATCTCTCCTCTGTTATCTTATCAGTACATGTACACAGGATCCCCGATCTCTCCTCTGTTATCTTATCAGTACATGTACACAGGATCCCCGATCTCTCCTCTGTGTTATCTTATCAGTACATGTACACAGGATCCCCAATCTCTCCTCTCTGTTATCTTATCAGTACATGTACACAGGATCCCCGATCTCTCCTCTGTTATCTTATCAGTACATGTACACAGGATCCCCGATCTCTCCTCTATGTTATCTTATCAGTACATGTACACAGGATCTCCGATCTCTCCTCTGTTATCTTATCAGTACATGTACACAGGATCCCCGATCTCTCCTCTGTTATCTTATCAGTACATGTACACAGGATCCCCGATCTCTCCTCTGTTATCTTATCAGTACATGTACACAGGATCCCCGATCTCTCCTCTGTGTTATCTTATCAGTACATGTACACAGGATCCCCGATCTCTCCTCTGTGTTATCTTATCAGTACATGTACACAGGATCCCCGATCTCTCCTCTGTGTTATCTTATCAGTACATGTACACAGGATCCCCGATCTCTCCTCTGTGTTATCTTATCAGTACATGTACACAGGATCCCCGATCTCTCCTCTGTTATCTTATCAGTATATGTACACAGGATCCCCGATCTCTCCTCTGTTATCTTATGAGTACATGTACACAGGAGCCCTGATCTCTCCTCTGTGTTATCTTATCAGTACATGTACACAGGATCCCCGATCTCTCCTCTGTTATCTTATCAGTACATGTACACAGGATCCCCGATCTCTCCTCTGTTATCTTATGAGTACATGTACACAGGATCCCCGATCTCTCCTCTGTGTTATCTTATCAGTACATGTACACAGGATCCCCGATCTCTCCTCTGTTATCTTATCAGTACATGTACACAGGATCCCCGATCTCTCCTCTGTTATCTTATCAGTACATGTACACAGGATCCCCGATCTCTCCTCTATGTTATCTTATCAGTACATGTACACAGGATCCCCGATCTCTCCTCTATGTTATCTTATCAGTACATGTACACAGGATCCCCAATCTCTCCTCTGTGTTATCTTATCAGTACATGTACACAGGATCCCCGATCTCTCCTCTGTTATCTTATCAGTACATGTACACAGGATCCCCGATCTCTCCTCTGTGTTATCTTATCAGTACATGTACACAGGATCCCCGATCTCTCCTTTATGTTATCTTATCAGTACATGTACACAGGATCCCCGATCTCTCCTCTCTTATCTTATCAGTACATGTACACAGGATCCCCGATCTCTCCTCTGTGTTATCTTATCAGTACATGTACACAGGATCCCCGATCTCTCCTCTATGTTATCTTATCAGTACATGTACACAGGATCCCCGATCTCTCCTCTGTTATCTTATCAGTACATGTACACGGGATCCCCGATCTCTCCTCTGTTATCTTATCAGTACATGTACACAGGATCCCCGATCTCTCCTCTATGTTATCTTATCAGTACATGTACACAGGATCCTCGATCTCTCCTCTGTTATCTTATCAGTACATGTACACAGGATCCCCGATCTCTCTTCTGTTATCTTATCAGTACATGTACACAGGATCCCCGATCTCTCCTCTGTTATCTTATCAGTACATGTACACAGGATCCCCGATCTCTCCTCTGTTATCTTATCAGTACATGTACACAGGATCCCCGATCTCTCCTCTGTGTTATCTTATCAGTAGTGGTACATGTACACAGGATCCCCGATCTCTCCTCTGTTATCTTATCAGTACATGTACACAGGATCTCCGATCTCTCCTCTGTTATCTTATCAGTACATGTACACAGGATCCCCGATCTCTCCTCTGTTATCTTATCAGTACATGTACACAGGTTCCCCGATCTCTCCTCTGTTATCTTATCAGTACATGTACACAGGATCCCCGATCTCTCCTCTGTTATCTTATCAGTACATGTACACAGGATCCCCGATCTCTCCTCCATGTTATCTTATCAGTACATGTACACAGGATCCCCGATCTCTCCTCTGTTATCTTATCAGTACATGTACACAGGATCCCCGATCTCTCCTCTGTGTTATCTTATCAGTACATGTACACAGGATCCCCGATCTCTCCTCTATGTTATCTTATCAGTACATGTACACAGGATCCCCGATCTCTCCTCTATGTTATTTTATCAGTACATGTACACAGGATCCCCGATCTCTCCTCTGTGTTATCTTATCAGTACATGTACACAGGATCCCCGATCTCTCCTCTGTTATCTTATCAGTACATGTACACAGGATCCCCGATCTCTCCTCTGTTATCTTATCAGTACATGTACACAGGATCCCCGATCTCTCCTCTGTGTTATCTTATCAGTAGTGGTACATGTACACAGGATCCCCGATCTCTCCTCTGTTATCTTATCAGTACATGTACACAGGATCCCCGATCTCTCCTCTGTTATCTTATCAGTACATGTACACAGGATCCCCGATCTCTCCTCTGTGTTATCTTATCAGTAGTGGTACATGTACACAGGATCCCCGATCTCTCCTCTGTTATCTTATCAGTACATGTACACAGGATCTCCGATCTCTCCTCTGTTATCTTATCAGTACATGTACACAGGATCCCCGATCTCTCCTCTGTTATCTTATCAGTACATGTACACAGGATCCCCGATCTCTCCTCTGTTATCTTATCAGTACATGTACACAGGATCCCCGATCTCTCCTCTATGTTATCTTATCAGTACATGTACACAGGATCCCCGATCTCTCCTCTGTTATCTTATCAGTACATGTACACGGGATCCCCGATCTCTCCTCTGTTATCTTATCAGTACATGTACACAGGATCCCCGATCTCTCCTCTATGTTATCTTATCAGTACATGTACACAGGATCCCCGATCTCTCTTCTGTTATCTTATCAGTACATGTACACAGGATCCCCGATCTCTCCTCTGTTATCTTATCAGTACATGTACACAGGATCCCCGATCTCTCCTCTGTTATCTTATCAGTACATGTACACAGGATCCCCGATCTCTCCTCTGTGTTATCTTATCAGTAGTGGTACATGTACACAGGATCCCCGATCTCTCCTCTGTTATCTTATCAGTACATGTACACAGGATCTCCGATCTCTCCTCTGTTATCTTATCAGTACATGTACACAGGATCCCCGATCTCTCCTCTGTTATCTTATCAGTACATGTACACAGGATCCCCGATCTCTCCTCTGTTATCTTATCAGTACATGTACACAGGATCCCCGATCTCTCCTCTATGTTATCTTATCAGTACATGTACACAAGATCCCCGATCTCTCCCTTATGTTATCTTATCAGTACATGTACACAGGATCTCCGATCTCTCCTCTGTTATCTTATCAGTACATGTACACAGGATCCCCGATCTCTCCTCTATGTTATCTTATCAGTACATGTACACAGGATCCCCGATCTCTCCTCTATGTTATCTTATCAGTACATGTACACAGGATCTCCGATCTCTCCTCTGTTATCTTATCAGTACATGTACACAGGATCCCCGATCTCTCCTATGTTATCTTATCAGTACATGTACACAGGATCCCCGATCTCTCCTCTGTTATCTTATCAGTACATGTACACAGGATCCCCGATCTCTCCTCTGTGTTATCTTATCAGTACATGTACACAGGATCCCCGATCTCTCCTCTATGTTATCTTATCAGTACATGTACACAGGATCCCCGATCTCTCCTCTATGTTATTTTATCAGTACATGTACACAGGATCCCCGATCTCTCCTCTGTGTTATCTTATCAGTACATGTACACAGGATCCCCGATCTCTCCTCTGTTATCTTATCAGTACATGTACACAGGATCCCCGATCTCTCCTCTGTTATCTTATCAGTACATGTACACAGGTTCCCCGATCTCTCCTCTGTTATCTTATCAGTACATGTACACAGGATCCCCGATCTCTCCTCTATGTTATCTTATCAGTACATGTACACAGGATCCCCGATCTCTCCTCTGTTATCTTATCAGTACATGTACACAGGATCCCCGATCTCTCCTCTGTGTTATCTTATCAGTACATGTACACAGGATCCCCGATCTCTCCTCCATGTTATCTTATCAGTACATGTACACAGGATCCCCGATCTCTCCTCTGTTATCTTATCAGTACATGTACACAGGATCCCCGATCTCTCCTCTGTTATCTTATCAGTACATGTACACAGGATCCCCGATCTCTCCTCTGTTATCTTATCAGTACATGTACACAGGATCCCCGATCTCTCCTCTATGTTATCTTATCAGTACATGTACACAGGATCCCCGATCTCTCCTCTGTTATCTTATCAGTACATATACACAGGATCCCCGATCTCTCCTCTGTGTTATCTTATCAGTACATGTACACAGGATCCCCGATCTCTCCTCCATGTTATCTTATCAGTACATGTACACAGGATCCCCGATCTCTCCTCTGTTATCTTATCAGTACATGTACACAGGATCCCCGCTCTCTCCTCTGTTATCTTATCAGTACATGTACACAGGATCCCCGATCTCTCCTCTATGTTATCTTATCAGTACATGTACACAGGATCCCCGATCTCTCCTCTGTTATCTTATCAGTACATGTACACAGGATCCCCGATCTCTCCTCTGTGTTATCTTATCAGTACATGTACACAGGATCCCCGATCTCTCCTCCATGTTATCTTATCAGTACATGTACACAGGATCCCCGATCTCTCCTCTGTTATCTTATCAGTACACAGGTTTGTTTATAGTCGTTTCTAGGCAGTTGTGTTTAGAGGCTTTTTCTTGAACCCAAAAAAATGCGTTCAGAAGCTGTGTTTAGAGGCAATTGAAGCGCCAAACGCGGCTAAACGCGGCTAAACACAGCTACTGGTGTTTAGCAGCGTTTCATTTAGAGACGTTTTTCATTTTAACACAATTTTTTTTTTTTTTTTTCAAATGCTTCTAGACACAAACACGGCTAAACGGCCGTTTTTAGACACTGATTTCTAGCTGTCAAGTTAAATCGTTCAGGAGAGGTTGAACAACGTCCCGTGTACATGAAGCCTTAAGAGGACCTGTCATGCTTTTTTCTATTATAAGGTATGTTTACATAAATTAAAAGGTGACCCCATTTAGATTTTTTTTTTTTTAAAACAGTGTGAAACATTTTCAGTACATGTACACAGGATCCCCGATCTCTCCTCTGTTATCTTATCAGTACATGTACACAGGATCCCCGATCTCTCCTCTGTTATCTTATCAGTACATGTCCACAGGATCCCCGATCTCTCTTCTGTTATCTTATCAGTACATGTACACAGGATCCCCGATCTCTCCTCTGTTATCTTATCAGTACATGTACACAGGATCCCCGATCTCTCCTCTGTTATCTTATCAGTACATGTACACAGGATCCCCGATCTCTCCTCTGTGTTATCTTATCAGTAGTGGTACATGTACACAGGATCCCCGATCTCTCCTCTGTTATCTTATCAGTACATGTACACAGGATCTCCGATCTCTCCTCTGTTATCTTATCAGTACATGTACACAGGATCCCCGATCTCTCCTCTGTTATCTTATCAGTACATGTACACAGGATCCCCGATCTCTCCTCTGTTATCTTATCAGTACATGTACACAGGATCCCCGATCTCTCCTCTATGTTATCTTATCAGTACATGTACACAAGATCCCCGATCTCTCCCTTATGTTATCTTATCAGTACATGTACACAGGATCTCCGATCTCTCCTCTGTTATCTTATCAGTACATGTACACAGGATCCCCGATCTCTCCTCTATGTTATCTTATCAGTACATGTACACAGGATCCCCGATCTCTCCTCTCTTATCTTATCAGTACATGTACACAGGATCCCCGATCTCTCCTCTGTGTTATCTTATCAGTACATGTACACAGGATCCCCGATCTCTCCTCTATGTTATCTTATCAGTACATGTACACAGGATCCCCGATCTCTCCTCTGTTATCTTATCAGTACATGTACACGGGATCCCCGATCTCTCCTCTGTTATCTTATCAGTACATGTACACAGGATCCCCGATCTCTCCTCTATGTTATCTTATCAGTACATGTACACAGGATCCCCGATCTCTCTTCTGTTATCTTATCAGTACATGTACACAGGATCCCCGATCTCTCCTCTGTTATCTTATCAGTACATGTACACAGGATCCCCGATCTCTCCTCTGTTATCTTATCAGTACATGTACACAGGATCCCCGATCTCTCCTCTGTGTTATCTTATCAGTAGTGGTACATGTACACAGGATCCCCGATCTCTCCTCTGTTATCTTATCAGTACATGTACACAGGATCTCCGATCTCTCCTCTGTTATCTTATCAGTACATGTACACAGGATCCCCGATCTCTCCTCTGTTATCTTATCAGTAGTGATGAGCCGAACACCCCCGGGTTCGGTTCGCACCAGAACCCGCGAACGGACCGGAAGTTCGAACGAACATTAGAACCCTATTAAATACAATGGATGCGAACGTTCGAATTCTAAAGTGCTAATTATAACAACTATTATGCATGTTATTGTCCTAAAAAGGGTTTGGGAACCCGGGTTCTGCACCAGGGGACATGTATCAATGCAAAAAGAAGTTTTAAAAACGGTCGTTTTTCGGGAGCAGTCATTTTAATGATGCATAAAGTGAAAAAAAAAAAGTCAAATATTCCTTTAAATATCGTACCTGGGGGGTGTCTAAAGTATGCCTGTGAAGTGCCACGTGTTTCCCGTGTTTAGAACTGTCCCTGCACAAAATGACACTTCTAAAGGAAAAAAAAGCCATTTAAAACTGCTTGCGGCTTTAATGTAATGTCTGGTCCCGGTAATATGGATGAAATTCTTTAAGAAAAATGGCATAGCTACCCCATGACCCCCCCCCCCCCTACCCCAGCCCATTACCAGCCCCTTTGGGTCTTGTATGGATATTAAGGGGAACCCCGCACATAAAATAAAAAAGGCCCTATATACTCTGAACAGCCGTATACAGGCGGTGCATACAAGACAGGGACTGTAGGTTTGTTCTTATGTAGAATCTGTTTGTAATTTTGAACAGGTACATTGTTGAAGTGTAGCTCCAGCCCAAAAATCTATTTTTAAACTTTTTGGAAAACATAGGTAAGGGTTATCACCCCTGTAACATTTGTTTTGCTGTCTGTGCCCCTGTTCAGAACATTTCACCTCACTTTCCGTCCCAATGACAACTGTTTTTGAAATGTGGTGTTTTTCTTGAAACAAGGATTGCTGATAAAGCATCAGTACAGAGGAGACACCTTTCTCCCATATTTATTCTTACAGGAGAGAATTTTCCTTCCTAGTGGTAGATTTCCTCTCACTTCCTGTTGTCTTCTTGCGTTTGCAAGTAGGAGTCGTTTGTAAGTTGGATGTTTGAAAGTAGGGACCTGCCGTATATACTCTGCAGAAATAGGCCCCTTAGTTGTTGGTGTTGGCACAACACTGTAAGCACTCACAGTTACTCTTGGTTGGTGCTGGAACGCCCTGCTGTCAACTATTATATCAGGAATTTTAATTACATATAATTGTTGAACAGTGGTAGTAAAAATTGGGCCTTTGATGGTGGTGCTGGTGCCACAACACTGTAAGCCCTGACAGTTACTCTTGGTGGGTGCAGCAATGGGCCCTGCTGTGAATTATTAGATCAAGAATTGTAATTACATGCCCCTGTTGAACAGGGGCTGAAAAATTGGGCCTTAGGCACTGGTGGCACAACACTGCAACCCCTCACAGATACTGTACTTGGAGCACAGCAATGAGCCCTGTTGCAAAGTATTGCTTCAAAAATTGTAATGACACGCCCCTGTTAAACAGGGGCTGAAAAATTGGGCCTTAGGCACTGGTGGCACAACACTGCAACTCCTCACAGATACTGTACTTGGAGCACAGCAATGAGCCCTGTTGCAAAGTATTGCTTCAAAAATTGTAATTACACGCCCCTGTTAAACAGGGGCTGAAAAATTGGGCGTTAGGCACTGGTGGCGGCACCCATAAACAAAAATGATCTTCCAAGCTATCATCATCAATCGTATCATTGAGGACTCGGAGGAGGAGGATAGCCAGTCAACATAACAGCACAGGCACTCAGCATCAGCATCAGTCTTGAAGGGATGTGACATTTTAAAATCAATTAGTCTGTTATATCAGCATCAGGTGTGTGGTAGCTGGTGGTGATCCAAGACTGGTTCATCTTGATGAAAGTCAGTCGATCAACCGAGTCGGTGGACAGGCGCACCCTGTGATCCGTGACAAATCCTCCAGCAGCACTGAATGTGCGTTCCGAAAGAACGCTGGATGCAGGACAGGCCAGTAGCTCAATTGCATACTGTGCAAGCTCTGGCCAGTGATCCATCCTCAAGACCCAGTAAGCCAGAGGATTTTCGGTGGGGAAGGTGTCCAAGTCTGACCTTGCCCCTAGATATTCCTGCACCATGTTTATCAGACGCTGGCGATGGTTGCTGGAACCAATCATACTTTGGGGCTGCGGACTAAAGAATTGTCTGAACGCATCGGTCAGACGGCCACCTTCCCCACCGCTCCTTCTTTGACTGGCCGAAGCCTCAGCAACTCGTTGTCCAGGACCAGGAGTTTGCAACCTCCCAGTCTCTGGGAACGCGTTGCACAGACCTTTCTGCAAGGCCTCCCGGAGTTGTCTCATCCTCTGCTCCCTCTGCGACGGTAACATAAGGTCCGCAACCTTACCCTTGTACCGTGGATCAAGGAGAGTGGCCAGCCAGTAATGGTCCCTCTCCTTGATCCGAAGAATACGAGGATCCTTCCGCAGACTTTGCAGGATCAGGGAGGCCATGCAGCGTAGGTTTGCTGAGGCATTCGCTCCGGAGTCCTCTGGGTCACTAAGGACGACATGATCCGCAGCCACCTCCTCCCAGCCACGTACAAGTCCACTGGTTTCTTGGGACTGTAAATCATCCCTAAAAGACTGCTGCTGATGATGCTGAGTGCCAGCCTCCACCTCCATGCTGACACAATCCTCCTCCTCCTCCTCCTCCTCCTCCTCTTCCTGTGCGATGGGTGGGACAGAAGGAACACTGTCTGGGTAAAGGGGGCCTTGAGAGGCAAGGAAGTCCTCCTCTTCCTGCCTCTGTTCTGCCTCAAGTGCCCTGTCCATTATTCCACGCAGCGTGTGCTCCAACAGGTGGACAAGAGGTACAGTGTCACTGATGCATGCACTGTCACTGCTCACCATCCTCGTGGCCTCCTCAAATGGTGCCAGGACAGTGCATGCATCCCTGATCATGCCCCACTGGCGTGGAGAAAAAAAACCAAGCTCCCCTGACCCTGTCCTGGTGCCGTAGTCGCACAGGTACTCATTGATGGCCCTCTGCTGCGTGTGCAGCCGCTGCAGCATGGCCAACGTTGAGTTCCACCTGGTGGGCATGTCACATATAAGGCGGTTCTTGGGCAGGTTCAACTCCTTTTGCAGCTCAGCCAGGCGAGCACTGGCATTATAAGATCTGCGGAAATGCACACAGACTTTCCTGGCCTGCCTCAGGACATCCTGTAAGCCCGGGTACCTGCCCAAGAACCGCTGCACCACCAGGTTAAGGACGTGAGCCACACAGGGCACATGGGTCAGTTGTCCCTGTCGGAGGGCGGAGAGGAGGTTGGTGCCATTGTCGCAAACCACCATTCCTGGCTTAAGCTGGCGTGGCGTCAACCACCTCTCGGCCTGGCCCTGCAGAGCAGACAGGACCTCTGCCCCAGTGTGGCTTCTGTCCCCCAAACACACCAGCGCAAGCACGGCATGGCATCTTTTTGCCTGCGTACTTGCGTAGCCCCGTGAACGGCTACGGAGCACCGCTGGTTCATAGGACAAACCACAGGAAGAGGCCATGGAGGAAGAAGAAGAGGAGGGGGTGGAGGAGAGAGGTGTGTCACAACCAGTAGTAGCATTTTGGAGGCGTGGCGGTGGGACAACCTCCAACACTACTGCACCTTGTCCTGAATCCTTCCCAGCTGCCAAAAGAGTGACCCAATGGGCCGTGAAAGAAAGGTAACGTCCCTGTCCATGCCTGCTGGACCATGAGTCAGCGGTAATATGCACCTTACCGCTGACCGCCCTGTCCAGCGAGGCCAAGACATTGCCTTCCACATGCCGGTAGAGAGCCGGAATAGCCTTCCGTGAGAAAAAGTGGCGTTTGGGAACCTGCCACTGAGGAACCGCACATTGCACAAACTCACGGAAGGGGGCCGAGTCTACCAACTGAAAAGGCAGCAGTTGAAGCGCTAGCAATTTAGCCAAGCTAGCATTCAACCGCTGGGCATGTGGATGGCTGGGAGTGAACTTCTTTCGACGGTCCAGCAGCTGGGGCAGGGAAATTTGCCTGCTAGAATCGGACGTCGGTGTACTGCTAGCAGAGTGGGCGCAAGTACTTGGCTGTGACACACCTAATTCTACACCTTCATTCCTCTCAGTGCATGTTTCAGAGAGGACTGAAGTTATAGTGGGGTTGGAGATCCCAGCTGATGCGGTGCAAGGAGAGGTCCGCTTTGTTCTTTGGTGTGGGTCTTTGAGGTAGGCTTGCCAACGAGCTGCATGGCAGGTCAACATATGTCTGGTCAGGCATGTGGTACCCAAGCGGCTGATGTTTTGGCCACGCGATATACGCTTGAGACATATGTTGCAAACAGCAGCTGTGCGATCTGATGCACTAGCCTCAAAAAAGGCCCACACCAAAGAACTTTTTGAATGACGGGCAGAGGCAGCGCCCTGCACAGGCGGAGCTCTGCGGTGTGATTCCGTCGGTGTACTGCCCTTACGCTGGCCACCAAAGGGCATCCTGCCTCGTTGGAGATGTGCCTCCTCCTCATCCTCCTCCTCCTCCTCTCTCCTATTAGGCACCCACGTGGAGTCATTGACCTCATCATCCCCTCCCTCCTCATCACTGGAGCCAATCTGGCAGTATGCTGCAGCTGCTGGAACATGACTGCCAGATTGGTGTCCTTCTTGAGCATCCCCTCTGTCTGCTCTCACGCTACTGCCTTCCTCTAGCTGGGTTTCATCATCAGACCCTTCGAAACGCTGGGCATCCTCCTGGAGCATGTACCCAACACTGTGCTGAAACAGTTCGGGGGACTCCTCAGGAGGAGGACATGGTGGGTCTAGGGAAGGAGTGACTGATGATTTGTCTGACATTGATACCAGGGAAGACGACGCTTTGGCAGCTGCTTTTCCAGTACCCTGAGCCTGGGTGAGAGAGGATGAGGAGGAGGAGGAGGGCTTGGTCATCCACTCTACCAAGTCTTCGGCATGATGTGGCTCAACATGTCCAGCTGCCGAAAAGAAGGACAAGCGTGTCCCATGGCCATGTGCTGATGACAATGCACCGCGTCCACGACCAGCACTGTTGCCCCCAGACACAGAGCCTGCTTGCCCTCTTTTATTGCCTCCTGACTGTCTGCCTCTCCTTGTTTGCCTTCCAGACATTCTAATAGATGGCCTGCAGGGAGATGGGAAAAAAGCAATAAGGGCTACCTTCAGGTGTCCTTCTCTGTCCCTGGAAACAAGGACTTGCAGAGTGAAAGAAAAAAAACACTCTCCCTACCTACAGTTTTCTGTCCCTAGAAAAAATGTTTTTTTTAATCACAATATAGCACAAGGAAAATTAACTCACTGTCCTTACAGGTCCCTGGAAACAAGGACTTGCAGAGTGAAAGAAAAAAAACACTCTCCCTACCTACAGTTTTCTGTCCCTAGAAAAAAATGTTTTTTTTAATCACAATATAGCAAAAGGACAATTCACTCACTGTCCTTCCAGGTCCCTGGAAACAAGGACTTGCAGAGTGAAAGAAACTGACACTGTCCCTACCTAGAGTTTTCTGTCCCTAGAATAAATGTTTTTTTTAATCACAATATAGCAAAAGGACAATTCACTCACTGTCCTTCCAGGTCCCTGGAAACAAGGACTTGCAGAGTGAAAGAAACTGACACTGTCCCTACCTAGAGTTTTCTGTCCCTAGAATAAATGTTTTTTTTAATCACAATATAGCAAAAGGACAATTCACTCACTGTCCTTCCAGGTCCCTGGAAACAAGGACTTGCAGAGTGAAAGAAACTGACACTGTCCCTACCTAGAGTTTTCTGTCCCTGGAATAAATGTTTTTTTCAGCACAATATAGCACAAGGACAATTAACTCACTGTCCTTACAGGTCCCTGGAAACAAGGACTTGCAGAGTGAAAGAAAAAAAATACTCTCCCTACCTACAGTTTTCTGTCCCTAGAAAAAAATGTTTTTTTTAATCACAATATAGCAAAAGGACAATTCACTCACTGTCCTTCCAGGTCCCTGGAAACAAGGACTTGCAGAGTGAAAGAAACTGACACTGTCCCTACCTAGAGTTTTCTGTCCCTAGAATAAATGTTTTTTTTAATCACAATATAGCAAAAGGACAATTCACTCACTGTCCTTCCAGGTCCCTGGAAACAAGGACTTGCAGAGTGAAAGAAACTGACACTGTCCCTACCTAGAGTTTTCTGTCCCTAGAATAAATGTTTTTTTTAATCACAATATAGCAAAAGGACAATTCACTCACTGTCCTTCCAGGTCCCTGGAAACAAGGACTTGCAGAGTGAAAGAAACTGACACTGTCCCTACCTAGAGTTTTCTGTCCCTAGAATAAATGTTTTTTTTAATCACAATATAGCAAAAGGACAATTCACTCACTGTCCTTCCAGGTCCCTGGAAACAAGGACTTGCAGAGTGAAAGAAACTGACACTGTCCCTACCTAGAGTTTTCTGTCCCTAGAATAAATGTTTTTTTTAATCACAATATAGCAAAAGGACAATTCACTCACTGTCCTTCCAGGTCCCTGGAAACAAGGACTTGCAGAGTGAAAGAAACTGACACTGTCCCTACCTAGAGTTTTCTGTCCCTAGAATAAATGTTTTTTTTAATCACAATATAGCACAAGGAAAATTAACTCACTGTCCTTACAGGTCCCTGGAAACAAGGACTTGCAGAGTGAAAGAAAAAAAACACTCTCCCTACCTACAGTTTTCTGTCCCTAGAAAAAAATGTTTTTTTTAATCACAATATAGCAAAAGGACAATTCACTCACTGTCCTTCCAGGTCCCTGGAAACAAGGACTTGCAGAGTGAAAGAAACTGACACTGTCCCTACCTAGAGTTTTCTGTCCCTGGAATAAATGTTTTTTTCAGCACAATATAGCACAAGGACAATTAACTCACTGTCCTTACAGGTCCCTGGAAACAAGGACTTGCAGAGTGAAAGAAAAAAAATACTCTCCCTACCTACAGTTTTCTGTCCCTAGAAAAAAATGTTTTTTTTAATCACAATATAGCAAAAGGACAATTCACTCACTGTCCTTCCAGGTCCCTGGAAACAAGGACTTGCAGAGTGAAAGAAACTGACACTGTCCCTACCTAGAGTTTTCTGTCCCTAGAATAAATGTTTTTTTTAATCACAATATAGCAAAAGGACAATTCACTCACTGTCCTTCCAGGTCCCTGGAAACAAGGACTTGCAGAGTGAAAGAAACTGACACTGTCCCTACCTAGAGTTTTCTGTCCCTAGAATAAATGTTTTTTTTAATCACAATATAGCAAAAGGACAATTCACTCACTGTCCTTCCAGGTCCCTGGAAACAAGGACTTGCAGAGTGAAAGAAACTGACACTGTCCCTACCTAGAGTTTTCTGTCCCTAGAATAAATGTTTTTTTTAATCACAATATAGCAAAAGGACAATTCACTCACTGTCCTTCCAGGTCCCTGGAAACAAGGACTTGCAGAGTGAAAGAAACTGACACTGTCCCTACCTAGAGTTTTCTGTCCCTAGAATAAATGTTTTTTTTTAAGCACACTATAGCAGAAGCACAAAACACACTGACACTCTCCCTACCTATCCTTCTCTTTCCCTAAACTAAAGGAATCCAGGTTAAGCAAGAAAGAAATAACAGTCACTGTCCCTGCCTATGCTACTCTATCCCTGCTCCGGAACACACTACACTAGGCCGCCGTGCTGGCGGCCTTTTATAGTGTGGGGCGTGTACTAAACACCCTCAGCAATAATTGGCCACAGGCATCCTGCCTGTGGCCAATCATTGCTCTCCTCGCTGCCGGCGCTGTGATTGGCCAAGCATGCGGGGTCACAGTGCATGCTTGGCCAATCACAGCGCCTGGATGACACTGCGATGGCGTAGTGCATTGTGGGCCGTTCGCGTCACTCGAATTTGGCGCGAACGGCCCAAATCGTTCGATCTTCGTCGAACGATCGAACAGCCAATGTTCGAGTCGAACGTATGTTCGACTCGAACACGAAGCTCATCCCTACTTATCAGTACATGTACACAGGATCCCCGATCTCTCCTCTGTTATCTTATCAGTACATGTACACAGGATCCCCGATCTCTCCTCTATGTTATCTTATCAGTACATGTACACAAGATCCCCGATCTCTCCCTTATGTTATCTTATCAGTACATGTACACAGGATCTCCGATCTCTCCTCTGTTATCTTATCAGTACATGTACACAGGATCCCCGATCTCTCCTCTATGTTATCTTATCAGTACATGTACACAGGATCCCCGATCTCTCCTCTGTTATCTTATCAGTACATGTACACAGGATCCCCGATCTCTCCTATGTTATCTTATCAGTACATGTACACAGGATCCCCGATCTCTCCTCTGTTATCTTATCAGTACATGTACACAGGATCCCCGATCTCTCCTCTGTGTTATCTTATCAGTACATGTACACAGGATCCCCGATCTCTCCTCTATGTTATCTTATCAGTACATGTACACAGGATCCCCGATCTCTCCTCTATGTTATTTTATCAGTACATGTACACAGGATCCCCGATCTCTCCTCTGTGTTATCTTATCAGTACATGTACACAGGATCCCCGATCTCTCCTCTGTTATCTTATCAGTACATGTACACAGGATCCCGATCTCTCCTCTATGTTATCTTATCAGTACATGTACACAGGATCCCCGATCTCTCCTCTGTTATCTTATCAGTACATGTACACAGGATCCCCGATCTCTCCTCTGTGTTATCTTATCAGTACATGTACACAGGATCCCCGATCTCTCCTCCATGTTATCTTATCAGTACATGTACACAGGATCCCCGATCTCTCCTCTGTTATCTTATCAGTACATGTACACAGGATCCCCGATCTCTCCTCTGTTATCTTATCAGTACATGTACACAGGATCCCCGATCTCTCCTCTGTTATCTTATCAGTACATGTACACAGGATCCCCGATCTCTCCTCTATGTTATCTTATCAGTACATGTACACAGGATCCCTGATCTCTCCTCTGTTATCTTATCAGTACATGTACACAGGATCCCCGATCTCTCCTCTGTGTTATCTTATCAGTACATGTACACAGGATCCCCGATCTCTCCTCCATGTTATCTTATCAGTACATGTACACAGGATCCCCGATCTCTCCTCTGTTATCTTATCAGTACACAGGTTTGTTTATAGTCGTTTCTAGGCAGTTGTGTTTAGAGGCTTTTTCTTGAACCCAAAAAAATGCGTTCAGAAGCTGTGTTTAGAGGCAATTGAAGCGCCAAACGCGGCTAAACGCGGCTAAACGCAGCTACTGGTGTTTAGCAGCGTTTCATTTAGAGACGTTTTTCATTTTAACACAATTTTTTTTTTTTTTTTTCAAATGCTTCTAGACACAAACACGGCTAAACGGCCGTTTTTAGACACTGATTTCTAGCTGTCAAGTTAAATCGTTCAGGAGAGGTTGAACAACGTCCCGTGTACATGAAGCCTTAAGAGGACCTGTCATGCTTTTTTCTATTATAAGGTATGTTTACATAAATTAAAAGGTGACCCAATTTAGATTTTTTTTTTTTTAAAACAGTGTGAAACATTTTCAGTACATGTACACAGGATCCCCGATCTCTCCTCTGTTATCTTATCAGTACATGTACACAGGATCCCCGATCTCTCCTCTGTTATCTTATCAGTACATGTACACAGGATCTCCGATCTCTCCTCTGTTATCTTATCAGTACATGTACACAGGATCCCCGATCTCTCCTCTCTTATCTTATCAGTACATGTACACAGGATCCCCGATCTCTCCTCTATGTTATCTTATCAGTACATGTACACAGGATCCCCCATCTCTCCTCTGTGTTATCTTATCAGTACATGTACAAAGGATCCCAGATCTCTCCTCTATGTTATCTTATCAGTACATGTACACAGGATCCCCGATCTCTCCTCTGTTATCTTATCAGTACATGTACACAGGATCCCCGATTTCTCCTATGTTATCTTATCAGTACATGTACACAGGATCCCCGATCTCTCCTCTGTTATCTTATCAGGACATGTACACAGGATCCCCGATCTCTCCTCTGTTATCTTATCAGTACATGTACACAGGATCCCCGATCTCTCCTCTGTTATCTTATCAGTACATGTACACAGGATCCCCGATCTCTCCTCTATGTTATCTTATCAGTACATGTACACAGGATCCCCGATCTCTCCTCTGTTATCTTATCAGTACATTGTGAGGGGGCTAGCTCGGCAGCGGGTATGTGTGACCCCCGGGATGGGCTCCCCACCCAAAACAGGCCCAGCAGACGGAGGTTGTGGTTTTCAAAATCAAAAAGGTGCGGTTTATTTTCTATTTACAGTGACAAAAACACAGCAAGGCAAAAAAAACATAAACAAAATAAATCCTGGTCAACTTGACCTCTGACTAAACTTACAGGTTTCCTAACTAACGACTGGGATCAGCCTAGTGCTGTCCTAGTCCCTGGTTTTAAATGTCCAAGCAAAATATAGCCACACAGGCTTTCTCTCACCGCACAGGGGTTCACTCTCCCTAGACAGTCCACACAGGACTGCTTCCAGGCATGAGCTAACATCTAATGAATCTGGGAGTTTTTAATAGAGGCCTAAATGAGCTGACAAGCTTCAGCTGGCCTCATCAACTCCCTGTCTGCACGACGCCCAGCCCTCTCCCTAGAGGTATGAGTCATCAATGAGCCCACTAGTCTCAGCTGGGTTTATACAACTCTCCACCTAGCTGTATAAGTCAGCGTAAAGCCTGAATCTGGGCGAAATATATCTACCCCCCTGGATGCAACCAGGTGACTTTACCTTCCTGCTGTCACATACCCCCCCCTCTTGTTTTAACCTCGGGGTTGGAACACCAGCAATCAGGCATTCATGTACTCGAGACAAAGCATCCACATTCCCCATTTGAACGCCAGGGCGATGCTTTACTGTGAAGTTGAATTCCTGGAGGGCCAGGAACCACCTATTCACTCTTCTATTTGTTTCCTTGTTTTGAGCCATCCACTTTAACGGAGCGTGATCCGTAACCATGTCAAAGTGCCTACCTAGCAGGTAGTACCGAAGGGAATCTAGAGCCCACTTCACCGCTAAACACTCCTTTTCAACGGTGGCGTAATTTACCTCATGGGACTTCAACTTCCTGCTGAGGTAAATGACTGGGTGCTCTTCCCCGTTCCAGACCTGGGACAATACTGCTCCTAACCCCACATCTGACGCATCACTTTGTACGACAAAGTCTCTAGAGAAGTCGGGTGAGTACAACACTGGCTGGCTACATAAGGCTTGTTTCAAGAATTGGAATGCTGCCTCAGCCTCGGGGGTCCATTTAATCATGACCGACCCTTTCCCCTTCGTCAGGTTGGTTAGGGGCACAGCCTTAGAAGCAAAGTGGGGAATGAATCGCCGATAATACCCAGCGATTCCCAGAAAGGCTCGTACCTGCTTCTTGCTGTTGGGACGTGGCCAACTCTGGATGGCCTCGACTTTGTTGAGTTGGGGTTTTATTACTCCCCTCCCAATGGTGTACCCAAGATATTTGGCCTCCTCCTGCCCAATGGTACACTTCTTGGGGTTAGCCGTAAACCCTGCTTCCCGAACAGAGTCCAGGACTGCTTGCACTTTTGGCAGATGTGAGGCCCAATCTGTGCTATGGACAATTATGTCATCCAGGTAAGCCGCAGCATACTTCCGATGGGGCCTCAGCATCTGGTCCATTTTCCGCTGGAATGTGGCCGGCGCATTCTGTAACCCGAACGGCATTCTTTTATATTGGAACGCCCCGTCTGGGGTTACAAATGCGGTTTTCTCTTTGGCCGACTTGGCCAGGGGGATTTGCCAATACCCTTTTGTGAGGTCAAGAGTCGTCATGTATCGGGCTGTTCCCAGCCGGTCGATCAACTCATCTATACGTGGCATGGGGTAGGTGTCAAATTTTGTAACTTTGTTCAACTGACGAAAATCGTTACAAAATCGCCAGCTCCCATCCGGTTTAGGCACCAACACAATGGGACTAGACCAATCACTTTGGGACTCCTCTATCACCCCTAAGTTCAGCATTCTCTGTACTTCCTCCCGTATTGCCTCCCGTCGGGCCTCTGGGATCCGATAGGGTTTTAACTTCACCCTTTCACCGGGCGGGGTAATAATGTCATGCTCTACCCCAGATGTTTGTCCCGGCAGCTCAGAGAATACCTCCTTGTTGCGAAGTACAAACTCCTTAACCTCCTGTTGTTGGGGTTGTGACAAGGTGGCTGCGATTCCAACCTCAGGAATCACGCAACCAGTTTGAGCTGGTGACCAAGTGTCTGCGACTAGGGACTCTCTATCCCTCCAGGCTTTCAACAGATTAACGTGATAGATCTGTTCGGGCTTTCGCCTTCCTGGTTGTCTGACCTTGTAATTCACTTCGCTCACTTTTTCCATTATCTCGTAGGGGCCTTGCCATTTGGCAAGGAATTTACTTTCAACCGTAGGGACAAGTACCAATATCCTATCCCCCGGGGAAAAGGTACGGGTCTTGGCTCCACGGTTGTACACTCTCTGCTGTGCCAACTGCGCTTGGGCCAAATGTTCCTTCACGATGGGCATTACCTGTGCAATTCGATCTTGCATCAGGGCGACATGCTCAATCACACTCCTGTGGGGAGAACTCTCACTTTCCCAAGTTTCCTTGGCAATATCCAACAGCCCTCTTGGGTGTCTCCCATACAGTAACTCAAAGGGGGAGAATCCCGTAGAGGATTGGGGCACCTCCCTAATAGCAAACATCAAATAAGGAAGTAGACAGTCCCAATCCCTTCCATCTCTATCCACCACTTTCTTCAACATTTGTTTTAGGGTTTTGTTGAATCTTTCAACCAGCCCATCGGTTTGGGGGTGATACACAGATGTACGCAATTGCGTCACTTTGAACAATTTACACAGCTCTTTCATAACCCGGGACATAAAGGGTGTACCTTGGTCCGTAAGCAGTTCTTTACAAATACCCACCCGGCTAAAAACAAGAGATAGCTCTTTGGCTATGGTTTTGGCCGAGGTATTTCTGAGAGGGATCGCTTCTGGATAACGGGTGGCATAGTCCATTATAACCAATATGTACTGGTGCCCCCTAGCGGACTTGATTATAGGACCTACCAAATCCATTGCGATTCTCTCAAACGGGACCTCAATGATGGGTAGAGGGACCAGCGGGCTACGGAAATGTGGCATCGGGGCCGACCTCTGACACACAGGGCAGGAGGAACAATAATTTTCTATGTCCTTCATCACCCCAGGCCAATAGAATCTCTGTAATACCCTCTCTCGGGTTTTCTCTGTCCCCAGATGACCTCCAAGAATGTGCCCATGGGCCAACTCCAACACCAACTTCCTGTAAGGTTTGGGCACCACAAGCTGCTCAACGGTTTCTTCTGCCCTTTTTGCCACCCGATACAGTAGGTCCTTCTCTACGCTGAAGTATGGGTAAGTGCCAGTATTATCTGGGTTCACTAACTCGCCATCTATTTTCACTACGTTTTCCCGTGCCTTTATTAGGGCGGGGTCTTTCAACTGTTCTGTGGCAAAGTTTTCCCTGTGAACCTCAAGATCAGAAAACTCCACAGACGGTAGGTTTTCGTCTGAGGAGGTGGGCTCCTCTCCAGTTTCTTGAGTCTCCCCTGCCAATACTGACAAGGGAAATTCCGGGGAGTCCTCACCACTCTCAGGGGAGTTCTGGCTATCACATTCCTGGTACATAGGGGCACCAGTGGGGGGCTCAGGATCATCCCACAGTTCCCAGAACTTCGGAAAATCCCTTCCCACAATGGCGTCATGCGGTAACTGAGATACTAAGCCCACTGGATGAGAGAGGGTACCTTTGGGGGTCTCGAAACACACCGTAGTCACTGGATACTCTCGGGTGTCCCCATGCACACAAATAACGGCTACCTTGCTATTCCCAGAGACCTCTGTTTTAACTAACTCAGCCTTTATCAGGGTCACAAGGCTACCTGAATCCAGCAATACCACAACATTTCTACCATTAATACACATTTTGCATAAATGTTTCTCAGTTCCCCGAATGGCAGTGCATGCGACTGTCGCACACAGCGACTGACGTCTGCCCGTCAGAAAGTCACACTGCATGGGTTCCTCCACAACCGGGCAATTTGCTGCAATATGTCCCGCTTGCCGGCAGCGGTAGCAAACGATCCTTCTTGCGGCCTCTTGAGCCGCTGATTTCCCAGGCTGTTCTCGCCAAACTTGGGGTAGAGCTCCCACCCTCTCACTCTCTCCACCCTCACCCCTTGGAATCCTCTTATCCGCCCCTGGGGATGGTCTGGTCTTAGGGTGGAAAGTCCGAGTGTCTCTGGAAGAGGCCGTCAGGTTCTCTGTAGCCAAGTATTTCTCCACACGATCCACAAGACCATCGGCCGTCTCTGGGTCTCCATGGCTTACCCACTTTTGGATGGCAGTAGGAAGAGCTCTCAAAAACCGATCCATTACAACACGTTCCACAATCTTTGGTGCGGACAAAGTCTCTGGCTGTAGCCACTTTCTGCTCAGGTGAATGAGATCATACATTTGAGACCTGGGGGGTTTTCCAAGCTGGAAAGTCCAGTTATGCACACGCTGAGCCCGGACAGCCAGGGTGACACCCAGCCTTGCCAATATTTCAGCTTTTAGCATCACATAGTCTTTTGCTTGGTTAGGCTCTAGGTCGTAGTAAGCTTTCTGCGATTCACCAGTTAACAGAGGAGCCACTAGTCCAGCCCACTGCTCCTCAGGCCACTTTTCTCTTTCAGCGGTCCTTTCAAATGTGGTCAAAAATACCTCTGGATCATCCTCTCCAGTCATTTTTGTCAATAAACGACTCACCCCAAAGGACGCGGTATTAGTGGGACGGCTTTCCTCACTGGTCTGCGGACGTTGCTGCATTACTGCTTCCATCTGTTGTTGTAGTCTCTGCTCTTGCTTCTGCAACAGGTCTATGAAGCGGGCCTCAGATTGCTGTTGGGCTTGTTGCTGAGCCTCCAGACTCTGTTGTAAAGTTGCAAGGCTCTGTTGATGAGCTTGCTGCTGGGCTGCAAGGCTCCTTTGCAAACCTGCATTTGTCTGCTGTTGATTGGCATTTGCTAGAGCCAGCTGTTTCAGTATCTCCTCCATGCTGGCTTAAAAAAAAACTGCCACTGGTTCTCCACCAACTGTGAGGGGGCTAGCTCGGCAGCGGGTATGTGTGACCCCCGGGATGGGCTCCCCACCCAAAACAGGCCCAGCAGACGGAGGTTGTGGTTTTCAAAATCAAAAAGGTGCGGTTTATTTTCTATTTACAGTGACAAAAACACAGCAAGGCAAAAAAAACATAAACAAAATAAATCCTGGTCAACTTGACCTCTGACTAAACTTACAGGTTTCCTAACTAACGACTGGGATCAGCCTAGTGCTGTCCTAGTCCCTGGTTTTAAATGTCCAAGCAAAATATAGCCACACAGGCTTTCTCTCACCGCACAGGGGTTCACTCTCCCTAGACAGTCCACACAGGTCTGCTTCCAGGCATGAGCTAACATCTAATGAATCTGGGAGTTTTTTATAGAGGCCTAAATGAGCTGACAAGCTTCAGCTGGCCTCATCAACTCCCTGTCTGCACGACGCCCAGCCCTCTCCCTAGAGGTATGAGTCATCAATGAGCCCACTAGTCTCAGCTGGGTTTATACAACTCTCCACCTAGCTGTATAAGTCAGCGTAAAGCCTGAATCTGGGCGAAATATATCTACCCCCCTGGATGCAACCAGGTGACTTTACCTTCCTGCTGTCACAACATGTACACAGGATCCCCGATCTCTCCTCAATGTTATCTTATCAGTACATGTACACAGGATCCCCGATCTCTCCTCTGTTATCTTATCAGTACATGTACACAGGATCCCCGATCTCTCCTCTGTTATCTTATCAGTACATGTACACAGGATCCCCGATCTCTCCTCTGTGTTATCTTATCAGTACATGTACACAGGATCCCCAATCTCTCCTCTCTGTTATCTTATCAGTACATGTACACAGGATCCCCGATCTCTCCTCTGTTATCTTATCAGTACATGTACACAGGATCCCCGATCTCTCCTCTATGTTATCTTATCAGTACATGTACACAGGATCCCCGATCTCTCCTCTCTTATCTTATCAGTACATGTACACAGGATCCCCGATCTCTCCTCTGTTATCTTATCAGTACATGTACACAGGATCCCCGATCTCTCCTCAATGTTATCTTATCAGTACATGTACACAGGATCCCCGATCTCTCCTCTGTTATCTTATCAGTACATGTACACGGGATCCCCGATCTCTCCTCTGTTATCTTATCAGTACATGTACACAGGATCCCCGATCTCTCCTCTATGTTATCTTATCAGTACATGTACACAGGATCCCCGATCTCTCTTCTGTTATCTTATCAGTACATGTACACAGGATCCCCGATCTCTCCTCTGTTATCTTATCAGTACATGTACACAGGATCCCCGATCTCTCCTCTGTTATCTTATCAGTACATGTACACAGGATCCCCGATCTCTCCTCTGTGTTATCTTATCAGTAGTGGTACATGTACACAGGATCCCCGATCTCTCCTCTGTTATCTTATCAGTACATGTACACAGGATCTCCGATCTCTCCTCTGTTATCTTATCAGTACATGTACACAGGATCCCCGATCTCTCCTCTGTTATCTTATCAGTACATGTACACAGGATCCCCGATCTCTCCTCTGTTATCTTATCAGTACATGTACACAGGATCCCCGATCTCTCCTCTATGTTATCTTATCAGTACATGTACACAAGATCCCCGATCTCTCCCTTATGTTATCTTATCAGTACATGTACACAGAATCTCCGATCTCTCCTATGTTATCTTATCAGTACATGTACACAGGATCCCCGATCTCTCCTCTGTTATCTTATCAGTACATGTACACAGGATCCCCGATCTCTCCTCTATGTTATCTTATCAGTACATGTACACAGGATCCCCGATCTCTCCTCTATGTTATTTTATCAGTACATGTACACAGGATCCCCGATCTCTCCTCTGTGTTATCTTATCAGTACATGTACACAGGATCCCCGATCTCTCCTCTGTTATCTTATCAGTACATGTACACAGGATCCCCGATCTCTCCTCTATGTTATCTTATCAGTACATGTACACAGAATCCCCGATCTCTCCTCTATGTTATCTTATCAGTACATGTACACAGGATCCCCGATCTCTCCTCTATGTTATCTTATCAGTACATGTACACAGGATCCCCGATCTCTCCCCTGTTATCTTATCAGTACATGTACACAGGATCCCCGATCTCTCCTCTGTTATCTTATCAGTACATGTACACAGGATCCCCGATCTCTCCTCTATGTTATCTTATCAGTACATGTACACAGGATCCCCGATCTCTCCTCTGTGTTATCTTATCAGTACATGTACACAGGGTCCCCGATCTCTCCTCTGTTATCTTATCAGTACATGTACACAGGATCCCCGATCTCTCCTCTATGTTACCTTATCAGTACATGTACACAGGATCCCCGATCTCTCCTCTGTTATCTTATCAGTACATGTACACAGGATCCCCGATCTCTTCTCTGTGTTATCTTATCAGTACATGTACACAGGATCCCCGATCTCTCCTCTGTTATCTTATCAGTACATGTACACAGGACCCCCGATCTCTCCTCTGTTATCTTATCAGTACATGTACACAGGATCCCCGATCTCTCCTCTATGTTATCTTATCAGTACATGTACACAAGATCCCCGATCTCTCCCTTATGTTATCTTATCAGTACATGTACACAGGATCTCCGATCTCTCCTCTGTTATCTTATCAGTACATGTACACAGGATCCCCGATCTCTCCTCTATGTTATCTTATCAGTACATGTACACAGGATCCCCGATCTCTCCTCTATGTTATCTTATCAGTACATGTACACAGGATCTCCGATCTCTCCTCTGTTATCTTATCAGTACATGTACACAGGATCCCCGATCTCTCCTATGTTATCTTATCAGTACATGTACACAGGATCCCCGATCTCTCCTCTGTTATCTTATCAGTACATGTACACAGGATCCCCGATCTCTCCTCTGTGTTATCTTATCAGTACATGTACACAGGATCCCCGATCTCTTCTCTATGTTATCTTATCAGTACATGTACACAGGATCCCCGATCTCTCCTCTATGTTATTTTATCAGTACATGTACACAGGATCCCCGATCTCTCCTCTATGTTATCTTATCAGTACATGTACACAGGATCCCCGATCTCTCCTCTGTGTTATCTTATCAGTACATGTACACAGGATCCCCGATCTCTCCTCTGTTATCTTATCAGTACATGTACACAGGATCCCCGATTTCTCCTATGTTATCTTATCAGTACATGTACACAGGATCCCCGATCTCTCCTCTGTTATCTTATCAGGACATGTACACAGGATCCCCGATCTCTCCTCTGTTATCTTATCAGTACATGTACACAGGATCCCCGATCTCTCCTCTGTTATCTTATCAGTACATGTACACAGGATCCCCGATCTCTCCTCTATGTTATCTTATCAGTACATGTACACAGGATCCCCGATCTCTCCTCTGTTATCTTATCAGTACATGTACACAGGATCCCCGATCTCTCCTCAATGTTATCTTATCAGTACATGTACACAGGATCCCCGATCTCTCCTCTGTTATCTTATCAGTACATGTACACAGGATCCCCGATCTCTCCTCTGTTATCTTATCAGTACATGTACACAGGATCCCCGATCTCTCCTCTGTGTTATCTTATCAGTACATGTACACAGGATCCCCAATCTCTCCTCTCTGTTATCTTATCAGTACATGTACACAGGATCCCCGATCTCTCCTCTGTTATCTTATCAGTACATGTACACAGGATCCCCGATCTCTCCTCTATGTTATCTTATCAGTACATGTACACAGGATCCCCGATCTCTCCTCTCTTATCTTATCAGTACATGTACACAGGATCCCCGATCTCTCCTCTGTTATCTTATCAGTACATGTACACAGGATCCCCGATCTCTCCTCAATGTTATCTTATCAGTACATGTACACAGGATCCCCGATCTCTCCTCTGTTATCTTATCAGTACATGTACACGGGATCCCCGATCTCTCCTCTGTTATCTTATCAGTACATGTACACAGGATCCCCGATCTCTCCTCTATGTTATCTTATCAGTACATGTACACAGGATCCCCGATCTCTCTTCTGTTATCTTATCAGTACATGTACACAGGATCCCCGATCTCTCCTCTGTTATCTTATCAGTACATGTACACAGGATCCCCGATCTCTCCTCTGTTATCTTATCAGTACATGTACACAGGATCTCCGATCTCTCCTCTGTTATCTTATCAGTACATGTACACAGGATCCCCGATCTCTCCTCTCTTATCTTATCAGTACATGTACACAGGATCCCCGATCTCTCCTCTATGTTATCTTATCAGTACATGTACACAGGATCCCCCATCTCTCCTCTGTGTTATCTTATCAGTACATGTACAAAGGATCCCAGATCTCTCCTCTATGTTATCTTATCAGTACATGTACACAGGATCCCCGATCTCTCCTCTGTTATCTTATCAGTACATGTACACAGGATCCCCGATTTCTCCTATGTTATCTTATCAGTACATGTACACAGGATCCCCGATCTCTCCTCTGTTATCTTATCAGGACATGTACACAGGATCCCCGATCTCTCCTCTGTTATCTTATCAGTACATGTACACAGGATCCCCGATCTCTCCTCTGTTATCTTATCAGTACATGTACACAGGATCCCCGATCTCTCCTCTATGTTATCTTATCAGTACATGTACACAGGATCCCCGATCTCTCCTCTGTTATCTTATCAGTACATGTACACAGGATCCCCGATCTCTCCTCAATGTTATCTTATCAGTACATGTACACAGGATCCCCGATCTCTCCTCTGTTATCTTATCAGTACATGTACACAGGATCCCCGATCTCTCCTCTGTTATCTTATCAGTACATGTACACAGGATCCCCGATCTCTCCTCTGTGTTATCTTATCAGTACATGTACACAGGATCCCCAATCTCTCCTCTCTGTTATCTTATCAGTACATGTACACAGGATCCCCGATCTCTCCTCTGTTATCTTATCAGTACATGTACACAGGATCCCCGATCTCTCCTCTATGTTATCTTATCAGTACATGTACACAGGATCCCCGATCTCTCCTCTCTTATCTTATCAGTACATGTACACAGGATCCCCGATCTCTCCTCTGTTATCTTATCAGTACATGTACACAGGATCCCCGATCTCTCCTCAATGTTATCTTATCAGTACATGTACACAGGATCCCCGATCTCTCCTCTGTTATCTTATCAGTACATGTACACGGGATCCCCGATCTCTCCTCTGTTATCTTATCAGTACATGTACACAGGATCCCCGAACTCTCCTCTATGTTATCTTATCAGTACATGTACACAGGATCCCCGATCTCTCTTCTGTTATCTTATCAGTACATGTACACAGGATCCCCGATCTCTCCTCTGTTATCTTATCAGTACATGTACACAGGATCCCCGATCTCTCCTCTGTTATCTTATCAGTACATGTACACAGGATCCCCGATCTCTCCTCTGTGTTATCTTATCAGTAGTGGTACATGTACACAGGATCCCCGATCTCTCCTCTGTTATCTTATCAGTACATGTACACAGGATCTCCGATCTCTCCTCTGTTATCTTATCAGTACATGTACACAGGATCCCCGATCTCTCCTCTGTTATCTTATCAGTACATGTACACAGGATCCCCGATCTATCCTCTGTTATCTTATCAGTACATGTACACAGGATCCCCGATCTCTCCTCTATGTTATCTTATCAGTACATGTACACAAGATCCCCGATCTCTCCCTTATGTTATCTTATCAGTACATGTACACAGAATCTCCGATCTCTCCTCTGTTATCTTATCAGTACATGTACACAGGATCCCCGATCTCTCCTCTATGTTATCTTATCAGTACATGTACACAGGATCCCCGATCTCTCCTCTATGTTATCTTATCAGTACATGTACACAGGATCTCCGATCTCTCCTCTGTTATCTTATCAGTACATGTACACAGGATCCCCGATCTCTCCTATGTTATCTTATCAGTACATGTACACAGGATCCCCGATCTCTCCTCTGTTATCTTATCAGTACATGTACACAGGATCCCCGATCTCTCCTCTGTGTTATCTTATCAGTACATGTACACAGGATCCCCGATCTCTCCTCTATGTTATCTTATCAGTACATGTACACAGGATCCCCGATCTCTCCTCTATGTTATTTTATCAGTACATGTACACAGGATCCCCGATCTCTCCTCTGTGTTATCTTATCAGTACATGTACACAGGATCCCCGATCTCTCCTCTGTTATCTTATCAGTACATGTACACAGGATCCCCGATCTCTCCTCTATGTTATCTTATCAGTACATGTACACAGAATCCCCGATCTCTCCTCTATGTTATCTTATCAGTACATGTACACAGGATCCCCGATCTCTCCTCTATGTTATCTTATCAGTACATGTACACAGGATCCCCGATCTCTCCCCTGTTATCTTATCAGTACATGTACACAGGATCCCCGATCTCTCCTCTGTTATCTTATCAGTACATGTACACAGGATCCCCGATCTCTCCTCTATGTTATCTTATCAGTACATGTACACAGGATCCCCGATCTCTCCTCTGTGTTATCTTATCAGTACATGTACACAGGGTCCCCGATCTCTCCTCTGTTATCTTATCAGTACATGTACACAGGATCCCCGATCTCTCCTCTATGTTACCTTATCAGTACATGTACACAGGATCCCCGATCTCTCCTCTGTTATCTTATCAGTACATGTACACAGGATCCCCGATCTCTTCTCTGTGTTATCTTATCAGTACATGTACACAGGATCCCCGATCTCTCCTCTGTTATCTTATCAGTACATGTACACAGGATCCCCGATCTCTCCTCTGTTATCTTATCAGTACATGTACACAGGATCCCCGATCTCTCCTCTATGTTATCTTATCAGTACATGTACACAAGATCCCCGATCTCTCCCTTATGTTATCTTATCAGTACATGTACACAGGATCTCCGATCTCTCCTCTGTTATCTTATCAGTACATGTACACAGGATCCCCGATCTCTCCTCTATGTTATCTTATCAGTACATGTACACAGGATCCCCGATCTCTCCTCTATGTTATCTTATCAGTACATGTACACAGGATCTCCGATCTCTCCTCTGTTATCTTATCAGTACATGTACACAGGATCCCCGATCTCTCCTATGTTATCTTATCAGTACATGTACACAGGATCCCCGATCTCTCCTCTGTTATCTTATCAGTACATGTACACAGGATCCCCGATCTCTCCTCTGTGTTATCTTATCAGTACATGTACACAGGATCCCCGATCTCTTCTCTATGTTATCTTATCAGTACATGTACACAGGATCCCCGATCTCTCCTCTATGTTATTTTATCAGTACATGTACACAGGATCCCCGATCTCTCCTCTATGTTATCTTATCAGTACATGTACACAGGATCCCCGATCTCTCCTCTGTGTTATCTTATCAGTACATGTACACAGGATCCCCGATCTCTCCTCTGTTATCTTATCAGTACATGTACACAGGATCCCCGATCTCTCCTCTGTTATCTTATCAGTACATGTACACAGGATCCCCGATCTCTCCTCTGTTATCTTATCAGTACATGTACACAGGATCCCCGATCTCTCCTCTATGTTATCTTATCAGTACATGTACACAGGATCCCCGATCTCTCCTCTGTTATCTTATCAGTACATGTACACAGGATCCCCGATCTCTCCTCTGTGTTATCTTATCAGTACATGTACACAGGATCCCCGATCTCTCCTCCATGTTATCTTATCAGTACATGTACACAGGATCCCCGATCTCTCCTCTGTTATCTTATCAGTACATGTACACAGGATCCCCGATCTCTCCTCTGTTATCTTATCAGTACATGTACACAGGATCCCCGATCTCTCCTCTGTTATCTTATCAGTACATGTACACAGGATCCCCGATCTCTCCTCTATGTTATCTTATCAGTACATGTACACAGGATCCCTGATCTCTCCTCTGTTATCTTATCAGTACATGTACACAGGATCCCCGATCTCTCCTCTGTGTTATCTTATCAGTACATGTACACAGGATCCCCGATCTCTCCTCCATGTTATCTTATCAGTACATGTACACAGGATCCCCGATCTCTCCTCTGTTATCTTATCAGTACATGTACACAGGATCCCCGATCTCTCCTCTGTTATCTTATCAGTACATGTACACAGGATCCCCGATCTCTCCTCTATGTTATCTTATCAGTACATGTACACAGGATCCCCGATCTCTCCTCTGTTATCTTATCAGTACATGTACACAGGATCCCCGATCTCTCCTCTGTGTTATCTTATCAGTACATGTACACAGGATCCCCGATCTCTCCTCCATGTTATCTTATCAGTACATGTACACAGGATCCCCGATCTCTCCTCTGTTATCTTATCAGTACACAGGTTTGTTTATAGTCGTTTCTAGGCAGTTGTGTTTAGAGGCTTTTTCTTGAACCCAAAAAAATGCGTTCAGAAGCTGTGTTTAGAGGCAATTGAAGCGCCAAACGCGGCTAAACGCGGCTAAACGCGGCTAAACACAGCTACTGGTGTTTAGCAGCGTTTCATTTAGAGACGTTTTTCATTTTAACACAATTTTTTTTTTTTTGTTTCAAATGCTTCTAGACACAAACACGGCTAAACGGCCGTTTTTAGACACTGATTTCTAGCTGTCAAGTTAAATCGTTCAGGAGAGGTTGAACAACGTCCCGTGTACATGAAGCCTTAAGAGGACCTGTCATGCTTTTTTCTATTATAAGGTATGTTTACATAAATTAAAAGGTGACCCAATTTAGATTTTTTTTTTTTTAAAACAGTGTGAAACATTTTCAGTACATGTACACAGGATCCCCGATCTCTCCTCTGTTATCTTATCAGTACATGTACACAGGATTCCCGATCTCTCCTCTGTTATCTTATCAGTACATGTACACAGGATCTCCGATCTCTCCTCTGTTATCTTATCAGTACATGTACACAGGATCCCCGATCTCTCCTCTCTTATCTTATCAGTACATGTACACAGGATCCCCGATCTCTCCTCTATGTTATCTTATCAGTACATGTACACAGGATCCCCCATCTCTCCTCTGTGTTATCTTATCAGTACATGTACAAAGGATCCCAGATCTCTCCTCTATGTTATCTTATCAGTACATGTACACAGGATCCCCGATCTCTCCTCTGTTATCTTATCAGTACATGTACACAGGATCCCCGATTTCTCCTATGTTATCTTATCAGTACATGTACACAGGATCCCCGATCTCTCCTCTGTTATCTTATCAGGACATGTACACAGGATCCCCGATCTCTCCTCTGTTATCTTATCAGTACATGTACACAGGATCCCCGATCTCTCCTCTATGTTATCTTATCAGTACATGTACACAGGATCCCTGATCTCTCCTCTGTTATCTTATCAGTACATGTACACAGGATCCCCGATCTCTCCTCTGTGTTATCTTATCAGTACATGTACACAGGATCCCCGATCTCTCCTCTGTTATCTTATCAGTACATGTACACAGGATTCCCGATCTCTCCTCTGTTATCTTATCAGTACATGTACACAGGATCTCCGATCTCTCCTCTGTTATCTTATCAGTACATGTACACAGGATCCCCGATCTCTCCTCTCTTATCTTATCAGTACATGTACACAGGATCCCCGATCTCTCCTCTATGTTATCTTATCAGTACATGTACACAGGATCCCCCATCTCTCCTCTGTGTTATCTTATCAGTACATGTACAAAGGATCCCAGATCTCTCCTCTATGTTATCTTATCAGTACATGTACACAGGATCCCCGATCTCTCCTCTGTTATCTTATCAGTACATGTACACAGGATCCCCGATTTCTCCTATGTTATCTTATCAGTACATGTACACAGGATCCCCGATCTCTCCTCTGTTATCTTATCAGGACATGTACACAGGATCCCCGATCTCTCCTCTGTTATCTTATCAGTACATGTACACAGGATCCCCGATCTCTCCTCTATGTTATCTTATCAGTACATGTACACAGGATCCCTGATCTCTCCTCTGTTATCTTATCAGTACATGTACACAGGATCCCCGATCTCTCCTCTGTGTTATCTTATCAGTACATGTACACAGGATCCCCGATCTCTCCTCCATGTTATCTTATCAGTACATGTACACAGGATCCCCGATCTCTCCTCTGTTATCTTATCAGTACATGTACACAGGATCCCCGATCTCTCCTCTGTTATCTTATCAGTACATGTACACAGGATCCCCGATCTCTCCTCTGTTATCTTATCAGTACATGTACACAGGATCCCCGATCTCTCCTCTGTTATCTTATCAGTACATGTACACAGGATCCCCGATCTCTCCTCTATGTTATCTTATCAGTACATGTACACAGGATCCCCGATCTCTCCTCTGTTATCTTATCAGTACATGTACACAGGATCCCCGATCTCTCCTCTGTGTTATCTTATCAGTACATGTACACAGGATCCCCGATCTCTCCTCCATGTTATCTTATCAGTACATGTACACAGGATCCCCGATCTCTCCTCTGTTATCTTATCAGTACATGTACACAGGATCCCCGATCTCTCCTCTGTTATCTTATCAGTACATGTACACAGGATCCCCGATCTCTCCTCTGTTATCTTATCAGTACATGTACACAGGATCCCCGATCTCTCCTCTATGTTATCTTATCAGTACATGTACACAGGATCCCCGATCTCTCCTCTGTTATCTTATCAGTACATGTACACAGGATCCCCGATCTCTCCTCTGTGTTATCTTATCAGTACATGTACACAGGATCCCCGATCTCTCCTCTGTTATCTTATCAGTACATGTACACAGGATCCCCGATCTCTCCTCTATGTTATCTTATCAGTACATGTACACAGGATCCCCGATCTCTCCTCTATGTTATCTTATCAGTACATGTACACAGGATCCCCAATCTCTCCTCTGTGTTATCTTATCAGTACATGTACACAGGATCCCCGATCTCTCCTCTGTTATCTTATCAGTACATGTACACAGGATCCCCGATCTCTCCTCTGTGTTATCTTATCAGTACATGTACACAGGATCCCCGATCTCTCCTTTATGTTATCTTATCAGTACATGTACACAGGATCCCCGATCTCTCCTCTCTTATCTTATCAGTACATGTACACAGGATCCCCGATCTCTCCTCTGTGTTATCTTATCAGTACATGTACACAGGATCCCCGATCTCTCCTCTATGTTATCTTATCAGTACATGTACACAGGATCCCCGATCTCTCCTCTGTTATCTTATCAGTACATGTACACGGGATCCCCGATCTCTCCTCTGTTATCTTATCAGTACATGTACACAGGATCCCCGATCTCTCCTCTATGTTATCTTATCAGTACATGTACACAGGATCCTCGATCTCTCCTCTGTTATCTTATCAGTACATGTACACAGGATCCCCGATCTCTCTTCTGTTATCTTATCAGTACATGTACACAGGATCCCCGATCTCTCCTCTGTTATCTTATCAGTACATGTACACAGGATCCCCGATCTCTCCTCTGTTATCTTATCAGTACATGTACACAGGATCCCCGATCTCTCCTCTGTGTTATCTTATCAGTAGTGGTACATGTACACAGGATCCCCGATCTCTCCTCTGTTATCTTATCAGTACATGTACACAGGATCCCCGATCTCTCCTCTGTGTTATCTTATCAGTAGTGGTACATGTACACAGGATCCCCGATCTCTCCTCTGTTATCTTATCAGTACATGTACACAGGATCTCCGATCTCTCCTCTGTTATCTTATCAGTACATGTACACAGGATCCCCGATCTCTCCTCTGTTATCTTATCAGTACATGTACACAGGTTCCCCGATCTCTCCTCTGTTATCTTATCAGTACATGTACACAGGATCCCCGATCTCTCCTCTGTGTTATCTTATCAGTACATGTACACAGGATCCCCGATCTCTCCTCTGTTATCTTATCAGTACATGTACACAGGATCCCCGATCTCTCCTCTGTGTTATCTTATCAGTACATGTACACAGGATCCCCGATCTCTCCTCCATGTTATCTTATCAGTACATGTACACAGGATCCCCGATCTCTCCTCTGTTATCTTATCAGTACATGTACACAGGATCCCCGATCTCTCCTCTGTTATCTTATCAGTACATGTACACAGGATCCCCGATCTCTCCTCTGTTATCTTATCAGTACATGTACACAGGATCCCCGATCTCTCCTCTGTTATCTTATCAGTACATGTACACAGGATCCCCGATCTCTCCTCTGTTATCTTATCAGTACATGTACACAGGATCCCCGATCTCTCCTCTGTTATCTTATCAGTACATGTACACAGGATCCCCGATCTCTCCTCTATGTTATCTTATCAGTACATGTACACAGGATCCCCGATCTCTCCTCTGTTATCTTATCAGTACATATACACAGGATCCCCGATCTCTCCTCTGTGTTATCTTATCAGTACATGTACACAGGATCCCCGATCTCTCCTCCATGTTATCTTATCAGTACATGTACACAGGATCCCCGATCTCTCCTCTGTTATCTTATCAGTACATGTACACAGGATCCCCGATCTCTCCTCTGTTATCTTATCAGTACATGTACACAGGATCCCCGATCTCTCCTCTGTTATCTTATCAGTACATGTACACAGGATCCCCGATCTCTCCTCTATGTTATCTTATCAGTACATGTACACAGGATCCCCGATCTCTCCTCTGTTATCTTATCAGTACATGTACACAGGATCCCCGATCTCTCCTCTGTGTTATCTTATCAGTACATGTACACAGGATCCCCGATCTCTCCTCTGTGTTATCTTATCAGTACATGTACACAGGATCCCCAATCTCTCCTCCATGTTATCTTATCAGTACATGTACACAGGATCCCCGATCTCTCCTCTGTTATCTTATCAGTACACAGGTTTGTTTATAGTCGTTTCTAGGCAGTTGTGTTTAGAGGCTTTTTCTTGAACCCAAAAAAATGCGTTCAGAAGCTGTGTTTAGAGGCAATTGAAGCGCCAAACGCGGCTAAACGCGGCTAAACGCGGCTAAACACAGCTACTGGTGTTTAGCAGCGTTTCATTTAGAGACGTTTTTCATTTTAACACAATTTTTTTTTTTTTTTTTCAAATGCTTCTAGACACAAACACGGCTAAACGGCCGTTTTTAGACACTGATTTCTAGCTGTCAAGTTAAATCGTTCAGGAGAGGTTGAACAACGTCCCGTGTACATGAAGCCTTAAGAGGACCTGTCATGCTTTTTTCTATTACAAGGTATGTTTACATAAATTAAAAGGTGACCCAATTTAGATATTTTTTTTTTTTAAAACAGTGTGAACATTTTTTTTTAAGTAAAATAATTAAGAAAAAAAATAATTTTTTTACAGCGCCCCGCCCTGACGAGCTCGCACGCAGAAACAAACGCATACGTGCGCAGCGCCCGCATATGAAAACGAACCACACATGTGAGGTATCGCCGCGATCGTTGGAGCGAGAGCAATAATTGTAGCCCTAGACCTCCTCTGTAACTGAAAATATGCACCCTGTAGAATTTTTTAAACGTCGCCTATGGTGATTTTTAAGGTTTAAAAGTTTGTCGCCATTCTGCGAGCGGGGCGCAATTTTGAAGCGTGACATGTTGGGTATCAATTTACTCAGCGTAACATTATCTTTTGACCGCGGGTCCCGCTGACTCGATGTCCGCAGGCATACCCGCGAGGAAGAAGGGGGAAATGCTAATGTAAACAAGCATTTCCCCATTCTGACAGGACACTGATCACAGCTTCCTGTAATCGGAAGCGGTGATCACTGTCGTGTCACACACAGCCCATCCCCCCTACAGTTAAAACAGATCCCTAAGCGCACTTAACCCCTACAGCGCCACCTAGTGGTTAACCCCTTCACTGCCAGTGTCATTTTCACAGTAAGCAGTGCATATTTATAGCACTGATCGCTGTAAAAATTACAATGGTCCCAAAAATGTGTCAAAAGTGACCGATGTGTCCGCCATAATGTCGCATTCACAATAAAAATCGCAGATCGCCACCATTACTAGTAAAAAAAAACTATAATAATAAAAATGCCATAATTCTACCCCCTATTTTGTAGACGCTATAACTTTTGTACAAACCAATCAATAAACGCTTATTGCAATTTTTATTTTATTTTTTTTACCAAAAATATGTAGAAGAATACGTATCGGCCTAAACTGAGGAAAAATATTTTTTTATATATATGTAGCGGGTATCAACATTTAGGGGGAGTATCTGGGTGGTAGCATGGCCCAGATACACCAAATGTTAGGGATTTATGGCTGTTTTTAGTTGCAAGAGATATCAATGGTGTCCAGTTCCCTGCGGCCCCTGGGGTGGCGCTGTTGCCTTGGGCCGGTGTTGAACCATCATTGTAGGGCTGTGCCCTTTGTGTCCTCTCGCGGCAGTTGTACAGCGGGGCAGGGAACCTGCTGTGCTTGCTGGGAGAGGGTATAAAGGGGGGCGGACATCTTGAGCACGAGGTCGTCTGAGCCCCAGGGACCTTCAGCCTGGGGGCTGCTGATGTTCGTCTGTGCCCAGGTGCCCTTGGCCTGGGCGCAAGGGAGTTCGAGTTCCATCCCAGGCACCTTAGGCCTGGGGTGAGGTACTAGCAGAAGGCATGGGGCCCAGTACCTTTGACTGCGTCCCGCATGGGAGAAGATACCTAGGGGCCCACCGAGTGAGGGGACCCGAGTCTTGCCTGAAGAGCCAGCGCAGCATTTGCTGGTGACAGTGCAGGCCTCTGGGGACCGTCCGGATGGATCATCTCCCTAACAGGGGTCACCACTAGAAGGTAGTTCATGTCCTATGGTCTGTGGCAGAGACCCAACATAATTATCCCTTTCCCATTGAGCGGACGCAGATATGCGTCCTCGGCTTTCGGGGGTTATACCGGGATGATGCCTGCATCTGCAGGCATCATCCCGGTACCGTTGTTTAGAGCCGGCGATTGGCTTTCCAGGTATAACAACCGATGCGGCAAAAAGCCGCTCGGTTGTTATACCGGAGGAGCGGGAGGGGACATTCCCGCCGCCTCCGCCGCTCTTACCGGGCCTCCCGTCCCACCGGGAGACCCGATCCACGATCCGCCACCTTGGGCGCCTAGAGAGAGACTGAATCGAAGCCGCGAATGGCTTTGATTCCGTCTCTTCACTGTAACCACGGAAGCGACGTCATGACGTCACGTCCGGGTTACTCGTCTGCCAATGGCGCCGGATTTAAAAAAGTACAAAGTATTCAGAATCGCCGTTTTCGGCGATCTGAATACTGTGAAGTGCAAAGGAGGGATTGGGGGTCTTTTAGACCTCCGATCTCTCCATAAAGAGTACCTGTCACCACCTATTACTGTCACAAGGGATGTTTACATTCCTTGTGAAAGCAATAAAAGTGATCAAATTTTTTTTTTTTTAAAACACTATTTTTTATTATAAAAATAAATAAAATAAATAAGAAAAAAATATTATTTTTTTAAAGCGCCCCTGTCCCCGCGAGCTCGCGCAGCAAAGAAAACGCATACGGAAGTCGCGCCCGCATATGAAAACGGTGTTCAAATCACACATGTGAGGTATCGCCGCGATCGTCAGAGCGAGAGCAATAATTATAGCCGTAGACCTCCTCTGTAACTCTAACCTAGTAGCCATAAAAAAAAATTAAAGCGTCACCTATGGAGATTTTAAGGTACCGTAGTTTGTCGCCATTCCACGAGTGCGGGCAATTATAAAGCATGACATGTTTGGTATCTATTTACTCGGCGTAACATCGACTTACTTTCACATTATACAAAAAAATTGGACTGACTTTACTTTGTAATTTTTTTAAAATTCATGAAAGTTAATTTTTCCAAAAAATTGCGTTTAAAACACAGCTGCACAAATACTGTGTGACATAAAATATTGCATCAATCGCCATTTTATTCTCTAGATTCTCTGCTAAAAAAATATATATAATGTCTGGGGTTTCTAAGTAATTTTCTAGCAAAAAATACGCATTTTAACTTGTAAACACCAAATGTCAGAAATAGGCTTAGGCATGAAAGGGTTAATCAGGTCGGTGGCAGAGACCTCATCATTCACCTGGTCTGTGGCAGGGACCAACCTCACGGTCGGGGCAGCGTCCGTGCGCCAAAAGTTGTTGTGAACTCCTAACCGCTTCTTCTAATCCGAAAGGATTGTGACTGAACCCTCTCCCCACCAAGATTGTGTTTGTAACAACCTGTCTGCTCTCAAAGAGGCATATTTATTCTCTGTGGAAATAAATATAGAAGGTGTACTGTCACCTGGTGTGGGCTTACTTCTCTGGGAGCCAAGTGTTCTACTGTTATACATTCACCTACTGTATCCACCGTCAAGGAAGAGAAGCTGAAGCTCCGGACCGGGACACAGACCCGAAGGTAAAGAACTTAGCTCAAACCTCTACACACACACGAGGTGAGAGCTGGTGGTACACCTCACCCTTCTCCCTGGTACCCCTAGACAACCAGCCGAGAAGAAGGGAGAAAGCGGGTGAGGGCGCTACATATATTTTTTGGGGATATTTATTATAGCAAAAAGTAAAAAATATTGCATTTTTTTCAAAATTGTCGCTCTATTTTTGTTTATAGCGCAAAAAAATTAAAACCGCAGAGGTGATCAAATGCCACCAAAAGAAAGCTCTATTTGTGGGGGAAAAAAAGGACATCAATTTTTTTTGGGAGCCAAGTCGCACGACCGCGCAATTGTCGGTTATAGCGACTCAGTGCCGAATCGCAAAAAGTGGCCTGGTCTTTGACCAGTAAAATGGTCCGGGGCTTAAGTGGTTAAGATATAAAAAAAAACCTTCTGCCTTTACCACCAATTTTAAGTTTAAAGGTCATGTATTGCATTAACATTACAATATATACAGTCATTGCCACATTATTATGCTGGGATAGGGGAACTGAAATCCGGCTGGGCTTGCATAGAACCCCTGTCTGACTCAAATCCCTATCCCATCCCTATCCCATCCCTACTCCCAGATAATGTAAATGATAGTTTTCTTTTAATGCAGAAAAAGTTCTTTCCCTCAGACAATAAAACAAGAATACAAATAAAGCATGTTCAAATAAAATACAATATATATTAGTAAAGCCCCCTTGTTTTCCCCAGTTAGTGGATGACATCTGTGGATTATCTTACCTGTTATAGGAGAGCTGAGATCCAATCCCTCTATAATGTCAGTGTGCAGCGTTCAGATCCTGTGGAAAGAAATTAAATCCTTTGTCAGAGCTCGCCTTATATAGACCAACATAAATTCTTTACCAACTTTCACTTTCACTTTCACATTGAGTTCCTTTGTATTCTCACAGTGGTCTCTTCTGAGAAATCACGTGTTTTAAGTGCAATAATATATTGAAGGTCATACAGTCCATGATTTGCTGCAGGCCAACAGAAAATGAAGTGCAAATACAGTGTAGCGGCCTCACTCTCTCTTTCTCTTTACCGGTTACTATGGCTGTTGTCTAGGGGTACCTGGGAGGGGAGAGTGCAGGTTCACTACGGCCTATGTCCTCTAGTGCGTAGAGGTGAAAGCCAACACTTGAATTACCTTCGGGCCTGTGTTTTGGATGGAGCCTTTGCTTCTCCTCTACTGTCAGTAATAGAGCCCCACACCATGAAAAGTCCAACACTCTTTATTTCTCCAAATAAGTGCACAGCATCAGTTGAACTCTTAAAAAGAACAGACGGGGGTGTGGATACGAGTAGGTCCAGGCACAATGAACTCTCCTATTCCTTTTGCGTGCGAATAGGCTTGGCGCACGGTCTCTGCCACCAACCGTGAGGTTGGCCACTGCCACCGACCGTGTGATCTGTTGAGACCCCTGCCACAGGCCTGAGAGTATGGTCTCTGCCACCGACCGGGTGAACATGAACTACCTTCCTTAAGAAGTTGGCCCCTGTTGGGGAAGGACATCCATCCGGATGGTCTCCGGGGACCCACCCGGCACCAGCAATATGCTGCACCGGATCTACGGGGGTCACCACTCCGGTCCGTTACGCCCTGGATTCAGGCACCCGACACCAGGGGCACCTTAGGACGATCCCTCCCGTGCGGGACCCAGTGGAAGGTACTGGGCCCCAAGCCTTCTGCCAAGTACCTCACCCCAGACCGAAGGTGTCTGGGATGGCACGCGAACTCCACGTGCCCAGGCTAAGGGTGCCTGGACACGTACCACGGACAGCAGCCCTCAGGCTGAAGTTGCCTGGGACTCGGACCTCGTGCTGAAATGTCCGCCCCCTTTAATCCCTCTCCCAGCAAGCACAGCAGGTTCCCCGCCTCGCTGTACAACCGCTGCGAGAGGTCACAAAGGGTACGGCACTGCAGTGGTGGTTCAACCCCGGCCCAAAGTGACAGCGCCACCCGCTGGGCCGTAGGGAACTAGACACCACTGATATCTTCCCACGGATAAAAACAGACCTACTATAACAATTAGGGCATCTGGGTCATACTACCACCCAGATGCTACCCCTAAAAAGTAAATACCCGCTACACTAGTAAATGAACAAATACAGGACTGGGGTCTTTCCTAAATGGTGGTTCCATTTTTTTATCACTAGTTGGGATAGTGTGTCTGTGTGATAGGGGAATTTAAAGGAACACTAAAGGTTCCCGTTTTTTTTTTTTTTTTTAAATAACAAACATGTTATACTTACCTCCACTGTGCAGCTCGTTTTGCACACAGTGGCCCCGATCCTGGTCTTCTGGGGTCCATCGGCGGCTGTCTTGGCTCCTCCCCGCAAGGACTCCACACCATAATGCGAGCGAGCTCGCATGGTGTGGAGTTACTGCGGGTGCGCTACCGTGATACAGCGACGACCATAGCCGCCGACTGTATCACTCGGTCCCGCCCCCCGGCGCGCCGCGTCATTGGATGTGATTGACAGCAGCGCCAGCCAATGGCTGCGCTGCTTTCAATCCATCCAGTGTAGCCAATCGGCGGCCATGCTGAGAACCAAAGAGGATGACGGGGACGAGCGCGGGACTTTCGAGGGGCCAGGTAAGTAAAACGGGGGCTCGGGGGGGGGGGGGCGGTATTGTCAGATGTTTTTTCACCTTAATGCATAGAATGCATTAAGGTGAAAAAACATGTACCTTTACAACCCCTTTAAATTTTTTAATTAATAATATTGTGAGTCACTACCTGGATGAATGTCTGTCTTATATTGCTGTAGCGGGGGTTTTAAATCTAGGGGGCCGTTTGAGTGATAGTTACATTCAAACATTATAATTCTTAAGCCTCGTACACACGGCCGAGAATCTCGTCGAAAAAAACACGTAGTTTTTTTCGACGAGATCCTTGGACAAGAAACTTGTCCCGGCCGAGTGTACAGACGCTCGATTCAAAGAACCCGCGGTTCTTGGAATAGAGCGTACGCGGTGACGTCATCGACTACGACGAGCATGCGCTCGTCACATTCGATGCCGTCGCCGCCATCTTGGTATACCCTACCTATGCCTAGGAAGCTACCGCGCATGCGTCGAATTCATTTCGAACATGCGCGGGCTTCCCGGCGGACAGGTAAGCGTACACACACTCACTTTTCTCGTCGAGAAACAGGCTGACGAGAATCTCAACGAGAAAATAGAGAGCATGTTCTCTATTTTCTCGTCGAGATTACTTGTCGGTTTTCTTGACGAGAAACCATACACACAAACTAATTTCTCGGCAAGACATCTCTGCCAGCAAGTTTCTTGCTGGTTCTTGCCGAGAAACTCGGTCGTGTGTACGAGGCCTAAGGGTTTCACTAACCATTTTTGTCCTCAGGGGGAATGCTGGTGTATAGTTGCCTGTGGCCTGCGGGTGGTGCTATCATCCTATATCTAGCATAGTTCTGTGCCTTGTGTGTCCCCTCTCGACAGAAGTGCGGTGGGTGTGGTCAACCTGCTGTGCATGCCGGGAGAGGATATAAAAGGGGCAGACACCGCCTGATCGGGCTTTCGCGCCCCAGGCACCTTCGGCCTGGGGTGGTGTGTGGTTCTATTCCCGGGTGCCCTAGGCCCAGAGGTCCTGATTCAAGTCCCAGGCGCCTTTGGCCTGGGGCTATGTGTGGCTGTTCCATCTCGGGCACCTTTAGCCCCGGGGTGAGGTACTTTGAAAGGATTGAGGAATCCCAGGGTGCTGCCTTGCGGGGGGGCCCGTATCCTAGATGAGGAGGCCAGGGGAGGACCATTCCGAGGGACTGGTGAGGAAGTCACAGTGAAGGAAGGGGCCCGGTAACTCTCTGGATAGATATCATCTCCTTAAAGAGGCTTACTTTTGTTCAAACAAGTTTTACCAATTCACCAGGTCTGTGGCAGAGACCCCAATTCACCAGGTCTGTGGCAGAGACCCCAATTCACCAGGTCTGTGGCAGAAACCCCAATTCACCAGGTCTGTGGCAGAGACCCCAATTCACCAGGTCTGTGGCAGAGACCCCAATTCACCAGGTCTGTGGCAGAGACCCCAATTCACCAGGTCTGTGGCAGAGACCCCAATTCACCAGGCCTGTGGCAGAGACCCCAATTCACCAGGCCTGTGGCAGAGACCCCAATTCACCAGGCCTGTGGCAGAGACCCCAATTCACCAGGCCTGTGGCAGAGACCCCAATTCACCAGGCCTGTGGCAGAGACCCCAATTCACCAGGCCTGTGGCAGAGACCCCAATTCACCAGGCCTGTGGCAGAGACCCCAACTTAGCGGTTCTGTGGCAGAGAACCAAGTGCCTAGTTCAAGTACCATTCCGGCTGCTAGGATCCACTCTAAGGGAGCCTATCCGGATGGGCTATATCTACTTTGAGAAGATAAGTAGAGACATTCAGATTTGTGTTTGTGCCTGGACATCTCCCACACCTTATGCATACCTCCCAACCCACATGGATTCCGCAGGGACACTGTGTTTTCCCACACAGCAAGAGGCAGAGGAAGGAGGAGGAGTTGTTGATGAACAGTGTTGATGTCCCTGAAGTGTGAAGCCCTGTTGCTGTTGTGCCCCCCCCCCCTCCGCTCAACAGCTTTCTTTCCAAGTCCTGCAAAAACGAAACTGCGGTCCCGCTCAACAATTTAGATGAGAAGTCCCCCCCCCCCCCGCTCAACAACTTTAGTGACAGGCAGTGGAATTTTACTGAATGTCCCGCAGTGGCTGTCCTATTCTCCCTCCAACCTGTTCTATCTCCTGAGAAGCATAAAGAGAAATAAACTCAACGTTGGAGTAGTTACAGCTGGTGTGGGCCTTGGAGTTATTCTCTGGAGAACCTCGCTGTGGAGACCCGTTTATTAACACAGCTCAACCTCTTCACACAGGAGGGTACGGGCTCATAGCACGGTGTGCTGCTTTTCCTGTATTGGAGCCAAAAGCAGGTAAAGGGTTCGTGTGCTACATTACATAATGATATTTATGTGTAGCACTAACCCCGTAGGAGCTGCTGGTTTAGATTTGGGCCTTGCACGTTACCCCACCATTCGTTGTCTAGGGTAGGGTGACCACATTTCCAAACTACCATTCAGGGACACCCTCCCTTCCCAAAAATCAGCTTGTGCTGTAACGAATCACAGCACAGTGATTGGACACAAGAGGCGGGATTTATGATTTCTCCAATCACAAGCAGGGGGCGGGAGTGTGCTCCTCCAGGCATTTCTGGCCAGGACAAGTACTGTCAGTGAGTAAAGCGGTGATGTGGTGGCCTTTTTGGGGGCATCAGATTGGCCCGGGGGGTTGCTGTGTCAGTTTCATTCCGGGACACTGTATTGTCCTGGAATGAAGGTTCCTGGGACAGACCTGCAAAATGCGGGACTGTCCCGGGCAATTCAGGACACCTGGTCACCCTAGTCTAGGGGATGAGAGTCTATAGAAAGTTCAATGTCCACACAAGTCTTATATTGCATAATGATATTTATATATAGCATTGGTGTGGAGGACTTCTCAATGGAATTTTGGGTACTTTGGGGTTGATTTACTAAAGGCTAATAGACTGTTCACTTTGCAACGTGCAGTTGTTCCAGAGCTTAGTAAATGAGGTAAGGCTTCACTTTGTAAAGAGTACCCAATCACGTGCAAGGAAAATAAAAAAAACAGCATTTTTGCTTGCATATGATTGGATGATGGAAGTTACAGTAGCAGAGCTTCTCCTCATTTACTAAGCTCTGGGGCGTGCACACGGGAATATCCGTGACTGCCGGGTCCAGAGGACCCGGCGCATCACAGATCACGGTAAATGGCCGCTGACAGCCGCTGTTTACCACGTAATCGCTCCGTCAAATGACCCCGGTTCCTCTCTCCCCTCTCTGTACCGGTCGGTACAGTGTGAGAGAAGAGGGGGAGAGATCGGATGCAGCAGCGCTGTGGGCTGCATGTGTAGTGCTCACAGCGCTGCTCAGTGAGAACTGCAGCCTCAGCCAGCCAGCCATCCATCCATCCATACTTGGCAATCCCACCATCCATACTTTGCAATCCCGCCATCCATCAGTGGCGGCCCGTCCATATAGGGCGCACGGGCGCGCCCCCCCCCCCAAAGCTATTGGCAAAAAAAAAAGGGCCCTTTAAAAAAATAAAATAAAAATTAAAAGTTCTTTAAATTCGCTGGGCTCGGGCGCCGGCCCCAGTGCACTATGGGAGCGTCATGCCAATGCAATCCCGTGATTGCAGGCGAGGCGCTACATTTGCGCGGTTTTGTGTTGCTTTGGGGCGTATAGCTTATAGCCCCAGCACTCTCATTGGGTCAGTCTTCTGACTGTCTATCTATCTGACCATTAGCAGCCGCCGTAGGACTTATGAGGTGCTTTCCCGGGCAGCCGTGTCACTTTCACTTTCTGTTCCAGTGGGATGTCGGCTCCATGAGGATCTGATGTGATGTGATGTAATGTGATCTGAATATGTCTTTCCTCCACATACCAAGGCTTACAGTAAGTGCCGTTATTTCCCATTTACAGAACCAATCTCCAGTAAGGACGGCCACCTTTGTATATCTGACAGTCACAGAGTATTAGAGTCTGTATCTCACGCTGCTCTTCCCCTCCCCCCCCCTCTCCCCTTTAAGCAGACTGCTTCGGCTGTCTTTTCTCATGGTAACTCATGGCATGGCAGCTACTATGTGGGACTCTGTGATAAGAAGATGTGTGTGTTTCACAGCAACAGGTTGTTTAAAATATGTCAAAAACGGGCAATCAGGCAGGGAAGAAGTTACAAAACATTAAAGTGGTTGTAAACCCTGTAAAAAAAGTTTTTTTATTAATGCTACCTGCAAGACAAAGCCATAATGACCTAGTATGACTACCACTTACCTTAGATCGGGGCCCCTGAAGCCGTCCTCGTCTCCCTCTCCAGCCGCAGCCATCACTGCGGCTGCGGCGATACCCGGAAGGTTACTTCCGGGTTTCGCCGCTTCAGCCAATCACAGTGCCGCTCCGGCTCTGTGATTGGCCGGAGCGGCAAAGACGTCACTCCGCTCATGCGCGCGAGAGCCGTCAAATCCGGCTAAGCCGGATTTGTGAATGGGATTAACCCTGTGAATGTGCCGTTGTCTACGGCGTGAATGTGCTGCTGTTTACGGCGTGAATGCATGTAATTTCTTGCAAATATCTCCTAAACCGTGTAGGTTTAGGCGATATTTCTTGCACCTACAGGTAAGCTTTAATCTAGGCTTACCTGTAGGTGCAAGTTGCACAACTGGGTTTACAACCACTTTAATGTATGGGAGGAGAGAGAGAGAGACGATGCTCTGTAGGGGAAGGTGAGAACAGGCCAACTCAATCACATTATAGGATAATTCATCCATTCCTCACTGACTCAGGTGCCAATATAACTAATGTGCTGCTGGATCCCCTCCACCTCTGTATATAGTGTGCTGTGTTCTCTGTATGTATTGTATGTAATGTGTGTTCTCTGTATGTATTGTATGTAATGTTTGTTCTCTGTATGTATTGTATGTACTGTTTGTTCTCTGTATGTATTGTATGTAATGTGTGTTCTCTGTATGTATTGTATGTATTGTGTGTTCTCTGTATGTAATGTGTGTTCTCTGTATGTATTGTATGTTCTGTGTGTGTACGGTGTGTTCTGTGTATGTATGGTGTGTTCTGTGTATGGACAGTGTGTTCTGTGTATGCTCTGTGTATGCACGGTGTGCTCTGTGTATGTTCTGCATATGTATGGTGTGTTCTGTGTATGCACGGTGTGTTCTGTGTATGTTCTGTGTGTGTGTTCTGTGTATGTTCTGCGTGTTCTGTGTATGTTCTGTGTGTGTGTGTACGGTGTGTTCTGTGTATGTTCTGCGTATGTATGGTGTGTTCTGGGTATGCACGGTGTGTTCTGTGTATGTTCTGCGTATGTATGGTGTGTTCTGTGTGTGTTCTGTGTATGCACAGTGTGTTCTGTGTATGCACTGTGTGCTCTGTATGTATTGTGTGTGCTCTGTGTATAGTGTGTTCGGGTATTGGGAGCCGTGACAGCAGAGGATGGGCAGGTAAGGACCTGGATGGGTTTGTGCCCCCCAATTTTTTTTAGCACCAGCCGCCACTGGATTTTACCCATCCATGCTAACGGTAAGGAAGACCAGCTCTTCATAAGCTTAGTGAGTCGGGTTAGCATGGGTGGGTAATTAGCTGCATATAGATTGCCTGGATTCGCTGTGAATGTGATTCCTAAATAAGTAATTTGTGTCGATGACCAGGTAAATGGAAGGGAGTTCTGTAACTGTGTCTGTAAATCAGGTGGAATGGAGATGTTTAGGGCTTTGGACTTATGGGGATTTATTTTGAGTCCTGAAATTAATCCAAAATTGGTAAGAGTTTCGATGAGGTTCGGAGCCGATATGAGGGGTGAAGTGAGAAATATTAGGACATCGTCCGCAAACATACACAATTTATGTTGATAACCTCTGAGTTCAAGGCCTTTTATATTCTCATTAGAACATATCAATTGGGCTAGGGGTTCTATTGCCAAAGCAAATAGAAGCGGGGAAAGGGGACACCCCTGCCCGGTTCCTCTTTCAATGACAAAGAGGTCAGAGCGGTATCCAGAATAGGAGACGTATGCCGTAGGGTTTTGATATAAAGAGGTGATCCATTGTATAAAATGTGTTCCAAAACCCCACCGGCATAGGATTGAGTTTAGATATGGCCAAGAAAGCGAATCAAACGCCTTTTGGATGTCAATGGAGAGGAAGCAGGCAAGGATGTTGCGGGAACGCGCCATATGGGCTAAAAGGGTAGCGCGTCGTATGTTGTCTCCCGCTTGTCTTGATGGGATAAACCCAGTCTGGTCTTTATGGATTAAGGATCCTATTATTGGGTTAAGTCGGTTGGAAAGAATTTTAGCTAGTATCTTTAAATCTAAATTGAGAATTGATAGGTCTGTAGTTGGACCAGGATGTGTTGTCAGTATTAGGTTTAGGTATCATAGCAATGGATGCTAGGAGGGATTCAGATCTAAAGGAATGGTTTGAGAGGAGGAAATTGAAGGCTCCAACCATAATGGGGGATAGTATAGTAGCAAAACTTTTATAGTAGGTTGCTGAGAAGCCATCAGGGCCTGGTCGTTTATGAGGTTTTAAAGTTTTAATTGCTGTATGGACTTCTAAATCAGAGATTGGCTTATCCAGTATGTCTTTTTGGGCAGCCGATAAAGAAGGGAGTTGAATGGAGAATAGTAGGGTATCAAAATGTTTTTGGTCATATTTATGAGTATCCGATACAAGTTAGCGAGTCCTCTACGGAACTCCTGGAGTATTTTTCTGGGGTTACTGGTAAAGGTGTCTTTAGTAAGTTGAAGTCGAATTGGTTTAGGGGTATAGTCAGCTTTACGTAAGGCTAATGCTAAGAAACTGTTATTCGCTTTCATATAGAAAGAATGTGTAGATTTACGGAGAATTTTCTCGGCCGAATCCGTCAGAAATAGATCGAGTTCTAAGCAAGCTTTTTCATAGATTCGTTTATTAGACAGAGAGGGCAAGTTTTGAAAATTCTCAGAAGCTTTAAAAAATGCTTTGTCAAGTTGTTTATGTAGTTGCTTCTGTAATTTAGGTGGTGTGACGTTTGGCTGATACATACCCCCCTGATGGATGGTTTAAGGGCTTCCCATAATGTTAGGGGATCAATTTCAGTAGATGTATTATTTGTTAGGTAGTCCTGAATAGCTTTTTCTATGTTTTGTCTATAATTTGGGTTAGTGAGTAGTCTGTCTTTCGTACACCATGATCTGGAGTCGGGTCTTGGAACCAGAGAGGAAAAGGTTGTCATGACCGCATCGTGGTCTGACCAGGAACACGGTATGATTAAAGAGTCAAGAATTAGGGGTGAGGTGCCTATACTTATGTAGCGGGGTATCCCCCTTTAATCTCAAGAGACTACATTACCCAAGACATCCCACAGCACCTAGGGTGCATTGCCCTGGAGCAGAGACTGCTGGGGCGGACTTTATAAAGGATAGGCGGAGCTTATTCTCTCTCTTTTGGACACCACCTGCCTAGCAAGTGGAACTCTGTTTGTGACTGCTGTGAGTTCAGGCCCGAAGCCTGGGCACTTTTCTAAAGAGCCTTCCGCCAGTCTAGCGGAACCAAAGGGACATCTTGTCATCCTTGCTGTACTGTTCCAGAAGGACCGAAGACCCGGATGTCGATGGATCCATGTGCTTAGACGCATCGGTGGAAGAAACGGACTTGGACTGGTCCAGCTGGTGAGAGAGGACTTGCTCACAGACAAAGTACTGTATTCCTGTTGCCTTGTTGGATTACAAAGTTTGTTCGTCAAGTGCACCACCGAGAGTTTGCTAGCGAAGATTCCGAAACAGGACTTCGATTTAGTTCAATCAGGCCTGACTGCATAGGTAGACATTGCTGAGCGTTAGTCTGACCACGAGGGGAAGTAACTGAAACCGGGTATCATTAGAGTTGCATAGCGATACATATATACTCTGCTTGTTTGAATACTGTTTATTGCAGGGAGCTGCAAATATCCTGTATAATTCTGTTTTATTACTTACCCATTAGTTTCAGTAAGTACACCTGGGTCAAGTACGCTGGTGTCTGTTTCCTTTACTTAATAAGAGAGTTTATATTATATCAGTGTGTGTTTGCCATAGGACTGTGTCACCAAGCGTTGCCTGTCTCACAGTCCTATATCTCCTTACTAGCTGTGCCACGGGAGGGTAGAGCTGATTGCCAGGGGTTGACAGCGGTGCACTACAGGGCCCAAAAATCAATATCAGCAGCCCTCTTAACTGGGGGTACAGCTATACGTGGGGGCTCGAGTCCGGGATTCCTATACCCTGCACGCTGCAATCAAGCCGGTCAGAAGTACCAGCATGGACCCGCTAGCAATGGAACAGTGGTACGCAGCGGTTGGCACCGATCCAACCGCGGCAGTAGTTATTGTACTCCCGGGGGAAAGATGGCAGGAAGAGGAGATAAAACAGCTCATAATGTTGCTGTCTCCGAGCCACAAAGCATGGGTGATGGATGTCAGGCCAGATCCAGTGATCTCGGTCACATACGCACTAGTGGAATGGAAGGATGAAGTCCCAGAACACTTTAAAAGCCGGAGTATACGGGCCATAGATAATCATATCTATCACTTAGTACATACGCAGGAAGTGAAGGGAGAATGGTTTCAGACACAAAAGCCATCACCCCCGCGGTTATCTCCACCACTATCCCCTAAAGCAGAAAAGTTAAAGGAAGAGTTAAGCCCGAAATCGCCGCTGGCCGCTATAGGGCCTGAACTGTTGAATGCTCTAGGAGACTTTGTAACCAAGTGTCAGAGAAGCAATACGGTGCATGTGGAAGCCGGTTACTGGAAGCTCCGCATCTTCTCAGGTAAGCAACCAGTGCCTGCCGAAGAAGAAGAATTCGACACCTGGATCGAACAGGCGATGCAGGCGGTAGAAGGATGGGAGGTACCAGAAGCGCAGAAGAAGCAGCGCATCAGCGAAAGTCTGAAGGGCGCCGCTGCTGAAGCGGAGAAGAACCTTAGGCTCAGCAACGCTACTTGTACCGCATACGATTATCTGGCTATGCTGCAAGAGGGATTTGGCCAGCTGGAAAAGGTGACTGAACTGATGTACCAGTTCGAACATACCCTCCAACAGCCAGGAGAAAAGTTATCCGAATATGTACGGAGGTTAAACCGGATGCTATGCCAAATTGTCCTCAAGAAGGGGATGCTGCCGCAGGTCATAGACGCAACCCGAATGAAGCAGATCCTGAGGGGAGCCCTGCGTTCAGATCCAGTTTGGCTCCACTTGAAGACCTCTGAAGGAGTGATGGCTTTGAGTTACCCAGATCTTGTACGGATCATAAGAGATGAAGAAGCCCTCTTAAAGGATCAGCAAGGAGCTGAGAAGACCACTACCCTCCCCGCGGTGGGAGTCAGATCAGCCATGGCCACTGAACGGGACTCAGAAGTGGAGGCCCTGAAGTCCCAAATGTCCCAAGTGCTGGATCTTTTGACCGCACTCCTGTCTAAAAACTCAGGAATGAAGGAACCCGAGGAAAATAGGAATGAACCACGCCAGAGCAGTTCAACATCAACCTCCCCACAGAAGAAAAGAGAGATTGTCTGTTTCAATTGTGGAGGAGTTGGCCACCCTGGAAGAGTGTGCTCCAGTCCAAGGAAGAACAGAGGCACAAATTCGCAGCCGGCGGAAAACTTCAGAGGGCCCCGGTGAAGGAGTCAGCCGGGCGCCCGCTATTCACAGAAAGCTCCACTAAGATTCAGAAAGAGGAAAAAGTAAAGGGAAAGGGGAACAGAGCCCCTCTCAAACCACTCAATATCCCCTGTCAGGAGTAGGGATGAGCCGAACACCCCACCCCGGTTCGGTTTGCACCAGAACCTTCGAACGGACCGAAAGTTCGCGCGAACGTTAGAACCCTATTAAATACAATGGACGCGAACGTTCGAAATCTAAAGTGCTAATTATAACGACTAATATGCATGTTATTGTCCTAAATAGGGCTTGGGGACCCGGGTTCTGCCCCAGGGGACATGTATCAATGCAAAACAAAGTTTTAAAAACGGATGTTTTTCGGGAGTAGTCATTTTAATGATGCATAAAGTGAAAAAAAATAAAAAGTGAAATATTCCTTTAAATATCATACCTGGGGGGTGTCTAAAGTATGCCTGTGAAGTGGCATGTGTTTCCCGTGTTTAGAACTGTCCCTACACAAAATTACATTTGTAAAGGAAAAAAAGCCATTTAAAACTGCTTGCGGCTTTAATGTAATGTCTGGTCCCGGTAATATGGATGAAAATCTTTGAGAAAAATGGCATGGCTACCCCATAACCCCCCCCCCCCACCCCAGCCCATTACCAGCCCCTTTGGGGCTTGTATGGATATTAAGGGGAACCCCGCACACAAAATAAAAAAGGCCCTATATACTCTGAACAGCAGTATACAGGCGGTGCAAACAAGACAGGGACTGTAGGTTTGTTCTTAAAGTGGAAGTAAACCCATCGATTTAACAGTTTCAAAAAGCAGTTACAGTCCCGGCATGCCGGGAATGCTAACTGTCACATTGGTTGTGCTCTCAACCAAACTGTCAAACCATCCAATGGCTGGTGTCATAACTGATCACATGTGCAGCATTATGGCAGTTGAAGATTAAACAGAGGCCAAGATGGCAGCTTCCCTGCCTGAAAATGATAGGAGGGTTTACTTCCACTTTAAGTAGAATCTGTTTGTAATTTTGAACACGAACATTGTTTAAGTGTAGCTCCAGCCAAAAAATCTATTTTTAAGCTCTTTCCCTCTGGAAAACATAGGGAAGGGTTATCACCCCTGTAACATTTGTTTTGCTGTCTGTGCCCCTGTTCAGAACATTTCACCTCACTTTCCGTCCGAATGACAAATGTTTTTGAAAAGCGGGGTTTTTATTGAAACAAGGATTGGTGATAAAGCATCAGTAGAGAGGAGACACCTTTTTCCCATATTAACTCTTACAGGAGAGAATTTCCCTTCCTAGGGGTAGATTTCCTCTCACTTCCTGTTGTCTGCTTCCGTTTGCAAGTAGGAGTCGTTTGTAAGTTGGATGTTTGAAAGTAGGGGCCTGCCGTATATACTCTGCTGAAATTTGCCCCTTACATGTTGGTGTTGCCACAACACTGTGAGCCCTCACAGTTATTCTTGGTGGGCGCTGGAACGCCCTGCTGTGAACTATTATATCAGGAATTGTATTTACATGCCATTGTTGAACAGTGGTAGGAAAAATTGGGCCTTTGGTGGTGGTGCTGGTGCCACAACACTCACAGTTACTCTTGGTGGGCGCATGAATGGTCCCTGCTGTGAATTATTAGATCAAGATTTGTAATTGCATGCCCCTGTTGAACAGGGGCTGAAAAATTGGGCCTTTGGTGGTGGTGGTGGTGTTGTCACAACACTGTAAGCCCTCACAGTTACTCTTGGTGGGCGCAGGAATGGGCCCTGCTGTGAATTATTAGATCAAGAATTGTAATTACATGCCCCTGTTAAACAGGGGCAGAAAAATTGGGCCTTAGGCACTGGTGCCACAACACTGCAACCCCTCACAGATACTGTACTTGGAGCACAGCAATGAGCCCCGTTGCAAAGTATTGCATCAAAAATTGTAATTACACGCCCCTGTTAAACAGGGGCTGAAAAATTGGGCCTTAGCCACTGGTGCTGGTGCCACGACACTGCAACCTCTCCCAGATACTCTAGTTGGAGTGCAGGAATGAGCCCTGCTGCAAAGCATTGCATCAAAAATTGTAATTACATGCCCCTGTCAAACAGGGGCTGAAAAATTGGGCCTTAGGCACTGGTGCCACGACACTGCAACCTCTCCCAGATACTCTAGTTGGAGTGCAGGAATGAGCCCTGCTGCAAAGCATTACATCAAAAATTGTAATTACATGCCCCTGTTAAACAGGGGCTGAAAAATTGGGCCTTAGCCACTGGTGGCGGCACCCAGAAACAAAAAAGTTCTTCCAAGCTATCATCAAGAATCGGATCATTGAGGAGGAGGAGGATAGTCAGTCAACATAACAGGACAGTCACTCAGCATCAGCATCAGCATCAGTCTTGAAGGGATGTGACATTTGAAAATAAAATATTCTGTTATATCAGCTTCAGGTGCTTGGTAGCTGGTGGTGATCCAAGACTGGTTCATCTTTATGAAGGTCAGTCAATCAACCGAGTCGGTGGACAGGCGCACCTTGTGATCCGTGACAAAGCCTCCAGTAGCACTGAATGTGCGTTCCGAAAGAACTCTGGATGCAGGACAGGCCAGTAGCTCAATTGCATACTGTGCAAGCTCTGGCCAGTGATCCATCCTCAAGACCCAGTAAGCCAGAGGATTTTCGGTGGGGAAGGTGTCCAAGTCTGACCTTGCCCCTAGGTATTCCTGCACCATGTATATCAGACGCTGGCGATGGTTGCTGGAACCGATCATACCTTGGAGCTGCGGACTAAAAAATTGTCTGAACGCATCGATCAGACGGCCACCTTCTCCACCGCTCCTTCTGCTACTGACCGAAGCCTCAAAACTCGTTGTCCAGGACCAGGAGTTTGTAACCTCCCAGTCTCTGGGAACGCGTTGCACAGACCTTTCTGCAAGGCCTCCCGGAGTTGTCTCATCCTCTGGTCCCTCTGCAACGGCAAGATAAGGTCCGCAACCTTACTCTTGTACCGTGGATCAAGGAGAGTGGCCAGCCAGTAATGGTCCCTCTCCTTGATCCGAAGAATACGAGGATCCTTCCGCAGACTTTGCAGGATCAGGGAGGCTATGCAGCGTAGGTAAGCTGAGGCATTCGGTCCGGAGTCCTCTGGGTCACTAAGAACGACATGATCCGCAGCCACCTCCTCCCAGCCACGTACAAGTCCACGGGTTTCTTGGGACTGTAAATCATCCCTAATAAACTGCTGCTGTTGATGCTGAGTGCCATGCTCCACCTCCATGCTGACACAATCCTCCTCCTCCTCATCCTCGTCCTGTGGGACAGAAGGAACACTGTCTGGGTTAAAGGGGGCCTTGAGAGGCAAGGAAGTCCTCCTCTTCCTGCCTCTGTTCTGCCTCAAGTGCCCTGTCCATTATTCCACGCAGCGTATGCTCCAACGGGTAGACAAGAGGTACAGTGTCACTGATGCATGCACTGTCACTGCTCACCATCCTCGTGGCCTCCTAAAATGGTGCCAGGACAGTGCATGCATCCCTGATCATGCCCCACTGGCGTGGTGAAAAAAAACCAAGCTCCCCTGACCCTGTCCTGGTGCCGTAGTCGCACAGGTACTCATTGATGGCCCTCTGCTGCTTGTACAGCCGCTGCAGCATGGCCAACGTTGAGTTCCACCTGGTGGGCATGTCACATATAAGGCGGTTCTTGGGCAGGTTCAACTCCTTTTGCAGCTCAGCCAGCCGAGCACTGGCATTATATGATCTGCGGAAATGCACACAGACTTTCCTGGCCTGCCTCAGGACATCCTGTAAGCCCGGGTACCTGCCCAAGAACCGCTGCACCACCAGGTTAATGACGTGAGCCACACAGGGCACATGGGTCAGTTGTCCCTGTCGGAGGGCGGAGAGGAGGTTGGTGCCATTGTCGCAAACCACCATTCCTGGCTTAAGCTGGCATGGCGTCAACCACCTCTCGGCCTGCCCCTGCAGAGCAGACAGAACCTCTGCCCAAGTGTGGCTCCTGTCCCCCAAACACACCAGTGCAAGCAAGGCATGGCATCTTTTTGCCTGCATACTTGCGTACCCCCTTGAACGCCTACGGAGCACCGCTGGTTCCGAGGACAAAGCACAGGAAGAGGCCATGGAGGAAGAAGAGGAGGGGGTGGAGGAGAGAGGTGTGTCACAACCAGTAGTAGCATTTTGGAGGCGTGGCGGCGGAACAACCTCCAACACTACTGCACCTTGTCCTGCATCCTTCCCAGCTGCCAAAAGAGTGACCCAATGGGCCGTGAAAGAAAGGTAACGTCCCTGTCCATGCCTACCGGACCATGAGTCAGCGGTAATATGCACCTTACCGCTGACCGCCCTGTCCAGTGAGGCATGGACATTGCCTTCCACATGCCGGTAGAGAGCCGGAATCGCCTTCCATGAGAAAAAGTGGCGTTTGGGAACCTGCCACTGAGGAACCGCACATTGCACAAACTCACGGTAGGGGGCCGAGTCCCCCAACTGAAAAGGCAGCAGTTGTAGTGCTAGCAATTTAGCCAAGCTAGCATTCAACCGCTGGGCATGTGGATGGCTGGGAGTGAACTTCTTTCGATGGTCCAGCAGCTGGGGCAGGGAAATTTGCCTGCTAGAATCGGACGTCGGTGTACTGCTAGCAGAGTGCCCGCAAGTACTTGGCTGTGACACACCTAATTCTACACCTTCATTCCTCTCAGTGCAGGTTTCAGAGAGGACTGAAGGTATAGTGGGGTTGGAGATCCCAGCTGATGAGGAGCAAGGAGAGGTCTGCTTTGTTTTTTGGTGTGGGTCTTTAAGGTAAGCTTGCCACGAGCTGCATGGCAGGTCAACATATGTCTGGTCAAGCATGTGGTGCCCAAGCGGCTGATGTTTTGGCCACGCGAGATACGCTTGAGACATATGTTGCAAACAGCAGCGGTGCGATCTGATGCACTCGACTCAAAAAAGGCCCACACCAAAGAACTTTTGGAATAACGGGCAGAGGCAGCGCCCTGCACAGGCGGAGCTCTGCGGTGTGATTCAGTCGGTGTGCTGCCCTTACGCTGGCCCCCCGAGGGCATCCTGCCTCGTTGGAGATGTGCCTCCTCCTCATCCTCCTCCTCTCTCCTATCAGGCACCCACGTGGAGTCAGTGACCTCATCATCCCCTCCCTCCTCATCACTGAAGCCAATCTGGCAGTATGCTGCAGCTGCCGGAACATGACTGCCAGATTGCTGTCCTTCTTGAGCATCCCCTCTCTCTGCTCTCACACTACTGCCTTCCTCTAGCTGGGTATCATCATCAGACCCTTTGAAAACGCTGGGCATCCTCGTGAAGCATGTACCCAACACTGTGCTCAAACAGTTCGGGGGACTCCTCAGGAGGACATGGTGGGTCTAGGGAAGGAGTGACTGATGATGACATTGATACAAGGGAAAAGGACGCTTTGGCAGCTGCTTTGCCAGTACCCTGAGCCTGGGTGAGAGAGGAGGATGAGGAGGGTTTGGTCATCCACTCTACCAAGTCTTCGGCATGATGCGGCTCAACACGTTCAGCTGCCGAAAATAATGACAAGCGTGTCCCATGGCCACGTGCTGATGACGATGCACCGCGTCCACGACCAGCACTGTTGTCTCTAGACACAGAGCCTGCTTGCCCTCTTTTATTGGCTCCTGACTGTCTGCCTCTCCTTGTTGGCCTTCCAGACATTCTAATGGCCTGCAGGGAGATGGGGAAAACCAGCAAAGAGGGGTAGCTTCAGGTGTATATTGTGCAGGAGGCACACTATGCCCACTGTAAGTGCTGCAGATGCCTGTTAGTGTAACACAAAAGAAAAAAACCACAAGCAATAAAGGGTAGCTTCAGGTGTATACTGTGCAGGAGGCACACTACGCCCACTGTAAGTGCTGCAGATGCCTGCCTGTGTTACACAACAGGAAAACACAGCAATAAGTGGTAGCTTCAGGTGTATACTGTGCAGGAGGCACACAACGCCCACTGTAAGTGCTGCAGATGCCTGCCTGTGTTACACAACAGGAAAACACAGCAATAAGCGGTAGCTTCAGGTGTAAACTGTGCAGAAGGCTTAGCAAAAATGACACTGACACTGTCCCCTGCCTATCCTTCTCTGTCCCTGCACGCCAACACACTGTAAATGCACAAGGTTTAGCAAAGAATATCACTGACACTGTCCCTGCCTATCCTTCTCTCTCCCTGAACGCCAACACACTGTAAATGCGCAAGGTTTAGCAAAGAATATCACTGACACTGTCCCTGCCTATCCTTCTCTCTCCCTGCACGCCAACACACTTTAAATGCACAAGGTTTAGCAAAGAATATCACTGACACTGTCCCTGCCTATCCTTCTCTCTCCCTGCACACAAGGTTTAGCAAATAATATCACTGACACTGTCCCTGCCTATCCTTCTCTCTCACTGCACACAAGGTTTAGCAAAGAATATTACTGACACTGTCCCTGCCTATCCTTCTCTCTCCCTGCACGCCAACACACTACACAAGGCTGCCGCGCTGGCGGCCTTTTATAGTTATTATGGCTCTCCTCGCTGCCGGCGTTGTGATTGGCCAAGCATGCGGGGTCACAGTGCATGCTTGGCCAATCACAGTGCCGGCAATGCACTGCGATGGCGCAGTGTATTGTGGGCCGTTCGCGTCACACGAATTTGGCACAAACGGCCCACAAAGTTCTTGTTTCGCCGAACAGGCGAACAGACGATGTTCGAGTCGAACATGCGTTCGACTCGAACACAGAGCTCATCCCTAGTGTCAGGCATTAGTGAACAAGAGTTAAGACAAGAGTTACACAGTTTATTTGACTATGTCATATCTGAAAGCTGGCAGCTCAGTCCAAAAAGTAGATGGCCCCCCTGGATGATGCCTGAAGAAAGATGGCCCAATCCTTCTGGAGAGACAAGCAGATGAAGGCAATGTCAGGGGAGTACTGTGATCTCTATTAGAGGTAATAAATATCTGGAAGCGTTAAATATTACCAATCGTGCAGTTAACAGGCAAAGTATATCTGATGATAGATCAGCTTTAAACAGACAATATAAATCAGTTACTTACACTTACCCATCCCTATCTCTTAAACCCCCGAACATCACTCATTCCAAAATATAACAATCTAGTTTTCTTAGATAAAGCAAAAGAAAGATAACGAGAAAAGCTTTATTTATCCAAATCATACAGGAAGTAAAAAATGAGAAGGAAACATTACTGATTAACAAGAATATGCAACATGATTATAAACACTTAAAAGCATTTTTATTCCCCACCCGCCCTCCCCTGTCCTCTCTCGCCCTCCCCTGTCCTCTCTCGCCCTCCCATGTCCTCTCTTGCCTCTGTGCCCTCTTCGACTACATTTTCCTTTCCTTTCTTTTCTGTAATTAAGAAATTGGAAAATAGTTTAGGTGAGCTCAGGACTCGGTACAACGGATCTACCCCTCAGCTGCTACAATACATAGACCATATTCGCACAGATTTTATGCTGAGACTGTCTTGTCCGAGATAATTTACAATCCTGTTTATTGAATGTAAAATTCCACTGTATGAGTAACGCTATTGTTTACACATTGTTGCTGAAATAACCTGGACTTGCCCTTTGTGGTTTTGTGATTTAAATAAAATATTTGAAAAAAAAGCATTTTTATTTGAAATCCATAAGGCTATATATATTTTTTTTAAAAATGCACATAGTGATGTGTCCATTGAAAATGCATGAATGTTCTGTGTGCTTGGGGCAAATAAACAAATGGCATTAGGCCATTTCCTGTGCTGGATGAGTGTTTTTCAATGATTTAAAATGGAAAATACCACATTGGTCACTAAATGGTGCTAAATCTAGGAAATTCCATTCATATTTAGCTAGTGGCCAAATTTGCTATTTTCATCAGAGTGAGCAAAATAATTTCTGTATGTTATAATGGACGGGCTGTTTAGGTCTATGAATGTAACCATACAGTAACAAATACCTAAATACTATGGGGGGGGGGGGGGGGTTACCGAAACTGGAACAGACAGAATCTGGAGCAGCTGTTCATTTCAAGCAATCAGTTTCTATCTTTAACTTGTTCAGTAAGAGCCCATTCACACAGGGGTGTCTTTGGATCCGACTCCAAATCGCCCCAGGTCGCCCCTAGTCGCCTCAGGTCGCGCTGGCTGAAGAAATCAATGTAAGTTAATGGAGCCGTCCTTATGCACACTACTGCAGTCGCTCCGACTTCAAAAAAGGTCCCTGTACTACTTCAATCCGGCTCCTAGGCGACCTGTAACCATTCATTTCAATGGGAGTCGCCTCTCACTGTCTTAATAGGAGCGACTCTCCAGGAAGAGAACATACATTTCTCCTGCAAAACTCTCTCTCCCCCCTCCCTCCCACAGAGCTGATTCTTGTTTGATTGGCCACTGGAATGTCTCTTGTCCTGCAGGCAACTTGGAGTTGCCTTGTAAATAGCCCCAGGTCGCGCTGTAATTCATACTCAGGTCGTGTCTGAGTTGCCTCATAAAATCACGCTGGAAGTCGTGTTGCCCCTGTGTGAATGGGCTCTTAAGCTTTGAAAATAAAATCTAGAAGCTGATTGGTTGTCATTCATAGTTGCTCCAGATTCTGTCTGCTCCAGTTTTGATAAAATACCCTCAATATAAACTCCAACGTTATTGGGGAACGCTGTCCTCTTCAGGGCATGCACATCCATTACAAATACTTTAATCAACTTTATTGTACAAAAGCTTCCCTAGCTCTGTTCTGTAGATACTGAGATTATTTATTTTAATACAAATGCTGAAATCCATCCAGTGCTAAATGGAAGTTCTGTTTTATAATCTTATAATCTATAGCACAATAAAACCAATAAACATATATACATTACTAGTAGGGATGAGCTTTGAGTTTGAGTCAAACTTTTCCAAAATAAAGTTTTCAAAACGGCAGTCTTTTCGGGAGCAGTGATTTTAATAATGCTTAAAGTGAAACAATAACAGTGAAATATTCCTTTAAATTTCTTACCTGGGGGTGTGTATAGTATGCCTGTAAAGTAGCGCTTGTTTCCCGTGCTTAGAACTGTCCCTGCACAAAGTGTTATTTCTGAAGGAAAAAAAGTCATTTAAAAGCACTCACAGCTATAATGAGTTGTCGGCTCCCGGCAATACAGAGAAAACAACAAAACAATACTCCTGCGCTCTGATGTCTTGGTGTATGCGGGGCGTGTCGATCATTCCTCAGTAAACAGGCAACACTTTAGGAATCTTGCAGCCCTCCTCAGAACTATGGGTGTTCATACAACTGTAAAAAAACAAAAAACAGGAGGGCGCACCGACCTAGTGTATTACCAGATAAAATCTTTATTAAAATGTATAAAAACAGCAATGGTCCTACTCACAAGCAGAGCGTTAAAATGAGCTTTTTCTAGTGACCAGCCTGAATCATAGGACGACTGAAGTTAAAACTCGATGACCAGGGAGATAGATGGTACCTCAAATGTGCTGGACGGCTGACGCGTTTCCGGGGCGCACCCCTTTCTTCAGAGCCTACACAGCTTGTGGTATCCTATTCTCATGGATAACCCCACACATATAGATATACACACACTCATGTCCACCAAGGAGGCCCCGACCCATCGTCCCCACCCCAATAGGCCCCGCCCCTACAAACTCCACCCCCAGAGGTGTGTCTCATGATTAACCCATAGGGGTGAATCAGAAATTAAATATAATTCGACATGCTATGTGACACCAATTGTGCACTAGAGTAAAACAAATCATTTCACATCATAGATACATATAAAATAGTGGTGGAGGATAGAGGTTCAAATTCAAAGGACCAGTGTGCCACTAATGATCAAAATACTCCTAGCAAACTTGTACCCAAACCCCCACTGATCCCGCATCACAGGGTGACCAGGTAGGCTAGTAGTATACAACAGATATGTAACAAGCATCTAATTGTGCCCGAACGAACCGCTTACCGTATGCAGCAGGGGCCAACAGTAGATGCAAAGGTGTCCAATGATCTGCCAGTGGGAGAGATGCATCTAGGATTCCACTCACTGCATCCTATACCTAACCTTCTATTAAGGGAGAGAGGCACATTCGGAGCTTTGGACTAGAAGTGCGGGTGTTACAAACTTTTCCACCCGCACTTCCTGTTTGTCAGTGGTGCGGCCTGATTGGGCGAATGCCAGGCCTCGATCTGGATGCCGAGTCGGAAGTGCGGGTGTGTTTGCGTTCCACCCGCAACTTCCGGTAGCACTACAGTGAATGCGCTCGCCCCTCCTATCACTCCTAGGGGCGGAGTGCAGAGGAGGCTTGTCCAAAGCATGGAATGGGTCGCAATTGCCTAGAGGTGTGGGTGTCACTAGCGTGTCTACCCGCACTTCCGGTCGCGTCCCTGTTTGTCTATAGCACAGCCTGATAAGGCAAATACCAGGCCTCGATCTGGATGCTAAACTGGAAGTGCGGGTGTGTTTGCGTTCCACCCGCAATTTCCGGTGAAACCACAGTGTACACACCCGCTCCTCCTATCACTCTTAGGGGCGGAGTGTAAAGGAGGCCTGTCCAATGACAAGGAGAAAAAAAAAAAAAAAAAAGGGGGGGGGGGGAGAGAGGAGCCTCCTCCATGCACACACGCACACACACGAGGCCTGGTATTTGCCTTATCAGGCTGTGCTATAGACAAACAGGGACGCGACCGGAAGTGCGGGTAGACACGCTAGTGACACCCACACATCTAGGCAATTGCGACCCATTCCATGCTTTGGACAAGCCTCCTCTGCACTCCGCCCCTAGGAGTGATAGGAGGGGCGAGCGCATTCACTGTAGTGCTACCGGAAGTTGCGGGTGGAACGCAAACACACCCGCACTTCCGACTCGGCATCCAGATCGAGGCCTGGCATTCGCCCAATCAGGCCGCACCACTGACAAACAGGAAGTGCGGGTGGAAAAGTTTGTAACACCCGCACTTCTAGTCCAAAGCTCCGAATGTGCCTCTCTCCCTTAATAGAAGGTTAGGTATAGGATGCAGTGAGTGGAATCCTAGATGCATCTCTCCCACTGGCAGATCATTGGACACCTTTGCATCTACTGTTGGCCCCTGCTGCATACGGTAAGCGGTTCGTTCGGGCACAATTAGATGCTTGTTACATATCTGTTGTATACTACTAGCCTACCTGGTCACCCTGTGATGCGGGATCAGTGGGGGTTTGGGTACAAGTTTGCTAGGAGTATTTTGATCATTAGTGGCACACTGGTCCTTTGAATTTGAACCTCTATCCTCCACCACTATTTTATATGTATCTATGATGTGAAATGATTTGTTTTACTCTAGTGCACAATTGGTGTCACATAGCATGTCGAATTATATTTAATTTCTGATTCACCCCTATGGGTTAATCATGAGACACACCTCTGGGGGTGGAGTTTGTAGGGGCGGGGCCTATTGGGGTGGGGACGATGGGTCGGGGCCTTCTTGGTGGACATGAGTGTGTGTATATCTATATGTGTGGGGTTATCCATGAGAATAGGATACCACAAGCTGTGTAGGCTCTGAAGAAAGGGGTGCGCCCCGGAAACGCGTCAGCCGTCCAGCACATTTGAGGTACCATCTATCTCCCTGGTCATCGAGTTTTAACTTCAGTCGTCCTATGATTCAGGCTGGTCACTAGAAAAAGCTAATTTTAACGCTCTGCTTGTGAGTAGGACCATTGCTGTTTTTATACATTTTAATAAAGATTTTATCTGGTAATACACTAGGTCGGTGCGCCCTCCTGTTTTTTGTTGTTTTAATACAGAGAAAAGTCATTGATAAAAAATAAATAGAAAATTGGTGTGGGTCACCCCAAATTCAATTACCAGGCCCTTCAGTTCTGGTATGGATATTAAGGGGAACCCTGCGTCAAATAAAAAAAAATTACGTGGGGTTCCCTCCAAATATCCATACCAGACCCTTTATCTGAGCACGCAACCTGGCAGGCTGCAGGAAAAGATGGGGGGACGAGAGAGCGCCCCCCCCTCCTGAACTGTACCAGGCCACATGCCCTCAACATGGGGAGGATGCTTTGGGGGTCTGTGACCCCTCAAAGCACCATGTCCCCATGTTGATGGGGACAAGGGCCTCATCCCCACAATCCTTGCCCGGTGGTTGTGGGGGTCTGCAGGCAGGGGACTTATCGGAATCTGGCAGACCCCTTTAACAAAGGGGACCCCCAGATCCCGGCCCCCCCCTATGTGAATTGGTAAGGGGTACATTGTACCCCTACCATTTCACAAAGAAAGTGTAAAAATAAAAAATATAACACACAGACACCGTTGGGAAAAGTCCTATATTAAAAATAAAAAAATATTCCAGCGGTGGTAATCCACTCTCGTCCCTCGTCTCCCCTCTTTTCCTGCGGCCTGCCAGGTTGCGTGCTCGGATAAAGAGTCTGGTTTTTGGGGGGGAACTCCACGCCATTTTTTTTTATTTGGCATGGAGTTTCCCTTAAAATCCATACCAGACCTGAAGGGTATGGTATGGATATTTGTGGGGAACCCCACGTCTATTTTTTTTAAATTTGACGCAGGGTTCCCCTTAATATCCATACCAGACCTGAAGGGCCTAGTAATTGAATTTTGGGGGACCCCCACGCATTTTTTTTTTCATTATCAATGACTTTTCTCTGTATTGCCGGGAGCCGACAATTCATTATAGCCGCGAGTGCTTTTAAATTACTTTTTTTTTCTTCAGAAATGACACTTTGTGCAGGGACAGTTCTAAGCACGGGAAACAAGCGCTACTTTACAGGCATACTATACACACCCCCTAGGTACTAAATTTTAAGGAATATTTCACTTTTATTGTTTCACTTTAAGCATTATTAAAATCACTGCTTCCGAAAAAACGTCAGTTTTTAAAACTTTTTTTGCATTTATACATGTCCCCTGGGGCAGGACCCGGGCCCCCAAACACTTTTTATGACAATAACTTGCATATAAGCCTTTAACCTCCCTGGCGGTATGATGCTGTCTGGAATTTTGTACCAAAAGCGGTACAATTATTTTGCATGGAAATTTGGTGTTATGTATTGTAGGCCTGCAATTCGTAGTATTTACTTACATTATAATATAATAAATAACTATAAATTATTAAAACAAATAGTAATGTAATTATTATAAAAATTATTCACTAATGTAATCAAATCAAAAACACTGAAATTTGCTTAGTTGCAGAATTGTCGCTGTCATTACTTTTGGTGTTTGATGACGAATTTCCCCACAAATTGCTATCGCTCAATTCTGCGAGTGATTCTAATTTATTATTCTAATTTATTATTTATTATTTATTATTCTAATTTATTATCGCTGTTTTCTATTTGGTCTAAAACCACTTTTGACGTAAACGGACACTTTTTCGTTGCTATGGACAATCTCCAGTTTCCAGGCGAAAAGAACAGTTTTTATAATATAAAACTGCATGCAGGACACTGGACAGAGCACTAGGGACAACGGGGATGTGTAATTATTGGATACAGTACTGTAATCTGTAAGATTACAGTATACTGTATGTGTACTGTGTTTTAACTTTTTTGAATTTGCCGCCTAACTCCGCCCCCGTGCGCCTCGCTGCTCGGGAACGGAGCTCGGCGGCACTCGGCAGTCACCAGTGTGTGAATCGAGCGAGATGACAGCTTGCACACACAGCGGGACACATGGCAGGATCCAGGGGACAAGGTAAGTAACTTCCCCTGTATCCTGCAGTGCGATCCCGAGTCTGGCTCGGGGTTACCGCTTTGGGTATTAAAAATCCACCCCGAGCCAGACTCGGGATTACCACCAGGGAGGTTAAAATTAGCACTTTAGATTTTTCATGTTCGAGTCCCATAGACTTTAACGGGGTTCGGATGCTCGAACAAATTTATTGCCTGTTCGCAAGTTCTGGTGCGAACCGAACTGGGGGGTGTTCGGCTCATCCCTATTTACTAGAGAGATATATCAAATTTATGAAGCAACTATAACATTTCCAGTGCAGTGCTAGGAATGCCATATTCAATGGATACAACAATCACCTGTAATCAGGGCTTTTTTTCTCAGAGAACAGGTGCAGGAACTCCCCTTTTCTGAGTCGCCCTTTTAGAGAATACAGAACCAAGTATCATTTTGTGGTGATAATAAATTTGTATAGAATATGTTAATGATAGCTAGAAAAACAGTAACATTTATTCCCTGTAGCCAGTAACAATAGAGCCCCCTTCCAGCAGCAATAGATCTTCCACACAACAATGGAGCACCCAAAACAAACCCCCCCCAGCAGCAACAATTGACCACCAGCAGCAACAACAGATCTCCCCACAGCCAGCATCAATAGACTCTCCAGCAGCTAGCAACAATAGGCCCCTCCCTCAAAAGTAGTTCTCTCCTAACAATAACTGACCCACCCCTAACACTAATAGGTCCCCCACCAGCAACAATAGACCCCCCTGCAAAAATATATCCCCTCCAGCTAGAATAGATCTCTGGCAGCCAGAATCAATAGACTCTGTAGCACACTCCAGCACCCTTTACCATTACATTCAGTCAGTCCAGGAGGTGCCGGAACTGCGTTCCCCCGCGTTCCCGCTGAAAAAAAGCCCTACCTGTAATATGTATTGGTACTGTATGTTCTAGGAATGAGCCCATCGGGGGAATGAGGATTCTCAGAAATTCTGTCCACACCCTGGTTACTGTTGTCATATCTGTGAGAACATTTTAACAATGTTTTTTCAATTAGAGAAAACCAATGAAAAGGTTATTTTTAATAACAATAAAATGATTTGCAGATATTAACTTGGATGAGGAGGAATTACATGTTGTTGATTTGTCTTCTCTGTTTAGCTATTGAACATTTTCTTTAAGCTTTTCAGAGCTTTTTCTCTTGTGATGGATTTCCAGCCATCTGGTATTTCTGCTGGTCTTGCATCGTATTCTTTAGCAAACTCCTCATTAAACATCAGAAAAATATATTTCCAGTAATCTGATGACTCAATGCTGGGATCTGGTTGGATGGCCCAATCTGGATAAATGGTACGATACTCTTTGTATGGGTGTGATTTGTATTTTGTGGCTGGATTTTTAAATGTTCTATTAGATACAACAGCCGTACTACATATATGCGTGACCAAAATTTTAGTACTACTATTTCTGTATCTTCCCAGTCCTTCAGGTCTGTGAATGGTAGCAAAGTGCTCCTTGTGTTCATCACCTCCGGCCTCACAGGGGACACCACAGAATGGACATTGCTTCCCACAGCCAACAACCTTCCTGAACAATTCATCCTGAGGCTTCACCATCACCCTGGAGAGTACAGACTTTATATCCATAGATTGCAGCTCTGATAAGACTTCTGTTTCTGTATCTCGGAGAAAGAGTTGAATGTCAGATGAAAATTGACCAACATCAGTCGTGTTCAGGAAAGCGACCGCTTGCATCTCATTCTGTGGGATCACTAATTTTTCCTTTAGTATCTCACATACACTTTTCTGAAAATCTGAGACTGACAAACTTCTAAGAGAGTCTTCTTCATTAAGAGCTCCTCTTATGTTTTTGTCCAATGAAGAGAGCAGAATTTCTTGTAATGGTTTTAGGATCTGTGGCTTTGCATATGTTTCAGTGTAATTCAATATCCAGGCTTTTGTATATTCCTCATAGTGACCCATATAGATGACATATTTCTGGAAGGACATTTCTTTCAGTAGCTCCTGCAGTAAAAAATCTTGAAAGAATGTTCTACTCTTGAATTTCTTGTCTGAACTTTCCACTATTCCATCCACTATTTTCTGCCCAAGATGGTGAAAAACATGATCCATCATTGCTAGTTTTAGACATCGCTCACAGAATTCTTGGGCTTTAGTCTGACAAATAACTTTCTCTTGAAATATGCCGATAAAGGTTCCTAAATATCCAGACTTTAATTTCTCTAAACACAGTTTTGGATTGTTCTCTTGAATGAATTTATTATGCATCTTCTGGAACTCTCTGGAAGCTTTTCCAAGAATATGAATTTTATTATCCAGTTCAAACTCTGTGGACAAATGAAGATTTCTGGACTGTTTAGAAATCTCTGTATTGATCATATTAAGTAATTTCTGGCAGTAGTTGTCACTATAGTCTTCTCCAGTTTCCAACTTCTCTCTGATATATTTGTTACAGTTATCTATAAGAGATCGAGCAAAATCATTTATTTTGTCAAAATGTTCATTTTTGTACCTAAGACCAAATTTATCTAAAACGGTATCTTTCAGTTTCTTGATCCATTTACTCTCAATATATTTTTCATCCATCTTGAAATCAGATTGTGTGATATCTGCCAAGTCCTTCACACCCAGCAAGTGTTCATTTACAGCTGATCCTTTATTGCTCATGTCATTCATTAGCTGCCGTAACATAGATTTGCTGACAATACATGTGTTTAATTCTCCAATCTCTAGATTTTTCAGTGTCTTCTTCCACATCTCCTGAAATTCCTTCTTTAACTCTTCATCGTTAAGCTTTTTTTTCTTCTCTCGGCACCTCTTGAGGAGATCTGTGATTTTACCTTCCATAGTTTTACTGGCAATTATTTTGGATATTCTGAATCTTGAATTTTCCTTTCTGAATTGAAACAAACTCATCAAACTTCACAAGAGAATTTCTTTTCAATTCCACCTTCAGGAATGTCGTGCTCAGAATAAAGTCTTGTTTGTATCGTTCTATTAGATGAACATTTTCATTTTTATTGTTAAAGTAGTTTTCCAGCAATTCTGACATTTTACTTTCCTTACTAATCAACAAATTGCTTAGCTCATTCTTAAATTTGGAGCAAAGTTCATCACTTAGACTCTCTGCAGTCTGATTCTTAATGTTTGTCTCTGTACGGATCATCCAATCATGGACAGCTTTTCGGAACTCCCATTCCCACTCTGAGTATTGTATAGACAGGTTATTATAAGCTTCTGCCACCAAACTGTTCCTGAAGCTGAAGATGAATTTCTCATGTTTTACAGCATTCCATAAACTTTCTATCCATGTTATAAATTCAGGAATAGTTAAAGGCCTGTGCAGAGATTCTTTGTTTGTCATTAGTTCTAATATTTCTTTTTTTAATTCAGACACATGTTCACTGTACCCAGAATTTACTGGAGCCATTGGTGGGACCCCAAGCCAGAGCCCGGGAATGTACCAGTTGCCTTTCTCCAGATTGTAATCCATCACATCACTGAAAGTTCTTATCTCACTTTTCTTTTCCATCTCTGCAGCTACTTTTGTCATTTCATCCAGCTGTTCTAGAAGCTTCTTCCTCTCTCTCATGTTCTTGTCATGAGCGGACACATCGCTCACATTTTGGTGTACAAACTGGCAGTTGGGTCTCTTCCCTACTTCTTTCATTCTAAGAAAAGCATGGACCACAATCTGTAAAATATCCTTCATTTCTGTTGTGTTTTCCATGGACATATTGATGATAGTGATATCACTCAACCCAACCACTAGTGTGGCCAGTTCATTGTCATGTTCATAACTGTCCTCCAAGGAAGCCAACTCTGGAGCTTTCAGCCCTTCAGTGTCAATCACCAGGATGAAGTCACAGCCCAGCTCCTCCTGGAAGTTCTCTTTCACATTAAGAAGAGTCATGAAGGCTCCTCGTGTGCATCTTCCACTGGCCACTGGGAACTGCAGACCAAACATAGTGTTGAGAAGAGTGGATTTTCTCGTACTCTGCACCCCCTAGTACAGTGATTACCCTCATTCTGCATTTTTTCCCTGTTTTGGAGTCCAGCTCATTTAAAACATCAGTTATCCACTGTAGGGGAATGTTGGAGGCATCGCCATCTATCAGCTCCAATGGGAAACCATCTAACAAGAGATCAGCAGCAATTCCTGGCAATCTAATAAATTGTCTTTGTCTTTTATCTATTTTTTTTTCTTTAACCATGGAACATTCAGCTTCATAAAACTGTCCCATCTCACGTAGGAAATGTTCAATTCCTAAAGAACTGTCAGAGATTTTCTGGTCTATCTGTCTGAGCTCATCCCTACTACTTAAGGTATTGTTATATTTTTCTTTGTATTCAGCTTGAAGATTACAAAGATGATCTCTAGTAACTGAATTAAGATCAAATTTCATCCATTTCAAAAAATATTGTTTCTCGGTCTTAGACAAATCAGTGATTGCATCAGTAAAGAGCATTAAACCATGGGGCAGGTGATGCTTATATTGTTCCTCATGTAGTGAAATACGTTTCTTTCTCAGTTCATCTTGATATTGTTGTGTGTCTTTACCATCTTGCTTTGTCATTCTGCAAAGTTCCTTTTCCAATTCAGATAACTGTCTCCAGAGATCTCCCTGTAACTTCATAGTGTTCTTTTTGTACTCAGATACACTTGTTATTTCTTTTGTAATTTTTATAGCATCTTCCCCAGCTTTCTGACATTCAGGAACTCTCTCGTCCACTTGGATGTCCAATCCATGAGTTTCTTCCTCAAGGTCTCTCATTTTCTTTTCTTTTGGCTTACTGTTTAAGAAGCAAATGATAGTACTTTGTAGTTTTTTAACATATGCCTTCATATATTATTATATTAGATTTTTTCAACTTTAGAACGGGCATTAAGTCTTTAAGGGTCGTCTGTGTCTGTGTACTCAAGGTTTTGCTGGGACCAGTAGTAACAATTAGGTAATACTGGTTGTCAGTGGTTGGGCAGGATGATAGCAATCTGAATTCCCTCTCAGAAATATCCTCAATGAATATAAACACAGCTGATGAAATTCTTGTCTGAAACGTGAACTGGTCCCAGTTGGCCTCCAGATCTCCTCGCAGGTTGGTCACTGCGATGGGTTCTGGGAAAACATCAGACTTACTACAGGGAAAATACCAGGAAACTTCTACCAGTCCATCAGATATTTCCCTCTTAATGTTTCCTCCATCCATATTGTCATGTATGAAGACGTTATTATGCAGCTGAGATGGATTAAGAACTTGGTTCAGGATTTTAGATTTGGATAACTTGCTTTTTCCCAATTTGACAAAAGAAAAGATTGGCATGGAAGAATTCACCACATTTTCTTCTCTGAACCCTTTACTGTCTGCTAATGACTGAGGTCTCCACTTCTTCACTATGTCTCTCATTGCCCGAAGCATGAGGGTGCAGTGTGACCCATCACCAGCAGGGAGCAGCAGAGGGACGGCAAACTGACACATGGATAATTTGGTTACAATCTCTTGTTGGAGAAAACTATCTGAGCAATGCAGGAGGACACACAGGACATCCAGGGGGTGAATGGAGATAAATGAATTATCGCCTGAAACCAAAGAAGCATTAAATAGGTTTTCATCATCATCATCACCATTATCATATACATCAAAACCAGTAGACTGATCTTTCTCAAGAAGAATGTCTCTTGCAGTCCTGTTTGAGGCCATGAGTTTCCTTAAGTAATTCCAGGGAAGATCCTCTACAGTTTTCGGTGATTCGTCCTGCACGTTCTCTAAACCAATACTCAGGATATCCCTCAGAGTCAATTTTGAAGTCAGGTAAGGTTCCATGTTCATTTTTTCTGCTAGATAATCAAAGGTAGTCCTTTTGGTATGAAGTTCTGTAAGAAAATACATGTTTAATGTTAAATGTTTTTACATTACCTCTCAGTCTTCTTGAATAAACTGAAAAATACAGTATAGTCAAAATAGCTACAACACTATAGTAGCCCATGCAAGGGCAGTGAGGGCCATATTTATGCCTGAATAGGGATTGTTTAAAAAATATATTACAATTATTATATTCCCCAGTGTTCCCATGGCAGTGAAAAATACCTCTGATCGTTGGCTATCAGATGGCTTACACCCAAAAGTCCTCAGAGAACTCAGTCAAGTTATAGCCAGGCCATTATACCTGATCTTTGTGGACAGCATAATGACAGGATTGGTACCAGCTGATTGGAGAAAAGCCAACGTGGTACCAATATTCAATAAAGGGCAGAAACATATTCCTGGGAATTATAGGCCAGTCAGCCTAACATCAATAGTGGGTAAATTATTGGAGGGGATGATTAGGGACTATATCCAAAGTTTTACTGAGGAGAAGAATATCATTAGTGGTAATCAGCATGGGTTTATGAGAGGACGTTCCTGCCAGACCAATCTGCTAACATTCTACGAGGAAGTGAGCAACCATCTAGATATGGGGAGGGCTGTGGATGTGCTGTATCTAGACTTTGCAAAAGCATTTGATACTGTCCCCCATAAACGCTTAATTTATAAGCTGAGATCTGCAGGCTTGGACCACAGGGATTGTGCTTGGGTAAGAAACTGGTTACAGGGATGGGTCCAAAGGGTAGTGATAAATAACATGTACTCTGACTGGTCTGAAGTGGTAAGTGGGGTACCCCAAGGCTCTGTCTTGGGACCAATTCTGTTCAACATATTTATAAATTATATAGAGTATGGGATAACTAATTCAGTCTCAGTTTTTGCGGATGACACAAAGATAAGCAGGGTAATAAACTCTCATCAGGACATAGAAATTTTGCAGAATTACCTGAATAAAATAAAGGAGTGGGCAGACAAATGGCAAATGAGGTTTAATGTGGAGAAATGTAAAGTAATGCACTTGTGGTCAAAAAATATAAATGAAAAATATTCACTAGGTGAAGAACAGCTGGGAGAATCAAGAATGGAGAAGGATCTAGAGGTGCTAATAACAAACAAAGCAGGCAGAACACTAGCATGCATAAAAAAGAGATATACTCCAGGGACAAAACTATAATCCTGACAATTCATAAAACTCTAATGCCGCATACACACGATCATTATTCACGGCGGTTAAAAAACCGCCGTGAATAATGACAGGAAAAACAAGGGAACCGCTTGGTTCCCTACACACGGTCGTTTTTCCCGTCATTTTTTCTCTTGACGAGAAAAACGACCGTCTGTGGGCTCCGCGGCAGTGTTTCCCTATGGGAAAACTGCTGCGGAAAAAAATGCTGGAAAAAACGATGAGAAAATTTAGAACATGTTCTAATTTTTCTCGTCGTTTTTTATGCCGTTTTTCTCAACGAGAAAAACGACATAAAGCCCACAGGCGATCGTTTTTCTCGGAGAAAAAAAAAATGCCGTTTTTCTCGTCGAGAAAAGCAGTCGTGTGTACGCGGCATTAGGCCTCACCTGGAGTTTTCCGTCTAGTTGTGGTCACCAGTCCTCCGAATGGATGTGCTGGAGTTGGAGAGAGTCCAAAGAAGGGCAACAAAACTAATAAGGGGACTGGAGAACCTCAAAGACTTCATTCGTAGCCCTGAAGGCCAATTATAACAGACAGTATGTTTTTAGTGACATACTACCTTCACCTCAAACATTTTTCTTACCTGGCTCAGGTTTGTTGATTCTTAATTTTTTGTTGCTTGGAGTAGCTGGTAAAATAAATTGAACATATTACATTTTACCTGCAATATGATACTTTCAGGACATTTGCAAAATAGTGCTTCCCTGACATAAAGTATACAGCTAGAAACAATAAGATACCCCAAAGTGGAAAACTATGCATCAAATTTTAAAGGTTCACTGAAATTATTAATGTGGTGGTGTAAGCAGTACTAGACCAGGAGGTAGGCAAAAAAAAGAGGGCACAAAACTGTCAGGGGCTACAACCTATGCGTCTAGGATAGTCCATATCTCATGGGGGAGATAGATGCTAAAGAACTTTGCCTGCCACTTGTTTGTAATCTCTCCATTCTGTTTAGTCTGGGAACATTTGGTTGTGGGGTATGTAGGATGGTATGTAGGATGTACCAGGCTAATTATTAGTCCTAGGCTGGCACTTGTTAATAAGCAATAATGACACATGCTAGATTACCTTGTTCTGGTTGGTCTAGGTTTCGTTTAGGTGCTCTCTTTTCCATTGAGGTTTGTCCAGTTTCTTCTGAAGTTCCTGGAATAAAACACATCTGACTTGTACTTTCCTTTTTCTCTTCTTTATGGGTTTAGAACCTGACCTGACACCAAAATAGGTTACTGATGTTGGCTTCACATCCTTTATTTTCTTTCCAGGTGGCTTAGCTCTCTTTCCTTTAAAGATCTTGGTAACTTTACATATGGAAACATATAAATACTGTCACCATATGATTAATATACAATTCGCCAGCTTTTTTCACATTGATCCCAAGCTGGTGGGTGGGCATCCTGGCTGGCATAATTGAATAAATATGGCCATGTCCATATTTGGTAAATGACGTCAACCAGAACCCTGGTTGGTTTGTTTACAATCAACAGCCGACTGGGGAAACACCAGCTGTGATAGCTTATAGTCAGGAGAGTATAATCAAACAACATAATTTTTTGGACATTGTGTAAGTTTATTTATTATTTTTTTATTTATTACAGGTACTTTTAATACCGTCGTCAATTTACACAATGCTTTACATATACAGTATCTCACAAAAGTGAGTACACCCCTCACATTTTCGTAAATATTTTATTCTATCTTTTCATGTGACAACATTGAAGAAATGGCACTTTGCTACAATGTAAAGTAGTGAGTGTTTCCACTGAGAACAGGCCTCGCCATGGTTGACCAAAGAAGTTGAGTGCACGTGCTCAGTGTCATATCCAGAGGTTGTCTTTGGGAAATAGATGTATGAGTGCTGCCAGCATTGCTGCAGAGGTTGAAGGGGTGGGGGGTCAGCCTGTCAGTGCTCAGACCATACGCCACACACTGCATGAAATTGGTCTGCATGGCTGTCATCCCAGATAGAAGCCTCTTCTAAAGATGATGCACAAGAAAGCCCACAAACTGTTTGCTGAAGACAAGCAGACTAAGGACATGGATTACTGGAACCATGTCCTGTGGTCTGATGAGACCAAGATAAACTTATTTGGTTTAGATGGTGTCAAGCGTGTGTGACGGCAAACAGGTGAGGAGTACAAAGACAAGTGTGTCTTGCCTACAGTCAAGCATGGTGGTGGGAGTGTTGTGGTCTGGGGCTGCATGAGTGCTGCCAGCACTGGGGAGCTACAGATCATTGAGGGAACCATGAATGCCAACATGTACTGTGACATACTGAAGCAGAGCATGATCCCCTCCCTTCAGAGACTGGGCCGTAGGACAGTATTCCAGCATGATAACGACCCCAAACACACCTCCAAGTGTTATTTCTTCAGTGTTGTCACATGAAAAGATATAATAAAATATTTACAAAAATGTGAGGGGTTTACTCACTTTTGTGTTGTACTGTATATTGTACATACACATGAGTCCCTGTCCTCGAGATGCTTACAACCTAAGGTCCCTAACTCACATTCATACATACACATACTAGGGCCAATCAATTTAGACTGGAGCCAGTTAACCTACCAGCATGTCTTTGGAGTGTGGGAGGGAAAAAAGAGTACTCAGAGGAAACCCATGCAGGCACAGGGAGAGCATGCAAACTCCATGGTGGTAGTGTCATGACGTTTACATTTTTAAATAAAAGACTTCATCTACAGTGTACATGTTTATTTGCTATGTATTTTTTTTTTATGTGAATTAATTACCTTGGGTACTATATACCCCTTACTCATTCATGCAGGGTCAGATATCTAGGGGCCCACTTATTTAAAAGTGGTTTCAAGTTCCAATAAGCCATACTCCCCCAGACCCTGAGCCACTATAAAAATCTTACACATGGCTCCAAACAGAAGGGGGCCTGAACAGGGAGAACAAAAATGGGAAACTTTTGGCACTCCTTAAGGCAGATGTTCCCACCCAGACGGTTATCCCTTGTCTTATCTCTCCCTCTGGTGATCTGATCACTTCTAAAGAGGGAATCCTCCAGACCTAGATATCCTACTCATAAAAACATATAGGGGTATCCACGCTGCCAAAAAAAAACTATAAACATAAATCAGACTAAAAGCAGCCAGCACGATTTGTTTGATTAACAAATATGAATACACAAAAGTCCACATGCGGCACTAAAACAGAATATTAAACAGTCCTTAGGTTGAAAGAGAGAGATGGAAAAAAAAAAGAAAGGTAGAGATGAGACCCCTGCACCAGCTTCAGTGTGTAATAGCAGCACACCACAGTGTCATTTCAATCTCCTTACCAGAAATAGAAGGAAAACAGGCATGTAACAGGATCTGTGCAGCAACTCCAACTCCAAACAATTAATGGATAGCTGTATGCTGTAGCAGCACTGTTGGAAGGGCTTGCATCAATCACATCTCTTGGTAACAAAATTCACTAGGACATCCAGTAGCCAGGTTTACTCATGCTTGTTCCCCCAGTCATGGGGATGATGTCACCAATAAAACAGTAACGAAGCAACACAAAGTGAAGCCTGGCTTTCTCTTCAGCTGCTCCACTGCTCTTGTCAGGATCCTTCAGACCCATGTCTCTTAGCTCTCTGGCTCTCCTGGCCTTTAGTTACAGAATCCCCCTGCCCAAGCCCACTCCCTGGCCTCTCAATTTGGGATCTCCTAGCTCCCCAGGCTCTCTCACTCCACCAAGACTCAACTCCCTTAGTCCCCTGTACTCTCCTAGTTGCCTTATCGCTTCCAGTCCTCCAAACTCGCTCAGCTGTTCTGGCTCTCCAGTCCTGTGGATAAGGAATTTCTAGAGTACTGTCTCCGGAGTAGATCACCCTTCTAATGGTAGCACATTTGTCTCTTGGATGAAGTACACAACTGCCTCCTGATGACTCTCATCATTATAAGGAATACTCTTCAATTAATTTAATACTTGATAATAATGATCTGATTCCACTAATTATGGGCCTACCAGGTGGGTTTACCGGATCCATATGTACCTTCAGGAGATAATGTATAATGGGGATTCTTTAAACTGCTGGGATTAAATATGCTTTTTTGAGTCACCATTATATACTACACTATGAAAGTTTATCTTGTTGTTGGTGGTTCCTTATGAATGGGAGTGCTGTTATTACTCCCGGTGGAGAGGAGAAGTCCAGTTTTACCATACCATCTTGGGAGAGAAAGAAAACATGGAGGATACTGTGTAACAAGCTTATATAGCTCTTCTACCTTTAGACAGCATATCATTGCAGTGAGTTTTCAATCTCTCTTTATTGTGGAAGGATCTACACGGCTGGTGCTTTCTCAAATTTTATGGTGAAGGAGGACAAGTAGCAAGGACTCTGCAATTCCACCTGTGTGATATATCAGTGGAAGAACTGATATTTATTTTTCACTTACTAACATAGTTGCACACTGTTTGCACAGAGTGTATGATGGACTTAAATTATTCACATATTTTTATTATTGAGTGCTGCAGTTATTATTTTGTTTATTTTTGGTTGTGGGCCTAATATTTAAGAAAAAAGGAATGTCCATGCATAAAATGCATTTTCTGCACTTTACAGTAAAGGCCCATACAACCAATACAAAAATGGGATGTAAAAATTTGTACAACAAGCTGTCTGCCAATTTTCGGATCGTTAATTCTTTCGACAGCCGATTTCACTTTTTCGCCAGACAAAAACTGGATGTGCAGACTATAACATTTTTGTCGGATGTGAACTCAACGTCCACTTTTCATTTCATTAGTATGGTTTTTGTATGAAACAAATTGTAAGAGCAAGACTACGCATGCTCATAAACTAAAGAAAACATACAAAACTATTCAACACATTAGGTCACTTCTGACGTTGTATTCTGTCGTACTAAAATTTTCATATTGTGGGTAACCTCTTCACTTTCGACATGAGACTAGCCAGCCACAAAAATCTAAGCGTGTGTACGAGGCTTTACTTTGCAAGGTTTCCGTTACACCTAAGAACATAATTCTTTAGCGCAGAATGCCATAAACAGGAGCAGACATTCTGTAGTTGTCATTTCTGCACAGAACACAAACACATTATTTGTAAGCCATCTTCTCTTAGCATCTGCTCTCCTAGTGAGAGCCACAGAGTTGGGACCACTTCACCCTGTATAATGAGATTACAGCATTCAGCTTCCATCACCAAGTAGGATCAAGGTGCCCTCATTAGTATACCATTTTCTCCTAATATCCCTTCTATAGTACTGGTAGACCGTACTCACATCAGAGGACTCCAACCTAGCCTAAAAGGCCATTTTCACCCTGCCACAGGACCTGCAGCAGAAGGTCAGGGTAGTCAGGGCGACTACAGCTGTACAATCTCACCTGAAAATTTAGCCATGTTAAGGGTCCTTGGACAATAGCCATGTAGCGGGGTCTTCAGATTTAGTTGGGGTACACCTGGGGGTAGTGTGACCCAGTTGTGTAATTGTGACAGGGTTTAGACCCCTTTTGTGATTTGTGGAGGATTGGGTGGTGTATTATTCTCCTTGGCCTGTGGGTGGCGGGATACCTACGGGCTCAAGGTAGAATCACTACCACAGTGCTACCCCTTTTGTCCCTTTCTGGAGATGGTACGGCTGGGGCGGGGAAGCCGCCGTGGTGTCGATGGGAGGAGATAAAAGGGGGATACGCCCTCGCCACGAGGTCTTCGAGGATCTTCTCTTCACGCACCCAGGCACCTTAGGCCTGGGTGCGGGCGGTTCGAGATTCCGGCTCAGGCGCCCTAGGCCTGACCGGAATGGAGTTGGAGTCCATCCCAGGCACCTTCAGCCTGGGGTGAGGTACTATATCGTAGGCCTGGGGCCCAGTGACTTCGACTGGGTCCCGCGAGGGCGAAGTGATTCCAGGGTGCCCCTTGCGAGGGGACCCGCATCTGAGGTGAGGAGGCCGGGGAGGTCACCCGTCCGAAGATTCCGGAGCAGCGTCAACCCGGTGACGGATGGGCCTCCGGTAACTCCCTTGGAGGGACATCTTCCCCTGATAGGGGCCGCAGCGCAGCACAGGTATTCTAATCAAGGTTGCTATAACCCTGGTCAAAGTACAGGGGTTAGACTAAAATCAGGACAGTGCCTCGACCTGCTCATCCCACCGTATCTCGCCATTACATTGTTTGTTGTGGAGCTACGAAATAAAGCTGAGAGTTGGACTGTGATCGGTGTATGGACTCTGTTAATGAGAGCAAGGGAGATTCCAGCATAGCAGGACTGAGTTTCATGGCTAGCGCACATTTGGCCCGAGGAAGATACTGATACTGGCCTTCACCTCACCCACAGCTATGGGGAGGACATGGGCCATAGCGCATCTTCACCCTGTCGCGTGACATACCCCTAGCTAAAGAGGACGGGGTGAGGCCGCTACACTCAGGGGCTCGTAAGTCCGGGATGAAATGTGTGTTGACTCTGGAGTTTGAAATGGCTGTGTCTGGACTTTGCTGCCCGGAGGAGTTCCGAGCAGGTCGGCCATGTGATTGGCCAAAGTGCGTCCCTGTGCTCGAAGTCGTGGACATGACCCTAAGACGGGAAAGGCCCATGCAGAAAGAGCGGGAAGAGGGAGGAGTCCAGCCGTGTGAAGTACTACATGTGGGGACTTTTGCTGCACTGCGCCATGAGGCACCCCGTGACTACGCAATTCGTGGGCGGAGGCTGGTGGAAGCCCGCGAAAACGTGCAAGTCGTGGGAGGAGTCTGGCCATGTGTGGAGATACACGTGGAGACTCCGGCGCATGGTCAGCGCGTGATGGAGCAGCAGGTGGTCGGAATGAACTTAAGCTCCCAGTGGATTCCGGTACCTTACCCCACGAAGATGACTGCTTTTGCTGCTCCCCTGACAGACACAGGGATAAGACTCAGGCCCGAGGACAGTTGGCTTTGTATTCATGCAGAGACACGGAGGCCCTCGGTGTGATCTGTCCCGGATGCTCGGGACTGGTGGTCCAGTTAAAGCCATTTGGGCGATGTGAAGCGTGCAAAGAGTTTCTTTTTGAGGTTGAACCATTCACGGAAAGGCCCCAGGCCCTTCGCCTCAACTGCATCACAGGCACCGCCACTCCGGAGGGAGAGATCCAGGCCTCTGCGGAGGTCCCCGTACGCGCTGACCAGGGCGACGTGACTGCCCAACCAGAGACTGAGAGAGAAAAATCCGAGGATGCTGCTTCGGTCACCACAGATTCTCTGCTCCCACCTCCGAAGAGGAAGATCGGCCTGGTGCAGGCCTCCTGTGGTCGTGGTCAAGCTTCGCCCCGTCGCTTGCCGTGTCTGGATGGATCAGGTCGGAAAGGTCCAGGTGAGCCAGGGGCTGGGACTGTGGTGGTGGGTGGAGGTGTCGGGAGTCCACAGTCAGTGGAGCCCGCAAGGGAGGGTAGTTCTCCGTCTACTAAAGACTACCTTCCCGCCGAGATGTATGACACCTCCGACCTAGAGTCGCTGTCAGACTGTGGGGATGACGGAGAAATAGACGAACTGTTTCACCGGAAGGGCTGGGACAAACGCCCGCTACCTGTGCTGTGTAAACCGCAGGATTCCCCTATGTCCATAGAAGACAGTACGCTCCGGGCGCAGGCCCCGGAGTTTCCGAGGAAGTCTAGTCCTCCGACCAACCTTCCACATTCAACCACATCACCCGCCCTGATAGTGGGGATGCAGCGCGCTTCATTGCGGGCGCCAAAGGCAAAGCCACCCGAGATGGTGAAGGTACCTCGGCACCCTGAGGCCATCGTGCAACCAGGAGAAGGTGAGCGAGATGTCATGCCTCCTTTGGCCAGATTGCAACGACTTTTCTCCCAGAGAGTGGCCCGTGAATATGGGTGGGAGTACCCCTACTTGCCTCGGGACTTACTCTATGAAGTCGAGGTCCTGCGACCAAGGTGGTACGACGAATTTGTCTGGGAAAAGCTCAAAGTGCCTCATGCCCGGCGATACTTGTCATGTTCGCCACCTGTGTCTAAGAAGTTCAAAGACTGCAGAGCTGATTGGAAGTTGGGGCGTCATATTCATGCTGATAAAGTGCTTATCTGCAGAAAGGAGGGAGAGGATGTCGAGTATTCAGTTGAAGTGTTTGACAAGCACTTAAAGCCCCTGTTTTTGCCAGATCCAAGATTTTATTTGTAGGAGAAGAGAACTCCTATTTGTTGCTTATTGAACTCTCTGGAAGGAACATTCCCAGACGCTCAGAACTGTGCCCTAGTTTTGTTTTGATTTGGGTTTTTCTTTTACTCACAGGAGACTTGGGAGCTGTTGTGTTTTTTTTTCTCCCTTCTCTTCATGTGCCAAAGGCAGAGACTTTGGGGGTAGAGTCAGTGTAGGGAAAGCAGGAAGAGTGAAGATCTCACCAAGTGTCATTACCGCGGCATCGTCACCAGGTGGCGGTGTTGTGCAATGTTTGTTTGTTTTTTTCTGCACACTTTTACACCACACTCGTTGGAGCGAATGGGTCTCTCGGCTGATGGACCCATTCATTCCAAAATTACACAAGATGTTAGGATGTTTTTTTTTGTTTCCCTTTTGCAGGAGATTCGTCGGTCAAGACTGCTGAGTATGGGGTGGTTCTTAGACAGGCACGGGAGGGATTGTATATGTGTACATGACAGATGTTTTATACCATAGTTTATTGTTTCATAATTCCCCTTCCCTCGAGCAGGTCTTGGCACACACGGGATTCAAAATTTTTAGGAATGGCATCTGAGGCTTGCTCCATGTCACCATTTAAAAAAAAGGGGGACATGGGCCTGCGCCAGACGCTGGGGACCAGCGTCAAATCACAGGGGGAAGTGTGTAGCGGGGGCTTCAGATTTAGTTGGGGTACACCTGGGGGTAGTGTGACCCAGGTGTGTAATTGTGACAGGGTTTAGACCCCTTTTGTGATTCGTGGAGGATTGGGTGGTGTATTATTCTCCTTGGCCTGTGGGTGGCGGGATACCTACGGGCTCAAGGTAGAATCACTACCACAGTGCTACCCTTTTTGTCCCTTTCCGGAGATGGTACGGCTGGGGCGGGGAACCCGCCGTGGTGTCGATGGGAGGAGATAAAAGGGGGAGACGCCCTCGCCACGAGGTCTTCGAGGATCTTCTCTTCACGCACCCAGGCACCTTAGGCCTGGGTGCGGGCGGTTCGAGATTCCGGCTCAGGCGCCCTAGGCCTGACCGGAATGGAGTTGGAGTCCATCCCAGGCACCTTCAGCCTGGGGTGAGGTACTATATCGTAGGCCTGGGGCCCAGTGACTTTGACTGGGTCCCGCAAGGGCGAAGTGATTCCAGGGTGCCCCTTGCGAGGGGACCCGCATCTGAGGTGAGGAGGCCGGGGAGGTCACCTGTCCGAAGATTCCGGAGCAGCGTCAACCCGGTGACGGATGGGCCTCCGTTAACTACCTTGGAGGGACATCTTCCCCTGATAGGGGCCGCAGCGCAGCAAAGGTATTCTAATCAAGGTTGCTATAACCCCTGGTCAAAGTACGGGGGTTAGACTAAAATCAGGACAGTGCCTCGACCTGCTCATCCCACCGTATCTCGCCATTACATTGTTTGTTGTGGAGCTACTAAATAAAGCTGAGAGTTGGACTGTGATCGGTGTATGGACTCTGTTAATGGGAGCAAGGGAGATTCCAGCATAGCAGGACTGAGTTTCATGGCTAGCGCACATTTGGCCCGAGGAAGATACTGATACTGGCCTTCACCTCACCCACAGCTATGGGGAGGACATGGGCCGTAGCGCATCTTCACCCTGTCGCGTGACATACCCCTAGCTAAAGAGGACGGGGTGAGGCCGCTACAGCCAACTACATCCGAATCTCTCTGGGGTGTTTGGCTCCTAGAGATGACCTTTATATAGGCACTTGGCACACCCCTGACATCGCTAGATGAGGGACGTCTCTAAAAGGGGAGTAAACCACTGTTTATAACTTTCTCGTTTAGCATACTATAGTGAGAGCAGAGCCATCTAGTGTCAGACCAACTATCTGTACCTGCAAATACTCTCCCCCCCCCCCCCCCCCTTTAAATATGTCATGTTCCTGTGCCATGTAGGAAGCCACACAATGGAAGAAGGCTTTCATAACCCTTACATAGCGATACAGCAGTAAAGTCAAACATAATTAACCATAAACAGAGCTTGAGGTATAATATTCTATGTACCTGGCATTGAGCTTGAAAGTTGCCGTGAAATGAATCGAGACACAATACTCCACATTCCTGACATCAACTTGCACTTGAATCTAGTCCATGTGCCTGTTACAAATAATAACATCTCCTTAAATCACTTTGAAAAATAAACCATCAGGGCTAATATTGATAGCATGCCTGGTACTCTGCTTAAATGTGTTGCTAACAATATACACTAGATAAATAACAGTTATTAAAACTGAAGTAGAAAAATATAGCAACAATTCTTTTCACACAATAAAAAAAAGAGAAACATATCCTTAAATTACTGAGAAGAATTAAACAATGAGGCCTAATTCTTGTAGTATCAAAATATATTTAACTGAACATGATGCAAGAGACACTCTCATATGTTAGGCAAAAACACAATAATAAACATAGACAATGTTAATCATACAGAATATAAATGACAGCAGTCATTATATTAATAAACATTAACACAGCAAGAACTATCACAACTACTGTATACACACCATATAAATAGCATGCAGAACTTGTACGTGTAGCACCCTTGTCTTAAACAGGGGCTACTAGTAAGTTTAGCTGTGCTAGGTGGTAACTAACCTGGCTGATTTACAGTCTTTGTGATCATTTGGGATTTCTCCTAAGCCTGGTGTGGCTGTGGTTCCTCTCTTCTCTCAATAAGCGGCACTGTTGCCTTTGGCACTAGTGTGATGAGCTGCAGTGAGACAGAGCTATGAATATGCATATTTCTTACAGCCAATCAGTAGGAGTTTCATGGCCACTGTGCATGCTGGTAGAGAGTATATATTTGGAGGAAGTCAGATGATCGTGGTCCTCCCACCCAGACCTTGGTCTGGAGTGGATGTGTGAGGAACAGCTGCATTGGGTGAGGCCTGGAGTTTAAGGCCTGGCCATGTGCTTAAGGCTCTGCATAAGAGAGAGCCTGTTTGCTGTCTGGAGACATGAGGTAGGTTCTGTCGGAGAGACTGTTGATGCCTGGAGGCATGAGGAAAATGATGAAGTTCTGAAATGAAGTACCAGAGATAACTCTTTCATAAGACGGGGACTGTGGAGAGGCTGGTAAAGTGTCAAGAGGGACACATTAAAAGAAAACCCTGCACGGTGCTGTGAGTTTTTGGTTGTTATTGGAGACAGCTGTTGCTGTGTGTTTTGTTTTTGGAGTTTTCTGATCTGCCTGCTTACTGCCCTAAGGGTGTCCTGTTCATCCTAAAAGCGACTTTTCTTTTCTACAACCGTCTACACCCACCATGCCTAAGAACCTACACCCTGAGGTGAAATGTCAGCCCTCCCTGTCTTAAGAGGTAGCCAACACACCTCTGGAGGTCAGGGGGGTGCTGCATAAGGTTGAAAACGATTGTAAGGAAAGGTTCCATCCGCTGGTAATATCTATCATTTGGTGTGCAGTACTGGGGTCCACCAGCAGGTGTTTCCTGGCAGTTTGGAACTGTCAGGAGAGTTTCTACCTGCTGGTGTTATGTCATCTTTGGGCCGCAGTACTGGCATCCACCAGCGCATGGATCCTGGCAGTGTGGTGCAGATTTAACCTTCTGCAATCAGGCGTCACCTGAGCTTGTTAGCAGGTAATAGTATAAATACCCGGCAAGTGCACACACACACTGCCCTGGTATCGTCCTTGTGCCCTGACCTGCAGCCTGTTTATCTGAACCCTGATTCCTGAACCCTGAACCCGTTGTATCTGTTCCTGCATGCCTGGATCCTTGCCCTGCAGCCTGATTCCTTTCTTCTTGTCCCTGTCCGTCTACTCCTGGCCCCCCCATCTGCTGATACCTGTTAATGATCCCTGGCCTGGCTTGACTACGATTGTGGTTCTCTCTTTGCTACATATGCTGGTTGGTTACTGTCACTGTTTTGTTTTTTTGGTTTGTTCACTTGTTGTATTGGTGTATTCACATTTATATGTATTTACCTTAAATAAACGTACTTACTTTCACCTATTTCTGTTTGCGGTTTCCTCTGTTGCAGTCCACATAGTTCTGGTCACTCCTGATACATGACAACTATATACACTGTACAATAATAAATGATAAGGGCGCATAGCATGGAAAAGCATATTTACAATTGGAACACCATTAAAGCACTCTTCGTGGGACCTTCTTAACTACATAGTAGTGTATGTCTTTGCTATTTGGACAGGACACCACCACCTTGTCAATATGGATACGCCATCCATAATTCCATTCATAGTAAACATGGTGAATCTGTTGCAGTGGTTCCTTCAGTGAGTACCCTGTAAAGTTTGGGAACCCACAGGTGTTCCTACCAGTGTTTCAACTGTCTATACATTTACAGACAGTTTGTTAAAAGGAAGTCAGGACTATTAGGGTTAAAAATAATTAATTCCTAAGGACTCTGTATATCATATATTTTATGAACAATTCAGAAGCCATCTTAAATTAAATTAAGTTCATCCTTATGGACAGGGATGTTTGTAAGAGACATTAGGGCTCCTTGCATATCAGGCTACATCATAAATTAAGGGTCTTGACACAAGATAAGGGAACCATGAGCTTACAGACCTAATTTTTTTTTCAGGATTGAAAAACAAAATAGGGGGTAATTCAAAATTGACCATATAAACATATTGTATCGTTTACTGCATAAGCAATTATATTAACAATAATTACAAATATATTAGTAAATTATATTGTAGTAGTTATAGGCATGATTAATTGAACAATGTTACCTATATTTTGTTTTTGGTTTATATTTTTATTTTATATTTTTTTCCATATTAATCATGATATATTATTTGGATATATTCATAGAAATATATTGGTACATATTAAAATGGACATAACATGACATTCTGAATATTTTAACTGTATGGAGTTTCTGGGAGTAAGAATTCTCCTGAAATAACACATGAGGTTTTTAGGTACCACATGTCAGGGCTGGGTTCAGCCTTTCCTTCTCTGTGCTGGCAGCTCAGCTGTCAGCTAATTGCCAGCTTCCACCTCTCCACAGTGATCCACCTGTGGATGATCCGCTCGTCAGTTCTGCCTACTTAAGGACTTCCAGTTCATTTGCTTTTCGCCTTCACCTGTGTTAACATCACTACAGACTTTCTCCTGCGTTACAGTTCAAGACCTGCTTCACTACGTTCCCTCTGTCTACAGATCCTGCTTGCTGAACTACTACCTTGATCCCTAGCATTTGGACATTGGCTTGGCCGACTACCTGATCTGGTTACTGAACCCTGGCTATGTTTTGACTATGCTTACTCTGTTTTCCTTTTTATATTTATTATTAATCAAGTGTGATTTAACTGTACTTCTGTCTCAGTCTGATTCATGGTTCCTGACAGTAGGCTTCAGAAGATGCAGCCAATCCACTTGTTGATAATATTTTTTCCAGATTGGATGACCTGGATCACCGCATAGATGAGGTTGCCACGGCGATAAGGACGCTCCTGAGTCGCACAGCTCATCTAGAGTCTCCTACTGTGGCCACTCCGGTAGTCCCTGTGCAGGCACCCGCCTCGAGTATTACCTATTTAAGAGGTTTGTCTGGTTCCACTCCGCTTCCCCAGCGATTTGAGGGTGATCCAGTTCAGTGCAGAGGGTTACTCAACCAGGTTGAGATATACTTTGAGATGCTGCCCCAGGCGTTTCCCACGGACAGAAGCAAAGTGGATTTTGTTATATCTTTGCTTTCTGACAGAGCTTTGGCCTGGGCAAACCCTCTATGGGAGACGCAAAAACCTGTGGTCCTGAGTTACCCAGAATTTGTGGCTTCCTTCAAAAGGGTATTTGACGTTCCCGCACACTCCGCTTCTGCTGCCAAGTGCCTCATGTCCATCAAACAGAGTACGAGGACGGTTGCCGATTATGCCATTGAATTCCGTACTCTGGCAGCAGAGGTTGCTTGGAACATTGAGGCCCTCGTGACTGCTTTTTCTCATGGTCTCTCGGATAACATCAAGGATGAGATAGCAGCCCGAGATATACCCACTAAGCTGGAGAAGTTGATCACATTTGCCACCCTCTTTGACTCCAGACTCAGAGAAAGACCCTCTGTTAAGGAGCGCTTGTGGAAGCCTCCTGTACGTTTGTCTCCAAGCTTTGCAGTCCCACCCTTGCCTCCCTCACCTCCCATGCCTCCTGGTACCGAGTCGGTCTGTGAAGTTAAACCAATGCACTTGGGCTTCACGCGTCTCTCTGTGGATGAGAGAGCCCTTAGGAGGAGGGAGAGATTGTGCCTTTATTGTGGCCAGGCCGGTCACTGTCCTACCCGTCCAGGGAACGCCTGAACATTGAGGTCCTGTCATGGACAGACCATAGGTGGCGTTGTTTCATCTCCAGTTGCCCAGAAGGATAAGCCCCTGGTTTCGGTTACCCTGTCTTGGGCTGAGTCATCCATCGAGATACAGGCTCTAATCGACTCCGGGCTGCAGGCCTGTTCATTGATGCTGCCTTTTTCTCTAAGCACTGGATTCCGCTGCAGCTGTGTGACACTCCACTTGTCATTGAGGCTCTTGACGGGAGACCTCTAGAGCCTGCCCATGTGACTCATGAGACTGTTCCGTTGTCCATGGCCGTAGGGGCTCTTCACCATTTGATAATCCAATTCCAAGTTATTTCCTCACCTAAGTTTCCGCTGGTTATTGGTTATCCTTGGTTACAGAGGCACAACCCGTCTTTTGATTGGCTCCATTCTGAGGTTCTACCCTGGTCGCAAAAGTGCAGTAAGAGATGCTTCCAGAAAGTTAGCCAAGGTCCTGTGCTCCTCTTCACTCTCCTCCCTGCCGGAGGAGTACCGCGATTTTAGCAATGTCTTTGACAAAGGTCAAGCCGGTACATTGCCTCCACACCGGTCGTATGATTGCGCAATTGACCTTCAACCTGGTGCCATTCCCCCCGTGGCCGGGTTTACCCTTTGTCAGTCTTGGAGGATAGGGCCATGGAGGAGTATGTTGCAGATGCAGTTTCTCAAAGGTTTCATCCGCAAATCCTCATCTCTTGCTGGTGCTGGTTTCTTTTTTGTGAAGAAGAAGAGTGGTGAACTGAGACCTTGTATCGATTATAGGGGCCTCAATTGTTTCACCATTAAGAATGGCTATCTGATCCCATTGATTACGGAGTTATTTGACCGCCTCAAGGGAGCAACGGTCTTCATGAAGCTTGATTTGAGAGGGGCATACAATCTCGTTAGGATTAAGGAGGGCGACGAGTGGAAAACTGCGTTTAATACCAGAACAGGTCTTTATGAGTATCTCGTAATGCCTTTTGGCCTCTGTAACGCTCCGGCAGTTTTCCAGGAGTTTATTAACGATGTCCTCCGAGACTTGTTGCAGTTATGTGTGGTGGTTTATCTCGATAATATCCTCATATTTTCCAAGTCCCTGGAGAGCCACCACACAGATGTCTGTTGAGTGCTTCAGAAACGAAGAGAGAACAATCTCTGTTGTAAACTGGAGAAGTGCGAATTCCATCGTGAACAGGTTAAATTCCTGGGTTATGTAATTTCCACGGCTGGTTTTTCGATGGACCCAGAGAAACTTTCTGCAGTCCTACAGTGGCCTCGACCCGTGGGTTTACGTCCTCTGAAGTGCTTTCTTTGCTTCGCCAACTATTATCAGAAGTTTATTTGTAACTTCTCGTCTCTGGTCAAGCTCCTGACTGATATGACCAGAAAGGACGGTAACCCACAGAGTTGGTCTCCAGAGTCCATTAAGGCTTTTGAGAGTCTTAAGACTACCTTTGTTTCTGCTCCTGTGTTGGCACATCCTGATCCCACGTTGCCTTTTATCCTTGAAGTCAATGCTTCTGAGACTGGAGTTGGTCCCCTTCTGTCTCAACGTCCTAGCACTGACAGCGCTATGCATCCGTGTGGCTACTTTTCGAAGAAATTGTCACCTGCGGAGTGCAATTACGAGATTGGTGACAGAGAGCTTTTGGCGATTATTTTAGACCTGAAAGAATGGAGACATCTCCTCGAAGGTACCACCGTGCCGGTTCTCATTCTTACTGACCATAAGAATCTCACATTGTTGTCTGAGGCTAAGCGCCTCTCTCCCAGAATGACACGATGGGCTCTTTTCTTGTTGAGTTTCAATTACATTGTCTCATTCTTACTCAGTACTAAGAATGTAAGGGCTAACGCCTTGTCACGACAATTTTCCTCCACTTCCAAGATGGAGTCGGTTCCGGTTCCTGTGATTCCTCCTGATCGTATTCTGGCTACGTTTCGCACCAGTCTTACTTCTCCTTTGGGTGACAAAATTCTGGCTGCTCAGGTTGATGCCCCTCCTGAGAAACCTTGTGGCTGATGCTTTATTCCCGAGAGTCTCTGTACTGCCGTGCTCCAGACTTACCATTCTCCCAAGGCTGCTTGCCACCCTGGGAGGCACAACCCGTCTTTTGATTGGCTCCATTCTGAGGTTCTACCCTGGTCGCAAAAGTGCAGTAAGAGATGCTTCCAGAAAGTTAGCCAAGGTCCTGTGCTCCTCTTCACTCTCCTCCCTGCCGGAGGAGTACCGCGATTTTAGCAATGTCTTTGACAAAGGTCAAGCCGGTACATTGCCTCCACACCGGTCGTATGATTGCGCAATTGACCTTCAACCTGGTGCCATTCCCCCCGTGGCCGGGTTTACCCTTTGTCAGTCTTGGAGGATAGGGCCATGGAGGAGTATGTTGCAGATGCACTTTCTCAAAGGTTTCATCCGCAAATCCTCATCTCTTGCTGGTGCTGGTTTCTTTTTTGTGAAGAAGAAGAGTGGTGAACTGAGACCTTGTATCGATTATAGGGGCCTCAATTGTTTCACCATTAAGAATGGCTATCCGATCCCATTGATTACGGAGTTATTTGACCGCCTCAAGGGAGCAACGGTCTTCATGAAGCTTGATTTGAGAGGGGCATACAATCTCGTTAGGATTAAGGAGGGCGACGAGTGGAAAACTGCGTTTAATACCAGAACAGGTCTTTATGAGTATCTCGTAATGCCTTTTGGCCTCTGTAACGCTCCGGCAGTTTTCCAGGAGTTTATTAACGATGTCCTCCGAGACTTGTTGCAGTTATGTGTGGTGGTTTATCTCGATAATATCCTCATATTTTCCAAGTCCCTGGAGAGCCACCACACAGATGTCTGTTGAGTGCTTCAGAAACGAAGAGAGAACAATCTCTGTTGTAAACTGGAGAAGTGCGAATTCCATCGTGAACAGGTTAAATTCCTGGGTTATGTAATTTCCACGGCTGGTTTTTCGATGGACCCAGAGAAACTTTCTGCAGTCCTACAGTGGCCTCGACCCGTGGGTTTACGTCCTCTGAAGTGCTTTCTTTGCTTCGCCAACTATTATCAGAAGTTTATTTGTAACTTCTCGTCTCTGGTCAAGCTCCTGACTGATATGACCAGAAAGGACGGTAACCCACAGAGTTGGTCTCCAGAGTCCATTAAGGCTTTTGAGAGTCTTAAGACTACCTTTGTTTCTGCTCCTGTGTTGGCACATCCTGATCCCACGTTGCCTTTTATCCTTGAAGTCAATGCTTCTGAGACTGGAGTTGGTCCCCTTCTGTCTCAACGTCCTAGCACTGACAGCGCTATGCATCCGTGTGGCTACTTTTCGAAGAAATTGTCACCTGCGGAGTGCAATTACGAGATTGGTGACAGAGAGCTTTTGGCGATTATTTTAGACCTGAAAGAATGGAGACATCTCCTCGAAGGTACCACCGTGCCGGTTCTCATTCTTACTGACCATAAGAATCTCACATTGTTGTCTGAGGCTAAGCGCCTCTCTCCCAGAATGACACGATGGGCTCTTTTCTTGTTGAGTTTCAATTACATTGTCTCATTCTTACTCAGTACTAAGAATGTAAGGGCTAACGCCTTGTCACGACAATTTTCCTCCACTTCCAAGATGGAGTCGGTTCCGGTTCCTGTGATTCCTCCTGATCGTATTCTGGCTACGTTTCGCACCAGTCTTACTTCTCCTTTGGGTGACAAAATTCTGGCTGCTCAGGTTGATGCCCCTCCTGAGAAACCTTGTGGCTGATGCTTTATTCCCGAGAGTCTCTGTACTGCCGTGCTCCAGACTTACCATTCTCCCAAGGCTGCTTGCCACCCTGGGAAGAATCAACTCTTTTGGGCCTATTCCCAACAATTCTGGTGGCCTAGTCTACGTGCCGATGTAGCCGCTTTCGTAGCTGCCTGTTCCGTGTGTGCTCAGAGTTAGACTCCACGACACCTTCCAGTGGGCCTCCTACAACCCAAACTTAATGGTGAGACCCACCTGTATATGGATTTCATTGTGGAGTTACCCAACTCCCAGGGCAACACGGTTATCCTTATGGTGGTAGACCGGTTCTCGAAAATGTCTCACTGTATTCCACTTAAGAAGTTGCCTACGTCTAAGGAACTGGCTTCCATTTTTGCTCGGGAGATCTTTAGTTTACATGGCCTACCCAAGGTTATTGTCTCTGACAGGGGAAGTCAGTTTGTGTCCCGGTTCTGGCGAGCCTTTTTGTGCACAGTTGAGAATTCAGCTTGCTTTCTCCTCTGCGTATTACCCACAGTCTAATGGGGCCGCAGGACGGGCCAATCAGTCCTTGGAGCAATTCCTGCGTTGCTATATTTCTGACCATCACAACAACTGGTCAGACCTCTTACCATGGGCGGAGTTTGCTCACAATAGCGCTCTAAATTCTGCTTCCCGCTTGTCCCCGTTTATGGCGAATTATGGTTTCCAACCTTCCATGTTGCCTGACTCATTTGTTCCTCAGAGTATTCCTGCGTTAGAGGAACGTCTCCGTGGTCTTCTTTTTACTTGGGTACAAGTCCAGGAGGCTTTACGACAGGCTAATGAGAGGTACAGGTTCCATGCTGACCGCAGACGCCTGCCTGCGCCTTCCTACCAGGTCGGTGACAGGGTCTGGCTGTCATCTCACAACCTCCGACTTCGTGTTCCTTCTCTGGAGTTCGCACCTCGGTTTATTGGGCCTTTCTGTATCCTTCGCAGGATAAACCCAATGGCTTACGCGTTGGACCTTCCTTCCAGTATGCGTATCTCTAATGTGTTTCATGTCTCCTTATTGAAACCTTTGGTCAGCAACCGTTTTACCACCTTGGTGCCACGTCCTCACCCTATATTATTATTATTATTATACAGGGTTTATATAGCGCCAACAGTTTGCGCAGCGCTTTACAAAATAAAGGCAGACATTACAGTTACATTACAATTTGGTACAAGAGGAATCAGAGGGCCCTGCTCATTAGAGCTTACAATCTAAAAAGGGAGGGTCAATTAATACAAAAGGTAATAGCTGTGGGGGGATGAGCTGATGGAGGAAGTACAAGTTAGTTAGAAGCAGGATAGGCTTCTTTAAAGAGTAGAGTTTTCAGGGATCGTCTAAATATGGATAGATTAGGGGACAGTCGGACAGATTGAGGTAGGGAGTTCCAAAGGATGGGAGAAGCTCTGGAGAAATCCTGGAGGCGAGCATGGGAGGAGGTGACAAGGGAGCTAGAGAGCAGAAGGTCTTGGGAGGACCGAAGAGAGCGGCTTGGTTGGTATTTTGGGACTAGGTTAGTGATGTAGCTGGGGGCCAAGTTGTGGGTGGCTTTGTAAATTATTGTTAGTACTTTGAATTTTATTCGTTGGGTGAGTGGGAGCCAGTGGAGGGATTGGCAGAGAGGGGTGGGGGACACTGAATGGGTGGTAAGGTGTATGAGTCTTGCAGCAGCATTCATGATGGACCAAAGGGGGGTTAGTCTATATAAAGGTAATCCAATGAGGAGGGAGTTGCAGTAGTCATGTATACAGGTTGAGAACCATGAGGAGTATGAAGTACAGTCCATTGTTGACTCCCGTAGGTTCCGTGGGCGCACTCAGTACCTGGTGCATTGGAAGGGGTACGGTCTGGAGGAACGCTCTTGGGTCCCATCCTCGGATGTACATGCCCGGTGGTCCTCTGAGGGGGGGGTCATTGAGGAGGGGTACTGTCAGGGCTGAGTTCAGCCCTTCCTTCTCTGTGCTGGCAACTCAGCTGCCAGCTAATTGCCAGCTTCCATCTCTCCACAGTGATCCACCTGTTAATGATCCGCTCGTCAGCTCTGCCTACTTAAGGACTTTCAGTTAATTTGCTCTTCGCCTTCGCCTGTGTTAACATCACTACAGACTTTCTCCTGCGTTCCAGTTCAAAACCTGCTTGACTATGTTCCCTCTGGCTACAGATCCTGCTTGCTGAACTACTACCTTGATCCCTGGCTCTTGGAAATTGGCTTGGCCGACTACCCGATCCGGTTACTGAACCCTGGCTATGTTTTTGGCTATGTTTTGACTACGCTTATTAAACAAGTGTGATTTAACTGTACTTCTGTCTCAGTCTGATTCATGGTTCCTGACACAACATTAATTAAGTCAAGGAATTACAAAAAAAAAGGAAATTAGTGTGGGGGTATAAGTTCTTAAACTCATATCACATGAGTAGAGATGAAAGTCTGGAGAATTTTGACACATAAGAGACAGTTCAAGATATTTTATAGTTTTTTGTTAAGCCTAAGTTAAAGGTTACATGGGAATTGATGGTTACCGGTTAAAATTACTTTCAATATAATTTTTTAATCCTATATTGCCCATACTGAAAACTATGTGTAAGGACACTACAATTTCCCTATAGGTTTGGGCAGGAAATTACATGTGTTTTACGTCACTCATGATTTGAAAGGCATCCCCACACCCACATTTTAGGGGGAATATAGAGGACAGACACATACCTGGGGGGAAATATTGAAAGGGGAGAACATGTTGAGAGCTGGAGACAGAAAGAGAGAGACGAGAGGATAAAACAGTACGGAAAAGAGGGGCATGCTGGGAGCTCACTGTGACAGACATGTCCTGCTGAGGCTCCCCTTTTCTTTCTTCACGGCCAGCATACACACCCGAATGGAAGGGTAATTATTTCAAAAGCTTACCCTGGTCTTCCTCAGTGCCCTGGGAACGTTTTAAGATGGTTAAAGGAGCTGTCCGGGGAAAAAATAAGGTGAAACCCCTCAGAGATAATTCATCTAGAGGCCTCAGTAAAATGGAACAGGCTAAATCACCTCACACAATCTCACCTCATGCTGCCAGGCAGCAGCAGCAGTTACCTCATGAACTATATGATACAGACTGTGAGGACAGCGCCATCTGCCAGCCACAACAGACAGGCTCTTTACACCCAAATGTTTTAATTCAAATAGAAAAAAATGCTACAGAAGGCATTAAAGCAGACCTCCGACCATATTACTGAGAAATTAACAAAAGAAATCCGTGACTTAGGTCAGCGCACGGCTGAATTAGAAAACAGAGTGGATGACATAGAAACAAATGTAATGACTCATGAAACTGAATTGGACACACTTAAAGATGAAAATTTCTCGCTGCAAACTCGTTTAGAAGATTTTGAAAATCGCGCACGTCGTTCAAACCTCCGCATTAGAGGTATACCGGAGTCTATTATTGATCTACAATCGACAATTACTGCCCTATTTCAAGAGTTATCACCGTCAATTCCAATTGAGAGACTGGAAATAGACAGAATACATCGAGCATTAGCACCACGCAAATCTGAAGGTCCCCCCCGCGACATAATTGCGAAATTCCATTTCTTTCGCACCAAAGAGCAGCTCATGGTCGCTGCAAAGAAACAAAGAATCCCTCATCTTCCAAGGCCACCCATATCAGATCTTTGCTGACCTTTCCCCAATAACAGTCGCTAAACGGCGCTCGATGAAACCCTTATTACAAAACCTACAACAACATCAGATCCCATACCAATGGGGTTCCCTTTTTCACTTCGCTTCACATATCAAGGCACCAAGTACTCATGCAAAACCCCTGATGAACTACAGAACACCCTACAAAAACTTCATCTCTGCGAAAGTCCTTCAGCTGGCCCTCGCCGACGAACAGCATCCAGTTCTCCACAAAATGTATCCAAAATCAAAAATGACAGAACCAGACAAAGCCCATCGAAGAGGGGTCGATTCAACTCTCCAAACCAAGTTACTCCAGACTCAATGGACTGAATACATTTTGCATATCAAATTGAAATTCACTCAATATTTTTGATCTTTCATCCACTTTTTGGATGCTAAACACTTAATGTCATTTAACCATCCTGAATTTACTTCCCTTAAGCAGGTTATGGTCTAATTTTATATATTTTTTATTTGAATTTTTTATTATTATTATTTTTTATTATTATTATTATTATTTATTTATTTATTTTTTTAATACTTTATTTTTATTTATTTATTTATTTATTTTTTATTTTTCAATTTTTATCCCCTTTTTGGTCTAGGATAATTGACGTTTTAAATTATCCCCCAAAAAATTATATTCTCATAACACCCTTCCCTCCTCATCCTATCCTTCCTCACCTCACCCCCCTCTATCCCCTCTTTCCCTTCTACTTCCCACATTTTACCCCCTCCTACCCGCCCCTTTCCCCTAATCCTTTCCTACCCACAACAAGGGTTCTATATTATTTTTGTACAAAATTGTTTACTGAATAGAAGTAAATATTACTAATATATTAGTGATAATTGATATTTTATTTATTTTTCATCCTAATTAATAAGGACATTACTGCCTCTCCTACAACTGGCAACCCAGAGGTAACCTGTATAATTCAACAAAATTTATAATCTAACACTCTCCCCGTGAAACCATAAAACACAATTGTTAGATTAAAATTTTACATGTACTAATGTTGAACATATAATATTTTCTTATATTTGATTCATTTTTGCTTACTTCCGCCCAGTTTGGGTGTCATAATATATTTTTCTTCTCTAGATATATTTTTGGTCGTGAGGGACCCGAGAAACTGTCACTGCTCCCTCCATTTTTCTGTCTTTGGACTCTCCCCACACCTTTTTGTGTGAGGAGCCTCCCTGGTCAGACTCTGTGCCTCCGAGCTTGCACTTTTGCATGCTCGGAATGCCAACGTTTTACCTTCTTGCATTCTAAACGTTTTTTGTTAATTATTTGTTTAATAATGACTCTCATTTTCTCTTTCTTTCCCAACATTCTGTCTCCACTCTCCCTTTTCTCTTTGCTCCTCCCCGGGGTAAGTATGGATTTTCAATTGTTTTTAGATATGTCTTATAATATTTTCTATAAAATTTCATGATGGCTCCTTTAAATATTCTTACCTTAAATGTCCAAGGTCTAAATGTTCCACAAAGACGAACCAAAGTTTTTAGATCATTATCTTCTTCAAAGGCGCATATAATTTGCCTCCAAGAAACCCATTTCACTGAAACCTCGACACCTAAATATTTTGGTACAGCTTATCCCCAAGTTTTTACTGCTTCAGCTAAAACTAAACGAAGGGGAGTGCTAATTGCATTTCATAGAGCTACACCCTTCTCTCTTCTGACAGAAACCAAAGACCCAGAAGGTCGCTATCTCATTATTACAGGGCATCTATGTGATACGCTAATCACAGTAGTATCCTATTATGCTCCTAATAAAAATCCGACAGCATTCCTCTCCCATTTGTTCCAGGTAATAGAGACTCATAAAATGGGCACACTTTTGATCTGTGGAGATTCGAACCAAGTTCTATACCCTTATTTAGATAAGTCCCCAATTCCTATCACTTCCAATTCTCAATCTCGTAGGTTCCAAAGACTTCTACAACAACATTCCTTGCTAGATTCCTGGCGAGAAATCAATCCCACGAAACGTCAATATTCCTTCTATTCCCATCCACATAAGTCTTTTTCCCGTATCGACCATATACTAATCTCTATTAGTATGTCCCCGGAAATGCTCACATCATCTGTAATACCCTTTACATGGACTGATCATTGTGCAATACTTTCTACTTTCTCTTCCCTCATACCCAAACATCAAGACCCCACATGGTACATAAATGATTCAACCCTATCCCATCCATCACACTCTACTGACTTAGAAATAGCCATAAAAGACTATCTGAAAAATAATAAAACCCCTGATATTTCTCCATTAACCTTATGGGAGGCACACAAACCCGTCCTTCGAGGAATCTGCTTACGCCAAGCATCATATCTTAAAAAATAAAAAAAGAAGCTACAACTAATATTAGAAACAAAATTTAACACTTGCCACGCAAATTTTCAAGCGAATCCTACCCCTGTGACAAAAAATCAACTAGATGAAGCTAGCCTAAATCTTGATCTTTTCCTATCTGAATCCGCAGATAAAACCATACGCAAATTCAAGCATAAATTTTATATTAAAGCTAACAAGCCTGGCACTCTTCTCGCTCGAGCACTTAAAAAATTAAACAACCCATACAAACCGATTCGATTAAAATTACCTCATAATACTTACACCAGTAATCCAGAAAAAATCCTACAAACCTTCCACAAACACCTTACATCTTTATACAACAATCAGGGATTTTTTGACCGATCCGCTGCAGAATTATTTTTTTCACAAACCAAACTTCCAAAGATTCCTTTAACTCAACATGAACATCTTGAAAGTCCCATTACAACTGCAGAGGTTGAATTAGCCATTAAATCCCTTAAACCAAATAAACGCCCGGGTCCTGACGGCTTCTCTGCCCTATATTATAAAAAATTTACTCATCTTCTTGCGCCATTGCTGACAGATGCTTTCAATTCACTTCTGAACAACCAATCCTTTCGTCCTGAAACCTTAACAGCAATAATCACAATGATCCCCAAACCTCATTCAGATGATTCATCTTGTGCTAATTACAGGCCCATATCCCTACTTAATCTTGATATCAAACTACTAGTGAAAATTCTAGCAACTCGTTTGAACAATATTATTGGTTCATTAATAAATAAAGACCAAGTTGGTTTTATTCCTTTTCGCCAAGCAGCTGATAACGTACGCAGGGCAACTTTATTAATCCAAGCAGCTAAAACACGGCGAATACCTATGTGTCTTCTGTCGTTAGATATTAAAAAAGCATTCGACACAGTATCATGGCCCTATCTACATTTTGCTTTACAAAAATGGGGGTTCGGTCCTCACTTTCTTAACTGGGTTTCATCACTATATAATAATCCCAAAGCCTATATTAAATATGCTGGATATAAATCTGGTTGCTTTAACATAAATAGAGGTACACGTCAGGGTTGTCCACTCTCCCCACTTTTATTTGCCCTACTTATTGAACCCCTAGCTCAGGCTATACGATCTGACCCTTCAATCAAAGGGATAGACTTAGCTGGTCATCAGCACAAATTATGTTTGTTTGCTGACGATATACTAATATTTATGTCTTGCCCTCATATTTCTGCTCCCAACCTTAAAAGTAAGCTAGATCATTTTGCACAGATATCTGGACTAATTATCAACTCTCAAAAATCTACAGCCTTAAATATCTCCTTACCTCCCCATACTTTACAACAAGCACAAACTTCCCTCCCATTCTCCTGGTCTACATCGCACCTGACCTACCTAGGAATTACTCTTACTCCCAATTTAACTGAATTCTTCTCAGCTAACTTTCCGCCATTACTAAAGCAAATTACCAATCTCCTTAAACAATGGTCTTCTTTACCAATCTCATGGATTGGTAAAATAAACGTAATAAAGACGACTATTTTACCCAAGATACTATATCTATTTCGTGTCTTGCCCATTCCAGTTCCAGCATACTTTCTTAGAAATCTTCAACGCAAAACACTAGCGTTCATCTGGGGCTCTTTAAAACATTGTTTATCTAAACACACACTCTACCTTCCCAAACTTAAAGGTGGACTAGGATTCCCCAATTTCGCCTCTTACTACCATGCAGCTCAAATAGCATGCATCCCCAAATATCACGCAAAATACGAAACCCCACTCTGGGTTGCAATTGAAGCAATTGACTGTGATCCATTTTCTATAACAAATTTAATTTGGTCCAAACCCTCAGATCATAAAAATATAAAAAATAAGATTACCAAACACACAGTTACTATCTGGGATAAATTTAAACTTATCAAAGGACTACAATCTCCTCATGTTCCCCTTCTATCATTTATTAGAAACCCACTATTCTACCCAGCCTGCACATTCCCTAATTCATTTAAAAAATGGATCTCCTCTGACATAACGCAACTCTGTGATTTATCGACATCTACCTCACTTATAACATTTCCTGAACTATGTGATAGGCATCAACTCCCCCAATCAGAACTTTTCCGATATCTGCAGATCAAAAAAAATGTCATGCCATATATACAAAATATGAGTAAGCTCAACGAACTCACACAATTTGAACGTATATGTAAACGCGAACCTCACTCTAAGGGTCTCATATCAATAATATATAAACACCTTATTACTTTGCCTACTGCAGACCCACCATCATACGTGGCAAAATGGGAGAGAGACCTTGGACTTCAGTTGGAACCATCCGATTGGGATAAAATTTGGACCACAACAAAATCATCTTCACAAAATATAATAGCTCTAGAGACAAATTATAAAGTACTTTTGCGCTGGTATTTGGTTCCTGTCAGAATTGCGAAATATATTCCGCAATACTCCCCACTCTGCTTCCGTGGCTGTGGTGACCTAGGATCACACATACACATATTTTGGGATTGTCCCGTTACAAAATGTTTTTGGAAAGAGGTTTTTCTTATCCTCTCTACCTTATTCAAAAAAACAATCAAACCTGACCCTTCAATTGCACTACTAAATCTAAAACTGACTTCTATTTCCCACACTCAATTCAAACTCCTTCTACAAATCACTACTGCAGCAAAGCAGACAATCGCCAAAGCGTGGAAAACCCCAACATTAATGATCTCAGAAACCAAAACCAGAATAAACCAAGCCATGACCCACTCAAAAACGGAAGCCATTACCAATGATAATATTGGAAAATTTGAAAAAATCTGGAATCCTTGGGTGACTAATTTTTTCCCTCCCAACTTTGACATCACATTATTAAGACCTTGGTAATATAACTACTAATAGCTATTTAATATACTAATATTATCAGACCAACATTATAAGATACCCCGGGGACCTTTTCGACCTTTTCTATCTTTTCTACCTACTATCTTTATTTTTTTTCTCTTCTTCTTCTTACCCTTCCCTCTCTTCTATCTTCGCTCTTTAGCTCTTTTTTTGTTGTTTTTTCTTTCTTAGCATATATTGTTATTATATGCAAAAATGGTAGCAACATTTTTTTTTTTTTTTTATGTTTTTTATTTATCAGTATATTTCAGCTTTAGAGCTCCTTTGAAACAATACAAACCTTATATATTACAATAACATTATATGAGGTCGAGAAATTATGACCCTTCATTTTTTCTTTATAAATCCTTATATTACCTTACATGTTATATATTATTACTAAATCTGGTTTGTAATTACTAAATTCAACACTAAGCATATATTTTAGCAAGTCTACAGATAATGGTCAACATATGTTAAACTTAAATTACTGTTTTTTTTCTCCTCTTCTGTTGTTGTTGCCTTCAAAAATCACTGGAGCTTGACATAAATATCTAATTTGTGTTTTCCTTAACTGCTACTATTTATAGTGACTATGTTTATTGACAATATATGCTTGTAATTTTGAAAATTTAATAAACAAATTTGACAAGAAAAAAAAAAAAAAACAGTACGGAAAAATGTAGGAGTGGAGGAGAAGTCCCTTGGGACACCCAGCTGAAATTTCTCAAAACAAAAGTTTCTTAGACTACCGGTAAAGTATTAATTTTCTATTCTATCTATTGATAGTTGAATTATTTGTCATATACATGATTGAACCATTTAAACTTGGTAGCATGGCATTGGAGTTGTGTTATTTCTATTTGCAGCATGAAACAATTATATTCCAATTATAAGAGATATACACATATTTATATTCCAATATATATTCCAATGTCTGTATACATGGTTTTGTTATGATATATGTTTAAACATAACATTTATTAGAGAATTATTTTTACCGTAAATAAGTCTTGATTAAATTATCAAGCTCTGTGCACAGTATAACATTTTGTCCATTCATTTTTAAAGAGGTTTAAGCTTGAAGGTCTTTGTTTTGAGAAGAAGTCACATGTGTTAATTCAACACCTAGTTTGTTTACAAAGTCTGTAGAGACACAGAAAGCCATCATGAAGTTTTGAAATATGGTATTTTGTAACAAGAGCTTGTAGTAAAATTTCTCATAATCCTGTATCAACCATATATTTGATATTTGAAGTTATATGGTTTTGTATTAGCACCAAATATTTTTGATATTATTTTACATTGAATTTTTAGTTATTAAATATATATATATTTTAGTACGTCGCTGTATTTACCCTTGTCTTCAAACTAGCATGGATAAACGAACTTGAATTATTTGTTTGATTTGTGGAAAAATTTGAAAATCACCTTAACCATAGATTTTTGCATAATTCTATAAATATAATACTGTTTTAATGTTTTAATATAAACATCTGACAAGCAGGCAGTTTTCTCCTTTGCATAAATGTCCATAGACAGGAAAAAAGTGCCTGTAGAAAATTTCTTTTTCAGTGGCTCTGAACTGTGCATGTGAACATGCAGTAAAGAAAGGTCAACGGGCGCTGGCAATACTGGGTTCCCACACTGCGTTCTCATACAAGTATTCTTGCTGTGACTCAAGCACACAGAAAAGAGGGCTTCTGGGACATATGGGAGCTCCAGTTCATAGCGTTCCCTGACTTTCCTGTTTAAATAGCATTGCAGGCCCAACAGCCAGGTCAAAGGTCAACTGCTTGCTCATTATGCATTCCCGGGGGAAGATAGGGAACAATGATCTCTGTCATGTTCCAGTAAGCCCACCCCCACTACAGTTAGAACACATAGGGAACACAGTTAACCCCTTGATTGCCCCCTAGTGTCAACCCCTTCCCTGCCAGTGTCATTTATACATTGATCAGTTAATTTTTAAAGCACATGGCCAACAGTAACAAAGCTTTTTTTCTGCACTGCGCCTTCTAGGGTGAGGCCTTGTGGCTAAGTCCAGGGCAGATTTTTTACCAGGCCTTTTCTCCACTGTTTGTCATTATTTTACAATTGTGTGTGCTTTTTTCTCACTAGGAGTGTGAGTCCTCGGGCTTACCCTGACGTCTAGGGGTAGGATGTGTGGCCCTCAGGCTCCTTCCTCCTCTGACCCTGGGGGGGTCTTCGGAAAGAGACCCTCAACCTAGTACTCTGTGGTGGCTTCGGCTGGCCATGAGGAGAGAAGTTCACCAAGCCTTTTGGCTAGGTGGACCATGTTGAACCCTATGTCCCTGTCAGGAGCCTTGTACCCCAGGGGATCAAGGAAAGGTCCTACCGCTTCAAGGGTGGACAAAAGCTCACTCTTAAGTGCACTTTTTAGTGTGTGTTTCACATGCACGTTTTTTGTTCACTTAACGTTTTTTCTGTTTTAGTTTTTCAGCACCACCGCGGATATAAAAAATAAAATAAATTAAAAAAACAACCTGTCACTGGTCATTCACAGCTGACAGGCTCCTAACAACTAGTGACACTCAGTGGGTGGAGCCTGATGGGGAAGCCGAGACACATCAGGACCATTGTCTCATTGTGATTGATAGCAGGCAGCGAGTAAATTCCATAGCCAATAGCAGGCTGTCTATTGGTTAAGGATCTGTGCACTACCTGCTGTCACTAACAAGGGGAGTTGACCTAATGGGGAACTAGTGTCTCAGCTCCCCCATCAGCCTTCTATCAACCCGCTTCAAAGCTGTGACTGCTGCAGCCACAGGAGGATGTGGCCACCTGTCTTCTTCTGCCTGCCAAATTCTCCTATTGGTCACTCAATGTGGTGGTCTGCTACAATGACTGATAGGGAAGCTCAGGAGGCAGGAAAGAGTCAGGCTGGGTTCACATATGAGCACGCATCGGCTTACAGCAGGAATCCGGTGCGTCCTCCTTCACCGTTTCAGGTCCGATTTCAGCATGAATTTTTGTCTGAATTCGGACCTGAACCAGACAGAAAGAAAGGACTCTTGTGCAAAATAACACCGGAGCCACTGTGAAGATGTGTAAACCGGCTCCATAGAGAGCCGGTCACAATCTCCTGCTGTGCGAACTAGATGCAAGGAAAACCACATCCAATTCGTAATAGTGTGAACCCAGCCTGAAGCATAATTTGACTGCAGGAAAAGTCAAGGTTCTTATATAAATACAACTGCTTGTATCTCTGTATATACTGATAGTTTTCACATGTGGCTTCCATAGATGGTCACTGATGTTCATGTATTTTGTCTTCAAATGCTGAGTTTGAAATGCCCGGGTTTGTGACAGGTACACTTTAAATGTTATACAGAGGATATCCTGCTTAGAACATATACATTATAGTGCAGGAATTTTTCTTACTCACCTTCATCATTACCTTCCATTTTTCTTCTCCGATCTGACAGATGATGACCATCAAAGTGTTCTTTACAGAATTATTTCAAAGAGATCTGTTATAAGAAAAAAATATATATATCATAGATGTGTATGGACTCTTGTTCAGCTATCTAGTCTATGAATGCCCCTTACTATTTTCATCTTCTGGTAATCTAGACAAAAATGAACTTGTCCTGTATGCTGGGTGTAATTCTCAGTATCTGTTTTTATTCTGTATGTATGGACTCTGCACAGTACCACTTCTCTTGTCCTGTATGCCGGGTGTAATGCCGCGTACACACGATCGAGATTCACGGCGGTGAAAACACCGCCGTGAATCCCGACAGGAAAAACGAGGGAACGGCTTGGTCCCCTACACACGGCCGTTTTTCCCGACATTTTTTCTCTTGGTCGAGAAAAACAACCGTGTGTAGGCTCCGTGGCAGTGTTTCCCTATGAGAAAACTGCCGCGGAAAAAAATGACAGGAATCACGACGAGAAAAATTGGAGCATGTTCTAATTTTTCTCGTCGTGATTAATGCCGTTTTTCCCGTCGGGAAAAATGACAAAAAGCCCACACACGGTCGTTTTTCTTGTTCAAAAGAAAAAATTTCATTTTTCCCGATGGGAAAAATGATCGTGTGTACGGCGCATTATTCTCAGTATCTGTTCTTATTCTGTATGTATGGACTCTGCACAGTACCACTTCTCTTGTCCTGTATGCCGGGTGTAATTATCAGTATCTGTTCTTATTCTGTATGTATGGACTCTGCACAGTACCACTTCTCTTGTCCTGTATGCCGGGTGTAATTCTCAGTATCTGTTCTTATTCTGTATGTATGGACTCTGCACAGTACCACTTCTCTTGTCCTGTATGTTGGGTGTAATTCTCAGTATCTGTTCTTATTCTGTATGTATGGACTCTGCACAGTACCACTTCTCTTGTCCTGTATGTTGGGTGTAATTCTCAGTATCTGTTCTTATTTTGTATGTATGGACTATGCACAGTACCAGTTCTCTTGTCCTGTATGTTTGGTGTAATTCTCAGTATCTGTTCTTATTCTGTATGTATGGACTCTGCACAGTACCACTTCTCTTGTCCTGTATGTTGGGTGTAATTCTCAGTATCTGTTCTTATTCTGTATGTATGGACTATGCACAGTACCAGTTCTCTGTACAGAGGGAACAACCTCTGTGTTTTTTCTCTGTGCAAAGCAGGGACGTACACAGGTGACCCCATCCCATCTGACGCAATGGGGAAACCGCAGAAAACCCCTGTGGTGTCAGAGGGGGGCGGGGTCAGCTTAATAAGAGTAGAGTTGAGCGGACACCTGGATGTTCAGGTTCGACGGGTTCAGCCGAACTTCGGAAAAAAGTTCGGGTTCGGGACCGAACTTTAACCCGAACCCGGACCCGAACCCGAACCCCATTGAAGTCAATGGGGACCCGGACTTCTAAGGACTAAAAAGGCTCTAAAAAAGTAATGGAAAGGGCTAGAGGGCTGCAAATGGCAGCAAAATGTTGTTAAGAGCATGGCAAGTGCTCTGCAAACAAATGTGGATAGGAAAATAACTTAAAATAACATTAAAAAAATAAAAATAAAAAATAATAATCTTGACCTAGGAGGACGATGTCCATATGGAGTAGGAGGTTGAGGTGGCGGTGGATGTGGCTGTGTAGGTGGAAGCGGCGGTGGAGGAGGACGAGGTAGCCAACACTGATTCAAAAATACAACAATGGCTGGGTAAGGCCGGTGATGTGTCGAATTCTGTCCCCCGTCAAATAGTGTCCACCCTGTACTGCGCTTGCTCAGGTGAGTTCAGGTGAAGGCCACACCATCCGTGGTTCAAGCCGAGCCAAGTGAGGCCGTGCCCGAAGCGTGGCGATCGAACCGAGCCCATGAGGGGCCCTGTTACTATGTGCTACCGTATGTCCACTTGGATGGTGGGGCTTGAACCTGCACTCACAGCGCAGGCACCGTTCATCTTCGGAGATTTTGTGAATCTCCTTGTCCTCTGTACTGCGCAAGCGCTGCGCCTTCGCAGTATGGGCCGGACACAATCCGATGGCCGGACAGTTTTTGTCACAACACCGGTATACATGTCTATTCTGCACAAGGTACGGACAAGTCCTGTGGGATCCATGCCTGGCTCATTTTAATGAACGTGAGCTTGTCCACATTGGCTCTGGACAGGCGACTGCGCTTGTCTGTGATAACGCCCCCTGCTGTGCTAAATACACGTTCAGATAATACACTGGCTGCAGGGCAGGCCAGCACCTCCAAGGCATAAAGGGCAAGCTCAGGCCATGTGCCCAATTTGGAGACCCAGAAGTTAAAGGGGGCAGACCCGTCATCCAGTAGGTGTAGGCCTGTGGACACATACTGCTCAACCATGTTGGTGAAATGCTGCCTCCTGCTAAGACGTTCCATCTCAGCTGGTGGTGCTGGTTGTTGTGGCGTGCTGACAAAGCTTTTCCATATTTCAGCCATGCTAACCCTGCCTTCTGAGGTGCTGCCGGTGCCCCGGCTGCGTTGGCGACCTCTTCCTCCTCCTCTGCCTTCGCCTTGTGCTTCCACCGTACGCCCGCTGTCAGGTGGGAATGCCACCAGCAGCGCGTCTACCAGCGTGCGCTTGTACTCGCGCATCTTACGATCCCGCTCCAGTGAGGGAATTAAGGACGGTACGTTGTCCTTGTAAGGGGGATCCAGCAGGGTGGCCACCCAGTAATCAGCACCAGTTAAAATGTGGGCAACTCGGCGGTCATTGCGGAAACACTGCAGCATGTAATCGCTCATGTGTGCCAGGCTGCCCAGAGGCAAAGAAAAGCTGTCCTCTGTGGGAGGTGTATCGTCTGTGTCCTCTGTATCCCCCCAGCCACGCACCAGTGATGGCCATGAGCTGGTCTGGGTGCCACCCTGCTGTGAAAATGGCTCCTCCTCCTCCTCCTCCTCCTCCATCTCCTCCTCCACCTCGTCATCCTCCAGAACTGTGCCCTTTCTGCCGGACAATTGTGTATCTGGCGTTTGTTGGTGCAGGAACCCACCCTCGTAGCCACTTGTGAAAGACTGCCCTGAAAGCCTTTGAAATGATCCCGCTTCCTCCTCCTCCTCCTCATCCTCCTGTGCCACATCCTCTTCCATCATCGCCCGAAGCGTTTTTTCAAGGAGGCATAGAACTGGGATAGTAACGCTAAGAACGGCGTCATTGGCACTGGACATGTTGGTTGAGTACTCGAAACAGCGCAACAAGGCACACAGGTCTCGCATGGAGGCCCAGTTATTGGTGGTGAAGTGGTGCTGTTCCGCAGAGCGACTCACGCGTGATTGCTGCAGCTGAAACTCCACTATCGCCTGCTGCTGCTCGCACAGTCTGGCCAGCATGTGCAAGGTGGAGTTCCACCTTGTGGGCACGTCACATATGAGGCGGTGAGCGGGAAGGCCGAAGTTACGCTGCAGCGCTGACAGGCGAGCAGCAGCAGGGTGAGAACGCCGAAAGTGCGCACACACAGCCCGCACTTTCTGCAGCAGCTCTGGCATATTGGGGTAATTTTTAAGGAACCTCTGGACCACCAAGTTCAGCACATGCGCCAGGCAAGGGATGTGCGTCAAACCGGCTAGGCCCAGAGCTGCTACGAGATTTCGCCCATTATCACACACCACCAGGCCGGGCTTGAGGCTCACTGACAGCAACCACTCATTGGTCTGTTGTTCCATGTCCCTCCACAACTCCTGCGCGGTGTGGGGTTTTACCCCCAAACAGGAAAGTTTTAAAACTGCCTGCTGTCGTTTACCCCTGGCTGTGCTGAAGTTGGTGGTGAAGGTGTTACGCTGACCGGATGAGGAGGCGGTAGAGGATGAGGAAGCGGAGTAGGAGGAGTTAGCAACAGGAGGCAAACTGAAGCGCCCTGCAATCCTCGGTGGTGGAAGGACATGCGCCAAACTGCTATCTGCCTCAGGCCCAGCCGCCACTGCATTTACCCAGTGTGCTGTTAGGGAGATATAACGTCCCTGACCGTGCTTACTGGTCCACGCATCCGTAGTTAGGTGGACCTTGCCACAGATGGCGTTGCGCAGTGCACACTTGATTTTGTCCCCCACTTGGTTGTGCAGGGAAGGGATGGTTCGCCTGGAAAAATAGTGGCGGCTGGGCACGACGTACTGTGGGACAGCCAATGCCATCAGGCTTTTAAAACTCTGCGTCTCCACCAGACGGAATGACAGCATTTCAAAGGCCAGGAGTTTTGAAATGCTGGCATTCAGGGCCAGGGATCGCGGGTGGCTAGGGGGGTACTTCCTCTTCCGCTCCAATGTTTGGGAGATAGAGAGCTGAACGCTTCCATGGGACATTGTGGAGATGGTTGGTGACCCAGGTGGTAGTGTTGCTGGCAGATCCTCTGTTTGCGGGGTGGCAGGTGCCACTGTCACTACAGAGGTGGATGAAGAGGCCGAGACTGCAGCAGAAGAGGAAGCAGGAGGAGCCAGAGACCTTTCTTGGTTTTTGAGGTGTCTACTCCACTGCAGCTCGTGCTTTGCACTTAGATGCCTGGTCATGCAGGTTGTGCTCAGGTTGAGAACGTTTATGCCTCGCTTCAGCCTCTGATTGCACAGCCTGCAAACCACTCGTGTCTTGTCATCAGCACATTGTGTGAAGAACTGCCACGCTAGGGAACTCCTTGGACCTGGCTTTGGTGTGCTCGGTCCCTTGCTGCGTTGGGCAGTAGCAGACATACTGTCTAGCGGACGGACGCTCCGCTTTTGCACCCTGCTCCCTCCTCTGCTGTGCTGGTGGCTCTGTGCGACCACCGCCTCTTCCTCCAAACTACACTGGTCACCTGCATAACGTTCATTCCATGTGGGGTCGAGGACCTCATCGTCCTCCACATCATCTTCCACCCAGTCTTCACCCCTGCCCTCCTTGTCTGTCTGCACAATTGCGAAAGCAGCAGCAGTTGGCACCTGTGTTTCGTCATCATCCGAGACGTACTGCGATGGTCCTCCCATGTACTCATCATGAAACATAAGTGGTTGGGCATCGGTGCACTCAATCTCTTCCACTTCTGGGGCAGGGCTAGGTGGATGGCCCTGGGAAACCCTGCTAACAGAGTCATCGAAAAGCAGAAGAGACTGCTGCATGATTTGGGGCTCAGACTGCTTGGCTGATTTGCAAGGGGGTGAGGTGAAAGACTGATGGACATGGGTTTCAGGTGCCAACTCTGTTCTTTCATCAGAAGAGTGGGTGGGAGACAATGTGAAGGAACCCGAGGCACTGTCAGCAACCCAATCTACTATCGCCTGTACTTGTCCTGGCCTAAACATTCGTACAGCCTCATTAGGCGCGACAAAATACCGCCGCAGGCTCGGTCGCCTACTCGCACCTAAGGAAGGTGTTTCACTTGTGCGTGTATCTGGCACAGATCCACCACGTCCTCTCCCTGCAACAGGAGCTCCACCAGCAGCACCATGACCGGGGCCACCACGTCCCTTTGACCTTCTCCTCATATTTTCCAAATTTAGGATCTTGCCCTAAATGGGTGTTTTTGGAAGAGCAGAACACACCCACAGTACGTAACCGCTGAATCGCACAGCTACAGAACTGCAGAAAATGCTATTCAAAAAAAAAGTTTTTTTTTTTAGTATAGCACAGTAGGAGAAAACTATATAGAAATTGTTTATTTCACACACCTCCAAATATGTATAACACACTGCAAACTATTTTTTGTGCCCCTAAACGGCGTTTTTTGGAAGAGCAGAACACACCCACAGTACGTAACCGCTGAATCGCACAGCTACAGAACTGCAGAAAATGCTATTCAAAAAAAATTTTGTTTTTTTAGTATAGCACAGTAGGAGAAAACTATATAGAAATTGTTTATATCACACACCTCCAAATATGTATAACACACTGCAAACTATTTTTTGTGCCCCTGAATGGCTCTTTTTGCAAGCGTACATTAAAGTGCAAATTTTTTTTTTTTTGCCCTAAACGGGTCTTTTTTTGCACGAGCAAAATAAAATGCTTTTTTTTTTTGTCCTATGGGTCTTTTGGAAAAGAGCACAATAAAGTGCCTTTTTTTTTTCCCCTAAAAGTTAGATTTTCTCTGACACTGGGCTCATGGCAGTGTAAAAAGACTGCACTGCAACACAAACAGGTAAACCTATGCAGATCGCTGATTTTAATCTCTGAATCTGGACTCCTATATAATATTCTCTCTCCCTGAAAGCACCAACACAGGAACCTGGCCCTACACTACACTATCTCTCTATCTTTTTCCTCAGATTGTAGAATCAGGACTACCTCATCTATTTTTCTATCTCTCCCTAAAAGCAGCAGCAGCAGACTAGATCCTCTCCCTATCTATTCTGAAGCAGAGTGACATGTGTGCTGTGTGCCTCTAGCTTATATAGAAGCTGGGTCACATGTTGCACTGACCAATCACAGCCATGCCATTAGTAGGCATGGCTATGATGGCCTCTAAGGGCACACCAGCTAATCAAAAGGTGATTGGCTGGCCCCTGAAGCATTTCTAAATGCGTAATTAGATTGCCGAACCCGAACCCGAACCCGGACTTTTGGGCAAAGTCCGGGTTCGGGTTCGGGAAAAAGCTAAAGTTCGGTACGGACCCGAACTTTACAGTTCGGGTTCGCTCAACACTAAATAAGAGCTGTCACAGCTGGAGTAGCGTCACTCGACGGGAACCTTCTATGAAGGCATCAGTAGCCGCTCTTTTTTTTCTTGGTATCGTTTGGTCGAGAATGGATTACATCGCTGGACTTTTTTTCTTTTTTAATAAAGAACTTGTCCCAAGCTTGCTCTTGTTTGTTTCCCCATTTTTTACACTTTTTTGGGGACATGGTAGGGGTACAATTTACCCCGTTACCAATTCACATAGGGGGGGCCGGGATCTGGGGGTCCCCTTGTTAAAGATGGCTTTCAGATTCTGATAAGCCCCCCGCCCGCAGACCCCCACAACCACCGGGCAAGGGTTGTGGGGATGAGGCCCTTGTCCCCATGAACATGGGGACATGGTGCTTTGGGGTCCAAACCATGCTCCCCATGTTGAGGGCATGTGGCCTGGTATGGTTCAGAAGGGGGGCGCTCTCTCGTCCCCCCTCTTTTCCTGTGGCCTGCCAGGTTGCGTGCTCGGATAAAGGTCTGGTATGGATTTTTTGGGGGACCCCTACGCCATTTTTTTTTATTTTGGCACGGGGTTCCCCTTAAAATCATTCAGGCCTGGTATGAATTTTGAGGGGGACCCCTACGCCATTTAAAAAAAATTGGCGCAGGGTTCCCCTTAATATCCATACCAGACCTGAAGGGCCTGGTATGGAATTTGGGCGGGACCCCCACACAATTTTCTTTAAAATTTTGGTTAGGGGTTTCCCTTAAATATTCATACCAGACCCAAAGGGCCTGGTAATGGACTGGGGGGGGGAAACCCATGCCGTTTTTTTTCATGGAATTTTATCTGTATTGCCGGGACCCGACAATTCATTACAGCTGCGAGCAGTTTTAATGGACTTTTTTAACTTTAGAAATGTCATTTTGCTGCAGGGACTGCTCTAAACATGGGAAAAATGAACCACTTTACAGGCATACTATAGACACCTCCCAGGTACAAAATTTTAACAAATATTTCACTTTTATTGTTTCACTTTAAGCATTATTAAAATCACTTCTCCTGAAAAAACAGCCGTTTTTAAAACTTTTTTGCATTGATACATGTCTCCTGGGGCAGAACCCAGGTCCCCAAACACTTTTGCTGACAATAACTTGCATATAAGCCTTTAAAATTAGCAATTTTGTAGGGACCTAAGAATTCATTACAGCCGCAATCAGTTTTAAATTACTTTTTTTCCTTTACAAATGTAATTTTGCTGCGGGACTGTTCTAAACACGTGAAACATGCGCCACTTTACAGGCATATTATAGACACCCCCAGGTACGAAATTTAAAGGAATATTTATTTTTTTTGATTACAAAAATATTTTATTAGGAAGTTCAGATGTACAGTTACATAGAGTGTTTATAAAGGTAATCAAAATTAAAAGAAATAAAAAATTCAAAAGAAGAGGAGATAATCGAGCTCATACATGAAGATAGTAAATATATAAAAAGTTTTCTGGTACAAAGAGTTCCTACATGGGCGTATGTTAAATATAAAAAGGGTAGGCACTATAGGTCAAAATTGCATGAATTTGCTAGAGTGTGTGGGTGGGAATTCAGGTTCTAGGGTAATGAGTTATGTTGTAGGCCAATATGACCATTTCCTTTCAAAAACCTGGAAGGTATCGTGAAGTGTGTGAAAGATTCTTTCCGAGAGTTTTATCGTCTCCATCCGAGCTAGCACCTGTGCCCAAGGCAGATTGTTTGATCTCCAATTGGAGGCAATCATCCATTGGATGGAGCTACATAAAGTATGGAAAAGTCTTTTACAAGGGATGGGAACATTGGGTATATCTGCATATAGAAGGCAAATCTGTGGGGAGATTGGGATTTTCTGTTTCAAGGTATTATCAAAAAAGGAATATTTCACTTTTATTGTTTCACTTTAAGCATTATTAAAATCACTGCTCCCGAAAAAACTTCAGTTTTTAAAACTTTTTTTGCATTGATACATGTCCCCTGGAGCAGGACTCGGGTCCCCAAACACTTTTTATGACAATACCATGCATATAAGCCTTTAAAATTAGCACTTTTGATTTTTCATGTTCGTGTCCTATAGACTTTAATGGTGTTTGCGTGTTCAAACACATTTTTTGCCTGTTCGGCAAGTTCTGGTGCGAACCAAACCGGGGGTGTTCGGCCCATTCTTACTCGCCAGCAAAATCTGTCTTTCTTCATTCCTCAGACTGCACTTCCAGGACTTGGGAACCTTCTGTCTCCCACTCCTCCTCTGAGCAGCTCTCAGGAGATGACCACTCTGCAAGCTTCTCCAGGGGCCCAAACTCCGCTATCAGTCTGGTGGATCCCCAATCTATGGCTTTGTCCCCGCACCAGGCTCATACTTGACCCCGCCTTTCTAAGATGACTCCAGGCCCGCTCCGGCCTTCCGGGATGTCTGCTTTTGCAATGTGTAGAGTCCTGAATGTAGGTCCACTTGATAGTATCATGGATCCTGCTAGCTGGATGCAAGCCGTGTGGGAGGTTCACCACAATGACCACACCGGATCCAGGCACTCACCCCCACTATTGGTATCTGGCAATCTGGTCACAGCAGGCACAGCCATTCCATCCCCTTGATCATTCCCAGGGTGTATCCCCTGTGATGCTCCATTCGGACACCGGTGTCAACCAGCGTCCGTTCCTGCAGGCAACCAGGTCAGTGTGTCCACTCTCCACCATCTTGCTCCTCTGCCTCATGGTGTCTGCTGCTAGCAGGGAATGCTGGGTCTCCTCTAGGGCGTGGCGCTGCGCCCTCACTTCCAGACATGCTGGGATCTGATAGGCAGGCCCCTCCCTGAGCACACTGTTGTAACCCCTTGATGGCAAAACTGAAGGTTGCAGGCATGCTGTAACTAGCTGGACTTGTCAAGGCATGTTGCTTAGCACCAACTGTGCCCAAGCGATATGAAGCAGATGTACACTGACCTCCCCGGTGGTTGCTGGTAGTAACAATAAAGTTTGTAGCCCATGCCTCACAGAAGGGAACACATTTAGCACAGTCCCACCCATGGGCACCCGCAGGCTTACCCCGGTCACCCTGGCAACAGTAGACAGTCCAAGCAGACTTTACTGTTTAAAGCAGGAATCTGAAGCAAAAGTTCAGACTGTCCAGCAACAGCAGATTGATGGACATATTTGTAATTGATGAGCACGGTTGCCCACCGTGGTTTCCACGGGTAACGGCACATGTTACTATAGCACTGAGTAGTAGGCAGGGCATATAAGTCCTTTTCCCGAGTTTATTTCCTCGCTGGTGGTGGAACAAAGCATAGTTCCCTGGCTTGACCGATCTCAGTTGCTAGGGGCAACGGCTGGCAGGTTAACTGACAGGTGATTTCGGATGAGCCCCCAAATGTAGCCATGCCCCTGTAAGAGATGCTGAATGTAGTGGTTCACCTATCACCCTGCCCAGCCAGACGTCCATCTCTTAGTCACTCAGAGACATAGTCCATAACCAGTCCATAACTTTGTTTTGTTTTTTATTTGAGGGGATTAAACTTGGGAAGTTAGGAATTATGGCATGCCCAGGAATATTTTGTGCAAACTTGCTTGGGACTTCTATATACACTCCAGTATATACATCTCAATCTTCTCTCCAACACAAACACTTGCTGCACACCGTTCCTCCACCAGCACTTCCCTTGCTGCAGACTGTTACTCCTCTAGACTAGCATGGGTAGGCCTGACACTGCTTCAGCCAGACCTCAATGAACTGCCTTTTGCGGGCAGGGACCTAGGGCCCCTGTGGTGTAGAAATAGTTCAGGTGCTAGCTGTCCTCTATTCAGCTACCACTTCCAGATAGCTCTCTTCAGGTCCTGTCAGCCAGCCTGGCTGCAATGACCTCTCTCCACTGCCCTTCCCACAGTCTTCTCTTCTGGTTTGGCACCCATCTCAAACTGCAATCTCCCAGTTCTCTCAGGCGTGCCTCCCCAGTCCTCCCAAATGTGCTCACTCACCAGCCCTCCCGGCTGCCACCAGTAGTCCTCCCTGGAGACTCTTAAAAGTGCTATCTTATGTGCCCCTCTCCTTCCAGGATCTCGTCACTCCTCTTGGATGCATCCAAGCCCCAGGCCAGGGTCACCCCCCCCCCAGACTGGGGAGCTCCCTGTGGGCCCTGACAGACTCCACAGTCTCTCACTCCAGCTCTTCCACCCAACGACTCCTCCCCAGCTGGGCTGACTCCAGGTATTTAAGGAGGCCTGCCCCCTGCCAATCCAAGTTGGGGATTGGCCAAGGCTCCTCTCCTTCCAGGACTTTCTAGTAGGAAGAGGGAGGTGACCGTGATGCTGCCTACGAGTCACCAGCTACTACCCTGAGCCACTCCCAGCCAAGAATGAAAACAAACAGGCCTAGCCACCAGCTAGGCCTGCCTAAATTTTCCTACTCTCCAGAAAAATCTTCACTCTAGCACCTACCTAACTAGAGGGTGCTACAATAATTTACACTGATTTGGGTTATTTTCACCAAAAACATGTAACAGAATATATTTTGGACTACATTTCTGAAGAACTATTTTTTATTTGCAAAATTTTATAACAGAAACAAAGAAAAACTTTTTTTTTTATATATATATATTTTCAAACTTTTTTCATTTATTTAGCAAAAATAAAAAAACCAGTGGTGATTAAATATCACCAAAAGAAAACTGTATTTGTGTGAAAAAAAATGAAATTTAGTGTGACAGCACTGAAAGCTGAATGTTGGCCTGGGCAGGAAGGGGAAAAAGTGTCGGTATTGATGTGTTGTTTTTTTTGGGGATAATTATTTTTATTGAAAAATTTTAAGACAGAACATACAACACATAAATGACTTGACAGTGATATATAAAAAAATAGAAAAAATATTTATTGATTACATACATAAAATACAGTGATATATACACACATATATATGACTATCGTAGGTATACACCTACTACCTATCAGTATGAAGTCATAAGGTAACATCAACTGCAAAAATGCGTCTATGAAGATTCTACAGTTTCGCCATTAAGGCTTCGTCAGGAATAGACGTATGAAGTAACTTTTTAATGAAGAATTTTCCAGCTGATGAGGGCACCAAGGGTCTATAGTGTGTGTCATTAACCGTCAACATCTCACCGCAACGACCTCGTCCATCATAGCTGCAAATCCCATAAGGGAGGATGAAAATATATTTAGGTTCCAATCATAATGATATTTGCCCCCTCCTCTGATATATTGTTCAGATTGATGCAGGAGCTCAAGTTTGTTAGTAAACCGGGTAAAATCAGGTGCGATTGTCAAGATCAAATATTTAATGGATCCATAATGATGGTGAATATCCCCAAAATATGCCGTGCAATATTAACAAAGGCTATATCCGGACCACATCTATACTTCACGACAAATGTGTAGAGACTGATGAAAGTGTCTGATCAAAAATGACAGACATAAAAATCCACCTGTATTGTGTGTCCCGTCCGGTTTGAGCTCCCTTATGGGATTTGCGGCTATGATGGACGAGGTCGTTGCGGTGAGATGTTGACGGTTAATAACACACACTATAGACCCTTGGTTCCCCCATCAGCTGGAAAATTCTTCATTAAAAAGTTACTTCATGCGTCTATTCCTGATGAAGCCTTAATGGTGAAACTGTAGAATCTTCATAGACGCATTTTTGCAGTTGATGTTACCTTATGACTTCATACTGATAGGTAGTAGGTGTATACCTACGATAGTCATATATATGCGTATATATCACTGTATTTTATGTATGTAATCAATAAATATTTTTTCTATTTTTTTATATATCACTGTCCTTGTGATTTATATACTTTTGTCAATCAGCACCTTTAAAATCCCACATCCTGTTTCGCTAGTTTTCACATTATTTACAGGGATGATGGTGCGGTTAATTAATTACACATTTATATGCTGATACTCGACCACCTTTATTTACCACATAAATGACTTGGCACAACACCAAGTCGAACATTCGGCCAACATGGCCGACAGAAAAATATACTAACATTTGCCATCAACTATACCAGCAGTGAACCCCTCCCCCCCTCCCCTCCCCTTACTCAGTCCCCCCCCCCCCTTATCAAAATATAACAAACCCGGGTGAGCAAATAACCTCTTTCATCTCCACGTACCGTTGTGGACATCTGGAATCTGGCTCCACCCAGTTTAGGAGAATGGCTTATGTAACTCAGGACCTACCCCACATCCTTAATTCAAACTAACCCACTGTTTGATCAGAGTCATACCATGCCCTCAATATTTTTTCAAATTTCTTCCCACAGTTTCTAGATATATATGTCGCCTTGTAAAATGGGATCATTGAGTTTACCAGCCCCTTCCAGAAAGCTACTGCAGGAGCCCCCGGTTTTCTCCAACGAAGCAAGATGGCCTTCTTCCCATAGAATAGTAATATGTTAAGTAAAGTTCTGTGAGCGCTCAACGGAACCACCTCCTCCACCAAACCCAGGAGACACACACTAATTGTCAACGAAACCGGCACCTGCAGTACCTCAGCTATACAGGAAGTGACCCCAGTCCAGAACAGCTGAATTTGGGGACAACTCCAAAAAATATGATGCGCGTCTGCCGCTTTAAATGAGCAACGCCAACACTCTGGAGGAACAGAGGGGTATATCGAAGCCAACCTAGCAGGGGTATAATACACTCTATGCAGGAACTTAAACTGTATAAGCCAGTCCCTAGCTGCCACCAGATGTTGAAATGGATGGTCCCACATATCATCCCATTCCTCCCCCTGTATATCTGGCACCTCAGCCTCCCAGCGTTCTCTACATTGAAGCATTGCCTTGGGGCTAGTTTTAAACAAGTCTTTATATGTCACTGACAGGATTTTGGGCAGCTCCTCCGTCATAAGTAAATCTTCCAATCTAGAAGGAAAAAATTCAACACTCTCCATTTTAAATTGGGTCTGGAATGCATGTCTCAATTGGAGATAACGTAAATATTGAGAGTTTCGAAAGGTCGTGCTTGGATTTGAGTTGGTCAAATGTCAAGAGTTCCCAATCCCGTGTAATATCTTTGAGCAATTTAACATCCTTAGTCACCCATCCCATGGGATCATCAAACGCATAAAACTGCTGTAACTTCGGGTTCATCCAAAGGGGGGCTGAAGGGGAAAACCCCTTGTAACTTGGGCAGGTCAGCTTCACCGCCTCCTCCCATACTTTAATAGTGGCCTTCATAGATTCCATAAGAGGAAGATCTCGCTTAGTGCCCCTGTGAATGGCCAGACAAAGGGATTAGTACAAACCCAGGTGGGCCGCTTCCAGGACAGTGGCCGAGTCCCCAGCATCAGAGACCAGCCATCTGTGCACAAAGACCAATTGGCCTGCCAAATAATATTTATGCCAGTCTGGTAGCGCCAAACCCCCCTGCCCCCATGGCTCCTGCAAGACTTTCAATCCTATTCTAGGCATTTTAGGGGCCCATAGGAACGATCTGGTGATACCATCTAATTTATTAACCACTTCCCTACCCAGCCATAGTAATATGACGTCCACAGATGGGATCTCCCATCCTGGGTGGACGTCATATGACGTCCTCTGCTTTGTAGGGGAATATCTGAATGATGCCTGCAGCTAGAGGAATCATTCAGATATCCTTTTGTTCTGCCAGCGATTCTCTGCACCATAAGAACGATCATAGCGGCGGTTCCGCCGCTTGATCGTTCTTATAGGCGGCGGGAGGGGGCACCCCCCCCCTCCCGCCGCCATCCGGTGCTTCGCCGGCTCTCCCAGGTACCGTTGTGTTCCTTAGGACACAGCAGTTCCCTGATGGGGGTAAATGAGTGGCGGCGGAGCAGCAGCGGCGGGCAGCGGAGCTTTCTGTGCGGCGCGGCGGGCAGCGGAGCGGCTTACCGGCTCCCATATGCAGAGCTGCAGCAGCGGCGTGCACGGCGCCCCGCGCGCGCCCCCGGGGGCGCGCAGCGCGGCGATCTGGGATCCGGTGTGTCCCTCTGGACACACCGATTCAAGTAATGTGGCGGCGGGCGGCGGAGATTCCGGTATAAACTTACCGGAATTGATGATGCAGAGCTGCGCAGTGGCGTGCACGGCGCGCAGCGCGGCGATCGGGGCTGAGGTTTTTCCCTTGGATACAGCCCAGCCTCGATCAGGGTAAAGAGCCAATGAAATTGGCTCTTTACCACGTGACCGGCTGTGTCCAATCACAGCAGGTCACTAAATGTAAACAAAACACACAATTGTGTGTAACTCACTGTTGCCTGGTTCTCCTCTTCACACACCTGTGAGGAGGAGATCAGCTAACAGTGAGTTACACATATGTTATACACATATACATATGTACTACTGTGCCCAGATTGCCCCCCCTAAATAAAGAGTACCTGTCATCTAGTACCTGCCACCAGATCACCCGCCACCCACCTGTCCATCAGGAGTACCTGTCCATCAGGAGTACCCGCCACCTCACCTGAGTACCCGCCACCTCAGAGTACCCGCCACCAGTCCATCAGGAGTACCTGTCCATCAGGAGTACCTGTCCATCAGGAGTACCCGCCACCTCACCTGAGTACCCGCCACCTCAGAGTACCCGCCACCAGTCCATCAGGAGTACCTGTTCATCAGGAGTACCTGTCCATCAGCAGTACCCGCCACCTCACCTGAGTACCCGCCACCTCAGAGTACCCGCCACCAGTCCATCAGGAGTACCTGTCCATCAGGAGTACCCGCCACCTCACCTGAGTACCCGCCACCTCAGAGTACCCGCCACCAGTCCATCAGGAGTACCTGTCCATCAGGAGTACCTGTCCATCAGGAGTACTCGCCACCTCACCTGAGTACCCGCCACCTCAGAGTACCCGCCACCAGTCCATCAGGAGTACCTGTCCATCAGGAGTACCTGTCCATCAGCAGTACCCGCCACCTCACCTGAGTACCCGCCACCTCAGAGTACCCGCCACCAGTCCATCAGGAGTACCTGTCCATCAGGAGTACCCGCCACCTCACCTGAGTACCCGCCACCTCAGAGTACCCGCCACCAGTCCATCAGGAGTACCTGTCCATCAGGAGTACCTGTCCATCAGGAGTACCCGCCACCTCACCTGAGTACCCGCCACCAGTCCATCAGGAGTAACTGTCCATCAGCAGTACCCGCCACCTTACCTGAGTACCCGCCACCTCAGAGTACCCGCCACCAGTCCATCAGGAGTACCTGTCCATCAGGAGTACCTGTCCATCAGCAGTACCCGCCACCTCACCTGAGTACCCGCCACCTCAGAGTACCCGCCACCAGTCCATCAGGAGTACCTGTCCATCAGGAGTACCCGCCACCTCACCTGAGTACCCGCCACCTCAGAGTACCCGCCACCAGTCCATCAGGAGTACCTGTCCATCAGGAGTACCTGTCCATCAGCAGTACCCGCCACCTCACCTGAGTACCCGCCACCTCAGAGTACCCGCCACCAGTCCATCAGGAGTACCTGTCCATCAGGAGTACCCGCCACCTCACCTGAGTACCCGCCACCTCAGAGTACCCGCCACCAGTCCATCAGGAGTACCTGTCCATCAGGAGTACCTGTCCATCAGCAGTACCCGCCACCTCAGAGTACCCGCCACCAGTCCATCAGGAGAACCTGTCCATCAGGAGTACCCGCCACCTCACCTGAGTACCCGCCACCAGTCCATCAGGAGTACCTGTCCATCAGCAGTACCCGCCACCTCACCTGAGTACCCGCCACCTCAGAGTACCCGCCACCAGTCCATCAGAAGTACCTGTCCATCAGGAGTACCTGTCCATCAGGTGTACCAGCCACCTCACCAGGAGTACCCACCACCTCACCAGAGTACCCGCCACCTCACCAGAGTACCCACCACTAATCCATCAGGAGTACCTGTCCATTAGAGTACCCGCCACCTCACCAGAGAACCTGCCACCAGAGTACCTGCCACCTCACCAGCGTACCCACTATGTCCAGAAAGGTGTACACCCCAGAAGAAGCATATCAAATACTCAGTCTGACTGATGAGAGCAACGGGGAGCTCTCACCGCTCAGTTCTGATTCCGATTCTGGTTCGGAATATGAACCCCCCGAAGGCAGCACATCCGGATCCGAATTAGAGGAGGACACAGTCCGTCCAAAAAGAAGACGGTCTGAACACCAGGCAGCGACCAGCAGTGCCAACGGCGGTAGAACCCAGGAGGCGAGGTCCAGTGCAAGCGCTGCTAGACCCCAGGAGGAAAGGCCCAGTGCAAGCGCTGCTAGACCCCAGGAGGAAAGGCCCAGTGCAAGTACACGCCAAAGAAGTAGGACCCGAACCCAGCTTCCAGATGGCTTGGCAAACCCATTGTGGCTGCCTTCTACCTCAGGGTCAGCCACGATCCCCCCTTTTACAGCACAGCCAGGTGTGCAGGTCAACACTGAGGGTTTTTCCAAACTTGATTTTTTTAATTTATTTTTCCCTGATGAATTGGTTCAAGGCATTGTGGAGCAAACTAATCTTTTTGCTCAACAATTCATTGAAAACAACCCCAGCTCCAGCTATGCCCGCCCTTTTGAATGGAGACCCCTAACAGTGGTGGAGCTTAGATTGTTTTTAGGCCTAACGTTTAACACGGGGCTTACAAAAAAAATGAAATGAATAGGTATTGGTCGAAGAAACCCATCCACCATATGCCAATTTTTACATCGGCCATGTCCAGGTCCCGATACGAACTTATAATGCGGTTCCTGCATTTCAGTGACAACTCACAGTGCCCCCCCCCGAGATCACCCAAACTTTGACAAATTATATAAAATTTGCCCCCTAATTAATTTTTTTTCCAAGAAGTTTGCCGAACTTTATGTCCCTGACCAAAACATTTCTGTGGACGAATCCCTGGTGCATTTCACAGGCCGGCTGGGAATCAAGCAATATATCCCCAGTAAGCGGGCGAGGTACGGCTTGAAGCTCAACAAGCTCTGTGAAAGCGCCACTGGTTATGTGCACTCATTCCGCATGTACGAAGGCAAAGATTCCCAGCTCGAGCCCCCTGAGTGTCCATCGTACATGGGAATAAGTGGAAAAATTGTTTGGGAGTTGGTATTTCCACTCCTCCAAAAGGGGTATCATATTTATATGGACAACTATTATACCAGCCTGCCCCTTCTCCGCCACCTCTACCTAAAAAAAACTCTGGCGTGTGGTACAACAAGAATAAACAGAAAGGGCTTCCCACAGCGTCTTGTCACCACAACCATTCAAAAGGGGGAATCGGCAAGCTTGAGGAACGAGGAAGTGTTGGCTGTGAAGTGGAGGGATAGGAAAGATGTGTACATCATGTCCACCATCCACGATGACACCTCGGTGGAACTTCACAGAAGACGCAGTACCGTTCGCAAGCCTTCCTGCATCAATGAGTACAATAAATTCATGGGGGGTGTGGATTTAAATGATCAAATGTTGCAGCCCTATCTTTCAACCCGAAAATCCCTCTTCTGGTATAAAAAAATCGCAATTTACTTTTTTCATTTGGCCCTGTTAAATTCTTTCATAGTTTACCAAAAATCCACACATAGACCCACCACCTTCATGAGATTTATTGAAGACATTGTCACTGCCCTGATCTACCAACAAACATCCCCCCCAGAAAGCATTCACTCAGATTGTGTCAGCAGACTACATGAGCGCCATTTTTCAGACCATATTCCACCATCACGATCCGGAAGACGACGCCAAAAAAAATGTCGGGTGTGCACCAGAAGAGGAATTAGGAAAGACACCAGCTTCCATTGTCCCGACTGTCCCTCCCAACCTGGCCTTTGCATCGGAAAATGCTTCAAGCGATATCACACTCTCGAAAACTATTAGCCCATATTTCTAATACTGCCATTTCCCCATTTTCAATATGTCCTGAATATTTCCCTGCCTCAACCAACCATATCATTGTCTTCCATGTGAACTGACCCTGGCCTGTTTCTCGACTATGTCTCTGCCTACCGTCTGCATTGTTTATCCGCCATGTTTCTGCCTTTCACGTGAACTGACCCTGGACTGTATGGATTATGCCTCTGCCTACCGTTTATTTCTGCCTTTTACCTGCACTGACCTCGGCCTGTTGACCATGTTTTTGCCTGCCCCCTTGGACTGATCTTTCACCCTGCTACACAGGGGTCTCACATATGTAAAGGGGCTCCAGAATAGTGTTCTGAGTTCAGAAAAACTGTTTTTGGTTTTCTGTGTTCCCAGAACAGGGTCTGGTTGTCCGGAGGCTTCAAAGCGATTTGGGTGGGAGAAGCCTCTACCCCTGTCCCCATTCTTTCCTGACCGTTGCCCTAAGCTTGATGGTCCTGCCTGCTCCCTGGAAAAATACTCTGGCTGTGCTGACCATACCTCTGCCTGCTGCATGTACTAACTATGGACAGTATTCCTGCCTGCTGCATGGACGATCCTTTGTTCCTTTTGCTACTGCTGACCACATCTCTGCCTGCTATCTGGACCAATGCTTTGGCTGTGCTGACATCATCTCTACCTGTACTGACTATTCCTGCCTGCTGCCTGTTTTGCTGTCGCTGTCCACGTTCCTGCCTGCTGCCTGGACCGATGCCCTCCTCTTTGGACCACTGCACTACTAAAACCGCAGGTAATCTTTTCTTTACCCTTTTTCTCAGAAGAATGTATTTTGGTTTATAATTGGTATGTACAGTACATGCTATGTTTTAGAAATATGAAGGGCCTTCAACAATGTGATAGGTTGTCAGGAATTTATGTGTGTAATTTATGCTCCTAGAACACATGACGGTGCTACTTAGATGTTAGGCCTCTGTATTTGGCCAGGCTGTGTAAAAGTCTCACACATTTGGTATCGCCATACTCAGGAGGAGTAGCAGAATGTATTTTGGGGTGTCACTTTTGCTATGTACATGCTATGTGTTGGTAATATCTTATAAATGGACAACTTTGTATAAAAAAAATGCGTTTTCATTTTTTCCCACATATTCCAAAAACTTCTGGAAAAAAATGAACCGTTCAAAAGACTCATTATGCCTCATAGATTATACGTTGGGGTGTTAGCTTTCCAAAATGGGGTCATTTTATGGGAGTTTCCATTGTCCTGGTGCTCCAGGGTCTTCAAAACTGTAATAGGTGGTTGAGAAATGAGATGTGTAATTTATGCTCCTAGAATGCCTGAAGGTGCTATTTCAATGTTGGGCCTCTGTATTTGGCCAGGCTGTGTAAAAGTCTCACACATTTGGTATCGCCATACTCAGGAGGAGTAGCAGAATGTATTTTGGGGTGTCATTTTTGCTATGTACATGCTATGTGTTGGTAATATCTTATAAATGGACAACTTTGTATAAAAAAAATGCGGTTTCATTTTTTTCCCACATATTCCAAAAACTTCTGGAAAAAAATGAACCGTTCAAAAGACTCATTATGCCTCATAGATTATACGTTGGGGTGTTAGCTTTCCAAAATGGGGTCATTTTATGGGCGTTTCCATTGTCCTGGTGCTCCAGGGCCTTCAAAACTGTAATAGGTGGTTGAGAAATGAGATTTGTAATTTATGCTCCTATAATGCCTGAAGGTGCGATTTCAATGTTGGGCCTCTGTATTTGGCCAGGATGTGTAAAAGTCTCACACATTTGGTATCGCCATACTCAGGAGGAGTAGCAGAATGTATTTTGGGGTGTCATTTTTGCTATGTACATGCTATGTGTTGGTAATATCTTATAAATGGACAACTTTGTATAAAAAAAATGCGGTTTCATTTTTTTCCCACATATTCCAAAAACTTCTGGAAAAAAATGAACCGTTCAAAAGACTCATTATGCCTCATAGATTATACGTTGGGGTGTTAGCTTTCCAAAATGGGGTCATTTTATGGGCATTTCCATTGTCCTGGTGCTCCAGGGTCTTCAAAACTGTAATAGGTGGTTGAGAAATGAGATGTGCAATTTATGCTCCTAGAATACCTAAAGGGGCTATTTCAATGTTGGGCCTCTGTATTTGGACAGGCTGTGTAAAAGTCCCACACATTTGGTATTGCCATACTCAGGAGGAGTAGCAGAATGTATTTTGGGGTGTCATTTTTGCTATGTACATGCTATGTGTTGGTAATATCTTATAAATTGACAACTTTGTATAAAAAAAATGCATTTTCATTTTTTTCCCACATGTTCCAAAAACTTCTGGAAAAAAATGAACCGTTCAAAAGACTCATTATGCCTCATAGATTATACGTTGGAGTGTTAAAATGGGGTCATTTTATGGGCGTTTCTATTGTCCTGGTGCTCCAGGGTCTTCAAAACTGTAATAGGTGGTTGAGAAATGAAATGTGTAATTTATGCTCCTAGAATGCCTGAAGGTGCTATTTCAATGTTGTGCCTCTGTATTTGGCCAGGCTGTGTAAAAGTCTCACACATTTGGTATCGCCATACTCAGGAGGAGTAGCAGAATGTATTTTGGGGTGTCATTGCAAGTATGCATGTGCTGTGTGAGAGAAATAACTTGTTATTATGACAATTTTGTGCAAAAAAATAAAAATTTAAAAAAATTTAAAAAATTTCCCAAGAATTGTGGGAAAAAAGTACAACTTCAAAAAACTCACAATGACTCTTACTAAATACATTGGAATGTCTGCTTTCCAAAAAGGGGTAATTTGGGGGGTATTTGTACTTTCCTGGCTTGTTAGGGTCTCAAGAAATGAAATAGGCCTTCAGTACATCAGGTGTAATCAGATGTGATAATTTTTCAATGATTTGCACCATAGCTTGTAGACTCTATAACTTTCACAGAGACCAAATAATATACACTTTTTTGGTTATTTTTACTAAAGATATGTAGCAGTATACATTTTGGCCCAATTTTATGAAGAAAAAATACTTATTTGCAAAATTTTACAATAAAAACAAAAAAAAAAGTGTTTTTTTTTAAAAAAAATCTAACTTTTTTTGCTTATATTGCAAAAAATAAAAAACCTTACGGTGATTAAATACCACCAAAAGAAAGCTCTGTTTGTGAGAAAAAAATGATAAAAATTTGGTTTGGGTACAGTGTAGCATGACTGAGTAATTGTCATTCAAAGTGTGAGAGCGCTGAAAGCTACAAATTGGTCTGGTAAGGAAGGGTGTATAAAAGCCCTGTATTGAAGTGGTTAAAGAATGACTTTGGGTCAAAACCGGACCATTCCTCAAAAAATACAAAATTACCGGAAGAATTTTCATCTTTAAAAGGTTGACGCTACCCATCAGAGATAGTGGGAGTTTTTGCCAGGCCTGCGCTTTTTCCTTAAATTTTTTTAAAAGGGGTGTCAGGTTCAGGGACATGTAATCAGCCACGTCCGCCGTAACCTTAATCCCAAAATAGGTAATCTGAGAGACCCATTTTAATGGTAAATTCGGATTCGCCTTTGCCCTGGCCCCTTCATCTAAAGCAGGGATCTCCAAACTGCAGCCCGGGGGCCAGATGCGGCCCTTTGCTTGCCTTTATCAGGCCCTTTCGGCACTGTTCCTCTCACTGATACTAAATGCTATTCCTCTCACAGACACCAACTATGGGGCACTATTCTTGGTACTGACACCAATGATGGGACACTATTCCTCACACTGACACCAATGATGGGACACTATTCTTCCCACTGACACCAATGATGGGACACTAATCCTCCCACTGACACCAATGAGGGGGCACTATTCCACTGACACCAATGATGGGACACTATTCCTCCCACTGACACCAATGATGGGACACTATTCCTTCCACTGACAGCAATGAGGGGGACACTATTCCACTGACACCAATGATGGGACACTATTCCTCCCACTGACACCAATGAGGGGGCACTATTCCCCCCACTGACACCAATTTCCGGCCCCCCTCAAGCCTGGACAGTCAATTTGCCCTTTGTTTACAAAGTTTGGAGACCACTGATCTAAAGGTAAAATGGACGATTTGTTCCAGTTAACTTTTAACCCTGAATAAGTAGTAAAAGTATTCATGATACCCAATGCGGCCTCCAACGACTCCCCAGGGTCACGGAAAAACAGTAAGAGGTTGTCAGCATACAGTGCCAACCTCTCATCTATGTTGCCCACCCTTATTGCCTTAGCGTCTCCTGAAGCCCTCAAAGCCACTGCTAACGGCTCCATCATGAGCACAAACAGGAAAGGCGACAATGGGCACCCCTGTCTGGTACCCCACCCCACCGAGAAATACTCGGAGGTATGACTACCCATGCAAATAGCCGTACTTGGTGTGCTATACAGGAGAGAGATACATTGCCGAAAGCACGGGCCGAAACCCATTCGTTCTAGGACCGCATGCATAAAGTGCCAGTCAATGGAATCTAAAGCTTTCTCAATGTTAATTGAGACAATGATTCTAGAGGACGAATCCATGTTAGGAAGTTGTAGATGTCGTCGCAAGTTAGTATCTGTCGATTTGCCCGGCATAAAACCTGTCTGGTCGATATCTACCAGAGAGGAAATTACAGCGGCCAGTCTCCTCGCCAGAACTTTAGTCAAGATTTTGAGGTCCATATTTAGCAGGGCAATGGGTCTGTACGAAAAACATTCTAGCAGGTCCTTGCCAGGTTTAAGCAGTAAAATCATATAAGCTTCTAGCATAGAGGCCGGAAGCGTCTGTTTTTGTAAACAACAATCCAGTAATATCGTAAGTCTGGGGGCCAGTTGGTCAATATATGTCTTATAAAAATCGTCCGGAAACCCATCAGGGCCAGGCGCTTTATTGGGCGGAAAAACAAAAATCGATGAAACCACCTATTAATTGGTAATTTTTGCTTCCAATGCCATCCGATCCTCATCGGACAACCTCGGAAAGGCCAGGCCCCCCAGCAAGTCGTCTAAGGCCAATGGGTCATATGGCGGGATTGGGGCATATAGGGTTGAGAAGTAATTTTGGAATTCAGCTAAAATGTCAGTTGGGTCTTTAACCAAGTCTCCATTTGGACCTCTAATAACTGGGATATGCGCAATTTGGTTATTGTCAGCTACCAACCTAGCCAGCAGTTTCCCATTTTTGTCCCCCTCAGAAAACAACGAATTAGCCCTATGTTTAGCCTCAGTATGAGCCAAATTGTTACAATGCAAGGAAAGCTAAATCTTGGCTTCCAGTAATGCAGTATAAGAGGAGTCCCTAGGGTCAGCAGCATTTACACTCACACATTCTCTTTCCTGTATGCAACACCTGGATTCCTGCATTCTGATCGACCCGTACCCTCTTAATGGCTGTTATATATTTCTCTCGGATCACCTCCTTAAAAGGCATCCCACACAATCGGAGGGTCAGCCGACTCCGCATTTGTGGCCCAATAATCCGTAACCGAGTCCAGTAGATGGGACGATACTTGTTCATCCTGCAACCACCCCGGAGACAGTCTCCAACCCCTCGACCCCCTGCCAACCGGGAGGAACAAGGAGACGGAGAGTGGGTTGTGATCTGACAAGCCACCCGCCAGGTAGTCCACCCCTCTCACAAATGTCAACAGGGCCTGATTACCAAATGCCAAGTCAATTCTGGCCGAGGAGCGATGCAACTCAGAAAGGTGAGAATAACATGTGTTTTGTCACGTACCAAGTGTGACCAGAACTGTGCAGCTAGCAACAGAGGAACACCTAACACGTATAAGTGAAATATAAAGATTTATTAAAGATAAGTGAAATAATATATATATATATAACCACCTCCAATACCACACAGTGCACAACAACCAATACCAAACAGAACCCACAATTAATAACAGTAACAGACAAATATGTACAAGTAATGGGGAAACCAGAATCATAAACAGGGCCAGGCCGAGGTCATACACAGGGGGATCAGCAGATGGGGTAAGGATGGATCAGGACAGGGAGACAGGATCAAGCAGGGGGCAACCAGGCTGCAGAGCAGGGATCAGGGATTAGGACGGACACAACAGGTTCAGGATCAGGTTACAGGTTCAGGTTCAGGTTACAGGGATCAGGATACATGGATCAAGGTTCAAGCAGACAGGCTACAGGTCAGGGCACGAGGACGATACCAGGGCAGTGTGTGTATACACCTGCCGGGTATTTATAGGAATGCTTGATTAGCTTCAGGTCACACCTGATCGGAGGGAGGGCAATCTGCTCCACACTGCCAGGATCCATCCGCTGGTGGAAACCAGTACTGCGTCCAAAAGATAATACAACACCAGCAGGGAAAGATTCTCCTGACAGTTACAAACTGCCAGGAGACACCTGCTGGTGGACCACAGTACTGCAAGATAAATAATAAATGCCACCAGCGGATGGAACCTTTCCTGACATGTTTGTAGGATTTTTGGATCGCCATAGCTCAGTCAGACCAGCTACTGAGGCCCAGGACTGCAAGTCTACTGACCCCCCCCCCCCTCCCAGGATTGGAGGAATCCAACGCCTCCAGGGTAGCATTGAAGTCTCCCATTATCAGGAGCGGGAAATGTGCATGAGGGGCCAGCTTCACAAATAAATCATATAAAAATTGTATATTAAATGGAGGCGGAACATAAACATTAACTATCAGTTTGGATGTCACACCACTTCCTCAAACTTAATCTATCCAAAACTGAACTGGTAATTTTTCCTCCCCCTCGTGCCTCCTCCCCCGATCTCTCTGTTAAAATTGATGGCACAACTATCAGCCCATCCCCACACGCCAAGGTCCTAGGAGTAGTTCTGGACTCTGAACTCTCCTTTAATCCTCACATCCAATCACTGTCCAAATCTTGCCGCATCAACCTCCGCAACATCTCCAAAATACGCCCCTTTTTAACCAAAGACACAACAAAGTTCCTTATCCACTCCCTGGTCATTTCTCGCCTCGATTACTGCAACTCCCTCCTCATTGGCTTACCTCAGAAAACTTTAACCCCCCTTCAGTCCATCATGAATGCTGCTGCCAGACTCATCCACCTTACCAACCGCTCTGTGTCTCCTTCTCCTCTCTGTCAATCCCTCCACTGGCTTCCGCTCACCCAACGAATTAAATTCAAAATACTAACGACCACCTACAAAGCCATCCACAACACTGCCTCCAGATACATCACTGACCTAGTCTCAAAATACCAACCTAATCGTTCTCTTCGTTCTTCTCAAGACCTCCTGCTCTTGAGCTCGCTCATCACCTCCTCCCATGCTCGACTCCAGGACTTTTCGAGAGTCTCTCCAAGCCTATGGAACTCCTTACCCCAATCGATCCGTCTATCTCCTTCTCTATTAGCTTTTAGAGGATCCCTAAAAACCCTCCTCTTCAGAGAAGCCTATCCCACCCAAACCTAATAACTATATTTCCATTCTGTCCACCTGATCATCCCCCACAGCTAATACCTTTTGTTTCACGTGACCCTCCCTTCTAGACTGTAAGCTCTAACGAGCAGGGCCCTCTGATCCCTCTGTATTGAATTGAATTGTATTGTGATTGTACTGTCTTTCCTGATGTTGTAAAGCGCTGCGCAAACTGTTGGCGCTATCTAAATCCTGTATAATAATAATAATAATAATAACTAGTAGAATTTTGCAGTTGCAGATGTTCAAAACCACAGCCACATATCGCCCCCCCCCCCCCCGGATCAGTGACCACCTGATGAATTGTGCAGGGAATTGCCCTACTAATAAGTATAGATACCCCCTGGCAAAGGTGGGAAGGTGGCATGAAATGCCTTTTGAATCCAGGGCTTACGTAATGCCAGAATTCTACTGCCATCCAGGTGAGTCTCCTGTAGAAGGACGACATGCGGCTTTACTACCTTTAAATATTGGAACATCGAGGCCCTCTTAAATTTGCTATTCAGGCCTCTTACATTCCAAGATACCAGTTTAATTGGGTTAGCCATAGTCCTGTAAGAGAAACACACCATAGGTGAAGCCCATTCTCCCAGACCAACATACAGACATACTAAATCCAGAGGCAAATAAGCCCCTCTCCACGTGGAGGGAGGCCTGCGCTGGTTGAGGACCGGGAACTGAGTATTGAACAGCCCAAACACAGAAAAAACAACAACATACTCCCCCCCCCCCCCGCTATTATATCAGAACTAACATAAGAAAAAAAACTTCAAGAAAAAAACATTGTCTGGTATGCAGCTTACAATCCCAAAACCTGAAAAACAAGAAAAAAGTGTTGCTGGAAAGTCAAACTGAACGTTCAATTGTCCGACAGGTCAAAGAGATGGTCCCTATAGCTTCCAGAGAACTCCACATAGTCAGTGCATAGTAGGAGCAAAAAGTTAGCAATGCATTTAAACATAATGGCACATATTAAAAAAATTAACTGAAGAAACAGTATACTGCTGCCATCTGGTGGCGTCAAGGCACAGAGCTCGGCAAGGTCTGTAATGGGGACATGAAACTGAAATTCCAGGCAAAACAAAAAAACAGTTCTGCTTCCGAATGAAAAAGAAATACCCCCCCCCACCCACGAGCAAATCAAAAAGTGCTAGAAACTGTCAGAATAAGGCACAACAAGCACAACTGTAAAATAAAAGAGAAAATACTTAGCCAGGTTTGCAGCCTCATCAAGGATTTCTGTCCAGCCAGTCACAAGCGTCCAGTGGATTATCAAAAAACTTCACTGCACCTTGATGTTGGATATGCAGCTTACTGGGTTATAACATGCTATACTGGATATTTTTTTCCCGCAATCTTCTCTGAACATCATTAAAAGAGCACAGTTTTCGCTGTGTTTCTGCTGAGAAATCAGGGAATAACATCACTTTGGCGTTTTCATACTTCAGCTCTTGGGTCTTCCTGGATACGGCTAGGATCATATCCTGATCCCTGAAATTCAGAAATATCAGCAGAAATGGACGGGGATAGTCACCAGGGGGACGTCTACCTGTGGGGTCCCTGTGCGCCCTTTCCACCACATATGTTGGCAGCAGTTCCCCCAAAGTTCAGCAGCTGCTTGAAAAAAAATTCTGCAAATGTGGTAGTTTGGGACCCCTCCGCTCCCTCCGGCAGGCTCACCACGCGAACAATTGCTCCTCCTCTGCCTGTCTTCTTTATCGTGCGATTTTGCAGCATTTTCACCATAGCATGTAATTCTGTTAGCTGGTTACCTTGTGAGTGTGAAACATCCTCCACCTCAGATATTCTGTCCTCTGCCACCATAAGCCTGCCCCTGATCTTGTCCAAGTCATGTCTGATCAATGTGCATTCTGTGGTTAAATGGTCAATGCTCACCATTACTGCGGCCTTGCTTGCATCGATCGCTTCCAGGATTGGGCGAGTGATCGCATTTTGGACAGCTTCTTGATCATAAGAGGCAGACAGGGATCCCCCAGTGCTTGTATCCTGTGGAGCCACCACAGCATTAGTCATCTTCCTGGCTTGCTTTTTGGCGCTCTTGGAGGAAGGAGGAGAGGGCAAGATGGCAGCGGCGGGGCCTGTGTCCGGGCCTTGTGAGGAGCGGGTCTGGCGCTGGCTCTTCGGAGTCTAGTGGCTGGCTTTAGATGCCCCCTTTCCCATGTCCGGATGTTCCCCCACACGGTCCGGTGCTTCAGCACCAAAAATTCTGTCAGAAAAGCTCAGAAAAACTGATTATTAGCAGGAGAGATGTGGAGCTCCCTGGAAACACGTCCTGCCTCGTTCACATCCGGACATGCCCCCCCCCCCCCCCGTATTGAAGTGGTTAAACAGCTGAACAAACTCCTTCTCAGTCTTTCTGCTGTGATGATATAATACAGCCCCATCTACCTGACATGTATTGTCTCAGGGACTTTCTCAAAGGTAGACTTGGCTGTATGCTTGTCTCTATTAACTCCACAGCACAGAGAACTAAGGGTAAACAAATCTGTGAGATCGACTTAAAGTGGTTGTAAACCCGAAGGCCCCATTCACACCTGAGAGTTTTGTAGCTTGTAGCTCAAAAATGCTCAACAAATAAAAACCCATCTATATCAATGGCCCTTGTTCACACATGAGCATCCTGTCACTTGTAGCTGAATAAATCAAATAGTGTGGCGCTAAATGGATACAACATAACAGAAAATATACTGTACTTAACCCCTTCACGCCGACTGTAAGCAAATTTGCGTTCATGGCTTGAAGGGGTTATACCGATGCGGCTAAAAGCCGCTTGGCTGTTATCCTAAAGGAGTGGGAGGGAACGTCCCCCCCACCCGCCGCCTTCCACCGGAGACCTGAGCCACCGTTTGGCACGTCCGTCGACTAGGCTGGGACCCGAACGAAGCCGAATTCAGCTCTGATCGAGTCTCTGATGTAAAATCCTGGAAGTGACGTGACAACGCAATGTCACTGCCAATGGCGCAAATTTTAAAAAAAAGTATTCAGAATAGCCAATTTTAATAAAGGGAATACTTTTAAGTTCAAAGGAGAGATTTGGGGTCTTTTAGAACCCCGATCTCTCCATAAAGAGTACCTGTCACCACCTATTACTGTCACAAGGGATGTTTACATTCCTTGTGACAGCAATAAAAGTGATCAGATTTTTTTTTTTTTAAGGGACAATGTAAAAAAAAAATAATAATAATAATGAAAACATTTTTTTTAAAGCGCCCCCGTCCTTGTGTGTTTGCGCAAAGAAAACGCATACGTAAGTCATGCCCGCAAATGTAAACGGTGTTCAAATCACACATGTGAGATATCCCCGCGATTGTCAGAGTGAGAACAATAATTCTAGCAAAAGACATCCTCTGTAACTCTAACCTGGTAACCGTTAAATTTTTTTAAAGCGTCGCTTATGGAGATTTTTTAGGTACCGTAGTTTGTCGCCATTCCACAAGTGTGCGCAATTTCAAAGCATGACATGTTAGGTATCTATTTACTTGGCGTAACATCATCCTTCACATTATACGAAAAAATTGGGCTAACTTTACTGTTTTTTTTCTAATTCGTGAAAGTGTATTTTTATCCCCAAAAATGCGTTTGAAAGACTGCTGCACAATTACTTTGTGACATAAAATATTGCAATGATGCAATTGTATTTTTTTTTCCCTAATTTTTGGGAAAATTAAGAAATTAAGTAAAATATGTTTTATATCACAAAGTTGTAATTTTTCAAGTTATGTCTCACACAAAGCATAGGCATACTTAGAATGACACCCCAAAACACATTCTTCCCCAAGTATGGGGACACCATATGTGTGAGACTTTTTCACAGCCTAGCCATATAGAAGGGCCCAAAATCCAAGGAGCACCTTCAAGCATTCTAGGAGCATAAATTACACGTAAATTATGCATCCCATCACGTCTAGATGCCTAAATGCATTGAGTTGCTGCCATGTGACTGGCTGATTAGCAATTTGTGTTACCAAGCAATTGAACAGGTATACAGTGGCTGGTGAGTGTAGGTTGTTCCTTATTTCTGCTGGCAAACCTGGAAAGCTTCCAGCCAGAAGTTACTGAATCTCAGGGAATCCTCACAATCCCATTGTAGTACAAAGCTGAACCTCGTCCTTATCAATCAGCATTGGATTGGCAGCTCCTAACTGGCAAATAGCAGCACCTGGGAGCTGTGGGAGAAAAACTTTTAGTTCCCTGAGGGCATTGTAGGGAATCTATAATTACAATGTAACAATAACTAATCCCATTCCTGAGATAAATATGTAGACAGTCCCAATAATGAAATCTATTTGATAACAGAATTATTTCTTACCTCTGTAGAAGTGTTGTGGCTCAGCTGCTGTACAGATAGTTTCATTTAATCTTTTGAGTGCTGTATGCACAGCGATTGTTTGACTTTGTTTACTTTATTTATTTTTTCCTGTTCTACCGGTATTGTGAGGGCAATCCCTTTTACTTTTCTAACATCATATAACAATAAATATACTGGTGTGTGCTGGGAGCAATCCCTTCTACTCAGTGACACTGTACAAGATTAGGGATGAGCTTCGTGTTCGAGTCGAACATACGTTCGACTCGAACATCGGCTGTTCGATCGTTCGACGAAGATCGAACGATTTGGGCCGTTCGCGCCAAATTCGAGTGACGCGAACGGCCCACAATGCACTACGCCATCGCAGTGTCATCCAGGCGCTGTGATTGGCCAAGCATGCACTGTGACCCCGCATGCTTGGCCAATCACAGCGCCGGCAGCGAGGAGAGCAATGATTGGCCACAGGCAGGATGCCTGTGGCCAATTATTGCTGAGGGTGTTTAGTACACGCCCCACACTATAAAAGGCCGCCAGCACGGCGGCCTAGTGTAGTGTGTTCCGGAGCAGGGAAAGAGCAGCATAGGCAGGGACAGTGACTTTTATTTCTTTCTTGCTTAACCTGGATTCCTTTAGTTTAGGGAAAGAGAAGGATAGGTAGGGAGAGTGTCAGTGTGTTTTGTGCTTGTGCTATAGTGTGCTTAAAAAAAACATTTTTTCTAGGGACAGAAAACTCTAGGTAGGGAGAGTGTCAGTTTCTTTTACTGTGCAAGTCCTTGTTTCCAGGGACAGGGAAGGACAGTGAGTGAATTCTCCTTGTGCTATAGTGTGCTTAAAAAAAAAACATTTTTTCTAGGGACAGAAAACTCTAGGTAGGGAGAGTGTCAGTTTCTTTCACTGTGCAAGTCCTTGTTTCCAGGGACAGGGAAGGACAGTGAGTGAATTCTCCTTGTGCTATAGTGTGCTTAAAAAAAACATTTTTTCTAGGGACAGAAAACTTTAGGTAGGGAGAGTGTCAGTTTCTTTCACTGTGCAAGTCCTTGTTTCCAGGGACAGGGAAGGACAGTGAGTGAATTCTCCTTGTGCTATAGTGTGCTTAAAAAAAACATTTTTTCTAGGGACAGAAAACTCTAGGTAGGGAGAGTGTCAGTTTCTTTCACTGTGCAAGTCCTTGTTTCCAGGGACAGGGAAGGACAGTGAGTGAATTCTCCTTGTGCTATAGTGTGCTTAAAAAAAACATTTTTTCTAGGGACAGAAAACTCTAGGTAGGGAGAGTGTCAGTTTCTTTCACTGTGCAAGTCCTTGTTTCCAGGGACAGGGAAGGACAGTGAGTGAATTCTCCTTGTGCTATAGTGTGCTTAAAAAAATTTTTTTTCTAGGGACAGAAAACTCTAGGTAGGGAGAGTGTCAGTTTCTTTCACTGTGCAAGTCCTTGTTTCCAGGGACAGGGAAGGACAGTGAGTGAATTCTCCTTGTGCTATAGTGTGCTTAAAAAAAACATTTTTTCTAGGGACAGAAAACTCTAGGTAGGGAGAGTGTCAGTTTCTTTCACTGTGCAAGTCCTTGTTTCCAGGGACAGGGAAGGACAGTGAGTGAATTCTCCTTGTGCTATAGTGTGCTTAAAAAAACATTTTTTCTAGGGACAGAAAACTCTAGGTAGGGAGAGTGTCAGTTTCTTTCACTGTGCAAGTCCTTGTTTCCAGGGACAGGGAAGGACAGTGAGTGAATTCTCCTTGTGCTATAGTGTGCTTAAAAAAAACATTTTTTCTAGGGACAGAAAACTCTAGGTAGGGAGAGTGTCAGTTTCTTTCACTGTGCAAGTCCTTGTTTCCAGGGACAGGGAAGGACAGTGAGTGAATTCTCCTTGTGCTATAGTGTGCTTAAAAAAAACATTTTTTCTAGGGACAGAAAACTCTAGGTAGGGAGAGTGTCAGTTTCTTTCACTGTGCAAGTCCTTGTTTCCAGGGACAGGGAAGGACAGTGAGTGAATTCTCCTTGTGCTATAGTGTGCTTAAAAAAAACATTTTTTCTAGGGACAGAAAACTCTAGGTAGGGAGAGTGTCAGTTTCTTTCACTGTGCAAGTCCTTGTTTCCAGGGACAGGGAAGGACAGTGAGTGAATTCTCCTTGTGCTATAGTGTGCTTAAAAAAAACATTTTTTCTAGGGACAGAAAACTCTAGGTAGGGAGAGTGTCAGTTTCTTTCACTGTGCAAGTCCTTGTTTCCAGGGACAGGGAAGGAAAGTGAGTGAATTCTCCTTGTGCTATAGTGTGCTTAAAAAAAACTTTTTTTCTAGGGACAGAAAACTCTAGGTAGGGAGAGTGTCAGTTTCTTTCACTGTGCAAGTCCTTGTTTCCAGGGACAGGGAAGGACAGTGAGTGAATTCTCCTTGTGCTATAGTGTGCTTAAAAAAAACATTTTTTCTAGGGACAGAAAACTCTAGGTAGGGAGAGTGTCAGTTTCTTTCACTGTGCAAGTCCTTGTTTCCAGGGACAGGGAAGGACAGTGAGTGAATTCTCCTTGTGCTATAGTGTGCTTAAAAAAAACATTTTTTCTAGGGACAGAAAACTCTAGGTAGGGAGAGTGTCAGTTTCTTTCACTGTGCAAGTCCTTGTTTCCAGGGACAGGGAAGGACAGTGAGTGAATTCTCCTTGTGCTATAGTGTTCTTAAAAAAAAACATTTTTTCTAGGGACAGAAAACTCTAGGTAGGGAGAGTGTCAGTTTCTTTCACTGTACAAGTCCTTGTTTCCAGGGACAGGGAAGGACAGTGAGTGAATTCTCCTTGTGCTATAGTGTGCTTAAAAAAAACATTTTTTCTAGGGACAGAAAACTCTAGGTAGGGAGAGTGTCAGTTTCTTTCACTGTGCAAGTCCTTGTTTCCAGGGACAGGGAAGGACAGTGAGTGAATTCTCCTTGTGCTATAGTGTGCTTAAAAAAAACATTTTTTCTAGGGACAGAAAACTCTAGGTAGGGAGAGTGTCAGTTTCTTTCACTGTGCAAGTCCTTGTTTCCAGGGACAGGGAAGGACAGTGAGTGAATTCTCCTTGTGCTATAGTGTGCTTAAAAAAAACATTTTTTCTAGGGACAGAAAACTCTAGGTAGGGAGAGTGTCAGTTTCTTTCACTGTGCAAGTCCTTGTTTCCAGGGACAGGGAAGGACAGTGAGTGAATCCTCCTTGTGCTATAGTGTGCTTAAAAAAAAAACATTTTTTCTAGGGACAGAAAACTCTAGGTAGGGAGAGTGTCAGTTTCTTTCACTGTGCAAGTCCTTGTTTCCAGGGACAGGGAAGGACAGTGAGTGAATTCTCCTTGTGCTATAGTGTGCTTAAAAAAAACATTTTTTCTAGGGACAGAAAACTCTAGGTAGGGAGAGTGTCAGTTTCTTTCACTGTGCAAGTCCTTGTTTCCAGGGACAGGGAAGGACAGTGAGTGAATTCTCCTTGTGCTATAGTGTGCTTAAAAAAAATTTTTTTTCTAGGGACAGAAAACTCTAGGTAGGGAGAGTGTCAGTTTCTTTCACTGTGCAAGTCCTTCTTTCCAGGGACAGGGAAGGACAGTGAGTGAATTCTCCTTGTGCTATAGTGTGCTTAAAAAAAAAATTTTTTCTAGGGACAGAAAACTCTAGGTAGGGAGAGTGTCAGTTTCTTTCACTGTGCAAGTCCTTGTTTCCAGGGACAGGGAAGGACAGTGAGTGAATTCTCCTTGTGCTATAGTGTGCTTAAAAAAAACATTTTTTCTAGGGACAGAAAACTCTAGGTAGGGAGAGTGTCAGTTTCTTTCACTGTGCAAGTCCTTGTTTCCAGGGACAGGGAAGGACAGTGAGTGAATTCTCCTTGTGCTATAGTGTGCTTAAAAAAAAACATTTTTTCTAGGGACAGAAAACTCTAGGTAGGGAGAGTGTCAGTTTCTTTCACTGTGCAAGTCCTTGTTTCCAGGGACAGGGAAGGACAGTGAGTGAATTCTCCTTGTGCTATAGTGTGCTTAAAAAAAACATTTTTTCTAGGGACAGAAAACTCTAGGTAGGGAGAGTGTCAGTTTCTTTCACTGTGCAAGTCCTTGTTTCCAGGGACAGGGAAGGACAGTGAGTGAATTCTCCTTGTGCTATAGTGTGCTTAAAAAAAACATTTTTTCTAGGGACAGAAAACTCTAGGTAGGGAGAGTGTCAGTTTCTTTCACTGTGCAAGTCCTTGTTTCCAGGGACAGGGAAGGACAGTGAGTGAATTCTCCTTGTGCTATAGTGTGCTTAAAAAAAACATTTTTTCTAGGGACAGAAAACTCTAGGTAGGGAGAGTGTCAGTTTCTTTCACTGTGCGAGTCCTTGTTTCTAGGGACAAAGAAGGAAAGTGAGGGGAATTCTCCTTGTGCTATAGTGTGCTAAAGCATTCCTCATCAACCATCTTTGAAATCCTTGATTTTTGGACAGTCAGGGAAATTGTCGTTGTGCTATTCTGTGCAAAAGCAATCATCCTCAACCATATTTAGAAATCCTTAAGTAAAGGGACAGAGAAGGACACCTGAAGGTAGCCCTTATTGCTTTTTTCCCATCTCCCTGCAGGCCATCTATTAGAATGTCTGGAAATCAAACAAGGAGAGGCAGACAGTCAGGAGGCAATAAAAGAGGGCAAGCAGGCTCTGTGTCTGGGGGCAACAGTGCTGGTCGTGGACGCGGTGCATTGTCATCAGCACATGGCCATGGGACATGCTTGTCCTTCTTTTCGGCAGCTGGACATGTTGAGCCACATCATGCTGAAGACTTGGTAGAGTGGATGACCAAGCCCTCCTCCTCCTCCTCATCCTCTCTCACCCAGGCTCAGGGTACTGGCAAAGCAGCTGCCAAAGCGTCCTCTTCCCTGTTATCAATGTCAGACTCATCATCAGTCACTCCTTCCCTAGACCCACCATGTCCTCCTCCTGAGGAGTCCCCCGAACTGTTTGAGCACAGTGTTGGGTACATGCTCCAGGAGGATGCCCAGCGTTTCGAAGGGTCTGATGATGAAACCCAGCTACAGGAAGGCAGTAGGGTGAGAGCAGACAGAGGGGATGCTCAAGAAGGACACCAATCTGGCAGTCATGTTCCAGCAGCTGCAGCATACTGCCTGATTGGCTCCAGTGATGAGGAGGGAGGGGATGATGAGGTCACTGACTCCACGTGGGTGCCTAATAGGAGAGAGGAGGAGGAGGATGAGGAGGAGGCACATCTCCAACGAGGCAGGATGCCCTTTGGTGGCCAGCGTAAGGGCAGTACACCGACGGAATCACACCGCAGAGCTCCGCCTGTGCAGGGCGCTGCCTCTGCCCGTCATTCAAAAAGTTCCTTGGTGTGGGCCTTTTTTGAGGCTAGTGCATCAGATCGCACAGCTGCTGTTTGCAACATATGTCTCAAGCGTATATCGCGTGGCCAAAACATCAGCCGCTTGGGTACCACATGCCTGACCAGACATATGTTGACCTGCCATGCAGCTCGTTGGCAAGCCTACCTCAAAGACCCACACCAAAGAACAAAGCGGACCTCTCCTTGCACCGCATCAGCTGGGATCTCCAACCCCACTATAACTTCAGTCCTCTCTGAAACATGCACTGAGAGGAATGAAGGTGTAGAATTAGGTATGTCACAGCCAAGTACTTGCGGCCACTCTGCTAGCAGTACACCGACGTCCGATTCTAGCAGGCAAATTTCCCTGCCCCAGCTGCTGGACCGTCGAAAGAAGTTCACTCCCAGCCATCCACATGCCCAGCGGTTGAATGCTAGCTTGGCTAAATTGCTAGCGCTTCAACTGCTTGCCTTTTCAGTTGGTAGACTCGGCCCCCTTCCGTGAGTTTGTGCAATGTGCGGTTCCTCAGTGGCAGGTTCCCAAACACCACTTTTTCTCACAGAAGGCTATTCCGGCTCTCTACCGGCATGTGGAAGGCAATGTCTTGGCCTCGCTGGACAGGGCGGTCAGCGGTAAGGTGCATATTACCGCTGACTCATGGTCCAGCAGGCATGGACAGGGACGTTACCTTTCTTTCACGGCCCATTGGGTCACTCTTTTGGCAGCTGGGAAGAATGCAGGACAAGGTGCAGTAGTGTTGGAGGTTGTCCCACCGCCACGCCTCCAAAATGCTACTACTGGTTGTGACACACCTCTCTCCTCCACCCCCTCCTCTTCTTCTTCCTCCATGGCCTCTTCCTGTGGTTTGTCCTATGAACCAGCGGTGCTCCGTAGCCGTTCACGGGGCTACGCAAGTACGCAGGCAAAAAGATGCCATGCCGTGCTTGCGCTGGTGTGTTTGGGGGACAGAAGCCACACTGGGGCAGAGGTCCTGTCTGCTCTGCAGGGCCAGGCCGAGAGGTGGTTGACGCCACGCCAGCTTAAGCCAGGAATGGTGGTTTGCGACAATGGCACCAACCTCCTCTCCGCCCTTCGACAGGGACAACTGACCCATGTGCCCTGTGTGGCTCACGTCCTTAACCTGGTGGTGCAGCGGTTCTTGGGCAGGTACCCGGGCTTACAGGATGTCCTGAGGCAGGCCAGGAAAGTCTGTGTGCATTTCCGCAGATCTTATAATGCCAGTGCTCGCCTGGCTGAGCTGCAAAAGGAGTTGAACCTGCCCAAGAACCGCCTTATATGTGACATGCCCACCAGGTGGAACTCAACGTTGGCCATGCTGCAGCGGCTGCACACGCAGCAGAGGGCCATCAATGAGTACCTGTGCGACTACGGCACCAGGACAGGGTCAGGGGAGCTTGGTTTTTTTTCTCCACGCCAGTGGGGCATGATCAGGGATGCATGCACTGTCCTGGCACCATTTGAGGAGGCCACGAGGATGGTGAGCAGTGACAGTGCATGCATCAGTGACACTGTACCTCTTGTCCACCTGTTGGAGCACACGCTGCATGGAATAATGGACAGGGCACTTGAGGCAGAACAGAGGCAGGAAGAGGAGGACTTCCTTGCCTCTCAAGGCCCCCTTTACCCAGACAGTGTGTCAGGGTCACCTGTGGCCAGGTGACAGATGCACACCGTAGGGGGACAGGAGTGCACCGCGAGGTAGTGAACCCTATGGCTGGCTTCTGTGGATAGGAAACTGGGTGGTTGTGGAAAGCGGGACCAGAGGAGCACAACCGGGATCCCAACGGAAGCGAGAGCCAAGATTCCCCAGGGCGCGGAGTCTAAGACCCAGCTGGTCTTCTCCAGGGCCTCTAGTGGTGAGGATGTTACGCTGCAGGCTGGGACCAGGTCGCGGCCCCTGGAGTTTCCTAGCTCACGCCCCGTAGGATAAGGGGAAGCAGCAGCACACGATAGAGAGAACCGAATAACAAGCCGAAGGTCAGGGGCCACAAGCAGACAAGGATAACGAAGAACGAGCCGAAGGTCAAGGGTCACGAGCAGACAGGGATGGTCGGGGACAAGCCAATAACGTAACAGAGAGACAGACGTAGCACACGGCAGGCAGGAACCCAAACACACAATGCCTAACAAACACGTTGATCAGCAAAGCAGGCTTGCAGTGCACAGGTTAATATAGTGTTCAGTGATAGGGCCTGGGGTGGAGTCAGGCTGGGAGGAGATTATAAAGGAAGCCAGGTGAAGGAGGTCTGGTCTCTAGATGAACACATGAGGAGGAAGGTAAGATGGCAGACAGACATTAATGCATATCCATGACAGTACCCTCCCTCTTACGAGGCCTCCCCCTTCCCCGCCTGGGCCCAGGTTTAGAGGGAAACTTCAGATGAAACTCCTTTAACAGACGAGGTGCAAAGACCTCAGATGCAGTGATCCAAGACCTCTCCTCAGGACCAAACCCTTTCCAATGAACGAGGTACTGAAGAACGCCTTTACAGAGTCGGGAGTCCAGAATTTGACTGATCTCGTACTCCTGATTATCCTCAGAGACAGGCGCCACGGTAGGAAGAGGACGAGAGAATTTATTGAGGACTAAAGGCTTTAGAAGAGCAACATGAAAGGAGTTAGTGATTTTAAGGCTCTTAGGAATCTGGAGTTTGAAACAAACCGGATTCAGTTTAGCAGTTACCGTGTATGGACCGATGAATCGTGGAGCAAACTTCAGAGAAGGAACTCGGAGCTTGATGTTCCTGGTAGAGAGCCAGACTTTGTCCCCTGGCTGAAGAGAAGGCGGTTTACGCCTGCGGCGGTCGGCAAAGCCTTTGAATTTTTCAGCAGCTGCCCGGAGGGAATCATGAACGTGACCCCAAACGGAATTGAGAGACTCCTGAACCGAAGCCAAAGCTGGAATGTCTGGAGAACAGATCATAGGAAGAGGAAGTTGAGGGTGTTTTCCATAAACTGTGAAAAAGGGTGTCTTCTGCGAACTGGTATTCACATGATTGTTATGGGAGAATTCTGCCCACGGGAGTAGAGAGGACCAATCGTCATGGTGAGAAGACACAAAGGTGCGAAGAAAGACCTCTAACTCCTGATTAACCCTCTCAGTCTGTCCATTGGATTGGGGATGGTAAGAAGAAGAAAAATCCAAGACAATATTGAGGGATTTGCAAAAGGCTCTCCAAAAACGAGACGTGAATTGGACTCCCCTGTCGGAAACAATATGAGAAGGGACCCCATGTAGGCGGAGAATTTCTCGAATGAAAATGGGAACCAAGGCAGGGGCAGAAGGAAGACCAGGAAGAGGAACAAAATGAGCCATCTTGGAGAATCGATCGATTACCACCCAAATGACTGTATTATTCTCAGACAGTGGGAGATCGGTGATAAAATCCATGGCAATATGGGCCCAGGGTTCCTTAGGAATAGGCAAGGGCATGAGGAGACCAGCAGGAGCTTGTGTGGAGGATTTGGACTGAGCACAGACATGACAAGCTTTAACGTAGTCTTTGACGTCTGAGCGGAGATTAGGCCACCAGTAGTGACGACTGATGAGTAGGAAGGATCGGAGGAATCCAGAATGCCCTGCCACCTTGGAATCATGTCCCCAACGAAGGATCTTAGCTCTTAGCTCAGTGGGGACAAAGGTCTTACCAGGCGGAATTTTAGACTTCAGGGTGGTAGAGTGGGCAACAATGCATGAGGTGGGAATGATCGGCTCAGGTTCAGGGGCGGACTCCTCGTCCAAAGTGTCAAATGACCTAGAGAGCGCATCAGCCCGACCGTTGCAGGAACCAGGTTTGTAGGTAATCGTGAAATTAAAACGGGCAAAGAAGAGACTCCACCTGGCCTGTCTAGGATTCAGACGTTTAGCATTCTGTAGATACTGTAAATTCTTGTGATCGGTAAAGATCGTTATGGAGTGAGGGGAACCCTCCAAGAGATGACGCCACTCCTCTAACGCCAATTTAATTGCGAGAAGTTCCCGATCACCGATGGCATAATTCCTCTCTGCCTGAGAAAATTTTTTGGAGAAGAACGCACATGGTTGGCGTCTCTTCTCAAAGATTTGAAGAAGCACAGCTCCCACCCCCATTGAGGAAGCGTCCACTTCAATAAAAAATGCATTCCCAGGATTTGGTCTCCTCAAGAGGGGGCCAGAAACAAAGGCCTGTTTCAGGTTGTGAAATGCAGAGACAGCTTCGGGAGGCCAGTCTCTGGCATTCACACCCTTCTTGGTCAAAGCGATAATAGGCGCGGCAATGGAAGAGTAATTCCTTATGAACTGCCTATAATAATTAGTGAAGCCAAGAAAGCGCTGTGTGGCCTTGAGGCTAGCAGGAAGAGGCCAGTTGGTGATAGCCAAGACCTTCCCAGGGTCCATACGAAGCCCCGAACATGAGACAAAGCACCCCAAAAACAGGACCTCAGAACATTCAAAGGAACATTTCTCCAGCTTGGCATAGAGATTGTTCTCTCTAAGACGTTGAAGTACAGTGCGGACATGGTTTCTGTGGACGAGCAGATTTTCAGAAAAGATCAGAATGTCATCCAGATAGATGACAACAAACTGGTACAGCAGATCTCTGAAGATTTCATTGACAAAGTTTTGAAACACGGCTGGAGCATTACACAGACCAAAAGGCATCACCAGATATTCGTAATGCCCGTCTCTAGTGTTAAATGCAGTCTTCCATTCGTCACCCTCCCGTATTCGAATGAGATTGTACGCGCCTCTGAGATCCAACTTGGTGAAAATGGAGGCACCCTTCAACCTATCGAATAGCTCAGATATTAAGGGTAAGGGGTATCGATTTTTAATAGTAACCGCATTTAAACCCCGATAATCGATGCAGGGTCTTAAGGTACCATCCTTTTTGGCAACAAAAAAGAACCCTGCCCCTGCAGGCGATGAGGATTTCCGGATGAACCCTCTCTCCAGATTCTCTGCTACATACTCCGACATGGCCTGGGTCTCTGGGATGGACAGAGGGTAGGTACGACCCCTGGGTAGAGTTGCTCCGGGGACAAGATCAATAGCACAGTCAAAAGACCTGTGGGGAGGAAGCACCTCAGCTGATTTTTTACAGAACACATCCCGGTAATCGCTGTATGCGGCGGGAAGATCAGAAGAAACAGAAGTGGCAGCAACCGGAAGACTCTCCTTGGGGGTCACCTTGAGAAGACACGACGAGAAACATGAGGAACCCCAGGCCAGGATCTGCCCAGAGACCCAGTCCACATGTGGAGAGTGGAGCTGTAGCCAAGGGAGGCCCAATACAACTGGGGTAGAGGCCTTGGGTAGAATAAGAAAGGATATCCACTCCTGGTGGAGAATCCCTACCGACATCCTAATGGGTAGCGTCTGGAAGCGAATAGGGCCCCCTGGGAGAACAGTGCCATCAATTGCCGAGACTACCAATGGGGTAGTGAGAGGTGAAAGGGTAAGCTTCATAGAAGAAGCAGTTCTCCAATCCATGAAATTGCCGGCAGCCCCGGAATCCAGGTATGCAAGGGTTGACTGAGGAGAAGTGCCTACATGAAGGGACACCGGCAAGAGCAGGCGAGAAGGTGATGTTTCTGGGTCCAATACTCCACCTTCCAAATGTATTAGACCCGAGCGTTTCCCGGACGAAGCGAGCAGGAGTCACGAAAATGACCCTTGCCCCCACAATAGAGGCACAAGCCCAGAGTTCTGCGCCTAGCACGTTCTTCGGGGGTTAGTCTGGTCCGGCCCAGCTGCATAGGTTCTTCAGCAGGTAGAGGATGCTCCACGGAATGAAGGGAGGGGAGCTCAGACTGGCTAGGACCCAGAGAGTGCTGGCGTCTTTTTTCTAAGGACCTCTCTTGAAAACGAATGTCGATCTGGTTGCATAATGAAATTACATCGTCCAGACCGACGGGAATGGCTCTTCCCGCTAATTCGTCTTTCACTCGGTCAGAGAGGCCATGTAAAAAGGTAGCGACCAGGGCCTCATTATTCCAGCTCAATTCAGCTGTGTGGATACGGAACTGAAGAGCATATTGCCCCACTGAACTAGATTCTTGGCGAAGACGTAAGACAGCACTAGCCGCTGAAGAAGCCCGAGCCGGCTCTTCGAAGATATTACGAAAGAGCTTCAAGAATTCGGACAGACTGGAAACCACCGGATCGTTCCTCTCCCACAGGGGGGCAGCCCAGGCCAAAGCTTCACCGGAGAGGAGGGAAATGATATAGGCTACCTTAGCCCGGTCAGATAGGAAGCTTTGAGGCTGAAGCTCAAAATGAATAGTGCATTGGCTGAGAAACCCCCTGCAGGCCTTGGAGTCCCCAGAGAAACGGAACGGAGCTGGCAATCTTAGTGAGTGTGAGGCTGCGACTGGTGCGATAGGTACAGCCGCTGGTTGTACTTGGGGTTGCGGATTCGGGGTTCCCAAGGAGACCTGAAGCTGCTCGAATCGAGAAGCCAGATCCTGGAGGAATCGCATCACCTGGGTCTGATTTGATTCCTGGGTCTCAAGTCTGCGAACTATGCCCTGCAATGGATCATCCGCGGGAAGCGGGATGTCAGCCGGGTTCATGGCTGATCAAACTGTCAGGGTCACCTGTGGCCAGGTGACAGATGCACACCGTAGGGGGACAGGAGTGCACCGCGAGGTAGTGAACCCTATGGCTGGCTTCTGTGGATAGGAAACTGGGTGGTTGTGGAAAGCGGGACCAGAGGAGCACAACCGGGATCCCAACGGAAGCGAGAGCCAAGATTCCCCAGGGCGCGGAGTCTAAGACCCAGCTGGTCTTCTCCAGGGCCTCTAGTGGTGAGGATGTTACGCTGCAGGCTGGGACCAGGTCGCGGCCCCTGGAGTTTCCTAGCTCACGCCCCGTAGGATAAGGGGAAGCAGCAGCACACGATAGAGAGAACCGAATAACAAGCCGAAGGTCAGGGGCCACAAGCAGACAAGGATAACGAAGAACGAGCCGAAGGTCAAGGGTCACGAGCAGACAGGGATGGTCGGGGACAAGCCAATAACGTAACAGAGAGACAGACGTAGCACACGGCAGGCAGGAACCCAAACACACAATGCCTAACAAACACGTTGATCAGCAAAGCAGGCTTGCAGTGCACAGGTTAATATAGTGTTCAGTGATAGGGCCTGGGGTGGAGTCAGGCTGGGAGGAGATTATAAAGGAAGCCAGGTGAAGGAGGTCTGGTCTCTAGATGAACACATGAGGAGGAAGGTAAGATGGCAGACAGACATTAATGCATATCCATGACACAGTGTTCCTTCTGTCCCACCCATCGCACAGGAAGAGGAAGAGGAGGAGGAGGAGGAGGAGGATTGTGTCAGCATGGAGGTGGAGGCTGGCACTCAGCATCATCAGCAGCAGTCTTTTAGGGATGATTTACAGTCCCAAGAAACCAGTGGACTTGTACGTGGCTGGGAGGAGGTGACTGCGGATCATGTCGTCCTTAGTGACCCAGAGGACTCCGGAGCGAATGCCTCAGCAAACCTACGCTGCATGGCCTCCCTGATCCTGCAAAGTCTGCGGAAGGATCCTCGTATTCTTCGGATCAAGGAGAGGGACCATTACTGGCTGGCCACTCTCCTTGATCCACGGTACAAGGGTAAGGTTGCGGACCTTATGTTACCATCGCAGAGGGAGCAGAGGATGAGACAACTCCGGGAGGCCTTGCAGAAAGGTCTGTGCAACGTGTTCCCAGAGACTGGGAGGTTACAAACTCCTGGTCCTGGACAACGAGTTGCTGAGGCTTCGGCCAGTCAAAGAAGGAGCGGTGGGGAAGGTGGCCGTCTGACCGATGCGTTCAGACAATTCTTTAGTCCGCAGCCCCAAAGTATGATCGGTTCCAGCAACCATCGCCAGCGTCTGATAAACATGGTGCAGGAATATCTAGGGGCAAGGTCAGACTTGGACACCTTCCCCACCCAAAATCCTCTGGCTTACTGGGTCTTGAGGATGGATCACTGGCCAGAGCTTGCACAGTATGCAATTGAGCTACTGGCCTGTCCTGCATCCAGCGTTCTTTCGGAACGCACATTCAGTGCTGCTGGAGGATTTGTCACGGATCACAGGGTGCGCCTGTCCACCGACTCGGTTGATCGACTGACTTTCATCAAGATGAACCAGTCTTGGATCACCACCAGCTACCACACACCTGATGCTGATATAACAGACTAATTGATTTTAACATGTCACATCCCTTCAAGACTGATGCTGATGCTGAGTGCCTGTGCTGTTATGTTGACTGGCTATCCTCCTCCTCCGAGTCCTCAATGATACGATTGATGATGATAGCTTGGAAGATCATTTTTGTTTATGGGTGCCGCCACCAGTGGCTAAGGCCCAATTTTTCAGCCCCTGTTTTACAGGGGCGTGTACTTACAATTTTTTTAGCAATAATTTGCCATAGGGCTCATTGCTGTGCTCCAAGTACAGTATCTGTGAGGGGTTGGAGTGTTGTGGCACCAGTGCCTAAGGCCCAATTTTTCAGCCCCTGTTTAACAGGGGCGTGTCATTACAATTTTTGAAGCAATACTTTGCAACAGGGCTCATTGCTGTGCTCCAAGTACAATATCTGTGAGGGGTTGTAGTGTTGTGCCACCAGTGCCTAAGGCCCAATTTTTCAGCCCCTGTTTAACAGGGGCGTGTCATTACAATTTTTGAAGCAATACTTTGCAACAGGGATCATTGCTGTGCTCCAAGTACAGTATCTGTGAGGGGTTGTAGTGTTGTGCCACCAGTGCCTAAGGCCCAATTTTTCAGCCCCTGTTCAACAGGGGCATGCAATTACAATTCTTGATGTAATAATTCACAGCAGGGCCCATTCCTGCACCCACCAAGAGTAAGTCTGAGGGCTTACAGTGTTGTGGCAACGCCACCACCACCACCACCACGAAAGGCCCAATTTTTCAGCCCCTGTTCAAAAGGGGCATGTAATTACAATTCTTGATCTAATAATTCACAGCAGGGCCCATTCCTGCACCCACCAAGAGTAAGTCTGAGGGCTTACAGTGTTGTGGCAACGCCACCACCACCACCACCACGAAAGGCCCAATTTTTCAGCCCCTGTTCAAAAGGGGCATGTAATTACAATTCTTGATCTAATAATTCACAGCAGGGCCCATTGCTGCACCCACCAAGAGTAACTGTCAGGGCTTACAGTGTTGTGGCACCAGCACCACCATCAAAGCCCCAATTTTTACTACCACTGTTCAACAATTATATGTAATTAAAATTCCTGATATAATAGTTGACAGCAGGGCGTTCCAGCACCAACCAAGAGTAACTGTGAGTGCTTACAGTGTTGTGCCAACACCAACAACTAAGGGGCCTATTTCTGCAGAGTATATACGGCAGGTCCCTACTTTCAAACATCCAACTTACAAACGACTCCTACTTGCAAACGCAAGAAGACAACAGGAAGTGAGAGGAAATCTACCCCTAGGAAGGAAAATTCTCTCCTGTAAGAATAAATATGGGAGAAAGGTGTCTCCTCTGTACTGATGCTTTATCAGCAATCCTTGTTTCAAGAAAAACACCACATTTCAAAAACAGTTGTCATTGGGACGGAAAGTGAGGTGAAATGTTCTGAACAGGGGCACAGACAGCAAAACAAATGTTACAGGGGTGATAACCCTTACCTATGTTTTCCAAAAAGTTTAAAAATAGATTTTTGGGCTGGAGCTACACTTCAACAATGTACCTGTTCAAAATTACAAACACATTCTACATAAGAACAAACTTACAGTCCCTGTCTTGTATGCACCGCCTGTATACGGCTGTTCGGAGTATATAGGGCCTTTTTTATTTTATGTGCGGGGTTCCCCTTAATATCCATACAAGACCCAAAGGGGCTGGTAATGGGCTGGGGTAGGGGGGGGGGTCATGGGGTAGCTATGCCATTTTTCTTAAAGATTTTCATCCATATTACCGGGACCAGACATTACATTAAAGCTGCAAGCAGTTTTAAATGGCTTTTTTTTCCTTTAGAAGTGTCATTTTGTGCAGGGACAGTTCTAAACACGGGAAACACGTGGCACTTCACAGGCATACTTTAGACACCCCCCAGGTACGATATTTAAAGGAATATTTGACTTTTTTTTTTCACTTTATGCATCATTAAAATGACTGCTCCCGAAAAACGACCGTTTTTAAAACTTCTTTTTGCATTGATACATGTCCCCTGGTGCAGAACCCGGGTTCCCAAACCCTTTTTAGGACAATAACATGCATAATAGTTGTTATAATTAGCACTTTAGAATTCGAACGTTCGCATCCATTGTATTTAATAGGGTTCTAATGTTCGTACGAACTTTCGGTCCGTTCGCGGGTTCTGGTGCGAACCGAACCCGGGGGTGTTCGGCTCATCACTATACAAGATAATGAGAAGCATTAACAAGACTTTAAAAGAGGCAGGAACTTATTTCTGCCTCCATCCCTATAGGGTTAAAAAGGAGAGCTAGCAGGGTGGGACTTTGAATGAGCCATGCAGTCAATAAAAATAATTGATAATAGGCATTTATTGCGTACCGAATAATAGAAAAACCTGATTATTGTCGCAGTATAAATTTGTATCCATACATACTTGACATAATTGTAGCCGTATTAGTGCAATTGTGACAGAGAAAATTAAGTACTGTCCGTGATACTTTTTTTATTTGCACTAACATAGAATTTTTCAGGACAAGCTTTCGGGGTTAGTCCCCTTCTTCAAGGTCCAAGCAGTACTGATTCACAATTTATTTAGCAGAATGTTAAAACAAAACAAGAAAAAAATCTCAGAGGGAAAGGAAAAAAAAAACACATACAAATCAATGGTAATAAAGATAGCAGCAGAGTTAGTGAGTAGTGATGAGCCGAACACCCCCGGGTTCGGTTCGCACCAGAACCCGCGAACGGACCGGAAGTTCGAACGAACATTAGAACCCTATTAAATACAATGGATGCGAACGTTCGAATTCTAAAGTGCTAATTATAACAACTATTATGCATGTTATTGTCCTAAAAAGGGTTTGGGAACCCGGGTTCTGCACCAGGGGACATGTATCAATGCAAAAAGAAGTTTTAAAAACGGTCGTTTTTCGGGAGCAGTCATTTTAATGATGCATAAAGTGAAAAAAAAAAAGTCAAATATTCCTTTAAATATCGTACCTGGGGGGTGTCTAAAGTATGCCTGTGAAGTGCCACGTGTTTCCCGTGTTTAGAACTGTCCCTGCACAAAATGACACTTCTAAAGGAAAAAAAAGCCATTTAAAACTGCTTGCGGCTTTAATGTAATGTCTGGTCCCGGTAATATGGATGAAATTCTTTAAGAAAAATGGCATAGCTACCCCATGACCCCCCCCCCCCCTACCCCAGCCCATTACCAGCCCCTTTGGGTCTTGTATGGATATTAAGGGGAACCCCGCACATAAAATAAAAAAGGCCCTATATACTCTGAACAGCCGTATACAGGCGGTGCATACAAGACAGGGACTGTAGGTTTGTTCTTATGTAGAATCTGTTTGTAATTTTGAACAGGTACATTGTTGAAGTGTAGCTCCAGCCCAAAAATCTATTTTTAAACTTTTTGGAAAACATAGGTAAGGGTTATCACCCCTGTAACATTTGTTTTGCTGTCTGTGCCCCTGTTCAGAACATTTCACCTCACTTTCCGTCCCAATGACAACTGTTTTTGAAATGTGGTGTTTTTCTTGAAACAAGGATTGCTGATAAAGCATCAGTACAGAGGAGACACCTTTCTCCCATATTTATTCTTACAGGAGAGAATTTTCCTTCCTAGTGGTAGATTTCCTCTCACTTCCTGTTGTCTTCTTGCGTTTGCAAGTAGGAGTCGTTTGTAAGTTGGATGTTTGAAAGTAGGGACCTGCCGTATATACTCTGCAGAAATAGGCCCCTTAGTTGTTGGTGTTGGCACAACACTGTAAGCACTCACAGTTACTCTTGGTTGGTGCTGGAACGCCCTGCTGTCAACTATTATATCAGGAATTTTAATTACATATAATTGTTGAACAGTGGTAGTAAAAATTGGGCCTTTGATGGTGGTGCTGGTGCCACAACACTGTAAGCCCTGACAGTTACTCTTGGTGGGTGCAGCAATGGGCCCTGCTGTGAATTATTAGATCAAGAATTGTAATTACATGCCCCTGTTGAACAGGGGCTGAAAAATTGGGCCTTAGGCACTGGTGGCACAACACTGCAACCCCTCACAGATACTGTACTTGGAGCACAGCAATGAGCCCTGTTGCAAAGTATTGCTTCAAAAATTGTAATGACACGCCCCTGTTAAACAGGGGCTGAAAAATTGGGCCTTAGGCACTGGTGGCACAACACTGCAACTCCTCACAGATACTGTACTTGGAGCACAGCAATGAGCCCTGTTGCAAAGTATTGCTTCAAAAATTGTAATTACACGCCCCTGTTAAACAGGGGCTGAAAAATTGGGCGTTAGGCACTGGTGGCGGCACCCATAAACAAAAATGATCTTCCAAGCTATCATCATCAATCGTATCATTGAGGACTCGGAGGAGGAGGATAGCCAGTCAACATAACAGCACAGGCACTCAGCATCAGCATCAGTCTTGAAGGGATGTGACATTTTAAAATCAATTAGTCTGTTATATCAGCATCAGGTGTGTGGTAGCTGGTGGTGATCCAAGACTGGTTCATCTTGATGAAAGTCAGTCGATCAACCGAGTCGGTGGACAGGCGCACCCTGTGATCCGTGACAAATCCTCCAGCAGCACTGAATGTGCGTTCCGAAAGAACGCTGGATGCAGGACAGGCCAGTAGCTCAATTGCATACTGTGCAAGCTCTGGCCAGTGATCCATCCTCAAGACCCAGTAAGCCAGAGGATTTTCGGTGGGGAAGGTGTCCAAGTCTGACCTTGCCCCTAGATATTCCTGCACCATGTTTATCAGACGCTGGCGATGGTTGCTGGAACCAATCATACTTTGGGGCTGCGGACTAAAGAATTGTCTGAACGCATCGGTCAGACGGCCACCTTCCCCACCGCTCCTTCTTTGACTGGCCGAAGCCTCAGCAACTCGTTGTCCAGGACCAGGAGTTTGCAACCTCCCAGTCTCTGGGAACGCGTTGCACAGACCTTTCTGCAAGGCCTCCCGGAGTTGTCTCATCCTCTGCTCCCTCTGCGACGGTAACATAAGGTCCGCAACCTTACCCTTGTACCGTGGATCAAGGAGAGTGGCCAGCCAGTAATGGTCCCTCTCCTTGATCCGAAGAATACGAGGATCCTTCCGCAGACTTTGCAGGATCAGGGAGGCCATGCAGCGTAGGTTTGCTGAGGCATTCGCTCCGGAGTCCTCTGGGTCACTAAGGACGACATGATCCGCAGCCACCTCCTCCCAGCCACGTACAAGTCCACTGGTTTCTTGGGACTGTAAATCATCCCTAAAAGACTGCTGCTGATGATGCTGAGTGCCAGCCTCCACCTCCATGCTGACACAATCCTCCTCCTCCTCCTCCTCCTCCTCCTCTTCCTGTGCGATGGGTGGGACAGAAGGAACACTGTCTGGGTAAAGGGGGCCTTGAGAGGCAAGGAAGTCCTCCTCTTCCTGCCTCTGTTCTGCCTCAAGTGCCCTGTCCATTATTCCACGCAGCGTGTGCTCCAACAGGTGGACAAGAGGTACAGTGTCACTGATGCATGCACTGTCACTGCTCACCATCCTCGTGGCCTCCTCAAATGGTGCCAGGACAGTGCATGCATCCCTGATCATGCCCCACTGGCGTGGAGAAAAAAAACCAAGCTCCCCTGACCCTGTCCTGGTGCCGTAGTCGCACAGGTACTCATTGATGGCCCTCTGCTGCGTGTGCAGCCGCTGCAGCATGGCCAACGTTGAGTTCCACCTGGTGGGCATGTCACATATAAGGCGGTTCTTGGGCAGGTTCAACTCCTTTTGCAGCTCAGCCAGGCGAGCACTGGCATTATAAGATCTGCGGAAATGCACACAGACTTTCCTGGCCTGCCTCAGGACATCCTGTAAGCCCGGGTACCTGCCCAAGAACCGCTGCACCACCAGGTTAAGGACGTGAGCCACACAGGGCACATGGGTCAGTTGTCCCTGTCGGAGGGCGGAGAGGAGGTTGGTGCCATTGTCGCAAACCACCATTCCTGGCTTAAGCTGGCGTGGCGTCAACCACCTCTCGGCCTGGCCCTGCAGAGCAGACAGGACCTCTGCCCCAGTGTGGCTTCTGTCCCCCAAACACACCAGCGCAAGCACGGCATGGCATCTTTTTGCCTGCGTACTTGCGTAGCCCCGTGAACGGCTACGGAGCACCGCTGGTTCATAGGACAAACCACAGGAAGAGGCCATGGAGGAAGAAGAAGAGGAGGGGGTGGAGGAGAGAGGTGTGTCACAACCAGTAGTAGCATTTTGGAGGCGTGGCGGTGGGACAACCTCCAACACTACTGCACCTTGTCCTGAATCCTTCCCAGCTGCCAAAAGAGTGACCCAATGGGCCGTGAAAGAAAGGTAACGTCCCTGTCCATGCCTGCTGGACCATGAGTCAGCGGTAATATGCACCTTACCGCTGACCGCCCTGTCCAGCGAGGCCAAGACATTGCCTTCCACATGCCGGTAGAGAGCCGGAATAGCCTTCCGTGAGAAAAAGTGGCGTTTGGGAACCTGCCACTGAGGAACCGCACATTGCACAAACTCACGGAAGGGGGCCGAGTCTACCAACTGAAAAGGCAGCAGTTGAAGCGCTAGCAATTTAGCCAAGCTAGCATTCAACCGCTGGGCATGTGGATGGCTGGGAGTGAACTTCTTTCGACGGTCCAGCAGCTGGGGCAGGGAAATTTGCCTGCTAGAATCGGACGTCGGTGTACTGCTAGCAGAGTGGGCGCAAGTACTTGGCTGTGACACACCTAATTCTACACCTTCATTCCTCTCAGTGCATGTTTCAGAGAGGACTGAAGTTATAGTGGGGTTGGAGATCCCAGCTGATGCGGTGCAAGGAGAGGTCCGCTTTGTTCTTTGGTGTGGGTCTTTGAGGTAGGCTTGCCAACGAGCTGCATGGCAGGTCAACATATGTCTGGTCAGGCATGTGGTACCCAAGCGGCTGATGTTTTGGCCACGCGATATACGCTTGAGACATATGTTGCAAACAGCAGCTGTGCGATCTGATGCACTAGCCTCAAAAAAGGCCCACACCAAAGAACTTTTTGAATGACGGGCAGAGGCAGCGCCCTGCACAGGCGGAGCTCTGCGGTGTGATTCCGTCGGTGTACTGCCCTTACGCTGGCCACCAAAGGGCATCCTGCCTCGTTGGAGATGTGCCTCCTCCTCATCCTCCTCCTCCTCCTCTCTCCTATTAGGCACCCACGTGGAGTCATTGACCTCATCATCCCCTCCCTCCTCATCACTGGAGCCAATCTGGCAGTATGCTGCAGCTGCTGGAACATGACTGCCAGATTGGTGTCCTTCTTGAGCATCCCCTCTGTCTGCTCTCACGCTACTGCCTTCCTCTAGCTGGGTTTCATCATCAGACCCTTCGAAACGCTGGGCATCCTCCTGGAGCATGTACCCAACACTGTGCTGAAACAGTTCGGGGGACTCCTCAGGAGGAGGACATGGTGGGTCTAGGGAAGGAGTGACTGATGATTTGTCTGACATTGATACCAGGGAAGACGACGCTTTGGCAGCTGCTTTTCCAGTACCCTGAGCCTGGGTGAGAGAGGATGAGGAGGAGGAGGAGGGCTTGGTCATCCACTCTACCAAGTCTTCGGCATGATGTGGCTCAACATGTCCAGCTGCCGAAAAGAAGGACAAGCGTGTCCCATGGCCATGTGCTGATGACAATGCACCGCGTCCACGACCAGCACTGTTGCCCCCAGACACAGAGCCTGCTTGCCCTCTTTTATTGCCTCCTGACTGTCTGCCTCTCCTTGTTTGCCTTCCAGACATTCTAATAGATGGCCTGCAGGGAGATGGGAAAAAAGCAATAAGGGCTACCTTCAGGTGTCCTTCTCTGTCCCTGGAAACAAGGACTTGCAGAGTGAAAGAAAAAAAACACTCTCCCTACCTACAGTTTTCTGTCCCTAGAAAAAATGTTTTTTTTAATCACAATATAGCACAAGGAAAATTAACTCACTGTCCTTACAGGTCCCTGGAAACAAGGACTTGCAGAGTGAAAGAAAAAAAACACTCTCCCTACCTACAGTTTTCTGTCCCTAGAAAAAAATGTTTTTTTTAATCACAATATAGCAAAAGGACAATTCACTCACTGTCCTTCCAGGTCCCTGGAAACAAGGACTTGCAGAGTGAAAGAAACTGACACTGTCCCTACCTAGAGTTTTCTGTCCCTGGAATAAATGTTTTTTTCAGCACAATATAGCACAAGGACAATTAACTCACTGTCCTTACAGGTCCCTGGAAACAAGGACTTGCAGAGTGAAAGAAAAAAAATACTCTCCCTACCTACAGTTTTCTGTCCCTAGAAAAAAATGTTTTTTTTAATCACAATATAGCAAAAGGACAATTCACTCACTGTCCTTCCAGGTCCCTGGAAACAAGGACTTGCAGAGTGAAAGAAACTGACACTGTCCCTACCTAGAGTTTTCTGTCCCTAGAATAAATGTTTTTTTTAATCACAATATAGCACAAGGAAAATTAACTCACTGTCCTTACAGGTCCCTGGAAACAAGGACTTGCAGAGTGAAAGAAAAAAAACACTCTCCCTACCTACAGTTTTCTGTCCCTAGAAAAAAATGTTTTTTTTAATCACAATATAGCAAAAGGACAATTCACTCACTGTCCTTCCAGGTCCCTGGAAACAAGGACTTGCAGAGTGAAAGAAACTGACACTGTCCCTACCTAGAGTTTTCTGTCCCTGGAATAAATGTTTTTTTCAGCACAATATAGCACAAGGACAATTAACTCACTGTCCTTACAGGTCCCTGGAAACAAGGACTTGCAGAGTGAAAGAAAAAAAATACTCTCCCTACCTACAGTTTTCTGTCCCTAGAAAAAAATGTTTTTTTTAATCACAATATAGCAAAAGGACAATTCACTCACTGTCCTTCCAGGTCCCTGGAAACAAGGACTTGCAGAGTGAAAGAAACTGACACTGTCCCTACCTAGAGTTTTCTGTCCCTGGAATAAATGTTTTTTTCAGCACAATATAGCACAAGGACAATTAACTCACTGTCCTTACAGGTCCCTGGAAACAAGGACTTGCAGAGTGAAAGAAAAAAAATACTCTCCCTACCTACAGTTTTCTGTCCCTAGAAAAAAATGTTTTTTTTAATCACAATATAGCAAAAGGACAATTCACTCACTGTCCTTCCAGGTCCCTGGAAACAAGGACTTGCAGAGTGAAAGAAACTGACACTGTCCCTACCTAGAGTTTTCTGTCCCTAGAATAAATGTTTTTTTTAATCACAATATAGCACAAGGAAAATTAACTCACTGTCCTTACAGGTCCCTGGAAACAAGGACTTGCAGAGTGAAAGAAAAAAAACACTCTCCCTACCTACAGTTTTCTGTCCCTAGAAAAAAATGTTTTTTTTTATCACAATATAGCAAAAGGACAATTCACTCACTGTCCTTCCAGGTCCCTGGAAACAAGGACTTGCAGAGTGAAAGAAACTGACACTGTCCCTACCTAGAGTTTTCTGTCCCTGGAATAAATGTTTTTTTCAGCACAATATAGCACAAGGACAATTAACTCACTGTCCTTACAGGTCCCTGGAAACAAGGACTTGCAGAGTGAAAGAAAAAAAATACTCTCCCTACCTACAGTTTTCTGTCCCTAGAAAAAAATGTTTTTTTTAATCACAATATAGCAAAAGGACAATTCACTCACTGTCCTTCCAGGTCCCTGGAAACAAGGACTTGCAGAGTGAAAGAAACTGACACTGTCCCTACCTAGAGTTTTCTGTCCCTAGAATAAATGTTTTTTTTAATCACAATATAGCAAAAGGACAATTCACTCACTGTCCTTCCAGGTCCCTGGAAACAAGGACTTGCAGAGTGAAAGAAACTGACACTGTCCCTACCTAGAGTTTTCTGTCCCTAGAATAAATGTTTTTTTTAATCACAATATAGCACAAGGAAAATTAACTCACTGTCCTTACAGGTCCCTGGAAACAAGGACTTGCAGAGTGAAAGAAAAAAAACACTCTCCCTACCTACAGTTTTCTGTCCCTAGAAAAAAATGTTTTTTTTAATCACAATATAGCAAAAGGACAATTCACTCACTGTCCTTCCAGGTCCCTGGAAACAAGGACTTGCAGAGTGAAAGAAACTGACACTGTCCCTACCTAGAGTTTTCTGTCCCTGGAATAAATGTTTTTTTCAGCACAATATAGCACAAGGACAATTAACTCACTGTCCTTACAGGTCCCTGGAAACAAGGACTTGCAGAGTGAAAGAAAAAAAATACTCTCCCTACCTACAGTTTTCTGTCCCTAGAAAAAAATGTTTTTTTTAATCACAATATAGCAAAAGGACAATTCACTCACTGTCCTTCCAGGTCCCTGGAAACAAGGACTTGCAGAGTGAAAGAAACTGACACTGTCCCTACCTAGAGTTTTCTGTCCCTAGAATAAATGTTTTTTTTAATCACAATATAGCAAAAGGACAATTCACTCACTGTCCTTCCAGGTCCCTGGAAACAAGGACTTGCAGAGTGAAAGAAACTGACACTGTCCCTACCTAGAGTTTTCTGTCCCTAGAATAAATGTTTTTTTTAATCACAATATAGCAAAAGGACAATTCACTCACTGTCCTTCCAGGTCCCTGGAAACAAGGACTTGCAGAGTGAAAGAAACTGACACTGTCCCTACCTAGAGTTTTCTGTCCCTAGAATAAATGTTTTTTTTAATCACAATATAGCAAAAGGACAATTCACTCACTGTCCTTCCAGGTCCCTGGAAACAAGGACTTGCAGAGTGAAAGAAACTGACACTGTCCCTACCTAGAGTTTTCTGTCCCTAGAATAAATGTTTTTTTTTAAGCACACTATAGCAGAAGCACAAAACACACTGACACTCTCCCTACCTATCCTTCTCTTTCCCTAAACTAAAGGAATCCAGGTTAAGCAAGAAAGAAATAACAGTCACTGTCCCTGCCTATGCTACTCTATCCCTGCTCCGGAACACACTACACTAGGCCGCCGTGCTGGCGGCCTTTTATAGTGTGGGGCGTGTACTAAACACCCTCAGCAATAATTGGCCACAGGCATCCTGCCTGTGGCCAATCATTGCTCTCCTCGCTGCCGGCGCTGTGATTGGCCAAGCATGCGGGGTCACAGTGCATGCTTGGCCAATCACAGCGCCTGGATGACACTGCGATGGCGTAGTGCATTGTGGGCCGTTCGCGTCACTCGAATTTGGCGCGAACGGCCCAAATCGTTCGATCTTCGTCGAACGATCGAACAGCCAATGTTCGAGTCGAACGTATGTTCGACTCGAACACGAAGCTCATCCCTATTAGTGAGATAAGACAGAGTAAGTGAGATAAGACAGAGGGAGAGCTATAGACTTGAGGGGGGAGATGCTAGTCACAGAGGGGGTCATAAAACCTTAGTATAATGGGTAAGGAAACCAATATCTAAATTCAGGCCATTCGTTTTTGTGTCAAAAAGAATTATCATTCTTAGTTCAAATGTTTTCCTTTCCTGGATAGTTCTGAAATTCCCTTTAAGAACTAAAACATTGAGGTCTTCTATAGTGTGGTCTGGTTGTGAGAAGTGATGTCCCACAGGTGTGCAGAAACTGTCTTCTTTATGTTCCTTGATGTTCCTTACCCATTATACTAAGGTTTTATGACCCCCTCTGTGACTAGCATCTCCCCCCTCAAGTCTATAGCTCTCACTCTGTCTTATCTCACTTACTCTGTCTTATCTCACTAACTCTGCTGCTATCTTTATTACCATTGATTTGGATGTGTTTTTTTTCCTTTCCCTCTGAGATTTTTTTCTTGTTTTGTTTCAACATTCTGCTAAAAAAATTGTGAATCAGTACTGCTTGGACCTTGAAGAAGGGGACATACCCCGAAAGCTTGTCCTGAAAAATTCTATGTTAGTGCAAATAAAAAAAGTATCACGAACAGTACTTAATTTTCTCTATCCATACATAAAAAGCATGAAAAATACATATCCATAGGGAAGGATCATGGGTATACACCTCTTAACTTCCCATAATTTGGAATAGATACCGAGATGCATAGACAGTTCATATATTGATTTGTACAAAGTGCATAATTGTAAATAAAAAAGTAAAAAAACACATGGTCAGTGCGCATGCGCGCGGCACCCGGGACGGTAATGCTGTAGCCGAGCTCCGCACACCGCCGGCTAAAATCCAGCAATAATCAGCGCAGGACTTTTCATACTCACCCAAAAACGATCCATACAGACATCGGAACCCGTGGGGACTGAGATGAGATTCCAGAAGCGTCAATACAAGCAGACTAATAGATGGAATCAGCCGCAGCAGCCTCCATCAGCTCAGACTCCCTCTCCCAAGATGGCACCGGGTAAGCGAGACACACGAGGCGGCCAGGGCCCTGAGCAGCCTGTCTCCCCACAGCACTCTAATCCCTCTCCTATAATGGCACAAAGGGACCCCTTCTCCTCCCAATCCACCGGGGACCCGGATGAGGAGCTACAGGGAGCTGTGTCTCCCTCCCTGTCCCTGTCCACCAGAGCATCAATGGGACACCCTGACCGGCTGGGATCACCGGGTTCATCCATGGACAGAAATATGGCAGATCTGGCGGACTCCCTGTTTAGTCAAGCCAGTCCAGCTCACGCAGACACCTCCATTCACCAGGCCCCATATGCAGGAGATGCAGTACTGCTAGCAAGATTCTCAACCATGCTACAGCAGGAACTAACCAAAGCCTGTTCCTTCATCACTACAGACATCAAGCAAGATATACAGAGCATTGGGATAAGTATTGATGCTATTGAAACTAAAGTTGTTAAGTCTGTACATAGAATCAACCAAAACTCCAGAATGACAGCGGAATTACAGGGGCTACTGGAGGAGGCCTACGCAAAGATCGAAGACCTTGAGAATAGGTCCCGCCGTTACAACTTGAGCATACGGGGTCTCCCGGAAACCCACACAGATCTGGAGGGGGCCATACCCACCCTCATGAAGGACCTAATTCCAGATATATCATCACATCACCTGGAGGTCGATAGGATCCACAGAGCCTTGACGGCCCCAAGGTCTGACGGACTTCCTCGAGATATAATAGTGAAACCACACTATTATAAGATTAAAGAGAAACTGATGGCGTCCTCCAGGTACAAACAAGATCTGAACCTGCTGGAATCTCCGATTCAAATATTTACGGACCTTGCCCCTTCTACGGTGCAAAAGCGCCGCACCCTAAAACCACTCCTTACCCTGGTCTTTTCCTTTCCACCTCTCCTTTACTTACAGGGGAAAGAATCATTCCTTCACAAATTACCACGATGGAGAGGAGCTCCTACTGGAACTGGGGATCATCTCCAGAGACCGTCCGCCCACACCACCCACCAATCATCAGACCAGGGCTCTGTCCCCCATTTGGTCCATCCAACGACCCAGAAACAACGGGAAGCTGCCAACACATACCTAAACAGACAGGTTTGAGCCCCCAATCAGGAGAATTGCTTCTACTTACGGGGTATATTCCCCCCTTTTGCCCAGGCATCTGGAACCACGACTAACTCAGAAGAGTTTAGCCCATTGGGGAAGGCTACCTACTCAGAGGGCAACTAGACATTCCAACCTCAAAAGTTATGGTTTGTTATTGAAGTTACAGGCTAGGACCTAACTTCTCTTGTTAAACAAGTTGCATTCTTTGACGTTAATCTAGAATAGGGTGAACAGGTTCACCATACGGAGACGGGGTCAGCCGACCCATGCTGTATACTATATAGGGTAAGGAGGAGCAGGAATGTCTCAGGCACACAGTGAACTCTAGCTGGACTTTTCGGGTGCCTAGAAAATTTTTATTTTTTATTTTTTGGCTATGTCCTGCCTTTTTTAGTTTGACTAAGGATTGGAGCCGGGGTGGATACGTATGCCACTCGAGTGACTTTGCTCTCGCTCTTGGGTGAGAGCAACCTCACACCTAGCTTCCAGGATTTTTACCTGGAGTGGACCCTGCCTCTCAGAGGACAGGGTTGTTTGCTGAAATGTTATGTTTTATGTTAACGGTTATGTGCTGGAGATTTCTTCGACACTCACTAATCTTTCTCGATTTTCTCTTCCTTCTTATCTTCTTCTATGGGGTGGTGACCCCCCCCCGGTCTGGCAATACACCTGAGGGCAACTGGATTTTCCCCATCCGCCGGAACGGGGACACGGATGGCTCCATGTCTAGGAATGGGTAAGTGTGCTCTGCGAAACCACAATGGCGAATAAATATCTAACTTGCTACACTATCATCACACACAATGTGCAAGATTTCAACTCCCCTACTAAGAGAACAAAGGCCTTCACATATTATCATAAACAGAAAGCAGATATTGTAATGTTGTAGGAGACTCATTTTTCTAAAGCCTTAACCCCACGATATCTCAGCACAAAATACCCACAGTTTTATACTTCCTCGGGTCCAGAGAAAAAATTAGGTGTAGCCATATGTTTCTCTCATAAAACGCCATTTGTCCCTATCACTATAATTAAAGATAAACAGGGTAGATATGTAATCGCAGTAAGCCGTATAAATGATCAGATTGTCTCTCTTTCTTCCTACTATGCCCCCAACAACGGGTCAGCTGGAATTCTTCCTTAAAATGTTTGAAATATTACTTCCTAAAGCTCAGGGGCAGGTGATCTTTGGAGGAGATAGTAACCTGCCTTTGGACAGAATATTAGACAAATCATCTCACAACAAACTAACGTATAAAAATGTACCTAGAAGCAGCAGCAACCTAGCACGGTTGCTACGCGACAATGACCTTATAGATGCATGGAGAGAGGACAATCCCTCAACTAGAGATTACACCTTCTATTCCCATGTCCACCGTACATATTCCAGAATTGACCACTTTTTCATAGGATCCCCATTACTGCCTCACGTGCTCTCAGTCGGGATACTTGATACGCCATGGTCAGACCACTCGCCAGTTAGACTTTATATCTCCAATCTGTGGAAGAAACCTTATCCATCCCTATGGAGACTTAACGCTACACTCTTGAATGACCCGATAACGGTAACAGAAATAGAGAAGGAGATACGCTTATTCTTTAGGGAAAACTTGCCAGATACGACTTCCCCTATCATTAATTGGGCAGCACATAAAGCCACTATTAGAGGCAAACTACTCCAACTGGCGGCGCGAAATAAGCAATCATGAGACAGTACAGTGGCACAACAGGAACAGGTATTACGCAATCTCCTCATAGAACAAAAAGCGTTTCCACTGACTGACATCAGGCACAAAATAAATGAAGCTAGACTAGCACTGAACTTAAGTCTTACCACACAGGCAGGAAAACGTATACGCTGGTCACGACACAGATATTACACAATGGGAGATAAACCCACCACACTTCTAGCGAGAAAACTAGTGCCCAGACCTTAGGCGTTGCCTAATCTGCAATTAAATAATGGACAAATGAGTCAAAACCCAGAAAGAATAGTCACTGAATTTAAGGAATTTTACACTAAACTCTATAGTGCCCCAGCATCAGTAGGATCGAATAAAATGGAAGAATTACGGAAGGAACACTTGGACTTAATGGATCAAGCATTCACAGAACCTGAGATATTACAGGCGATCAAGAGCCTAAATCCCTCCAAAGCCCCAGGCCCGGACGGGTTTTCAGGCCTATATTATAGAAAGTTTCAGGAGATTCTGGCCCCACATCTTTGTACATTTTTTAACGCCATCAGACAGGGCACAGCCCTCCCTGCTCAAGAAAATAAATCATTCATACATGTCCTCCCGAAACCGGAAAAAAGATCATGGGAGCTGCGAGAATTACCACCCCATCTCATTGATCAACGCTGATTTAAAAATTATGACAAAGATCCTGGCGGTCAGACTGAATTATTTCGTACTGAATCAACAAACAACAGATCAGACTAGAAGGGTTGTTGATATTATATCGGCCATTCACTCAGATTGGGATGGGAGGGGGGCCGAGGTGGGGAATGCTGTTGTCTTTAGATATACATAAGGCATTCAATTCCCTGTCTTGGGACTACCTCTTCTTTGTCCTAACCGACTGGGGTTCGGACCTCACTTTTTATCTACTCTTAAAACACTTTACAGCTCCCCAACGGCAGCGCTAATGATGAAAGGCTACTTGTCAGGCCCAATTAACATCCAAAGGGAAACACGCCAAGGCTGTCCATTGTCCCCACTACTTTTTGTGTTGGCTCTAGAGCCACTGGCAATACATATCAGAGCCTCGTTAGATGTTAAAAGTATAGACTGTGGGGGCATTGAAAACAAATGCATCCTTTTTGCGGATGACTTATTATTGGCCATCTCATCCCCTATCACTACCCTCCCTAATCTATATGCCATACTTAAACCATTTTTCACAATCTCAGGCCTAACAATCAATCGTGGTAAATTGCTGGCCATGAACATCTCCTTGGAGGAATCCGTGCTTTCCACTATAAAGCGTTCCTAAGAATTTATATGGAAAACTGATGCCATCCCTTATTTGGGAATTAACCTTACCCCATCCTGGAACACATTGTATTCCCAGAATTACCCTGCACTATTTAAAAATATAGGAGTAGACCTGACAAGATGGTCGCTGCACCCGCGGTCGTGGTTTGGTAGACTACACTCGGTTAAAATGAATGTGCTACCGTGAATATATTGTACCTCTTTAGAACGTTACCAGTGGCACTTGCCAGACTAGACCTGAAAGCTATTCAAACCAGACTCTTGTCATTCATCTGGGGGAATAAGAGGCCTAGGGTGAACGTACGCACGCTGTACACCCCCAAGAAATATGGCTGACTGGGCTTCCCAGATCTGTTGAAGTATTATCATGCCGCTCAGCTGGCTCATATTACTAGATTCCATAGCTCAAGGCCCTATTCGATTTGGATGCGGATAGAGGCTGAGGCCTGTAAGACCAATCCCATTTCCTTTATCTTTTGGTTATCCCCTAAGCAGAGACCCCTGATTCTATGTCCGGCACTCTCTACCTCTTTAAGTATTTGAGACAGATTGCTTAAATCCCACAAATTCCAATCTTTACATACTTCTCTGGCTCCAATATTGAGAAACGTGAACTTCACCCCGGGCCTCACCCCCAGAACGTTCAAATGGTGGACGAACAAAGGGCTACTCAGAATAGCAGATGTATGTGATCATAGGGGCATCTTAACGAGAAAAGTACTAGAGGACAAATATCAGCTGCCGACCTCAGAATTCTGGCGGTTTACCCAGATAGCGCATTTTATATCTACTATTTCAAGAAACTCGGACATAACTACGATGACTCCAATGGAATATCTATGTACACAGTATGATAAGATTAAGGGTCATATCTCTGAAATATATACAGTCCTAACTAAATGTACTGAAAAGTTAGAATATATGCAGAAATGCGAGGCTGGCCTCCAGGAGAACATTGAGCTGGACGAGTGGCACAAATTAGCCCAGGGGGCCACGAAATCCATTATAAATACTTAATTATAGAAGCAAACTTCAAAGTCTTACTGAGATGGTATATGGTCCATGTAAGGCTGGCGACCTTTATACCAGAGGCGTCCCCACGATGTTTTAGAGGATGTGGACAACTGGGGACGATGTTCCACATATGGTGGCAGTGTCCCAAGGTGCGGCGATACTGGATCAGGGTGTACAACTTTGTGTATTCCCTCACCCAGGTGAACCTGATAAAATCTCCCAGACAGGCACTGCTGGGTGCCGAGCTGATATCAGCCTCAAAGCATCAAAGGCAGCTCATCACGTTTGTATTTACGGCGGGCAAAATTACCATAGCTAAATCCTGTAGGTCGGCGGTGGTGCCATTCGACCAGCTCAAACACAAACTATCATGGATTATGCTTAACGAACGAATGACGGCAACATTAAATGATAAAATGCAACAGTTTGAAAAGATATGGAGTCCTTGGATCCGATATCTAACAGGGGATTCTGGGACTGTATTGATGTAGGGGACCGGTGGGGGTCGGGTGTTGGGGTGCGAGGGTCACATTCTAAATTTCACACTCTTTCTTTCTTCTTTTTTTTTTCTTAAACTACCTTTCTTTGGGTACAACTATCCTCTTGGCTACACCTGATTAGGCTGCCAATATTATGCGGGTCGTCAGGCTGCAATCTAAAAATGTTTACTCGATGTAGACCCCACTATGTGTACTTGTCTGTAATAGCACTCATAATACATATTACATCCCAGAGGGTACTATGTCAGCGCTGTATCACGGGAAGTATATGGTGGCCTTAAAGAGAGGTGTTGCAATTACCGCTCCGAGACTATATATATTTTGTATTACTGTTTTGCTGGTCGGTTTAAACATGGCTAATACAAAAGCTTGACGCGTTTCATGGAGTTATTATCCATTCTTCAGGAGCAAACATGTGTATCGGTAATGAAATGAAATATAAAATATTAGAAATCCTTAAGGGGCTGTCCCGAGAGACAGACCAAAAAGGAGAGGGGAGAAAGATAAAACAGTATCCCCATGGAAGATAATATACTCACAAAGTTGCTGTGCATGGTGAGTGTGGAACAACAGGCTGGAAACCCCCTTTGGGAAAGGGGGCGTCTTGGGCGGGAGCTGTGGTTGTGAGAACCGCATGCACTATCCATGCAGGGTAACACCAATGGACACTCCTTTTTGGTCTGTCTCTCCCCTTAAGGATTTCTTATATTTTATATTTAATTTCATTACAGATACAAATGTTTGCTCCTAAAGAATGGATAATAACTCCATGAAACGCATCGAGATTTTGTATTCGCCATGTCTAAACCGACCATGTGTTTTTTAACTTTTTTATTTACAATTATGCACTTTGTACAAATCAATATATGAACTGTTTATGTATCTCGGTATCTATTCCAAATTATGGGAAGTTAAGAGGTGTATACCCATGATCCTTCCCTATGGATATGTATTTTTCATGCTTTTTATGTATGGATACAAATTTATACTGTGACAATAATCAGGTTTTTCTATTATTCGGTACGCAATAAATGCCTATTATGAATCATTTTTATTGACTGCGTGGCTTGTTCAAAGTCCCACCCTGCTAGCTCTCCTTTTTAACTGTACAAGATACAAAGTACTCAGGGCCGCTTTACACTACAAAAACGGATATGTTCTGGATGCCTTTCTGTAGCATTACGGTGTGTTTTTCCCCTCGTTTTTTCTTCACCTTTGTAGATTTTGTAGACGCAATGGTGAATAGTCAGATGAATCTTGTGAAGAGCTTGTTTATTCAAACCAGCAGAGAGCCACATGTAAAACCTATTTCCTCTAGTTTCAATTCATAACTTCCTACTTTCTGTTCCAACCCCCAGCTCCTCACACAGCTAGGTAAATACAACACATACATATTCTACATCTTTCCCCTTTTAAAGCAAGGATATGCATATATAAATTTAGTGTAATATAGAACCAACAAGGAGTGCAGCAAGGAACAATGACAAACTACAATAAAAACAAAAGATTCTGAGTAAAGGTCAGTGTGTGATCAAGTCTTGGAACTTTGGATTGGGGTTACACACTCTTCTAGATCGAGTAACAACTGGTGTGGCTTGCGAGTCTGAAACCTCTTGCCGGTTGCCGTCATAATTTTGTCCTGGTTGTGTGTTACATCCGTTGGTGGAAGTGTCAGTTGGCATAGCAGCAGACAGCTGTGCTTGGGGTCCTGAAGTGATCATGGGTAGCGGCAGTACCGTATAGTTCAGGTACCTATAGGAGGTGACGGCGGTTCCTTACATACTGTAGGTCCTACCATCAGAATGGACAGCATAGCTGTTTGGTTGGCAGGCCTTTCCATGAACCATGGCCAGTTTGAAAAACCCATGGGTAGTCTCCATCCTTACCACCTGCCCAGGGTCCAGAAGGGAAAGGCGTCTGGCCGATTTGTCATGGCTTACCTTTCCTTTTTGCCTGAGTGTAAATAAAGCAGCCTGAACATCAGTCTCAGCTCTTGGCAGGAGCTGGGATGGGACCATGGGAATTAGAGTGCTGGTTCATCGTGATAGTAAACGTTGTGCATGCCTTCTCTAGGTGTGTTGCGGACATTGAGTAGAGCTGCATAAACGTCAGAACCATCACGTGCACATTTCTCTAGGAGATGCTTGGCCGATCTTACACTACTCTCTGCAAGACCATTGGATCTGGGGTAATTGAGACTGTTAGTGACGTGCTGAAAATCCCATTAGTGAGCAAAGTACTTGAAAATGATGTGGCATTGTCAGTCATCAATTGATAGGGAATTCCATGTGTGGAGAATATTTGCTTTAATGTCCTGATTAGGGATGAGCTTCGAGTTCGAGTCAAACTCATGTTCAACTCGAACATTGCCTGTTCGCCCGTTCGCCGAACAGCGAACCATTTGGGGTGTTCGCGCCAAATTCGAAAAGTCTATTGGAGAAATCTAAAGTGCAAATTTTAAAGGCTTATATGCAAGTTATTGTCATAAAAAGTGTTTGGGGACCCGGGTCCTGCCCCAGGGGACATGTATCAATGCAAAAAAAAGTTTTAAAAACGGCCGTTTTTTCGGGAGCAGTGATTTTAATAATGCTTAAAGTGAAACAATAAAAGTGAAATATTCCTTTAAATTTCGTACCTAGGGTGTGTGTATAGTATGCATGTAAAGTCGCGCTTGTTTCCCGTGCTTAGAACTGTCCCTGCACAAAGTGTCATTTCTAAAGGAAAAAAAGTCATTTAAAACTCACTCGCGGCTATAATGAATTATCGGGTCCCGAATAGAAAAGTCAGTGATAAAAAAAAAAAAAGCGTGGGGGTCCCCCCAAATTCAATTACCAGGCCCTTCAGGTCTGGTATAGATATTAAGGGGAGCCCTGCCGCAAATTTAAAAAAAAATGCGTGGGGTTCCCCCAAATATCCATACCAGGCCCTTCGGGTCTGGTATGGGTTTTAAGGGGAACTCCACCCCAAATGAAAAAAAAATGGCGTGGAGTTCACCCAAAAATCCATACCAGACCCTTTATCCGAGCACGCAACCTGGCAGGCCACAGGAAAAGAGGGGGGGCGAGAGAGCGCCCCCCCTCCTGAACCATACCAGGCCACATGCCCTCAACATGGGGAGGATGTCCCCATGTTAATGGGGACAAGGGCCTCATCCCCACAACCCTTGCCCGGTGGTTGTGGGGGTCTGCGGGCAGGGGGCTTATCAGAATCTGGAAGACCCCTTTAACAAAGGGGACCCCCAGATCCCCGCCCCCCCTATGTGAATTGGTAAGGGGTATATTGTACCCCTACCATTTCACAAAGAAAGTGTAAAAAAAAATGTAAAAAAAACACAGACACCTCGAAAAAGTCCTTTATTAAAAAAAAAAAAAAAAACATTCCAGCAATGAAATCCAGTGTCCCGCGGCGATCCGATGTCCAGCGCTGTCCACACGAAACGTCATTGGCTGAGCCTGAGCGGACCTGATGGGGAACTTCCTCCGCAGTGTATTAAAGGAATAGACCCGCTCCTTCTAAAGTTCCCCATCAGGTCCGCTCAGCCAATGACGTAGGTGTAAGGCTAAGCGGACCAGATGCAGAACGTGAGAAGGGGCGGGTCTATTCATTTATTACACTGCGGAGGCAGTTCCCCATCAGGTCCACTCAGCCAATGACGTAGGCGGGGTCTGACATACGAGGGGGCGGACCTGATGGGGAACTTCCTCCACAGTGTAATAAATGAATAGACCCGCCCCAGCCAATGACGTTTCGTGTGGACAGCGCTGGACATCGGATCGCCGCGGGACACTGGATTTCTTCGCTGGAATGGTTTTTTTTTTTTTTTTTTTTTTTTTTAATAAAGGACTTTTCCAAGGTGTCTGTGTTTTTTTTTTTTTACATTTTTTTTACACTTTCTTTGTGAAATGGTAGGGGTACAATGTACCCCTTACCAATTCACATAGGGGGGGCCGGGATCTGGGGGTCCCCTTTGTAAAAGGGGTCTTCCAGATTCTGATAAGCCCCCTGCCCGCAGACCCCCACAACCACCGGGCAAGGGAGGTGTGGAAATGAGGCCCTTGTCCCCATCAATATGGGGACATCCTCCCCATGTTGAGGGCATGTGTCCTGGTACGGTTCAGGAGGGCGGGGCGCTCTCTCGTCCCCCCCTCTTTTCCTGCGGCCTGCCAGGTTGCGTGCTCAGATAAAGGGTCTGGTATAGATTTTTGGGGGAACTCCACGCCATTTTTTAAAAAAATTTGGGGTGGAGTTCCCCTTAAAATCCATACAAGACCTGAAGGGCCTGGTATGGATATTTGGGGGAACCCCACACATTTTTTTTAAAATTTGCGGCAGGGTTCCCCTTAATATCCATACCAGACCTGGTAATTGAATTTGGGGGGACCCCCACGCTTTTTTTTTTGTTTTATCAATGACTTTTCTATGTATTGCCGGGAGCCGACAATTCATTATAGCCGCGAGTGAGTTTTAAATGACTTTTTTTCCTTCAGAAATTACACTTTGTGCAGGGACAATTCTAAGCACGGGAAACAAGCGCTGCTTTACAGGCATACTATACACCCCCCAGGTACGACATTTTAAAGAATATTTCACTTTTATTGTTTCACTTTAAGCATTATTAAAATCACTGCTCCCGAAAAAACGTCAGTTTTTAAAACTTCTTTTTGCATTGATACATGTCCACCCATTGAGAATGATGTCCATGAGATGCTGACAGGTGGCATCTGCCTGTGTTTCTTGCTTTAGTTCCTGAATCCTTCTGGATGACAACACCCCATCCAGAGCCAACACATCATAATCCTCAATAGCTCCAGAGTTATCAGAAGGGAGGAGGTGTGCACGTGAAAGAACATCCGCAACAGACAGTTCACGGCCTTGTTTATTGATTACATTCAGCTGGTAACGTTGAAGCTTTAACATCATTCGCTGGATGCGTGTGCAGGGGTTTTCTCAGTATGGTAATGAGTGGCTAATAAAAATAGAACAGAGGTGGGTATTTTCTTCCAATGATTGAGTACTATTATAATAATCAAAGGATGAGTTAACTCACTAATGGAAATAAACTGATCTGAAAAAGACCCTCCCACTAGTTACGGTAATAAAAAAGGCTTTTAAAACCCGTGCTCCGACAGCATAGGGATCCGATATTAGTTGGAATTTCCATAAATATAGGCATGTGTGGAAAAGGTGGCTGATCCCACTCAGAAGCCTCTAATAGCAGGATCAATGCCCCTTACCAATAACCAAAGTGGGTCAATTAGATTGTTAAAAAACATTGGCAGGTTCTTAAAAGTAATAACATCCTGGGGCCTAAAATTCCAGACAAACCTTATGTCATATTTAGGAGGAATACCACACTTAAAGGGGTTGTAAAGGTACATGTTTTTTCACCTTAATGCATCCTATATATTTGTTATAAAGGAAAAGAGCATTTGTGAGACTTTAAATGAGGCGGGAATCAAAGGGATAGCCGCCTCCATCCCTATAATTGATTAAACAGGAAAGAGCACATGGTGGGACTTTAGATGAAGCACACGATAGCACAAGAGACGTCAAGTGACCAGGAAAAAATGTTTATTAGTATTGTATAATTCCATAAAAAATATTTGTGGGCATATAGCCTCTCAAATATTGCGGGCACATAGCCTCTAAAAAAGTTTTAAATGTATTTTATTACAACACAGGTTACATAATATTCCACAGTGCAATAGACACATAAGGTAAATACAACAAATCTTAACAACACTCGTGGAAAAACCAAGATGACATTAGCCTAGATGGTCTAGGTGGTCTGTCCAAATTAATCTCAGGATGCAGGAAAGAAGGAAGAAAACAATGGAGGTAAAATATTGAAATATATGTAAAGACATGATTTGGGCCATTTGAAGGTTGGTGGTATTGATCCATAATAAAATAGAAGTTGACAGCTGAAGGAATGTATGTGAACAGCTCGACGCGTTTCGCGGTCTTATAACCGCTCATCAGGAGCAATAAACCATGATAGTTATTTGTGAACAAAAAATGAGTTCCAGATAATCTCAGAAGTAAAATTTAGAAAATTTCAATACAGGTAAAAAAACACAGAAAAAATTTGCAGATGGCAAAGGGGACAAAAAATGAAAAAGGATGGAATGAAATAAAGTTAAAATAATTATCAAGTAGAAAAAAACTTTGTAGGGGCAATTTAAACATAAAGTTGTGTTTAACTTACCTCTGCATCAGTGCAGCGTCAGCGGGAGTCGCAGGCAGACCACAAAGTATCGTCACCAGGAGCCGAGGTGACACAATTAGTGTACCAAGTGTTGTATCATATATTGTTTGATTTGTGTGACACCGAGGAATGGAAACATTCTGTGAAGTGAGGTGGACACCAATGACGGACTGAGACTGAGTGCCAGCGTGGCTCCATAACGGCAGAGTGATTTCCTTTGGAGATACCACGTGAGATTTGGTCCCTTCCATCGTTCAAGAGATTCATCGATCTGGATATCCATGCCTTTATGATTCGGTGTCGCTGACATCAGGGTCCACCGCTCTCGGTAAGAGTATTCATTTCTATTAATCTAGAGAAGATTTACCCCCACGGATGTCCCACATATCAGTCTTTTACATCCATTCATTTCAGGATATTTATTTTATGGCTGTGGACTTATACTGAGTTTTTCTTTTCAGGATGTGTTTTGTGCTATTGGACTAATTTTGTTCTTACATATCACACTATGTTGGACTTTTTCATTCATTTTCATTGAATGCTCATTAGAATGTTCATCTTGTTTGTGTACACTTTCACTGTGTATTACGTTTTAGCGCTACATTCTATTCACCTATCTATTTATTTTAACTAACGTGTAAAGAGCCTAAAGCCGTGTACACACGATCGGTTTTACCGATGAAAACAGTCCGATGGACTTTTTTCATCGGACAAACCGATTGTGTATGGGCCCCATCGGTCTTTTTTCCATCGGTTTTAAAAAATAGAACATGTTTTAAATTTTTTCTGATGGATGAAAAAACCAATAGCAAATTCCGATCGTCTATGGGCAAGTACATCGGATAAAAAACCCACGCATGCTCAGAATCAAGTCGACGCATGCTCAGAAGCATTGAACTTCATTTTTCTCGGCTCGTCGGAGTGTTTTACGTCACCGTGTTTGGAACGGTCGGTTTTTTGACTGATGGTGTGTAGGCAAGACTGATGGAAGTCAGCTTCATCGGATTTCCGATGGACAAATCCATCGGATTAGAATCCATAGGATATCCAATCGTGTGTACGAGGCTTTAGAGTATTTGTCACAATTCAGATGTTTACTTAGGTCTTTCCATACTTTGGCTGATGGCATAGCAATTTTGACATCTTTCACAATTGCTAAGTTTCTCTCTACAATGATTCTAACAATCTCTTCCTTGGGAAACTTTGGTACCCTTGGCATCTGTAAAACAATACGGTTATAAAATGATGTGACATCTGGGATGACTGTAAAAAATAAAACAATCTATTGTGTTTCACTTGTGCTGAAAAATGAATGTTTGTGCTGGTGTTCTGTCAAGTTAGTCAACTCGTTGAACATTTCAATCAACTGTAATATACACATGTGCAGTACAGCTGTTTGGACATTCTGACAGAATATGATGTCCAGGGGGCCCCTGGCATCTTCAAAGTTAGGAATTCAAGACAATGTGATGGCAGACACCCTTCCTTTTTGTATACTTTGCATGCTAAAGGGCCCATGCGCTGTTACACTTGTGTGGAAATATAATACAATGCATAGTCATGGTTATGTTCATATTACTGTTAATATCCTGCAATTATTTTGGTGATTATTTGGGTTATTGCACCATCTTTTTCTGTCTTCTCTTCTGTGTTCCGCCCACTTGTGATATATTGACCCTTCCTGCACACTTTCTTGTTGGGATAAAGATGGCCTCATGTGAATCTGTTTGCATCCGGGAACACATTACCATGTTTTGACCTGCAAATACTGTCTTTTAACCCTCCTGGCGGTATTCCCGAGTGTGGCTCGGGGTTAAATTTCAGTACCATTAGCGGTAACCCCGAGCCACACTTGGGATTGCATTGCAGAATCCTGGTACAGTGTACTCACCTTGTCACCAGGATCCTGCGATATCGCATTGTGTCCTCCGCCGGATCCTCCGCCTGATGCTCTGTGTGCCAGACTCCGTTCCCTGCGAGCATCGCAACGCATGGGGGCGGAGCCCGGCGGCAAATTCAAAAAGTACAAAAAACATATAGTACACTGTAATCTTACAGATTACATTACTGTATCAAATAATTTCACCTCCCCTTTGTCCCTAGTGGTTTGTCCAGTGCCCTGCATGCACTTTTATATTATACTGTACATATACTGTTCTTTCTGCCTGGAAACTTGAGATCCCTTTACATAAAAAGCAGTTTTAGACCAGCTAGAAAACAGCGATAGTAAATTAGAAAACTTGCCGAGTTGAGCGATAGTGATTTGTGGGGAAATGTATTTTACTATTATTATATTATTATTTTTTATATTATTTATAGTTATTTATTATATTATAATTTATGATTCTGTGTTTCAAACTTTATCATACCCGGGATGTCTACTAGACTCTGGTTTGGACAGATTTAATTGTTTGATTACTAAGAATTATGCCGCGTACACACTGTCGGAATTTCTGAGGAAAAAAGTCAGATGGAATTTTTTCATCGAATATTCCGACTATGTGTATGCCCCATCGGACTTTATCCATCGGAAATTCCGACAGAGTTAGAAAGAGAACATGTTCTCTTTTTTTCCGATGGAAAAAATTTCCATTAGAAATTCCATTCGTCTGTATGGAGAAAAAAACACGCATGCTGAGAATCAATTCGACGCATGCTCGGAAGCATTGAACTTCATTTTTCTCGGCTCGTCGTAGTGTTGTACGTCACCGCGTTCTTGATGGTCTGAATTTGGTGTGACAGTGTGTATGCAAGACAGCTTGAACGGAATTTTGTCGGAAAAACCCGCCTGAGTTTAATCCGATGAAAAATCCGACCGTGTGTACAAGGCATTACAGGCCTACAATATAAAACGTAAAATTTCTATGCAAAACAATGTACCGCTTTGAGACACAAAAATATGACATAATCATACCGCCAGGGAGGTTCATTATCTGCCCCATCTTGTTGTCTGCTATACTTGCTGCATTCAATAAAGATCTCCTTGGATGAGAAAAGGATGTTTTTTGCGAGTTCAGCTGTCTGATAAAGACTGTCTGCGGTTTTAGAAAGGGATAAGTCACTGTTACAACAGTTGAAGTCAGAATATCCCACCAGCATCGTTCAGGGGGCCCCTAGCCTACTCCCAGTTAGGGATGAGCTCGGTGTTAGAGTCGAACGTACGTTCGACTCAAACATCGGCTGTTCGATCGTTCGCCGAACAACGAACGTGTTAATCCGTTCGCGCCTAATTCGAGGCCCACAATGCACTACGCCATCGCAGTGTCATCCAGGCGCTGTGATTGGCCAAGCATGCACTGTGACCCCACATGCTTGGCCAATCACAGCGCCGGCAGCGAGGAGAGCAATGATTGGCCACAGGCAGGATGCCTGTGGCCAATTATTGCTGAGGGTGTTTAGTACACGCCCCACACTATAAAAGGCCGCCAGCACGGCGGCCTCGTGTAGTGTGTTCCGGAGCAGGGAAAGAGAAGGATAGGCAGGGACAGTGTCATATTTTTTTGTTTCCTAATCCTGGATTCCTTGAGTTTAGGGACAGAGAAGGATAGGTAGGGAGAGTGTCAGTGTGTTATTCTGTGCTAAACCTTGTTTGTAGGGACAGAGAAGGACAGTGAGTGAAAGTGTCAGTGTGCTATTCTGTTCTAAACCAATCTTGCTGTACCATATTTGAAATCCTTGAGTTTAGGGACAGAGAAGGACAGTGAGGGAAATTGTCAGTGTGCTATTCTGTGCTAAACCAATCTTGCTGAACCATATTTGAAATCCTTGAGTTTAGGGACAGAGAAGGACAGTGAGGGAAATTGTCAGTGTGCTATTCTGTGCTAAACCAATCTTGCTGAACCATATTTGAAATCCTTTAGTTTAGGGACAGAGAAGGACAGTGAGGGAAATTGTCAGTGTGCTATTCTGTGCTAAACCAATCTTGCTGTACCATATTTGAAATCCTTGAGTTTAGGGACAGAGAAGGACAGTGAGGGAAATTGTCAGTGTGCTATTCTGTGCTAAACCAATCTTGCTGTACCATATTTGAAATCCTTGAGTTTAGGGACAGAGAAGGACAGTGAGGGAAATTCTCAGTGTGCTATTCTGTGCTAAACCAATCTTGCTGAACCATATTTGAAATCCTTGAGTTTAGGGACAGAGAAGGACAGTGAGGGAAATTGTCAGTGTGCTATTCTGTGCTAAACCAATCTTGCTGAACCATATTTGAAATCCTTGAGTTTAGGGACAGAGAAGGACAGTGAGGGAAATTGTCAGTGTGCTATTCTGTGCTAAACCAATCTTGCTGAACCATATTTGAAATCCTTGAGTTTAGGGACAGAGAAGGACAGTGAGGGAAATTGTCAGTGTGCTATTCTGTGCTAAACCAATCTTGCTGAACCATATTTGAAATCCTTGAGTTTAGGGACAGAGAAGGACAGTGAGGGAAATTGTCAGTGTGCTATTCTGTGCTAAACCAATCTTGCTGAACCATATTTGAAATCCTTGAGTTTAGGGACAGAGAAGGACAGTGAGGGAAATTGTCAGTGTGCTATTCTGTGCTAAACCAATCTTGCTGAACCATATTTGTAATCCTTGAGTTTAGGGACAGAGAAGGACAGTGAGGGAAATTGTCAGTGTGCTATTCTGTGCTAAACCAATCTTGCTGAACCATATTTGAAATCCTTGAGTTTAGGGACAGAGAAGGACAGTGAGGGAAATTGTCAGTGTGCTATTCTGTGCTAAACGAATCTTGCTGAACCATATTTGAAATCCTTGAGTTTAGGGACAGAGAAGGACAGTGAGGGAAATTGTCAGTGTGCTATTCTGTGCTAAACCAATCTTGCTGAACCATATTTGAAATCCTTGAGTTTAGGGACAGAGAAGGACAGTGAGGGAAAGTGTCAGTGTGCTATTCTGTGCTAAACCAATCTTCCTGAACCATATTTTTCAATCCTTGAGTTTAGGGACAGAGAAGGACACTCATTGAAAGTGTCAGTGTGCTATTCTGTGCTAAACCAATCTTCCTGAACCATATTTGAAATCCTTGAGTTTAGGGACAGAGAAGGACACTCATTGAAAGTGTCAGTGTGCTATTCTGTGCTAAACCAATCTTCCTGAACCATATCTGAAATCCTTGAGTTTAGGGACAGAGAAGGACACTCATTGAAAGTCTCAGTGTGCTATTCTGTGCTAAACCAATCTTGCTGTACCATATTTGAAATCCTTGAGTTTAGGGACAGAGAAGGACAGTGAGGGAAATTGTCAGTGTGCTATTCTGTGCTAAACCAATCTTGCTGAACCATATTTGAAATCCTTGAGTTTAGGGACAGAGAAGGACAGTGAGGGAAATTGTCAGTGTGCTATTCTGTGCTAAACCAATCTTGCTGTACCATATTTGAAATCCTTGAGTTTAGGGACAGAGAAGGACAGTGAGGGAAATTGTCAGTGTGCTATTCTGTGCTAAACCAATCTTGCTGTACCATATTTGAAATCCTTGAGTTTAGGGACAGAGAAGGACAGTGAGGGAAATTGTCAGTGTGCTATTCTGTGCTAAACCAATCTTGCTGAACCATATTTGAAATCCTTGAGTTTAGGGACAGAGAAGGACACTCAGGGAAAGTGTCAGTGTGCTATTCTGTGCTAAACCAATCTTGCTGAACCATATTTGAAATCCTTGAGTTTAGGGACAGAGAAGGACAGTGAGGGAAATTGTCAGTGTGCTATTCTGTGCTAAACCAATCTTGCTGAACCATATTTGAAATCCTTGAGTTTAGGGACAGAGAAGGACAGTGAGGGAAATTGTCAGTGTGCTATTCTGTGCTAAACGAATCTTGCTGAACCATATTTGAAATCCTTGAGTTTAGGGACAGAGAAGGACAGTGAGGGAAATTGTCAGTGTGCTATTCTGTGCTAAACCAATCTTGCTGAACCATATTTGAAATCCTTGAGTTTAGGGACAGAGAAGGACAGTGAGGGAAAGTGTCAGTGTGCTATTCTGTGCTAAACCAATCTTCCTGAACCATATTTTTCAATCCTTGAGTTTAGGGACAGAGAAGGACACTCATTGAAAGTGTCAGTGTGCTATTCTGTGCTAAACCAATCTTCCTGAACCATATCTGAAATCCTTGAGTTTAGGGACAGAGAAGGACACTCATTGAAAGTCTCAGTGTGCTATTCTGTGCTAAACCAATCTTGCTGTACCATATTTGAAATCCTTGAGTTTAGGGACAGAGAAGGACAGTGAGGGAAATTGTCAGTGTGCTATTCTGTGCTAAACCAATCTTGCTGAACCATATTTGAAATCCTTGAGTTTAGGGACAGAGAAGGACAGTGAGGGAAATTGTCAGTGTGCTATTCTGTGCTAAACCAATCTTGCTGTACCATATTTGAAATCCTTGAGTTTGGGGACAGAGAAGGACAGTGAGGGAAATTGTCAGTGTGCTATTCTGTGCTAAACCAATCTTGCTGTACCATATTTGAAATCCTTGAGTTTAGGGACAGAGAAGGACAGTGAGGGAAATTGTCAGTGTGCTATTCTGTGCTAAACCAATCTTGCTGAACCATATTTGAAATCCTTGAGTTTAGGGACAGAGAAGGACACTCAGGGAAAGTGTCAGTGTGCTATTCTGTGCTAAACCAATCTTGCTGAACCATATTTGAAATCCTTGAGTTTAGGGACAGAGAAGGACAGTGAGGGAAATTGTCAGTGTGCTATTCTGTGCTAAACCAATCTTGCTGAACCATATTTGAAATCCTTGAGTTTAGGGACAGAGAAGGACAGTGAGGGAAATTGTCAGTGTGCTATTCTGTGCTAAACGAATCTTGCTGAACCATATTTGAAATCCTTGAGTTTAGGGACAGAGAAGGACAGTGAGGGAAATTGTCAGTGTGCTATTCTGTGCTAAACCAATCTTGCTGAACCATATTTGAAATCCTTGAGTTTAGGGACAGAGAAGGACAGTGAGGGAAAGTGTCAGTGTGCTATTCTGTGCTAAACCAATCTTCCTGAACCATATTTTTCAATCCTTGAGTTTAGGGACAGAGAAGGACACTCATTGAAAGTGTCAGTGTGCTATTCTGTGCTAAACCAATCTTCCTGAACCATATTTGAAATCCTTGAGTTTAGGGACAGAGAAGGACACTCATTGAAAGTGTCAGTGTGCTATTCTGTGCTAAACCAATCTTCCTGAACCATATCTGAAATCCTTGAGTTTAGGGACAGAGAAGGACACTCATTGAAAGTCTCAGTGTGCTATTCTGTGCTAAACCAATCTTGCTGTACCATATTTGAAATCCTTGAGTTTAGGGACAGAGAAGGACAGTGAGGGAAATTGTCAGTGTGCTATTCTGTGCTAAACCAATCTTGCTGAACCATATTTGAAATCCTTGAGTTTAGGGACAGAGAAGGACAGTGAGGGAAATTGTCAGTGTGCTATTCTGTGCTAAACCAATCTTGCTGTACCATATTTGAAATCCTTGAGTTTAGGGACAGAGAAGGACAGTGAGGGAAATTGTCAGTGTGCTATTCTGTGCTAAACCAATCTTGCTGTACCATATTTGAAATCCTTGAGTTTAGGGACAGAGAAGGACAGTGAGGGAAATTGTCAGTGTGCTATTCTGTGCTAAACCAATCTTGCTGAACCATATTTGAAATCCTTGAGTTTAGGGACAGAGAAGGACACTCAGGGAAAGTGTCAGTGTGCTATTCTGTGCTAAACCAATCTTGCTGAACCATATTTGAAATCCTTGAGTTTAGGGACAGAGAAGGACAGTGAGGGAAATTGTCAGTGTGCTATTCTGTGCTAAACCAATCTTGCTGAACCATATTTGAAATCCTTGAGTTTAGGGACAGAGAAGGACAGTGAGGGAAATTGTCAGTGTGCTATTCTGTGCTAAACCAATCTTGCTGAACCATATTTGAAATCCTTGAGTTTAGGGACAGAGAAGGACAGTGAGGGAAATTGTCAGTGTGCTATTCTGTGCTAAACCAATCTTGCTGAACCATATTTGAAATCCTTGAGTTTAGGGACAGAGAAGGACAGTGAGGGAAATTGGCAGTGTGCTATTCTGTGCTAAACCAATCTTGCTGAACCATATTTGAAATCCTTGAGTTTAGGGACAGAGAAGGACAGTGAGGGAAATTGTCAGTGTGCTATTCTGTGCTAAACCAATCTTGCTGAACCATATTTGAAATCCTTGAGTTTAGGGACAGAGAAGGACAGTGAGGGAAATTGTCAGTGTGCTATTCTGTGCTAAACCAATCTTGCTGAACCATATTTGAAATCCTTGAGTTTAGGGACAGAGAAGGACAGTGAGGGAAATTGTCAGTGTGCTATTCTGTGCTAAACCAATCTTGCTGAACCATATTTGAAATCCTTGAGTTTAGGGACAGAGAAGGACAGTGAGGGAAATTGTCAGTGTGCTATTCTGTGCTAAACCAATCTTGCTGAACCATATTTGAAATCCTTGAGTTTAGGGACAGAGAAGGACAGTGAGGGAAATTGTCAGTGTGCTATTCTGTGCTAAACCAATCTTGCTGAACCATATTTGAAATCCTTGAGTTTAGGGACAGAGAAGGACAGTGAGGGAAATTGTCAGTGTGCTATTCTGTGCTAAACCAATCTTGCTGAACCATATTTGAAATCCTTGAGTTTAGGGACAGAGAAGGACAGTGAGGGAAATTGTCAGTGTGCTATTCTGTGCTAAACCAATCTTGCTGAACCATATTTGAAATCCTTGAGTTTAGGGACAGAGAAGGACAGTGAGGGAAATTGTCAGTGTGCTATTCTGTGCTAAACCAATCTTGCTGAACCATATTTGAAATCCTTGAGTTTAGGGACAGAGAAGGACAGTGAGGGAAATTGTCAGTGTGCTATTCTGTGCTAAACCAATCTTACTGAACCATATTTGAAATCCTTGAGTTTAGGGACAGAGAAGGACAGTGAGGGAAATTGTCAGTGTGCTATTCTGTGCTAAACCAATCTTGCTGAACCATATTTGAAATCCTTGAGTTTAGGGACAGAGAAGGACAGTGAGGGAAAGTGTCAGTGTGCTATTCTGTGCTAAACCAATCTTGCTGAACCATATTTGAAATCCTTGAGTTTAGGGACAGAGAAGGACAGTGAGGGAAATTGTCAGTGTGCTATTCTGTGCTAAACAAATCTTGCTGAACCATATTTGAAATCCTTGAGTTTAGGGACAGAGAAGGACAGTGAGGGAAATTGTCAGTGTGCTATTCTGTGCTAAACCAATCTTGCTGAACCATATTTGAAATCCTTGAGTTTAGGGACAGAGAAGGACAGTGAGGGGAAGTGTCAGTGTGCTATTCTGTGCTAAACCAATCTTCCTGAACCATATTTTTCAATCCTTGAGTTTAGGGACAGAGAAGGACACTCATTGAAAGTGTCAGTGTGCTATTCTGTGCTAAACCAATCTTCCTGAACCATATTTGAAATCCTTGAGTTTAGGGACAGAGAAGGACACTCATTGAAAGTGTCAGTGTGCTATTCTGTGCTAAACCAATCTTCCTGAACCATATCTGAAATCCTTGAGTTTAGGGACAGAGAAGGACACTCATTGAAAGTCTCAGTGTGCTATTCTGTGCTAAACCAATCTTGCTGTACCATATTTGAAATCCTTGAGTTTAGGGACAGAGAAGGACAGTGAGGGAAATTGTCAGTGTGCTATTCTGTGCTAAACCAATCTTGCTGAACCATATTTGAAATCCTTGAGTTTAGGGACAGAGAAGGACAGTGAGGGAAATTGTCAGTGTGCTATTCTGTGCTAAACCAATCTTGCTGTACCATATTTGAAATCCTTGAGTTTAGGGACAGAGAAGGACAGTGAGGGAAATTGTCAGTGTGCTATTCTGTGCTAAACCAATCTTGCTGTACCATATTTGAAATCCTTGAGTTTAGGGACAGAGAAGGACAGTGAGGGAAATTGTCAGTGTGCTATTCTGTGCTAAACCAATCTTGCTGAACCATATTTGAAATCCTTGAGTTTAGGGACAGAGAAGGACACTCAGGGAAAGTGTCAGTGTGCTATTCTGTGCTAAACCAATCTTGCTGAACCATATTTGAAATCCTTGAGTTTAGGGACAGAGAAGGACAGTGAGGGAAATTGTCAGTGTGCTATTCTGTGCTAAACCAATCTTGCTGAACCATATTTGAAATCCTTGAGTTTAGGGACAGAGAAGGACAGTGAGGGAAATTGTCAGTGTGCTATTCTGTGCTAAACCAATCTTGCTGAACCATATTTGAAATCCTTGAGTTTAGGGACAGAGAAGGACAGTGAGGGAAATTGTCAGTGTGCTATTCTGTGCTAAACCAATCTTGCTGAACCATATTTGAAATCCTTGAGTTTAGGGACAGAGAAGGACAGTGAGGGAAATTGTCAGTGTGCTATTCTGTGCTAAACCAATCTTGCTGAACCATATTTGAAATCCTTGAGTTTAGGGACAGAGAAGGACAGTGAGGGAAATTGTCAGTGTGCTATTCTGTGCTAAACCAATCTTGCTGAACCATATTTGAAATCCTTGAGTTTAGGGACAGAGAAGGACAGTGAGGGAAATTGTCAGTGTGCTATTCTGTGCTAAACCAATCTTGCTGAACCATATTTGAAATCCTTGAGTTTAGGGACAGAGAAGGACAGTGAGGGAAATTGTCAGTGTGCTATTCTGTGCTAAACCAATCTTGCTGAACCATATTTGAAATCCTTGAGTTTAGGGACAGAGAAGGACAGTGAGGGAAATTGTCAGTGTGCTATTCTGTGCTAAACCAATCTTGCTGAACCATATTTGAAATCCTTGAGTTTAGGGACAGAGAAGGACAGTGAGGGAAATTGTCAGTGTGCTATTCTGTGCTAAACCAATCTTGCTGAACCATATTTGAAATCCTTGAGTTTAGGGACAGAGAAGGACAGTGAGGGAAATTGGCAGTGTGCTATTCTGTGCTAAACCAATCTTGCTGAACCATATTTGAAATCCTTGAGTTTAGGGACAGAGAAGGACAGTGAGGGAAATTGTCAGTGTGCTATTCTGTGCTAAACCAATCTTGCTGAACCATATTTGAAATCCTTGAGTTTAGGGACAGAGAAGGACAGTGAGGGAAATTGTCAGTGTGCTATTCTGTGCTAAACCAATCTTGCTGAACCATATTTGAAATCCTTGAGTTTAGGGACAGAGAAGGACAGTGAGGGAAATTGTCAGTGTGCTATTCTGTGCTAAACCAATCTTGCTGAACCATATTTGAAATCCTTGAGTTTAGGGACAGAGAAGGACAGTGAGGGAAATTGTCAGTGTGCTATTCTGTGCTAAACCAATCTTGCTGAACCATATTTGAAATCCTTGAGTTTAGGGACAGAGAAGGACAGTGAGGGAAATTGTCAGTGTGCTATTCTGTGCTAAACCAATCTTGCTGAACCATATTTGAAATCCTTGAGTTTAGGGACAGAGAAGGACAGTGAGGGAAATTGTCAGTGTGCTATTCTGTGCTAAACCAATCTTGCTGAACCATATTTGAAATCCTTGAGTTTAGGGACAGAGAAGGACAGTGAGGGAAATTGTCAGTGTGCTATTCTGTGCTAAACCAATCTTGCTGAACCATATTTGAAATCCTTGAGTTTAGGGACAGAGAAGGACAGTGAGGGAAATTGTCAGTGTGCTATTCTGTGCTAAACCAATCTTGCTGAACCATATTTGAAATCCTTGAGTTTAGGGACAGAGAAGGACAGTGAGGGAAATTGTCAGTGTGCTATTCTGTGCTAAACCAATCTTACTGAACCATATTTGAAATCCTTGAGTTTAGGGACAGAGAAGGACAGTGAGGGAAATTGTCAGTGTGCTATTCTGTGCTAAACCAATCTTGCTGAACCATATTTGAAATCCTTGAGTTTAGGGACAGAGAAGGACAGTGAGGGAAAGTGTCAGTGTGCTATTCTGTGCTAAACCAATCTTGCTGAACCATATTTGAAATCCTTGAGTTTAGGGACAGAGAAGGACAGTGAGGGAAATTGTCAGTGTGCTATTCTGTGCTAAACAAATCTTGCTGAACCATATTTGAAATCCTTGAGTTTAGGGACAGAGAAGGACAGTGAGGGAAATTGTCAGTGTGCTATTCTGTGCTAAACCAATCTTGCTGAACCATATTTGAAATCCTTGAGTTTAGGGACAGAGAAGGACAGTGAGGGGAAGTGTCAGTGTGCTATTCTGTGCTAAACCAATCTTCCTGAACCATATTTTTCAATCCTTGAGTTTAGGGACAGAGAAGGACACTCATTGAAAGTGTCAGTGTGCTATTCTGTGCTAAACCAATCTTCCTGAACCATATTTGAAATCCTTGAGTTTAGGGACAGAGAAGGACACTCATTGAAAGTGTCAGTGTGCTATTCTGTGCTAAACCAATCTTCCTGAACCATATCTGAAATCCTTGAGTTTAGGGACAGAGAAGGACACTCATTGAAAGTCTCAGTGTGCTATTCTGTGCTAAACCAATCTTGCTGTACCATATTTGAAATCCTTGAGTTTAGGGACAGAGAAGGACAGTGAGGGAAATTGTCAGTGTGCTATTCTGTGCTAAACCAATCTTGCTGAACCATATTTGAAATCCTTGAGTTTAGGGACAGAGAAGGACAGTGAGGGAAATTGTCAGTGTGCTATTCTGTGCTAAACCAATCTTGCTGTACCATATTTGAAATCCTTGAGTTTAGGGACAGAGAAGGACAGTGAGGGAAATTGTCAGTGTGCTATTCTGTGCTAAACCAATCTTGCTGTACCATATTTGAAATCCTTGAGTTTAGGGACAGAGAAGGACAGTGAGGGAAATTGTCAGTGTGCTATTCTGTGCTAAACCAATCTTGCTGAACCATATTTGAAATCCTTGAGTTTAGGGACAGAGAAGGACACTCAGGGAAAGTGTCAGTGTGCTATTCTGTGCTAAACCAATCTTGCTGAACCATATTTGAAATCCTTGAGTTTAGGGACAGAGAAGGACAGTGAGGGAAATTGTCAGTGTGCTATTCTGTGCTAAACCAATCTTGCTGAACCATATTTGAAATCCTTGAGTTTAGGGACAGAGAAGGACAGTGAGGGAAATTGTCAGTGTGCTATTCTGTGCTAAACCAATCTTGCTGAACCATATTTGAAATCCTTGAGTTTAGGGACAGAGAAGGACAGTGAGGGAAATTGTCAGTGTGCTATTCTGTGCTAAACCAATCTTGCTGAACCATATTTGAAATCCTTGAGTTTAGGGACAGAGAAGGACAGTGAGGGAAATTGTCAGTGTGCTATTCTGTGCTAAACCAATCTTGCTGAACCATATTTGAAATCCTTGAGTTTAGGGACAGAGAAGGACAGTGAGGGAAATTGTCAGTGTGCTATTCTGTGCTAAACCAATCTTGCTGAACCATATTTGAAATCCTTGAGTTTAGGGACAGAGAAGGACAGTGAGGGAAATTGTCAGTGTGCTATTCTGTGCTAAACCAATCTTGCTGAACCATATTTGAAATCCTTGAGTTTAGGGACAGAGAAGGACAGTGAGGGAAATTGTCAGTGTGCTATTCTGTGCTAAACCAATCTTGCTGAACCATATTTGAAATCCTTGAGTTTAGGGACAGAGAAGGACAGTGAGGGAAATTGTCAGTGTGCTATTCTGTGCTAAACCAATCTTGCTGAACCATATTTGAAATCCTTGAGTTTAGGGACAGAGAAGGACAGTGAGGGAAATTGTCAGTGTGCTATTCTGTGCTAAACCAATCTTGCTGAACCATATTTGAAATCCTTGAGTTTAGGGACAGAGAAGGACAGTGAGGGAAATTGTCAGTGTGCTATTCTGTGCTAAACCAATCTTGCTGAACCATATTTGAAATCCTTGAGTTTAGGGACAGAGAAGGACAGTGAGGGAAATTGTCAGTGTGCTATTCTGTGCTAAACCAATCTTACTGAACCATATTTGAAATCCTTGAGTTTAGGGACAGAGAAGGACAGTGAGGGAAATTGTCAGTGTGCTATTCTGTGCTAAACCAATCTTGCTGAACCATATTTGAAATCCTTGAGTTTAGGGACAGAGAAGGACAGTGAGGGAAATTGTCAGTGTGCTATTCTGTGCTAAACCAATCTTACTGAACCATATTTGAAATCCTTGAGTTTAGGGACAGAGAAGGACAGTGAGGGAAATTGTCAGTGTGCTATTCTGTGCTAAACCAATCTTGCTGAACCATATTTGAAATCCTTGAGTTTAGGGACAGAGAAGGACAGTGAGGGAAAGTGTCAGTGTGCTATTCTGTGCTAAACCAATCTTGCTGAACCATATTTGAAATCCTTGAGTTTAGGGACAGAGAAGGACAGTGAGGGAAATTGTCAGTGTGCTATTCTGTGCTAAACGAATCTTGCTGAACCATATTTGAAATCCTTGAGTTTAGGGACAGAGAAGGACAGTGAGGGAAATTGTCAGTGTGCTATTCTGTGCTAAACCAATCTTGCTGAACCATATTTGAAATCCTTGAGTTTAGGGACAGAGAAGGACAGTGAGGGAAAGTGTCAGTGTGCTATTCTGTGCTAAACCAATCTTCCTGAACCATATTTTTCAATCCTTGAGTTTAGGGACAGAGAAGGACACTCATTGAAAGTGTCAGTGTGCTATTCTGTGCTAAACCAATCTTCCTGAACCATATTTGAAATCCTTGAGTTTAGGGACAGAGAAGGACACTCATTGAAAGTGTCAGTGTGCTATTCTGTGCTAAACCAATCTTCCTGAACCATATCTGAAATCCTTGAGTTTAGGGACAGAGAAGGACACTCATTGAAAGTCTCAGTGTGCTATTCTGTGCTAAACCAATCTTGCTGTACCATATTTGAAATCCTTGAGTTTAGGGACAGAGAAGGACAGTGAGGGAAATTGTCAGTGTGCTATTCTGTGCTAAACCAATCTTGCTGAACCATATTTGAAATCCTTGAGTTTAGGGACAGAGAAGGACAGTGAGGGAAATTGTCAGTGTGCTATTCTGTGCTAAACCAATCTTGCTGTACCATATTTGAAATCCTTGAGTTTAGGGACAGAGAAGGACAGTGAGGGAAATTGTCAGTGTGCTATTCTGTGCTAAACCAATCTTGCTGTACCATATTTGAAATCCTTGAGTTTAGGGACAGAGAAGGACAGTGAGGGAAATTGTCAGTGTGCTATTCTGTGCTAAACCAATCTTGCTGAACCATATTTGAAATCCTTGAGTTTAGGGACAGAGAAGGACACTCAGGGAAAGTGTCAGTGTGCTATTCTGTGCTAAACCAATCTTGCTGAACCATATTTGAAATCCTTGAGTTTAGGGACAGAGAAGGACAGTGAGGGAAATTGTCAGTGTGCTATTCTGTGCTAAACCAATCTTGCTGAACCATATTTGAAATCCTTGAGTTTAGGGACAGAGAAGGACAGTGAGGGAAATTGTCAGTGTGCTATTCTGTGCTAAACGAATCTTGCTGAACCATATTTGAAATCCTTGAGTTTAGGGACAGAGAAGGACAGTGAGGGAAATTGTCAGTGTGCTATTCTGTGCTAAACCAATCTTGCTGAACCATATTTGAAATCCTTGAGTTTAGGGACAGAGAAGGACAGTGAGGGAAATTGTCAGTGTGCTATTCTGTGCTAAACCAATCTTGCTGAACCATATTTGAAATCCTTGAGTTTAGGGACAGAGAAGGACAGTGAGGGAAATTGTCAGTGTGCTATTCTGTGCTAAACCAATCTTGCTGAACCATATTTGAAATCCTTGAGTTTAGGGACAGAGAAGGACAGTGAGGGAAATTGTCAGTGTGCTATTCTGTGCTAAACCAATCTTGCTGAACCATATTTGAAATCCTTGAGTTTAGGGACAGAGAAGGACAGTGAGGGAAATTGTCAGTGTGCTATTCTGTGCTAAACCAATCTTGCTGAACCATATTTGAAATCCTTGAGTTTAGGGACAGAGAAGGACAGTGAGGGAAATTGTCAGTGTGCTATTCTGTGCTAAACCAATCTTGCTGAACCATATTTGAAATCCTTGAGTTTAGGGACAGAGAAGGACAGTGAGGGAAATTGTCAGTGTGCTATTCTGTGCTAAACCAATCTTGCTGAACCATATTTGAAATCCTTGAGTTTAGGGACAGAGAAGGACAGTGAGGGAAATTGTCAGTGTGCTATTCTGTGCTAAACCAATCTTGCTGAACCATATTTGAAATCCTTGAGTTTAGGGACAGAGAAGGACAGTGAGGGAAAGTGTCAGTGTGCTATTCTGTGCTAAACCAATCTTGCTGAACCATATTTGAAATCCTTGAGTTTAGGGACAGAGAAGGACAGTGAGGGAAAGTGTCAGTGTGCTATTCTGTGCTAAACCAATCTTCCTGAACCATATTTGAAATCCTTGAGTTTAGGGACAGAGAAGGACAGTGAGGGAAAGTGTCAGTGTGCTATTCTGTGCTAAACCAATCTTCCTGAACCATATTTGAAATCCTTGAGTTTAGGGACAGAGAAGGACACTCATTGAAAGTGTCAGTGTGCTATTCTGTGCTAAACCAATCTTCCTGAACCATATTTGAAATCCCTGAGTTTAGGGACAGAGAAGGACACTCATTGAAAGTGTCAGTGTGCTATTCTGTGCTAAACCAATCTTCCTGAACCATATTATTCAATCCTTAAGTAAAGGGACAGAGAAGGACACTCATTGAAAGTGTCAGTGTGCTATTCTGTGCTAAACCAATCTTCCTGAACCATATTTTTCAATCCTTGAGTAAAGGGACAAAGAAGGACACTCATTGAAAGTGTCAGTGTGCTATTCTGTGCTAAACCAATCTTGCTGTACCATATTTGAAATCCTTGAGTTTAGGGACAGAGAAGGACAGTGAGGGAAATTGTCAGTGTGCTATTCTGTGCTAAACCAATCTTGCTGAACCATATTTGAAATCCTTGAGTTTAGGGACAGAGAAGGACAGTGAGGGAAATTGTCAGTGTGCTATTCTGTGCTAAACCAATCTTGCTGAACCATATTTGAAATCCTTGAGTTTAGGGACAGAGAAGGACAGTGAGGGAAATTGTCAGTGTGCTATTCTGTGCTAAACCAATCTTGCTGAACCATATTTGAAATCCTTGAGTTTAGGGACAGAGAAGGACACTCAGGGAAAGTGTCAGTGTGCTATTCTGTGCTAAACCAATCTTGCTGAACCATATTTGAAATCCTTGAGTTTAGGGACAGAGAAGGACAGTGAGGGAAATTGTCAGTGTGCTATTCTGTGCTAAACCAATCTTGCTGAACCATATTTGAAATCCTTGAGTTTAGGGACAGAGAAGGACAGTGAGGGAAATTGTCAGTGTGCTATTCTGTGCTAAACCAATCTTGCTGAACCATATTTGAAATCCTTGAGTTTAGGGACAGAGAAGGACAGTGAGGGAAATTGTCAGTGTGCTATTCTGTGCTAAACCAATCTTGCTGAACCATATTTGAAATCCTTGAGTTTAGGGACAGAGAAGGACAGTGAGGGAAATTGTCAGTGTGCTATTCTGTGCTAAACCAATCTTGCTGAACCATATTTGAAATCCTTGAGTTTAGGGACAGAGAAGGACAGTGAGGGAAATTGTCAGTGTGCTATTCTGTGCTAAACCAATCTTGCTGAACCATATTTGAAATCCTTGAGTTTAGGGACAGAGAAGGACAGTGAGGGAAATTGTCAGTGTGCTATTCTGTGCTAAACCAATCTTGCTGAACCATATTTGAAATCCTTGAGTTTAGGGACAGGGAAGGACAGTGAGGGAAAGTGTCAGTGTGCTATTCTGTGCTAAACCAATCTTCCTGAACCATATTTGAAATCCTTGAGTTTAGGGACAGAGAAGGACACTCATTGAAAGTGTCAGTGTGCTATTCTGTGCTAAACCAATCTTCCTGAACCATATTTGAAATCCCTGAGTTTAGGGACAGAGAAGGACACTCATTGAAAGTGTCAGTGTGCTATTCTGTGCTAAACCAATCTTCCTGAACCATATTATTCAATCCTTGAGTAAAGGGACAGAGAAGGACACTCATTGAAAGTGTCAGTGTGCTACTCTGTGCTAAACCAATCTTGCTGTACCATATTTGAAATCCTTGAGTTTAGGGACAGAGAAGGACAGTGAGGGAAATTGTCAGTGTGCTATTCTGTGCTAAACCAATCTTGCTGAACCATATTTGAAATCCTTGAGTTTAGGGACAGAGAAGGACAGTGAGGGAAATTGTCAGTGTGCTATTCTGTGCTAAACCAATCTTACTGTACCATATTTGAAATCCTTGAGTTTAGGGACAGAGAAGGACAGTGAGGGAAATTGTCAGTGTGCTATTCTGTGCTAAACCAATCTTGCTGAACCATATTTGAAATCCTTGAGTTTAGGGACAGAGAAGGACAGTGAGGGAAATTGTCAGTGTGCTATTCTGTGCTAAACCAATCTTGCTGAACCATATTTGAAATCCTTGAGTTTAGGGACAGAGAAGGACAGTGAGGGAAATTGTCAGTGTGCTATTCTGTGCTAAACCAATCTTGCTGAACCATATTTGAAATCCTTGAGTTTAGGGACAGAGAAGGACAGTGAGGGAAATTGTCAGTGTGCTATTCTGTGCTAAACCAATCTTGCTGAACCATATTTGAAATCCTTGAGTTTAGGGACAGAGAAGGACAGTGAGGGAAATTGTCAGTGTGCTATTCTGTGCTAAACCAATTTTGCTGAACCATATTTGAAATCCTTGAGTTTAGGGACAGAGAAGGACAGTGAGGGAAATTGTCAGTGTGCTATTCTGTGCTAAACCAATCTTGCTGAACCATATTTGAAATCCTTGAGTTTAGGGACAGAGAAGGACAGTGAGGGAAATTGTCAGTGTGCTATTCTGTGCTAAACCAATCTTGCTGAACCATATTTGAAATCCTTGAGTTTAGGGACAGAGAAGGACACTCATTGAAAGTGTCAGTGTGCTATTCTGTGCTAAACCAATCTTCCTGAACCATATTTGAAATCCCTGAGTTTAGGGACAGAGAAGGACACTCATTGAAAGTGTCAGTGTGCTATTCTGTGCTAAACCAATCTTCCTGAACCATATTATTCAATCCTTGAGTAAAGGGACAGAGAAGGACACTCATTGAAAGTGTCAGTGTGCTATTCTGTGCTAAACCAATCTTCCTGAACCATATTTTTCAATCCTTGAGTAAAGGGACAAAGAAGGACACTCATTGAAAGTGTCAGTGTGCTATTCTGTGCTAAACCAATCTTGCTGTACCATATTTGAAATCCTTGAGTTTAGGGACAGAGAAGGACAGTGAGGGAAATTGTCAGTGTGCTATTCTGTGCTAAACCAATCTTGCTGAACCATATTTGAAATCCTTGAGTTTAGGGACAGAGAAGGACAGTGAGGGAAATTGTCAGTGTGCTATTCTGTGCTAAACCAATCTTGCTGTACCATATTTGAAATCCTTGAGTTTAGGGACAGAGAAGGACAGTGAGGGAAATTGTCAGTGTGCTATTCTGTGCTAAACCAATCTTGCTGAACCATATTTGAAATCCTTGAGTTTAGGGACAGAGAAGGACACTCAGGGAAAGTGTCAGTGTGCTATTCTGTGCTAAACCAATCTTGCTGAACCATATTTGAAATCCTTGAGTTTAGGGACAGAGAAGGACAGTGAGGGAAATTGTCAGTGTGCTATTCTGTGCTAAACCAATCTTGCTGAACCATATTTGAAATCCTTGAGTTTAGGGACAGAGAAGGACAGTGAGGGAAATTGTCAGTGTGCTATTCTGTGCTAAACCAATCTTGCTGAACCATATTTGAAATCCTTGAGTTTAGGGACAGAGAAGGACAGTGAGGGAAATTGTCAGTGTGCTATTCTGTGCTAAACCAATCTTGCTGAACCATATTTGAAATCCTTGAGTTTAGGGACAGAGAAGGACAGTGAGGGAAATTGTCAGTGTGCTATTCTGTGCTAAACCAATCTTGCTGAACCATATTTGAAATCCTTGAGTTTAGGGACAGAGAAGGACAGTGAGGGAAATTGTCAGTGTGCTATTCTGTGCTAAACCAATCTTGCTGAACCATATTTGAAATCCTTGAGTTTAGGGACAGAGAAGGACAGTGAGGGAAATTGTCAGTGTGCTATTCTGTGCTAAACCAATCTTGCTGAACCATATTTGAAATCCTTGAGTTTAGGGACAGAGAAGGACAGTGAGGGAAATTGTCAGTGTGCTATTCTGTGCTAAACCAATCTTGCTGAACCATATTTGAAATCCTTGAGTTTAGGGACAGAGAAGGACAGCGAGGGAAATTGTCAGTGTGCTATTCTGTGCTAAACCAATCTTGCTGAACCATATTTGAAATCCTTGAGTTTAGGGACAGAGAAGGACAGTGAGGGAAATTGTCAGTGTGCTATTCTGTGCTAAACCAATCTTGCTGTACCATATTTGAAATCCTTGAGTTTAGGGACAGAGAAGGACAGTGAGGGAAATTGTCAGTGTGCTATTCTGTGCTACACCAATCTTGCTGTACCATATTTGAAATCCTTGAGTTTAGGGACAGAGAAGGACAGTGAGGGAAATTGTCAGTGTGCTATTCTGTGCTAAACCAATCTTGCTGAACCATATTTGAAATCCCTGAGTTTAGGGACAGAGAAGGACACTCATTGAAAGTGTCAGTGTGCTATTCTGTGCTAAACCAATCTTCCTGAACCATATTATTCAATCCTTGAGTAAAGGGACAGAGAAGGACACTCATTGAAAGTGTCAGTGTGCTATTCTGTGCTAAACCAATCTTCCTGAACCATATTTTTCAATCCTTGAGTTTAGGGACAGAGAAGGACAGTGAGGGAAATTGTCAGTGTGCTATTCTGTGCTAAACCAATCTTGCTGAACCATATTTGAAATCCTTGAGTTTAGGGACAGAGAAGGACAGTGAGGGAAATTGTCAGTGTGCTATTCTGTGCTAAACCAATCTTGCTGAACCATATTTGAAATCCTTGAGTTTAGGGACAGAGAAGGACAGTGAGGGAAATTGTCAGTGTGCTATTCTGTGCTAAACCAATCTTGCTGAACCATATTTGAAATCCTTGAGTTTAGGGACAGAGAAGGACAGTGAGGGAAATTGTCAGTGTGCTATTCTGTGCTAAACCAATCTTGCTGAACCATATTTGAAATCCTTGAGTTTAGGGACAGAGAAGGACAGTGAGGGAAATTGTCAGTGTGCTATTCTGTGCTAAACCAATCTTGCTGAACCATATTTGAAATCCTTGAGTTTAGGGACAGAGAAGGACAGTGAGGGAAATTGTCAGTGTGCTATTCTGTGCTAAACCAATCTTGCTGAACCATATTTGAAATCCTTGAGTTTAGGGACAGAGAAGGACAGTGAGGGAAATTGTCAGTGTGCTATTCTGTGCTAAACCAATCTTGCTGAACCATATTTGAAATCCTTGAGTTTAGGGACAGAGAAGGACAGTGAGGGAAATTGTCAGTGTGCTATTCTGTGCTAAACCAATCTTGCTGAACCATATTTGAAATCCTTGAGTTTAGGGACAGAGAAGGACAGTGAGGGAAATTGTCAGTGTGCTATTCTGTGCTAAACCAATCTTGCTGAACCATATTTGAAATCCTTGAGTTTAGGGACAGAGAAGGACAGTGAGGGAAATTGTCAGTGTGCTATTCTGTGCTAAACCAATCTTGCTGAACCATATTTGAAATCCTTGAGTTTAGGGACAGAGAAGGACAGTGAGGGAAATTGTCAGTGTGCTATTCTGTGCTAAACCAATCTTGCTGAACCATATTTGAAATCCTTGAGTTTAGGGACAGAGAAGGACAGTGAGGGAAATTGTCAGTGTGCTATTCTGTGCTAAACCAATCTTGCTGAACCATATTTGAAATCCTTGAGTTTAGGGACAGAGAAGGACAGTGAGGGAAATTGTCAGTGTGCTATTCTGTGCTAAACCAATCTTGCTGAACCATATTTGAAATCCTTGAGTTTAGGGACAGAGAAGGACAGTGAGGGAAATTGTCAGTGTGCTATTCTGTGCTAAACCAATCTTGCTGAACCATATTTGAAATCCTTGAGTTTAGGGACAGAGAAGGACAGTGAGGGAAAGTGTCAGTGTGCTATTCTGTGCTAAACCAATCTTGCTGAACCATATTTGAAATCCTTGAGTTTAGGGACAGAGAAGGACAGTGAGGGAAATTGTCAGTGTGCTATTCTGTGCTAAACGAATCTTGCTGAACCATATTTGAAATCCTTGAGTTTAGGGACAGAGAAGGACAGTGAGGGAAATTGTCAGTGTGCTATTCTGTGCTAAACCAATCTTGCTGAACCATATTTGAAATCCTTGAGTTTAGGGACAGAGAAGGACAGTGAGGGAAAGTGTCAGTGTGCTATTCTGTGCTAAACCAATCTTCCTGAACCATATTTTTCAATCCTTGAGTTTAGGGACAGAGAAGGACACTCATTGAAAGTGTCAGTGTGCTATTCTGTGCTAAACCAATCTTCCTGAACCATATTTGAAATCCTTGAGTTTAGGGACAGAGAAGGATACTCATTGAAAGTGTCAGTGTGCTATTCTGTGCTAAACCAATCTTCCTGAACCATATCTGAAATCCTTGAGTTTAGGGACAGAGAAGGACACTCATTGAAAGTCTCAGTGTGCTATTCTGTGCTAAACCAATCTTGCTGTACCATATTTGAAATCCTTGAGTTTAGGGACAGAGAAGGACAGTGAGGGAAATTGTCAGTGTGCTATTCTGTGCTAAACCAATCTTGCTGTACCATATTTGAAATCCTTGAGTTTAGGGACAGAGAAGGACAGTGAGGGAAATTGTCAGTGTGCTATTCTGTGCTAAACCAATCTTGCTGAACCATATTTGAAATCCTTGAGTTTAGGGACAGAGAAGGACACTCAGGGAAAGTGTCAGTGTGCTATTCTGTGCTAAACCAATCTTGCTGAACCATATTTGAAATCCTTGAGTTTAGGGACAGAGAAGGACAGTGAGGGAAATTGTCAGTGTGCTATTCTGTGCTAAACCAATCTTGCTGAACCATATTTGAAATCCTTGAGTTTAGGGACAGAGAAGGACAGTGAGGGAAATTGTCAGTGTGCTATTCTGTGCTAAACCAATCTTGCTGAACCATATTTGAAATCCTTGAGTTTAGGGACAGAGAAGGACAGTGAGGGAAATTGTCAGTGTGCTATTCTGTGCTAAACCAATCTTGCTGAACCATATTTGAAATCCTTGAGTTTAGGGACAGAGAAGGACAGTGAGGGAAATTGTCAGTGTGCTATTCTGTGCTAAACCAATCTTGCTGAACCATATTTGAAATCCTTGAGTTTAGGGACAGAGAAGGACAGTGAGGGAAATTGTCAGTGTGCTATTCTGTGCTAAACCAATCTTGCTGAACCATATTTGAAATCCTTGAGTTTAGGGACAGAGAAGGACAGTGAGGGAAATTGTCAGTGTGCTATTCTGTGCTAAACCAATCTTGCTGAACCATATTTGAAATCCTTGAGTTTAGGGACAGAGAAGGACAGTGAGGGAAATTGTCAGTGTGCTATTCTGTGCTAAACCAATCTTGCTGAACCATATTTGAAATCCTTGAGTTTAGGGACAGAGAAGGACAGTGAGGGAAATTGTCAGTGTGCTATTCTGTGCTAAACCAATCTTGCTGAACCATATTTGAAATCCTTGAGTTTAGGGACAGAGAAGGACAGTGAGGGAAATTGTCAGTGTGCTATTCTGTGCTAAACCAATCTTGCTGAACCATATTTGAAATCCTTGAGTTTAGGGACAGAGAAGGACAGTGAGGGAAATTGTCAGTGTGCTATTCTGTGCTAAACCAATCTTGCTGAACCATATTTGAAATCCTTGAGTTTAGGGACAGAGAAGGACAGTGAGGGAAATTGTCAGTGTGCTATTCTGTGCTAAACCAATCTTGCTGAACCATATTTGAAATCCTTGAGTTTAGGGACAGAGAAGGACAGTGAGGGAAATTGTCAGTGTGCTATTCTGTGCTAAACCAATCTTGCTGAACCATATTTGAAATCCTTGAGTTTAGGGACAGAGAAGGACAGTGAGGGAAATTGTCAGTGTGCTATTCTGTGCTAAACCAATCTTGCTGAACCATATTTGAAATCCTTGAGTTTAGGGACAGAGAAGGACAGTGAGGGAAAGTGTCAGTGTGCTATTCTGTGCTAAACCAATCTTGCTGAACCATATTTGAAATCCTTGAGTTTAGGGACAGAGAAGGACAGTGAGGGAAAGTGTCAGTGTGCTATTCTGTGCTAAACCAATCTTCCTGAACCATATTTGAAATCCTTGAGTTTAGGGACAGAGAAGGACAGTGAGGGAAAGTGTCAGTGTGCTATTCTGTGCTAAACCAATCTTCCTGAACCATATTTGAAATCCTTGAGTTTAGGGACAGAGAAGGACACTCATTGAAAGTGTCAGTGTGCTATTCTGTGCTAAACCAATCTTCCTGAACCATATTTGAAATCCCTGAGTTTAGGGACAGAGAAGGACACTCATTGAAAGTGTCAGTGTGCTATTCTGTGCTAAACCAATCTTCCTGAACCATATTATTCAATCCTTAAGTAAAGGGACAGAGAAGGACACTCATTGAAAGTGTCAGTGTGCTATTCTGTGCTAAACCAATCTTCCTGAACCATATTTTTCAATCCTTGAGTAAAGGGACAAAGAAGGACACTCATTGAAAGTGTCAGTGTGCTATTCTGTGCTAAACCAATCTTGCTGTACCATATTTGAAATCCTTGAGTTTAGGGACAGAGAAGGACAGTGAGGGAAATTGTCAGTGTGCTATTCTGTGCTAAACCAATCTTGCTGAACCATATTTGAAATCCTTGAGTTTAGGGACAGAGAAGGACAGTGAGGGAAATTGTCAGTGTGCTATTCTGTGCTAAACCAATCTTGCTGAACCATATTTGAAATCCTTGAGTTTAGGGACAGAGAAGGACAGTGAGGGAAATTGTCAGTGTGCTATTCTGTGCTAAACCAATATTGCTGAACCATATTTGAAATCCTTGAGTTTAGGGACAGAGAAGGACAGTGAGGGAAATTGTCAGTGTGCTATTCTGTGCTAAACCAATCTTGCTGAACCATATTTGAAATCCTTGAGTTTAGGGACAGAGAAGGACAGTGAGGGAAATTGTCAGTGTGCTATTCTGTGCTAAACCAATCTTGCTGAACCATATTTGAAATCCTTGAGTTTAGGGACAGAGAAGGACAGTGAGGGAAATTGTCAGTGTGCTATTCTGTGCTAAACCAATCTTGCTGAACCATATTTGAAATCCTTGAGTTTAGGGACAGAGAAGGACAGTGAGGGAAATTGTCAGTGTGCTATTCTGTGCTAAACCAATCTTGCTGAACCATATTTGAAATCCTTGAGTTTAGGGACAGAGAAGGACAGTGAGGGAAATTGTCAGTGTGCTATTCTGTGCTAAACCAATCTTGCTGAACCATATTTGAAATCCTTGAGTTTAGGGACAGAGAAGGACAGTGAGGGAAAGTGTCAGTGTGCTATTCTGTGCTAAACCAATCTTGCTGAACCATATTTGAAATCCTTGAGTTTAGGGACAGAGAAGGACAGTGAGGGAAAGTGTCAGTGTGCTATTCTGTGCTAAACCAATCTTCCTGAACCATATTTGAAATCCTTGAGTTTAGGGACAGAGAAGGACAGTGAGGGAAAGTGTCAGTGTGCTATTCTGTGCTAAACCAATCTTCCTGAACCATATTTGAAATCCTTGAGTTTAGGGACAGAGAAGGACACTCATTGAAAGTGTCAGTGTGCTATTCTGTGCTAAACCAATCTTCCTGAACCATATTTGAAATCCCTGAGTTTAGGGACAGAGAAGGACACTCATTGAAAGTGTCAGTGTGCTATTCTGTGCTAAACCAATCTTCCTGAACCATATTATTCAATCCTTAAGTAAAGGGACAGAGAAGGACACTCATTGAAAGTGTCAGTGTGCTATTCTGTGCTAAACCAATCTTCCTGAACCATATTTTTCAATCCTTGAGTAAAGGGACAAAGAAGGACACTCATTGAAAGTGTCAGTGTGCTATTCTGTGCTAAACCAATCTTGCTGTACCATATTTGAAATCCTTGAGTTTAGGGACAGAGAAGGACAGTGAGGGAAATTGTCAGTGTGCTATTCTGTGCTAAACCAATCTTGCTGAACCATATTTGAAATCCTTGAGTTTAGGGACAGAGAAGGACAGTGAGGGAAATTGTCAGTGTGCTATTCTGTGCTAAACCAATCTTGCTGAACCATATTTGAAATCCTTGAGTTTAGGGACAGAGAAGGACAGTGAGGGAAATTGTCAGTGTGCTATTCTGTGCTAAACCAATCTTGCTGAACCATATTTGAAATCCTTGAGTTTAGGGACAGAGAAGGACACTCAGGGAAAGTGTCAGTGTGCTATTCTGTGCTAAACCAATCTTGCTGAACCATATTTGAAATCCTTGAGTTTAGGGACAGAGAAGGACAGTGAGGGAAATTGTCAGTGTGCTATTCTGTGCTAAACCAATCTTGCTGAACCATATTTGAAATCCTTGAGTTTAGGGACAGAGAAGGACAGTGAGGGAAATTGTCAGTGTGCTATTCTGTGCTAAACCAATCTTGCTGAACCATATTTGAAATCCTTGAGTTTAGGGACAGAGAAGGACAGTGAGGGAAATTGTCAGTGTGCTATTCTGTGCTAAACCAATCTTGCTGAACCATATTTGAAATCCTTGAGTTTAGGGACAGAGAAGGACAGTGAGGGAAATTGTCAGTGTGCTATTCTGTGCTAAACCAATCTTGCTGAACCATATTTGAAATCCTTGAGTTTAGGGACAGAGAAGGACAGTGAGGGAAATTGTCAGTGTGCTATTCTGTGCTAAACCAATCTTGCTGAACCATATTTGAAATCCTTGAGTTTAGGGACAGAGAAGGACAGTGAGGGAAATTGTCAGTGTGCTATTCTGTGCTAAACCAATCTTGCTGAACCATATTTGAAATCCTTGAGTTTAGGGACAGGGAAGGACAGTGAGGGAAAGTGTCAGTGTGCTATTCTGTGCTAAACCAATCTTCCTGAACCATATTTGAAATCCTTGAGTTTAGGGACAGAGAAGGACACTCATTGAAAGTGTCAGTGTGCTATTCTGTGCTAAACCAATCTTCCTGAACCATATTTGAAATCCCTGAGTTTAGGGACAGAGAAGGACACTCATTGAAAGTGTCAGTGTGCTATTCTGTGCTAAACCAATCTTCCTGAACCATATTATTCAATCCTTGAGTAAAGGGACAGAGAAGGACACTCATTGAAAGTGTCAGTGTGCTACTCTGTGCTAAACCAATCTTGCTGTACCATATTTGAAATCCTTGAGTTTAGGGACAGAGAAGGACAGTGAGGGAAATTGTCAGTGTGCTATTCTGTGCTAAACCAATCTTGCTGAACCATATTTGAAATCCTTGAGTTTAGGGACAGAGAAGGACAGTGAGGGAAATTGTCAGTGTGCTATTCTGTGCTAAACCAATCTTACTGTACCATATTTGAAATCCTTGAGTTTAGGGACAGAGAAGGACAGTGAGGGAAATTGTCAGTGTGCTATTCTGTGCTAAACCAATCTTGCTGAACCATATTTGAAATCCTTGAGTTTAGGGACAGAGAAGGACAGTGAGGGAAATTGTCAGTGTGCTATTCTGTGCTAAACCAATCTTGCTGAACCATATTTGAAATCCTTGAGTTTAGGGACAGAGAAGGACAGTGAGGGAAATTGTCAGTGTGCTATTCTGTGCTAAACCAATCTTGCTGAACCATATTTGAAATCCTTGAGTTTAGGGACAGAGAAGGACAGTGAGGGAAATTGTCAGTGTGCTATTCTGTGCTAAACCAATCTTGCTGAACCATATTTGAAATCCTTGAGTTTAGGGACAGAGAAGGACAGTGAGGGAAATTGTCAGTGTGCTATTCTGTGCTAAACCAATTTTGCTGAACCATATTTGAAATCCTTGAGTTTAGGGACAGAGAAGGACAGTGAGGGAAATTGTCAGTGTGCTATTCTGTGCTAAACCAATCTTGCTGAACCATATTTGAAATCCTTGAGTTTAGGGACAGAGAAGGACAGTGAGGGAAATTGTCAGTGTGCTATTCTGTGCTAAACCAATCTTGCTGAACCATATTTGAAATCCTTGAGTTTAGGGACAGAGAAGGACACTCATTGAAAGTGTCAGTGTGCTATTCTGTGCTAAACCAATCTTCCTGAACCATATTTGAAATCCCTGAGTTTAGGGACAGAGAAGGACACTCATTGAAAGTGTCAGTGTGCTATTCTGTGCTAAACCAATCTTCCTGAACCATATTATTCAATCCTTGAGTAAAGGGACAGAGAAGGACACTCATTGAAAGTGTCAGTGTGCTATTCTGTGCTAAACCAATCTTCCTGAACCATATTTTTCAATCCTTGAGTAAAGGGACAAAGAAGGACACTCATTGAAAGTGTCAGTGTGCTATTCTGTGCTAAACCAATCTTGCTGTACCATATTTGAAATCCTTGAGTTTAGGGACAGAGAAGGACAGTGAGGGAAATTGTCAGTGTGCTATTCTGTGCTAAACCAATCTTGCTGAACCATATTTGAAATCCTTGAGTTTAGGGACAGAGAAGGACAGTGAGGGAAATTGTCAGTGTGCTATTCTGTGCTAAACCAATCTTGCTGTACCATATTTGAAATCCTTGAGTTTAGGGACAGAGAAGGACAGTGAGGGAAATTGTCAGTGTGCTATTCTGTGCTAAACCAATCTTGCTGAACCATATTTGAAATCCTTGAGTTTAGGGACAGAGAAGGACACTCAGGGAAAGTGTCAGTGTGCTATTCTGTGCTAAACCAATCTTGCTGAACCATATTTGAAATCCTTGAGTTTAGGGACAGAGAAGGACAGTGAGGGAAATTGTCAGTGTGCTATTCTGTGCTAAACCAATCTTGCTGAACCATATTTGAAATCCTTGAGTTTAGGGACAGAGAAGGACAGTGAGGGAAATTGTCAGTGTGCTATTCTGTGCTAAACCAATCTTGCTGAACCATATTTGAAATCCTTGAGTTTAGGGACAGAGAAGGACAGTGAGGGAAATTGTCAGTGTGCTATTCTGTGCTAAACCAATCTTGCTGAACCATATTTGAAATCCTTGAGTTTAGGGACAGAGAAGGACAGTGAGGGAAATTGTCAGTGTGCTATTCTGTGCTAAACCAATCTTGCTGAACCATATTTGAAATCCTTGAGTTTAGGGACAGAGAAGGACAGTGAGGGAAATTGTCAGTGTGCTATTCTGTGCTAAACCAATCTTGCTGAACCATATTTGAAATCCTTGAGTTTAGGGACAGAGAAGGACAGTGAGGGAAATTGTCAGTGTGCTATTCTGTGCTAAACCAATCTTGCTGAACCATATTTGAAATCCTTGAGTTTAGGGACAGAGAAGGACAGTGAGGGAAATTGTCAGTGTGCTATTCTGTGCTAAACCAATCTTGCTGAACCATATTTGAAATCCTTGAGTTTAGGGACAGAGAAGGACAGCGAGGGAAATTGTCAGTGTGCTATTCTGTGCTAAACCAATCTTGCTGAACCATATTTGAAATCCTTGAGTTTAGGGACAGAGAAGGACAGTGAGGGAAATTGTCAGTGTGCTATTCTGTGCTAAACCAATCTTGCTGTACCATATTTGAAATCCTTGAGTTTAGGGACAGAGAAGGACAGTGAGGGAAATTGTCAGTGTGCTATTCTGTGCTAAACCAATCTTGCTGTACCATATTTGAAATCCTTGAGTTTAGGGACAGAGAAGGACAGTGAGGGAAATTGTCAGTGTGCTATTCTGTGCTAAACCAATCTTGCTGAACCATATTTGAAATCCCTGAGTTTAGGGACAGAGAAGGACACTCATTGAAAGTGTCAGTGTGCTATTCTGTGCTAAACCAATCTTCCTGAACCATATTATTCAATCCTTGAGTAAAGGGACAGAGAAGGACACTCATTGAAAGTGTCAGTGTGCTATTCTGTGCTAAACCAATCTTCCTGAACCATATTTTTCAATCCTTGAGTTTAGGGACAGAGAAGGACAGTGAGGGAAATTGTCAGTGTGCTATTCTGTGCTAAACCAATCTTGCTGAACCATATTTGAAATCCTTGAGTTTAGGGACAGAGAAGGACAGTGAGGGAAATTGTCAGTGTGCTATTCTGTGCTAAACCAATCTTGCTGAACCATATTTGAAATCCTTGAGTTTAGGGACAGAGAAGGACAGTGAGGGAAATTGTCAGTGTGCTATTCTGTGCTAAACCAATCTTGCTGAACCATATTTGAAATCCTTGAGTTTAGGGACAGAGAAGGACAGTGAGGGAAATTGTCAGTGTGCTATTCTGTGCTAAACCAATCTTGCTGAACCATATTTGAAATCCTTGAGTTTAGGGACAGAGAAGGACAGTGAGGGAAATTGTCAGTGTGCTATTCTGTGCTAAACCAATCTTGCTGAACCATATTTGAAATCCTTGAGTTTAGGGACAGAGAAGGACAGTGAGGGAAATTGTCAGTGTGCTATTCTGTGCTAAACCAATCTTGCTGAACCATATTTGAAATCCTTGAGTTTAGGGACAGAGAAGGACAGTGAGGGAAATTGTCAGTGTGCTATTCTGTGCTAAACCAATCTTGCTGAACCATATTTGAAATCCTTGAGTTTAGGGACAGAGAAGGACAGTGAGGGAAATTGTCAGTGTGCTATTCTGTGCTAAACCAATCTTGCTGAACCATATTTGAAATCCTTGAGTTTAGGGACAGAGAAGGACAGTGAGGGAAATTGTCAGTGTGCTATTCTGTGCTAAACCAATCTTGCTGAACCATATTTGAAATCCTTGAGTTTAGGGACAGAGAAGGACAGTGAGGGAAATTGTCAGTGTGCTATTCTGTGCTAAACCAATCTTGCTGAACCATATTTGAAATCCTTGAGTTTAGGGACAGAGAAGGACAGTGAGGGAAATTGTCAGTGTGCTATTCTGTGCTAAACCAATCTTGCTGAACCATATTTGAAATCCTTGAGTTTAGGGACAGAGAAGGACAGTGAGGGAAATTGTCAGTGTGCTATTCTGTGCTAAACCAATCTTGCTGAACCATATTTGAAATCCTTGAGTTTAGGGACAGAGAAGGACAGTGAGGGAAATTGTCAGTGTGCTATTCTGTGCTAAACCAATCTTGCTGAACCATATTTGAAATCCTTGAGTTTAGGGACAGAGAAGGACAGTGAGGGAAATTGTCAGTGTGCTATTCTGTGCTAAACCAATCTTGCTGAACCATATTTGAAATCCTTGAGTTTAGGGACAGAGAAGGACAGTGAGGGAAAGTGTCAGTGTGCTATTCTGTGCTAAACCAATCTTGCTGAACCATATTTGAAATCCTTGAGTTTAGGGACAGAGAAGGACAGTGAGGGAAATTGTCAGTGTGCTATTCTGTGCTAAACGAATCTTGCTGAACCATATTTGAAATCCTTGAGTTTAGGGACAGAGAAGGACAGTGAGGGAAATTGTCAGTGTGCTATTCTGTGCTAAACCAATCTTGCTGAACCATATTTGAAATCCTTGAGTTTAGGGACAGAGAAGGACAGTGAGGGAAAGTGTCAGTGTGCTATTCTGTGCTAAACCAATCTTCCTGAACCATATTTTTCAATCCTTGAGTTTAGGGACAGAGAAGGACACTCATTGAAAGTGTCAGTGTGCTATTCTGTGCTAAACCAATCTTCCTGAACCATATTTGAAATCCTTGAGTTTAGGGACAGAGAAGGATACTCATTGAAAGTGTCAGTGTGCTATTCTGTGCTAAACCAATCTTCCTGAACCATATCTGAAATCCTTGAGTTTAGGGACAGAGAAGGACACTCATTGAAAGTCTCAGTGTGCTATTCTGTGCTAAACCAATCTTGCTGTACCATATTTGAAATCCTTGAGTTTAGGGACAGAGAAGGACAGTGAGGGAAATTGTCAGTGTGCTATTCTGTGCTAAACCAATCTTGCTGTACCATATTTGAAATCCTTGAGTTTAGGGACAGAGAAGGACGGTGAGGGAAATTGCAGTGTGCTATTCTGTGCTAAACCAATCTTGCTGAACCATATTTGAAATCCTTGAGTTTAGGGACAGAGAAGGACACTCAGGGAAAGTGTCAGTGTGCTATTCTGTGCTAAACCAATCTTGCTGAACCATATTTGAAATCCTTGAGTTTAGGGACAGAGAAGGACAGTGAGGGAAATTGTCAGTGTGCTATTCTGTGCTAAACCAATCTTGCTGAACCATATTTGAAATCCTTGAGTTTAGGGACAGAGAAGGACAGTGAGGGAAATTGTCAGTGTGCTATTCTGTGCTAAACCAATCTTGCTGAACCATATTTGAAATCCTTGAGTTTAGGGACAGAGAAGGACAGTGAGGGAAATTGTCAGTGTGCTATTCTGTGCTAAACCAATCTTGCTGAACCATATTTGAAATCCTTGAGTTTAGGGACAGAGAAGGACAGTGAGGGAAATTGTCAGTGTGCTATTCTGTGCTAAACCAATCTTGCTGAACCATATTTGAAATCCTTGAGTTTAGGGACAGAGAAGGACAGTGAGGGAAATTGTCAGTGTGCTATTCTGTGCTAAACCAATCTTGCTGAACCATATTTGAAATCCTTGAGTTTAGGGACAGAGAAGGACAGTGAGGGAAATTGTCAGTGTGCTATTCTGTGCTAAACCAATCTTGCTGAACCATATTTGAAATCCTTGAGTTTAGGGACAGAGAAGGACAGTGAGGGAAATTGTCAGTGTGCTATTCTGTGCTAAACCAATCTTGCTGAACCATATTTGAAATCCTTGAGTTTAGGGACAGAGAAGGACAGTGAGGGAAATTGTCAGTGTGCTATTCTGTGCTAAACCAATCTTGCTGAACCATATTTGAAATCCTTGAGTTTAGGGACAGAGAAGGACAGTGAGGGAAATTGTCAGTGTGCTATTCTGTGCTAAACCAATCTTGCTGAACCATATTTGAAATCCTTGAGTTTAGGGACAGAGAAGGACAGTGAGGGAAATTGTCAGTGTGCTATTCTGTGCTAAACCAATCTTGCTGAACCATATTTGAAATCCTTGAGTTTAGGGACAGAGAAGGACAGTGAGGGAAAGTGTCAGTGTGCTATTCTGTGCTAAACCAATCTTGCTGAACCATATTTGAAATCCTTGAGTTTAGGGACAGAGAAGGACAGTGAGGGAAAGTGTCAGTGTGCTATTCTGTGCTAAACCAATCTTCCTGAACCATATTTGAAATCCTTGAGTTTAGGGACAGAGAAGGACAGTGAGGGAAAGTGTCAGTGTGCTATTCTGTGCTAAACCAATCTTCCTGAACCATATTTGAAATCCTTGAGTTTAGGGACAGAGAAGGACACTCATTGAAAGTGTCAGTGTGCTATTCTGTGCTAAACCAATCTTCCTGAACCATATTTGAAATCCCTGAGTTTAGGGACAGAGAAGGACACTCATTGAAAGTGTCAGTGTGCTATTCTGTGCTAAACCAATCTTCCTGAACCATATTATTCAATCCTTAAGTAAAGGGACAGAGAAGGACACTCATTGAAAGTGTCAGTGTGCTATTCTGTGCTAAACCAATCTTCCTGAACCATATTTTTCAATCCTTGAGTAAAGGGACAAAGAAGGACACTCATTGAAAGTGTCAGTGTGCTATTCTGTGCTAAACCAATCTTGCTGTACCATATTTGAAATCCTTGAGTTTAGGGACAGAGAAGGACAGTGAGGGAAATTGTCAGTGTGCTATTCTGTGCTAAACCAATCTTGCTGAACCATATTTGAAATCCTTGAGTTTAGGGACAGAGAAGGACAGTGAGGGAAATTGTCAGTGTGCTATTCTGTGCTAAACCAATCTTGCTGTACCATATTTGAAATCCTTGAGTTTAGGGACAGAGAAGGACAGTGAGGGAAATTGTCAGTGTGCTATTCTGTGCTAAACCAATCTTGCTGAACCATATTTGAAATCCTTGAGTTTAGGGACAGAGAAGGACACTCAGGGAAAGTGTCAGTGTGCTATTCTGTGCTAAACCAATCTTGCTGAACCATATTTGAAATCCTTGAGTTTAGGGACAGAGAAGGACAGTGAGGGAAATTGTCAGTGTGCTATTCTGTGCTAAACCAATCTTGCTGAACCATATTTGAAATCCTTGAGTTTAGGGACAGAGAAGGACAGTGAGGGAAATTGTCAGTGTGCTATTCTGTGCTAAACCAATCTTGCTGAACCATATTTGAAATCCTTGAGTTTAGGGACAGAGAAGGACAGTGAGGGAAATTGTCAGTGTGCTATTCTGTGCTAAACCAATCTTGCTGAACCATATTTGAAATCCTTGAGTTTAGGGACAGAGAAGGACAGTGAGGGAAATTGTCAGTGTGCTATTCTGTGCTAAACCAATCTTGCTGAACCATATTTGAAATCCTTGAGTTTAGGGACAGAGAAGGACAGTGAGGGAAATTGTCAGTGTGCTATTCTGTGCTAAACCAATCTTGCTGAACCATATTTGAAATCCTTGAGTTTAGGGACAGAGAAGGACAGTGAGGGAAATTGTCAGTGTGCTATTCTGTGCTAAACCAATCTTGCTGAACCATATTTGAAATCCTTGAGTTTAGGGACAGAGAAGGACAGTGAGGGAAAGTGTCAGTGTGCTATTCTGTGCTAAACCAATCTTCCTGAACCATATTTGAAATCCTTGAGTTTAGGGACAGAGAAGGACACTCATTGAAAGTGTCAGTGTGCTATTCTGTGCTAAACCAATCTTCCTGAACCATATTTGAAATCCCTGAGTTTAGGGACAGAGAAGGACACTCATTGAAAGTGTCAGTGTGCTATTCTGTGCTAAACCAATCTTCCTGAACCATATTATTCAATCCTTGAGTAAAGGGACAGAGAAGGACAGTGAGGGAAAGTGTCAGTGTGCTATTCTGTGCTAAACCAATCTTCCTGAACCATATTTGAAATCCTTGAGTTTAGGGACAGAGAAGGACACTCATTGAAAGTGTCAGTGTGCTATTCTGTGCTAAACCAATCTTCCTGAACCATATTTGAAATCCCTGAGTTTAGGGACAGAGAAGGACACTCATTGAAAGTGTCAGTGTGCTATTCTGTGCTAAACCAATATTCCTGAACCATATTATTCAATCCTTGAGTAAAGGGACAGAGAAGGACACTCATTGAAAGTGTCAGTGTGCTACTCTGTGCTAAACCAATCTTGCTGTACCATATTTGAAATCCTTGAGTTTAGGGACAGAGAAGGACAGTGAGGGAAATTGTCAGTGTGCTATTCTGTGCTAAACCAATCTTGCTGAACCATATTTGAAATCCTTGAGTTTAGGGACAGAGAAGGACAGTGAGGGAAATTGTCAGTGTGCTATTCTGTGCTAAACCAATCTTGCTGTACCATATTTGAAATCCTTGAGTTTAGGGACAGAGAAGGACAGTGAGGGAAATTGTCAGTGTGCTATTCTGTGCTAAACCAATCTTGCTGAACCATATTTGAAATCCTTGAGTTTAGGGACAGAGAAGGACAGTGAGGGAAATTGTCAGTGTGCTATTCTGTGCTAAACCAATCTTGCTGAACCATATTTGAAATCCTTGAGTTTAGGGACAGAGAAGGACAGTGAGGGAAATTGTCAGTGTGCTATTCTGTGCTAAACCAATCTTGCTGAACCATATTTGAAATCCTTGAGTTTAGGGACAGAGAAGGACAGTGAGGGAAATTGTCAGTGTGCTATTCTGTGCTAAACCAATCTTGCTGAACCATATTTGAAATCCTTGAGTTTAGGGACAGAGAAGGACAGTGAGGGAAATTGTCAGTGTGCTATTCTGTGCTAAACCAATCTTGCTGAACCATATTTGAAATCCTTGAGTTTAGGGACAGAGAAGGACAGTGAGGGAAATTGTCAGTGTGCTATTCTGTGCTAAACCAATCTTGCTGAACCATATTTGAAATCCTTGAGTTTAGGGACAGAGAAGGACAGTGAGGGAAATTGTCAGTCTGCTATTCTGTGCTAAACCAATCTTGCTGAACCATATTTGAAATCCTTGAGTTTAGGGACAGAGAAGGACAGTGAGGGAAATTGTCAGTGTGCTATTCTGTGCTAAACCAATCTTGCTGAACCATATTTGAAATCCTTGAGTTTAGGGACAGAGAAGGACAGTGAGGGAAATTGTCAGTGTGCTATTCTGTGCTAAACCAATCTTGCTGAACCATATTTGAAATCCTTGAGTTTAGGGACAGAGAAGGACAGTGAGGGAAATTGTCAGTGTGCTATTCTGTGCTAAACCAATCTTGCTGAACCATATTTGAAATCCTTGAGTTTAGGGACAGAGAAGGACAGTGAGGGAAATTGTCAGTGTGCTATTCTGTGCTAAACCAATCTTGCTGAACCATATTTGAAATCCTTGAGTTTAGGGACAGAGAAGGACAGTGAGGGAAAGTGTCAGTGTGCTATTCTGTGCTAAACCAATCTTGCTGAACCATATTTGAAATCCTTGAGTTTAGGGACAGAGAAGGACAGTGAGGGAAATTGTCAGTGTGCTATTCTGTGCTAAACGAATCTTGCTGAACCATATTTGAAATCCTTGAGTTTAGGGACAGAGAAGGACAGTGAGGGAAATTGTCAGTGTGCTATTCTGTGCTAAACCAATCTTGCTGAACCATATTTGAAATCCTTGAGTTTAGGGACAGAGAAGGACAGTGAGGGAAAGTGTCAGTGTGCTATTCTGTGCTAAACCAATCTTCCTGAACCATATTTTTCAATCCTTGAGTTTAGGGACAGAGAAGGACACTCATTGAAAGTGTCAGTGTGCTATTCTGTGCTAAACCAATCTTCCTGAACCATATTTGAAATCCTTGAGTTTAGGGACAGAGAAGGATACTCATTGAAAGTGTCAGTGTGCTATTCTGTGCTAAACCAATCTTCCTGAACCATATCTGAAATCCTTGAGTTTAGGGACAGAGAAGGACACTCATTGAAAGTCTCAGTGTGCTATTCTGTGCTAAACCAATCTTGCTGTACCATATTTGAAATCCTTGAGTTTAGGGACAGAGAAGGACAGTGAGGGAAATTGTCAGTGTGCTATTCTGTGCTAAACCAATCTTGCTGTACCATATTTGAAATACTTGAGTTTAGGGACAGAGAAGGACAGTGAGGGAAATTGTCAGTGTGCTATTCTGTGCTAAACCAATCTTGCTGAACCATATTTGAAATCCTTGAGTTTAGGGACAGAGAAGGACACTCAGGGAAAGTGTCAGTGTGCTATTCTGTGCTAAACCAATCTTGCTGAACCATATTTGAAATCCTTGAGTTTAGGGACAGAGAAGGACAGTGAGGGAAATTGTCAGTGTGCTATTCTGTGCTAAACCAATCTTGCTGAACCATATTTGAAATCCTTGAGTTTAGGGACAGAGAAGGACAGTGAGGGAAATTGTCAGTGTGCTATTCTGTGCTAAACCAATCTTGCTGAACCATATTTGAAATCCTTGAGTTTAGGGACAGAGAAGGACAGTGAGGGAAATTGTCAGTGTGCTATTCTGTGCTAAACCAATCTTGCTGAACCATATTTGAAATCCTTGAGTTTAGGGACAGAGAAGGACAGTGAGGGAAATTGTCAGTGTGCTATTCTGTGCTAAACCAATCTTGCTGAACCATATTTGAAATCCTTGAGTTTAGGGACAGAGAAGGACAGTGAGGGAAATTGTCAGTGTGCTATTCTGTGCTAAACCAATCTTGCTGAACCATATTTGAAATCCTTGAGTTTAGGGACAGAGAAGGACAGTGAGGGAAATTGTCAGTGTGCTATTCTGTGCTAAACCAATCTTGCTGAACCATATTTGAAATCCTTGAGTTTAGGGACAGAGAAGGACAGTGAGGGAAATTGTCAGTGTGCTATTCTGTGCTAAACCAATCTTGCTGAACCATATTTGAAATCCTTGAGTTTAGGGACAGAGAAGGACAGTGAGGGAAATTGTCAGTGTGCTATTCTGTGCTAAACCAATCTTGCTGAACCATATTTGAAATCCTTGAGTTTAGGGACAGAGAAGGACAGTGAGGGAAATTGTCAGTGTGCTATTCTGTGCTAAACCAATCTTGCTGAACCATATTTGAAATCCTTGAGTTTAGGGACAGAGAAGGACAGTGAGGGAAATTGTCAGTGTGCTATTCTGTGCTAAACCAATCTTGCTGAACCATATTTGAAATCCTTGAGTTTAGGGACAGAGAAGGACAGTGAGGGAAAGTGTCAGTGTGCTATTCTGTGCTAAACCAATCTTGCTGAACCATATTTGAAATCCTTGAGTTTAGGGACAGAGAAGGACAGTGAGGGAAAGTGTCAGTGTGCTATTCTGTGCTAAACCAATCTTCCTGAACCATATTTGAAATCCTTGAGTTTAGGGACAGAGAAGGACAGTGAGGGAAAGTGTCAGTGTGCTATTCTGTGCTAAACCAATCTTCCTGAACCATATTTGAAATCCTTGAGTTTAGGGACAGAGAAGGACACTCATTGAAAGTGTCAGTGTGCTATTCTGTGCTAAACCAATCTTCCTGAACCATATTTGAAATCCCTGAGTTTAGGGACAGAGAAGGACACTCATTGAAAGTGTCAGTGTGCTATTCTGTGCTAAACCAATCTTCCTGAACCATATTATTCAATCCTTAAGTAAAGGGACAGAGAAGGACACTCATTGAAAGTGTCAGTGTGCTATTCTGTGCTAAACCAATCTTCCTGAACCATATTTTTCAATCCTTGAGTAAAGGGACAAAGAAGGACACTCATTGAAAGTGTCAGTGTGCTATTCTGTGCTAAACCAATCTTGCTGTACCATATTTGAAATCCTTGAGTTTAGGGACAGAGAAGGACAGTGAGGGAAATTGTCAGTGTGCTATTCTGTGCTAAACCAATCTTGCTGAACCATATTTGAAATCCTTGAGTTTAGGGACAGAGAAGGACAGTGAGGGAAATTGTCAGTGTGCTATTCTGTGCTAAACCAATCTTGCTGTACCATATTTGAAATCCTTGAGTTTAGGGACAGAGAAGGACAGTGAGGGAAATTGTCAGTGTGCTATTCTGTGCTAAACCAATCTTTCTGAACCATATTTGAAATCCTTGAGTTTAGGGACAGAGAAGGACACTCAGGGAAAGTGTCAGTGTGCTATTCTGTGCTAAACCAATCTTGCTGAACCATATTTGAAATCCTTGAGTTTAGGGACAGAGAAGGACAGTGAGGGAAATTGTCAGTGTGCTATTCTGTGCTAAACCAATCTTGCTGAACCATATTTGAAATCCTTGAGTTTAGGGACAGAGAAGGACAGTGAGGGAAATTGTCAGTGTGCTATTCTGTGCTAAACCAATCTTGCTGAACCATATTTGAAATCCTTGAGTTTAGGGACAGAGAAGGACAGTGAGGGAAATTGTCAGTGTGCTATTCTGTGCTAAACCAATCTTGCTGAACCATATTTGAAATCCTTGAGTTTAGGGACAGAGAAGGACAGTGAGGGAAATTGTCAGTGTGCTATTCTGTGCTAAACCAATCTTGCTGAACCATATTTGAAATCCTTGAGTTTAGGGACAGAGAAGGACAGTGAGGGAAATTGTCAGTGTGCTATTCTGTGCTAAACCAATCTTGCTGAACCATATTTGAAATCCTTGAGTTTAGGGACAGAGAAGGACAGTGAGGGAAATTGTCAGTGTGCTATTCTGTGCTAAACCAATCTTGCTGAACCATATTTGAAATCCTTGAGTTTAGGGACAGAGAAGGACAGTGAGGGAAAGTGTCAGTGTGCTATTCTGTGCTAAACCAATCTTCCTGAACCATATTTGAAATCCTTGAGTTTAGGGACAGAGAAGGACACTCATTGAAAGTGTCAGTGTGCTATTCTGTGCTAAACCAATCTTCCTGAACCATATTTGAAATCCCTGAGTTTAGGGACAGAGAAGGACACTCATTGAAAGTGTCAGTGTGCTATTCTGTGCTAAACCAATCTTCCTGAACCATATTATTCAATCCTTGAGTAAAGGGACAGAGAAGGACAGTGAGGGAAAGTGTCAGTGTGCTATTCTGTGCTAAACCAATCTTCCTGAACCATATTTGAAATCCTTGAGTTTAGGGACAGAGAAGGACACTCATTGAAAGTGTCAGTGTGCTATTCTGTGCTAAACCAATCTTCCTGAACCATATTTGAAATCCCTGAGTTTAGGGACAGAGAAGGACACTCATTGAAAGTGTCAGTGTGCTATTCTGTGCTAAACCAATATTCCTGAACCATATTATTCAATCCTTGAGTAAAGGGACAGAGAAGGACACTCATTGAAAGTGTCAGTGTGCTACTCTGTGCTAAACCAATCTTGCTGTACCATATTTGAAATCCTTGAGTTTAGGGACAGAGAAGGACAGTGAGGGAAATTGTCAGTGTGCTATTCTGTGCTAAACCAATCTTGCTGAACCATATTTGAAATCCTTGAGTTTAGGGACAGAGAAGGACAGTGAGGGAAATTGTCAGTGTGCTATTCTGTGCTAAACCAATCTTGCTGTACCATATTTGAAATCCTTGAGTTTAGGGACAGAGAAGGACAGTGAGGGAAATTGTCAGTGTGCTATTCTGTGCTAAACCAATCTTGCTGAACCATATTTGAAATCCTTGAGTTTAGGGACAGAGAAGGACAGTGAGGGAAATTGTCAGTGTGCTATTCTGTGCTAAACCAATCTTGCTGAACCATATTTGAAATCCTTGAGTTTAGGGACAGAGAAGGACAGTGAGGAAAATTGTCAGTGTGCTATTCTGTGCTAAACCAATCTTGCTGAACCATATTTGAAATCCTTGAGTTTAGGGACAGAGAAGGACAGTGAGGGAAATTGTCAGTGTGCTATTCTGTGCTAAACCAATATTGCTGAACCATATTTGAAATCCTTGAGTTTAGGGACAGAGAAGGACAGTGAGGGAAATTGTCAGTGTGCTATTCTGTGCTAAACCAATCTTGCTGAACCATATTTGAAATCCTTGAGTTTAGGGACAGAGAAGGACAGTGAGGGAAATTGTCAGTGTGCTATTCTGTGCTAAACCAATCTTGCTGAACCATATTTGAAATCCTTGAGTTTAGGGACAGAGAAGGACAGTGAGGGAAATTGTCAGTGTGCTATTCTGTGCTAAACCAATCTTGCTGAACCATATTTGAAATCCTTGAGTTTAGGGACAGAGAAGGACAGTGAGGGAAATTGTCAGTGTGCTATTCTGTGCTAAACCAATCTTGCTGAACCATATTTGAAATCCTTGAGTTTAGGGACAGAGAAGGACAGTGAGGGAAATTGTCAGTGTGCTATTCTGTGCTAAACCAATCTTGCTGAACCATATTTGAAATCCTTGAGTTTAGGGACAGAGAAGGACAGTGAGGGAAAGTGTCAGTGTGCTATTCTGTGCTAAACCAATCTTCCTGAACCATATTTGAAATCCTTGAGTTTAGGGACAGAGAAGGACACTCATTGAAAGTGTCAGTGTGCTATTCTGTGCTAAACCAATCTTCCTGAACCATATTTGAAATCCCTGAGTTTAGGGACAGAGAAGGACACTCATTGAAAGTGTCAGTGTGCTATTCTGTGCTAAACCAATCTTCCTGAACCATATTATTCAATCCTTGAGTAAAGGGACAGAGAAGGACACTCATTGAAAGTGTCAGTGTGCTACTCTGTGCTAAACCAATCTTGCTGTACCATATTTGAAATCCTTGAGTTTAGGGACAGAGAAGGACAGTGAGGGAAATTGTCAGTGTGCTATTCTGTGCTAAACCAATCTTGCTGAACCATATTTGAAATCCTTGAGTTTAGGGACAGAGAAGGACAGTGAGGGAAATTGTCAGTGTGCTATTCTGTGCTAAACCAATCTTGCTGTACCATATTTGAAATCCTTGAGTTTAGGGACAGAGAAGGACAGTGAGGGAAATTGTCAGTGTGCTATTCTGTGCTAAACCAATCTTGCTGAACCATATTTGAAATCCTTGAGTTTAGGGACAGAGAAGGACAGTGAGGGAAATTGTCAGTGTGCTATTCTGTGCTAAACCAATCTTGCTGAACCATATTTGAAATCCTTGAGTTTAGGGACAGAGAAGGACAGTGAGGAAAATTGTCAGTGTGCTATTCTGTGCTAAACCAATCTTGCTGAACCATATTTGAAATCCTTGAGTTTAGGGACAGAGAAGGACAGTGAGGGAAAGTGTCAGTGTGCTATTCTGTGCTAAACCAATCTTGCTGAACCATATTTGAAATCCTTGAGTTTAGGGACAGAGAAGGACAGTGAGGGAAATTGTCAGTGTGCTATTCTGTGCTAAACCAATCTTGCTGAACCATATTTGAAATCCTTGAGTTTAGGGACAGAGAAGGACAGTGAGGGAAATTGTCAGTGTGCTATTCTGTGCTAAACCAATCTTGCTGAACCATATTTGAAATCCTTGAGTTTAGGGACAGAGAAGGACAGTGAGGGAAAGTGTCAGTGTGCTATTCTGTGCTAAACCAATCTTCCTGAACCATATTTGAAATCCTTGAGTTTAGGGACAGAGAAGGACACTCATTGAAAGTGTCAGTGTGCTATTCTGTGCTAAACCAATCTTCCTGAACCATATTTGAAATCCCTGAGTTTAGGGACAGAGAAGGACACTCATTGAAAGTGTCAGTGTGCTATTCTGTGCTAAACCAATCTTCCTGAACCATATTATTCAATCCTTGAGTAAAGGGACAGAGAAGGACACTCATTGAAAGTGTCAGTGTGCTATTCTGTGCTAAACCAATCTTCCTGAACCATATTTTTCAATCCTTGAGTAAAGGGACAAAGAAGGACACTCATTGAAAGTGTCAGTGTGCTATTCTGTGCTAAACCAATCTTGCTGTACCATATTTGAAATCCTTGAGTTTAGGGACAGAGAAGGACAGTGAGGGAAATTGTCAGTGTGCTATTCTGTGCTAAACCAATCTTGCTGAACCATATTTGAAATCCTTGAGTTTAGGGACAGAGAAGGACAGTGAGGGAAATTGTCAGTGTGCTATTCTGTGCTAAACCAATCTTGCTGTACCATATTTGAAATCCTTGAGTTTAGGGACAGAGAAGGACAGTGAGGGAAATTGTCAGTGTGCTATTCTGTGCTAAACCAATCTTGCTGAACCATATTTGAAATCCTTGAGTTTAGGGACAGAGAAGGACACTCAGGGAAAGTGTCAGTGTGCTATTCTGTGCTAAACCAATCTTGCTGAACCATATTTGAAATCCTTGAGTTTAGGGACAGAGAAGGACAGTGAGGGAAATTGTCAGTGTGCTATTCTGTGCTAAACCAATCTTGCTGAACCATATTTGAAATCCTTGAGTTTAGGGACAGAGAAGGACAGTGAGGGAAATTGTCAGTGTGCTATTCTGTGCTAAACCAATCTTGCTGAACCATATTTGAAATCCTTGAGTTTAGGGACAGAGAAGGACAGTGAGGGAAATTGTCAGTGTGCTACTCTGTGCTAAACCAATCTTGCTGAACCATATTTGAAATCCTTGAGTTTAGGGACAGAGAAGGACAGTGAGGGAAATTGTCAGTGTGCTATTCTGTGCTAAACCAATCTTGCTGAACCATATTTGAAATCCTTGAGTTTAGGGACAGAGAAGGACAGTGAGGGAAATTGTCAGTGTGCTATTCTGTGCTAAACCAATCTTGCTGAACCATATTTGAAATCCTTGAGTTTAGGGACAGAGAAGGACAGTGAGGGAAATTGTCAGTGTGCTATTCTGTGCTAAACCAATCTTGCTGAACCATATTTGAAATCCTTGAGTTTAGGGACAGAGAAGGACAGTGAGGGAAGTTGTCAGTGTGCTATTCTGTGCTAAACCAATCTTGCTGAACCATATTTGAAATCCTTGAGTTTAGGGACAGAGAAGGACAGCGAGGGAAATTGTCAGTGTGCTATTCTGTGCTAAACCAATCTTGCTGAACCATATTTGAAATCCTTGAGTATAGGGACAGAGAAGGACAGTGAGGGAAATTGTCAGTGTGCTATTCTGTGCTAAACCAATCTTGCTGAACCATATTTGAAATCCTTGAGTTTAGGGACAGAGAAGGACAGTGAGGGAAAGTGTCAGTGTGCTATTCTGTGCTAAACCAATCTTGCTGAACCATATTTGAAATCCTTGAGTTTAGGGACAGAGAAGGACAGTGAGGGAAATTGTCAGTGTGCTATTCTGTGCTAAACCAATCTTGCTGAACCATATTTGAAATCCTTGAGTTTAGGGACAGAGAAGGACAGTGAGGGAAAGTGTCAGTGTGCTATTCTGTGCTAAACCAATCTTGCTGAACCATATTTGAAATCCTTGAGATTAGGGACAGAGAAGGACAGTGAGGGAAATTGTAGTGTGCTATTCTGTGCTAAACCAATCTTGCTGAACCATATTTGAAATCCTTGAGTTTAGGGACAGAGAAGGACAGTGAGGGAAATTGTCAGTGTGCTATTCTGTGCTAAACCAATCTTGCTGAACCATATTTGAAATCCTTGAGTTTAGGGACAGAGAAGGACAGTGAGGGAAAGTGTCAGTGTGCTATTCTGTGCTAAACCAATCTTCCTGAACCATATTTGAAATCCTTGAGTTTAGGGACAGAGAAGGACACTCATTGAAAGTGTCAGTGTGCTATTCTGTGCTAAACCAATCTTCCTGAACCATATTTGAAATCCCTGAGTTTAGGGACAGAGAAGGACACTCATTGAAAGTGTCAGTGTGCTATTCTGTGCTAAACCAATCTTCCTGAACCATATTATTCAATCCTTGAGTAAAGGGACAGAGAAGGACACTCATTGAAAGTGTCAGTGTGCTATTCTGTGCTAAACCAAGCTTGCTGTACCATATTTGAAATCCTTGAGTTTAGGGACAGAGAAGGACAGTGAGGGAAATTGTTAGTGTGCTATTCTGTGCTAAACCAATCTTGCTGAACCATATTTGAAATCCTTGAGTTTAGGGACAGAGAAGGACAGTGAGGGAAATTGTCAGTGTGCTATTCTGTGCTAAACCAATCTTGCTGAACCATATTTGAAATCCTTGAGTTTAGGGACAGAGAAGGACAGTGAGGGAAAGTGTCAGTGTGCTATTCTGTGCTAAACCAATCTTGCTGAACCATATTTGAAATCCTAGAGTTTAGGGACAGAGAAGGACAGTGAGGGAAATTGTCAGTGTGCTATTCTGTGCTAAACCAATCTTGCTGAACCATATTTGAAATCCTTGAGTTTAGGGACAGAGAAGGACAGTGAGGGAAATTGTCAGTGTGCTATTCTGTGCTAAACCAATCTTGCTGAACCATATTTGAAATCCTTGAGTTTAGGGACAGAGAAGGACAGTGAGGGAAAGTGTCAGTGTGCTATTCTGTGCTAAACCAATCTTCCTGAACCATATTTGAAATCCTTGAGTTTAGGGACAGAGAAGGACAGTGAGGGAAGTTGTCAGTGTGCTATTCTGTGCTAAACCAATCTTGCTGAACCATATTTGAAATCCTTGAGTTTAGGGACAGAGAAGGACAGCGAGGGAAATTGTCAGTGTGCTATTCTGTGCTAAACCAATCTTGCTGAACCATATTTGAAATCCTTGAGTATAGGGACAGAGAAGGACAGTGAGGGAAATTGTCAGTGTGCTATTCTGTGCTAAACCAATCTTGCTGAACCATATTTGAAATCCTTGAGTTTAGGGACAGAGAAGGACAGTGAGGGAAAGTGTCAGTGTGCTATTCTGTGCTAAACCAATCTTGCTGAACCATATTTGAAATCCTTGAGTTTAGGGACAGAGAAGGACAGTGAGGGAAATTGTCAGTGTGCTATTCTGTGCTAAACCAATCTTGCTGAACCATATTTGAAATCCTTGAGTTTAGGGACAGAGAAGGACAGTGAGGGAAAGTGTCAGTGTGCTATTCTGTGCTAAACCAATCTTGCTGAACCATATTTGAAATCCTTGAGATTAGGGACAGAGAAGGACAGTGAGGGAAATTGTAGTGTGCTATTCTGTGCTAAACCAATCTTGCTGAACCATATTTGAAATCCTTGAGTTTAGGGACAGAGAAGGACAGTGAGGGAAATTGTCAGTGTGCTATTCTGTGCTAAACCAATCTTGCTGAACCATATTTGAAATCCTTGAGTTTAGGGACAGAGAAGGACAGTGAGGGAAAGTGTCAGTGTGCTATTCTGTGCTAAACCAATCTTCCTGAACCATATTTGAAATCCTTGAGTTTAGGGACAGAGAAGGACACTCATTGAAAGTGTCAGTGTGCTATTCTGTGCTAAACCAATCTTCCTGAACCATATTTGAAATCCCTGAGTTTAGGGACAGAGAAGGACACTCATTGAAAGTGTCAGTGTGCTATTCTGTGCTAAACCAATCTTCCTGAACCATATTATTCAATCCTTGAGTAAAGGGACAGAGAAGGACACTCATTGAAAGTGTCAGTGTGCTATTCTGTGCTAAACCAAGCTTGCTGTACCATATTTGAAATCCTTGAGTTTAGGGACAGAGAAGGACAGTGAGGGAAATTGTTAGTGTGCTATTCTGTGCTAAACCAATCTTGCTGAACCATATTTGAAATCCTTGAGTTTAGGGACAGAGAAGGACAGTGAGGGAAATTGTCAGTGTGCTATTCTGTGCTAAACCAATCTTGCTGAACCATATTTGAAATCCTTGAGTTTAGGGACAGAGAAGGACAGTGAGGGAAAGTGTCAGTGTTCTATTCTGTGCTAAACCAATCTTGCTGAACCATATTTGAAATCCTTGAGTTTAGGGACAGAGAAGGACAGTGAGGGAAATTGTCAGTGTGCTATTCTGTGCTAAACCAATCTTGCTGAACCATATTTGAAATCCTTGAGTTTAGGGACAGAGAAGGACAGTGAGGGAAATTGTCAGTGTGCTATTCTGTGCTAAACCAATCTTGCTGAACCATATTTGAAATCCTTGAGTTTAGGGACAGAGAAGGACAGTGAGGGAAAGTGTCAGTGTGCTATTCTGTGCTAAACCAATCTTCCTGAACCATATTTGAAATCCTTGAGTTTAGGGACAGAGAAGGACACTCATTGAAAGTGTCAGTGTGCTATTCTGTGCTAAACCAATCTTCCTGAACCATATTTGAAATCCCTGAGTTTAGGGACAGAGAAGGACACTCATTGAAAGTGTCAGTGTGCTATTCTGTGCTAAACCAATCTTCCTGAACCATATTATTCAATCCTTGAGTAAAGGGACAGAGAAGGACACTCATTGAAAGTGTCAGTGTGCTATTCTGTGCTAAACCAATCTTCCTGAACCATATTTTTCAATCCTTGAGTAAAGGGACAAAGAAGGACACTCATTGAAAGTGTCAGTGTGCTATTCTGTGCTAAACCAATCTTGCTGCACCATATTTGAAATCCTTGAGTTTAGGGACAGAGAAGGACAGTGAGGGAAATTGTCAGTGTGCTATTCTGTGCTAAACCAATCTTGCTGAACCATATTTGAAATCCTTGAGTTTAGGGACAGAGAAGGACAGTGAGGGAAATTGTCAGTGTGCTATTCTGTGCTAAACCAATCTTGCTGTACCATATTTGAAATCCTTGAGTTTAGGGACAGAGAAGGACAGTGAGGGAAATTGTCAGTGTGCTATTCTGTGCTAAACCAATCTTGCTGAACCATATTTGAAATCCTTGAGTTTAGGGACAGAGAAGGACAGTGAGGGAAATTGTCAGTGTGCTATTCTGTGCTAAACCAATCTTGCTGTACCATATTTGAAATCCTTGAGTTTAGGGACAGAGAAGGACAGTGAGGGAAATTGTCAGTGTGCTATTCTGTGCTAAACCAATCTTGCTGAACCATATTTGAAATCCTTGAGTTTAGGGACAGAGAAGGACAGTGAGGGAAATTGTCAGTGTGCTATTCTGTGCTAAACCAATCTTGCTGAACCATATTTGAAATCCTTGAGTTTAGGGACAGAGAAGGACAGTGAGGGAAATTGTCAGTGTGCTATTCTGTGCTAAACCAATCTTGCTGAACCATATTTGAAATCCTTGAGTTTAGGGACAGAGAAGGACAGTGAGGGAAAGTGTCAGTGTGCTATTCTGTGCTAAACCAATCTTGCTGAACCATATTTGAAATCCTTGAGTTTAGGGACAGAGAAGGACAGTGAGGGAAATTGTCAGTGTGCTATTCTGTGCTAAACCAATCTTGCTGAACCATATTTGAAATCCTTGAGTTTAGGGACAGAGAAGGACAGTGAGGGAAATTGTCAGTGTGCTATTCTGTGCTAAACCAATCTTGCTGAACCATATTTGAAATCCTTGAGTTTAGGGACAGAGAAGGACAGTGAGGGAAAGTGTCAGTGTGCTATTCTGTGCTAAACCAATCTTCCTGAACCATATTTGAAATCCTTGAGTTTAGGGACAGAGAAGGACACTCATTGAAAGTGTCAGTGTGCTATTCTGTGCTAAACCAATCTTCCTGAACCATATTTGAAATCCCTGAGTTTAGGGACAGAGAAGGACACTCATTGAAAGTGTCAGTGTGCTATTCTGTGCTAAACCAATCTTCCTGAACCATATTATTCAATCCTTGAGTAAAGGGACAGAGAAGGACACTCATTGAAAGTGTCAGTGTGCTATTCTGTGCTAAACCAATCTTGCTGTACCATATTTGAAATCCTTGAGTTTAGGGACAGAGAAGGACAGTGAGGGAAATTGTCAGTGTGCTATTCTGTGCTAAACCAATCTTGCTGAACCATATTTGAAATCCTTGAGTTTAGGGACAGAGAAGGACAGTGAGGGAAATTGTCAGTGTGCTATTCTGTGCTAAACCAATCTTGCTGTACCATATTTGAAATCTTTGAGTTTAGGGACAGAGAAGGACAGTGAGGGAAATTGTCAGTGTGCTATTCTGTGCTAAACCAATCTTGCTGAACCATATTTGAAATCCTTGAGTTTAGGGACAGAGAAGGACAGTGAGGGAAATTGTCAGTGTGCTATTCTGTGCTAAACCAATCTTGCTGAACCATATTTGAAATCCTTGAGTTTAGGGACAGAGAAGGACAGTGAGGGAAATTGTCAGTGTGCTATTCTGTGCTAAACCAATCTTGCTGAACCATATTTGAAATCCTTGAGTTTAGGGACAGAGAAGGACAGTGAGGGAAAGTGTCAGTGTGCTATTCTGTGCTAAACCAATCTTGCTGAACCATATTTGAAATCCTTGAGTTTAGGGACAGAGAAGGACAGTGAGGGAAATTGTCAGTGTGCTATTCTGTGCTAAACCAATCTTGCTGAACCATATTTGAAATCCTTGAGTTTAGGGACAGAGAAGGACAGTGAGGGAAATTGTCAGTGTGCTATTCTGTGCTAAACCAATCTTGCTGAACCATATTTGAAATCCTTGAGTTTAGGGACAGAGAAGGACAGTGAGGGAAAGTGTCAGTGTGCTATTCTGTGCTAAACCAATCTTCCTGAACCATATTTGAAATCCTTGAGTTTAGGGACAGAGAAGGACACTCATTGAAAGTGTCAGTGTGCTATTCTGTGCTAAACCAATCTTCCTGAACCATATTTGAAATCCCTGAGTTTAGGGACAGAGAAGGACACTCATTGAAAGTGTCAGTGTGCTATTCTGTGCTAAACCAATCTTCCTGAACCATATTATTCAATCCTTGAGTAAAGGGACAGAGAAGGACACTCATTGAAAGTGTCAGTGTGCTATTCTGTGCTAAACCAATCTTCCTGAACCATATTTTTCAATCCTTGAGTAAAGGGACAAAGAAGGACACTCATTGAAAGTGTCAGTGTTCTATTCTGTGCTAAACCAATCTTGCTGTACCATATTTGAAATCCTTGAGTTTAGGGACAGAGAAGGACAGTGAGGGAAATTGTCAGTGTGCTATTCTGTGCTAAACCAATCTTGCTGAACCATATTTGAAATCCTTGAGTTTAGGGACAGAGAAGGACAGTGAGGGAAATTGTCAGTGTGCTGTTCTGTGCTAAACCAATCTTGCTGTACCATATTTGAAATCCTTGAGTTTAGGGACAGAGAAGGACAGTGAGGGAAATTGTCAGTGTGCTATTCTGTGCTAAACCAATCTTGCTGAACCATATTTGAAATCCTTGAGTTTAGGGACAGAGAAGGACAGTGAGGGAAATTGTCAGTGTGCTATTCTGTGCTAAACCAATCTTGCTGAACCATATTTGAAATCCTTGAGTTTAGGGACAGAGAAGGACAGTGAGGGAAATTGTCAGTGTGCTATTCTGTGCTAAACCAATCTTGCTGAACCATATTTGAAATCCTTGAGTTTAGGGACAGAGAAGGACAGTGAGGGAAATTGTCAGTGTGCTATTCTGTGCTAAACCAATCTTGCTGAACCATATTTGAAATCCTTGAGTTTAGGGACAGAGAAGGACAGTGAGGGAAAGTGTCAGTGTGCTATTCTGTGCTAAACCAATCTTCCTGAACCATATTTGAAATCCTTGAGTTTAGGGACAGAGAAGGACACTCATTGAAAGTGTCAGTGTGCTATTCTGTGCTAAACCAATCTTCCTGAACCATATTTGAAATCCCTGAGTTTAGGGACAGAGAAGGACACTCATTGAAAGTGTCAGTGTGCTATTCTGTGCTAAACCAATCTTCCTGAACCATATTATTCAATCCTTGAGTAAATGGACAGAGAAGGACACTCATTGAAAGTGTCAGTGTGCTATTCTGTGCTAAACCAATCTTCCTGAACCATATTTTTCAATCCTTGAGTAAAGGGACAAAGAAGGACACTCATTGAAAGTGTCAGTGTTCTATTCTGTGCTAAACCAATCTTGCTGTACCATATTTGAAATCCTTGAGTTTAGGGACAGAGAAGGACAGTGAGGGAAATTGTCAGTGTGCTATTCTGTGCTAAACCAATCTTGCTGAACCATATTTGAAATCCTTGAGTTTAGGGACAGAGAAGGACAGTGAGGGAAATTGTCAGTGTGCTGTTCTGTGCTAAACCAATCTTGCTGTACCATATTTGAAATCCTTGAGTTTAGGGACAGAGAAGGACAGTGAGGGAAATTGTCAGTGTGCTATTCTGTGCTAAACCAATCTTGCTGAACCATATTTGAAATCCTTGAGTTTAGGGACAGAGAAGGACAGTGAGGGAAATTGTCAGTGTGCTATTCTGTGCTAAACCAATCTTGCTGAACCATATTTGAAATCCTTGAGTTTAGGGACAGAGAAGGACAGTGAGGGAAATTGTCAGTGTGCTATTCTGTGCTAAACCAATCTTGCTGAACCATATTTGAAATCCTTGAGTTTAGGGACAGAGAAGGACAGTGAGGGAAATTGTCAGTGTGCTATTCTGTGCTAAACCAATCTTGCTGAACCATATTTGAAATCCTTGAGTTTAGGGACAGAGAAGGACAGTGAGGGAAATTGTCAGTGTGCTATTCTGTGCTAAACCAATCTTGCTGAACCATATTTGAAATCCTTGAGTTTAGGGACAGAGAAGGACAGTGAGGGAAATTGTAAGTGTGCTATTCTGTGCTAAACCAATCTTGCTGAACCATATTTGAAATCCTTGAGTTTAGGGACAGAGAAGGACAGTGAGGGAAATTGTGAGTGTGCTATTCTGTGCTAAACCAATCTTGCTGAACCATATTTGAAATCCTTGAGTTTAGGGACAGAGAAGGACAGTGAGGGAAATTGTCAGTGTGCTATTCTGTGCTAAACCAATCTTGCTGAACCATATTTGAAATCCTTGAGTTTAGGGACAGAGAAGGACAGTGAGGGAAATTGTCAGTGTGCTATTCTGTGCTAAACCAATCTTGCTGAACCATATTTGAAATCCTTGAGTTTAGGGACAGAGAAGGAAAGTGAGGGAAATTGTCAGTGTGCTATTCTGTGCTAAACCAATCTTGCTGAACCATATTTGAAATCCTTGAGTTTAGGGACAGAGAAGGACAGTGAGGGAAATTGTCAGTGTGCTATTCTGTGCTAAACCAATCTTGCTGAACCATATTTGAAATCCTTGAGTTTAGGGACAGAGAAGGACAGTGAGGGAAATTGTCAGTGTGCTATTTTGTGCTAAACCAATCTTGCTGAACCATATTTGAAATTCTTGAGTTTAGGGACAGAGAAGGACAGTGAGGGAAATTATCAGTGTGCTATTCTGTGCTAAACCAATCTTGCTGAACCATATTTGAAATCCTTGAGTTTAGGGACAGAGAAGGACAGTGAGGGAAAGTGTCAGTGTGCTATTCTGTGCTAAACCAATCTTGCTGAACCATATTTGAAATCCTTGAGTTTAGGGACAGAGAAGGACAGTGAGGGAAATTGTCAGTGTGCTATTCTGTGCTAAACCAATCTTGCTGAACCATATTTGAAATCCTTGAGTTTAGGGACAGAGAAGGACAGTGAGGGAAAGTGTCAGTGTGCTATTCTGTGCTAAACCAATCTTGCTGAACCATATTTGAAATCCTTGAGTTTAGGGACAGAGAAGGACAGTGAGGGAAAGTGTCAGTGTGCTATTCTGTGCTAAACCAATCTTCCTGAACCATATTTGAAATCCTTGAGTTTAGGGACAGAGAAGGACACTCATTGAAAGTGTCAGTGTGCTATTCTGTGCTAAACCAATCTTCCTGAACCATATTATTCAATCCTTGAGTAAAGGGACATAGAAGGACACTCAGTGAAAGTGTCAGTGTGCTATTCTGTGCTAAACCAATCTTCCTGAACCATATATTTCAATCCTTGAGTAAAGGGACAGAGAAGGACACTCATTGAAAGTGTCAGTGTGCTATTCTGTGCTAAACCAATCTTCCTGAACCATATTTTTCAATCCTTGAGTAAAGGGACAGAGAAGGACACTCATTGAACGTGTCAGTGTGCTATTCTGTGCTAAACCAATCTTCCTGAACCATATTTTTCAATCCTTGAATAAAGGGACAGAGAAGGACACTCATTGAAAGTGTCAGTGTGCTATTCTGTGCTAAACCAATCTTCCTGAACCATATTATTCAATCCTTGAGTAAAGGGACAGAGAAGGACACTCAGTGAAAGTGTCAGTGTGCTATTCTGTGCTAAACCAATCTTCCTGAACCATATTTGAAATCCTTGAGTTTAGGGACAGAGAAGGACACTCATTGAAAGTGTCAGTGTGCTATTCTGTGCTTAACCAATCTTCCTGAACCATATTTTTCAATCCTTGAGTAAAGGGACAGAGAAGGACACTCATTGAAAGTGTCAGTGTGCTATTCTGTGCTAAACCAATCTTCCTGAACCATATTTTTCAATCCTTGAGTTTAGGGACAGAGAAGGACACTCATTGAAAGTGTCAGTGTGCTATTCTGTGCTAAACCAATCTTCCTGAACCATATTTGAAATCCTTGAGTTTAGGGACAGAGAAGGACACTCATTGAAAGTGTCAGTGTGCTATTCTGTGCTAAACCAATCTTCCTGAACCATATTATTCAATCCTTGAGTAAAGGGACAGAGAAGGACACTCAGTGAAAGTGTCAGTGTGCTATTCTGTGCTAAACCAATCTTCCTGAACCATATTTGAAATCCTTGAGTTTAGGGACAGAGAAGGACACTCATTGAAAGTGTCAGTGTGCTATTCTGTGCTAAACCAATCTTCCTGAACCATATTTGAAATCCTTGAGTAAAGGGACAGAGAAGGACACTCAGTGAAAGTGTCAGTGTGCTATTCTGTGCTAAACCAATCTTCCTGAACCATATTTGAAATCCTTGAGTAAAGGGACAGAGAAGGATAGGCAGGGGACAGTGTCAGTGTCATTGTTGCTAAGCCTCCTGCACAGTATACACCTGAAGGTAGCCCTTATTGCTGTTTTTCCCATCTCCCTGCAGGCCATCCATTAGAATGTCTGGAAGGCAAACAAGGAGAGGCAGACAGTCAGGAGGCAATAAAAGAGGGCAAGCAGGCTCTGTGTCTGGGGGCAACAGTGCTGGTCGTGGACGCGGTGCATTGTCATCAGCACATGGCCATGGGACACGCTTGTCCTTCTTTTAGGCAGCTGGACATGTTGAGCCACATCATGCCGAAGACTTGGTAGAGTGGATGACCAAGCCCTCCTCATCCTCCTCATCCTCTCTCACCCAGGCTCAGGGTACTGGCAAAGCAGCTGCCAAAGCGTCCTCTTCCCTGGTATCAATGTCATCATCAGTCACTCCTTCCCTAGACCCACCATGTCCTCCTCCTGAGGAGTCCCCCGAACTGTTTGAGCACAGTGTTGGGTACATGCTCCAGGAGGATGCCCAGCGTTTTGAAGGATCTGATGATGATACCCAGCTAGAGGAAGGCAGTAGCGTGAGAGCAGAGAGAGGGGATGCTCAAGAAGGACACCAATCTGGCAGTCATGTTCCAGCAGCTGCAGCATACTACCAGATTGGCTCCAGTGATGAGGAGGGAGGGGATGATGAGGTCACTGACTCCACGTGGGTGCCTAATAGGAGAGAGGAGGAGGAGGAGGAGGAGGAGGCACATCTCCAACGAGGCAGGATGCCCTTGGGTGGCCAGCGTAAGGGTAGCACACCGACGGAATCACACCGCAGAGCTCCGCCTGTGCAGGGCGCTGCCTCTGCCCGTCATTCAAAAAGTTCTTTGGTGTGGGCCTTTTTTGAGGCGAGTGCATCAGATCGCACAGCTGCTGTTTGCAACATATGTCTCAAGCGTATATCGCGTGGCCAAAACATCAGCCGCTTGGGTACCACATGCTTGACCAGACATATGTTGACCTGCCATGCAGCTCGTTGGCAAGCCTACCTCAAAGACCCACACCAAAGAACAAAGCGGACCTCTCCTTGCACCGCATCAGCTGGGATCTCCAACCCCACTATAACTTCAGTCCTCTCTGAAACCTGCACTGAGAGGAATGAAGGTGTAGAATTAGGTGTGTCACAGCCAAGTACTTGCGGCCACTCTGCTAGCAGTACACCGACATCCGATTCTAGCAGGCAAATTTCCCTGCCCCAGCTGCTGGACCGTCGAAAGAAGTTCACTCCCAGCCATCCACATGCCCAGCGGTTGAATGCTAGCTTGGCTAAATTGCTAGCGCTTCAACTGCTGCCTTTTCAGTTGGTAGACTCGGCCCCCTTCTGTGAGTTTGTGCAATGTGCGGTTCCTCAGTGGCAGGTTCCCAAACGCCACTTTTTCTCACAGAAGGCTATTCCGGCTCTCTACCGGCATGTGGAAGGCAATGTCTTGGCCTCGCTGGACAGGGCGGTCAGCGGTAAGGTGCATATTACCGCTGACTCATGGTCCAGCAGGCATGGACAGGGACGTTACCTTTCTTTCACGGCCCATTGGGTCACTCTTTTGGCAGCTGGGAAGGATGCAGGACAAGGTGCAGTAGTGTTGGAGGTTGTTCCACCGCCACGCCTCCAAAATGCTACTACTGGTTGTGACACACCTCTCTCCTCCACCCCCTCCTCTTCTTCTTCCTCCATGGCCTCTTTCTGTGCTTTGTCCTCGGAACCAGCGGTGCTCCGTAGGCGTTCAAGGGGCTACGCAAGTACGCAGGCAAAAAGATGCCATGCCGTGCTTGCGCTGGTGTGTTTGGGGGACAGGAGCCACACTGGGGCAGAGGTCCTGTCTGCTCTGGAGGGGCAGGCTGAGAGGTGGTTGACGCCACGCCAGCTTAAGCCAGGAATGGTGGTTTGCGACAATGGCACCAACCTCCTCTCCGCCCTCCGACAGGGACAACTGACCCATGTGCCCTGTGTGGCTCACGTCCTTAACCTGGTGGTGCAGCGGTTCTTGGGCAGGTACCCGGGCTTACAGGATGTCCTGAGGCAGTCTGTGTGCATTTCCGCAGATCTTATAATGCCAGTGCTCGCCTGGCTGAGCTGCAAAAGGAGTTGAACCTGCCCAAGAACCGCCTTATATGTGACATGCCCACCAGGTGGAACTCAACGTTGGCCATGCTGCAGCGGCTGCACACGCAGCAGAGGGCCATCAATGAGTACCTGTGCGACTACGGCACCAGGACAGGGTCAGGGGAGCTTGTTTTTTTTTTCTCCACGCCAGTGGGGCATGATCAGGGATGCATGCACTGTCCTGGCACCATTTGAGGAGGCCACGAGGATGGTGAGCAGTGACAGTGCATGCATCAGTGACACTGTACCTCTTGTCCACCTGTTGGAGCACACGCTGCGTGGAATAATGGACAGGGCACTTGAGGCAGAACAGAGGCAGGAAGAGGAGGACTTCCTTGCCTCTCAAGGCCCCCTTTACCCAGACAGTGTTCCTTCTGTCCCACCCATCGCACAGGAAGAGGAGGAGGAGGAGGAGGAGGATTGTGTCAGCATGGAGGTGGAGCCTGGCACTCAGCATCATCAGCAGCAGTCTTTTAGGGATGATTTACAGTCCCAAGAAACACGTGGACTTGTACGTGGCTGAGAGGAGGTGGCTGCGGATCATGTCGTCCTTAGTGACCCAGAGGACTCCGGACCGAATGCCTCAGCTAACCTACGCTGCATGGCCTCCCTGATCCTGCAAAGTCTGCGGAAGGATCCTCGTATTCTTCGGATCAAGGAGAGGGACCATTACTGGCTGGCCACTCTCCTTGATCCACGGTACAAGGGTAAGGTTGCGGACCTTATGTTACCGTCGCAGAGGGAGCAGAGGATGAGACAACTCCGGGAGGCCTTGCAGAAAGGTCTGTGCAACGCGTTCCCAGAGACTGGGAGGTTACAAACTCCTGGTCCTGGACAACGAGTTGCTGAGGCTTCGGCCAGTCAAAGAAGGAGCGGTGGGGAAGGTGGCCGTCTGACCGATGCGTTCAGACAATTCTTTAGTCCGCAGCCCCAAAGTATGATCGGTTCCAGCAACCATCGCCAGCGTCTGATATACATGGTGCAGGAATATCTAGGGGCAAGGTCAGACTTGGACACCTTCCCCACCGAAAATCCTCTGGCTTACTGGGTCTTGAGGATGGATCACTGGCCAGAGCTTGCACAGTATGCAATTGAGCTACTGGCCTGTCCTGCATCCAGCGTTCTTTCAGAACGCACATTCAGTGCTGCTGGAGGATTTGTCACGGATCACAGGGTGCGCCTGTCCACCGACTCGGTTGATCGACTGACTTTCATCAAGATGAACCAGTCTTGGATCACCACCAGCTATAACACACCTGATGCTGATATAACAGACTAATTGATTTTAACATGTCACATCCCTTCAAGACTGATGCTGATGCTGAGTGCCTGTGCTGTTATGTTGACTGGCTATCCTCCTCCTCCTCAATGATACGATTGATGATGATAGCTTGGAAGATCATTTTTGTTTATGGGTGCCGCCACCAGTGCCTAAGGCCCAATTTTTCAGCCCCTGTTTAACAGAGGCGTGTAATTACAATTTTTGATGCAATACTTTGCAACAGGGCTCATTGCTGTGCTCCAAGTACAGTATCTGTGAGGGGTTGCAGTGTTGTGCCACCAGTGCCTAAGGCCCAATTTTTCAGCCCCTGTTTAACAGGGGCGTGTAATTACAATTTTTGATGCAATACTTTGCAACAGGGCTCATTGCTGTGCTCCAAGTACAGTATCTATGAGGGGTTGCAGTGTTGTGCCACCAGTGCCTAAGGCCCAATTTTTCAGCCCCTGTTTAACAGGGGCATGTAATTACAATTTTTGATGCAATACTTTGCAACAGGGCTCATTGCTGTGCTCCAAGTACAGTATCTATGAGGGGTTGCAGTGTTGTGCCACCAGTGCCTAAGGCCCAATTTTTCAGCCCCTGTTTAACAGGGGCATGTAATTACAATTTTTGATGCAATACTTTGCAACAGGGCTCATTGCTGTGCTCCAAGTACAGTATCTATGAGGGGTTGCAGTGTTGTGCCACTAGTGCCTAATGCCCAATTTTTCAGCCCCTGTTTAACAGGGGCGTGTAATTACAATTTTTGATGCAATACTTTGCAACAGGGCTCATTGCTGCGCTCTAAGTACAGTATCTGTGAGGGGTTGCAGTGTTGTGGCACCAGTGCCTAAGGCCCAATTTTTCTGCCCCTGTTCAACAGGGGCATGTAATTACAATTCTTGATCTAATAATTCACAGCAGGGCCCATTCCTGCACCCACCAAGAGTAACTCTGAGGGCTGACAATGTTGTGGCACCAGCACCACCGCCACCACCAAAGGCTCAATTTTTCAGCCCCTGTTCAACAGGGGCATGCAATTACAATTCTTGATCTAATAATTCACAGCAGGGCCCATTCCTGCACCCACCAAGAGTAACTCTGAGGGCTTACAGTGTTGTGGCAACACCACCACCACCACCACCACCACGAAAGGCCCAATTTTTCAGCCCCTGTTCAACAGTGGCATGTAATTACAATTCTTGATCTAATAATTCACAGCAGGGCCCATTGCTGCACCCACCAATAGTAACTGTCAGGCCTTACAGTGTTGTGTCAACACCACCACCACCACCACCACCACCAAAGGCACAATTTTTCAGCCCCTGTTCAACAGGGGCATGCAATTACAATTCTTGATCTAATAATTCACAGCAGGGCCCATTCCTGCACCCACCAAGAGTAACTCTGAGGGCTTACAGTGTTGTGGCACCAGCACCACCATCAAAGGCCCAATTTTTACTACCACTGTTCAACAATTATATGTAATTACAATTCCTGATATAATAGTTGACAGTAGGGCGTTCCAGCACCCACCAAGAGTAACTGTGAGTGCTTACAGTGTTGTGCCAACACCAACAACTAAGGGGCCTATTTCTGCAGAGTATATACGGCAGGTCCCTACTTTCAAACATCCAACTTACAAACGACTCCTACTTGCAAACGGAAGAAGACAACAGGAAGTGAGAGGAAAACTACCCCTAGGAAGGAAAATTCTCTCCTGTAAGAATTAATATGGGAGAAAGGTGTCTCCTCTCTACTGATGCTTTATCACCAATCCTTGTTTCAAGAAAAACACCACATTTCAAAAACAGTTGTCATTGGGACGCAAAGTGAGGTGAAATGTTCTGAACAGGGGCACAGACAGCAAAACAAATGTTACAGGGGTGATAACCCTTCCCTATGTTTTCCAAAAAGTTTAAAAATAGATTTTTGGGCTGGAGCTACACTTAAACAATGTACCTGTTCAAAATTACAAACAGATTCTACTTAAGAACAAACCTACAGTCCCTGTCTTGTTTACACCGGTCTTGTTTACACCGCCTGTATACTGCTGTTCAGAGTATATAGGGCCTTTTTTATTTTGTGTGCGGGGTTCCCCTTAATATCCAAACAAGACCCAAAGGGGCTGGTAATGGGCTGGGGTAGGGGGGGGGGGGTGATGGGGTAGCTATGCAATTTTTCTTAAAGATTTTCATCCATATTACCGGGACCAGACATTACATTAGAGCCGCAAGCAGTTTTAAATGGCTTTTTTTTCCTTTAGAAATGTCATTTTGTGCAGGGACAGTTCTAAACACGGGAAACACGTGGCACTTCACAGGCATACTTTAGACACCCCCCAGGTACGATATTTAAAGGAATATTTGACTTTTTTTTTTTTCACTTTATGCATCATTAAAATGACTGCTCCCGAAAAACGGCCGTTTTTAAAAATTCTTTTTGCATTGATACATGTCCCCTGGTGCAGAACCCGGGTTCCCAAACCCTTTTTAGGACAATAACATGCATAATAGTCGTTATAATTAGCACTTTAGAATTCGAACGTTCGCATCCATTGTATTTAATAGGGTTCTAATGTTCGTACGAACTTTCGGTCTGTTCGCGGGTTCTGGTGCGAACCGAACCCGGGGGTGTTCGGCTCATCACTACTCCCAGTATACAAAGAGGGAAGGGGGATGGGATACCATCAACCCATCTTAGTTGCCTCAAGTTTAGAGATGTCAGGTGCACCAAAAGACATCATAGTCTCTAAACATTTCCAAACCTGCGCACACACAGTACAGCTACATGGAGGTTTTGATGAGTTGGAGATCTTGACAGAACAACGGTTTAGTTTTAGAGATATTGCACATTATATTTTACATAGTGTCACCTCAAGTCCCACCCACTTTGTACCCCATGTTATTAAATTGTAAATGTAAATGTACCATTCATTTGTGCTACCTTTTGCGCCTTAAAAATATTTATGCCAGTTTGGTTTCTGAAATATTTGTTGTGGAAATTTTATGAAGATATATTTAATATGTATTGTCAGTGTCTCCCAGTGTTCGTTCTCCTGCAGCCTGCTGTAAAGAGCTGACTGGGGCAGTCTGACGCTGGTTGAGACCCGTTGGTAGTGGAAATCTTCCTGAGGATGCAGAGAATTGTTTGCAGAATGGGGATATGTCCGCCAGCGAAGGGCCCCTGTGCAATGCAGAGACGATCGTCTGGGGGGGGGGGGGGGGGGGGTGTTCACTCTGCAAAGACATTATCGGTTATGAGGGGATGTACGCTCGTGTCTCTCGTGTGTCTGATCAGCACATGGGGGGCTATGGTGTGTTCCTGCAGATAATCTCCCATCCTCAGGAATAATAGAATAATCCGGGTATGCGTTGTTCTCTGAACAATGCAGAATAAGGATTCACGCCAACGCTAAAAACGGGAGTCTTTGGGTGCGTTATGGTCGGGGGAAATGTTCATGATTTCAAGGCCAGCCATGCGGCTTTCTTTGTCCAGCTGAAGATGATGGCTTACAGAGACAGGGGGTGGGAAATCGTACACAGTGCCCCTGCCCAGACACGCCCATAAGGCTCCCCTAGTCATTGTTCATTGGTTGAGATTTGTATAACTCCTCCTGTTTGCCTGTGCTTGATTGGCTGATTGTGAAACCATCAAGCTCTATTGTTATATAAATAAAGATTGCTCCCAGGATCAGCAAGTCTGTTGGTGGAGCTAAGGATGTGAGGATGGTGGTGGTCATGTCTTTTTTCTTGGGAAGATACGGGAAACAGGGTTGCTCTAAGATGCATTATACCAAAAGACTAAAAGGGTGCTTTATTAGCGCAGGAGACATGGATTATGCGCAGCGTATAGCGAAATTTCCACATCATATTGTATGTTAATATTCTCCCTCCTACCTTGCACATCATGTGTCAGTAAAAGATACAGTTGTTGCGAGTGTATACTTAAAGTTTTACCCTGCACTCACTATATCTGATCTCCCACAGTACACAGAACATGGAAAGGCTATTATGTTAGTAAATATAAACTGCTAAATACCTTCTCTCATCAGCAGTATATAGCAGTCTTCTATCAGTGTCAGTTGAGTACTAGTTAAAGCTTGTAGGATGAGTTTTCATACTGCACTGAGCTGTCCAATCAGGCTGCAAGACCCCTGACCCTCTGTCTGGACAGTGCTTATTGGCCCTGTGCTGATCACATGCACCCTTCCAAGAGAAAAAAAAACTCTCTAGCAATACACACCAAACTGAGTATGTGCAGCCTGACTCCAAAGGCTCTGTACTATCCAGAAATGTTCTGGGGTCAGTGGAAGAAGGGGAGGATCAGAGAAGACAGGATCAAACAGCCTTTTTACACAATGCAGAGGATTAACCCCCTTAGGTTCCACAGTGAGTATAACAAGCATGCATTGCTGCATGAATGAATGAGTGACTTGTATAGCGCTACACATGCAAACTGAATCGCCTCTAGGTGCTTTTTGCAGCCAGTGTCTGCTTGGCTGGTGCGGTCATTTTACCCCATAGGATCTCGACACGCTTGGGACACACAGTCATATATACATATATATTGGGTCAATTTGGACAGGATCCAATTAACCTACCAGCATGTCTTAGGAGTGTGGGAGGAAACCGGAGTACCCGGAGGAAACCCACGTGGACACAGGGAGAACATGCAAACTCCAGGCAGACGGTGTCGTGGTCGGGATTCGAACCAGCGACCCTTTTTGCTGCTAGGTGAAAGTGCTAACCACTACACCACTGTGCTGCCTGGGGGTGGGCATATACACACTGATTTTACTGTGGTGGGTTTAGTAACACTTTAGGTATTCTCCATGCTTGAGTGCCTTAAACAAAGCACAAGCTAAGTTGCTTAAATCATCTGATTTTAACTCTCATATATAATATAATATATATACACACACATACAGTATCTCACAAAAGTTAGTACATCCCTCACATTTTTGTAAATATTTTATTGTATCTTTTCATGTGACAACACTGAAGAAATGACACTTTGCTACAATGTAAAGTAGTGAGTGTACAGCTTGTATAACAGTGTAAATTTTCTGTCCCCTCAAAATAACTCAACACACAGCCATTAATGTCTAAACCGCTGGCAACAAAAGTGAGTACACCCCCTAAGTGAAAATGTCCAAATTGGTCACAAAGTGTCAATATTTTGTGTGGCCATTTTCTTCCCACAAATAAAGCTTTCATTTGGTGGTAATTTATCACCTCTGGGGTTTTTATTTTTTGCTAAACAAACTAAAAAAAAAAAGTTTTTCTTAGTTTCTGTCATAAAATTTTGTTTTCTCCTTCACTGATGGGCGCTGATTAGGCGGCACTGATGAGTTGGAACTGATGAGGAGGCACTGATATGTAGAATTGATGGGCACTGACAGGTGGCACTGATGGGCACTGACAGGCGGCACTGACAGGCAGGAATGATGGGCACTGATAGTTGGCACTGATGGACACTAATAGATGGCACTGATGGGCAGCGCTGATGATAAGATTACTGACAGGTGTTACTGCGGGGGCACTGATTGGCACTGTGATGGGCAGTGATTGGCACTGTGGTGGGCACTGATTGGCACTGTGGTGGACACTAAGACTTTATTGAGGGGGCACTGACTGGCAGCTGTTGGGCACTGATTGGCAGCTGATTGGCACATCTGATGGGGGCTGTGCTGATAATCAATGTGCCGATTATTAGCACAGACCCCCCCTCTTACAGGGAGAGCCGCCGATCAGCTCTCCCTGTCAGCGCGAACCGAGGAATGCCGTCATACATATAAATTACCAATATTTTAACAAACTTTCTTGAGAAAACTTTCCCTATCTCTCTGCTCTGTAGATACTGAGATGACCTACTTTTGCTCAAATGCAGAAATCCATCAACATGAGTGCTAATGGGAAGCTCTGTTTTATTATATTATAATCTATAGTAGAATAAAACATATAATTTAGATGCTCATTCATAGAGAGATATATCAAATATTTGAACAAATGCATTATCCAGTGCAGTGCTAGGAATGTCATAGTCAATGGATACAACAACAATCATCTGTAATATGTTGGTATGTTCTGAAATATTCTGACAGAAATAGTGAGTCCATTATATCATCAGGAGAATGAGGATTATCAGAAATTGTCTGTGAGGAAAATATTTAAAAAGTTTTTCCAATTAGAGAAAATGAATAGTAGAGTTATTTTTATTAATAAATAATTTGCAGATAATAGGATGGGGAAATCGGATAGAAGGAGGAATGACACGTTGATCTTTCTTCTCTGTTTAGTTGAACATTTTCTTTAGGCTTTCCAAAACTTTTTCTTTTGTGATGGATCTCCAGCCATCTGGTATTCTTGCTGGTCTTGCATTGTATTCTTTAGCAAGCTTCTCATTAAATGTAACAAAAATATATTTCCAGTAATCTGATGACTCAATGCTGGGATCTGGTTGTATGGACCAGTCTGGATAGTATGTGCGATACTCCCTGTATGGGTGACATTTCTCTCCTGTGTCTGGATTAATAAAATGAGCATTAGATACAACAGATGTACTACATATATCTGTACATAAGATGTTGAAAAAAAGAGATCTGTATCTCCCCAGTCCTTTGGGTCTGTGGATGGAAGCAAAGTGCTCCTTGTGTTCATCACCTCCGGCCTCACAGGGGACACCACAGAATGGACATTGCTTCCCACAGCCAACAACCTTCCTGAACAATTCATCCTGAGGCTTCACCGTCACCCTGGAGAGTACAGACTTTATATCCATAGATTGCAGCTCGGATAAGACTTTTGTTTTTGTATCTTGGAGGAAGAGCTGAATGGTAGATGAAAATTGGGCAACATCAGCCGTGTTCTGGAAAGTGACCGCTTGCATTGCAGTTTGCGGGATTACTAATTCTTCCTTTAGTATCTCACATACACTTTTCAGAAAATGTAAGACTGACGGACTTCTAAAAGAGTTTTCTTGAGTAAGAGCTGCTCTTATCTTTTTGTCCAGTGAAGAGAGCAGAATTTCTTGTAAGGGTTTTAGGATTCGGGGCTTTGCATACGTTTCAGTGTAACTTAGTATCCAGACTTTCGTATATTCCTCATGGTTTCCCATATAGTCCACATATTTCTGGAAGGAGGTTTTTTCCAGGAGCTCCTTCAATAAAAAAACTTGAAAGAATGTTCTACTGCTGAATTTCTTGCTGTCTGAACTTACTATGCCATCCACTATTTTCTGCCCAAGATGGCGGAAAACATGATCCATCATTGCTGGTTTTAGACATTGCTCACAGAATTCTTTGGCTTTAGTCTGACAAATATTCTTCTCTTGAAATATGCTGATAAATGTTTCTAAATATCCAGGCTTTATTTTCTCCACACACCGTTTTGGATCGTTCTCTCTAATGAATTTATCATGCATCCTCTGAAACTCTCTGGAAGCTTTTCCAAGAATGTGAATCTTGATATCCACTTCAAACCATGTGGACAAATGAAGATTTTTGGACTGCTTAGAAATCTCTGATGTAATCATATGAAGTAATTCCAGGCAGTAGTTGTCACTATAGTCCTCTCCAGTTTCCACCTTCTCTCTGATATATTTTTTACAGTTATCTATAAGAGAACGAGCAAAACCATTTATTTTGTCAAAATGCTCATTTCCGGACCTAAATGTATCTTTCAGTTTTGTAAACCAACCCTTCTCAGTATATTTCTCATCCATCTTGAAATCAGTCTGTGTGATATTTGCCAAGTCCTTCACACCCAGCAAGTGTTGATTTACAGCTGATCCTTTATTGCTCATGTCATTCATTAGCTGCTGGAACATAGATCTACTGACTATGCATGTTTTTAATTCCTTTATCTGTAGATCTGTCAGTGTTTTCTTCCACACCTCCTCAAATTCTTTCTTTAACTCTTTATTGTTCGGCTTTTTTACCATTTGTCTGCACCTCTTGAGGAGATCCGCGATTTTGTCTTCAATCAATTTCTGGGTATTATTCTGCATATTCTGAATCTTGAATTTCCCTTTCTGAATTGAAGCAGCTTCATCCAACTTCAAAAGAGAAACATTTTTTAGTTGGTTCTTCAGAGATGTTGTGCTCAGAATGAAGTCTTGTTTGTATCGTTCTATTAGATGAACATTTTCATTTTTATTGTTAAAGTAGTTTTCCAGCAATTTCAATACTTTACTTTCTTTACTAATCAACAAATTGTGGAGTTCATTGCTAAATTCCAAACACAGTTCATCACTTAGACTCTCTGCAGTCTGATTCTTAATGTTTGTCTCTGTACGGATCAGCCAATCATGGACAGCTTTTCGGAACTCCCATTCCCACTGTGAGTATTGTATAGACAGTTTATTATAAGCTTCTGCCACCAGACTGTTCCTGAAATTGAAGATGAATTTCTCATGTTTCACAGCGTTCCATAAACTTTCTATCCATGTTTTAAATTCAGGAATAGTTAAAGGCCTGTGCAGAGATTCTTTGCTTGTCATTAATTCTAATAAATACTTTTTCAACTCAGACACATGTTCACTGTACCCAGAATTTACTGGAGCCATTGGTGGGACCCCAAGCCAGAGCCCAGGAATGTACCAGTTGTCTTTCTCCAGATTGTAATCCATCACTTCACTGAAAGTTTTGATTTCACTTTTCTTTTCCATCTCTGCAGCTACTTTTGTCATTTCATTCAGCTGTTCCAGAAGTCTCTTCCTGTCTCTCATGTTCTTGTCATGAGCGGACACATCACTCACATTCTGATGTACGAACTGGCAGTTGGGTCTCTTTCCTATTTCTTTCATTCTAAGAAAAGCATGGACCACAATCTGTAAAATATCCTTCATTTCTGTTGTGTTTTCCATGGCCATATTGATGATGGTGATATCACTCAACCCAACCACTAGTGTGGCCAGTTCATTGTCATGTTCATAACTGCCCTCCAAGGAAGCCAACTCTGGAGCTTTCAGCCCCTCAGTGTCAATCACCAGGATGAAGTCACAGCCCAGCTCCTCCTGGAAGTTCTCTTTCACATTAAGAAGAGTCATGAAGGCTCCCCGTGTGCATCTTCCACTGGCCACCGGGAACTGCAGACCAAACATGGTGTTGAGAAGAGTGGATTTCCCCGTACTCTGCACTCCCAGCACAGTGATTACTCTTATTCTGCATTTTCTCCTGGTTTTTGTGTGCAGCTCATTTAGAACATCAGTTATCCACCGTAGGGGAATGTTGGAGGCATCTCCATCTATCAACTCCAATGGGAAACCATCCAACAAGAGATCAGCAGCAATTCCTGGCAGTCTAATAAATCGTCTTTTTCTTTTACCTATTTTTTTTTCTTTATACATGTAACATTCAGCTTCATAAAACTGTCCCATCTCACGTAGGAAATGTTCAATTCCTAAAGAACTGTCAGTGATTTTCTGGTCTATCTGTTTGAGTTCTTCCTTGTTACTTAAGTTTGTGCTACATTTTTCTTTGTATTCAGCTTGTAGATTAGAAAGACGGTCTCTAGCAATTGAATCAAGTTCAAATTTCATCCATTTCAGAAAATATTGTTTCTCAGTCTCAGATAAATGAGTGATTGCATCAATAAAGAGCTTTAAACCATGGGGCAGATCATGGTTATATTGTTCCTCATGTAGTGAAATGCGTTTATTTCTCAGTTCATCTTGATATTGTTGTGTGTCTTTACCACCTTGCCTTGTCATTCTGCAAAGTTCCTTTTCCACTTCAGATAACTGTCTCCAGAGATATCCCTGTAATATCATAGTGTTCTTTTTGTACTCAGACACATTTCTTATTTTTTCTGTAATTTTCCTAGCATGTTCCCTGGCCTTCTGACATTCAGGAACTCTCTCATCTATTTGGATGTCCAATCCATGAATTTCTTTGTCAAGGTCCCTCTTTTTCTTTTTTTTTGTATTACTCTTTGAGAAATTAATAATAATACTCTGTAGCTTTTTTACAAATGCTGCCTCATTTGCCATGCCTGTATGTATTATCACATTTGATTTTTTCAACTTTAGCACTGGCATTAATTTTTGAAGGGCCATCTTTGTCTGTGTACTTACAGTTTTCCCAGGACCGGGAGTAACAATGAAGTAATACTGGGTGTCAGTGGTTGGACAGGATGATAAAAGTCTGAATTCCCTCTCAGAAATATCCTCAATGAATATAAACACAGCTGATGAAATTCTTGTTAGAAACGTGAACTGGTCCCAGTTGCTCTCCAGGTCTCCCCGTAAGTTGGTCACTGTGATGGGCTCTGGAAAAACATCAGACTTACCACAGGGAAAATACCAGGATGCTTCTACCAATCCATCAGATATTTCCCTCTTAATGTTTCCCCCATCCATATTGTCATGTATGAAGAGGTTATGATGTAGCTGATCTGGATTAAGAACTTGGTTCAGGACTTTTGATTTTGATAATTTGCTTTTTCCAAATCTGACATAAGAGAAGATTGGCATGGAAGTATTCACCACATTTTCTTCTCTGAACCCTTTACTGTCCGCTAATGACTGAGGTCTCCACTTCTTCACAATGTCCCTCATTGCCCAAAGCATGAGGGTGCAGTGTGATCCGTCACCAGCAGGGAGCAGCAGAGGGACAGCAAACTGACACATGGACAATTTGGTTACAATCTCTTGTTGGAGAAAACTGTCTGAGCAATGCAGGAGGACACACAGGACATCTAGGGGGTGAATAGAGGCCGATGAATTATCAACTGAAACTAAAGAAGCATCAAATAGGTTGTCATCATCATCATCACCATTATCACATACATCAACACCAATAGACTGATCTTTCTCAAGAAGAATGTCTCTTGCAGTCCTATTTAAGGCCATGAGTTTCCTTAAGTAGTTCCAGGGAAGATCCTCTACAGTTTGCGGTGGTTTGTCATTCACATTCTCTAAGCCAATACTCAGGATATCCCTCAGAGTCAGTTTTGTAGTCAGATATGGTTTCATGTTAATTTTTTCTGCAAACTGATGGAAGGTAGTTTTTCTGGTATGAAGTTCTGTAAGAAAAAGCATTTTTATTTTATTATATGTTTCTATATTACCAGTCAGTCTATTTGCAAAATGTTTATCAACTGGAAGTGATTGTAGCCATATTAGTGCACTTGCGACAGAAACAAGTGAGTACTGTCTATTAAGGATGAGCCCGATCTTCCAGTCGAACATAAGTTCGACTCGAACATCGGGTGTTCGCCTGTTTTCCCGAATAGCGAACAATTTGCGGTGTCCGCGGCAAATTCGAAAGCCACGGAACACCCTTTAAAAGTCTATGGGAGAAATTGAATGTGCGAATTTTAAAGGCTAATATGCAAGTTATTGTCATAAAAAGTGTTTGGGGACTCGGGTCCTGCCCCAGGGGACATGTATCAATGCAAAAAAAAGTTTTAAAAACTGATGTTTTTTCGGGAGCAGTGATTTTAATAATGCTTAAAGTGAAACAATAAAAATTAAATATTCCTTAAAATTTCGTACCTGGGGCGTGTCTATAGTATGCCTGTAAAGTAGCGCATGTTTCCCGTGTTTAGAACAGTCCCTGCAATAAAATGACATTTCTAAAGGAAAAAAATAATTTACAACTACTCGGCTATAATGAATTGTCGGGTCCTGCAATACAGATAAAAGTAATTGAAAAAAACGGCATGGGTTCCCCCCCAGTCCATTACCAGGCCCTTTGGATCTGGTATAAATATTAAGGGGAACCCCAAACCAAAATTAAAAAAAAATGCGTGGGGGTCCCCCAAATTCCATACCAGGCCCTTCTGGTCTGGTATGGATATTAAGGGGAACCCTGCGCCAATTAAAAAAAAAACACAGCATAGGGGTCCCCCTCAAAATCCATACCAGACTGTTCAGGTCTGGTATGGATTTTAAGGGAAACCCCGCTCCAAAATAAAAAAATAATGGTGTAGGGGTCCCCCCAAAAATCCATACCAGACCCATATCCGAGCACGCAACCTGGCAGGCCGCAGGAAAAAGAGGGGGGATGAGAGAGCGCACCCCCTCCTGAACCGTACCAGGCCACATGCCCTCAATATTGGGCGGATGCTTTGGGGGTCTGTGACCCCCAAAGCACCTTGTCCCCATATTGATGGGTCCAAGGCCTCATCCCCACAACCCTTGCCCGGTGATTGCGAGGGTCTGCGGGCGGATGGCTTATCGGAATCTGGAAGCCCCCTTTAACAAGGGGACCCCCAGATCCCACCCCCCATGTGAATTGGTAACGGGGTACATTGTACCGCTACCATTTTACCCAAAAAAATGTAAAAAACACAAGAGCCAGCTTGGGACAAGTCCTTTTATTAAAAATAAATATAAAAATTCCAGCAATGTAAATCCATTCTCGAGTTCCGGAACAAAAAAAAAAGCGCCACACTAGCTCTGCCTCCATGGGCAGCTCTCGCCGAGTGTCTACCGCTGTGACAGCTGTTATATAGCTGAGGGCGGGGCCAGCAGGTTACGTGTGCGCGTGACCCCACCCCCTCTGACGCCATGGGAAAACGCTGGGGGTTAACCAGCGACGTGTGTGGGTGACCCCGCTCCCCTGTGATGCCACGGGAAACCCCAGTGGCGTCACAGGGGGGTGGGGTCACCTGCACATATAACCGGGTGGCCCCGCCCTCAGCTATATAACAGCTGTCACAGCAGTAGACGTGTCACTCGGCGGGAGCTGGCCATGGAGGCAGAGATAGTGCGGCGCTTTTTTTTTTTCTCGTTCCGGAACTCGAGAATGGAATTACATCGCTGGAATATTTATATATATATTTTTAATAAATAAAGGACTTTTCCCAAGCTGGCTCTTGTGTTTTTTACCATTTTTGACACTTTTTTTGTGAAATGGTAGGGGTACAATGTACCCCGTTACCAATTCAAATAGAGGGGCTGGGATCTGGGGTTCCCCTTCCAGATTCCGATAAGCCCCCTCGCCCGCAGACCCCCACAACCACCGGGCAAGGGTTGTGGGGATGAGGCCTGTGACAGTGGGGTCACTTTGGACACAGGGTGAATAAAAGAAACCCCCGATATGGTCTGTGATAGCCATATTCAAGGCTGTATATACATTGTATATAGATTGGATGTATACTGTATGTGGGGGTTAAGTATCATTGCTGTGAGGAATTAAGTTGTTTTGCATTTCTATTGTTCATTTAAGTCTGTCCTTGTGTGTATTGTAAAGTGCCAGACAGACTGGCTGCCAACCCTTTGTGAAAAGATGTGTATTGGAGATCGTATATTCTATTGTGTTGGGATCTTTTGAAGCCTAGCAGACGTCAGGATGAGGTGTTGAGTCTTGGGATGTGTGGGTGGAGCTGGGCCCTTGTTCATGTTAAATCATGTGCCTTGAATTGTGTATAAAGTTACAATGTTTCTCAATAATAAATTCATTCCTACTACAGAAGAGACAGAGTGTGTCTCGTCTTCTTCCAGAGGGGTCGGCTCCTATAGGAAAGGGTCGTTTAGCTGTGGATATTGGTAGCGAGTGGATGTGTGTCTAGGAGAGGGAACATCGTAAACGGCGTTAAATCCCCTGGATATTGGGGTGCCGTTACAAGGCCCTTGTCCCCTTCAACATGGGGACATGGTGCTTTGGACCCCAAAGCATCCTCCCCATGTTGAAGGAATGTGGCCTGGTACAATTCAGGAGGGGGGCGCTCTCTTGTCCCCCCTTTTTTTCTGCGGCCTGCCAGGTTGCGTGCTCGGATAAGGGTCTGGTATGGATTTTTGGGGGGACCCCCACAGCATTTTTTTTTTTATTTTGGCGCGGGGTTCCACTTAAAATCCATACCAGACCTGAAGGGTCTGGTATGGATTTGGAGGGGGACCCCTACGCCATTGAAAAAAAATGGTGCAGGGTTCCCCTTAATATCCATACCAGACCTGAAGGGCCTGGTATAGAATTTGGGGGGACCCCCACGCAATTGTTTGGTTCGGGGTTCCCCTTAATATTCATACCAGACCCAAAGGGCCTAGTAATGGACTGGGGGGGGGACCCATGCCGTTTTTTTCGATGACTTTTATCTGTATTGCGGGACCCGACAATTCATTATAGCCGCGAGTAGTTTTAAATTACTTTTTTTCCTTTAGAAATGTCATTTGGCTGCAGGGACTGTTCTAAACACGGGGAAAAATTTGCCACTTTACAGGCATACTATAGACACCCCCCGGGTCCCCAAACACTTTTTATGACAATAACTTGCATATATAGCACTTTTGATTTTTCATGTTCATGTCCCATAGACTTTAACGGTGTTCGCGTGATCAAACACATTTTTTGCCTGTTCGCAAGTTCTGGTGCGAACTGAACCGGGGGGGGGGGGGGGTTCAGCTCATCCTTACTGTCCATGATACTTTTGTATTTGCACTAACATCCAAATGTTCAGGACAAGCTTTTTGTGTGTACCCCCTTCTTCAAGGTCCAAGCAGAATTAGATCACAAAGTTTTTAATATTTGCAAACAAAATGAAGGTTTCCTATTTTGAATAATACGCTGTCAGGTTAGTAAAACAGCGGTATCAGAACCGATTCAATCCTACAGTTTGTAGTGTACATAGATTTCCAAAACAATGGGATAAAGGAATATTCCTGAATTTTGTTATATCTCCTGGCTACTGTGAAATTGTGTGAATGCATGAATGCAGAGTATGTTATCTCAGCAGAGCATGTTTTCTCAGCTTGCAGAGCTTGGATTCATGGAATAAGTTTACCAAAAAATGTAAATATTGCAGAATATACATCCTCATGCTACATAACTAAGCTCCATTCCATGCTGAATAAGCTAAAGTGTTAATGTATCTTAAATAGAAAACTATCTTTAGATAGATTTTTTTACTCCAAATGCATTTTATTCAAATAAATTTGATTAAAAAAAAAATCTATTTAAATAAAACACATCTAATTTAAATCCAACAAATTGGATTTTTTTTATTTTGTTTAAAAAAAATCATTTATTTTCATCCACCCTGGTTACGGGTAGGGCAGAGAATGATAGAGGTGGCAGTGGGGAAGTTAAAGTGGTTGTAAAGACTCAAGGTTTTTTACGTTCTGTGTGCAGCAGCCACCCCTAATACTTACCTGAGCCCCACCTCGACCCAGCATTGTGCACAAGAACCTCTTCTCTCCTGGGTCTCTCCCTCCTCATTGGCTGAGACAGCAGTGGTAGCCATTGGCTTCCACTAATGTCAATGAAAGCCAGTGAGCTACTAAGGAGAGAGCAGGGGACGGGGCCAAGCCTATCTCTATGTGTGAATGGACACACAGAGCAGCAGCTCGGGCGTGAGGCTGCTTGGTTGCCCCATAGCAAGCTGTTTTATCAGCCTTCCACTCAGCATAAGGGAGGGGCCAGGAGCACCGGTGGTGGACCCGAGAAGAGCAGGTACAGGGCTGCTCTGTGCAAAACCACTGCACAGAGCAGGTAAGAATTAGAATAAAATGAACAGAGTGAAGCTGTTAGTGGCTGTCAGGAACCATGAATCAGACTGAGACAGAAGTGCAGTAAAAATCACACGATTTAATAAAATGGTAAAATGGTATAAACAGAGCAAACGTAGTTAAAACATAGCCAGAGTTCGATAACCAGGACGGGTAGTCAGAACAAGCCAGAGAAATAGAAGTCCAGAGATCAGCAAAGTCAGGTGCAGCAAACAGGATCAAGGAACCAGAAGGGAAGTCAGCCAAGCAAAAGTCTTTCACAGGAAAGCACAGCAGAGAGAGTCCGGATATGTTGACCAAGGCAAAGGCACAGAAGATCTGATCCAAGGAGTTTATATAACCAGCAGTTCTAGCTGACGAACAGGAAATGAAGACCAGGTGAGTCACTGTGGAAGGAAGAGTCTTTGGCAATTAACCGACAGCTGAGCACAGAGCTCTGAGAAGGAAAGGCTGAGTCTAGCCCTGACAGTGGCAGAGCAAGATCTAATCATGATAGTTGTGGATGCAGGGAAAGCAGTTCAGAAGGTGACCATGGTCAAGGAGCAGGGAGTAGGACCCGATCATGGTGGGGTGAGTGAGAGCAGGAGCTGGTTATAGAAAGGAGGGGGAAGTAAAGCTGGAGCTGACTGTTTTCCAGGGGGATTACCAATACCAACAATGGTGGGGTTGAGGCAGGGAGTAAGCAGTAGTTGGCCCTTCACATCAGCAATAATCAGGCCGCAGCAGGCTTCAGTTTTACAAGTCTCAGGTAGGTGGCAAGAAGAGTATTTTTAAAGGCTTAAATACCCTCCCGGCCACTCCTGGGATCATTAGTGTTTGTTGAAAACCAGGAAAAATCAGGACTGAACTGTAAGAAGAGTCACAAGGAAATCCTGGACTGTAGCAGAGCAGAGAGGGCTGGGACAATATCTGGACAGAGCTGTAACAAGCGAGTGAAGTGGAAAGTTAGGACTGAACTATAAGAAGGGGAACAAGGAAATTCTGGGCTGTAGAAGTGCAGAGAGAGCAGGAATAAGGGTGGATACGGGGAATGTCTGGACAGATAAATTAAGGAGCACTGGGGGTGATGAGGGCTCTGTATCTGGATGCTGCATGATGGAAAGGCCCTTTGTGGCCTCCAGACATTACTTTTTATTGGTGACATGTCTTTTTGCTTGACCATTGTGGGCTCATGATATCTTGGACTGTAGATGGCTGTAGCACACTGTGGGACAATGGTGCTTTGGAGGGGTCTGAGGGACACTTTGGGCTCTAAAGAAAGCTGCAGAGCTCTGGAGGGGGCTAGGGGCACTATAGGGGGCTGTGAACTCTGCAGGGGCAATGTGAGGATTAGGAGAGATTTGGAGGGGATGTGGGAATGGATGCACTGAAGAGGGATAAGGGGCACTGCAATCTAAGGGGAATCTGAACACACACACATTTTGTTAATGCAAATTATGTGCATATAATTCACACAAACCTCTTTTTGGGTGGTTCATGCACACAAGTAATGTAATGTATGCACTTTTTATTTTTAAACTTTTTAACAGATACGTTAAGGGAACCTGTTTGTTGGGTGAGCAAAGGTGTTAAATTAACTAGCAACACAAGTCTATAGTGACATTTTAACTTGTACTTGTACATTTCCTCTGAGTCACTGGGGTTTAACCATAAGGGCTCACTCACACTGCAGCTCAAAGAAGCGCAAAGAAGCGGCTCCTACAGGCTTTTGAGCTTTTTTGAGCTCTTATTTTTTTCTGCCTGGAAACTCTCCTCTATGTTAGCCAATGTGTCCAGGCAGGAAAAAACCCACCAAACTTGAGTTTTTGAGAGGAGCCTTTGAGCAGAAAAGACACCCAAGTGCCCAAAAACTTGCAGAAAAGTGCAAATGAGCATGAAAAAGCTCAAAGAAGCTTGAAAACACACAAACAAAAATAGGAAAAATTAACGGAGGGGAAGGTTTGTGGAAAAAAATGCTTATGCTCAAAAAAAGCTCTAAGAAGCTTAATAAAAATATGCATAAGAACATCATGGCGGAACTACGGAGATTCCATTCTCTTTCCAATCTTAATATCAACTATAGTAAGTCAGAGATCCTCCCCCTTGCTATTCCTCCTACGATGCGCTTCCAACTACAAGCCTCATTCTCCTTCACCTGGTGCTGCTCCTCGTTAAAGTACTTGGGCATTTACCTCCCAGCTGCATTCGCACAACTATATACGTGTAACTATGCCCCTTTACTCACCACGATAAAAGCTGATCTTTCGCAATGAGATCATACCACCTTCTCATGGATGGCCCGAGTCAGTATCTTGAAAATGAATGTACTACCGAGAATTCTCTTCTACCTTCAGATGCTGCCTATAGCACTGCCCAGGTCTTTCTTCTCAGCCTTCAACAGCCTATTCCTGAAATTTATATGGCAGGGTTGTACACCCCGTCTGGCCCTCTGCACACTGCAACGTCCTAAGAGGCTTGGGGGGATGGGGGTCCCTTCCATACAATGGTACTATGAAGCGGTTGCTCTGCAAAGGATTTTGGACTGGCAATATCATACTACCATACTATTCTTGGGTTCCCCTTGAGAAATTTTTCGCCCGACGTAACTTGTCTCACGCTCCATGGCTCCCTCGGGATCACCGTGGCCTTTCGGACTTTGTGTCGCCGGTCTCTGTCCACGAGCGGAGGTTATGGGATACACTAAATGCACAGGGGCTGCTGTCACAGCCTGTGTCCCCGCTTGCACCTCTTGGGGGCTTCCCCTGGTTCATCCCAGGGGAACACCTCTCCTACTTCCGCATGTGGGCAAGGGACGGTGGGATGCGAGGGGGGGGAGGTTTGTGCATGAGCTAGGCCTAGTCTCCTTGGACTGGCTACATTCCCAATTTGGCTGCTTCCCGATGTACCAATGGCGCTATAGATAAGTACATCACTTTATCCGCAGTTTGCCTCACCCCGTCCGACCTCCGTCTTCCATGACCGCGTTTGAAAGGCTATGTAAGTCTACAGACCCCACTCCTCACTCTATTTCCGTGCTCTACGAGATGTTTCAGTCTGCGGAGTCCCAGAGTAAGCCAATATACATATGAGAATGGGAGAGGGACCTGCAGCATACATTTACGGAGGCTGAATTGAGTCATCTATACCATCTTACTCACAAGAGCTCGGTGGATACTAAGATGGAAGAAAACGGCTTGACTCGCTGGTATAGGGTCCCGGCGGCTTTGGCTAAGATATATCCGACGGCTTCTGCTGCCTGTTGGAGGGGCTGTGGGCTTCGGGGCACCTTCCTGCATATTTGGTGGGAGTGCCCAAGTCTTCGACCCTTCTGGCAGGATGTCAGGGTCCAGATAAAAATTATTTTACATATACAGTAGATTTTCAGAATTCCCCACTGGAGTTCTTGCTTCACGTGCCATCCACTTCTCTCAGCCTTTACTGTAAATCGATTCTTCCACACCTCTTAAACGCTGCCCCGTGTCTGATTCCCATACATTGGAAGTCGGCCCATGTTCCGGGACGCCCCGAGTGGGTGCGTCTGATCAATTCTATTATGGCAGTGGAGGAGTGGATGGCAAAGTGCAGGGACAAGTATGATAAATTTTACCCTATATGGGCCACTTGGATACAATATATCTCTAATATGACGCAGACACCCCCAGGTATAAATTGATGAAGTCATATGAAGCTAGCTACTGATTGTACCAAAGGTTTCTTCGCTCTTGTAACCCCCCCCCCCCCCCCCTTGATCCCCTATGTGCCACCTGTACACTTATTGTTTTTGTCTTTGTCAATGTATGTTGTCTTGAAAATATAAAATAAATATTATACAAAAAAAAAAGAACATGCAAAAGAGCCCAAAAAATCCAAGCTTCTTCAAGCTGGAATCAAAGCTCAAATGCCTGTAGCAGCTTTTTTTCTTTTAACTGCGGTGTACATGAGTCCGACGCTATAAATTTCACACAAACCAATTATGATAGTTCTGAATTACACTTATTTAAGAATTAATTAAAGGTAACTCACCCTCCAAAAATGTAGGCACACAACGCAAGTCTGGAAACCTGGAAATCATGTTCTCAAGATGATCCATGAACTTCTCACAGGCCGGCTCTCCCTTCTGTAGAATGAGGTCTATGAGTCTCTCCGTTCTCCCTACATGTCCCTCAGTCCTGTACAGATCTATATATTCCTGTGGGGTTAGGATGCTGAGAGATCCCACTTCATCACACAAGCCGTCCACATTCTCTGCAAACACTTGTGTTAGTTTTCCTTTTAGATGCTTAATTGTCCCTGATGCCATCGTGGTGTAAGTCATGATGTCTGGATTTTAACACCTGAAAAAGGACATCATTTCATGTTTACATTAAAGTGAAAAATTATGATTTTGAGTAAATTTAATTGTAACCAGTTCCTGCCTGCCTATAGGACATTTACTGTGGGCGGGCGGCATGGGCAAGCTGCATCATAGACATGTACGTCATCCAGCCTGTTCCGGGTTAGGGGGGCACATGTGCACGCCCCCTGCTAACCTGCACTGTCACTGGCTACTGCCGGATTGTGTCAGTAGGTCCCGGTCAATAATTTATGGTTGAGACCTGCTGATCAGCTGTAGCCAATCACAGCACAGAGTTCCGTTATCAGCAATCTGACTGTTTCTAACAAGGCAAAGCAGGGAGAAAAAACAGCCAGATCTGTTATTAAAAGCAGCACACATTACATTTGTTAGGCACACCGTTAGCCCCTTGATGTTAGACCCAGTGTCTTTAATACAGTGTACAGTATTATATCTGATTACTGTATTAGTGGTAGGTCAGTGCATGTGTCAGGTAGGTCAGTGTAATGGTCAGGTAGGTGGGTGCATGTGTCAGGTAGGTCAGTGTATGTTGCACAGTGCATTCTGAGCACAATGCATTCCTGAACCCTGCATTCTGAGCGAATCTGGCAGAATCGTAAGTTTTTGGCCTCTTAAGGCTCATTCAGAGAGGGATGATCAGTCCCATCCTCTGTACAGAGCTGCTGGTAGGTTTAATTCTGTGTTGGCACTTTGAAAGAAATAAGTTGGTTTTGCGTCGTAGTTTGGGCACTCGGGTTAAAAAAGGTTCGCCATCACTGGCCTAGTCAGTCTTCAGACCTTAATCCTATAGAAAATCTATGGAGGGAGCTGAAACTTTGAGTTGCCAAGAGACATCCAAGAAACCTTATGGATTTAGAGAAGATCTGTAAAGAAGAGTGGACCAAAATCCCTCCTGAGTTGTGTACAAACCTGGTGACCAACTACAAGAAACGTCTGACCTCTGTGCTCGCCAACAAGGGTTTCTCCACTTTAGCCCCATACACACGGTCGGACTTTTGGCCACCAAACTTCATTTTGAGCAAATTGGACCAACAATCCGACCGTGTGTACGCTCCATCGGACAAACTTTTTTTGCTTTTTTCTTGTTTTCATCAGACAAAAGTTGGGTCTGCAAACGGACAAACTTTTGCCCAACAAAAGTCCGATGGAGCAAAGTCCGACCGTGTGTACAGAAAACCATCTGACTTTTGTCCGAGGGACAAAACAACTAATGTTAAAATCAAACAACAATAGCAGAAGTTGACCAAAGGGTGGCGGTAAAGAGCAGAAAAGAGCAGAAAAACCACGTGATGTTGCAAAAAGTTTTGGGAAAGTTTGCAGAAAAGTCCTGTGGTGTGTATGCTATGGGTGTTCCCGACCAACTCCGTTCGGACAAAAAACCACGGAAAAGTCCGATGGAAGTCCGAACGTGTGTATGGGGCTTAAGTCATGTTTTGCTTGGGGATCAAATACTTATTTCACTCACTGAACTGCAACCTAATTTATAGCATTTGTTTTATGTGTTTTTTCTGGATTTTTGGATAATATTCTGTCTCTATCCTTTAAAATACACCTATGATAAAAAATTATAGACCCTTCATTTCTTTGTAAGTGGACAAACTTATAAAATCTGCAGGGGATCAAATAATTATTTTCCCCACTGTAATAGCTGAGAGCAGCTTTATCATTACAAAAATTACTTTTCATTGTGAAAAACAAATGATTGATAAGAAATATATACAGTACAGAGTAATTGGCTGTACACTCCTGTGGCCAGAATGCATTTAAAGTGCATTTGAAGCACTCGACACGCGCTTTACTTGGTAGAGCATTTTAGTGCGTTCCCTGTATTTGCATTGTGGAAAAATGCAGCATGCTCTACTTTTTTAACTGCACTGAACTGCACTGCAATGATGTAAACTATGCCCATAGGATTACCTTGATTTTGGACTGCCTATGCAGTTGGAGTGCACTTCAAAATGCATCTAACTACAGCCAACTGTTTTCTGTGTGAAAGGGCCCTAAATGTAATTCTTGAAAAATGTCAGTTTTGCTGCTGCAGCTTCTATACATGGTACAGATGTGCCACTTTATAGGCAGACTAAGGGGACCCCCAGGCACTATATTTAAAATATTTTTTCATTTTTATTGTTTCACATTAAAGGAACACTAAAGGAAAAAAAAATTTTTGTAAAATAACAAACATGTTATACTTACCTCCACTGTGCAGCACGTTTTGCACAGAGTGGCCCCGATCCTGGTCTTCTGGGGTCCCTCGGCGGCTGTCTCGGGTCCCCCCCTCGGGTCCCCCCCGCAGGAACTATCCACCTTCATGCAAGCTCTCTCGCATGGTGGTAAGTTCTTGCAGGCGCACTCCCGTGATACAGCCGGCGGCTATAGCCGCTCACTGTATCACTCGGCCCCGCCCCCCCGCGCTCCGCGTCAATGGATGTGATTGACAGCAGTGCGAGCCAATAGCTGCACTGTTTTTAATCAACCAATGAATGAGCCAGAGGCCCGGCCGAGAAGCCAGCACGTTTATGCCGCGGGACTTTCGAGGGGTCAGATAAGTAAACGGGGGCTCGGGAGGGGGGGGGCGCGCATTAAGGTGAAAAAACTTGTACCTTTACAACCCCTTTAAGCCTTATTAAAATCACTGCTCTTTTAAAAACTATAAAAAAAATTGCATTGATATGTGTTCCTCAGGGCAGTGACCGGGCCCCTATACCCTTTTTATGGCAATAACTTGCATATAAGCTTTCAAAATGGGGACTTTTGATTTTTCATGTCTGGGTCCCATAGACTTTAATAGAGTTCGCGGCTCGGAGCCATACTTTTTCCCTGTTTGGGAGCTCTGGTGTGAACCGAACTGAGGGGTGTTCAGCCAATTACTACTTTCTTTACACACACATACAGGAGTGGTGGGGAAAATTGCATGTGATTTGGACAGGAATTACACCGCATTCCTGTTTAACCACTTCAGCCCCGGAATGACCAGGCCATTTTCTGCAATACGGCACTGCGTTACTTTAACTGACATTTGCACGGGCGTGCGACGCTGTACCCAAATAAAATCTATGTCCTTTTTTTCCCCACAAATAGAGCTTTCTTTTGGTGGTATTTGACCACCTCTGCAGTTTTTATTTTTTTGCTGTAAACAAAGAAAGAGCGACATCTCCAATACAAACTGGCAATATGGCTGCTGTGATCCCACTTTTTATGGAAAAGATGTTTGCCTCTTCTGAAACGGCCGTGTACAGCATTATAGATTGTTCCTTATTTCTGGTCGCTAACCTGCAAAGCTTTCAACCAGAAGTTACCGAATCTCAGGGAATCCCCACAAACCCATTGTAGTGCAAAGCTGAACCTCGTCCTTATCAATCATTATTGGCTTGGCAGCTCCTAACGGGCAAATAGCAGCAGCTGGGGGCTGTGGGAGCAAAACTTTCCGTTCCCTGTGACCCGGTTCACACTGGGGCGGCACGACTTGTGCCACGACTCTGCCGGGCGATCTCCACATGACTTCAGAGGTGACTTGCAAAATGACTTCTGCATTGAAGTCAATGGAAGTCGCCCTGAAGTCATCCCAAAGTAGTACAGGAACCTTTTTCTAAGTCGGAGCGACTTGAGTCGCTCCTATTAGAAGGGTTCCATTGTACAGAACGGGACGCGACTTGTCAGGCGGCTGAGTCGCCTGACGAGTCGCCCCTGTGTGAACCGGCTGTAGGGCATTGTAGGAAAACTATAATTACACTATAACAATAACTAATCCCATTCCTGAGATGAATACGTAGACTGAAATCCCAATAATGAAATCTATATGATAACAGAATTATTACTTACCTCTGTAGAAGTGACACAGCTCAGCTGCTGTACAGATAGTTTCATTTCTTCCTCTGAGCGTTGTATGCATGGGAGTCGTTTAACTTTCTCTCCTGCTCTACAGGTATTGTCAAGGAAATTCCTTTTACCTTTGTAACATCCAATTACAATGAACATGCCATTGTGTGCTTAGAGCGATCCCTCCTACTCAGTGACATTGTACAAGAAGAGAAGTACTCAGGGCTACTTCAGACAACAAAAAGTCCAGATGCATGTCTGTATGTGCCTTTTTGATGCGTTACGGTGCGTTATTTTCTTCCTCTCATAGCGGAGTTCCATCCACTTTTGAGAGGTGGTCTTAAAATGAAAGACCACTCCTCCACCCCTCTTTTTGGATATGTAAATTATTTTTTTTTCTTTAGTACCTTTTTTTGAAGTACAGCCTGTACTTCTGTTCCATCCTGGCCGTGGCGCAGGACATCGTGTCCTCTTGTGTGGCGAGCCCCCCCACTGTCTTCTGGGACCTGTGTGTGTCCCAGAACAGTGTTTCTCAACTCCAGCCCTCAAGGCGCACCAACAGGTCATGTTTTCAGGATTTCCATTATTTTGCACAGGTGATTTGATCAGTTTCATTGCCTAAGTAATTACCACAGCTGTTTTATCTAAGGGAAATCTTGAAAACATGACCTGTTGGTGCGCCTTGAGGACTGGAGTTGAGAAACACTGTCCCAGAAGACAAGCTTGCCATTCACAAAGCGCAGCACGGCTCGCGCATGCGCTGTAGGATCGGGTGCAGGCGTCACCATTCCAACTTAGGAAAACCGGCAGTGGAGCCTTGTGGCTTCCCTGCCGGTTTCCCTTAGTTGGAATGGTGATGCCTGCACCCGATCCGATGGACGGATCGGCCTCAGGGGGGGGCGACATTGTGGGCTCCCTGGACAGGCAAGTGTCCTTATTAAAAGTCAGCAGCTACAGTGTTTGTAGTTGCTGATTTAAAGAAAAAAAATTGTGGCTGGAACTCCGCTTTAAGGCTCAGTTCACCTGTAAAAGACGCATTTGCATTTTTGCGGTTACATTTTTTTTATATCAATAGATTTTTTGTCAAGTTTCAAAATAATAAATGTAGCGCCCTACCCCAATGGTGGGGACGCTATTACTAAATTTAAGGGTGTCTGAGACAATAGTTGGGCTCAGGCTGTCAATTCGCAAAATTGCCTCTGTTCTAGTTGTGGTTTGCCCGATAGCAGTTTCCCTTATTGCCTGTAGGTGGTGTTACCACCTCAGGCACCTGTTGGAACACGGGCAAACCATGGTGCATTGAGTGGCCCTTCTCTGCAACGGTGCAGTGGGAGTGGTCGACCCGCTGTGCCTGCTGGGAGGGGATACTTAAGGGGCAGACGCCATTGTTCGGGGTCTTCGCCTCGTGGCCCTCCGGGCGCGAGGTATGTTGTGTGTGGTTCCGGTCTCGGGGCCATGTTGGCCCGAGGCTGCATCGCTATCTAGTAGGCCCAGCTAGTCTGGCTGGGGCCTACATTCGGAGAGGGGATCCCAAGCTGTCCGTCCAAATGGGGAGGAAGCTGTCTGTCAGGAAAGGTTCCATCCGCTGGTAATATCTATCATTTGGCGTGCAGTACTGAGGTCCACCAGCAGGTGTCTCCTGGCAGTTTTGAACTGTCAAGCCTCGTACACACGGCCGAGTTTCTCCTCGTAAAAAACACGTCGTTTTTTTCGACGAGATTCTTGTTAACCTTGACGAGTTTCTCGCCAAGCTTTCCATGCGTACACACTGACAAATCCCAATTTCCTCGTTGTTCTCCGCGGTCACGTCCAGCACGTACGACGGCACTATAAAGGGGAAGATCGATTTCCCTGGCGCCACCCCTTGGGCTGCTTTTGCTGATCTCGTGTTAACGCGTGTGAAGTAAAAGTTTGGGAAGAGACGATTCGCGCTTTTCAGTCTTCGTGCTTTCAGTTCGTTACAGCGTGACGAATGTGCTATCTCCATTATGAAGGCTTGATTTAGCAGAAGATGCGCTCCCGTCTCATACTTGATTCTGAGCATGCGCGCTTTTGGAAAAGTCGTAAAAGCATACACACGAACCATTTTCTTGTCACAAAACAGGCCGACGAGAAACACGACGAGGAAATCTTGAATCCTGACGAGAAAATAGAGAGCAGGTTCTCTATTTTCTCGTCGAGATTCACGGCAGTTTTCTCGACGTAAAACCATACACACGAACGGTTTTCTCGACAATAAAGCTCTCGCGGCACTTTTCTTGCCGGTTTTGGACGAGAAACTCGGTCGTGTGTACGAGGCTTCAGGGAAACTTCTCCCTGCTGGTGTTATGTCATCCTTGGGCCGCAGTACTGGTGTCCACCAGCGGATGGATCCCGGCAGTGTGGAGCGGACAGCACCTTCTGCGCTCAGGTGTGACTTGAAGCCAATTACAAGCATTCCTATTCATACCCGGCAAGTACATACACACCTTGCCCTGGTATCTCTCTCCCTGACCTTAAACCTGCGATCCTGACTTTGAGCCTGCATCCTACCTGACCCGATCTGATCTGATCCCTATCCCTATCCCGAGCCCATCCTGTACCTGTCCCTCCTGTCTCCTGATTACCATGGACACCTGTCCTCCTGTTACCTGATCACTTTGGATCCCTGCTCTGCAGCCTATCCATCCGTCCCCTCCCTGTTCCTGTTGGTCTCCCGTCCTTACCCATCTTCTTATATCATCTTGTGTATGACCTTGGCCCGGCTTTTACTACGATTCTAGTATGATGTCTTGGGTGAGGCCTGGTAACTTTGTTGAGTAGGGATCCACTATACTACACGCCCTGCAGTTTGCCGGTTTGGCTTAAAGGCTCTTTTACTGCACGGTTGGAAGTTTGGGACTTTGAAATCCTGTGACAGAGGATTCCTGGACTATCCATTTGCTCAACTTTAAAAGGTCTGTGGCAGAGACTTTGTTCACTTTAAAAGGTCTGTGGCAGAGACCCACTTCATCTTGGGCAGTCTGTGGCAGAGACTGCCCTGTTGCTGGTTCGTGTGTCATCCCGGCTGCTAGGCCATGTGAGAGGGGACTATCCGGGTGACCAATACCCACTCTTACATTAAGAGTGGTGAATGACTTTGAACTGATTTTTGCAATTTGTGTTGAGTGCCTGAACCTTCCCCTGCTCTTCTCCTACCTTCTACTTTCTCTCAAAGTTCTCTCAAAGTTATACTGCAGAAGAAAATAAAGCCTGACTGTTGAAGGTTGTACATCTGTGTGGACATTGCATTTACTACAGACATTCCTACCCGGACAACGCAGCTGAAGAGGTAATGTGCAAAACCCAAAACTAACCAGCAGCAACTACGGGGTTAGTGCTACACATGGGGGCTCGTCTGGGATATTTGCCGTTGCCTCTGACAACCGGATTACTGTCTTTTTGCTTTTTGGAATGTTTTCCATTGAGAAAGTGTTGGACTGTGCTTTGAACGAGAGAAGAGGGGTTAAGGGGGTACAGATCACTGCTTTGCCAACTGCGTAGTTCGTGGGCGGGGCCGAAAAGAAGAGAGTCCGCGAGCTACGTGCGAAAAGACCCAGGATGTTCCCTATGCCCAACACTATGGACACTGCTCAGCTTGGAGCCCCGCTTATGGATACAGGGATCCGACTCAAACCCCGGGGCCGCTTCACGCTCTATACAAGTCGGGTTGTGGAGGCCCTGGGCATACTGTGCCCTGAATGCAATGGACTGGCCGTGCAGTTGCGCCCATTTGGTCGATGCCTATCCTGCGGGGAATTTCTCTTTGAGGTGGAACAACCCACCGTACCACCCCGGTGGACTGGATCACAGGCACTGTTACTCTTGAGGAGGCCGCCTTTGCCCCTGCGGTTCAGCCTGCGCGCACTGCAGTTGCTGCAGCAAGGGAACCCAGAGTAGATGTCGCCACCATTACGGAGCCACCAGCGGACCTCGCAGTGGACGCTGCCACTGTTTGTGCTTTCATCCCGCCTGCAAAACGGAAGGTGGGCTACGTTAAGGCCTCCTGCGGCCGCGGTCAAAGCCTACCTCAGTCCCTGCCGGGACCGGATCTCGTTAGCGGTGATGCCTCCGGGAAGTCCACAACAGGAACCGGTAAGGAGGCTGGGGGCAAAGTGACTGTAGCTACCCGCACCTATCTACCTGCCGAGGAGTGGGATTCCTCGTAATTGGACTCTTCCTCAGATATCAGGGATGACGAAGAGATTGAGACTTTGATTCAGGAGAGGGGATGGGACAATAGAAGATGTATCACCCTGATACACAGCCTCCAAGAGGGGTCGCCGATGAGCTCTGGGGACACCACACCCCGGGTGGAAACCCCTGTTGAAAAAAAGGAGACTGTACCTAATGAAGGACCCCGACCTCAATCTGCTACGTCTTTGGTCTGGAAGTCACCGGACTCCTATGTACTGCCCGGGATGGGAAACTCTGGGTCTTTGCCTAAGCTTGCCCGCCTACAGCAAATCTTGATGAAAAGGGTAGCTACTGAGTACGGCTTGGAGTTCCTGTATGTACCTAAAGAACTAATGATAGAAATCGAAGCTCGCCACGAGCAATGGTACGGGGAGGCCATCTGGGACTATCTGAAAGTACCCAAGCCGTTCAGGAACTTTGAGCACTCGTTTACCATGGCTGATCGGTTTAAGGGTTGCCGTTTGGACTGGAGTTAGGGCCGGCACATCCACGCTGATCGGGTTGTTCTCCGCAGGCCAGGAAGGGATGATGCAATATATTTCATCACCACTCTGGACAAGCAGGGGAAGTCTGTGACCCTGCCGGATCCTAGTTTTTATTTGTGACACTTTGAATAAGTAATCTGACTTTGTTGTTCTTGCCTCCTGATTCTTTTACAAGTGAAGAGCGCTCTGGATCAAGGTGACTTTGTTCTCCGCCATAAAAGATTTGTTGCTGAAGAAAAAAAAAAGACAGAGAACAGTTTCTTTTATCTCTGAAGGAAAGTTTTTTTTTTTTTTTCCTCTAACTGAACTTTGGGGTTCAGTCAGATAGAATAGGGTTGCTGAGAACGCCGTGTTCAACAATGGTTCTTTTGTATGCTTATGTTCCAGCCCCTGCTCAAAAAGGACATTATGATGCCTCTGACACTAGGTGGCAGTGGTTTGCCGAATTGGAGAAGACTTTTTATGCTGGAACACGGGCAAACCATGGTGCATTGAGTGGGAAGAGAAGATTACCCCTCCAGGTGAGTAAGTTTAGTTGATCTCTCAACAATCAGGAAACCGTGGGTGCTAGCAATGCACAAAGCAAACAGGAAACAAATGGTGAAAGATGGACAGCCGCACTCCAAAAATCCTTTCGGTTGCTTTTTATTGTAAAAATAGATGAACAAATGCACCACAGGTCACAGCAAGTCAGGGATCAACTGACGCGTTTCACACTATAGATATTAGTGCTTACTCATAGCTAACTAAACATAAAGAGACACTTCTAATATATACTACAACCAAAATAGTCACATGATCAAAACTGACCAACGACTAACACCTCACAATTAACTAGCTTAGGTAAACCAACCTGAAATACATTAAAATAAATGACATGAATGAATCACCTGAATACATATGTTTAAGTGAATACCAAAAAAGAAATCATCATATGCAGTGATGGATATACATGTAAATCACAACTAATGTGTGGGACACAGTACAATCTGTGAAGATGTCCACAAAAATAGTTGGATGTCTTTCCATTACTATATCGTTGTATAAAGTGGACTAGGCGATATAATGCCAAAAAGATAAAATTCAAAATAAATATGTGACTGCATATGTCTGCTTATCTGTATAGAAAAATGATTTGCAGGGCAAGTATGTGTATATGTGGGAAAGATTGATCAAAAAATGTGATGATTTTAACACAAAACATTGTGTGTATAGATGCTAGATAACTGAAGGATAGGGAGGGGGGGAAGGAACCCCTTCGTAATGTATAGGTGCAAAATAATAAATGTAACGTTGTCTGAGAAAAGCGTGTATACATATAATAATTTTTATATGTTTTATTTTTTGTTTATTATTTTTCATTTATTTGTTTTCTATTATTTATTCTCAATATATGTATTACAACGTATTGAATCGTGTAATAGTGTACATTGATTATTCGATGTAATTATAAAGTAAAACACCATACGGGAAGGATGAATATATCATTTTGGTGAACCCAAACAAAAGAAATAGGAAATTGTGTCAATATATGTGAATAATGGTATATATCGATCCCGTACAGACAATGTATGTGTAAAGATATGCATGCATGTGTGGAAAAAGAGAGAAAATATTGAATTTATAATTTTTTGGAGGATATAATGTGATAATGTCCCCATAAATGAGTGTAAATAAAACACTCAAATGAAAGTGTGTTATAGTGTAGTAAGTAAATAAAATCATATAAACTAATCTAATTCAAATATCTAAATGTATATCTATAGGGACTCATTTTTAATGAAAAAAATGTGTGTATCATGTATTGCAGCAAAATAGTATATGTATGGCTATAAGTAAAGGAGGTCTAGATAATTGTAAATGTCGTAGCATAGTCAATGTTGGTGAAGAAAACATCATATAAAAAATCAATCAATATGTCGACCGGTCTCCCTAAACGACGTCATAGCATATATGTGTGTGTGAGACACCACATATCCAATAGGGTGCCAAGCAATCAAACTGTAAAAAAAACGATGTATACATGCATAGGCTAGTCCAAAAATCGAGATATGAGTGTACCCACATCATGCGATACGGATTACTCAATCAGGCATATAAAAGTCCCACCCATGGATGTAAGTATCGGAGGAAATTCATATTTCGCTGAGTTGATTGATAATCACATTTTGATGTGTTCCGTAGTACATGAATTGTTTAGTATATAAAATTCTAAAACCCAAAAAACATAAAAACATGGAAATATACATTTGCATGCAAGCACCTAGAAAGAAGTGCATGGAAAATGACATCACATCATATTCTTCATAGTCAGTCTCATAACAAAGAATTGTATAACATAAATCACATGGTTGATATTTCAGCAATCTCGAATGGTTGGACTGTATAGTTCTTTCCATATCATAAACCAAAGCTATATTAGCTGTAAAAAAAGAGGGAAAGAAAACTATTGTAAACCTGGATTTGATTGACATATTTCTATATGTATAGTAGAACTATTTTGACCGACTTTATTCCACCAGGTGAAAAATATCGTATGTCTATTGTCTCAATGTGTGTGGTAATCTTAATTGATATTCACAAACATAAGGTGATATGTTTACACACCTGGCGGATAAAGCAGCGAACCATGGCAGAAATTTAGGTGTAAATTATGTTACACCCATGGTGAAGCCGACATAACCAGTCCATTCCAATCTAGATATGTGGCTTTCATATCTGAACGACAATAATCTTAATCTCAAATTTACAGGCAAACTCCAAACTACCTCTAAAGATTTCCTGGATGTTAAACTCAGCGGTATTGATGGCCGCATTGCCACCAGTCTGTACAGAAAGGATACCGCAGGAAATGTACTTCTCAGGGCAGACTCAGGGCATCCGATGCATACTATTAAGGGCATTCCCTTTGGTCAATTTTTCAGACTAATGCTGCGTACACACGACCGCTTTTCCCGACGAGAAAAACGGCATTTTTTCATTTCGCCGAGAAAAATGATCGTCTATGGGCTTTATGTCGTTTTTCTCGTCGAGAAAAACGGCATAAAAAACGACGAGAAAAATTAGATCATGTTCTAAATTTTCTCGTCGTTTTTTCCAGCATTTTTTTCCGCGGCAGTTTTCCCATAGGGAGACACTGCCGCGGAGCCCACAGACGGTCGTTTTTCTCGTCAAGAGAAAAAATGATGGGAAAAACGACCGTGTGTAGGGAACCAAGCGGTTCCCTCGTTTTTCCTGTCATTATTCACGGCGTTTTTTTAACCGCCGTGAATAATGATCGTGTGTACGCGGCATGAAGCGCCTTTGTTGCATACCGGATGAGTTTACAAAAGAAGCAATGAACATGTCAAATCGGTTCAAAAACAGAGGGTATCCCTCTAAGGTTATAAATAAAGCTTTAATCAAAGCTAACAGAATTCAATGATCAACGCTATTAGTGGATACCAATAAATACAATTCCAGGAAACAGCTATCAGGTTTTAACAACACACCTGTTTTTTATACATCATATAGCTCAGAGTTTAACAAGATAAGACAAATTGTAGTTAAATATTTACCTGTCCTATATAATGATGTAGCGTACCAAGAGGTTCTTTCTAAAGGAATAAAAAAGGTGTCCAGAAGAGCACCCACATTGGGAAGTAGACTTGCCCCTAGCTTATTCCTTACTAAACCTGTAGCCACCAATTGGCTTTCTTTTAAGGGAACTTTCAGATGTGGGGCGAAGGGATGCCAGTACTGTAAACACATCAGGACAGGACAGTCGATATACTCGTACACAACCAACAACAGTCACGAAATAGAACAGTTTATTAACTGCAATACTAAGTTCATAGTATACGTGATTAATTGTAATCTATGTAACGTACAGTATGTAGGCAGAACAATTAGGAGACTCAAGGATAGATTATATGACCACTTACATGATATAGAGAAAAATCATAATACAAAACGTGGCCAATCATTGGAACAATATTCACTGTAAGGACACCTCCAGTCTGTCTATCCAGGGAATTGAGAAGATTGTTGTTCCAATTAGGGGAGGAGATAGATTTAGAGGCTTGTGCAGACGTGAGGTTTTTTGGATATTCACTTTGAATACCAGAATTCCGAACGGGTTAAATTTTGAGTGGGATGTTTCCCATTATTATGACTAGACCTCGCGCCTGCACCTGCCCCCCCCCCCCTTTCAATAATCAAATACCTTACTCGCTCCGGCCGGTGTCCATTTGGCCACTTGTGGTTACCCCTGTTAAATAATTAAATATTTACATATTTTACTCGCTCCTGTTGGTGTCCATTTGACCATTCATGGTCAAATAAATTGTACATCCTACCTCTTCCTGTTGGTGTCCATTTGTATCACCCATGGTTAGGTCTACAGCATTACCTTTTGTCCATTTCTTTAAGGTCTTATTATCATCCATTTATTTTAGTTTGAATGTACCTTGGAATGGACTGGTTATGTCGGCTTCACCATGAGTGTAACATATTTTACACCTAAATTTCTGCCATGGTTCGCTGCTTTATCCGCCAGGTGTGTAAACATATCACCTTATGTTTGTGAATATCTATTAAGATTACCACACACATTGAGACAATAGACATACGATATTTTTCACCTGGCGGAATAAAGTCGGTCAAAATGGTCCTACTATACATATAGAAATATGTCAATCACATCCAGGTTTACAATAGTTTGCTTTCCCTCTTTCTTTTTTTTTTTACAGCTAATATAGCTTTGGTTTATGATATGGAAAGAACTATACAGTCCAACCATTCGAGATTGCTGAAATATCAACCACGTGATTTATGTTATACAATTCTTTGTTATGAGACTGCCTATGAAGTATATGATGTGATGTCATTTTCTATGCACTTCTTTCTAGGTGCTTGCATGCAAATGTATATTTCCATGTTTTTATGTTTTTTTGGGTTTTAGAATTTTATATACTAAACAATTAATGTACTACGGGACACATCAAAATGTGATTATCAATCATCTCAGCTAAATATGAATTTCCACCGATACATCCATGGGTGGGACTTTTATATGCCTGATTGAGTAATCCGTATCGCATGATGTGGGTACACTCATATCTCGATTTTTGGACTAGCCTATGCATGTATACATCGTTTTTTTTTACAGTTTGATTGCTTGGCACCCTATTGGATATGTGGTGTCTCACACACACATATATGCTATGACGTCGTTTAGGGAGACCGGTCGACATATTGATTGATTTTTTTGTATGATGTTTTCTTCACCAACATTGACTATGCTACGACATTTACAATTATCTAGACCTCCTTTACTTATAGCCATACATATACAATTTTGCTGCGATACATGATACACACATTTTTTTTATTAAAAATGAGTCCCTATAGATATACATTTAGATATTTGAATTAGATTAGTTTATATGATTTTATTTACTTACTACACTATAACACACTTTAATTTGAGTGTTTTATTTACACTCATTTATGGGGACATTATCACATTATATCCTCCAAAAAATTATAAATTCAATATTTTCTCTTTTTCCACACATGCATGCATATCTTTACACATACATTGTCTGTACGGGATCGATATATACCATTATTCACATATATTGACACAATTTCCTATTTTACCAAAATGATATATTCTTCCTTCCCGTATGGTGTTTTACTTTATAATTACATAGAATAACATAGAATGTACACTATTACACGCTTCAATACGTTGTAATACATATATTGAGAATAAATAATAGAAAACAGAAAAACAAAAAACAAAAAATAAAAATGATTATTACTATATGTATACACGCTTTTCTCAGACAATGTTACATTTATTATTTTGCACCTATACATTACGAAGGGGTTCCTTCCCCCCTCCCTATCCTTCAGTTATCTAGCATCTATACACACAATGTTTTGTGTTAAAATCATCAAATTTTTTGATCAATCTTTCCCACATATACACATACTTGCCCTGCAAATCATTTTTCTATACAGATAAGCAGACATATGCAGTCACATATTTATTTTGAATTTTATCTTTTTGGCATTATATCGCCTAGTCCACTTTATACAACGATATAGTAATGGAAAAACATCCAACTATTTTTGTGGACATGTTCACAGATTGTACTGTGTACCACACATTAGTTGTGATTTACACAGTGGCGGATGGTGCTCAAAATTTTTGGGGGGGGCGCAAACAAACTAAAAAAAAAAAATCTATTGCCGCCACTGTGCCCATTAAAAGCAGCCACTGTGCCCAAACGCCACCAGTTTGCCCCCTCAAATACAGCCAGTTTGTTTCCATATACAGCCAGTGTGCCCCCATATACAGCCAGTGTGCCCCCATATACAGCCAGTTTGTCCCCATATATATAGCCAGTGTGCCCCCATATACAGCCAGTTTGTCCCCATATACAGCCAGTTCCCCCCAAATGCAGCCAGTTTGTCCCCCATATACAGCCAGTTCCCCCCAAATGCAGCCAGTTTGTCCCCCATATACAGCCAGTTCCCCCCAAATGCAGCCAGTTTGTCCCCCATATACAGCCAGTTCCCCCCATATTCAGCCAGTTTGTCCCCCATATTCAGCCAGTTCCCCCCATATTCAGCCAGTTTGTCCCCCATATTCAGCCAGTTTGTCCCCCATATTCAGCCAGTTCCCCCCATATTCAGCCAGTTTGTCCCCCATATACAGCCAGTTCCCCCCAAATGCAGCCAGTTTGTGCCCCATATTCAGCCAGTTTGTCCCCCATATTCAGCCAGTTTGTCCCCCATATTCAGCCAATTTGTCCCCCAAATGCAGCCTGTTCCCCCCCCAGCCCTGCACTTACCTTCCTCGGTCCGCGCCGTCCTCGATGTGTTCTCCCGCCCTCGATGTCGCATCAGCCAATCAGGTTACCGGTAACCAGATCCGGTGAACCTGATTGGCTGAAACCTCCACACAGTCTTCTCCCAGGAACGCACCCCCGTGCGTACCTGGGAGGAGTTTTTGGAAGCCGAATACAGCGTGAGAGCTGTATTCGGAAAGCCTATCAGAGCCGCTGGCTCTGATAGGCACTTCCAAGTTACACCCACCGCCGGCCGTCGCTCTAATTCATATGGCCGGCGCTCACCAGGAGGCCGGCCATATGAATAGTGGGCAGCGCGGCAGCGGTGACAATACACAGATTCATGCAATGCATTAATCTGTGTATTGTCTTTCAGTGGCGGTGCGGGAGCGAGAGGTGTTCTGTCTCAACTACAAAGCGATAAAGTTCATCTCCAGGTTTAAGTAGGCCTTACTCAAGCTGGTTTGATATTCATCCCTTGCATCGATACAGGCAGTTTAACTCAATGAATAAACTCACAGTTAGGACGACAGACGATGAATCCTTTCGAATGTTCCGTTTAATGATGGATATTCATAGGTAGAAAAACGTTGCAGTTGTAAGCCACATGTAAGATGTTTAGCATGGAAGATATACAGGAGTAATGACCAGAATCAGGAAGTGGAGGAGATATATAAAGAACTACGGTGAGAGAGAGAGTTCAGCTAGAAAGAAGGGGACAGATCTTAAAGACACAGAGCAAGAATAATCACATAGTGTAACACAACAAGAGGGGGCGGCGCTCCGGCGCCCTCTATGGACGCACCGCCACTGGATTTACATGTACATCCATCACTGCATATGATTATTTCGTTTTTGGTATTCACTTAAATATATATATTCAGGTGATTCATTCATGTCATTTATTTTAATGTGTTTCAGGTTGGTTTACCTAAGCTAGTTAATTGTGAGGTGTTAGTCGTTGGTCAGTTTTGATCATGTGACTATTTTGGTTGTAGTATATATTAGAAGTGTCATTTTATGTTTAGTTAGCTATGAGTAAGCACTAATATCTATAGTGTGAAACGTGTCAGCTGATCCCTGCCTTGCTGTGACCTGTGGTGCATTTGTTCATCTATTTTTACAATAAAAAGCAACCCAAAGGTTTTTTGGAGTGCGGCTGTCCATCTTTCACCATTTGTTTCCATGGTGCATTGAGTGGCCCTTCTCGGCAACGGTGCAGTGGGAGTGGTCGACCCGCTGTGCCTTCTGGGAGGGGATACTTAAGGGGCAGACACCATTGTTTGGGGGTCTTCGCCTCATGGCCCTCCAGGCGCGAGGTATGTTGTGTGTGGTTCCGGTCTCGGGGGCACGTTGGCCCGAGGCTGCATCGCTATCTAGTAGGCCCAGCTAGTCTGGCTGGGGCCTACATTCGGAGAGGGGATCCCAAGCTGTCCGTCCAAATGGGGAGGAAGCTGTCTTAATGAAGGAGACCAGGGGAGGGCCTGCCCTGGAAGAGACCGGCAAAGTGCTGATGTCTTGGGTGATATATATATATATATGTAGCAGTACCCCCAGTTAAGAGGGCTGCTGTTATTGATTTGGGCCCTGTAGTGCACCGCTGTCAACCCCTGGCAATCGGCTCTAACCTCCCATGGCACAGCTAGAGATAGTGGGATAAGACCGCGTGACCGCAACTGTTGGTGACGCAATCCTATAACAAACATACACAGAATATACTTTAAAACTTCTATTAAAGTAAGTGAAACTGACACCAATGTACTTGACCCAGATATTTTACTGAGGCTAATGGGCAAGTAATAAACAGCAGTATAACAAGTTGCAGATCCCTACAATAAACAGTAATAAAGATAAACAGAGTAATCAGAATAATAAAGTATTGCTATGCAACTCTAGCGCTGCCCTTTTACAGCTACTTCCCCTCATGGGTAGACTAACACCCAGCAATGTCTACCTATGCAGTCAGGCCTGACTGATCTAAATGGAAGTTCAGTGAAACAATATTCGCTAGCAATCTTTCGGTGGTGCACTTGAAGAACAACTTTGTAATCCAAACGAATAGTAAAGATAAAGTATCTGTCTTTAAACAGCTCTCACCACCCAGACAAGTCCAAGTTCGTTTCCTCCGCCGATTCGTCTAGGAACAGGAATCCACCAACATCCGAGTCTTCAATCCTTCTGGTGTGGTGCAGCAAGGATGAGAAGATGTCTCAAGTTCAGCTAGGCTGGCAGAGGGCTCTTTGGAAAAGAGCACAAGGCCCAGGCTTCAGGCCTTGTGCACACAGCAGCTCCGCACAGAGATCCTCTTGCTAGGAGAGGGGGTGTCTAAAGAGAGCGAACAAAACCCCACCTCCCCTATATAAAGTCTGCCCCAGCAGTCTCTGTTCCGGAGCAATGCACCCTGGGTGCTGCAAGATGCACTGGGAGATGTAGTCTCTCTGTATTAAAGGGGAATACCCCGCTACACACTCCCCCCACTTTGAATCTTTGGTCCCCAAAGACATCTAACATTTTTAGATCTGCAAAACATTTTAGCTTCAATGCGGTTGCATAGAATTGACAGAGGAGCCTCCCACCAATCATCATATGATGGGGATCTGTCCTGTCCACAGGTCGCTTCAGTGGGGGCGACCTATCTAACTGTGCCAGGAAGTGAGCTGGGGTTGCCCTCCACCAAATCCGTGGTGAGAAGGTCAGGCTCTCTTGGCAACCCTTGAGGAGTGAGGTTAACTTCTTCGGTGCTCTCACCCATCACTTCACAAGTCGGTCTCTTGAGAGGACACTTAACTCTTCGCTTTCTCTGTTCCACTGGCTCAGACATGATATGCTCACTAGCCTCTTTGAGTACTTCTGCCTCCTGCAGATTGGTTTCTTCCACTACTGCTATGGATCCTTCTTCTGTCAGTGAGGGTAAGTGATCACATCTGGGTACAGCAGGGGCTAAAAGCCGTTTCACCAGATCAGTATTGGTCCCAACGATGAGAGAGCATCTTGAGGGCCCTGGCAGCCATGGACAGACAATGGCCAGTGTCTCAAAGTTCTGGGGCTCCCCAGCCCTCAATGGATCACACGACAACTTGATCCGCAGACATCCATTGCAAGAGTACTCTTCTGCTTGAATACCCTGAATCTTGGTGTCTCCCAACTCTTCCAGGGGCAGGTATGATAGGTACTTCTTGTAAAAGTCTCTGGTCATCAGGGTAACCTGAGCACCTGTATCAAGGATGACTCTGGTGTAGATCCCTTCGATCAGAACAGGCATTACAGGTAGAGGACCTACCAATTGGGCAGCAGTCCTTTTGGAAACACCTGTAACAGCAGACTGGCATACTTGGACTTGTGCTCTCTTCAGCTTCCGGCGCTGGGAATGCCGTTTCTGGCGTTGTTTGGAAGGCTGATAAGCGTTGTTCACTGAGACGGCATAAACTGCAGGTGTCCTCCACCGCTCCCTCGCAGATTCAGGGAAAGTTATTTTTGAAGGCCTGGATCTTCTCTCCATTCTTGGGCTTGGACACACTTGCTGGTAGTGACCTACACCTCCACAGTTTCGACAGATGTCTTGCTTCGTGGGCTTTTGGGCGGACAATCCAGTACTTTCTGCCATCAATTTGTTCATCATCTCCGCCAGCTGGGACACTTGCACCTTCAGTGTGTCTATCTCAGACCTGACATCCAGTGACCCGGTCACCATCTTTATTATTTTGGACATCTGAGTCTTCAGGATCTTATTGATTTGGGCCCTGTAGTGCACCGCTGTCAACCCCTGGCAATCGGCTCTAACCTCCCGTGGCACAACTAGAGATAGTGGGATAGGACCGCGTGACCGCAACTGTTGGTGACGCAATCCTATAACAAACATACACAGAATATACTTTAAAACTTCTATTAAAGTAAGTGAAACTGACACCAATGTACTTGACCCAGATATTTTACTGAGGCTAATGGGCAAGTAATAAACAACAGTATAAAAAGTTGCAGATCCCTGCAATAAACAGTAATAAAGATAAACAGAGTAATCAGAATAATAAAGTATTGCTATGCAACTCTAGCACTGCCCTTTTACAGCTACTTCCCCTCATGGGTAGACTAACACCCAGTAATGTCTACCTATGCAGTCAGGCCTGACTGATCTAAATGGAAGTTCAGTGAAACAATATTCGCTAGCAATCTTTCGGTGGTGCACTTGAAGAACAACTTTGTAATCCAAACGAATAGTAAAGATAAAGTATCTGTCTTTAAACAGCTCTCACCACCCAGACAAGTCCAAGTTCGTTTCCTCCGCCGATTCGTCTAGGAACAGGAATCCACCGACATCCAAGTCTTCAATCCTTCTGGTGTGGTGCAGCAAGGATGAGAAGATGTCTCTCAAGTTCAGCTAGGCTGGCAGAGGGCTCTTTGGAAAAGAGCACAAGGCCCAGGCTTCAGGCCTTGTGCACACAGCAGCTCCGCACAGAGATCCTCTTGCTAGGAGAGGGGGTGTCCAAAGAGAGCGAACAAAACCCTGCCTCCCCTTTATAAAGTCTGCCCCAGCAGTCTCTGTTCCGGAGCAATGCACCCTGGGTGCTGCAAGATGTACTGGGAGATGTAGTCTCTCTGTATTAAAGGGGAATACCCCGCTACACATATATATATAATATATGATATATGATGTAATATAAAGTAATATAAATCACAGAAGAATAACAGGCTGTAACTCAGTGGTGTTATTTGGCCCTGTAGATAAGAATTCACATATACCCAAGTATATAGGACCTATACACCTTAGGAGTGTAGATCCTTCATTCAAGTGTCAACAGATCAATGGTTGTACCAATCGAGCCATGGCTTCCAAGCCTGTCAAATGCCAGGAGTGTGTCAGAATGTACAACTATTGCTCTTTCATAAGAGTAGTGTAGATGCATTGTATTCACAGCTTCTGGGGTTTAGGGGCAAGATCTCTCTTCCAGTTTTGCGCAATGGTCAGTTTTGCAGATAATAGGAGCTTGGCTATAACCCTGCGATACTGGACCTGAAAGGTGTCGATTCCTATGTTTAAAATGGCAAGGCCGGGATCAGGAGCTGTTGGGACACCTGAAATTTATGATATAATCTGGAATATTTTCCTCCAGAATACTCTTACAGACCATAATCATAGTTGCCAACAGTCCTGACTTGCCCAGGACATTCCTGGAAATAAGACCGATATCCCGGTCTGAGCCTGTCCCCGACAAAGTCCCAAAAATCAGGCTCCTTCACAGACATCAGGACTTTTGGCACTGACACAGATAAGCCTCCCCCTCCCGATTGGTAGATACTAGCGAGCGGGGGTGTGGCTAGCCAAGTGTTTTCACGCCAGCTGGGAGCCCGCCTAGAGCAGATTACACGTGGAGACGAGAGGCAGCCGATATTAGAGTGGGAGCCGGCAGCACTGTTGATCCCGTGGATGGTGAGCGGAGCTTGGCTGGTCAGGACCGGGTAGTTCCTTCTCCTCACTAATCCAGGGTAGTAGAGAAACCCTGACCTCAGCACTGATAGTTGAACTGATGAGGCTGCGCTGATGAGGCTGCGCTGATGAGACTGTACTGATGGTAAAGGGAGAACTCTGATGGTAAAGGGGGACTCTGATGGTAAAGGTTGTTTGTTTTGTTTTTTCATCAGTCACTGGACTGTTTTGCCCCGTACACATGACCGGTTTTCCCGTCTGAAAAAGTCAGATGAGAGCTTTTGGCCGGGAACCCCGACCGTGTGTATGCTCCATCTGACTTTTTCCCACAGGAAAACTGCCAGAAAAAAAAAGAGAGCAGGATCTCTTTTTTCCTGTTAGGAAAAAATCTTAGCGGGAAAACCATTCGTCTGTATGCAATTTCAACACGCAAAAAAACGGAATCAAGTCGGCGCATGCTCGGAAGCATAGAACTTAATTTCCTCGGCTCGTCATAGTGTTGTACGTCACTGCGTTCTTGGCAGTCAAAAGTTCACTGGACTTTTGTGTGACCGTGTGTATGAAAGGCAGGCTTGAGGGGAATTCCGTCGGGAAAACCATTGTTTTTTTTTCAGACGGGAAAACCGATCGTGTGTACGTGGCATTAGAAATTGGGTTTAAAACTGCACTGGCCAATTTCTCACAGTCATACCTTTTAAGCATGCTCAGGGGTTAAGACAGCGTGGCATGAATCCCACCACACCAAGGTAGATGGTGATGGGTAGGTCAGAAACAGACAACGGTTTCCATAGTTCCGCAAATAGCCAATCACTCAACTTGTCAGTTTTTGTGACGTAGCGTTCAATATCAACCCATAAGGGGGTCTCCTGAGTGGAGAACCAGTGTTTCAGTTGGTCTGAGTGCAGAGGTGGCTCTAGGCTTTGTGAGGCCCTAGGCAAAACTTAGACATGAGGCCCCAATCACGCCCATAATGGGAAAAAATAATTCAAGCAAGTTATTAGTGGGGGATGAGACAATGGAGTCAGGGGTGAGTCTGGGCTAGGACAGGAGTGTCGCCGCTACTGGGGAGGCTTGACAGGCAGCAGAAAGATCAGGTATATGACAGGAGTCCCCATTGCTGGGGAAGCTTGACAGGCAGGGTAGGGATCGGGACTGTGACAGGAGTCCCACCAATTCTGGGGAGGAGAAGGATCACAGATGAGGTATGAGTTTGTTTTTCAAATGAGCAGTACATGTTTGTAGTATAGAGTAGGAGAAGGGATGGGTGGCTGTGCTGGTAATGAGTGCAGTGCTTTTCGAATAGAGATAAGCAGGATGGTGTAGAGGCAGCGCTGTATCCTGGGGTGCTAATCCAAATTATACTGTATGTGCTAGGGGGAGGAGAGTGGACTTGTGCAGAGTCGGTGGTCAGATTTCATATCAAATCCCCCTTCTAGCACAACCCCTCTCTCCTTCCAAAACACCCCCTAGCACGTACAGTATTCTCTTACTCACTCTCCCACACCCCCAATCATCGCAAGTATTCATTTTTGTTAACCCCCGCCAATTCCACACAAGTGTCCTCTACAGTACATTAATCACAGACCTCATTTCAGCGCGACAGATAATGCAAAGTGACTGTGGTGTCCTTCTTGCTGCCCAGCTCCTCCTCCTGTCTGTAGACATCAGAGCCAAGGTGGCAGCTGTGGCTTCAGTCCATTCTGGCAGCCAGCATCTCTCCCCGTGTTTGGATCGCAGCACGTTGGACACCAAAAGGCCTGGGGGTGGGTGTGCCCACATGCCGGGGAAGTCCCTGCAGCCACTTGGCTCTGCTCCAGCATAATTTAGCCTGGATACACTGGCAATGCAGGTAATTTACCGGAGCAGGGATGAACCCGAAGTGCTCTGCTTAGGGAGAGAGACATTCCCCAAAAAGTGATGCTCCGTGAGGCCCCTGTGAGAGCAAGGCCTTAGGCGACCACCTAATTTGCCTAATTAAAGAGCCCCCTCTGTCTGAGTGTGTTGCAATGTGATGGTCATAAATATCTACCATCCCCATACCACCAACAGATCTATGCTTAATGAGAATAGAGTGGGGGTACCTAGCTCTTTTACCCTGTCATATGAATTTTTTTAAGAAGAGAAGATAGGGACGCTAAGTAGGGACCGGGTGTGGGAATATGATAAACAAAATTGTAGATACCCTGAAACCTTCTTCTACAAATTTTAAGTGCTTATTGAGTTATGCCGTGTACACACGACCGTTTTCATTGAAAAAAACTTAATTTTTCTCGACGTGATTTTTCGTGTTTCCTCTCAAGCCTGCCTTGCCTACACACTATCGTGGAAAAAAATGCTTGAGTAAAGCGCGGTGACGTACAACACGTACGACGGCACTATAAAGGGGAAGTTCCATTCGGATGGCGCCACCCTTCATGTTAGTAAAGTTTGTTGAGAGACGATTCGCGCTTTTCAGTCTTCGTGCTTTTCAGTCCGTTACAGCGTGACGAATGTGCTATCTCCATTACAAACGCTAGTTTTACCAGAATGAGCGCTCCCGTCTCATACTTGATTCTGAGCATGCACATTTTTTTTCACGTCGTTAAAGCCTACACACGGCCGTTTTTCATGACGAGAAAAACGACGATGTGAAAAACGCAGAGAAAAATTAGAGCATGTTCCAATTTTTTCTTGGCCATTTTTCTCGTCATTAAAAACGGTCGTGTGTACGCGGCATTAGTGTAATCAACACAAATAAAAATGTAATACGTATTAAAATGACCAATTTAAGGAAAAAAAGCTGCTACCATATATACTTACTCAAAGTAAGCAAACTAAAAATCATATAAAAAACAAAACAATATTCCGTGTAGGCAATGTAGGGTGTGGGAATATGCAGTGTCCTAAACATATATAAAATTTGGGGGAGAATGAGCATCTTAAAGGCTGCTAGTCTGCTTACCCATGACAAGACCAGGTGCTGGTTCTGGACCGTGCACATCGCAGCCCCCGAGGAGGGGATTTTGATATGTTCCTTCTCCAGCGGGAGCTGAGATGGATTTCGGTCCTGACCGCCACCACACCTCCAAGCCTCAACCAGGCTATGAACTTTAAACCATTCTTACCCGGTTTTTCATCCGGAACCTTTGACAGAGAACTTTTAAACTAATCTCTATTATTATTTTTGTTGTCATGTGCATTTCCACATGACAATTCTCCATCACCCTCATCTAGTTTTAAGTTTCTCCTTTCCCCTTTTTCCCTTTTTTCTTATCCTTGTTATCCGCAGACACCTGATTCTCTTTACATTCATCATTTTATTTGCCATTAGTTTAAGATGTATAAGATGCTTTATTTAACTAGTCTTTATATTTGCAACCTGTATGTTGTCATTTACTCTGTATTTACATGATACTATTTTCTTTTTCTTTTTTACCTAGATATATCAATATGGAAGGGACATTTGCCTTCCTTACATGTAAGGACGGACCCCAGGGGGATTTTCCTTTTCAATATCAAATAACCCTGCCCTGATGATTGGTATTAATACTTACAATAGTTACAACCTATCATGTCCCCTATTTTGGACCAGGTTATATTATTATTTTTCATTATCATTACTTTTTCCCTTTTTTGATAGTCTGTTGGTTTGGGCTCTCCTGGCCCCCCAAGGCTCCCAAGCATGGGGATGGCCCGTGCAGGTTTGGCCAGCTGGGGGCAGCACTCAGTATGAGTGCACTAGGCGGTATCAAGTGGTTGAGAGTATTCCTCACACGCGCGCATTGTGGCGCACCGTCTGCTCTGTTGTCCATGGTCCTCCCAGGGGTTGGGCTTGTTGCCTTCCTTGGGTGTTCCTTTGGACTCGTTCCGGAGAGGATGCGGCGCTCCCGTCACGCATGCGTCCCGCTACACACCATCTTCGGGCACTTTCACCCTCCCCGTGCTGGTGGTCACGTCGACGTCTGACGTCCCCGCGCATTTTCGCGCCGCGAGGACCGAGGGCGGCTCTACGACGGAGCTGCCTATGCACCTTCAGTGCGGGCGATATGGATTGGACCATTTCTCCTGGTCCACCCCATTTGCCTGCACTTCATCTCTGCCCGCCTCCTTCTCTCCTGGCGCGAACCTAGAAGTCAATTTGATTGGCTCCAGACCCATTTAGCTGCCATATATAAGCATGGCTTTATTATCTCCATATCGCTGCACAGCCAGGACCCAGGCACACATAACAGCTAGAGATCCAAGGTATGGGGAACAATATCTGTTTTGCAAGACCATGATACATCCATCACCAGCCAGTGTTACTACACCTATCTGGTTTGATGGATTATTTTTCATTTTTTCTTACGTTAGTTTGCACACATATATATACTTTTTCTTTTATATACCCCTTTTTTCCCCATTTACTAATAGATCCATAGTTGCTTAGTCGTGTGCTGCCCTGCGAGCATTGGTGGGCTGCATGCGTCCATTTTCCATCAGACTTCCATAGTGCCTGTTAACCCTGATACTCTGCTAAAGGGTTGGGGTCTATATTGCGCAACGTATCCGGGCCAGGTTGGCTATCCCCTAGGGGTCTCTCCACTGGCATGTCCTTTCCGAAACTGATTTAATCACTCATACAATCATCCTTTTGTGTGAGATGTAAGTACTTTCATATACAGATATTTATTGTATTTCTTGTGCATCTTTTTGCCTTTTTTCTGGATGTTCTGCAATTGATGGTTATGTAAATCATGCTATATACGAGAGATTTAGAGAAACATATAACCACAATTATTGTGTAGCGGCCTCCCCTTCCTCATTTTCTCCCTTTCTCTTTACGGCTGGTTGACTCGTCTAGGGTACCAAGGAGAAGAATGGGGGGGGGGGGGATGCACCACCAGCTCGTGCCCTCTGATGTGTGTTATGCAGAGGTATGAGCTAAAACCTTTTACCTTTGGGTCTGTGTTTCTGTCCGGAGCCTCAGCTTCTCCTGCGGAGGATGATTGCCACCGTTACAGACAGGGCACTTAGCTCCCAGTAACTTGAGTTCCACACCAAATAAAGTCCAACACTTTTTTATTCTGTTTGAGCAATAAATAGTCCTTGAAGAGTAGACTGGTTGAACTTAAAGAACAGACAGGGTGTGGGAAGGAGAAGGTCCAGGCACAATCAAATAATTAAGTTCTCTCCTGTTCCGTATAGCGCAAACAGGCTTGGCGCACAGTCACTGCCACCGACTGTGAATTCGGTCTCTGCCACAAACCTTGGTGAAAGTAGAGACCTCTGCCACAGACCTTGGTGATAGGTTCCTGCCACCGACCTGGTTCAGTTGGGTCCCTGCCACAGACCATAAGAACGTGGACTACCTTCTTTAGAACAAATGGCCCCTGTCAGGGAAAGACATCCATCCGGACAGTCTCCAGAGGCCCACACCATCACCGGCATTATGCTGTACCGGCTCTTCGGGAGGGTCACTTCTCTGGTCCCTTACGCCCTGGATTCGGGCACCCGACTCCGGGGGCACCCTAGGAATACTTCATCCCTCGCGGGACCCAGTGGAAGGTACTGGGCCCCAGGCCTTCTTGCAAAGTACCTCACCCCAGGCTTAAGGTGCCTGGAATGGAACTCGACTCCACGTGCCCAGGCCAAGGGCACCTGGGCATGGACGAACGGACAGCAGCCCCCAGGCTGAAGGTGCCTGGGGCTCGGACCTCGTGTGTAAGATGTCTGCCCCATTTATATCCTCTCCCAGCAGGCACAGTAGGTTCCCCGCCCCGCTGTACTACTGCCGTGAGGGGACACAAAAGGCACGGCCCTCCAATAGTGGTTCAACCCCGGCCCAGGGCTACAGCGCCACCCATAGGCTGCAGGGAACTGGACACCATTGATATCCTCCACGAGCCAAAAAGGTCCATAAACCCCCCTTAAATACTGTACTGTAAATGCTGCAATTGTTACATTGATACTATATATATTTTTGTTTTCTTTCTCCTTTATTAGAAAAACGAAATGCTCTTTATCAATACAAAAAACCCTGAAGAAGGAATTGTACACATGTGCTGTCACAAACCCAGCCATCTGTATCTGAAACATGTCGGTTTTTACTCACTCCCATATGCATTGACCCACCCGTCAACATTGGAGTGCGTTTATATGTATTTGAGCTATCAGAATTATATGTCAGTTCTTTGGTTTTAAAAAAATAAATTTTTCTATGATACTGTATGTGTGTATTTTTTGTATAATAAATATATTTTTCTAATTTTTATATACATTTGTCTGGCATCTCAAATTGTTATACTCCAGTCCATATTATCCCAGGGGCACCTTTTCCTAAATTTCTCTAGCCTGCTTACCCATGACATCTCCACTTTCGCTAGGTTAGTTCTTTATCCAATTTAGGTAGGAAAGTTTTGTGATTCGCCCCAGCACTAAGGAGTGCTCTTTTCAGTCCAGGTATAGGGAAAATGGCCTTGAAGTAATAAGGACCTGTGACGGGGATACCCAAATTCAGAATGAAGGACTTTTTGTAGTTGACCTTATAATAGGAGATTGTGCTAAATTCATATAGCACAGCATGGGCGTGGAGAAGCGACGTAACTGGTTTGGTCAACAATAGAATAATGCCGTCAGTGAACAGGCTAACAGTGCGGCCATCCCGCTAGGGAGAAGCTGGTTATATTTGGATGAGAGCGAATGCTTTCCGCTAAAAGTTCAATCATTAAGTTAAAGATTAGTGGAGATAGGGAACAGCCTTGGCAGGTGCCATTAGTAATATTAAATAGTTTGGGCAGGGGACTGGAAGTCTATACTTGGGCAGAGGGAGATGAATAAAGGGAAATCATAGCTGTGAGGATCGGACCCTGAAATCCGAATATGTTAAGGACTTGGCGCATGTACCCCCAGTGAACCCTGTTGAATGCCTTCTCCGCATCTATAGAAAGAAGGAGAGGTGTTAGACTGCGCTCTGCATGGTAGATGATATTCAGCAGTCTCCTAGTGGCATCAGAGGGTTGTCTTCCCGCTATAAATCCCATTTGGTCAGCTTGTACTAGTTTGGGTAAAATATTCGATAGGCAGTGGGCTACCAATTTATCATACAGTTTAATATCTGAATTAAGAAGGAAGAAAGTTCTAAAGTTTGTTGGGGTATCAGGATCTTTTCCTGGCTTGGGAAGAGTCATGATGTGCGCCCTTAGTATCTCTCAGGGGAAGGCAGCTTTCTTAGCAGCCGCATTATACAGTGGGGCAAAAAAGTATTTAGTCAGCCACCAATTGTGCAAGTTCTCCCACTTAAAAAGATGAGAGAGGCCTGTAATTGTCATCATAGGTATACCTCAACTATGAGAGACAAAATGTGGAAACAAATCCAGACAATCACATTGTCTGATTTGGAAATATATTTTTTTTGTGCAAATTATGGTGGAAAACAAGTATTTGGTCCCCTACAAACAAGCAATATTTCTGGCTCTCACAGACCTGTATCTTCTTCTTTAAGAGGCTCCTCTGTCCTCCACTCATTACCTGTATTAATGGCACCTATTTGAACTTGTTATCAGTATAAAAGACACCTGCCCACAACCTCAAACAGTCACACTCCAAACTCCACTATGGTGAAGACCAAAGAGCTGTCGGACACCAGAAACAAAATTGTAGACCTGCACCAGGCTGGGAAGACTGAATCTGCAATAGGCAAGCAGCTTGGTGTGAAGAAATCAACTGTGGGAGCAATAATAAGAAAATTGAAGACATACAAGACCACTGATAATCCATGCAGATCTCCTCTAGAGCAGTGATGTTTTGGGGCTGTCGCTGGGCAACACAGACTTTCAACTCCCTCCAAAGGTTTTCTATGGGGTTAAGATCTGGAGACTGGCTAGGCCACTCCAGGACCTTGAAATGCTTCTTACAAAGCCACTCCTTCGTTGCCCGGGCGGTGTGTTTGGGATCATTGTCATGCTGAAAGACCCAGCCACATTTCATCTTCAATGCCCTTGCTGATGAGAGGAGGTTTGCACTCAAAATCTCACGATACATGGCCCCATTCATTCTTTCATGTACACAGATCAGTCGTCCTGTTCCCTTTGCAGAGAAACAGCCCCAAAGCATGATGTTGCCACCCCCATGCTTCACAGTAGGTATGGTGTTCTATGGTTGCAACTCAGCATTCTCTCTATTCCAAACACGACAAGTTGTGTTTCTACAAAACAGTTCTACTTTGGTTTCATCTGACCATATGACATTCTCCCAATCCTCTTCTGGATCATCCAAATGCTCTCTAGCAAACCTCAGATGGGCCCAGACATGTACTGGCTTAAGCAGGGGGGACACGTCTGGCACTGCAGGATCTGAGTCCCTGGCGGCGTAGTGTGTTACTGATGGTAGCCTTTGTTACGTTGGTCACAGCTCTCTGCAGGTCATTCACTAGGTACCCCCGTGTGGTTCTGGGATTTTTGCTCACCGTTCTTGTTATAATTTTGACCCCACGGGGTGAGATCTTGCGTGGAGCCCCAGATCAAGGGAGATTATCAGTGGTCTTGTATGTCTTCCATTTTCTAATTATTGCTCCCACAGTTGATTTCTTCACACCAAGCTGCTTGCCTATTGCAGATTCAGTCTTCCCAGCCTGGTGCAGGTCTACAATTCTGTTTCTGGTGTCCTTCGACAGCTCTTTGGTCTTCACCATAGTGGAGTTTGGAATGTGACTGTTTGAGGTTGTGGACAGTTTTTTTTTATACTGATAACAAGTTCAAACAGGTGCCATTAATACAGGTAATGAGTGGAGGACAGAGGAGCCTCTTAAAGAAGAAGATACAGGTCTGTGAGAGCCAGAAATATTGCTTGTTTGTAGGTGACCAAATACTTTTTTTTATTTATTTAATTTTTTACCCCTACTATTCCTTTATATTGGCTTTTAAAATGTACAAATGCAGCAATTTAGAAACCAGATGAAAGGTTTAGCACTGGGAAACACTTTTTGAAAGATAAAAGGTGCATTTTCTATACAACTATATGGTTTAGACCAAAATGAGGGGGAAAGAGGGACAGAGGGACATTGCTCCAAATTGGGGACAGTCCCTCAAAATCAGGGACAGTTGAGAGCTATGTTTTAAGGACACTGAGTACCTCCTGGTCTGTGAACGCACGGTTGAGGTCCAACAGGTCAGAAGGGGCTATGGATGGAAGGTGAAGGCAATCCATAGAAGCATTAATTGCAGATTGCAGTGGCTGAGGGGTATTAGGGTCCACTTTTAGAGAGTTTTAAATTTAGCACACTGTGCTTTCAGGCGGTATGCTATAAATTTGCCAGCTTTATTATGCCAGGCATAATATTTAAGCCTGAGTTGTCACAGTAGTCAATCATGGTTATTATTTAAGAGGGTTCGCAACTCTAGTCTCAGTTTGGCAAGCGAATCGGCTGTTGCGGAATTGGGGGTGGCTTTTTTTTGGGCTTCTAGAGAATAAATGGAGGCAAGAATGTTATGCAACTTGCTAGATCTACACTTCTTCTTTTCCTGAGCGCCCAATTTAATTAAAATTTCCCACATGTACGCCTTATGGGAATTCCATGCAATAAAAGCATCAATGTCAGATGTGGGGATGAGGTGAAAAAATTATTGGAGATACTGACGAAGTACGCAGTTGGAAGTTGGTTCCCTGAGGATTTTGTTATTGCATCACCTTATACTGGCACGGAGGCGCGGGTTTTCCTTTGAGATCCCAAGGGATACCATGGCGTGGTCCAACCACATTATGTCTGTGATTTCAGAGGAAATTACTTTTTGCAGAAGCCACTTAACTAGAAAAAAAACAATGTGTAAATAATAGTTAAATCTGGGCGAATAGTATGTGTAGTCTTTCTCGGACGCAGGAAGGCAACTCCAAGCATCATAGATATCCTCTGCGAGCAGGAGAAGGTGCAAGAAAAAGGAGTAGTTTAGGTGTGGGTCCACGACCGAGTTCAGATTGCCATATATTCTGAGATTACCACTGTCGTCATTGGCTGTTGGAAGCTGTGTACTAATGAATAGATTAGCGAACGATCGCTCTGGATACAGTAATTTTCATCCAATTTTCTCATCATGTGTACAGTACTAGGTATAACACCTTTCAGGCTATTCACATAAAAAAAATCTTTACACTCAAAGGGTAAGGTAGTGTTCACACCGGGGTGTGGTGCAGGAAACCTGCATTATATTTGCAATACTCACACCATTTTTTTTTTATTTTTTTTTCAAGTATTTCTTGTTTTTTTAGTTTATTTTTAAATATTAAACTACACAAGTCGATTTGATGGACACTTGGTTATATATAGACTTTTGTTGATTTATGTTTTTTGTGCATGAGAAAGATTTGGGTAGTGAGCAGCACTGTGTATATATTCATTTAAAAACACACAATAAACACGTCAAACCACACAGTTAAAAAATTTGCAAAGCGCGCTGGAACCTCTGACGATGGCCCTCCGGGCTGATCCGAATATCTCCAGAATTCCTTATGCAGGCAATAAGTATAGGCTTAACATCTTCGCAGATGATGCCCTATTGACCTTGATCAATCCTCTCATACACTCCCCAATCAGCAGCAGGTTCTTTCCCGATTTTCATCAATCTCGGGCTTATGTATCAGTCTCAACAAACTGGTCGCCTTTAACGTGACCTTGGCCCCTGACCTGGTCACTCAGCTACAGTCCCACTTCCCTTTCCAATGGACGTTCTCCCACATTGACTACCTCTGGATCTGGCTGCCCCCCCTTAGACTCCTCCTTATTTGCCTCTAATTATTACCCATTGCTGTGTTGTATAACTTTCCTTATGCAGTCTTGGCAATTCCTGCACTTACCATGGATAGGTCGTATTGATTCCATGAAAATGACTATCTTGCCCAAATTTATATTACTTTCGCACTCTACCGGTGCGAGTTCCGTCACATTTTCTCCGGTTTCTCCAAAACAGAATCTTCCAATTTATCTGGGCCAATAAATGCCCCAGGATCTCCAGAGCAACCCTTTTGACACACAGGCTACAGGGGGGGCCTGGGGGTTCCCAATATCGCTAAATACTACCTGGCCGCCCAGATCGCCCAATTATCCTTGCTTCTTGCTACATTTGATACTCCTCTGTGGGTTCTCTTGGAATTACCCAACTGTGCTCCCATCGTCATGCATTGCCAACCCTCCTCTGGCTACCCCATAACCCCCGCCCATCAACTTTGAGGCCACTCACGCATCATAGATTACAAGTCTGGGACTCTGTGCGGTACTCCACTTGCCTAATGTAACCCCTTCTGCACTTGCTCACTGATAATCCTCTCTTTCCCCAGGGTCTGGACCAACCATGGGCATTCTCCTGGTGGGTTGCTAATGGGTTCTCACATGTTCAACACTTCTCATCCACCCATGACATACCAGAAGAGAAGCTCTTCCGCTACCTCCAACTTCAGCATTGGCATCTCTCACTTATACAGCTCAGTGGGAATATTATTTGGCAATCAAATTAGACTTGGCAGACTGGAGCGGGGCCTGGTTTTCTGTGGCCAAATGCTAGTTTAATACAGGCACCTTGGAGGCGGCATATAAGGTGCTCCTACGCTGGTGTTGGGTCCCTGCTCGCATTGCCCATGCTAATCCATCCCACAGTGACCGCTGTTTCCGGGGTTGTGGCCATCCATGTGACGTTATACATATATGGTGGAAATGTCCTAGACTAATTGGCTTCTGGTCTCAAGTATTTGGCCTCCTATTCACGTTGTTTCACCTGCCTGTACCAAAATAGGCCAAGTTTGCCTTATTACACTGTCCAAATCCAGGTCTGTTTTCTTTTCAGCGGAAACTTGCCTCCTACCTATTTTTGTCAGCCAAAATAACTATTGCCCAAGCCTGGAAAAAGTCATCTGAACCCTTTCAGAGGGTGAAAGATCGCATGACCGCGTTGATACTTAATGAACAGATGTTGCGCATCTGCGGGGACACTCATGCCAAGTTCCTCAAAGTTTAAGAACCATGGCTGTCATATGCCTTTCCTACCCTCCCCCCCAGCTACCTTGGGCCACCTGTGATAGACGGTCCAGATGTTCCCAAGCCTTTCCCTTTTCCCCATCTCCTGGTCCCCATCCTTCTGGTCTCCCTTTCTTTATTAGACTCCCTGATACCTTCTCTAGCTCCCTAGACGGTAGGTGAGCGACCTCCCTTTCTTTAGCTTCACCTCTCTGCCTAACTTTCCTCTGTTTTCTGTTCGTCTATCCTTGCTAGTTCAGTTTTGGTTGTACGTTGTACCACCTTTTGGGTTTTGATGGGCCTAGGGGGTGCACCGTAGTTATGGGGAGCTTCTCTGGGACCCCTGGACCCTGACAGTATCATTCACACTTAAATTTACTACTGCTGTGTTAGCTCTCATTTTTTCTGTTTGTGTCGCTTCATTTTTGCCCTTCTTATGAGCTAATATTTGTTCCAATTTCAATACTAGCCCCTGCATGGCCAGAACTTTTGTATATTAACCACTAGTTAAAACTGAACAAAAACGATTGAAACAGAAAAAAATGCGCAAAGCGTAAATAACTCAAAAGCTGCATGAGCTACTTTGACACATTTTTTGCAGGTAGGGCAGCCTATGAAGGTGTCTGATTTCTGCCTGGGAAGTCTCCAACACTCTTTGAGTCACAATGGAGGACAGGCTGAGGTTTCTCTGTCTATGGAAATCATCAGAACTAACCGCCGTCACTGATAGTGTGCCGACACTCTCCCACACACAGGACCAGAGGCTGGAACCTTCACAGGCAGCTGCTGGACACCTTGGTGAGCTCAGGGCCAGTACAGAAATTCTCTGAGAAAACCAAAGGGCAGACAAAAGGGACAGAATATTAATGAGATTTATAGGGTGCTAAGAGGGAACACTTACATAAAATGCAGTTTTTTACAGGTGTGCAAAAAATGAAAAACAAAAAAACAAAAAACTCTAGAAGGGAATTGGTTAGACAGACCCTGAGGTCATTAGGTAACACATTTTTGCTTGCACATGTGTATAAAAACAATATAACCACTTGAAGACCAGACCTTTTCTGACACTTTTTGCTTACTTTATGTTTTTGCTCGAAAATCACTTAGAACCACCAAACATTATATATTGTTTTAAATCAGAGGCTAAATTGGTGGGTTTTGCTATTTTATGTCACACGGAATTTGCACAGCGTTTTTTCAAAAGCAATTTATTTTGGAAAAAACGCACTTTAAAGTGATTGTTTTTTTTAAAAGCGGAGGTCCACACAAAAATGGAACTTCTGCTTTTCGGAACCCCCCCCCCCCCCTCCGGTGTCACATTTGGCACCTTTGAGGGGGAGGGGGGTGTAGATACCTGTATAATACAGGTATTTGCACCCACTTCCAGGCATGGCCCCCCGTATACGCAGTAGGGAACCAGGAAGTGAAGCCGCAAGGCTTCACTTCCTGATTCCCTTACCGAAGATGGCAGCGGCAGCATCCGAGGACCGAGGGATGGGTCGGCCTCGGGTGCCGACATCACGGGCGCCCTGGACAGGTAAGTGCCCTTATTTTAAAAGTCAGCAGCTGCAGTATTTGGAACTGCTGACTTTAAAAGAAAAAAAATTTGGTGGACCTCCGCTTTAACCACTTCCCATCCAGGCCAATTCTGGCACTTCGCTCCTACATGTAAAAATCATCATTTTATTGCTAGAAAATTACATAGAACCCCCAAATATTATATATGTTTTTTTTAGCAGAGACCCTAGAGAAAAACAATGGCGGTCGTTGCACGGTATTTGCGCAGCAATTTTTCAAACACGTTTTTTTGGGGAAAAAACAGTTTCATGCTTTAAAAAAAAAAGCTTTAAAGTTAACCCAATTTTTTTGCATAATGTGAAAGATGATGTTACTCCGAGTAAATAGATACCTAACATGTCACCCTTCAAAATTGCACATGCTCGTGGAATGGCGCCAAACTTCGGTACTTAAAAATCCTCATGGGCGACGCTTTAATATTTTTTACTGGTTACATGTTTAGAGTTACAGAGGAGGTCTAGGGCTAAAATTATTGCTCTCGCTCTAACGTTCGTGGCGATTCCTCACATGTGTGGTCTGAACACCGTTTTCATATGTGGGCGGGACTCGCTTCTTCTTTCTTTTTTTTATATTGTTAATTCTACTTTTAACTTTTTACTTTGACACTTCTTAGAAAAAAATTAAAAATGTGATCACTTTTAATCCTATTACAAGGAATGTAAACATCCCTTGTCATAGGAATAAGCATGACAGGTCCTTCCTTACAGTGAGAAATGAGGTCAATAAGACCTCACATCTCACCTCTAGGCTGGGAAGCCTAAAATCAAAGAAAAAAAAAATAACTCTCTCAGCTTCCCAGCCGAAGCAGCCCATTTTTTTTTAATGCAGAGGTCGGGCGTGATGTCAAAACATCGCGCCAGGCCTCCGAACGATCATAGAGACTCCGGTGACCATCTGGTCCACCGAAAATCTCTATAGTAAGCATCCGGGGCCGGCGGATCCGTTCTCCGACTCACCGATCGCAGCGGTAGAAGCACCGGAGGGCGGCGGGGGGGGCGTCCCCTCTCGCCACCCGTAAGAACGATCAAACGGTGGAACAGCCGCTATGATCATTCTTACGGTGCACAGAATCGCCGGCTCTAAAAGACGATATCTGAATGATGCCTGTAGCTGCACCCATTATTCAGATATTCCCGCTCAAAGTCAAGGACGTCCATATAAGTACCGTGGGTGGGAAGTGGTTAAAGAGAAAAAAAAAATCAACTTTTACAAACATCTTATACTTACCTCCTCTGTGCAGTTGGTTTTGCACAGAGCAGCCCCGATCCTCTTCTTCCCTGGTCCCTCTTTTGTGCTCCTGGCCCCTCCCCCCTGTCAAGTGCCATCACAGCAAGCAGCTTGCTATGGGGGGCACCCAAACCGAGCAGCAGCTCCGTATATCCATTCAGACACAGAGCTGGGGTTCAGCCCCCCCCGTCTCTCTCCTGATTGGCTAACTGACTTTGATTGACAGCAGCAGGAGCCAATGGCGCTGTTGCTGTGTCTCAGCCATAGGCGTGCACAAGGGGTGTGCCAGGTGTGCCTGGGCACACCCTAATCCTGGGGTTGGCAACCTGTCAATGGTGGGCAGGTGATAGGTAAACCTCAATCCTTCCTTGCCGCTCCTCAGAACCGGGACAGGAGAGGTGGCGGAGGTGGAATTTGGTAGAATCGATCTGTATTTTCCTCCTGCAGCAGCTGAAAGTAGGCTTCTCCTCCTTTCCCTTTTGTCAATATTCAGCTGCCACAGGAGTTAAATATAGGGGATCGGTACTAATATATGCCACCCCTTCTTTCCCTGTTCCTCTTTCTTCTGTTGTCTGGATCCCCCATGTGCTCCCTTGCTCCCGCTTCCCCCCATTGTTTCAGGATGGAGAGCGGGAAAGAGGCCGATAAATATGTCAAACACATATGTGTTTTGAGCTTTGGGGTGCACACCCTAATTCAATAGGCTGCGCACACCTATGGTCTCAGCCAAACAGGAGGGAGAGTCCCAGACGGCCCAGACACTTGTGCACAGCACTGGATCGAGAGGGGGTCAGGTAAGTATTAGGGGGCCTGCTGCACAAAGATGCATAGAATGCACCTATCTGCCTTTACAATCTCTTTAATGAATTTGAATGCACAAAAACACAATATAATACCAATTTTTTTTGGTAAAATATAAAAGATGATGTTACATCAAATAAATAGATGCCCAACGTGTCAAGCTTTAAAATTGCTCGCACTCGTGGAATGGACACCACACTACAGTTTTTTAAAGTCTCCATAGGCAACGCTTAAAAAGCCGTTACAGGTCACCATTTTAGAGTCAGGGCCAGTTCACACCACATGCAGTCCAGTGTGCTTTTTTCCTGCATCAAAAACGCATGGAAAGTGGAAATGGTTTCCAATGGCATAATTTACACCAGTTCCGGGGCGTTCCAGTTTGAGAAAAAAAAGCAGAACATGCTGCATTTTTCCTGGACTGTACTGGAATGCAGTAAAATGCATCAAAAATGCACCAGAATGCACTGGAATGCAAAAACGCACCCGAATAAAAAACAGGAGAAAAAAAGCATCTGGAATACATCCGTACACGCATCAAAAATGCATCCAGAACGGATCTGGAGTGCGTTTTTGTGGTGTGAACCAGCCCTTACACCAGAGGTCTGCTGATAGAATTATTGCTCTTGCGACGTGGTGCTGTGCGATAGCTGTTTAGGTATGCATTCGAGACAAAAGCGTGCATTTGCCTTTGAATGCGAGCACGGGGGACGGGGCACTTACATTTCTTTTTTATTATTATTATTTTATTTATTTTATTTTTTACACTGTCTCTTTAATTTTTTGGATTACTTTTATTGGTCTCACAAGGAATGTAAACATCCTTTGTGATAAAAATAAGCAGTGACAGGTCCTCTTTATGGAGAAATACCTGGATATGAAAGATGGATCCCTTAAAAGCATCTGATAACACCAAAACCATGATTTAACCACCTGCCGACCATAGGACATCCATGCATAGCTCCCAACTGTCCCTGATTGGAGCAATGTCCCTCTGTCCCTCATTCCTTCTCATTTGTCCCTCATTTTGGTCTGATCTCTATAGTTGTATATAAAATGCACTTTTTATATATCAAAAAGGTGTTTCCCAGTGCTAAACCTTTCATCTAATTTCTAAATTGCTGCATTTGTAAATTCCAAAAGCCAATATAAAGGAATAGTAGTGGTAAAAAAAAGCACTTGTGGGTTTAACCAATCTTGTTTTTTTATACAATTCTCCTTTAAAGGGGTGTGGCAAGGGGTATGTCCTATGCCTCCATACTTTTGCTGACAGGTGTCCCTCATTCCCATCTCAAAAAGTTGGGAGGTGTGTCCATGCAGGGCCGTCTTTAATGTTGATTGGACCCTGGGCAAAAAAATTCTTGGGGCCCCTCCCATGCAATTTTGCTCTCTACCTGCTCTGAGACATACAATAAATATCAGCTAGACTTAAAATCAGTTTACTGTATCAGATCAGGCAGTGATTGTGATTGGTTGCCAGAGGTTACATCATATCATTACCACTTACTGACTGGTTGCTAGAGGTCACAGCACATGCTTTCTTCTTGTTGATTGGTTGCTAGAGATTACTGTACAGTAATACTGCTCACTGATTGGATGCTAGAGGTTACAGCACATCATCTCTTCACTGCAGAGGGGCATGATATTCATATGAATGCCGCCGGCCTCAGCTATTTACATATACATGCTCCCGTTATTTACATATGAATGGGGGCTATTTACATGTAAACACAGGGTCTGCAGGTGAGTCATCTGTACACAACAATAGGGCAGAGTTTGGCAGCATTCGTAGCAGCACTTCACACTGAGATATCAGGACACAGCACATGACTAAAACTTCAAGGGACGAGGGAATTTAAACTGGGATAGTTGGCAAGTATGAGGCAACTGCTTTGGGCCCCAAAACAATGACAGGGCCCTGGGCAGCTGCCCCTTTTGCCCTGCCTTAAAGACGGCCCTGTGTCCATGGATGTCCTCAGTTGGCAGTGGTTATACCGGGATGATGCCTGCAGCTGGCGATTCCCTGTTCAACAGAAGTGATTTGAGTGGCTGAACAGTGGTAGCAACGGCGGTGATGGCTGCACAGATCAGAGCGAAAGGAACTGACTTTGTTCCTCTCTCTCTCTGTGACCCCCGGAAACAGGAAGCGATGAGGATGTTGTCACGTCCGGTTCCTCCTCTCTGTTTACCTGGCTGTTGGCAGCCAGGAAAGCAGCCAACCAGGCCAATCTGTGTCAGATCGCCTGCATTGGAGGCCAGAGGAGAGATTTGGGGTCTAATAGACCCCAGATCTCTCCATAAAGAGGACATGTCAGGGCCCATGCTATCCCAAGGGATGTCTTTTATCCCTTGTGGTAGCAATAAAATTAATACAAAAAAAAAATCCAAAACGTTTTGGATAAAATAAATAATAAAAACAAAGATTTAAAGCGCCCCGGGCAGTGCTTACGCGCAAATGCGAACACATGTGTGGTGCAGTCACTGTTTACATATGTGAGGTATTGTCAGGAACATCAGAGTGAGAGCAATAATTCTAGCGCCAGACCTCTTGTGTATCTTTATCGTATTCATTATCAAGGAGCTTGCTGGGCATTCACAGCTAAAGGAGCGCTGGGGATGCGCCATTGCTCGTGTAGGATTTTCATGCACGCGGGCAGAGAAAATACAGCCGTTAGGGGCATTTGCGTTTTTTTTTTTAATGCCCATGAACGCAGCTGTGTGTTATTTCATGTGGTCATGCAGCTGCAAATACATGTGTAGCGCTACCCCCAGTTAAGAGAGCCGCTGGATTTTGTTTCGGACCCTGTGTACAGCACCGCCAACCCCCGGCAATCTTACTCGACCCACTCTGGCACAGCTAGTCTAGGGATTATACTTGTATCACAATCAAACAGTATTGCAAGGGTTACCTCTTTGCAATGAGACAACACACTGGTGCGAGAGATCAAGTATAACGGTTTTACTTTAGTTTCAAAAGGGCATAGGCAGAACATAACACATACAACTTGCTTACAGAGCCCTGCAGCAATAGGTATAGCACGCAATAATGGCGCAGCGTGGTAATCCACCGCGCACAGCTATTATTGTATACGCGCCCAATGGCGCACTAAAACAATATTCTATCTCCCCTCCCTGGTCAGGCCTGACACAGAAGAAATCTCAGTCTTTTCATTAAGGATTTCTTCGCATGCAAACTTTCGGTGGTGCACTTGATGAAACAGTATTTTTGTAATCCACAAAGTAGGCAGTCACAAGGAACACTATACTGGAGACCCTTTAAACTCTGTCCTGCTACTGGTCTCCAGTGAAGTAACAAACGATCGGTGGGCAAAGGCAGTCTATAGGCCTAAACACGGTACAGTCTATTGGATTGAGCAAGTGCTCGCTCACCACTCCGGACACGATCCCAGTCCGGGACTTCCACCTGCTGTGTCTCCGCCAGTGGCGTCTCCAGCTTTCATATTTAGGGGGGGCACATGGGGGGACAGGGACAAAAGTAGGGGGGCCAACTATAAAATGCAAATATATATATATCCTCGGGCCCTTTACTACGGTCCCACAACGGGCCTGTCATAGAAATCCTGTCAGCTACAGGATTCCTGGACTTCCTGATTCCGAATCTCGGGCACGTCCACGCGCGCGGGCACGCGCGCGCGCGATGGCGAGCACGTGTGCGCGCACGCGCTTAGCGGGGGCGCGCGCACGCTCCACAAAGCGCGCCAGAAGAGCTATTTAAACATGCCTGTGACAGACAGTCCCTGCTGTCTGCTCTACAGCGTGTAGTACCCAAAGAGACCTGATTCGTGTATTTACCTGCATCCGACCCGGCTTGCCTTGACCCTTCCAGTTTCCTGCCTGCCTCTGACCCCCGGCTTTGTTTGACCAATCTTCTGCCTGATCCTCCAGTACCTTGCCGTCAGCCAATACTACCGACCCGGCTTGTCCGACCAATCTCTCCAGTTGCTGTGTCCTGGTTCCAGTCCAGTCAGCCTCATCAGTTCCAGTCCAGCTGCTTGTTCCTAGTTCCAGTCCAGTTGCTTGTTCCTGGTTCCAGTCCAGTTGCTGTATCCTGGTTCCAGTCCAGCCAGTCTCTTCAGTTCCAGTCCAGTTGCTGTGTTCCTGGTTCCGGTTCAGCCTGCCATACTTCCTGGGTGCCTGGATCCGTCCCAGTCTTCAGACTCTACTCTACCTTGATCCATCCTGCCAGGCACTCGTACCCCTTCTACCTCCGTGCCTCCTGTCTTCAGTACCAGGGGCCGCCGGTGGAAGCCGTAAGAGAGGCCTCCCTCTGCAGATCCGGGCTCGTCACCGTCAGGTACGTGACAGTAGCAGACAGCCATGTCTGAGCCCGGGCAGGGAGCCTCACCTATGGAGGAACTCTGTCGGCACCTGGCAGGTTTGTCTGAAGCAGTCAAGAGTCTTCAACAAGGATACACCCGCTTGGAAGAACAAGTGCGGGTCCTCACCAATCCCTCTGCCATCCAAGAGGGGCCCCACGCCTCTGCTTCCACAGCCGGAACAAGTTCCTCACCCACAGTGGTCATGCTTCCTCCTGAACCTAAGGTTCCTACACCCGAAAGATTTTCCGGGGATCGGAGCAAGTTTAGGGCCTTCCGGAATTCGTGTGAACTGTATTTTGCCCTACAGCCCCGTACCTTTTCTCTAGAGGCCACCAAGGTGGGCTTTGTGGTCTCTTTGCTCGCTGGAGACCCTCAGAGCTGGGCCCACCGTCTCTTTGAACAGAAGGCTGTATCACTAAACAACCTCGCTGCTTTTTTCGATGCCCTGGCCCAGCTATACGAAGATCCCCAACTCTCAGTAACCGCAGAAGCCGCCTTGCGTTCCCTTCAACAAGGACGCAGACCAGCGGAGGACTATGTGGCAGAATTCAGGCGGTGGAGTGCGGATACCAATTGGAATGATGCCGCCCTCCGCCATCAGTTTCGCTTAGGACTTTCCGATTCCTTGAAGGACGAGCTAGCTAGAGTTGGTGTACCACAGACACTCAACCTGTTGATTGATCTAACCATCCAGATTGACCGACGTCTGAGGGAACGGAGGGCTGAGAGGACCACTGGCTTCTCCCGCCCAACCTGGATGCTTCCTCGGGCTCCTAGTCACCTGTACTCGGCTCCTGCTACACCTCCAACTCCCACATCTGACACGCCTGAACCAATGCAGCTCGGGCTCCTTCGTCCATCCCTCGCTCCTGAGGAACGCCAGCGCCGCCGAATAAATAATCTGTGCCTGTACTGCGGGGACTCCGGACATTTCGTTAGAACCTGTCCCCTGAAGCTTCGTAAGTTTCTTTCAGTTTCTTCTAACATGACTAACCTACAAGCCAAAACCACATCTCACCTTGCCCTCTCTGTTTCATTACAGCTCCCAGGAAGGACTTTGCAAGTACCCGCCATTATTGATTCCGGAGCATGCAGCTGCTTTATGGACTCAGCCTTTGCCATTAAACACCAAATTCCCCTTTGTACCAAGACCCACGGACTTCGTGTCCATCTGGCTGATGGTTCCGTCATTAAGTCCGGACCTGTGACCCAGGAGACCACTCCTATACCCGCTACCATCTTTACCACCTCTGGAACCCACCAAGAATGCTTGTGTCTGGACATCATCTCTTCCCCGTTGTTTCCCTTGATCCTTGGTATGCCTTGGTTACAAGCCCACAATCCCACTATCAACTGGACTACGGGAATAGTTGCCTTTCCTTCTTCCTATTGCCAACAGTCCTGTGGCTCATATAAACCTCCTGGGCCGGCCTCGTTACTATGCATTGACACCGAAGATGGCACCCGTCAATCCATCCCAGAAGTTTACCACGACTTTCTTGACGTATTTAGTAAACAAAAGGCAGAGACTCTACCACCCCATCGGGCCTACGATTGCCCCATCGACCTACTTCCTGGAGCAAAGATTCCGTTCGGTAGAGTCTTCCCTTTAACGGAGGTGGAACAAGGGGCTTTAAAAAATTATGTTGATGAGAACTTGCAAAAAGGGTTCATCCGCCCTTCCACATCCCCAGCAGGCGCAGGCATCTTTTTTGTAGAGAAAAAGGACCACACCCTTCGACCTTGTGTGGATTACCGGGAATTGAATAAAATTACAGTAAAAAATCGCTACCCTCTCCCCCTGGTACCAGAGTTATTTCAGAGACTAGGTACTGCCACCATCTTTACCAAACTTGACCTCCGCGGAGCCTACAACTTGATCCGTATCAAAGAAGGTGACGAATGGAAGACCGCCTTCCGTACCCGGTATGGACATTTTGAGTACTTGGTAATGCCATTCGGGTTGTGTAACGCCCCTGCCACTTTCCAGTATTTTATCAACGATGTTCTATGGGACTTCCTAGACCTCTTTGTTATTGTTTATCTTGATGATATCTTAATTTTTTCTTCCTCCCTTGATTCTCATCGCAGACATGTCAAAAATGTGTTGGGTCGGCTCCGCCAGCATGGCCTGTATGCGAAGGCCGAAAAATGCGAGTTCGAGCAAGAGAGTATATCATTTCTGGGGTTAATCATTTCCAGCAAGGGCATCAAGATGGATCCTCAAAAGATTACCGCAATCCTGGACTGGCCAGAACCGGTGGACAAGAAGGGAATCCAACGTTTCGTTGGATTCGCCAACTTCTACCGCAAGTTCATCAGGGGGTTTTCAGCTATTATCGCACCCATTACTCAACTCACCAAGCAAGGAACACGTTTTCACTGGTCTCCTGAAGCCCAAGAAGCTTTTGAACGCCTGAAGGCCCTATTTACCTCAGCCTCTATCTTGAAACACCCAGACTCCTCACTACCATTCGTACTTGAGGTAGACGCCTCCGAAATAGCGGTAGGAGCAATACTGTCCCAAAGACAGGGAGTCAAAGCCTTGCTCCACCCAGTAGCCTTCTTCTCCCGCAAGCTTTCTGCAGCAGAGAGGAACTACGACGTGGGGGATCGGGAGCTACTAGCGATCAAGTCTGCACTAGAAGAATGGCGGTACCTGCTGGAGGGCGCGGCTCATCCGATCCTAATATTCACTGACCACAAGAACCTGGAGTACCTGAAAGCCGCGAGAAGATTGAATCCACGGCAAGCCAGGTGGGCACTCTTCTTCTCCCGGTTCTCTTTTCATGTTACTTATCGTCCTGGGGCCAAGAATATTAAGCCTGACGCCCTGTCTCGGATGTTCCATAAGTCCAAGGAGACTTCTCCGCCTGATACCATCCTTGCCCCCGGAAATTTCCTTCTTCTACAGGAGAACCTGTTCACTCAAATCAAACAAGCTTCCACCGGGCAGAGACAGTTCTCCGAGCCGGAATTGCAGGTTAAGGATGGACTATTGTGGTACCAAGACAGAATCTACGTACCTGAGAAACTAAGAGTAACCGCATTAGAACTCTGCCACGACCACGCCCTGGCCGGGCATTTTGGCGTTGCCAAGACCACTGACCTGGTACAGCGCACCTTCTGGTGGCCTCGAGTACATGAAGACTGTAGGAGGTTTGTAGATTCTTGTACAACTTGTACCCGAAACAAGGGTTCCAGATCCAAGGCCTGGGGACTACTAAAACCCTTACCCGTTCCAGATAGGCCCTGGAGAATGTTGTCCATCGACTTCATTGTCGAGTTACCCCCGGCCGAGAACCATTCCACCATCTTCGTTATTGTGGACCGTCTGTCCAAGATGGCACACTTCATCCCTATGAAAGGGACTCCCTCCGCTCCTGAAACCGCACAGGTATTCATCAGAGAAATAGTCAGACTCCACGGGGTACCAGCCAATATTGTTTCCGATCGCGGGGTTCAATTTACCTCTCGATTCTGGAGATCCCTTTGCAAAACCTTGAAAATCGAATTATCGTTTTCCTCTGCTTACCATCCACAGACCAACGGACAGACGGAGAGAACGAATCAGACGCTCGAGCAATACCTGCGATGCTTCTCCTCTTTTGCTCAGGACAACTGGGTTTCCCTACTTCCGTTGGCCGAGTTTGCGTATAACAATTCCATCCACTCCGCTACCTGCCAGACTCCTTTCTTTGCAAACTATGGTTTTCATCCTACTTTTCTGCCTAACTCCCTTCCTGAGTGTCCTGTACCTGCAGTCCAGGAAAAGTTAAATTTTTTCTCGGTCAATAACCAGCTTTTACAAGAGACCATGACCAAGACTCAAGAACGCAACAAGACAATTTATGACAAGAAGAGACGGGGTGAATTAGTGTTGGTACCCGGCGACCAAGTATGGCTATCTACCACAAACCTAAGAATGGCATGCCCTTCTAAAAAACTGGGCCCCAAATTTTTAGGTCCATTCCCTGTTAAGAGGAAAATTAATGAAGTAGCTTATGAATTGGAACTTCCTGACTCTCTTAGAATCCATCCAGTTTTTCATGTCTCTCTCCTAAAACCCACAGTCTCTAATCCGTTTCCAGATCGGAAGCCGGATCACCCTGATCCGATCATTATTGACGGTGAGCAGGAATTCGAAGTAGAAGCTATCATGGACTTCAGGAGAAGAAATAACCAGAACCAATTCCTAATTAAATGGAAGGGCTACGGACCCGAGGAAAACTCATGGGAACCCGAGGAGAATATCCATGCCAGGAGTTTGATACAGGCTTTCAAAAGGACTCACCCTGGAAGGTTCACCCGGCTGGGCATCCGGAGGCTGCCCCTTGGGGGGGGCAATGTCATAGAAATCCTGTCAGCTACAGGATTCCTGGACTTCCTGATTCCGAATCTCGGGCACGTCCACGCGCGCGGGCACGCGCGCGCGCGATGGCGAGCACGTGCGCGCGCACGCGCTTAGCGGGGGCGCGCGCACGCTCCACAAAGCGCGCCAGAAGAGCTATTTAAACATGCCTGTGACAGACAGTCCCTGCTGTCTGCTCTACAGCGTGTAGTACCCAAAGAGACCTGATTCGTGTATTTACCTGCATCCGACCCGGCTTGCCTTGACCCTTCCAGTTTCCTGCCTGCCTCTGACCCCCGGCTTTGTTTGACCAATCTTCTGCCTGATCCTCCAGTACCTTGCCGTCAGCCAATACTACCGACCCGGCTTGTCCGACCAATCTCTCCAGTTGCTGTGTCCTGGTTCCAGTCCAGTCAGCCTCATCAGTTCCAGTCCAGCTGCTTGTTCCTAGTTCCAGTCCAGTTGCTTGTTCCTGGTTCCAGTCCAGTTGCTGTATCCTGGTTCCAGTCCAGCCAGTCTCTTCAGTTCCAGTCCAGTTGCTGTGTTCCTGGTTCCGGTTCAGCCTGCCATACTTCCTGGGTGCCTGGATCCGTCCCAGTCTTCAGACTCTACTCTACCTTGATCCATCCTGCCAGGCACTCGTACCCCTTCTACCTCCGTGCCTCCTGTCTTCAGTACCAGGGGCCGCCGGTGGAAGCCGTAAGAGAGGCCTCCCTCTGCAGATCCGGGCTCGTCACCGTCAGGTACGTGACAGGGCCCTTTCACATGTTCTGTAGTGAGCTCCCTTCCTACTATACTGGGGCCCCACCAGGGTGGTAGAAAACAAGAGATATATGTCACCAGCACACCAAGAAAATATAAGGGTCCAAAGCAGTGGGAGAACTATCAGGGTTGCAAAGGTTGTCTTGCCACCGGGCCCTGGTGTTCTGCCACTGTGGGGTTCCCCAGCTGTCCTGTCCCTGTTATTGACAGCGCTGGTCTGGCATCTGTCTCCTTGGCACCGGCGGCAGTCTATTAGGACTTTGTGCTGGTGACATTATGGGTGCATGCAGGGGAAGGCTGGCACTATTGGTTATAGAGAGCCGAGCCCCCAGCTGGTCACCTAGCAGCAGAAATGCTGTATAACCTTCTCTGTTGACATGCTGATCGGGATGTGATCCTAGTGATGCTCCCAGTCAGATCTAATAAACACAGTATTTATTAGCATCAAGAGTACAACCACATATATATATATATATATATATATATATATATATATAAACTGTATGTTCAGCGGCCATGTGGGCTCTATGCCTGTAAAGTGTGGGCTTTGATCAATAAAATCACTGATATTTAACACTAGGATTTGACTAGGAGCATCACCTGGATTGCATCCCGATCAGCATGTCAGAGAAGGCGCCACTGCTGCTAAGCAACCTGCAGGGAGCTCAACTGTCTACAACCAATAGAGATGGGCTCGGGTGTGTTTAAAATCCCACATGCCCGATCTCCCACAAGGAAGCCGACACTCCACAGTGCTAATCACAGACAGTGAGACATTTCCTGATCTGTGGAGCTGCGGAGCGGGAAATGTCTCATTGCCTGTGATTAGCGCTGTGCAGTGTGGGCTTTCTGGCAGGCTCTGGCATGTGGAATTTTGAACATGCCCAGCCCATCTCTAACAACAAATTGAGCTGGCCCTCCTGTACATCAGCCCCATAAAGTAACCAGCACTGGGTTCCAATTTGCTGCCGCCGCTGCCATGGAGACAGAGACCAGCGCTGTGAATAGCCGGGACAGGACAGCAACTCTGGTTGTTCCAGCACTGGTCCACACTGGGAACATTCCCCCATCCACCTATAATGTGTAGATGGGGGAATTGGATAATTTCCTTTTTTTTTCATTCAACCTAATAGTTGAATGAAAAAAAGTGATCAATGTATGGGCTGCCTAAGAGCTAAGACCAGCCATAGACAGTTTAAATCTCAGCTGGTTCAGCAGGAACTGGCTGAGATTTGAACCATTAATGAGCAGATTCTCTTATGATTATCACTAGTGGTTGCTATAGTCACTAGTGATAATCACTGTTTGTCGGGGGAATACAATTGCTGGGCAGGAGGGATATTCCCCTGTCAGCACTGTCTGTGTTGATGGGGGAATCATGCAAGTTTCTTTCCTGCAATCTGTGGATGCGTATATTCCCTGCCTAACTGAAAGCGAAAGTAAATTGTGAATGTCTTGAAAGAACAGGAGAGGGGGAGGGAGACAGATGGGGGAGAGAAGGGATGGAGATAATGCAGTTCAGTGATTACAGTGTACTGCAGTCTGCAGTGCACACACTTACCCATGGTCTACGCTAGAATCTCAGGCATCATTCACACACAGCCTGGAATGCTGCTGATTTTCATATTTCCCGCCCACACATCCCCTCTCTTCAGATACAGCACGCTGGGACAGTGTGGGCGGGACTGGAAGGAGGAGGAGGAGCTGTATTCCTCCCTGCTCGTATGTGAGGAGAGTGGGGGGGGGTGGCTGGACTCGCTGGGCTGTGAAAGAGTGTCATAGACTGACACTCGGCTCAGCTTGCAGTCACCACTCTCGGAATTTATAGGCTGGTTCTCCTGTCCTAAGGACGGGAGAAATCAGTCTGTTTTTTCAGTAACTGAGATGAAGGCTTGGGCCCCCCTCCCCCCCTCCCACAGTGCTTGTGGAGTCCTTCCTGCAACTCGCTCTTCTCCATGCCAATGAGGATGCAGGGAAAGGAGCGAGCAGAGGGAGGGGGAGGAATCCCCCACAGGAGCTGACTGGGGACGCTCTCCCTCTCAGGAGAGACTATGTTACCCCAGCAGAAGCCCGAGCAAAAAAAAATTTTTTTTTTTTTGGGGGGGCACATGGTGGGGCACAGCATAATGTTGGGGGGGCAAGGGCCCCCTCTGGTCCCCCCTAGGGACGCCATTGGTCTCCGCACACAGCTTCTGCCACGATCGGGCCCCCGATACAACTGATGTCCTCACTCGACAAGTCAGATGCCACCCAGGCTCCGCAGTGGGGTGGAAGGCTCTTCGGAAGTTGCGCAAGGCCCCAGGCTTCAGGCCTTGCACGGCAGCAGATCCGCACAGGAAGACTGTTGCTTGCAGCACGGTGTCCCAAAGAGGCCGAGCTCCACCTCGCCTCCTTCTTAAATAGCCCCTCCCATGAGTCTCTGCGGTGGCCAATTGCACTCTGGGTGCCGAATGGGGTTCTGGGTAACGTAGACCCGGGGCCTTAAAGGAGACCCCGCTACACATGTATTTGTGAGCATTAGGCATTTATTATTATTATTATTATTATTAGTATTATGTGCTTATTTGTGTGCAATAATCAGGGGCATAAAAAAAAAACACCCAAAAGCTGTGAAAAGTAGCTTATTAGCATCATTTAGACACGTAAGTGAAGGAAAATGTATTCTAGGGCCTTGAATTTAACCACTTCCCGCCCGGTCAATACCAGATTGACGTTCGGCAAGTGGTTCAGTTATCCTGACTGGACGTCATAAGACGTCCAGCAGGATAACAGCCACCACGCGCCTGTGGGGGTGCGCATCGCGGCGACTGGTGGTCCGGTGTGTCAGTCTGACACACCGCTACATTGATCTCGGTAAAGAGCCTCCGACGGAGGCTCTTTACCACGTGATCAGCCATGTCCAATCACAGCTGATCACGATGTAAACAGGAAGAGCTGTTGATTGGCTTTTCCTCACTCGCGTCTGACAGACGCGAGTAGGGGAGAGCCGATCCGCAGCTCTCCTGACAGGGGGGGTCTGCGCTAGGGTGACCACGTGCCCCGGATTGCCCGGGACAGTCCCGCATTTTGCAGGTCTGTCCCGGGCACATCCATTCCAGGACAATACAGTGTCCCGGAATGAAACTGACACAGCCACCCCCCGGGCCAATCTGATGCCCCCCAAAAAGGCAGCCACATCAACGCTTTACTCACTGACAGTACTTGCCCTGGCCTGAAATGCCTGGAGGAGCACAATCCCCGCCCCCTGCTTGTGATTGTAGAAATCATAAATCCAGCCTCTTGTGTCCAATCACTGTGCTGTGATTCGTTACAGCACAAGCTGATTATTGGGAAGGGAGGGTGTCCCTGAATGGTAGTTTGGAAATGTGGTCACCCTAGTCTGCGCTGATTGTTCATCAGTGCAGCCCCCTCGCGTATGCCCGCCCAGGACCACCAGGGAAGGGGGAAACATGTGGATGGTCAGGTATGTACCCCATGGCCATCCACATATTAAAAAATATGCACAACAGATGCTGATCAGGGCCCACAAATGGGCACTGATTGGCAACATTATGGTCAAGATAAAACAAGTGATGCCCAGCAATGCCACCCAACAGTATCATCAGTGCTACCCATCAGTGCCACCTCTCAGTGCCCATCCATGCCCATCAGTGCCCACCTATCAGTGCCCATCTGTGCCACCTATCAGTGCCACCCATAAGTACCCATCAGTGCCGCCTATGAGTGCCCATCAGTGCAGCCATATCAGTGCCCGTCATTGAAGAAGAAAACGTACTTATTTACAAAAAAAATAACAGAAACAAAGAAAAACTTTATTTTTTTCAAAATGTACGGCCTTTTTTTTATTTGTTGCACAAAAAATAAAAAAATCGCAGAGGTGATCAAATACGCACAGAAACGCTGGTAAAGACTTTAGAGCGTTATTTCCCGCCAACTTCTGGCAGAAGAAGCGCAGGATAAATTCATACGCCCCGTGTACAAGAGGCCCGAGAGCCCTACATCCAAAGGAGCCCAGGGGGTGTGTCTTTCTACATAAGTACTTGCTGCAGAATATCACTACCGGTAGGGACGTGCAGCTGTAAACTTCATGTTCCTTTTTAGCCGCGCAAACAACCTCTCGCCCTCCGCCATGAGATCCCTCCAGAGGACATCGCTGCTCTAAACTCTGTTAGTCTTTCTTTAGAAATTATTTTTACTGTCAGCATTTTCTTATATAGTCTACTTTACTCATCCACTGGCCCTCCTGGAGATCTATTACACTTCATGTTTACAGTAGAACTACAGTATGGGCAACACTTTATTTTTTTCCATTTTGGATAGAATAAGGGAGGGTTATAACCCCTGTGAGGTTTATTTTCGCCATCTGTGCCTTATTGGGGAGAGTTCCCTTCACTTCTTGAACCCTAGCCAATCAGGAAGTGGGAGGAAGTTACTGCAAATGATTGGGATACCTTGGGAACCCACCAGGCCACCAGAACTATCCCTATTGGAAGATCCCTCTCCCTATTGGTGGTCCCATTGGAAGATTTCCCCTCTATTACTTTTCTGGGGACAACCCAAAATGTGGAATTTTCTTTTACTTTCACTTTCAATGATAATAGTAAACAGGACAAATAGAGAGAGGAAATCTCCCCAATGGGGGGACAGACAGCAAATACAAACTGACAGGTATTCTCTATCCAACACTAAAGAAACATTTTTGTCTTTAGTAGTTATACTTTTATAATATTTTCTTTGACACTTCCCAGCACTATATTAGTTCTACACAAGTGGGCTGCAAAAAGAGTTTCCCAACAATGGCAAATCACTTGTTCATACTTGTCTCCCCTTTAACCACTTCTGCCCCAGAAGATTTGCTCCCTTAATGATCAGGCACTGCGTCGCTTTAACTGACAATTGCGTGGTCGTGCGTTGTACCCAAACAAAATTGACGTCCTTTTTCCCCCACAAATAGAGCTTTCTTTTGGTGATATTTGATCATCTCTACGGTTTTAATTTTTTGCACTATAAAACACAATATATTTTACTTTTTGCTATGTAGCGGGTATATGCTTTTCTCTCATGTTTGAATTTGGTGGGGGATCTGTGATGTATGGTTCCCTGGCGCCCAGCGGGTGGCGCTGTCGCTTTGGGCCCGGGGTTGAGCCATCATTGCAGTGCCGTACCCTTTTTGGCCTCTCGCAGCGTGAGTACAGCGGGGCGGGGGCTCCGCTGGGCTTGCTGGGGGAGGGTATAAAGGGGTTGGCCATTTTGGCCACGGGGTTGTCGAGTCCCAGGCACCTTCAGTCTGAGGGCTGTGGTTCGTGGTCGGTGTCCAGGCGGCCTAGGCCTGGACACCCGGAGCTCGTGTTCCACCCCAGGCACCTTCAGCCTGGGGTGAGGTACTCGGTTGGAGGCCTGGGGCCCAGTGTCCTTCGTTGGGCTCCGCGAGGGAAGGATTTCCTAGGGGACCCCGGGAGTGGGGTACCCGTATCCAGAGGCGTAAGGGACCGGAGGAGTTACTCACCCGAAGACCTGATGCAGCAGATTGCCGGTGCCGGGTGAGCCTCAGGAGACCGCCCAGAGGGGTATCTTCCCAAACAGGGGCCGAGTGCAGTCAGGAGGAAGGTTCACCGTTCACCCGGTCGGTGGCAGCGACCAAGATTCTCAGCAGGTGGCAGAGACCATGTGCCAAACCTATTCGCTGATAGAGGAATAGGAGAGTTCATTGTGCCTGGGCCTACTCGTATCCACACCCCCTGTCTGTTCATTGAGGGAGTCCAACTGATTGTGTTTCATCCTGACATTGGAAAATAAAGGAGTGTTGGACTTTTATTGGTGTGGGGCTCATTTACTGGCAGACACTGTTTCACAGAAGAAGCGGAGGCTCCAAACACCGAACACCGACCCGAAGGTAAAGAAACTTTGCTCACACCACAGAAACATCTGCGGAGAGGGCTTGGCGTGGTGACCCCGCGCTCTCTCCTCCAGGATACCCCTAGACAAGCAGTAACCAGCCAGCAGAGGAGTGAGAGAGTGGAGGCCGCTACACGTGGGGGCTCGGGTCCGGGATGGTGTTTGTGTTACTATGGAGCTAGAATGGACGGAGTTTGAACGTGTCTGCCCGGAGGAGTTCCGAGTAGGTCGGCCATATTATTGGCCAAAGTGCAACCCTGCTCGAAGTCGTGGGCATGACCCTAAGAAGGGAAAGTACTATGCAGAAGAGCGAGAAGAGGGGGGAGTCCAGCCGTGTGAAGTACTACACGTGGGGGCTTCTATTGCACTGCGCCACGAGGCACACCCTCCCTGCTCAGTTCGTGGGCGTGACCCAGGGAAGGAGAAAGCCCGCAAACTGGAGTGCAAGAGGGGAGGAGTCCAATCGTGTGAAGGCCTACACGTGGGGAGTTTGGCGGCAAACGTGCAGTGCGCAATGGATCAGCAGCGAGTCACCATGGTTGGAAATACATTGTGGATTCCACTTCACCCTTCTACCACGACCTTGACTACTGCTGCTCTGGTGACCGATACAGGGATCCGGCTAAAGCCCCGGTGACAATTCGCCCTGTACTCGTGCATGGACGTTGAGGCCCTGGGTTTGATTTGTCCCGGCTGTTCGGGACTGGTGTGTCAGCTGAAGCCATTCGGGCGATGCGAGGCCTGCGGGGAGTTCTTATTTGAGGTGGACCCAGTTATCGAAAAGCCAAGAACCATCCACCTCAACCGCACTACAGGCAGCACCACTCAAGCAGGAGGAATCACCACTTTGACAGCCATCCCTGTGCGCACTGCAGTGACCGCAGGGGAGGTCGCGATCACCGAAGTACGGGAGAAATCCGAGGATGCTGACTCGGTCACCACTGTCTCTCAGCGTCCACCGCCAAAGAGGAAGACCGGCATGGTAGCCCCATCCAGCGGTCGCGGTGGATCATCCTGCTCGCCTACGCCCGGCCCGGATGGATCCAGTAGGAAGAGTCCCGGACATCCCTTCTCAAGTAAAGGCCGAGGTAAGCCGGGCGGAGGGACTTGGTGTGTGGGCGGAGGTGTCGGGGAGTCACGGCCCTGTGTGTCCGCCGGAGGTGGCAGTTCAGTCTCCACTACCGGCTATCTGCCCGCGGAGGAGTGTGACACCTCCGACCTGGAGTCACTCTCTGATATGGGAGACGATGTTGCCATAGATGAACTCTTTGCCAGTAAGGGTTGGGACAAGATGCTTCTCTCCTCATCCCGCAGAACTAGGGACCCACCCATGTCTACAGGGGATAGTACACCCCGGGTGGAGGCACCAGCGCCTGAGGAAGGATCCCGTTCCCAGCCTGCCCTCACATCCTGGTGCCACCTGCACCTAATGCCGGGGATAAGAGACTGTCGCTGCGGGTGCCTATGCCCAGAACAGAGGTGACCAAAGCACCTCGTCACCCGGATGCTATAGTTTTGCCAGGTGAAGGGGATAAAAGCCACCATGCCTCCACTGGCGAGACTACAACGCCTATTTGGCCAGAAGGTTGCTGCTGAGTACGGGTGGGAGTACCCATACTTGTCTAAAGAGTTATTGTATGAAGTGGAAGTTTGCCGGGAGCGCTGGTACAATGACTTTGTGTGGACCCACATTCAGGTCCCACATGCCCGTAGGTACCTCGCGTGTTCTCCCAAGGCATCTCAGCGTTTCAAAGAATGCAAGGCAGAATGGATGCTGGGCGGCATATCCACGCGGGCAAGGTGCTGATTCGACGCAAGGAAGGGGAAGATGTTCAATACCATCTGGAAACCATGGACCAGCATTTGAAACCACTTGTCCTGCGGCACCCTCGCTTCTATCTGTAGGAGATAAAAGACTCCGTTTGCCGCTTAATGTTGCTGAACTCTCCGGGTTTGTTGTTTGTTTCCCGGGAAATCTCAGTGACTGTACCCGAGCTAATGGGTGTTTGTGCTCTTCGGAGGAATTGAAGGACTGTTCCTGTTGTTGTTCTTCATTCTCCAACAAGTGATCTTGGACTCTGGGGTAGAGAGGGCCAAAGAAGAAGAGGTCTCCACAAGTGCAGTTACCGCGATGCTGTCACCAGGTGGCAGTGTCGTGCACCGGCATTCACTTTTCACACACACACTTTTTAAAGGAAAGGATTTCTTTACGGAGAGGTTCTTTCGTTCTCACACGAACATATGTGTCAGGAATTTGTGTGTTTAATATTTCTTTTCCCCTCTGCAGGAGAACATCCCATCAAGACCGCTGAGAGTGGGGCGGGTCTCAGTCAGTGATGTGGGTAAGGGAAAATGTAATGATGTGGCTTTTGAGATGTTTTACAGTTATATGTTATTTGTTCCCCTCCCCTTCCTTTTCATTTGAGGCTCAGGCACAACTGCTCTAGATAGTTAGTTTTTTTTCAAAATTTTGGAGATTTTTTAAATTTTCAGTCGGTTTCTGGACTGGACTGTGTCAGCCCTTGAGGGCATAGTTTATTCCAGACACTGGGGACCAGTGTCAAACAACCAGGGGGAGAGTGTAGTGGGTATATGCTTTTCTCTCATGTTTGAATTTGGTGGGTATATCTGTAATGTATGGTTCCCTGGGGCCCAGCGGGTGGCGCTGTCGCTTTGGGCCCGGGGTTGAGCCATCATTGCAGTGCCGTACCCTTTTTGGCCTCTCGCAGCGCGAGTACAGCGGGGCGGGGGCTCCGCTGGGCTTGCTGGGGGAGGGTATAAAGGGGTCGGCCATTTTGGTCATGGGGTTGTCGAGTCCCAGGCACCTTCAGCCTGAGGGCTGTGGTTCGTGGTCGGTGTCCAGGCGGCCTAGGTCTGGACACCCGGAGCTCGTGTTCCACCCCAGGCACCTTCAGCCTGGGGTGAGGTACTCGGTTGAAGGCCTGGGGCCCAGTGTCCTCCGCTGGGCTCTGCGAGGGAAGGATTTCCTAGGGGACCCCGAGAGTGGGGTACCCGAATCCAGAGGCGTAAGGGACCGGAGGAGTTACTCACCCGAAGACATGGTGCAGCAGATTGCCGGTGCCGGGTGAGCCTCAGAAGACCGCTCGGAGGGGTATCTTCCTAAACAGGGGCCGAGTGCAGTCAGGAGGAAGGTTCACCGTTCACCCGGTCGGTGGCAGCGACCAAGATTCTCAGCAGGTGGCAGAGACCATGTGCCAAACCTATTCGCTGATAGAGGAATAGGAGAGTTCATTCGTGCCTGGGCCTACTCGTATCCACACCCCCTGTCTGTTCGTTGAGGGAGTCCAACTGATTGTGTTTCATCCTGACATTGGAAAATAAAGGAGTGTTGGACTTTTATTGGCGTGGGGCTCATTTACTGGCAGACATTGTTCCACAGAAGAAGCGGAGGCTCCAAACACCGAACACCGACCCGAAGGTAAAGAAACTTTGCTCACACCACACAAACATCTGCGGTGAGGGCTTGGCGTGGTGACCCCGCGCTCTCTCCTCCAGGATACCCCTAGACAAGCAGTAACCAGCCAGCAGAGGAGTGAGAGAGTGGAGGCCGCTACAGCTATAATAAATATCCCCACTTTATCACTTTAGGCCGATACGTATTCTTCTACATATTTTTGGTATAAAAAAAAATCACAATAAGTGTATCTTTATTGGTTTGCGCAAAAGTTATAGCGTCTACAAAATAGGGGATATATTTATATCATTTTTATTATGATTTTTTTTTTTTTTACTAGTTATTGCAGCGATCTGCGATTTTTATCGGGATTGCGGCGGACATATCGGAACACTTTTGACACTTTTTTTTGCACCATTGACATTTATACAGCGATCAGTGCTAAAAATAGCCACTGATTACTGTATAAATGTCACTGGCAGGGAAGGGGTTAACACTAGGGGGCGATCAAGAGGTTAAATTTGTGTCCTAGGGAGTGATTCTAACTGTGGAGGGATGGGACTGCCTGGGGGAGGAGACCGATCGTTGTTCCTAAGCTAAGGTGACCAGATTTTTTAAATGAAATCCGGGGACCTTTTTTTTTTTTTTTTTACTAGTAATGGCAGCAATCAGAGACTCTCTGCCCATCGTCGCCGACGCCCGCCTCACAGCCTGTCAAGTCTTACTCTCTGGGCCCTGGCTACTACTGGGTGGGGAGCGGAGGAAGATCACTCCACCAGGGAAGGCAAGGAGATAAGCAGGCAGGCGGCTGGCCGGGACTTGAGCCAAGGCAGAAGAACATGCGAGCGAAGCTGGATGGGCATGCGCTAGGGTTGCCACCTCATCCCTTTAAACCCGAAAAGGTCCCCGGATATTAATTACAAAGGTTCTGAGGCTGACTTAATGCAGATAAGGCACTAGCTGAATTAAATTACCACCCTAATCAGCCAGAGAACCTGTGTAATTAATATGCGTTCGGATTTAAAGGGATGAGGTGGCAACCCTAGCATGTGCCCGAAACTGAAGAAATATTCCCTCCGCTCCGACCAGCACATGATCATCAGAAAGGGGCACAGATAATGGAAAGAATACACCCCCCTAAGCTATTAAAAGCGGCGGAGCGGAGGTGTGTAATTCAGAGTTTTTTTCTTTTATTCTGCACTGACTGTCTTTGAAATTGCCCCAGCCCCTGTTGAAATCCAATCTGGGACAAAACTGGGGACAGACTTGGTCCGGGGACAGTGTCCTCAATCCGGGGACTGTCCCCTGAAACCGGGGATGTCTGGTCACCCTATCCTAAGCAGTAGGAACAACTGATCAGTCTTTTCCCTCCTGACATAACGGAGATCTGTCTATTTACATTGACAGACCTCCAATCTGTCTCAACGATCGCGGATGCCCACCGGACATCTCAACCGCCGGGCTTGCGCATCGGCTCCATCGTTGCGCCCCTTAGAGCTCTTAAAGCGGCCGACATACAGCTACGACGGCTTGCCCAGGAGAGCCAACCTGCCGCAGTATAATGATGGCAGCTGGTCAGCAAGCAGTTAATATATCATCCATGCACACACTTTAACACATCTTGATGCTATCTTGTATATTGTATGCATAGGTGTGCACAGCCTATATCCTTAGGGTGTGCACCCCAAAGCTCAAACACACATGCATATGTGTGTGTGTGTGTCTACATCTATATGGCCCTGGTAGATTATTCTCCCTGCTGGCAAAGTGAAAGAGAAGTGTGTAAGAACTTCTCTTATGGCAGAGCAGGTAAGAGGGAGATCTTTCCCATCTCCCTGCCGGCACACAGAGCGATAATTGCTAATGTGCACTAGGTGATTAGGGTGTGCCCAGGCACACCTGGCACACCCTGTGCGCACGCCTATGATTGTATATATGTTAATTTGGAAACTGTCTCAGTTTTACATGTTTATAGTATCTGCACACCTTTCCCTTTAATCTCCGATTTGCGTTTTATTTGTTTTTAACCACTTCTGTGCTCTCTATGGAACCAGTGGTTATACCAGGACTATGGCTGCAGCTGTAGTCTTATTTTATTTCTATAATGAATGCCGCTGCCAGACTCATCTACCTTACCAACCATTCAGTATCTGCCACTCCTCTCTGCCAATCCCTCCACTGGCTTCCCATTGCCCAACGAATACAATTCAAAACATTAACAATAACATACAAAGCCATTCACAATTCTGCCCCGAGCTACATCACCAATCTGATCTCCAAATTCTAACATGGATTGACACATATAGGAGTATGAGAGGGCTGCACATCCTGATTTGGATATTGGAACATGAATAGAACGTTTTCCCATGGGATTTTAAGGCAGCAAAAAATATCAATGGTAAATAAAAATGTAGGGTAGCGACCCCACCTCTCTCTCTCCCCTTTAACTTCTGCTTGCATGGCTCTTGTCTAGGGGACCAGGGAGGAGTGTGGCGCACCACCAGCTCTTACCCTTGTGTGTGCAGAGGAATGAGCTATAGTTTTTTTTACCTTCGGGTCTGTGTTCCCGTCCAAAGCCTCTGCTTCCCTTGAGGATGATTTCTCACCGTCCACGTGGGTGGAGGTATAACCTTTTCTCCCAGTAACTCAAGTCCAAAACTTATTTATTCTTCAGAGCAATAAATAGTCCTTTTAGAGCAGACTGGTTAGACAACGAACAGACAAGGTGAAGAGGAAGGTCCAGGCACAAACTTGAACTTGTTATACTCCTGTTTCGATATGCGCAAACAGGCTTGGCGCACGGTCGCTGCCACCGACCGGGTGAATTAGACTTTAGGTCTCTGCCACCGACCTGGGTTTTAGTTGGGTCGCTGCCACCGACCATAAGAACGTGGACTACTTTCTTAAGTTGCGGCCCCTGTCAGGGAGAGACATCCATCCGGACGGTCACCAGAGGCCTCCGCCGTCACCAGCCAATACTGCGCTGGGTCTTCGGGAATGTCACCTCTCTGGTCCCCCTCGCCCTAGATTCGGGTCCCCTCACTTGGTGGGCCCCTAGGAATCCTCAATCCCATGCGGGACCCAGTAGAAGGTACTGGGCCCCAGGCCTCCAGAGAGTACCTCACCCCAGACTAAGGGTGCCCAGGGTGGAACCGCAGCTTCGTCTCCGGGCTGAGGGCACCCGGAGACCACCATCACACACCCCCAGGCTGAAGGTGCCTGGGCGTGGACCCCGAGCGGAAGATGTCTGCCCCCTTTATACCCTCTCCCAGCAGGCACAGCAGGTTCCCCGCCCCGCTGTACTACTGCCGCGAGAGGACAAAAAGGGCACAGCCCTCCAATGGTGGTTCAACCCCCGGCCTATGGCGACAGCGCCACCTATAGGCCGCAGGGAACTGGACACCACTGATATCCTCCACTGGCATAAATTGGTCCATGAACCCTAACAATTACTGCATCTGATCCTGTTACCACTCAGATGCCTCCCCTAAATGTAACCACCCGCTACAGTAGATTTTATTAGAAAAATTGCGATGGCGCATATGACATAAAAGATGAGTTCATGAATTTTATGAGCTCCGGTAATTGCAAAGACCAACAATAGAATACAGAGATACTTCAATTCACATACACATGGTATACATATTGAATGGTATAACAATACAAATTCAATGCATTACGATGTACTGTAGAAGAAACCCCGATGCATTTCGACCTGTCTAGGTCTTCCTCCAGGGGATTAAGTTTGTTCTATAAGACATCAGAAAATAAAAAGAATATATGCAAATTAATTATTTTCCCAGCGTCTTCTGTCATAAAGGTAATTTGATAAACAGTTTTTTCTTAGTATTGATTTCTTAAGAGACGTACAAGGGAGACAGATTGTAATATCGATCATCATTAATGAAAAGTTGCATATTTACCCTCTGTATGGAATTGGATGGTGAAACCGGAGACTCCCAGGGTACCCAATGAGGGTCCATTTAGCCGAGGAGCCCACCTCCTGCTCCAAGGCGGATCTGCTGCACAGATTACCCGGCTCACAAGGGGTCACACGCCTTATGGGTATCCCAATTTCGGGAAAGAAAACAGGGGAGGAAGGTAACAGTGTACCATGTGACCATGTGACCAACACCTGAAGGTTATAATATCAATCATCTTAATATGCTTCATATAATACTCTTATTCATCTATTCATCTATATTATTTTATTACATATTTTCTATTATCTCTATTATAACTCAAAAACAGGGTAAGCGGCACTAATCATACATGCCCTCGACCAAGGAGGTCCAAGGTGTATTTACAGGCACTAATTGCTATATTATGGCTGGTATACCTGGTATTTGAACCAGAATGCCAGCATCGGTTTGTGTATAGCCGATGCGGACTATTCATGGGCCCCACTAAAAAAAGGGGGGGGGGTTGCTGAATTGTATTAACCACTTAAGCCCCGGACCATTTGGTAGCTAAAGGACCAGAGGTGATTTCAGAATTTTGCACTGCGCTGCTTTAACTGTAAATTGTGCGGACATGCAATGTTGTACCGAAACAAAATTTGCGTCCTTTTCTTCCCACAAATAGAGCTTTCTTTTAATGGTATTTGATTGCCTCTGCGATTTTTATTTTTTGCGATATAAACGGAAAAAGACCGAAAATTTTGAAAAATAATGATATTTTCTACTTTTTGTTATAAGAAAAATCGAATAAACTCAATTTTAGTCATGCATTTAGGCCAAAATGTATTCAGCCACATGTCTTTAGTAAAAAAAAGTCAATAAGCGTATATTTATTGGTTTGCGCAAAAGTTATAGCGTTTACAAACTAGGGTGCATTTTTGGAATTTACACAGCTTTTAATTTATGACTGCCTATCTCATTTCTTGAGGTGCTAAAATGGCAGGGCAGTACAAAACCCCCCCAAATTACCCCATTTTGGAAAGTAGACACCCCAAGGAAATTGCTGAGAGGCCTGTTGAGCCCATTGAATATTTTTTTTTGTCTCAAGTGATTGAATAATGACTAAAAAAAAAAAAATACAAAAAGTTGTCACTAAATGATATATTGCTCACACATGCCATGGTTATATGTGGAATTACACCCCAAAATACATTTTGCTGCTTCTCCTGAGTACGGAGATACCACATGTGTGGGACTTTTTGGGAGCCTAGCCGCGTACGGGCCCCCAGAAACCAAGCACCGCCTTCAGGATTTCTAAGGGCGCAAATTTTTGATTTCACTCCTCACTACCTATCACAGTTTCGAAGGCCATAAAATACCAAAATAGCACAAAACCCCCCCCAAATGACCCCATTTTAGAAAGTAGACACCCCAAGGAAATTGCTGAGAGGCCTGTTGAGCCCATTGAATATTTTTTTTTTGTCCCAAGTGATTGAATAATGACAAAAAAAAAAAAAAATTACAAAAAGTTGTCATTAAATGATATATTGCTCACACATGCCATGGTTATATGTGGAATTGCACCCCAAAATACATTTTTCTGCTTCTCCTGAGTACGGGGATACCACATGTGTGGGACTTTTTAGGAGCCTAGCCACGTACGGGACCCCGAAAACCAAGCACCGCCTTCAGGATTTCTAGGCACAAATTTTTGATTTCACTCCTCACTGCCTATCACAGTTTCGAAGGCCATAAAATGCCAAAATAGCACAAAACCCCCCCAAATGACCCCATTTTGGAAAGTAGACACGCCAAGCTATTTGCTGAGAGGCATGGTGAGTATTTTACAGCTCCCATTTGTTTTTGAAAATGAAGAAAGAGAAATTATTATTATTTTTTTTTAATTTTCAATTCTTTGTGACAAAAAGCGAGATCTGCAAAATACTCACAATACCTCTCAGCAAATAGCTTGGGCTGTCTACTTTGCAAAATGGGGTCATTTGGGGGGGGGGGGGTTTGTGCCATCTGGGCATTCCATGGCCTCCGAAACTGTGATAGGCAGTGAGGAGTGAAATCAAAAATTGACACCCTTAGAAAGCCTGAAGGCGGTGATTGGTTTTTGGGGTCCCGTACGCGGCTAGGCTCCCAAAAAGTCTCACACATGTGGTATCCCCGTACTCAGGAGAAGCAACAGAATGTATTTTGGGGTGTAATTCCACATATGCCCATGGCATGTTTGAGCAATATATCATTTAGTGACAACTTTGTGCAAAAAATAAAAAAATAAAAAATAAATTGTCTTTTTTCCCGCAACTTGTGTCAACATATAAAATATTCCATGGACTCGACATGCCTCTCATTATATAGCTTGGGGTGTCTACTTTCCAAAATGGGGTCATTTGGGGGGGTTTTGAACTGTCCTGGCATTTTATACACAACATTAGGAAGCTTACATCCACTCTTCTAACCACTTATAGACAAAGCCCTTTCTGACACTTTTTGTTTACATGAAAACATTTTTTTTTTTTGCAAGAAAATTATGTTGAACCCCCAAACATTATATATATTTTTTTAAAGCAAAGGCCCTACAGATTAAAATGGTGGGTGTTGCATTTTTTTTCCACACAGTATTTGCGCAGCGATTTTTCAAACGCATTTTTTGGGGAAAAAATACACTTTTTTAAATTTTAATGCACTAAAACACACTATATTGCCTAAATGTTTGATGAAATAAAAAAGATGATCTTAGGCCGAGTACATAGATACCAAACACGACATGCTCTAAAATTTCGCACAAACGCGCATTGGCGACAAACTACATACATTTTTAAAAGCCTTTACAGGTTACCCCGTTAGATTTACAGAGGAGGTCTACTGAAACCAGCTCTCAAACAGCAAATGTCCGATGGAGCCCACACACAGTCGGAATATCTGACCAAAAGCTCACATCGAACATTTGTTGTCGGAAATTCCGATTGTGTGTACGTGGCATGAGACTGTGCACAGTGCACCTTAGTCACAGGGAGCTGTAGACAGTGTGCTAGGTCCCTATCAATGAAATTGCTAGCAGCACCAGAATCTATGAAAGCCGAGATGTGATGAGAAAACTTGGCAGAGCTAAGTTGTGCAGGAACTAATAAGCCATCTCTGAGGGAAACAGACACAGTATGATCTATAGAAGCAGACCCCACCCACACTAGAATCTTGTCATTTCTCGGCTTATTAGGGCAGCTGGCAACAAAGTGGCCTTGGTTGCCACAGTATAAGCAGAGACCCTGAGATCTCCTTCTAGCATTTTACCCAGAGGATAAATGGGTAGCGCCAATTTGCATGGGCTCATCCTACTGGAGAGGTTGAGAGGGCTCAGGAAGGGTTGATGAAGAAGAAGAAGAAGAAGAAGAAGTAGGCGGCGTACTGGGGGGCAAAGAAACAAACCTCTCTGTACGGCTTTCCCGTAAACGCCTGTCTAGACGGATGGCTACTTGTATGGCTTCATTCAATGACTTTGGTTCAATGTAGTGAACTAAGGAGTCTTTGATGGAGTCTGATAAGCCTAACCTGAACTGGCTTCTTAGAGCTGGGTCATTCCACCCTGAGTCAGGTGCCCAGCGGCGGAAATCAGAACAATAATGTTCAGCGGTGCGTTTATCCTGGCGTAATGACCTAAGGTTAGCTTCAGCTGTATTGGCACGGTCAGGATCATCATACAGTAAACCTAAGGCCTTGAAAAATGCTTCAACTGACCCTCTGGCTGGGTCATCTGTGGGGAGACACCAAACGCCGAAGACTGGGGATCCCCCTGCAACCATGTAATAATCTGGCTGACCCACTGTGCTTCAGAACCAGAGGAGTGTGGCTTAAAGTGAAGTTTCCATCAAAAGACAATTTAGCATTAATGTGCATATCCACTTCCCTACCGGGCACGAAAACCCCCTTCCTGCCCAAGCCATTTTTCAGCTTTCAGCGCTGTCACACTTTGAATGACAATTGCGCGGTCGTGCGACGTGGCTCCCAAACGAAATTTGTGTCCTTTTTTTCCCACAAATAGAGCTTTCTTTTGGTGGTATTTTATCACCTCTGCGGTTTTTATTTTTTGCGCTATAAACAAAAGAAGAGCGTCCAGTTTGGAAAAAAAACACTATTTTTTACTTTTTGCTATAATAAATACCCAATTTTTTTTTTTTTTAATAAAATTTTCCTCAGTTTAGGCCGATACGTATTCTTCTACATATTTTTGGTAAAAAAAAAAATCGCAATAAGCGTGTATTGATTGGTTTGCGCAAAAGTTATAGCGTCTACAAAATAGGGGATAGATTTATAGCATTTTTTTTTTTATTAGTAATGGCGGCAATCTGCGATTTTTTTATTTCGACTGCGATATTGCGGCGGACACATCGGACACTTTTGACACATTTTTGGGACCATTCACATTTATACAGCGATCCCTGCTATAAAAATGCATTGATTACTGTATAAATGTGATTGGCAGGGAAGGGGTTAACCACTAGGGGGGCGGGAAGGGGTTAAATATGTTCCCTCAAAGTGTTCTTACTGTGGGGGGAGGGGACTGACTGGGGGAGGTGACCGATGGTTGTCCCTATGTACAAGGGACACACCATCGGTCCCCTCTCCCTCACAGGACGTGGATCTCTGTGTTTACACACACATATCCACTTTCCTGCTCGTTTCCCGGGCAATCGCGGGTGCCCGGCGGCAATCGCGGCCGCCGGGCAAGCGCACCGGGGCCTTGTGAACGCGGCGGGTGCGCGCCTCCTAGCTCGTTTTAAAGGGAAGACGTCATATGACGTCCTCCCAGAACGAGAGTATCCTCCGCCCGCCGTCAATTGGCAGTGGGCGGGGGACAAGTGGTTAAAATACCCTGAAAAAAAAACATTTGGATAATTTTTTATTTTTTACTCACCTGGAAATACCTGTTGCTATGTGGTCCCACGAAATCTGCCTTCTGAATCACCTCGGTTTGTGAGGTCATCTCCCTCGGCTCCTTAGCGCGCTACTGCTCCTGGGAAATGTGTGTCATCATTTCCCAGGATGCAGTGCGCTACCCCTAGCGATGGAATCGCGGGACTTCGAAACAGTAAGTGACGCGATTCCGGCTTCTTACACTGTTCTACGTTGTTGTTGGTTGCCATCACAACGGCGGGCACGTCCGACGACGGTGATGGCAACCCGAGTGCTTGACAGCGCTGCGCTGCTGTTACAATGCGCATTCACGAGAATGGGGCGGGACAGGTGGTCCTTGATGGTGACTCTCATCAGCGCTGTCCAGGAAGTAAGTGCTTGTGGGCTTCAAATGCCCACAAGCAAAATGAGAACTGCGGCAAAGAAATTTTAAAAGTCTCTTCACACAATAACTCTGCAGATTGGCGGCGGGTTTGAACATAGTAAGTGAACTGAGTTGTACAATTATAATGCATGATGAAAGAACATACTTTTAAAAATTGCACAATGTGGTTGGAACCCCGCTTTAAGCTTAAATTATAGCATACAACTATTTTTAAAGTTTTTAAACCATATGGAGGTCACCAGAAAAACGATCAGACGGGTTAACTTCACCCATTGAATTCACTAAGTTTCTTCTCCTCCAGCTCTCTAAGCTTCTTATGCAGCTGAGAACAGAGGGAGTGTGATCACTGAAAAAAAAAAAAAAAGATTACATTTTTTTTTTCATGTATACAGATGTGTTGCCTTTCATTTCTATTTCAAATTGAATGCTTTGTTTTACAAGGTGAGGGTTTACATATAATTTAAATACATTTTTCTAAACATTATAAAGAAATTAACAAAATATAATAATAATGATATTACAGATAATGCGATTTTTGCTGAAAATTCAAAAAAAAATTTATCATCCTGTAGCCATATATAATTTTTTGTGAAAATGGTAAAAAAAATTTTCTTGCAACCATGGCAACAGTACCCAGTCAATTAACAGGAGTTCTACAAATCACGATTACCTGCCTAATGCTATAAAGGACTTATTGCTTTCCTCTTAAATTTGCAGGGATTGCGTTTATATTACAGTAAATACAATTATAACATAAAATAGCATGTTCATGTTTACTGCAATAAGTAGTTTATCTTAAGCCCTGTACACACGGTCGGACTTCCATCGGACTTTTCCGTGGTTTTTGGTCCGAACGGAGTCGGTCGGGAACACCCATAGCATACACACCACAGGACTTTTCTGCGAACTTTCCCCAAACTTTATCCAACATCACGTGGTTTTTCTGCTCTTTTCTGCTCTTTACCGCCACCCTTTGGTCAACTTCTGCTATTGTTGGTTGATTTTAACATTATTTGTTTTGTCCATCGGACAAAAGTCCGATGGTTTTCTGTACACACGGTCGGACTTTGCTCCATCGGACTTTTGTTGGGCAAAAGTTTGTCCGTTTGCAGACCCAACTTTTGTCCGATGAAAACAAAAACAAAAACAAAAAAAGTTTGTCCGATGGAGCGTACACACGGTCGGATTGTTGGTCCAACTTGCTCAAAATGAAGTTTGTTGGCCAAAAGTCCGACCGTGTGTACGGGGCTTTAGACAGACCCGAAGCAAAAAAATAAATAAGCGCAGGGCCTCATGATAGGGGGGGGGGGGGGGCAGAGGATACCAGGCAGCATAGGGTTAAGTAAACAAGGGAGCATGGAGAGGTCACTGGTGTGGATAGGCTGGGGACGGTGGTAGGTGGGGCTGCAGTGGTGGGATACAGGAAGAAGATAGGATATCTCGGCAGTTCCACCTTATGGAGCAACGGAAGAGCAGGAATCCCCACCCTCCTGCCCTAGATTGTTTTGATTTTTTGATTGTTGTCTTCTTTGTTCAAAGCAATAAATGAATAAATAATTAAAAGGGGTTTGGTGGTTGGGGTCTTTGGAGGCAGTAACAATTTTTGGAACAGTTCATTGGGTGAGCCATTTAAGGTGTCCTGTATGGCATCCCCGTTAATGGTGGTTTACCGGGGAAGTGGTAGCAAGGATGTATCGGAGGTGACGTGTGTTTGTCTTCGAGCCGGTGTTGTACGGCTGGGGACCTTAAAGGAGCACTAAAGCTTCCCTTTTTTTTCCCCAAAAATAACAAACATGTTATACTTACCTCCACTGTGCAGCTCGTTTTGCACACAGTGGCCCCGATCCTGGTCTTCTGGGGTCCCTCGGCGGCTGTCTTGGCTCCTCCCCGCAAGGACTCCACACCATAATGCGAGTGAGCTCGCATGGTGTGGAGTGATTGCGGGCGCGCTCCCGTGATACAGCGGCGGCCATAGCCGCCGACTGTATCACTCGGCCCCGCCCCCCGCGTCATTGGATGTGATTGACAGCAGCGCCAGCCAATGGCTGCGCTGCTTTCAATCCATCCAGTGTAGCCAATCGGCGGCCAGGCTGAAAAACGAAGAGGATGACGGGGACGAGCGCGGGACTTTCGAGGGGCCAGGTAAGTAAAACGGGGGCTCGGGGGGGGGGGGGGGGGGGGGCGATATTGTCGAATGTTTTTTCACCTTAATGCATAGGATGCATTAAAGGTGAAAAAACATGTAACTTTACTACTCCTTTAAGTATTAACACTGATTCACAATCAGAATTTGGTACTTTGGTGCCTCCCAAGACCGGCAACCTTTTATATTATTACGGGTACTGGATTATGTATTCATTTGTTTAAGAAATGTGATTGTTTCATTTGTTAATAAATTGCCAACCGGACACATTTTCTCCAGAATCGGTGTCATTCGTTATTTATTCAGAGGTTTTGTGTTTGGGAGATTTAAGGTAATTTTGTAGCAGGTACACATCTGGGGTACCCTAGACATGACATTTTACATACAAAGGTGTGCTGTGTGATGAAAACCCTGGGACTGAACATCTAATCACCTGTCTTACGGCCCGTACACACGATCGGATTTTATGGCCATAATTTTCTGATGGATGTGTTGTGTCGAATAATCCGACCGTGTGTACGCTCCATCAGACAATTGTTGGCTGAATTAACGACAACAAATGTTGGCTGTTTATGCTCACCAACTGTCTGACAATAAATCTGTTACGTCGGATTATCCGATTGCGTGTACACAAATCTGTTGGACTAAAATCCAAAGTACAAACACGCATGCTCAGAACCAATACTAAACATTTAAGCCCCGTACACACGATCGGTTTGACTGATGAAAACTGTCCGATGGATGGTTTTCATCAGACCAACCGATCGTGTATGGTACTCATCGGTCTTTTTTCCATCTGTTGGAAAAAATAGAACTTGTTTTAAAATTTTACGATGGATAAAAAACCGATGGTAATTTCCGATCGTCTATGGGCAAGTCCATCGGATAAAAAACCCACGCATGCTCAGAATCAAGTCGACGCATGCTCAGAAGCATTGAACTTCATTTTTCTCGGCTCATCGGAGTGTTTTACGTCACCGCGTTTGGAACGGTCGGTTTTTTGACTGATGGTGTGTGACCAAGACTGATGAAAAACAGTTTCATCGGATTTTCGATGGTCAAATCCATCGGACGAAAATCCATAGGTTATCCGATCGTGTGTACGGGGCTTAAGACAACATTAGCAGAAGTTGCCCAAAGGGTGGCGCTAAAGAGCAGAAAAAAAACACATACCGTATATACTCGAGTATAAGCCGAGATTTTCAGCCCTTTTTTTGGGGCTGAAAGTCCCCCCCTCGGCTTATACTCGAGTCATATAAATTTTACATTGTAAATATTACCTTTAAAGAAATTGCGGCTGCGGCGTCCATCGTTCGAATTCCGCGGCGTTTATCGTTCAAAATTCCGCGGTCTCTTCCTGTTCCTTCCTTGATAGGCGAGTCTCAGCAGACACTCTCCGCCTATCACGAACGTTCTCTCATCCTCAGTTTTCCAGCAGACGTCTGTGATTGGCGGAATACCCAACACAGTGTCTGCTGGGAAAACTAAGGATGAGAGAAGGATCGTGATAGGCGGAGAGTGTCTGCTGAGACTCGCCTATCAAGTAAGGAACAGAAAGAGACCGCGGAATTCGAACGATGGACGCCGCGGAATTTGAACGATGGACGCCGCAGCCGCAACTTCTTTACAGGTAATAATTACAATGTAAAAATTTCTTTTTACAGGGAACAGTGGGGCATCGGCTTATACTCGGGTCAGTGAGGTTTCCCAGTTTTTTGGGCAACATTAGGTACCTCGGCTTATACTCGAGTATATACGGTATTTAGGTTTTGTTGGCTGAAAATGTTGTGCCGTCTGTATGCATACCAAGTTCACGGCCAACGCCCTTCGGACCAAAATCCACGGATTTGTCTGATGGAAGTCCGATCGTGTGTACGAGACTTTACTGTACAGTAGAATAAAGTGTAATAAAACAGAACTTCAATTCAGAATCCGTGTTGATAGATTTTATCAGCTGCACTTATAACAGACCATCTCAGTATTTACAGAACAGAAGTAGGTAAAAGGTCTCCAACAAAGATCTTGATAGAGACATTGCAATCAAAAAACCCTTTTCAGGTCGTTCACATAAATAAAATCTGTCCTGGCGGGGGATCCAATGCTGCATCCACCTAGATAAGTACGGTTTCTAAAAATCACAAACCCCATACTTTTATTTGGAAGCCTAGCTCCAGGTTTCTTGTGACTATAAATAGTTTGTTTGGACCGAGTCGGTCAAAATGAACTATTTTTCCTCACTTAAGCCCCGTACACACGGTCGGACTTTGCACCGTAGGACTTTTGTTGGCGAAAAGTTTGTCCGTTTGCAGACCGAACATTTGTCCGATGAAAACCGAAAAAGTTTGTCCGATGGAGCGTACACACGGTCGGACTTTTTGCCAACAAACTTCAAAATGAGCAAGTTTGACAAAAAATCCGACCGTGTGTACACTCCATCGGACAAACTTTTTCGGTTTTCATCGGACAAATAATCGGTCTGCAAACGGACAAACTTTTCGCCAACAAAAGTCCGATGGAGCAAAGTCCGACCGTGTGTACAGAAAACCATCGGACTTTTGTCTGAAGTACAAACACGCATGCCCAGAACCAATGTTAAAATCAACCAAAAAAAGCAGAAGTTGACCAAAGGGTGGCGGTAAAGAGCAGAAAAACCACGTGATGTTGGAAACGTTTTGAGAAAGTTTGCAGAAAAGTCCTGCCGTGTGTGTGTGTGCTATGGGTGTGCCCGGCCAACTTCCTTCGGACAAAAATCCACGGAAAAGTTTGTTTAAAGTCCCATCGTGTGTATGAGGCTTAACAGAAGCTTCCCCTGTGTTCTGGCAGCGAGAGGGGGACACCCCATCCCTCTCCCAGAACAAAATCAAGTCGGACTGAGCGCTGCTCTGCCATTCACAGGAAGTCTTTTATTTTATGAATGAATACAAGGTGATTCCAGTGCTCTGTGCATCCCATGGAGGCAGTCTAATACATGTCTAATGGGATGCAATGGCTGTATGGACACCGCCGTTGATCTCAATTTGATGGCCATGTGAGTGGGTACATGTTCCTGAATGCAGACAGTGTGCATTCGAGGATTCACACCTGCATGCAGGGCCGGACTGGGAATAAAAACCAGCCCTGGAAATAATTTCATACCAGCCCCATGTGTCGGCAATAAAGCGGCGCTAATTTTAGCGGCGCTTTACCGTCAATTTTGCGGCGCTATTCGGCCGCTAGCGGGGCGCTTTTAATCCCCGCTAACGGCCGAAAAAGGGTTAAAACCACCAGCAAAATGCGCTTTTCCGGCGGTATAGCCTTGGTGCACATTCACATCAAAAGGCAGGAGCGGTGGAGGAGCGGTATACACACCGCTCCAAAGATGCTGCTAGAAGGACATTTTTTAGCGTCCTGCCAGCGCAGCGCTCCAGTGTGAAGGCCCTCGGGGCTTTCACACTGGAGTGTGCGGAGCGGCTTTTTCAGGGCGCTTTGCAGGCGCTATTTTTAGCGCTATTGCGCCTGCAAAGCACCTCAGTGTGAAAGGGGTCTCACTCTGATATAAAGGGGGCACTGGTGACCAGAGACCTCACTTATATCAGAGTCCACTGCATTCCCCTTTACTTCATTCCCCTTTACATCAGAGTGCCCCCTTGCACTGAAGGGTGGAATCCTGCAGACTATGATGTAAAGGGGAACTCTGGGAATGTGGGGAGGACTCTGGTGACCAGAGACCACCTTCCGCAGAAAGAAAACACTAAGGTAAGGGGGTTTACTGATATAAGGGGGAAACCTTTATCAGTGCCCCCTTACATTATTGTATTGACTCCCCCCTCAGACTGGCCTGGCGGCGCTGTCACTGACCTCCTCTCAGGTGCGCGGTGCAGGGCTCAGTCACTCGGCTCCAGCTTGGTGGCTCTGGATTTATCCCATAGTTTCCTCTCCACAGTCCATACATGTCTGACTTCTCCCATGACCCCCATCCTGGCGGCCCTCCCACTCTTGACTCCTCTCCAGACGTGATATAAGACAAGAGATGGTCAGAGGCTGTGGATGGTACAGGGGAGGTCAGAGGCAGCGGATGGTACAGGGGAGGTCAGAGGCTGCGGATGGTACAGGGGAGGTCAGAGGCTGCGGATGGTACAGGGGAGGTCAGAGGCTGCGGATGGTACAGGGGAGGTCAGAGGCTGCGGATGGTACAGGGTAGGTCAGAGGCTGCGGATGGTACAGGGTAGGTCAGTGGCTGCGGATGGTACAGGGGAGGTCAGAGGCAGCGGATGGTACAGGGGAGGTCAGAGGCAGCGGATGGTACAGGGGAGGTCAGAGGCAGCGGATGGTACAGGGGAGGTCAGAGGCTGCGGATGGTACAGGGGAGGTCAGAGGCTGCGGATGGTACAGGGGAGGTCAGAGGCAGCGGATGGTACAGGGGAGGTCAGAGGCAGCGGATGGTACAGGGGAGGTCAGAGGCTGCGGATGGTACAGGGGAGGTCAGAGGCTGCGGATGGTACAGGGGAGGTCAGAGGCTGCGGATGGTACAGGGGAGGTCAGAGGCTGTGGAGGGGGGGACAGGAGGTCAGAGGCTGTGGAGGGGGAGACAGGAGGTGGGAGGCTGTGGAGGGGGAGACAGGAGGTGGGAGGCTGTGGAGGGGGAGACAGGAGGTGGGAGGCTGTGGAGGGGGAGACAGGAGGTGGGAGGCTGTGGAGGGGGAGACAGGAGGTCGGAGGCTGTGGAGGGGGAGACAGGAGGTCGGAGGCTGTGGAGGGGGAGACAGGAGGTCGGAGGCTGTGGAGGGGGAGACAGGAGGTGGGAGGCTGTGGAGGGGGAGACAGGAGGTCGGAGGCTGTGGAGGGGGGGACAGGATGTCGGAGGCTGCGGAGGGGGGGACAGGAGGTCGGAGGCTGCGGAGGGGGGGACAGGAGGCTGCGGAGGGGGGGACAGGAGGTCGGAGGCTGTGGAGGGGGGGGACAGGAGGCTGGAGGCTGTGGAGGGGGGGACAGGATGTCGGAGGCTGCGGAGGGGGGGACAGGAGGCTGCGGAGTGGGGACAGGAGGCTGCGGAGTGGGGACAGGAGGCTGTGGAGGGGGGACAGGAGGCTGTGGAGGGGGGGGACAGGAGGTCGGAGGCTGTGGAGGGGGGGACAGGAGGTCAGAGGATGCGGAGGGGGGGACAGGAGGCAGGTGGTCAGATGCTGCAGGGGGAACAGGTCAGAGGCTGCGGGGGGGGGATAGGAGGCAGGAGGTCAGATGCTGCAGGAGATCAGAGGATGCGGGGGGGGACAGGAGGCCAGATGCTGCAGGAGGTCAGAGGATGGGGGGGACAGGAGGCAGTAGGTCAGGGGCTGCGGAGGGACGTAGAAAGAGGCTGAGCGGCGCCGTGCGCTACGGCTAAACTTTTAAAAATGGCGCCGCTCGGCGCCATCGTGTCACTGCTCATGCGCCCGCCTTTCCGGAACTTGCCGAGCATGGACGGGGTTTCCCGAGCACGGCTAGTCTCGGAACTGTGCTGGCGCATACGCAGTTGCATGTCGGCCCGGCCAGGCCGCCATTTTTTTTTCAGGCACCGGTGCCCTCACAGCAGCCCCAGAAGCAGCCAGGCAGCCGGCCCACCGGGAGTTTTCCCGGTCTCCCGGTGGGCCAGTCCGGCCCTGCCTGCATGGCTGTCAATTTATGACCAGTGGCTGTGGCTGTGCAGCCATTGCATCTCAGGAGACATGCATTGGGCTGCCTACATGTGGATGCACAGAACACCTGTGCATCTAATGTGGGCAATAGTGGTCCTTCACATGGGTGGATACTTAGGTACAAGCATATATTCTCCCAATATTCTGCGCTCAGGCAATAAATACAGTCTGGAAAAAGCTGCCTGCACAATATCTTGGTTTTCCAAATACTGATAATAATAATGACAATAATTATTTCCAAATGCTGTGCTATTCCCTTACTGTGGAATAAAGAAAGTAAAAGCAAATAATGTAACGCTCAAAATCACTGTTAAGCCTCGTACAAACGATCGGATTTCCATCGGACAAAGCCGTGGAATTTTGTGCGAAAGGCGTTGACCGTGATCTTGTATTGCATACGACCGGCAAAGAATTGTTGTCACAAACACAAAACTACGTAGTTTTTCAGCTCTTTAGCGCCACCCTTTGGGCAACTTCTGCTAATGTTCGGAGCATGCGTGTTTGTACTTTGGATTTTTTTCCGACAGACTTCTTGTACACATGATCGGATAATCCGACATCACACATTTGTTGCCGGAAAATTTTAAAGCATGCTATCCAACATTTGTTGTTGGAAATTCCGACAACAATTGTCCGATGGAGAGTACAAACGATCGGATTATCCAACAACAATTTCCCGTCGGAAAGTCAGATCGTGTGTACGAGGCTTAAGTCCTTTGCAGATTTGTGATAAAATCCACAGTGGGTGCTCTGATGCTCTCTCACATACCGGTACAGATATAAATACAAAGAATAGAGCCGGCAACTCCAAACGTCCTTGTTGCTTCTTTATTGGTGCATAAAAAAAGTGAGTAGCTTTTCCTTGGATTATCTCCTATGGTGCCCTACCAAGTTTCGTCCTCCTATAATGTCTGCTACCTTATCGCAATCTATAGCGCTTTGGGACAAATTTAGAAATCTTCCAACCCTTACATTTGCTGGACGGCCTCTCACACCTGTATTTAATAATCCAGATTTTCCTCCTGGTCTGAATGTTGATGATTTCAGATGGTGGACTAATAGGGGACTATACCGTATAGGAAACTTCATTAAATCTGGGTGTCTTATATCCCTAGATCATTGTATCAAAATATTAAAACTCCCAGACTCTGAAAAATTACATTATCGCCAAATTTCACAATTCCTGACTAGTACATGGAAGGATATCCCTTCCTCGATCCAATATACTAATTACGAAACATGGTGCGATAGAGCTATGGAACCAAGGGGAGGTATTTCTCTAGTGTATTCGTCCCTCACTCATTCTAATGAGAAGTCCCCCTACATGACAGCTTGGGAAAAGGACTTCCGTTGTACTTTGGACCTGAAAGTCTGGCATACTGCTTGTTCAAAGTCCTTTAAAGGCGTTCTGAATGTATATATGGTGGAAGCCAATGTAAAAGTTTTAACAAGGTGGTATCTTACCCCCTCTAAATTAGCTACTATTTACCCTTCAGCTGGTCCTTCATGCTTCAGAGGTTGCCAACTTATAGGATCAATGGCCCATATATGGTGGGAGTGTCCTAGGATTCACCCCTTTTGGAATAAAGTTTTTAATTTAATCTTTAAAGTCACTGGAAACCAGATTCCCAGATCCCCATTTGTTGCTCTCCTGAATGCACATGTTCCTCGTATATCTAAACCTACTCAATTACTGATTCACTTCATTCTCACCGGAGCCAAGATCACCATAGCAAAAGCTTGGAAAAAACAAAAACCCTTCCTTTTTTATGTCAAATGAAAGATTTCTTGGATTATGACTCAAGAAAAACTAGCTAGTATATTAAATAACACAGTTCCAAAATTTGAAGAGATATGGGAACCTTGGGCAAATTATATTGGATTATCTCTTCATTGAATTGTTCCATTGTTTTCCAGCTTGGGATCGTTAAGTCAGGCATGTACACCCCTCTCCTTTTCTACCCCCCCCTCCTTCCATCTTTTATTGCACTTTTGTCTTCTATTTTTATTTCTATCTTTATTTTTTCTGATATGAATCTTGGAGATCCTTATAAGAAACATATTCTTATGATATTCCTAGGGTCTTTACAACATTTTTTGATTGAAAGGTTATAGTGTGGATGACCCTTCATCCTATTTCATTGGTTTTATCTCTTGATTTGTAAGGGTTAGAGGGCTTTATTAAGAGCCCATTTAAATACATGTGGGATACCCTCTTCTGGCACAGCATGATCCCTATAGGGGTGCCATGGAGGGGTGCGGATCTCGATTAATTCATTTTTTCTTTTTATTCTGGTTTAGCTAAAGTAAATCTATATAACATTTTTTAGGCTTTCTGGCCTTTATCAGATAAATCTTCTTTTGAAAGTAAAGATACGTATTGCTCTTTTATTTATTAAATTTTTTGAATATGGAATATTATTTGAGCTGTCTATATTATTATTCCCCTGTATGAATTATTCGTATGTTATACTGTATATTATGTTTTATTTTATGATTATTGAAAAATAAAATATTTTGAAAGGAAAAAAAAAAAGTGAGTAAAAACATACAGGGGCCCACGCATTCCAGCTTACAAACCTTGATCACAGCACAATTTTCAAGTTAAAACCCAAAACATAAATACTGTTTGACAAACCACACCTTCCAATTAATTATCTCATTGAAACCGCAATTAAGAGACATCCAAAACAGAAGGTGAGGGTGTAGCACTTGGCAATACCAACATGGAAAATACTTTCTAACGATGGATGTATGTTTATACACATTATCTACACAATAGAAAATGACAAAAATTGTATAAAACAAGACAAAAAGGTTCCTCCAAATAAACTAAATGAGAAACAAGTCTGCATCAAATCTTGAGTTCAAATCATATGTGCAGTCATACTGAGATATGTGGTCCCATGCTGAGGTATGTGGTCCCATGCTGAGATATGTGGTCCCATGCTGAGATATGTGGTCCCATGCTGAGGTATGTGGTCCCATGCTGAGGTATGTGGTCCCATGCTGAGATATGTGGTCCCATGCTGAGATATGTGGTCCCATGCTGAGGTATGTGGTCCCATGCTGAGATATGTGGTCCCATGCTGAGATATGTGGTCCCATGCTGAGGTATATAGTCCCATGCTGAGATATGTTGTCCCGTGCTGAGAGTGGTGTATTTAGGTTTTGTGATGCCCTAGGCCTGACTAAACTCGTGCAACCCTTAATTTAAATATGACCCACCCCTTCCTGTAAAGGTCACACCCCTTCCTGTTTAAGACCTGCCCTGCAATTTTCCAGTGGGGACACTAGTTCTGAGGGCCTGGGGGGGGGGGATTCCCTTGATCTGCAGAGATTTCCTGTTTGGCTATGGGGCAGGAAATAAAGAGAAATGAACGGATGGCAAAAAAAATAATTAACTGGGGCTCTAACCATACCTTACTCTATCCAAAATGGGAAAAAAAGGTTTCCTATAGTTCTACTTTAAGCACAAATTTCTGCTAAATTTATGGAGAGGACTAAGAGGATATAACCATGCCAGTGGTGCAACAGAAAACATGTAGCACAGTGATGAAGGTATGTGGTCCAGGCAGTGAGCATAGGAAGGATTGGAGGCAGGAACAAATAAATCCATCTGTTTATTTTTCTCATTAGCAATCAACAGAAATAAAATTAAGATTCCCTAATATGTACAACTGACACAAGCAAAGGATCGCAGGAGAGTCCTACTACCTAACTGCCAGGTATAGGTGACCATGTCAGTGCCCCTTGTGTCTGGGCCATCCCTATCATACCGGCAGCAGTGCGGCTGCTTCATTGGGGCACCAGAACGATTTGTCTTTGCGGCCCAGTCCACCTCATAAGACTAGCGCTGCACTAACAGTGTAGAGCAAGCCGGCAGGGACTCTTTTCATGCTGCCCCCCCTGCAAAGTGCTGCCCTAGGCCTGGGCCTTGTTTGCCTAGGCCAAGATACAGCGTTGCATGCTGAGATATGTGGTCCCATGCTGAGATATGTGGTCCCATGCTGAGATACGTGGTCCCATGCTGAGATACGTGGTCCCATGCTGAGATATGTGGCCCGATGCTGAGATATGTGGTCCCATGCTGAAATATGTGGTCCCATGCTGAGGTATGTGGTCCCATGCTGAGGTATGTGGTCCCATGCCGAGATATGCAGTCCCATGCCGAGATATGCGGTCCCATGCCGAGATATGCGGTCCCATGCCGAGATATGTGGTCCCATGCCGAGATATGTGGTCCCATGCCGAGATATGTGGCCCCATGCCGAGATATGTAGCCCCATGTCGAGATATGTGGCCCCATGCCGAGGTATGTGGTCCCATGCCGAGATATGTGGTCCCATGCTGAGATATGTGGTCCCATGCTGAGATATGTGGCCCGATGCTGAAATATGTGGTCCCATGTTGAAATATGTGGTCCCATGCTGAGATATGTGGTCCCATGCTGAGATATGTGGTCCCATGCTGAGATATGTGGCCCGATGCTGAGATATGTGGTCCCATGCTGAGATATGCAGTCCCATGCTGAGATATGCGGTCCCATGCCGAGATATGCGGTCCCATGCCGAGATATGCGGTCCCATGCCGAGATATGCGGTCCCATGCCGAGATATGCGGTCCAATACCGAGATATGCGGTCCCATGCCGAGATATGTGGTCCCATGCTGAGATATGTGGCCCCATGCCGAGATATGTGGCCCCATGCCGAGATATGTGGCCCCATGCCAAGATATGTGGCCCCATGCCGAGATATGTGGCCCCATGCCGAGATATGTGGCCCCATGCCGAGATATGTGGCCCCATGCCGAGATATGTGGCCCCATGCCGAGATATGTGGTCCCATGCCGAGATATGTGGTCCCATGCTGAGATATGTAGCCCCATACAGGGACCATTTGAGAAACAAATCTACATCATATCTTGAGTTTAAACCAGATGGTGTTCTAGATTGGAGACTAGAAATCCACCAGACCTCTCTTTCCAACAGTTTGCGGTGGAAATTTCCACCCCTTGGTGGTTTTCTAACTTTTCCAAACCACAAAATGAAAAAGATCCCATGTCACCAGAATGTTCATTATTTAAAATGAATACAAAAAAGCCTTGAATACACCTGATCACATTTCCACTAATACACCTGATCACAGTGCCACAATACACTGTGATCAGGTGTATTAGGGACACTCTGATCAGGTGTGATCGCTGTGTTCAAATAACTCAGCTGACTCCTCCATGCCTGCTGCAGGAATAGCTGTGGACAAGGATGCAGAATAAGCCACTCTGACAGCTGCATGGGACTGTACACTTGTCTCTGCTTGGGTGACAGAGGATGAGGAGGATGAGGATGGTTTAGTAAGCCAGCCCACCACCTCCTCTGCATGCTGTGTCTGGATAGCATGGGCAAACTCACTAAACATAGAAAATGATGCCCTGCCTGAGGACTTGCAGTAACGCACAGAACTATATGGCGTTAAACTTGAAGTAAAGCAATGAAATATACGGCATTAAACTTGCAGTAACGCATAAAACTATACAGCGTTAAACTTGCAGTAATGCAAAGAACTATATGGCGTTAAACTTGCAGTAACGCAATATAATATACAGCGTTAAAAAAAAAGTTTTGACTTTAGTTTAATTTTAAATTATGAAAAAAATGTACCATTGTTTATGATACACAGTGTTATAGCAAATGAAATGCCATTTAACCACTTGCTGTCCGCCCCATAGCATATTTTCTGCTACAGGGCGGCTCTCCTGCACGGGATCATAAATATATATATATACAGCATGAATGCTTAACCTGTGGCCCTCCAGCTGTTGCAGAACTACAAATCCCATCATGCCCCTGCCTTTGGGAGTTATGCTTGTAACCGTCGGCCTTGCAATGCCTCATGGGACTTGTAGTTCTGCAACATCTGGAGGGCCACAGGTTGAGCACCCATGATATACAGTATGTAATTCTGCACCTCGGCCTGCAGGGGGCGTGCATGCACCGCCGGCAAGCTGCTTCTGCTGTGATTACTCACAGCAGAAGCCGAATCTGGTAAAAACCAAAGGTACAACACACAGAACGAAGACCTGCCTATGTAAGTGTAGCGCCCTCATCCGCTTTCTCCCTTTCTCTTTACGGCTGGTTGACTCGTCTAGGGGTACCAGGGAGAAGGGTGAGATGTACAACACCAGCTCTCACCTCGTGTGTGTGTAGAGGTTTGAGCTAAGTTCTTTACCTTCGGGTCTGTGTCCCGGTCCGGAGCTTCCACTTCTCTGTTGCAGGTGGATAGATGAACGTAGAACACTTGGCTCCCAGAGAAGTAAGCCCACACCAGGTGACAGTCCAACATCTATATTTATTTCCGCAGAGATAAATATGCCTCTTTGCAGGCAGACAGGTTGATACAAACACAACTTGGTGGGGAGAGGGTTCAGGCACAATCCTTTTCGGATTAGAGAAGCTGTTAGGGGTTCACAACAACTTTTGGCGCACGGTCGCTGCCACCGACCGTGAGGTTGGTCCCTGCCACAGACCAGGTGAACGATGAGGTCCCTGCCACAGACCTTTAGATAGGTCTCTGCCACCGACCTGATGTAGTTGGGTCTCTGCAAAGACCATAGAACATGAACTACCTTCTAATGACGACCCCTGTTAGGGAGATGATCAATCCGGACGGTCCCCAGAGGCCTGCACTGTCACCATCTAATGCTGCGCTGGCTCTTCAGACAGGTCACATCCCTGGTTCTCCTCGCCCAAGGACTCAGGTCCCCTCACTCGGTGGTCCCCTAGGTATCTTCTCCCATACGGGACCCAGTCAAAGGTACTGGGCCCCAGGCCTTGTGCTAGTACCTCACCCCAGGCCTAAGGTGCCTGGGATGGAACTCGAACTCCATTTGCGCCCAGGCCAAGGGCACCTGGGCGCGGACGAACAGGACAGCAGCCCCCAGGCTGAAGGTGGCTGGGGCTCGGACCTTGTGCGCAAGATGTCCGCCCCCGTTATACACTCCCCCAGCAGGCACAGCAGGTTCCCCGCCCCGCTGTACCACTGCCGCGAGAGGACACAAAGGGCACAGCCCTACAATGGTGGTTCAACCCCGGCCCAAGGCAACAGCGCCACCCAAGGGCCGCAGGGAACTGGACACCATTGATATCCTTTATGAACCAAAACGGCCATAAAACCCTATTAATTAGTGCATCTGGGCCATGCTAACGCCCAGACACTCCCCCTAAATATTGATACCTGCTACATAAGCAAAGCAGATCTCCGTTCTGATGAGGGAAGGGATGGATTTTGTTTTCCTGCAAAGCAGGGGAAAAAATCCATCTGTTCTCTTAGACGCCTAAAAAATTCCTCATCTGCAGTCCCAGTGTGAAAGCCTGAGTGCTTTCACACTGGGGCGGTGCGCTTGCAGGATGTTAGCAAAAGTCCTGTAAGCAGCATCTTTGGGGTGATTTGCGAGCGCTGTATACATCGCTCCTTCACGGTCCCTGCCCATTGGAATGCCTTTGCAGGTGCTTCGGCAGCGGCAATACACGGGCACTTTTAACCCTTTTTAACCCCTTCTAGGGGGTTAAAAGTTCCCTGCTCCAGCCCGAATAGTGGCACCAAAGTGCCGCTATAACAGCGGTAAAGCGCCGCTAAAACTAGTGGCGCTTTGCCGCTAACGCCCCCACCGCCCCAGTGTGAAAGGGCTCTTCGTAAAAGCACCCAACACAGTATACCAAAATACAGGGTAGGCACACATTTAACCCTTTGATCACCCCCTAGATGTTTAACCCCCTTCCCAGCCAGTGTCATTAGTACAGTGACAGTGAATATTTTAGCACTGATCCCCGTATTAGTGTCACTGGTTCCCACAAAGTGTCAAAAGTTGTCCCGCTGTATGTCACTGATCGCCGTCATTACTGGTATTAAAAAAAAAATCCATAAATATATACTGTATCATAGTTTGTAGATGCTTTAATGTTCGCGCAAACCAATCAATATACGCTTAGAGGGATTTTTTTACCAAAAAATATAGCAGAATACATATTGGCCTAAATTTATGAAGATTTAAAAAATAAATAAAAAATATTGGATGTGTTTTATGGCAGAAAGAAAAAAATATATATATTTTTTTTCAAAATTGTCGGTCTTTTTTTGTTTATAGCGCCAAAAAATTGAGACTGCAGAGGTGATCAAATGCTACTGAAAAAAAGCTCTTTGGGAAAAAAACTTACATAAAGTTTATTAGGGCAAAGTGTCTTATGACCGCGCAATTGTCAGTTAAAGTAACGCAGTGCTGTATCGCAAAAAATGGCCTGGTCAGGAAGGGGGTAAACCTTCCGGAGGTCAAGTGGCTAATTACTGTGTTTACATCTCCTTTAATATTTGTAACACACAAACCCCCCCCTTTACCTACCTTATTCAGCTCCTCGCAGGAAGAGAGGGCACACCGTGCCACAAGCCCGTACCCTCCTGTAATAAGAGGTTGAGCAGTGTGGTTGGTGGGTCTTCCGCAGCCAAAGTCAGAGAATGGTTCTCACCTCTATGGTTAAAAAAGATAAGTCTTTATGTCCCCCAATAACTTCAAGGTCCACACCAGCTGTAACTCCAACGTAGAGTTTATTTTCTTCTAAAACACAGTCTCTGATAGGAAAGATTGGAGTGAGAACAGGACAGCTTAAGGTGTGGAGGAGGTCCAGGCACAAACGTGGTACAATTCACTGCTCCGATTCTCAAGCAGACTCTGCCCATCTGGATAGTCTCCCTAGGTTGGGACTAGCAGCCAGAATGGTGCTCTAACTTAACCAGAAAGTCTCTGCCACAGACCTGGTGAACTTGGCCTTTGTTAAGGAGAAGACATCCCTCCAGAGAGTTACCGGGCCCCTTCCTTCACTGTGACTTCCTCACCAGTCCCTCGAACCGGTTCCTCCCCCGGCCTCCTCATCTAAGATGCAGGTCCCCTCGCCTTGAGATTCCTTGATCCTTGATGGGCCCCAGCCGAGGGTGCTGGGCCCAGGCCTTTGCTGCAGCCCCAGGGCTAAAAGTGCCTGGGACTGATTCACCGACCTCCGCCCCTGGGCCAAAGGTACCCAGGGCGGACAGGAACACACCCCCAATCCTGGGATGGACACGAGAACAAAAACCCCGAACAGGCAGTGTCTGCCCCTTTTATATTCTCTCCCACCATACACAGCAGGTAGACCACGCCCACTGTATGGCTGCTGAGAGGGGACACACAAGGCACAGCACTGTATCAGTGGTTCAACCCTGGCCTACTATGGCAGCGCCACCTGTAGGCCACAGGGAACTCTACACCAATACTCTCCCTGCGGACAAAATGGTTGACAAGAACCCCGACAATTAGGGTGTTTGAATATAACTACCACCCAAACACTTCCCCTAAATTTAGCACCCCGCTACATATTAGGCTTGTGCAATTCGTTTCGTAACGAATCGAAATTCGTCCGAATTTAGCAACTTTCGGACATTCGGAAGCATTCGAATTTCCGAACAAAGCAATTACGAATAAAATCGAATCCGAAATAAATTATACCGCAAAATAGCGAATGCCCGAATGTCTTCGGCATAATTCGTTATGAAAAAACTTATGAATGTACAAATCCATTGGAAACACAATAACACTCACTCTGCTCTGCTCTCTGCTTCTCCTTCACCGTGCTGAACTCCCTCTCAAAATGGTGTACAGGGGCGGAGGCTATAGCCGCATGTAAAAAACGAAAGTAAAATACGAGATTTCTAATCCATTCGAAGCACAATAACACTCTGCTCTGCTCTCTGCTTCTCCCTCACCGTGCTGAACCCTCTCAAAATGGTGTACAGGGGCGGAGCCTATAGCCGCATGTAAAAAACGAAAGTAAAATACGAGATTTCGAATCGTTACAAATAACCGCTATGTATTTCGAAAAGTACAAATCCATTCGAAGCACATTAGGCATAATAGGCAGCGTCGTCGTGAGAGAGACACGGAAAATTACGAATCAACGAACCCAAAAAAAGTTACGAAAGTAGGAGTTGTGTCCAGAATCAACGAAAAACAACGTACTCTACCGAAAGTACGAATTATAAAGCAACAAAAAATTCAACGAAAAATGTCGCTTGCAAAAATACGAATGAGTCTGAACACGAAAAATCCCGTCTAGCAAAATTACGAATGATTACGAATCAACAGGACCGGAAAGAAACGAACCGAAACGGAACGAATTTTTCCGTTGTGCACAAGCCTACTACATATTATTATCAGTGCCCCATACAGTAATACATGGAAGTTTAGAACCCACGTTACTGAATATAGGTGATTACACATTCATGACTCATGATTTGTTCCTTCTGCGCTTATTTTGGCTGCATTACAACAGAGTTTCAATTCCGGTGGGGTGAGCAGGAAATCGAAACTATCAACAGAATAATTAAACACTCTTTGTATGCAGCTCAGGAGAAGTAAAAGTAACAGCACAATAGCCGTGTCCGCTCTCAGAGGAAGGTGAGTACACAATCTGCTTTTCATAACTAGAATTTAAAATGTATGGAAAGCCAAAATGTAAATAGAAGGATTGAAGGTTTTACTGATTGTATCCTCACTGGGGAGACCCCCCTTCTCTGTTTGTCCTGGTGACCATTGTGGATGAGATACAAAATGTCTGAGTTGTCTCCAGAAGAAGAGGTGAGGGGAAATCCTCCAATAAGTGACAACATTCTAAGAGGGGATACCTCATGGGAGGGACCTTCTCTTACTTCCTGTGGGGGGTCCCTGGAACAGAATGTGAAGGGATACAGATAGAAAACATTCAGTGACGAGCACTGAAAATGATCCTTCAGAGCTGTCAGGGGTTAAGCACTAATGAGCCTGTTCTGATTGGTCAGCTCTGATCTGTCCCACAGTCCCTAGGGAAAGAAGAGGAAGATTTGCATGGCTTTTAACCACTTCCCTACTGTGCACGAAAACCCCCTTCCTGCCCAGGCCGTTTTTCAGCTTTCAGCGCTGTCACACTTTGAATGACAATTGCGCGGTCATGCGACGTGGCTCCCAAACGAAATTTGCGTCCTTTTTTTCCCACAAATAGAGCTCTCTTTTGGTGGTATTTGATCACCTCTGCGGTTTTTATTTTTTGCGCTATAAACAAAAGAAGAGCGTCCAGTTTGGAAAAAAACACAATATTTTTTACTTTTTGCTATAATAAATACCCATTTTTTTTTTTCAATTAAAATTTTCCTCAGTTTAGGCCGATACGTATTCTTCTACATATTTTTGGTAAAAAATAAATCGCAATAAGCGCGTATTGATTGGTTTGCGCAAAAGTTATAGCGTCTACAAAATAGGGGATAGTTTTATAGCATTTTTTAATTTTTTATTAGTAATGGCGGCGATCTGCGATTTTTATTGTGATTGCGATATTGCGGCGGACACATCGGACACTTTTGACACATTTTTGGGACCATTCACATTTATACAGCGATCCCTGCTACAAAAATGCATTGATTACTGTATAAATGTGACTGGCAGGGAAGGGGTTAACCACTAGGGGGCGGGAAGGGGTTAAATATGTTCCCTCAATGTGTTCTAACTGTGGGGGGAGGTGACTGACTGGGGGAGGTGACCGATGGTTGTCCCTATGTACAAGGGACACACCATTGGTCCCCTCTCCCTTTACAGGACGTGGATCTGTGTGTTTACACACACAGATCCACTTTCCTGCTCGGTTCCCGGGCAATCGCGGCCGCCGGGCACGCGCACTGGTTCCCTAGCAACGCGGCGGGCGCGCACCCCCTAGCTCGTTCTAAAGGCAGGACGTCATATGACGTCCTGTCAGAATGAGAGTGTCCTCCGCTCACCGTCAATTGACGGTGGGCGGTGGACAAGTGGTTAAACTCCAGGCGTGATACAGTTTCACCATACACACAGTGCGGTGTATCACTCACAGAGGTAAGTACAGTGGGAATGGAGGAGGTAGGGATGGGGAGGGTGTATGGTGTTAGTTCACCTTTTCCTTTGTTCTGAAAAGGAGAACTTAAGCCCTGTACACACAATCGGTTTTACAGATAAAAACAGTCCGATGGACTTTTTTCATCGGACAAACTGATCGTGTATGGGCCCCATCGGTCTTTTTTCCATCGGTTTTAAAAAATAGAACATGTTTTAAATTTTTCCGATGGAAAAAAAAACGATAGCAAATTACTATCGTCTGTGGGGAACTCCATCGGAGAGAAAACCCACGCATGCTCAGAATCAAGTCGACGCATGCTCAGAAGCATTGAACTTCATTTTTCTCGGGTCATCTGAGTGTTTTACATCACGGCGTTTGGAACGGTCGGTTTTTTGACTGATAGTGTGTAGGCAAGACTGATGGAAGTCAGCTTCATCGGATTTCCGATGAACAAAACCATCGGATTAGAATCCATAGGATATCCGACCGTGTGAAAAGGGCTTTACAGTTTAGCTTATTAAGCTGCTGAAACTAAACATGGTTTGTTTATTTTTTATATAGAAGGTGTGATTTTTTTGGTATATTTGGGATCGTTTAGTTTATTTTGTTTTGTTCTTCTAATTTTTCCCAATATTTTGTATGAATTTGATTGTTATGTAGGTAATATCACATTCATAAAATGTTATTTTGTTTAATTTATGTCATCTGTTTCCTGTGAAAAGATGTAATACAATGAGTCTGATTAATGGCAGTTTTTGGCGCACAAACAGAACAGAAAACGGGGGAGGGCTTATCACACCCACATTCCTCAACACCACATCCTATTATACAGTAGTGATGAGCCGAACACCCCCGGGTTCGGTTCGCACCAGAACCCGCGAACGGACCGAAAGTTCGAACGAACATTAGAACCCTATTAAATACAATGGATGCGAACGTTCGAATTCTAAAGTGCTAATTATAACAACTATTATGCATGTTATTGTCATAAATAGGGTTTGGGAACCCGGGTTCTGCACCAGGGGACATGTATCAATGCAAAAAGAAGTTTTAAAAACGGTCGTTTTTCGGGAGCAGTCATTTTAATGATGCATAAAGTGAAAAAAAAAAAGTCAAATATTCCTTTAAATATCGTACCTGGGGGGTGTCTAAAGTATGCCTGTGAAGTGCCACGTGTTTCCCGTGTTTAGAACTGTCCCTGCACAAAATGACACTTCTAAAGGAAAAAAAAGCCATTTAAAACTGCTTGCGGCTTTAATGTAATGTCTGGTCCCGGTAATATGGATGAAATTCTTTAAGAAAAATGGCATAGCTACCCCATGACCCCCCCCCCCCCCCTACCCCAGCCCATTACCAGCCCCTTTGGGTCTTGTATGGATATTAAGGGGAACCCCGCACATAAAATAAAAAAGGCCCTATATACTCTGAACAGCCGTATACAGGCGGTGCATACAAGACAGGGACTGTAGGTTTGTTCTTATGTAGAATCTGTTTGCAATTTTGAACAGGTACATTGTTGAAGTGTAGCTCCAGCCCAAAAATCTATTTTTAAACTTTTTGGGAAACATAGGTAAGGGTTATCACCCCTGTAACATTTGTTTTGCTGTCTGTGCCCCTGTTCAGAACATTTCACCTCACTTTCCGTCCCAATGACAACTGTTTTTGAAATGTGGTGTTTTTCTTGAAACAAGGATTGCTGATAAAGCATCAGTACAGATGAGACCCCTTTCTCCCATATTTATTCTTACAGGAGAGAATTTTCCTTTCTAGGGGTAGATTTCCACTCACTTCCTGTTGTCTTCTTTCGTTTGCAAGTAGGAGTCGTTTGTAAGTTGGATGTTTGAAAGTAGGGACCTGCCGTATATACTCTGCAGAAATAGGCCCCTTAGTTGTTGGTGTTGGCACAACACTGTAAGCACTCAGTTACTCTTGGTTGGTGCTGGAACGCCCTGCTGTCAACTATTATATCAGGAATTTTAATTACATATAATTGTTGAACAGTGGTAGTAAAAATTGGGGCTTTGATGGTGGTGCTGGTGCCACAACACTGTAAGCCCTGACAGTTACTCTTGGTGGGTGCAGCAATGGGCCCTGCTGTGAATTATTAGATCAAGAATTGTAATTACATGCCCCTTTTGAACAGGGGCTGAAAAATTGGGCCTTTCGTGGTGGTGGTGGTGGTGGCGTTGCCACAAGACTGTAAGCCCTCAGAGTTACTCTTGGTGGGTGCAGCAATGGACCCTGCTGTGAATTATTAGATCAAGAATTGTAATTGCATGCCCCTGTTGAACAGGGGCTGAAAAATTGGGCCTTAGGCACTGGTGGCACAACACTACAACCCCTCACAGATACTGTACTTGGAGCACAGCAATGAGCCCTGTTGCAAAGTATTGCTTCAAAAATTGTAATGACACGCCCCTGTTAAACAGGGGCTGAAAAATTGGGCCTTAGGCACTGGTGCCACAACACTCCAACCCCTCACAGATACTGTACTTGGAGCACAGCAATGAGCCCTATGGCAAATTATTGCTAAAAAAATTGTAATTACACGCCCCTGTAAAACAGGGGCTGAAAAATTGGGCCTTAGCCACTGGTGGCGGCACCCATAAACAAAAATGATCTTCCAAGCTATCATCATCAATCGTATCATTGAGGACTCGGAGGAGGAGGATAGCCAGTCAACATAACAGCACAGGCACTCAGCATCAGCATCAGTCTTGAAGGGATGTGACATGTTAAAATCAATTAGTCTGTTATATCAGCATCAGGTGTGTGGTAGCTGGTGGTGATCCAAGACTGGTTCATCTTGATGAAAGTCAGTCGATCAACCGAGTCGGTGGACAGGCGCACCCTGTGATCCGTGACAAATCCTCCAGCAGCACTGAATGTGCGTTCCGAAAGAACGCTGGATGCAGGACAGGCCAGTAGCTCAATTGCATACTGTGCAAGCTCTGGCCAGTGATCCATCCTCAAGACCCAGTAAGCCAGAGGATTTTCGGTGGGGAAGGTGTCCAAGTCTGACCTTGCCCCTAGATATTCCTGCACCATGTTTATCAGACGCTGGCGATGGTTGCTGGAACCGATCATACTTTGGGGCTGCGGACTAAAGAATTGTCTGAACGCATCGGTCAGACGGCCACCTTCCCCACCGCTCCTTCTTTGACTGGCCGAAGCCTCAGCAACTCGTTGTCCAGGACCAGGAGTTTGTAACCTCCCAGTCTCTGGGAACGCGTTGCACAGACCTTTCTGCAAGGCCTCCCGGAGTTGTCTCATCCTCTGCTCCCTCTGCAACGGTAACATAAGGTCCGCAACCTTACCCTTGTACCGTGGATCAAGGAGAGTGGCCAGCCAGTAATGGTCCCTCTCCTTGATCCGAAGAATACGAGGATCCTTCCGCAGACTTTGCAGGATCAGGGAGGCCATGCAGCGTAGGTTTGCTGAGGCATTCGGTCCGGAGTCCTCTGGGTCACTAAGGACGACATGATCCGCAGCCACCTCCTCCCAGCCACGTACAAGTCCACTGGTTTCTTGGGACTGTAAATCATCCCTAAAAGACTGCTGCTGATGATGCTGAGTGCCAGCCTCCACCTCCATGCTGACACAATCCTCCTCCTCCTCCTCCTCCTCCTCCTCCTCTTCCTGTGCGATGGGTGGGACAGAAGGAACACTGTCTGGGTAAAGGGGGCCTTGAGAGGCAAGGAAGTCCTCCTCTTCCTGCCTCTGTTCTGCCTCAAGTGCCCTGTCCATTATTCCACGCAGCGTGTGCTCCAACAGGTGGACAAGAGGTACAGTGTCACTGATGCATGCACTGTCACTGCTCACCATCCTCGTGGCCTCCTCAAATGGTGCCAGGACAGTGCATGCATTCCTGATCATGCCCCACTGGCGTGGAGAAAAAAAACCAAGCTCCCCTGACCCTGTCCTGGTGCCGTAGTCGCACAGGTACTCATTGATGGCCCTCTGCTGCGTGTGCAGCCGCTGCAGCATGGCCAACGTTGAGTTCCACCTGGTGGGCATGTCACATATAAGGCGGTTCTTGGGCAGGTTCAACTCCTTTTGCAGCTCAGCCAGGCGAGCACTGGCATTATAAGATCTGCGGAAATGCACACAGACTTTCCTGGCCTGCCTCAGGACATCCTGTAAGCCCGGGTACCTGCCCAAGAACCGCTGCACCACCAGGTTAAGGACGTGAGCCACACAGGGCACATGGGTCAGTTGTCCCTGTCGGAGGGCGGAGAGGAGGTTGGTGCCATTGTCGCAAACCACCATTCCTGGCTTAAGCTGGCGTGGCGTCAACCACCTCTCGGCCTGGCCCTGCAGAGCAGACAGGACCTCTGCCCCAGTGTGGCTTCTGTCCCCCAAACACACCAGCGCAAGCACGGCATGGCATCTTTTTGCCTGCGTACTTGCGTAGCCCCGTGAACGGCTACGGAGCACCGCTGGTTCATAGGACAAACCACAGGAAGAGGCCATGGAGGAAGAAGAAGAGGAGGGGGTGGAGGAGAGAGGTGTGTCACAACCAGTAGTAGCATTTTGGAGGCGTGGCGGTGGGACAACCTCCAACACTACTGCACCTTGTCCTGCATCCTTCCCAGCTGCCAAAAGAGTGACCCAATGGGCCGTGAAAGAAAGGTAACGTCCCTGTCCATGCCTGCTGGACCATGAGTCAGCGGTAATATGCACCTTACCGCTGACCGCCCTGTCCAGCGAGGCCAAGACATTGCCTTCCACATGCCGGTAGAGAGCCGGAATAGCCTTCCGTGAGAAAAAGTGGCGTTTGGGAACCTGCCACTGAGGAACCGCACATTGCACAAACTCACGGAAGGGGGCCGAGTCTACCAACTGAAAAGGCAGCAGTTGAAGCGCTAGCAATTTAGCCAAGCTAGCATTCAACCGCTGGGCATGTGGATGGCTGGGAGTGAACTTCTTTCGACGGTCCAGCAGCTGGGGCAGGGAAATTTGCCTGCTAGAATCGGACGTCGGTGTACTGCTAGCAGAGTGGCCGCAAGTACTTGGCTGTGACACACCTAATTCTACACCTTCATTCCTCTCAGTGCATGTTTCAGAGAGGACTGAAGTTATAGTGTGGTTGGAGATCCCAGCTGATGCGGTGCAAGGAGAGGTCCGCTTTGTTCTTTGGTGTGGGTCTTTGAGGTAGGCTTGCCAACGAGCTGCATGGCAGGTCAACATATGTCTGGTCAGGCATGTGGTACCCAAGCGGCTGATGTTTTGGCCACGCGATATACGCTTGAGACATATGTTGCAAACAGCAGCTGTGCGATCTGATGCACTAGCCTCAAAAAAGGCCCACACCAAAGAACTTTTTGAATGACGGGCAGAGGCAGCGCCCTGCACAGGCGGAGCTCTGCGGTGTGATTCCGTCGGTGTACTGCCCTTACGCTGGCCACCAAAGGGCATCCTGCCTCGTTGGAGATGTGCCTCCTCCTCATCCTCCTCCTCCTCCTCTCTCCTATTAGGCACCCACGTGGAGTCAGTGACCTCATCATCACCTCCCTCCTCATCACTGGAGCCAATCTGGCAGTATGCTGCAGCTGCTGGAACATGACTGCCAGATTGGTGTCCTTCTTGAGCATCCCCTCTGTCTGCTCTCACGCTACTGCCTTCCTCTAGCTGGGTTTCATCATCAGACCCTTCGAAACGCTGGGCATCCTCCTGGAGCATGTACCCAACACTGTGCTGAAACAGTTCGGGGGACTCCTCAGGAGGAGGACATGGTGGGTCTAGGGAAGGAGTGACTGATGATGAGTCTGACATTGATACCAGGGAAGAGGACGCTTTGGCAGCTGCTTTTCCAGTACCCTGAGCCTGGATGAGAGAGGATGAGGAGGAGGAGGAGGGCTTGGTCATCCACTCTACCAAGTCTTCGGCATGATGTGGCTCAACATGTCCAGCTGCCGAAAAGAAGGACAAGCGTGTCCCATGGCCATGTGCTGATGACAATGCACCGCGTCCACGACCAGCACTGTTGCCCCCAGACACAGAGCCTGCTTGCCCTCTTTTATTGCCTCCTGACTGTCTGCCTCTCCTTGTTTGCCTTCCAGACATTCTAATAGATGGCCTGCAGGGAGATGGGAAAAAAGCAATAAGGGCTACCTTCAGGTGTCCTTCTCTGTCCCTTGAAACAAGGACTTTGACAGTGAAAGAAACTGACACACTCTCCCTACCTACAGTTTTCTGTCCCTAGAAAAAAAAAATTTTTTAAGCACAATTTAGCACAAGGAGAATTCACTCACTGTCCTTCCAGGTCCCTGGAAACAAGGACTTTGACAGTGAAAGAAACTGACACACTCTCCCTACCTACAGTTTTCTGTCCCTAGAAAAAATGTTTTTTTTAAGCACAATTTAGCACAAGGAGAATTCACTCACTGTCCTTCCAGGTCCCTGGAAACAAGGACTTTGACAGTGAAAGAAACTGACACACTCTCCCTACCTACAGTTTTCTGTCCCTAGAAAAAATGTTTTTTTTAAGCACAATTTAGCACAAGGAGAATTCACTCACTGTCCTTCCAGGTCCCTGGAAACAAGGACTTTGACAGTGAAAGAAACTGACACACTCTCCCTACCTACAGTTTTCTGTCCCTAGAAAAAATGTTTTTTTTAAGCACAATTTAGCACAAGGAGAATTACCTCACTGTCCTTCCAGGTCCCTGGAAACAAGGACTTTGACAGTGAAAGAAACTGACACACTCTCCCTACCTACAGTTTTCTGTCCCTAGAAAAAATGTTTTTTTTAAGCACAATTTAGCACAAGGAGAATTCACTCACTGTCCTTCCAGGTCCCTGGAAACAAGGACTTTGACAGTGAAAGAAACTGACACACTCTCCCTACCTACAGTTTTCTGTCCCTAGAAAAAATGTTTTTTTTAAGCACAATTTAGCACAAGGAGAATTCACTCACTGTCCTTCCAGGTCCCTGGAAACAAGGACTTTGACAGTGAAAGAAACTGACACACTCTCCCTACCTACAGTTTTCTGTCCCTAGAAAAAATGTTTTTTTTAAGCACAATTTAGCACAAGGAGAATTCACTCACTGTCCTTCCAGGTCCCTGGAAACAAGGACTTTGACAGTGAAAGAAACTGACACACTCTCCCTACCTACAGTTTTCTGTCCCTAGAAAAAATGTTTTTTTTAAGCACAATTTAGCACAAGGAGAATTACCTCACTGTCCTTCCAGGTCCCTGGAAACAAGGACTTTGACAGTGAAAGAAACTGACACACTCTCCCTACCTACAGTTTTCTGTCCCTAGAAAAAATGTTTTTTTTAAGCACAATTTAGCACAAGGAGAATTCACTCACTGTCCTTCCAGGTCCCTGGAAACAAGGACTTTGACAGTGAAAGAAACTGACACACTCTCCCTACCTACAGTTTTCTGTCCCTAGAAAAAATGTTTTTTTTAAGCACAATTTAGCACAAGGAGAATTCACTCACTGTCCTTCCAGGTCCCTGGAAACAAGGACTTTGACAGTGAAAGAAACTGACACACTCTCCCTACCTACAGTTTTCTGTCCCTAGAAAAAATGTTTTTTTTAAGCACAATTTAGCACAAGGAGAATTACCTCACTGTCCTTCCAGGTCCCTGGAAACAAGGACTTTGACAGTGAAAGAAACTGACACACTCTCCCTACCTACAGTTTTCTGTCCCTAGAAAAAATGTTTTTTTTAAGCACAATTTAGCACAAGGAGAATTCACTCACTGTCCTTCCAGGTCCCTGGAAACAAGGACTTTGACAGTGAAAGAAACTGACACACTCTCCCTACCTACAGTTTTCTGTCCCTAGAAAAAATGTTTTTTTTAAGCACAATTTAGCACAAGGAGAATTCACTCACTGTCCTTCCAGGTCCCTGGAAACAAGGACTTTGACAGTGAAAGAAACTGACACACTCTCCCTACCTACAGTTTTCTGTCCCTAGAAAAAATGTTTTTTTTAAGCACAATTTAGCACAAGGAGAATTCACTCACTGTCCTTCCAGGTCCCTGGAAACAAGGACTTTGACAGTGAAAGAAACTGACACACTCTCCCTACCTACAGTTTTCTGTCCCTAGAAAAAATGTTTTTTTTAAGCACAATTTAGCACAAGGAGAATTCACTCACTGTCCTTCCAGGTCCCTGGAAACAAGGACTTTGACAGTGAAAGAAACTGACACACTCTCCCTACCTACAGTTTTCTGTCCCTAGAAAAAATGTTTTTTTTAAGCACAATTTAGCACAAGGAGAATTCACTCACTGTCCTTCCAGGTCCCTGGAAACAAGGACTTTGACAGTGAAAGAAACTGACACACTCTCCCTACCTACAGTTTTCTGTCCCTAGAAAAAATGTTTTTTTTAAGCACAATTTAGCACAAGGAGAATTCACTCACTGTCCTTCCAGGTCCCTGGAAACAAGGACTTTGACAGTGAAAGAAACTGACACACTCTCCCTACCTACAGTTTTCTGTCCCTAGAAAAAATGTTTTTTTTAAGCACAATTTAGCACAAGGAGAATTCACTCACTGTCCTTCCAGGTCCCTGGAAACAAGGACTTTGACAGTGAAAGAAACTGACACACTCTCCCTACCTACAGTTTTCTGTCCCTAGAAAAAATGTTTTTTTTAAGCACAATTTAGCACAAGGAGAATTCACTCACTGTCCTTCCAGGTCCCTGGAAACAAGGACTTTGACAGTGAAAGAAACTGACACACTCTCCCTACCTACAGTTTTCTGTCCCTAGAAAAAATGTTTTTTTTAAGCACAATTTAGCACAAGGAGAATTCACTCACTGTCCTTCCAGGTCCCTGGAAACAAGGACTTTGACAGTGAAAGAAACTGACACACTCTCCCTACCTACAGTTTTCTGTCCCTAAAAAAAATGTTTTTTTTAAGCACAATATAGCACAAGCACAAAACACACTGACACTCTCCCTACCTATCCTTCTCTTTCCCTAAACTAAAGGAATCCAGGTTAAGCAAGAAAGAAATAAAAGTCACTGTCCCTGCCTATGCTGCTCTATCCCTGCTCCGGAACACACTACACTAGGCCGCCGTGCTGGCGGCCTTTTATAGTGTGGGGCGTGTACTAAACACCCTCAGCAATAATTGGCCACAGGCATCCTGCCTGTGGCCAATCATTGCTCTCCTCGCTGCCGGCGCTGTGATTGGCCAAGCATGCGGGGTCACAGTGCATGCTTGGCCAATCACAGCGCCTGGATGACACTGCGATGGCGTAGTGCATTGTGGGCCGTTCGCGTCACTCGAATTTGGCGCGAACGGCCCAAATCGTTCGATCTTCGTCGAACGATCGAACAGCCGATGTTCGAGTCGAACGTATGTTCGACTCGAACACGAAGCTCATCCCTATTATACAGTTGCGTCTCTAAAATTCAGAATGTGTCGTGTCTGGCCTGTAATCAGCCTAAGGAATTTTTTCAATCCAAAAAAGATTTTATTAGTATTGAAATGGATGCACATTGATGTCAGTGTTGCCAACCCCCTGAAGTGAAATTTACTGGCAAGGATGCCAAAATTTCTGAACGGCACCAATTTTTCCCTGCAAAAATCTTGAAAATTGCTGGCAGAGCCGCATTTTTTACTGACGCTGCAAAAAAGTACCTAAAATTACTGTTTTCAGTGCTAAACAGTGCAAGTATAAATATTTGAACTATAAACACATAGATAGTGCTATTAGCAATGTGTTTAAGTTAAAGTGGAAGTAAACCCTCCTATAATTTTCAGGCAAGGAAGCTGCCATCTTGGCCTCTGTTTAATCCTCAACTGCCATGATGCTGCACATGTGATCAGTTATGACACCAGCCATTGGATGGTTTGACAGTTTGGTTGAGAGCACAACCAATGTGACATTAGGAATTCCCGGCATGCCGGGAATGTAACTGCTTTTTGAAACTGTTAAATCAATGGGTTTACTTCCGCTTTAAACAGAAGTCAAAAAACATTTTTCTCCATTGACATGAAGGTCAGGTTACTACAACCCAGCCAGCACTGGGTTCCCCCATTACATCAGAGTCTGCAGGGATCCCCCTTACAGTGAAAGGGAACTCTCATGTAAAGGGGAACGCTGCAGATCATGATCTAAGGGGGAACTCTGATGTAAGGGTTTGCTCTGGTGACCAGTGACCACCTTATATCAGAGTCCACTGCATTCCCTTTACATCAGAGTTACCACTTACATCAGGGTCTGCAGCATTACCCTTTCACTGTAAGGGGCAATCCTGCAGACTCTGATGTGAAGGGGAATGCCAGGAACTCTGATGTGAGGGGCACTCTGGTGACTAGAGACCACCTTTGCAGAGTGAATACACCAAGGTAAGTTACTAATATAGGGGGGAACCTTTATATCAGTGCCCCTTACATTATTGTATTCACTCCCCCCTTACCTCAGGAAACCCCCCCCCCAGACTGGCCTGGCGGCACTGTCACTGACCTCCTCTCAGGTGCATTGTGCAGGGCTCAGTCAGATGGCTACAGCTTGGCGGCTCTGGTTTTCCTATGGTCTCCTCTCCACAGTCCACACATGTCCAACTTCTCCCGTGACCCCCACAATCCCCGCGGTGCTCCAAATCATGACTCCTCTCCCGACTCCCCTCAGAGACTGCAGATATGATGTAGGAAATGGTCAGAGACTGTGGGCAGGATACAGGAACAGGAGATGGTCAGAGGCTGAGGGCAGGGGATGGTCAGAGGCTGCGGGCAGGACTCAGGAGATGGTCAGAGGCTGCGGGCAGGACCCAGGAGATGGTCAGAGGCTACGGGCAGGACCCAGGAGATGGTCAGAGGCTACGAGCAGGACCCAGGAGATGGTCAGAGGCTACGGGAAGGACCCAGGAGATGGTCAGAGGCTACAGGCAGGACCCAGGAGATGGTCAGATGCTACAGGCAGGACCCAGGAGATGGTCAGAGGCTGCGGGCAGGACCCAGGAGATGGTCAGAGGCTGCAGGCAGGACCCAGGAGATGGCCAGTGGCTGCGGGCAGGACCCAGGAGATGGTCAGAGGCTGCGGGCAGGACCCAGGAGATGGTCAGAGGCTGCGGGCAGAACCCAGGCTTGGGGAAGGAGATGGTCAGAGGCTGTGGGCAGGAGATGGTCAGAGGCTGCGGGCAGGAGATGGTCAGAGGCTGTGGGCAGGACTCTGGAGATGGTCAGAGGCTGCGGGCAGGACCCAGGAGATGGTCAGAGGCTACGGGCAGGACCCAGGAGATGGTCAGAGGCTACAGGAAGGACCCAGGAGATGGTCAGAGGCTACGGGCAGGACCCAGGAGATGGTCAGAGGCTGCGGGCAGGACCCAGGAGATGGTCAGAGGCTGCAGGCAGGACCCAGGAGATGGCCAGTGGCTGCGGGCAGGACCCAGGAGATGGTCAAAGGCTGCGGGCAGGACCCAGGAGATGGTCAGAGGCTGCGGGCAGGACCCAGGGGATGTCAGAGGCTGCGGGCAGGACCCAGGCTTGGGGAAGGAGATGGTCAGAGGCTGTGGGCAGGAGATTGTCAGAGGCTGCGGGCAGGAGATGGTCAGAGGCTGCGCGCAGGAGATGGTCAGAGGCTGCGCGCAGGAGATGGTCAGATGGTCAGAGGATGCGGGCAGGAGATGGTCAGAGGATGCGGGCAGGAGATGGTCAGAGGATGCGGGCAGGAGATGGTCAGAGGATGCGGGCAGGAGATGGTCAGAGGATGCAGGCAGGAGATGGTCAGAGGATGCGGACAGGAGATGGTCAGAGGATGCGGGCAGGAGATGGTCAGAGGCTGCGGGCAGGAGATGGTCAGAGGCTGCGGGCAGGAGATGGTCAGAGGATGCGGGCAGGAGATGGTCAGAGGCTGCGGGCAGGAGATGGTCAGAGGCTGCGGGCAGGAGATGGTCAGAGGATGCGGGCAGGAGATGGTCAGAGGATGCGGGCAGGAGATGGTCAGAGGATGCGGGCAGGAGATGGTCAGTGGCTTACTCAGGGCAGGACTCAGGACTGGAGATAGTCAGAGGCTGCGGGCAGGAGATGGCCTCATCTACAGTGTCCTCCTCACCCCCCATGATGTCCTGCTGCAGCCCGTCACTCACGATGCTCCTCTCTGCACCATTGCGATGCGCAGCGCTCCCCCCATGGAACCGCCGCGCCGAGAACTTAGAACAAATGTTTAAAAATGGCGACAGGCAGCGACATCACGTTAATGCGCATGCGCACCCAGCCGGGATTTTACGATCTTCCCCGAGTCCTGCAGGCTTCGGAATGGCGCATGCGCAGTTGCATGGCTGGCCCGCAGCCATCTTTCTTACTGGCACCGGCTGTCCGTAACGGACATTCACGGACACCCCGAAAATGGGGTGAAAATCCCGTACTGTCCGTAAATTAACGGACGGTTGGCAACACTGATCGATGTTGTACATATTCAGTCACAACAAGAATAGATGAGACAAGGTCTCTGCAATATAACATACAGAGAAGGAAAGTGTGACGGGAGGGCCCGTGGAAACCAGAATCCTTTGGAAAGGTTGGGAAACCCTTGTTTCAGCTCCCCATGCACCTCTTATGTCTAGACCAAGAAAAAGCACACCGCTCCAGGCAGAACCAGGTGTAAGGTAGATCACAGGTGCAGACCTCGGCTCACCACCGCGGAAGACTAATAAAACAAGAAATTGGTCGCACACTGGAACTCCAGCTTATCTTGATGTCATCTTTATTGTCAACAGGGTCAGACAGATACAGGCAATAGTAGACGTGTATATATATATATATATATATATATATATACAGTGCCTTGCGAAAGTATTCGGTCCCCTTGAACTTTTCATCCTTTTGCCACATTTCAGGCTTCAAACATAAAGATATAAAATTTTAATTTTTTGTGAAGAATCACCAACAAGTGGGACACAATTGTGAAGTGGAACGAAATCTATTGGATTTTTGAAACTTTTTTAACTAAGAAAAAAATGAAAAGTGGGGCGTGCAAAATTATTCGGCCCCCTTGCGTTAATACTTTGTAGAGCCACCTTTTGCTGCGATAACAGCTGCAAGTCGCTTGGGGTATGTCTCTATCAGTTTTGCACATCGAGAGACTGAAATTCTTGCCCATTCTTCCTTGCAAAAAAGCTCGAGCTCAGTGAGGTTGGATGGAGAGCGTTTGTGAACAGCAGTTTTCAGCTCTTTTCACAGATTCTCGATTGGATTCAGGTCTGGACTTTGACTTGGCCATTCTAACACCTGGATACGTTTATTTGTGAACCATTCCTTTGTAGATTTTGCTGTATGTTTGGGATCATTGTCTTGTTGGAAGATAAATCTCCGTCCCAGTCTCAGGTCTTTTGCAGACTCCAACAGGTTTTCATCCAGAATGGTCCTGTATTTGGCTGCATCCATCTTCCCCTCAATTTTACCATCTTCCCTGTCCCTGCTGAAGAAAAGCAGGCCCAAACCATGATGCTGCCACCACCATGTTTGACAGTGGGGATGGTGTGTTGAGGGTGATGAGCTGTGTTGCTTTTACGCCAAACATATCGTTTTGCATTGTGGCCAAAAAGTTCGATTTTGGTTTCATCGGACCAGAGCACCTTCTTCCACATGTTTGGTGTGTCTCCCTGGTGGCATGTGGCAAACTTTAGACGAGACTTTTTATGGATATCTTTGAGAAATGGCTTTCTTCTTGCTACTCTTCCATAAAGGCCAGATTTGTGCAGTGTACGACTGATTGTTGTCCTGTGGACAGACTCTCCCACCTCAGCTGTAGTTCTCTGCAGTTCATCCAGAGTGATCATGGGCCTCTTGGCTGCATCTCTGATCAGTCTTCTCCTTGTCTGAGCTGAAAGTTTAGAGGGACAGCCAGGTCTTGGTAGATTTGCAGTGAAATGATACTCCTTCCATTTCAAAATGATCGCTTGCACAGTGCTCCTTGGGATGTTTAAAGCTTGGGAAATCTTTTTGTATCCAAATCCGGCTTTAAACTTCTCCACAACAGTATTACGGACCTGCCTGGTGTGTTCCTTGGTCTTCATGATGCTCTCTGCGCTTTCAACAGAACCCTGAGACTATCACAGAGCAGGTGCATTTATACAGAGACTTGATTACACACAGGTGGATTCTATTTATCACCATCAGTCATTTAGGACAACATTGGATCATTAAGAGATCCTCGCTGAACTTCTGGAGTGAGTTTGCTGCACTGAAAGTAAAGGGGCCGAATAATTTTGCACGCACCACTTTTCAGTTTTTTATTTGCTAAAAAAGTTTAAAATATCCGATAGACTTCGTTCCACTTCACAATTGTGTCCCACTTGTTGGTGATTCTTCACAAAAAATTTAAATTTTATATCTTTATGTTTGAAGCCTGAAATGTGGCAAAAGGATGAAAAGTTCAAGGGGGCCGAATACTTTCGCAAGGCACTGTATATATATATACTATTGTGTCCTTTTTCTAGGCTTTATTGTCCTTTTCTTTCCTTTTTTCTTTTTTTCATGATTTGCCTGTGATTTCATTTTGGTTTAATGAGACGCAGGCTTACATGTGTGTGTATATATATACTTTTATCATGACTGTTACTGTTGTTGTGTGCCTTTGTTTAGACATATGCGTTTTTAACATTGCAATGTTTTTAAATACGTTGGTTGAAATGTTGTCTGTATGTGGTACTATTAGAACCAGGTGTGTTTTTGGGTGTAGCCCAATTTGGGCGGACTCCTTTAAAAAGCCTGGCTGCTTATGGTCACATTTGTTGTGAACAAGCCAGCTATCGCTTGTGAAACGTGTCTACTATTGCCTGTATCTGTCTGACCCTGTTGACAATAAAGATGACATCAAGATAAGTTTGAGTTCCAGTGTGCGACCAATTTCTTGTTTTATTCACCTCTTATGTCTAAGTGACCCTGTGCCATCCTGGCACAGGGTGACTGAGAAAATATATCTTGGATTACTTAAAATGGGACAGTACTATTTATCCACAATATCCCCCAGGATATATGTAAAGACTATTCTTGGTTTGTTTGATTCTGAACTCAACATGTTAGTTGAGAGAGCCGATCACATTGGCCTCTGTATAATGTAGGAGACGGGCCGACTCCTGCTGGATTTCCTGCTATTTTGTGAAGGTGTCCTGTGTTTATACCTATGATAATGTATTATCTACTGTGTGAAGCTCGGTGACAACAAGTCTGACCTGTAGTGAAATCCAGATTAATCATAACAATGCTCAGGAGGGCACGGAGTCACATTGGCTGCTTTAAGGGATTAGTTAATTAGCTCATGTTAATTTATGTTTCTGGTTACAGTTGTATTGTCAAGCCCTGTACACACGGTCGGACTTTTGCCCAACAAACTTCGTTTTGAGCAAGTTGGACCAACAATCCGACCCGTGTGTACGCTCCATCGGACAAAATTTTTTCGTTTTGGTTTTGGATTTCATCGGACAAAAGTTTGGTCTGCAAACGGACAAACCTTTGCCCAACAAAAGTCAGATGGAGCAAAGTCCGACCGTGTGTACAGATAACCATCGGACTTTAGTCCGATGGACAAAACAAATAATGTTAAAATCAACCAACAATAGCAGAAGTTGACCAAAGGGTGGCAGTAAAGATCATAAAAGAGCAGAAAAAACACGTGATGTTGTAAGAAGTTTTAAGAAAGTTTGCAGAAAAGTCCGAGCGTGTGTATGCTATGGGTGTTCCCAACCAACTCCGTTCGGACAAAAATCCACGGAAAAGTCAGATGGAAGTCCGACCGTGTGTACGAGGCTTTAGAGTAATATGAGCAGGAGGTAGGAACCTCCTCTTCTACTGTATATAAGACTTGTATTCTGGTTCTAATAAACAGTCCATGTCCAGCAACTAAACAAGTATCGTCTTGTTTTGTGCTTGTGAGCGGTTGAAATATCTGATATCTATATTCAGACTGGGAGGAAGTGGTATATGACAAAAGCACTCAAGCGGAGTGTGGGACGTTTCGTTACAGAAAGAAATACATGACAATGGGCAAGCTATCAAATTGCTGAAGACAAATGAAATGAGAAACCTAACCACAGACTGTTCCCAGGAATGAAAGCAAAATAACATAGTAAAGTCCATATAATTAGAGTATAACCAGTTGAGAAACTGATTCCGCATTCCACATAACCACATTTTCTGATTTTTTTTTGGGCCAATCTCTGTGGTCAGTTGTTTATACGGGAGTGTTTTTATTAACCACTTGCCGACCGCCTCCTGTAGATATACGTCGGCAGAATGGCACGTACAGAAACATCAACGTACCTGTTCGTCCCCTTTAACTGCCTGACGTGGGGGTCGCGCGCGCGACCCTGCTGCCTTCCCCGCGAGTCGGTCCGTGGGTCCCACGGACTCGATCGCCGTGGGGATCCCCGTGAACGTCTCACGGAGGTATAGAGCGGGGAGATGCTTGTGTAAACAAGCATCTCCCTGCTCTGCCTAGTGACAATGACACTGATCTCCGCTCCGTGTACTTGGAGCGGAGATCGGTGTCATGTGACACACAGACCAACCCCCCCCCTCAGTTAGAAACACAATGCAGGGAACATTTAACCCCTACAGCGCCACCTAGTGGTTAACCCCTTCACTGCCAGTGTCATTTTCACGGTAACCAGTGCATTTTTATAGCACTGATCGCTGTGAAAATGACAATGGTCCCAAAAATGTGTCACAAAATGTCCGATGTGTCCGCCATAATGTCGCAGTCATGAAAAAAATCGCTGATCGCCGCCATTACTAGTAAAAAAATAATAATTAATAAAAATGCCATAAAACTATCCCCTATTTTGTAAACACTATAACTTTTGCGCAAACCAATCAATAAACGGCGATTGCGATTTTTTTTTTACCAAAAATATGTAGAAGAATACGTATCAGCCTAAACTGAGGAAAAAAAATGTTTTTTTATATATTTTTGGGGGATATTTATTATAGCAAAAAGTAAAAAATATTGCATTTTTTTAAAAATTGTTGCTCTATTTTTGTTTATAGCGCAAAAAATAAAAGCCGCAGAGGTGATCAAATACCACCAAAAGAAAGCTCTATTTGTGGGAAAAAAAGAACGTCAATTTTGTTTGGGAGCCACGTCGCAAGACCGCGCAATTGTCAGTTAAAGCGACGCAGTGCCGAATTGTAAAAAGGGGCCCGGTCTTTAACCAGCCAAAATGGTCCGGGGCTTAAGTGGTTAAATCGCCACTTTATATTGCTGTAAGGTACCTTGGATCCACAACTATCAGCTTTTTGGCATTAAACAATACCTTGTACAAAAAGGTGTACAGATGAATGTTTAATTATAAAGACTCCGACGGATTCAGCAGGCATAGATGAGGTCTAGTTGTACAGGGGAACCCGCCATCAGGGGGGTACAGGCAGTACACCTGTAAGGGGCCCGGAGGTCCCCAGGGGCCCGGATGCCCCCCCCTCTTTTTCTTTTTTTTGTAAGGGTCCCCAGAGGCCCGGAGGTCCTCAGGGCCCTGGACGGCAACCTCCCTTTTTTTTTAATAAAAATTATTATTATTTTTTATTTTTATAATTTTTTTAATATTTTTTTTTGTAAGGGGCCCGGAGGTCCCCCCTTTTTTTTTTTTGTTCTTTTGTTTTTTTTTGTGTTCGCCAGCACCCAAAGCCCCCCCCCCGACCTCAACAATTTGCGGCGGCAGAACCCCCCGCTTCTCAATTTGTGGCACACCCCCCCCGCTTCTCAATTCGCTGCGGCAGCACCCCCCCCGGTTCTTCTCTGCTCCAGGGGGCCCATGCCTGAAGCTGTGTAAGGGGCCCCAAAATTCCTAATGGCGACCCTGCCCGTGATGTCATGTAAAATCATAATTTGCTTCCAGTAAGCATGTACAATATATGTGGGCAGGACTAGAGTAGGTGGGAAAAAAAAGGAGCCAGCGGCCCCAGGACACGTAAGGCAATTTATATTTCAAGACGATCCATATCTTGCTAACTGAATTAGCATTCAGTAGGTATTGTGGCAGAGCGAGGCTCTGTCCCAATGAAAAAAGGGTTAAAGTGGACACAGAGTCTGCATATCGGCTGAGTGCACAGCTACAGAGCTACAGAGTGTAAATTTAAAAACTGAGAAAACTGTGCTGGCAGTTTTCTCGGATCTTGCTATTTCTACATGGGGCTCTGTGGCTTGGAGATCCTTCAAAGTCTTGGGTGGGACGGGATCTCCAACCCTGTGTCCAGGTCTTATGAATAGGCAGCAGGGTGTGGGCTCAGGTGCACACAGCCCATATAATGAGGGGCTGGTGAGAGCAGTGAGAGAGAGGAAGGAAGGTGGAGCAGTGGCTGCTAGTGAGTGTCTCTGTGTGAGGACAAATGCTGTGTGCGTCCAAGGAGCCAGAAGCTGTGTGCATTGAGGGGCTTGAAGCTGTGTGCGTTTAACAAGCCCAAAGCTTTGAGGAGTCCAGTGGTCTGGGTGACCAGGGTAAAGTGAAGAAGTACTACTACCGATATTGCTACAGAGAGCCAGGTGGGCTAGCATTTTCTGTTCTGTGTGTTTGATAGAGAAGAACCCCTGCGTGGGAAACCTTTGTTTGGACTTTGAATTTTGCCTTTTTAATAAAAATGGGGTACCATGCCCTTAAATATAGTTTCTGACTGGCTTGAATCACTGAAAAAAACGCATCTACAACGAGAGTTAACAACCCCCATTCCACAGTATGATGAACTATAAATTGATGGGGAAGCTTAATCGATACGTTTCCGGGAGACTAATCAGTGGCTGTTAGAACCTCTTTCTAGGACCCATAATCAATGCCCAGCCTGACACAAAATCTTTCTATAATAAACTTGAGCTCATGCCACTGAGTCCTGAAAGGCTGTATAGAATTCCAAAGTCATTTGTGTGGGAGAAGCTCTAACCATAGCAGCAACCAAATGGTTATCTGCAGGCATAGGTCATTTGAGCCCAAATTTCCTTGCGACTTAAACTATAGGCAAAACTCGAGGGACAACCCAAAATTTGGGGTTTTCTTTTACTTCCACTTTCAATGATAATGGTGAACAGGACAAATAGAGAGGGTGAGTCTCCCTATCGGGGACACAGAAAGCAATAAAAACTGACAGGTGTTCTAATCCATCTCCAAAACGAAAAAAAAAAAAGTTTTGCCTTTAGTTATATGTAGCGGGGTGGTCAATTTAAGGGAAGTCTCTGAGTGGTAATTAGGCTCAGACACCTTGATTGTTAGTCGCTATGGACCATTTTTTGTCCTCAGGGGATAATGCTGGTGATGAGTGGCCTGCGGGTGGCACTGCCATTCTGGGCCAGGGTTGAACCACGAGCGTAGTGCTGTGCCTTTTGTGTCCCCTCTCGGCAGCCGTACTAGAGGATCTAAAAGGGGCAGACATCTCCTGATCGGGGTCCACCCCCAGGCACCTTCAGCCTGGGAGTGCATGCGGTTGATCTCCGGGTGCCCTAGGCCCGGAGGATGTGTTCCTGTTCCGTCTCAGGCACCTTTAGCCTGGGATGAGGTACTACCCTGCTGTCCTGATCGCCTGGGTATGAAGACCCAGGGGATGCAGGGAAGGCCCGGGGCCCAGCACCTTCGGCTGGAGTCCGCTAAGGATTGAGGAGTCTAGGGTGCCACCTTGCGAGGGGACCCGCACTCTCAAAGATGGGAGGATCATTCCGAAGGACCGATGCGGGAGTCACGGTGAAGGAAGGGTCTGTTGACTCTCTGGGGGGACGTCTTCTCCTTGATAGGGGCCATGTTCTAAGAAGGAAGAGACTAAGGTTCACCAGGTCAGTGGATGTGACCTTATCTACCCGGTCAGTGGCAGTGGCCTAGTTCACCAGGTCAGTGGCAGTGACTTTATCCACCAGGTCTGTGGCAGAGACCAACCTCACGGTCTGTGGCAGAGACCGTGCGCCTAAAACTGTTTTGAGAAAACCGAACAGTCAAGAGTTTGAGCTACGTTTGTGCCTGGACCTCCTCCACACCCTAAGCTGTCCTGTTTCCTTGCTCCAACCTTTCCTATATCCAAGAGAATGTTTATTGCAAAGTGAGAATAAATATTGAGTTGGACTTTCAGCTGGTGTGGACAATTACGTTACGTTAGGAAGTCAAGGACTTGCCTCTATCCACGGTAGAGGTGAGAATCATTCTCAAGAGGACTTTAACTCTGGCCGCAGGCAAAACCCAAAAATAACACCGCTCAACCTCTTTACACAGGAGGGAACGGGCTGTTAGCATGGTGTGCCTGTCTCCCCCTGCGAGGAGCCGAGTTGAAATGCAGGAGGGGGATTGGTGGGTGCACTAGATATATTTTAAACTGAAGGTATCAGAAAAGCATGAAACTTGGCAAATTAAATGCCTTTCTTTAGATCCGAAAAGGATTTGAGTTACCCAGCAATATCTCAGCTAAACATAGCTTGAGTCAACATCAGGTTGTAGGACTGTTGGCTTGGATAACCCACAATTAATAATAGGAAGGTCTAGGGGAAAAGTATTACTGTCAGGACCATAAGGTGCATGAACCAGGGGGCTTCCGCAGCGCACCAGTGGGAAATAAGAGAAGGCCAATAAGCCTGGGCAAATATTTACCTTTTATTGGTTTTGATCGTTTTCCCTAAGCTTGGTGGTTGCTAGAAGGAGCCTGCAGTAAGCAGTGTGGGAAGATTAACCACTAGGTCATAAATGTTTGTTTATCTTTTAGGCTCTACAGCCCTGGTGGCCACCCGGTGGCATGAGGACTACATGTAGCCTGTTGGTACTTGTGCTGTCCTTTGGTCCCAGAGTCTGTACTGTCAGTAGGAGTAATAATTTGTAAAAGGACAATAGTAGTGATCTGTACTAGTCTCATGTAACTCCCAGCCTTTCACTGTCCTACACCAGGTCTTCTGTCTCCAATCAAACCTGTAGCAAGTTAATAGCCTCCAATCATTATTTCCTTTAGTACATCTGCAGTCTTTTCTAGAATTGCATGTACTAAACATTATGTACAGCTCTCTGGTTATGTCAGGAGCCAGAGTTGAGACCCCATATGCCTCATATATTTGACAATCACTGCTGTACAGGTTTTCCATCCTTTCAAGCGGTTCCACCATCCCTTCAAAAATATAAAATATAGCATTCCTTTTTGAGCATGCAAAACAGCATTTTATTGTAATAAACTATTACTCACAAAGACAGAGGGTGATAAGCATTAAAGGACAATTTCCCAAATGGTAAAAAGACACTTGAGGTTGACACCCTACCAAGGAACCCACTGAGTTAAAGGTCCAATATGATACCACTGTCCAGCTCAAAAAGACCTTCAAAACACATTGAGGTAGAGGACTGTGAGAGCTAGACAGTGGTGTTATATTGGACCATTAACACAGTGAACCAATAACCCTTGGTCAAGTGTCTTAGCCTCACGTGGATTTTTGCCATTTGTGAGAGAGTGCTTTATTGTTTTTTACTATTATATATTAAAAGTAATATTTTATTACATTAATATAGGTGTTGTTTTTAATGTACGTTTCGTTTTCTCTTGTACTTTTGAAGGGATGATTAGACCAACACAAAGGTGAAACATCTTAGAGTAGGGTGGTCCTGGATGGAGCGGCAGTGCACTTTGTCTGGTTCGATAAAGTTGGGTGAAAAGACCTGACATCATCAGAGTGCAGCTGTTTGTTTTCCGTTAACTTTTTATTGTCTTGCTGGAGAAACTTGGTTTGCCATTGAAAGCTATTTTTGTTGTTGCCCTAAAATTGTGCAAAATTACGATTAGGTGGAAACAGTGTCAGGAAAGAAATGGGGATGATGTGGTTTTGAGCAATGTGGATTTAAGAAGTTTTTCCAGTTTTCTATATATTTTTTACTATACACCTGGTGGAGTGAACGAGTAGCTTCACTATAGGGATAGTGTATGGATCACCTTCCAAACTGTTATTTCATCTTTATGTCTATCTTTTCTTGTTCCTGTTGGCTACATGACAGCAAAACTTCCATGATAATTCTGGGAATGCAGGAAATTTGAACCATCAATAAAACAGCAAATTAAATCTCTGCACACAACAGCACAGGACAAGTGAAACTATCTGTACAGCAGAAAGGAGACTTCCCTCTTCTCAATGGAGGTAAGTACTCAATCTATTCCTCACACCTGTAATTTAAAGTATACCTAACCCCAAGGGCAAAAAAGGTAATGCAGTTTACCAGTCCTTAGATGTCATGGCTGCATTTGTTTTCTTTTTTCTAGCTAAGTGCATTTTCAGTGAATTTGTCAATTCCTGCACACTGAACTGATATTGTGAACAATTTTTTCTTCCTTTCCAATTCTCTCCTCTAAGTCTGTGTTCCCGGGCAGGTTATATTTGCATGAACACCACCCTATATAACAACTACATGTGATCCTGAGCCTCTATGGCTGAAATAACTGAAATCCAATGAATAAATGATGATGTGGTTGCATTAGATTACTTTTTACATTTTTTTCACCTGGTTGTCCTGCAAATAGTACACTTCCTGCCCCAAGATGACAACCCTCACTCACTGTTCTATATCTATGGTGGAGGCCATGGTTTTCACCCAGGCTGGACATCAGACATGTTCAGGGAGCACATTAGATACTTACTTTATAGAAAGAGTCACTTTAAGAATAAAAACACATACTGAGAATTACATGCAACACACAGAACAAGAGAAGTGGTACTGTGCAGTATCCATACATATGTAGCACTCCCTTGGGAGCTGTTGATAAATGATGGACTCTTTTGACTTGCCTATTAGTAACCAGCCCAGGACTGGGCCGATACATCTGTGGCAACAATAAACTCCAGTCACTTTAAACTTTTTTACAGTTTTGCTGAACTCAAATACAAGAGAGAGGGTTTGGGTGTGCCCTCACTCACGATGGCTGTGGCTAGAAATGCTAGGGGTGGGGGGGGGGGGGGTTCAAAGCGATTTCCCAAGAAAATAAAGCATGGAGAAATGGATGGATGGGTGAGTTTCCTTTGAATATTAAACATGAATTACTGTATATACTCGAGGATAAGCTGATCCAAATATAAGCCAAGGCACCTAATTTTACCACAAAAGACTGGGAAAATGTATTGACTCGAGTATAAGCTTAGGGTGTCCATCTGCATGCCTCACTGTGCCCATGCCTCACTGTGCCCATGCCTCATTGTGCCCACAGTGCCCATGCCCATGCCCTGTGCCCATGCCTAACTGTGTCCATACCTCACTGTGTCCATGACTCACTGTGTCCATGACTAGACTGACGTTTAACATGGGAGTCTATAGAAGGGGTTCCCGGCTTTGAAAAATTGGTGCTCCCCGGCCGTAGGTCCCCCAGACAACAAACTTTGCACACTTGTAGAGGAGAAATGGGGCTACATGTGTGCCATGTTTCGGCTCCAGGAGACCTATGACCGGCCAGTACCGGGTCCCCAAAGTCACCAGAGAAATTACCATTTAACATGAGAGTCTATGGAAGAGGTGCCCGGGTTTGAAAAATCGGTGCTCCCCGGCCGTAGGTCCCCCAGACAACAAACTTTGCACACTTGTAGAGGAAGAGTGGGGCTATATGTGTGCCAAGCAACGGGTCCCCAAGGTTCGGGAGATCAGGCGCAAAAAGGTGACTTGAGTATAAGCCGAGGGGGCATATTTTTTGAACAAAAAAAAATGTGCTGAAAAACTCGGCTTATACTCAAGTATATACGGTAAATAGAATTTTCAGTTTATGGTGCTCAGATACAGTTTAGTTCCACTTTAAGGATGACCTCCAGGTGGATTCTAGTAGCGAAGAAGCAACCAGACCAGTCTATGTCCCTTTACAATTAGTCATGGTCGTTCTCTCCAATAAATCTGGCTTATTGACCCTCTGTGAACTGACAAAGGTACCTTAGTCTATGGGCAAAAAATCCTTCTCACAAGGTCTAGACCAGGCATGTCCAAAGTCCGGCCCACGGGCCGGTTTTATACGGCCCTCACTTGCAATTTGCTTTTAGAATTTTTGTGGCCCCCCAAGCTCCGCACAGGGTAAGGATGAGCTCGGCTTTAAAAAAAATATAAATATATTCTCTAATCCCTGAGCGCTTCTCACTGATAAGCTGGGCGTGTTGCTGGGGCATGTTCCAAAGCCCGCTGGGAAGCGCACATCGCCAATAACAGACACTGAGTAATTTCCCGGTCCACACCTGCAGAACAGCTCTCAGTGCCTGTGATTGGCGGCGGTGATTGGCTATGGCGCTGCGCACATCCTAGCAGGCTCGCCAGAGGTCATTGAGGATTTCTCAGGGGATAAGATAAGTTTACTACTGTAACGGATATAAAGCGAATTTTTCAATATATATATAAAACTTTAAAAAAAGGAGCTCATCCTTGCCCTGATCGGAGCTTGGGGGCCTCAGAAGAGATAAGGGCAAATAAGAGCAAATTACAAGTGGGGGCCAGAGAGAATATAAAATATAAAAAATAGCTCATCCTTGCCCTGAGTGGAGCTTGGGGGCCACAGAAGAGATAAAGGCCAGATTTCTCAGGGGATAGAGAAAATAAATATTTTTTTACAACCTGAGCTCATCCTTACCCTGAGCGGAGCTCTGGGATTTGTTGGGGGCCAAAGAGGAGATGTATATATTCACCACACGCAGCCACAAAGGTAGGATAATTCTTGTTGGGCAGTGTATTAGTGCTCAGAGGAACACACTTACACAGAATTTTAATGGTTCAAAGAATGTCAGGCAAAATGGTCTGGCCCTCACGCACGTTCACTTCATCAAATCTGGCCCTCTTTCAAAAAAGTTTGGACACCCCTGATCTAGACGGTAGCTCTGCTTAGCTTCTCTGTGATACTATTAGGCAAGAATATCCTTTCCAGTCCAGCTTTCTCCAAATACACATTCCAGCCTCAGTTTAGTTCTTGAGCTTTAAGAACATGCCCCAGACTAATGCAAGGCCCAAGCAGCAATCCCTTCATACAAGTACACTCATAGCAGGAGAACTCCCAGAAAAAAGTTCAGGATGGCTATATCCTAGCAACTAACACATACAATTTTAGCTAGGGGCTCAACTGCATAGGGCAGGGTCTCTGCCCATAAAGGAAAATTGACAGGAAAAACGAGGAACGGCTTGTTCCCCTACACACGGACGTTTTTCCCGTCATTGTGTTTTTTTTCTTGACATTTTTTTCCACCAGGTGAATGGGTAGGGGTACAATGTACCCCATACTCATTCACATAGGGTGGGGGGCCGGGATCTGGGGGCCCCCTTATTAAAGGGGGCTCCCGGATTCCGATAAGCCCCCCCCGCCTGCAGACACCGACAACCAACGGCCAGGGTTGTCGGGAAGAGGCCCTGTCCTCATCAACATGGGGACAGGGTGCTTTGGGGTGTGGGGGCCGCAGGTCGCCCCTCTGCCCCAGAGCACCAAACCCCCCATGTTGAGGGCATGCGGCCTGGTACGGTTCAGGAGGGAGGGGGGCCGCTCTCTTGTCACCCCCTCTTCCCCTGCGGCCTGCCAGGTTGCGTGCTCGGATAAGGGTCTGGTTTGGATTTTGGGGGGACCCCCACGCCGTTTTTTTGGCGTAGGGTTTCCCTTAAAATCCATACTAGACCCAAGGGCCTGGTATGCCCCTAGAGGGGGAACCCATGCCGGTTTTTTATTTAAAATTTGGTGTGAAGTTCCCGCTCAGGTTTCATACCAAACACAGTGCCTGGTATTGGCGGGGATCCAAGTCGGATCCCCGTTCATTGAAAGTCGGATATATGTCGGCTTCATGTCGCAGGGAAAAGTCAGATCCAAAGTAGGACGGCTGTCATGTCGCACTAGTGTGAACCCGGCCTGAACGTAACTTATAAAACGAGAAGTGGTATTGTGCAGTGTCAAACATATAGAATTAGAACAGATATGGGGATTTACACCTAATATATATGACAAGAGAAGAGCTATGGTGTCACATTGATGCATACAGGATAAGAAAGATACTATCATTTATGTCCCAGTAGGAAGAAAAAAAAATGCCACATACTTATTGTTTTTGTAATTGGCAGAGTTCAGAACTTCTCAGCCCAAATATAATAAAGAAACTAATAATATCGAGACATCTTAAAGATCTGGATGAGAAGAGGATGGCGAATTTTAAGAAGGCTCTTTGTCAGCTGAAGCCTCGTCGTGGAGCTGGACTCATTAAGATGGAAAACCTTAAAAACAAATCCATAGAGGAAATTGTTGACTTTATCTTCAGATGTCACACTGAAAGACATGGCGCATCAACCGTCAACAAGACGCTTCAAGAAATCAATGAGAATCAGATAAGGATGTCGATAGAGAAAGCTCTCAGGGATGGTGCGTACACTATAATGTTACACAATATATTATTTTTAAGGCTGGCCACGCCCTCAAATGTCTCCATCATATCCCTGATTTTTACAGCCAGGTGAAACTCTTGAGCAAGGATTGAGACATTTGAGCTAGTATAGGAGCAACAAGAGCTTTTCTAGAGCTGAAAACACTCTTTAACTCACAGTGATCTTCAGTCTTCCAGCTTGAAACCTATTCTGTAGTAAGGCTATTGCTTCCTTTCTCATATTGATGATAAGGAAGCAAGTACAGAACCCTTCACCAGTCACCTTCTCTTGTAAAATGCACAGTGGAGAATACCCAGGCATTTGAGGATAGTCGACTGTCCCCCTGTCCATTACTATTGGAAATGCTTTTGTCTGCCTGCAGTCATCTTAATAAAATAAAGCAGCCTTTCTCAATCAGGGCTACTCCAAAGATTGCTAGGAGTTCCTTGACTAAGCAAAAATGTAATCACTATTGTAAAGGACAACCTTTTTTCAACTGTCTAGCAATGTAAGTTTTCCCTTGTTCCACTGACCATTAGTAAAAGGGACACTTTTCTATTGGCCGTCCATGTAAGGAGAGCCTTATTCACTGACCACCACTATAAGGGTGCCCCTCTTCCACTGACCACCAATATAGGAGGCTCTTATCCATTGGAATCTGCTGGAGGCTCTACTCCAATGGAAGCAGGGCCTTCTTCACTGACTACAACTTTAGGGGGCCCTTCTTCCACGGAGCACCAATGTAAGAGGGCCTTTCTTCCAGTAGGCACCAGTGTCAGGAACCCTTCTTTCACTGAACATCAATGTAGTGGGGTCTTTTCTTCTAAACACCAAGAAAAAAGGTACTTGCTACGGCCCAGCAATGGAAGAGGTGGGATTCTTCACTGATCACCAATATGAGGGTGCCCGTCTATCAATGACCACCAATATAAGGAGCCCCTTCTAAGGGACACTTTTCTACTGACCACCAATGTAGAGGGAGGCTTCTTCCCTGACCACCAAAAAAAGGGGCCCTTCTTACACAGACCACTGACACATGAAGACCCTTTTGATCAATATAAGGAGGGACCTTCCCCACTAACCAACAATATAAGGGGCACATTTATACCAACAAGCAATGTAAGAGGGGCATTTTTAGCTAACCACCAATATAAGCAGCCTTTACTTCCATTGACCACAAAATAAGGGGGTAGTATTCTCTGACTACTAATACAGAGGTCAATTTCTTTTGACCACCAATGTAAGGGGGCCTTCTTCAATGAACACCAATAGAAAGGGGTCCTTCTTCAACTGATCAACAATGAAAGGGGGACTTCTCTGCCAACCACCACTATAGGGAGCACATTTCTACGTACCACAGATGTGATAAGACTTTACTATTTTCACTGTCTGCTTTTCTTTTCTTTTCTTTTCCTGTCTTTATTTTTATTTCATTTTAATGGAATGATTACATAGAGTATAGGGGTGTTAGAAATTATTTGCCCTGGGTGTCAAATATGCCAGTTACATCAAATTCTTTATTCATTTGTTTATGATTATAGCTACAACTTACTAATCATGCTAGTAGATATAATAATTTAAACACCCACTGGCTTTTTGTGTTCTTCAGGAAGCAAGTTATGATAGCAGTTCCTTACCCTAAATAATCCTTCATAAAAAGTTACAATGCCAAGTTGGACAGTCTTATTATTTTTATTATATTCTCTATAATGTAACTAAATTGAAAAATATGGCAAAGAGTTCCTCATATTGTCTGTATTAGATGTAACCTGCAAGGTATATTACAAATGCCGTATCTCTACACCAACCATCCAAAACCATTATTTGTATTATTAGTTACCATTATTATTTGTGGAAGCTTTAGTTGCCACCAAAGCCGTCACAGCCTTTCTTCGAACCCTCTTACACTGCCAGCGGGCCGCATTCGCGGTAAAGCGCTGCTAGTTTCAGCGGTGCTTTACCATCGTTTAGCGGCGCTTTTCGGCCGTTAGCGTGGCACTTTTAACCCCCGCTAGCGGCCGAAGAAAGGGTTAAATTCGCCCGAAAAGTGCCGCTGCCGAAGTGCTGTGCAGGCACTTAGGCAGTGCTGCTTATTAGTTTCAATGGGCAGGAGCGGTGGAGGAGTGGTGTATACACCACTCCTAAACCGCTCCAAAGACGATTTGGGTGATATTTGGAGACAAGATTGGTGATATAGCTCGGGGCAGAGTTGTGAATGGCTTTGTATGTTGTGGTTAGTATTTTGAATTTCATTTGCTGGGCGATTGGGAGCCAGTGTAGGGATTGGAGGAGAGGGTTGGTCGACGCTTATTGGTGGGTAAGGTGGATAAGTCTGGCAGTAGCATTTATGATAGACTGAAGAGAGGATAGCCTATGGAGAGGCAGGCCAGTAAGAAGAGAGTTGCAATAGTCAAGGCGAGAGAAAACAAGGGAGTGAATGAGGAGCTTGGTGGTTTCATTTGTTAAAAAAGAGAGAATTTTAGAGATGTTACAGAGGTGAATTCTACAAACATTTGACAATGATTGGATTTGGGGCTCAAAGGACAAGTCAGAGTCTAGGATTACACCTAGTACCCTGGCGTGTGGGGTGGGACTGATGGTTGCATTGTTTTTTTTTCTTTCCAAATATAATTTTTATTGAACTTCAATAAAGAGCGAGACCCCAGCATTACAACAATAATATGAAGATAATTGAGATTGTAAACATGTAGTTCAGTTCGTAATAAATCGATGTACATATTAATTTATCACATTACTCATTGGTACAAGACGTGACAGAAATTACAATTGGCTTACTCATTAGTAACTAGTGTAATATGACTATAGCGTAAGTGCAAGGGGCAACAGGGTCTCCCCAATGTCATTTCACCTTTTCTTAAATCATTACAGAGTCAGACTTTTTCCATCGGATATTCCGACCATGTGTATGCCCCATCAGACTTTTTCCATCGGAAATTCCGTGGAATTCTGTCAGAGTTTGGATAGAAAACATGTTCTCTTTTACTCTGATGGAATTCCGTCGGAATTCCAATGTGATTTTGGCCGGGCAAAAGTCAGACCGTGTGTACGGGGCATAAGAGATAGACAAGAGTAGAGCAGAAAGGAGCAAAATAGAGGGGAGATGGGGGGAGAGGGAGGGGGAAGGGAGACAGGTAAAGGGACGACTATGGCTCAGGACCATAGCAACAAGCAATTACTTAGTGCTCATGAGGGATCTATGTTCCAAAGGGGGTCTTCCCCTCATTGGAGAGAATAAAAATGTTCCAAAGGCTCCAGGTCTTTGTGTATTTCTCACGGTTATGTTGCGCTGTAAGGACTAAATTCTCCATCTTGTTTATATTCTCCACTTTCCACAGCCAACTTGTGGTGGTCGGTGGGCATTGCTGTTTCCAGTAAAGAGATATACAGGACTTAGCGGCGTTTAGCAAGTACCGTACAAAGGATTTTTTGTAGGTATTAGCAGGGATTTTTGATAGATGTAATAGAAAAAATGCCGGGTCATCTGGTATCTTGTATTCTGTGAATTTCTGCTTAATGCAATGGACATCTCCCCAGAAATTCGTCAATCTAGGGCAAGACCAGAAGATGTGCAGCAATGTCCCCTCGGCAACGCCAACAACAGTCCAAAGTGGCAGGGTGTAAAACCTATGTAGTCTAGAGGGCGTGAGGTACCATCTGGTCAGTATCTTGACATTTGTTTCCTGTATTTTGGTGTACAGGGAAGATTTGAGGGAAAATCTGATGATATGCTGTTTTTGTGTCACAGTGAGTGTGCGGTTGAGATCTGTCTCCCATCTCTCCAGACAGGGTAGATGTGGTTGTTCCGAGGGTGTATTCAAGAGGGAGTATGTTTTAGAGAGGACTTGAGGTAAAGGATCAGTCCCAGAACAATACTCTTCAAAGGTCTTCAGCTGGCGAGAGAAGTTCTGGGGATCGGGGATAGAGTGCAGGAAATGGTGTAATTGCACCGCATTCCAGAATGAAAATTGGTAGGGGCCCAAAGTGTTGGTTAACTCCAGGATGGAGGGCCATTGCATCTGCCAAACCAGGAGTGTAGTCCTTTATGCCAGTTCTCTAGTAGAATACGGGTTTTGGCTAATAGGGGTGGGAAGTTGAGATTGTATGTACATGAAAGGTCAGACGGGATGTACAGTATGTACCTAGATACTTTAAGGCAGAGTCTGTCCATTTGAAGTGAAAACTAGATTGTAGAGTTGTAAGGGTGTGGGGAGGAATTGTGACTCCCATGGCCTCTGATTTAGAAAAATAGATTTTCAGGTTTGATAGAGTGCCGTATAAATCAAATTCCTGAAGGAGGTTTGGCAGCGATATTGCAGGGTTTGTCAGAAAGAAGAGCAGGTCATCTGCATAGGCTGATATCTTACACTGGGTATCACCAACCAGTAGTCCCTGTATGTCTAGGTTTAGTCTGATTTTACAGAGGAATGGTTCCAAAAATATTGTGTAGGGCGCCATGTCCCAAAAAATAGTAACAGTGAACAATGTGCAACTGTCAGGCAGAAGTGTGGGTATCTGTGGTAGGCAACGTATGTGCATCACAGGGCTGCTCACGACTCATGTGGCTCCTCCAGGGATGGTATTCAGGAGTGGCGGCGGCTCCTCTGTGGTCTGGGCTGGTAACCACTGCGGGACTCAGCGGGGCCCATACGGCCGTAGGATCGCGGAATGAAAGCCAGTCAGTTTGGGACCGCTATTGGGTCCGATTCCAGGAAGATGAAGAGGGCTAGGAGAGACTCCAGTGAGCGAAGAGTGAATGAGCGTCGGTCCTTTCGGAAAGTGATCAATAGGGGGAAGCCCCAGCGGTAGGTGACATCCAGCCTCCTGGCTAAGTCTAAGAGCGTTGCTCTGGAGAGGTCTGGCAGGATTTTGACCATCTTCCCATGCTTTCCGGATTATAATGTCCTTGTGAATATAGTGATGTAACCGGCAGATCACATCTAGTGGGATCGTTCGACTGGGGGCCCAGGGCTCTATGAATCTGGTCTAGTTCCACACGCTCCAGTAGTTGCGCGCCCGCTACTCTCTTGAAGATATCCGTTGCCATGTCAGCTAGGCCTTCTGGGCCTGTGGCCTCCGGCAGACCCCGGCTCCTGTCCTCCATCTCCATCTCCTACAAATGTAACTGCAGGCTCACCGCTGCCACTGTGTGGGAGCCCTGGAGTGCCTCCAGTGCAGTTACCCTCTGATCTATTGTGGACAATGAGGTTTCCCCCGCAGTGAATCTGGTGGTGAGGGCTTGAACGTCCTGTTTAACGTCACAGAGTTTCTGCCTGTGTGTAACGTCCATGCGCCCAATGAGGGCCTCAATGTCGGCTTTCGTCGGCAGTGCCTGAAGGACAGATTTCAATTCCGCATCCGCTCTGTAAGTCAGGGGCAAGTGAGGTGAATTCCATGGGTCTGATAGGAAAGCTGGTGGAATGTTATGGTAATTCTCAGAGCTCAAGGACACTGTGGGGGAGGCGGAATAGGCATGTGGATCAAGGCCTTCTGAGTGCATGGCACATGTATCCGCCATCTTGAACTCCGGGGAGCCCGGCCGTGGGAGTTGGAAGAACTGCTAAATCTCACCCGAGGATGGAGCAGCTGAGTTCGGTTTTGTGCCCCTCGTGTTCCTCTTAGCAGCGTGCCTCTTGGATGAGAGCATAGTGTAGTAATTGGAGCTAGATAAGCTGGGGTAGATAGACGGTCGGAGCTCAGCAAATACACGGTCATGTCCAGACCATGCCCCCCCGATGGTTGCATTGTTGATTTTGATGGAAAAGTCATGGAGGGGGGCACAGGCGGGGGGGAATTTTATTAGCTCGGTTTTAGAGAGATTTAGTTTAAGGAAGTGGTGCGACATCCATGCTGAGATGTCAGTTAGTAAGTTAGTAATGCGAGAGGAGACTGAAGGAGTGAGGTGAGGAGTAGACAGATAGATTTGGGTGTCATTGGTGTATAAGTGGTATTGAAAGCCGTGGGTAGTTATCAAGTGACCAAGGGAGGAGGTGTAGATAGAAAATAAAAGGGGTTCAAGAACAGAGCCTTGGGGGACCCCCACAGAAAGGGGCAATGGAGAGGAGGAGACAGAGTTGTAGGTAACACTGAAGGAGCACTGTGATAGGTAGGCAGAGAACCAGGATAGAGCAGAATCTTGGAGGCCAAGGGAATGGAGTTTATTGAGAAGGAGCGGGTGGTCAACAGTATCAAAGGCCGCAGAGAGGTCAAGCAGTAGGAGTATGGAATAGTGGCCGTTGGTTTTCACAGTTAGTAAATCGTTAGTGATATATATATATATATTCTTCTCTGTTGTGAAAATTTACATTTTTTTTTTTCATCTTTTTAGCTAGCAAAAACAGTAAGATCATGGAAGCTAAAATAAATGAGGGTAAGTAAGGGAGGCTTCTCTTTTACCTCCCTCTTTGATCAAGTTCTGCCATGAGAGCAGGTCCGTTTATTGATGGTCCGGTCATAGATGTTCCCCTAATATTTAAAGCAGTGGATAAATGCAAGCGAACCACCAGATAGCCAATGCTGTTTTTGACTGCCTGTAATAGGGGTCAAAAAGTTCCTGGTAAATGGGCTGTGTGCTTGTATATTGGTGAAAAGGAAACACTCAGGGTCACATTCGGTGTGGAACTACTGTGGTGTTTTTTGGATTCACTTGGAAATTTTAAAGGACATTATAACTATCGTATTTATCAGCGTATAACATGCACTTTTCCCCCCTTTAAAATCAGGGGAAAATCATCGGTGCGTGTTATACACCGATCCCTGCTGTCTCTGAGGGAAGAGTAGCGAGCGCCGCTGAATTACACAGAGCCACGATCTCCTGTGTATCCAGGCTCCGTCACTCACAGCCACACCTCCTGACCCCGCATTGGGCCACTGTTGTGTCTATCATATGAGCAGGGCCAGGAGGCGTGCCTGTGAGTGATGGAGCGCCGGATACACAGGAGATCGCGACTCTGTGTAATTCAGTGGCGTTTGCTCCTCCTCTTCCCTCGGAAACAGCAGGAATAATCCAACACTGGTGAAGCTACAATTATGGAAAAGGTGAGGCTGCAGATGGGCACTGAACAGGCTGCATTGTTGGTCAATTTATAGGCTGCAGATGGGCACTGAACAGGCTGCATTGTTGGTCAATTTAATGGCTGCAGATTGGCACTGAGCAGCAAAACCCCCACCCCCTTCTAACACCTATACTAACTAACAGTGCCGGCCGATGGTTATTTTCTTTGGGGGGGTGGCGGCGGCGGCAAACAGTACCACCCCCCCGGTCCGTCCGTCGGTCAGCCTTGTTTAATTCACTTACCCCATCTAGGCAGCGCTTCTCCCGGGCTAGTGGTGGCTGCTCTCCAGTTCTCTTGTGCTCCATGGGCGACGGCTCCTTCCTCCTTCACGGCGGCCAATCGTAGGTCTTCTCTTTTCGGCCAATCAGAAAACGGGTCTCAGACCTGCTTCTGATTGGCTGGACTGAGGATCAGTGTTACAACAGTGTATATTCATTCGCTGTTGTAACACCTGGATGGGCTTGTAGCGCAATGCTCTGCGCCACAAGTTATTTTGAAGCCTATTAGAGCCTATGGCTCTAATCAGGTGCTTCAAAAAAACACTCCGCTGCTGAAATTCAGGCACCCGGCATCCGGAAAGGGGCCAGACGCCTGATTAGGTGGTGGCCGTGGCGGCCATGGATAGATTCATGCTATGCAGGAATCCATCCATTATCATATAGGGGGTGGCGTGGAGAGAGGAAGCGGAGCCCGGGCGCCCCTAATGGGCTGGCTGCCACTGCTAACTAACCTGTTGAAGAAAGATGCATATACTTACCTATTCTCAGGACATCATCCAAAGTGGAAGTCACCCTTCACCTCCTCCCTAAGTAATGCTGGTCTCTGCATTGCTATGATTCCCAGCCCTATGCTTCATGGAGGACACTTCCTTAGAGAATGATTTTATATGTAATACTCCCGCTATCATATACAGTATAAATATATATGACTTTCTTCTGTGCTGTAAAAGGTTACATATTGCATTTATCTCTTTAGCTTTCCAAAGCTTCAACAACATGGAAACTGAAAAAACTGAGGGTAAGAGAGAATTGGTAAGATATGATGGCTGTATTGTAGAAATACACAGTGTTCTTAGCAGTCACATTCGTAGTGGTCTTAGTAATAGTAAATCATTATTTAATTAAACAATTTGCATGACATCACCCAGGGTAGAGTCAACCTTTACCTCCTAAATAATGTCATCTCCGCAGTCCTATGCTTCTCAGTCCTATGCTTCATGGAGGACTCAGTTCTTCAGAGAATTTTGTTATATTTTAAAGCGGAGGTCCGCCGAAATTTTAATTTTTTTTAAAAGTCAGCAGCTACAAATACTGCAGTTGCTGACTTTTAAAATATGGTAACTTACCTGTCCAGGGTGCCCACGATGTCGGCACCCGAGGCCGACCCGTCGCTCGGTCCTCGGATTCTGCCGCCACCATCTTCGGTAAGGGAAACAGGAAATGAAGCCTTGCGGCTTCACTTCCTGGTTCCCTACTGCGCATGTGCGAGTCGCGCTGCGTATTCCGAATGGCCCCCGCTGCCTTCTGGAACCCGTGTATCTCCCAGAAGACAGCGGGGGGGAGGCGTAACTCCCGCGGTAGTCTATGCCCGGAAGTGGGTGCAAATACCTGTATTATACAGGTATCTGCACCCCCTCCCCCCTGAAAGGTGCCAAATGTGAAATCGGAGGGGGGGGGAGTTGCGAAAAGCGGACTTCCGCTTTAATATCTCTCTCTCTAGTACTGTATATACAGTAAATATATATATATGATTTTCTTCAATGATGTAAAAGGTATACAAACCTGCACAAATGTCTCTGAAATTGTGTCCGAAATCGGGACTGACATGCGGGAGTGAAAACGCGGGAGTGAAAACGTGTGAGTTCAGCTGAACTCGCACGGCTTCATTCCCGCAGCTCAGTGTGTCTCAGCAGCTCAGTGTGTCTAAAGCCTTGTACACACGGTCGGACTTCCATCGGACTTTTCCGTGGTTTTTTGTCCGAACGGAGTTGGCTGGGAACACAGATAGCATACACACCACAGGACTTTTCTGCAAACTTTCCCAAAACTTTTTGCAACATCAAGTGGTTTTTCTGCTCTTTACCGCCACCCTTTGGTCAACTTCTGCTATTGTTGATTGATTTTAACATTAGTTGTTTTGTCCATCGGACAAAAGTTCGATGGTTTTCTGTACACACGGTCGGACTTTGCTCCATCGGACTTTTGTTGGGCAAAAGTTTGTCCGTTTGCAGACCCAACTTTTGTCCGATGAAAACAAGAAAAAAGCAAAAAAAGTTTGTCCGATGGAGCATACACACGGTCGGATTGTTGGTCCAACTTGCTCAAAATGAAATTTGTTGGCCAAAAGTCCGACCGTGTGTACGGGGCTTAAGACAGTGGGCTAAGACTATTTTTTTTTTTTTTTTACATAATAATAATGTTGAGAACAAAACAAAGTGGTGAGGATAAAAGAAAGTGAAAAAAGTTAAGGTGTTAAAGAAAATGTGTACTTAATATTCTGTCTAGAAAGGGTCTGCTAAATCTAATCAGTATTCCCCATATGGACCATATCATTGCTTTCTCTGGGACCAGGACTTATCAGCCCCTTTCTCACCAGGATCCTGATATATATACATAGCAAATTTGTTTGATATTAAAGCTTGGTATTGCAGAAAACTAATTTGCCATTCCAAATTTTTTTGCACATTTTTACCCAAAGCTTCCAAATCAAAAGTCATAAAAGTTAAGCAAGATGACAACCAAGTATTCAAGATTGCTTCCATAACTTTGGTGCCAGCCTGTGATGTTGTGCCATGTTCTGAACCCCCAGCAAAAAAAATGAAAAGAGACGAAGAAGGAGATGCTGTACCAGGACCCTCAAACCACAGAGAAGCAACCACAAGTAAAAGTGAAGGGTACAGTCCAGTACATCACCCACCCAAACAAGGTAACTTGTTGATATTGTATAGTGACATTATTTTGATTTGGGTACTTCATTTACACACCAGATACCCATTTGCTGTTGTCATCTATAGCCCTTAGATGGACCCTGCTTGAGTTTCATTTGCTTTTCTCCCAGGCAAAACAGTCTCCTATGACATACCTATTTTAGTGGTATGCTATGCACAATGAGCACTGTGCCAGAAACATCTGCTGTAGAGTGAAAGGGGAGAGAGAAGGGACTTTACAAAACCCTCTGGCAGTTGCATATGCCAACGATAGGACCTGAAGAGCCTTCTATTCAAGCTCCTACTGTCAGTTCCAAAAAGTACCACCCATTGGAAGTCCTGAACTTTACCCCCTTCAAGCTAAATAACTTATTGACCCCCTTCAAGTTTGTATGCACCAAAATAGGTCAGAGTGCTTGTCATGGGAGGCATTGATGGAGCCAGCTTAGCTCGGTTAGCCCATTGTAACTGGAGTAAGCACTTCCAGCCACCCGCTACTGTATATGAGAAGTGTCTGGATTAATGCTCAGTAGGTTTAGGAAAATGGTAAGGGTTTTGGTACCATTGACAATGTCCTCTTTTGGCAAATGTCCCTCTACTCTTCTTCTGGCAGGAATGTCACGTACACACGATCGGAATTTCCAACAACAAATGTTCGATGGGAGCTTGTTTTGTCGGAAATTCCGACCGTGTGTAGGCCCCATCGGACATTTTCTGTCGGAATTTCCAACAACCAAAATTTGAGAGCTGGTTCTCAAATTTTCCAACAACAAAATACGTTCTCGTAAATTCCTATCGTGTGTAGACAATTCCGACGCTCAAAATTCCACGCATGCTCTGAATCAAGTACGAGACGGAAGCACTCGGTCTGGTAAAACTAGCGATAGCACATTCGTCACGCTGTAACGGACTGAAAAGCACGAGCCTGAAAAGCGCGAATCGTCTCTCACTAGACTTCTACTAACACGACTGGTATTGAACTTCCCTTTAATAGTGCCGTCGTACGTGTTGTATGTCACCGCGTTGTTGGTGATTGGAACTTCCAACAACATTTGTGCGACCGTGTGTATGCAAGACAAGTTTGAGCCCACATCCGTCAGAGAAAAATACACGTTTTTGTTGTTGGAATGCCTGATCGTCTGTACGCGGCATTAGTCTAAAATTTAGAACTATCTCAGCTTGATAGAGAGAGCTGATAGAGTGATATTCTTTACTCATGATTTGAAACTACAATTTAATTAGACATGTGCACTGCCGAAAAATTTGTTTGTTTTCGTTTTAATTGTTTTTTTTGTTTTTTCGGGTCATTTGTTATGATCGCAATCTGTAAATGCGAAAAAAATCGTAAATTCCGATATTTATTTTTTTTTTAATCGGAAATTTTAAAAAATCGGAAATTTGAAAACCTGAAAATTGGAAAATCTGAAAAAATAACTAACTAATAATAACTTAACTATTACTAACTATTAAATTATAGGTATTGGAATTTCCTTTCAAATTTGGCTGTTAGTTAACGTAACGAATACGAATTTATGCGAAGTTACGAATTATCCAAAATAACCGATGCCACATTTATACAATAGGTTGGACTTGATGGACTTTTTTTAAACCCCGCCTACTACATAACAAATGGAAATAAAAAATAAATAAAATAAATAATAATAATAATAAAACTTTTTTATTATTATTATTGTAATTTATTATTATTAATTTGTTACATTCCATTCGTTTAGATACGGCATTCGTTATTTCGGAAAGTGTGTAACTTTTGGATAAATTCGTATTCGTAACGTTCACTAACAGCCAAATTTTGAAAGGAAATTCCAATACCTATAATTTAATAGTTAGTAATAGTTAAGTTATTATTAGTTAGTTATTTCAGATTTTTCAAATTTCCAAATTTACGATTTTTCCAGAACTTACGTTTGTTTTTCGAATTTTCTGAAAAGTTCGTTAAACAGGTTTTCGTTAAGTCGGATATTTCGTCGAAATTTATTAAAAAACTAATTCGGAAGGAAACGAATTGCACGTCTAAATTTCATCACTACATGCTTCTTTTCTGTACTTTGCAGAACCACAACCACAAGTCATTCTGGATCATGGCAACATTACAAACACCATTTCCCATAATGCTCCAAACAAGCAATTGGGAATAGCTCCTTCCCATACATCTTCCAAAGGTAAGTCGTGATTTACACTCCCCCACTCCAACACCCAGGGGCTGTACACATTAAACATGGGAGCCGTCAAAAAATTTGTTTTGTTCCGCTACCGTTCCGTATTAAAAAAAAATCGTAATTCGTAATTCGTGTATGGAATTCAATTCAGATTCGTACGAAATACGAATTTCGTACGACACGTATAATAACGAACGATTCGACAGGAACGAACGAACGATTCGACCGGAAATGTACGATTGCGGCGTCTTTTCTCTCTATAATGTCGAATCTTTTCTCTCTATAATGTCAAATCTTTTCTCTCTATAATGTCGAATCTTTTCTCTCTATGTCGAATCTTTTCTCTCTATAATGTCGAATCTTTTCTCTCTCTAATGTCGAATCTTTTCTCTCTATGTCGAATCTTTTCTCTCTATAATGTCAAATCTTTTCTCTCTATAATGTCGAATCTTTTCTCTCTATAATGTCGAATCTTTTCTCTCTATAATGTCGAATCTTTTCTCTCTATAATGTCGAATCTTTTCTCTCTTATAATGTCGAATCTTTTCTCTCTCTAATGTCGAATCTTTTCTCTCTTATAATGTCAAATTTTTTCTCTCTATGTCGAATCTTTTCTCTCTATAATGTCGAATCTTTTCTCTCTATGTCGAATCTTTTCTCTCTATGTCGAATCTTTTCTCTCTATGTCGAATCTTTTCTCTCTATAATGTCGAATCTTTTCTCTCTATAATGTCGAATCTTTTCTCTCTATAATGTCAAATCTTTTCTCTCTTATGTCAAATCTTTTCTCTCTCTAATGTTGAATCTTTTCTCTCTATGTCGAATCTTTTCTCTCTATAATGTCGAATCTTTTCTCTCTATGTAGAATAATCTTGGACTAATAGAGTTAAGGTTAGTCACATTCGACCAAAAAATATTTTTGGAGCCGAAATTCGTTAACGAAACTTCGTATTTCGTACAGAATTCGTATCCGTAAAAATTCGTAATTCGGATTCATACAAATGTACGAATTTTGAAAAATTTGTACGAATTTTCGATTCGTACGAAACTAATCGCACATGTCTAGTACACATTGATCTTCACTTTCTATAGTACAGGGCAGGCAGGACAATATACATTACAGTAAGGGAAGCAATTATAATTCTGAAACTCACAAATCTGTTCACTTATGCAAACTAAGCACGGCGAAACGCGTCGACGTTCAAGGGACTCTCCACTGTCACTTTATATACACTGTATGGTCTTTTAATCCTTGTTTAACATTTCTGTGATAATAAAATTATTTTTGTACCATATGTTCTATGTGTTGCCTACAAAGTCCTATTTTTCGCTCTTTGAGTATCTAATATATTTCCCAATTCTTGGATGTGGCAATGTGAGTGCTTTCCCCCCCCATTCCCTTATTTGCAAACTAAGCACTCTCCTAGGTACACAGTAATGCCTTGTACACACGATTGGAGTATCCGATGGTCTAAAATCCGATGGAATTTTTCATCGGAATTCCATTCAAGCTGTCTTGCATACACACTGTCAGACTAAATTCCGACCGTCCAAAACACAGTGACGTAAAACACTCTGACGAGACGAGAAAAATGAAGTTCAATGCTTCTGAGCATGCGTCGACTTGATTCTGAGCATGCGTAGGTTTTTTCTCCATTGGAGTTCCACACAGACGATCGGAATTTCCTATAGTTTTTTTTTCCATCGGAAAATTTTAAAACATATTCTATTTTTAAACACCGATGGAAAAAAGTCCCATGGGGCCCACACACGATCGGAATGTCCGATAAAACAAGTCCATCTGACTTTTTTCATCGGAAATTCCGATCGTGTGTACAAGGCATAAGAGAAATGAGCAGCCTGCCACGGACATGTTGAGCAAAAGTATCACACTCTGCTGAGTATCTACTAACAGTTTTCCTGCCCCTCCAAAAAAAGTTGTTCCTTGCCATTGCTAACTAAGCCCAGGTAACCCAGGTGTGTCTCTTTTAATAAAAGCATGGGCGGCACAAAGATCCTCCATTTGACAACCTTATAGCTTTCATTAATCTTCATTTTTGTATTTGTAATGATTCTTACCACGGCTTTACTTTTCTTTCCAATAAAATTAGTATGGGAAGTCGTTTAAAGTAATTTACAGCAGCAAACTAAATCAAAAGTGGAGCAATTCCCAATATCAACCAATGACTTGTTTTTCCTGAAACAAATAATTGTTCAAGGACTACCGATACAGGAAACGGCTACACAAAAGTGTTCAGAACTAAAGCCCTGTACACACGATCGGATTTCCTATGGTTTTTAAACCGATGGATTTTTCCATCGGAAAGCCGATGAAGCTGACTTCCATCAGTCTTGCCTACACACCATCAGTCAAAAAACCGACCGTTTCAAACGCGGTGACGTAAAACACTCTGATGAGCCGAGAAAAATGAAGTTCAATGCTTCTGAGCATGCGTCGACTTGATTCTGAGCATGCGTGGGTTTTTTATCCGATGGAGTTCCCCACAGACGATAGTAATTTGCTATCGGTTTTTTAGCCATCGGATACATTTTAAAACATGTTCTATTTTTAAACACCGATGGAAAAAAGACCGATGGGGCCCATACACGATCGGTTTGTCTGATGAAAACAGTCCATCGGACTGTTTTCATCGGTAAAACCTATCGTGTGTACACGGCTTTAGTCTCAAATTTTGTAAAAAAAAAAAAAATATCTTTTAATACTAATTTTTTTCTACTGTTAATAGCTGAATTTATTGTCCAATATTAATTACAATAAAAGGGTTTTTCTATACAAATGCATTCATGAGTTATGAATAGAAGATTCAGTTCTAATCTCCTCCAACCTTCTGTTGCATTAACAGGGATTTTCATGTTGTGAATGTTTATTTTTTACTACATTATAGAAAATGTGACATGATGGGTGAGACTCCTCTAGCAGTAGTAGTGAGCAGGGATGAGCCAAACACCCCCCTGTTCGGTTCGCACCAGAACCTGCGAACAGACAGAAAGTTTGCGCGAAATTTAGAACCCTATTAAATACAATGGACTCGAACGTTCGAAATCTAAAGTGCTAATTATAAAGGCTAATATGCAAGTTATTGTCCTAAAAAGTAAAAGAAATAGAACAAAAACAAATAGGCGCCACTTAGTTAAAACTGTTTTTACTTCAATGACACAAAAGTATTAAAGCACTCACTCATAAGTTGACTAGTAGGCACATATGTCTTCTGGTCTAAAGTCAGAATCCGCTTGCTGGAAGTCTCAGTAAGTGATGTCCTCCTCGTTCGTTGTAAAACAATCCGGGATGATGTCCATGAAGGACTTAACCGGAAGATTCATGTCACGGAGCCAGGGAGAGGGCTGGAACGCAAACGAAGAGTCCTGCTGAGACGCAACCCAACGTTCAGCGGAGTGACGTCAGGACCGTCATGCAACGCGTTTCGATGTACCAAGCAGAGGGACGTTCTAGGTCCCTGCGCGCATCTTTTTCAAGCAATAGTGTATCAATCTGGACATAGCCCTTTTATATATGCGCCTGAGGTGATGTTGCCACCTTGTGGAAATTAGTTAAAAGGACACCCTTAAACAAGATAGTCCACACTAATATTATCACATTATTACAAAGGAGATAAATGCTAAGAAGTAATATAACTAGATGGAAACTACATAAAATATAACATATTAATCCAATATTGTCTAATGATACATAATTTTATAATAACTCAAGAATTTTTATCATATGATGTATAAAAATAAAATGAAAAGAAATTAAAATTCACATGTAAATTGGAATTCAAATATAAATGAAAAAAATGAAAAAAAAAAAAAAATAAGATTAAAAGCATATATCCGTATAATCTGGGGTATGTACATGTATGTAATCCATTGTGTATAAACAAATTGTGTTTAAAACTCAGCCTAGATCTGTGTTAATAAAAATTGATTAAAAATAATTAAAATACAATACTGCCTTTTAAAATAAGACAAGGGAAATGGGAAAGAGGAAGGTGTAATGGAAGGGGGAGAGAAATGGAAAGAGATAAAAATACTACCAAAATTCGATATGTAACATTGAAATATGGTTGGTCTCATAATATTAAGTTTATGCAAAGAAAATGGGAAAAAGTGGGGAAAGAATAATTGGCTGAAATAAGAAGACAGAAAATGTTGTGAATGAAAGATAATTGATGTATTAATTTCATTAAATATATTAAAAAAGGTTCAGATACTAGAACAATTACTAGAACAATTACAGTAAGGTGGAGATTTCCAATTCTTCGTTAATTCCTCCTGGATTAAGGGTATCTAGAGAATATATCCAGAAGGTTTCACGCTCACAGAGCTTGTGAAACCTTTCAGCCTCTGACAATGTGCTTGGAATTTGTTCCACAACCCATACTCTAAGGCCTACAGTAGATTTTTGGTGGCAACCAGCAAAGTGGCGAGGCACACTATGTTTGTCTTTTCCACCCTCAATCTTTCTTCTATGTTCGCCAAAACGTTGGCGGAGAGGTCTTATAGTGCGACCTACGTACAGCAAATTGCAGGGGCAGGTTAATACATAGACAACAAATTCTGAACTACAATTATAAAATGTATCCAGATGATATTTTTTGCCTTTAGTAAAAAAATCTTTTTGTCCATGATCAACGAAAGGGCATGTTTTGCACAAATTTTTCTTGCACCGAAACATGCCTTTCAGGGGAAACATGTTGAGATGTTGCAACAATGGAAATGGTTGTATCTTCAATTTACTAGGAGCTATTTTATTTTTCAAATTGGTAGCTCTTCTGTATGTCACCTTAGGTATGTCACCAAGAACCGGTTTTAAATGTGGGTCTTCCAATAGGATGGGCCAATGTTTTTTCAAGATGGATTCCATTTTGTTAGACTCTATATGGAACTTTGTTATAAATCGAACAGATGTATTAAACTTGTTTTTGTCCTCATATTGTGTGCTCTTTTGTACTTTCGGTTCCAAGTAATAATTATATGCACCTTCTATCAAGGAAGTAGGGTACTCTTTATCATGTAGCTTGCGTTTTAGAATTGAACTTTGTTCTATATAATCTGTTTTTTTGGTACAATTTCGCCTTAATCTACAAAATTGGCCTTTTGGGATATTATTTTTCCACTTTTTGTAATGACAGCTATTGAAGTGGAGCACTTCAATAGCTGTCATTACAAAAAGTGGAAAAATAAGTCGAAATTGTACCAAAAAGTACAAAAGTACAAAAGAGCACACAATATGAGGACAAAAACAAGTTTAATACATCTGTTCGATTTATAACAAAGTTCCATATAGAGTCTAACAAAATGGAATCCATCTTGAAAAAACATTGGCCCATCCTATTGGAAGACCCACATTTAAAGACCGCCTCTAGACGAAGTCCTATGACGAAACGCGTAAGGCGGAGCTACGTCATACGCATACCACGCTGATCCGGAAGTACTGCTGGAACGCATTTGCAACGCATGCAGCGTTACCAGCTGGTACTGACCAAATTGAGGACTGCTGTGCTGTTCATTTTTATTTTTGTTTGTTCCTTTGGCGTGTAGCTTGTCTATTGCAGACTTTGCTGCATTGTATGTTTTTAAATATATTTTTTTAATAAAGCCGGAAGTTTTTTTCATCTGCACTATGGAAGCCTCTCTCTCTTTTTGTCTGCACCTATGAGGTAATTGGGAATCCTCCCTTCCATGGAACTTCACAAATTATAGGAAGAACTAGCCCAGCTGATATCTCCCCTGTGGACGTGTGATCCGGATATCCCTTTGAGCTGTTTACCCCTGTAGGGGTTAAAGGATCTGGTGAGTGGGGACACATGTGGGGGACACTGACATCTAAATGAAGAGCAGAACGTTTACTTTTGAATTTTATGAAGAAGACTGTTTTTTACTGTCTGTGTGCATACTAATTTTGGACTGTGTTGCTATCTGGCAGAGATAGGTATCTGCAGCTGCAGATTGGAGCTTCTATCTGGAGCTAACGTGCACTTATCACACTTGGATCTTATCAATGTGTATAGATGTATTGCACTAAACTGTGGTCTTAATGATACAGTCTTGTATTTTTTGTATACTAACATATAATTAGTTTGACACTACACTTTGTTTCTGGGTGTCTCTATGTTCACCGTGGTGTATCTGATGGTGATGTTGGTTTCATGCATCTAGTGTCAACACCATTGTTGAAAGGTGGACTGATTATAATTGTTCACTTTTTGTAGTATATATTATTTACAATTTACTTTTGAGCATTTAGCAATCACTTAGGATTACTGACCCTTTCATTAAGGTTAGGGAGCAGCGCCATACCCCAATTAAATATACTTCAGTATTGTATTTTAATTCTTTTTAATCAATTTTTATTAACACAGATCTAGGCTGAGTTTTAAACACAATTTGTTTATACGCAATGGATTACATACATGTACATACCCCAGATTATACGGATATATGCTTTTAATCTTATTTTTCTTTTCTTTTCTTTTTTCATTTTTTTCATTTATATTTGAATTCCAATTTACATGTGAATTTTAATTTATTTTCATTTTATTTTTATACATCATATGATAAAAATTCTTGAGTTATTATAAAATTATGTATCATTAGACAATATTGGATTAATATGTTATATTTTATGTAGTTTCCATCTAGTTATATTACTTCTTAGCATTTATCTCCTTTGTAATAATGTGATAATATTAGTGTGGACTATCTTGTTTAAGGGTGTCCTTTTAACTAATTTCCACAAGGTGGCAACATCACCTCAGGCGCATATATAAAAGGGCTATGTCCAGATTGATACACTATTGCTTGAAAAAGATGCGCGCAGGGACCTAGAACGTCCCTCTGCTTGGTACATCGAAACGCGTTGCATGACGGTCCTGACGTCACTCCGCTGAACGTTGGGTTGCGTCTCAGCAGGACTCTTCGTTTGCGTTCCAGCCCTCTCCCTGGCTCCGTGACATGAATCTTCCGGTTAAGTCCTCCATGGACATCATCCCGGATTGTTTTACAACAAACGAGGAGGACATCACTTACTGAGACTTCCAGCAAGCGGATTCTGACTTTAGACCAGAAGACATATGTGCCTACTAGTCAACTTATGAGTGAGTGCTTTAATACTTTTGTGTCATTGAAGTAAAAACAGTTTTAACTAAGTGGCGCCTATTTGTTTTTGTTCTATTTCTTTTACATATGTTTGGAGTCCGGCTTCGGCTCCCCCAGTAAGGCTGCCCAGTTATCTCTTGGACTGTTACAACTCACATTCAGGCTCGTCACACAGCTTAAAGGACTTGTTTGGTAAACTTTCATATATTTACTGTCTTTTTTTGAACCTGTAGCGCCAATATTGTTGTTTTATTGTGTATTGTCCTAAAAAGTATTTGGGGACCGGGTCCTGCCCCAGGGGACATGTATCAATGCAAAAAGAAGTTTTAAAAACGGCCGTTTTTTCGGGAGCAGTGATTTTAATAATGCTTAAAATGAAAAAATAAAAGTGAAATATTCCTTTAAATTTCGTACCTGGGGGGTGTGTATGATATGCATGTAAAGTGGCGCATGTTTCCCGTGCTTAGAACTGTCCCTGCAAAAAATGTCATTTTTGAAAGAAAAAAAGTCATTTAAAACTCACTCGCGGCTATTAATGAATTGTCGGCTCCCGGCAATACATACAAAAGTCATTGATAAAAAAAAAAAAAAAAAGCGTGGGGGTTCCCCAGAATTTAATTACCAGGCCCTTCAGGTCTGGAATGGATATTAAGGGGAACCCCGCCGCAAATTTAAAAAAAAATTGACGTGGGGTTCCCCCAAATATCCATTCCAGGCCCTTCAGATCTGGCATGGATTTTAAGGGGAACTCCACCCCAAATTTAAAAAAAAATGGCGTGGAGTCCCCCTAAAAATCCATACCAGACCCCTTATCCGAGCACGCAACCTGGCCGGCCGCAGGGGAAGAGGGGGGGGGGACGAGAGAGCGGCCCCCCCTCCCTCCTGAACCGTACCAGGCCACATGCCCTCAACATGGGGAGGATGTCCCCATGTTGATGGGGACAAGGGCCTCATCCCCACAACCCTTGCCCGGTGGTTGTGGGGGTCTGCGGGCGGGGGGCTTATCGGAATCTGGAAGACCCCTTTAACAAAGGGGACCCCCAGATCCTGCCCCCCCCATGTGAATTGGTAAGGGGTACATTGTACCCCTACCATTTCACGAAGAAAGCGTAAAAAAATGTTTAAAAAAACACACAAACACCTTGAAAAAGTCCTTTATTAAAAAAAAAAACATTCCAGCGGTGAAATCCAGTGTCCCGCGGTGATCCGAAGTGTCCAGCGCTGTCCTTCATTGGTTGTGCCTGAGCGGACCTGATGGGGAACTCCCTCTCAGTGTTTTAAATGTATAGACCCGCCCCTTCTAAAGTTCCCCATCAGGTCCGCTCAGTGGACCAGGTGCGGAACATGAAAAGGGGCGGGTCTATACATGTATTACCAAAGTGAGAGAAGTTCCCCATCAGGTCCGCCCTCTCGGTATGTCGGACCCGCCTACGTCATTGGCTTGAGCGGGGAACTTCCTTCACTGTGTAATTTAAATTTACACAGTGAAGGAAGTTCCCCGCTCAAGCCAATGACGTAGGCGGGTCCGACATACCGAGGGGGCGGACCTGATGGGGAACTGCTCTCACTTTGGTAATACATGTATAGACCCGCCCCTTGTCATGTTCCGCATCTGGTCCGCTGAGCGGACCTGATGGGGAACTTTAGAAGGGGCGGGTCTATACATTTAAAATACTGAGAGGGAGTTCCCCATCAGGTCCGCTCAGGCACAACCAATGAAGGACATCGTTGGACATCGGGATCGCCGCGGGACACTGGATTTCACCGCTGGAATGTTTTTTTTTTTTTTTTAATAAAGGACTTTTTCAAGGTGTTTGTGTGTTTTTTTAAACATTTTTTTACGCTTTCTTCGTGAAATGATAGGGGTACAATGTACCCCTTACCAATTCACATAGGGGGGCGGGATCTGGGATCTGGGGGTCGGGTCTATACATTTAAAACACTCCGATAAGATTCCGATAAGCCCCCCGCCCGCAGACCCCCACAACCACCGGGCAAGGGTTGTGGGGATGAGGCCCTTGTCCCCATCAACATGGGGACATCCCCCCTCATGTTGAGGGCATGTGGCCTGGTACGGTTCAGGAGGGAGGGGAGGCCGCTCTCTCATCCCCACCTCTTCCCCTGCGGCCGGCCAGGTTGCGTGCTCGGATAAGGGGTCTGGTATGGATTTTTAGGGGGACTCCACGCCATTTTTTTAAAAATTTGGGGTGGAGTTCCCCTTAAAATCCATGCCAGATCTGAAGGGCCTGGAATGGATATTTGGGGGAACCCCTGTCAATTTTTTTTAAATTTGCGACGGGGTTCCCCTTAATATCCATTCCAGACCTGAAGGGCCTGTTAATTGAATTCTGGGGAACCCCCACGCTTTTTTTTTATCAATGACTTTTGTATGTATTGCCGGGAGCCGACAATACATTAATTAGCCGCGAGTGAGTTTTAAATGACTTTTTTTCTTTCAAAAATGACATTTTTTGCAGGGACAGTTCTAAGCATGGGAAACATGCGCCACTTTACATGCATATCATACACACCCCCCAGGTACGAAATTTAAAGGAATATTTCACTTTTATTTTTTCATTTTAAGCATTATTAAAATCACTGCTCCCGAAAAAACGGCCGTTTTTAAAACTTCTTTTTGCATTGATACATGTCCCCTGGGGCAGGACCCGGGTCCCCAAAACACTTTTTAGGACAATAACTTGCATATAAGCCTTTATAATTAGCACTTTAGATTTCTCCCATAGACTTTTCGAATTTGCCGCGAACACCCCAATTTGTTCGTTGTTCGGCGAACGGGCGAACAGGCAATGTTCGAGTCGAACATGAGTTCGACTCGAACTCGAAGCTCATCCCTAGTAGTGAGAATCCGATCAGGAGAATTCATAGAAACAAATTTGGGTCCTGTGAGACACAAAGGGATTCAATCTACCAGCATCTACCACATTAAAATAATAGTTTTGGTTGGAATGACCCTTTCATGTGCTGTATGTGTTCAGATTCTTATATCTACATATCTATTCCAGAACCTTCACAGTCAGAAAAATCTTTGCCCATGGAAAAAGAAACAAGCAAAATCATGGCAACCCATCTGAAAACACTGGGAGAGGACGGCATAGGAAGGTTTAAATACTTTCTTAGTTTAACAGAGGCACCTTTTGAAAAAAGCAAAATTCAGACAAGACATATTAAAGATAAATCTGTGGAGGAAATGGTTGACCTCATCATTAGCCGTCATACTAGGAGTCACGCACAAGCAACAGTCGAAAAAGTTCTTGACCGTATGGGCGAAACCCAAATAAAGATGTTAATTGTGGAAGATATCAGTAAGGTGTGTAACACAAATTGCTCCAGTAATCAAACAACTCTGCTTCTCTCTGCCATAATACAAACACTAGTTGTATATTTCAGTTGTGGTTGGGCACTGGTTGTCAAAGACTGCAAATTAAACTTGATGACAGATGGGTTAATAGTTTGTAGTGTTATACAGCCAATGTGTATCAGGGGCATTTATAGTGTCTCCTTCATCGGGGCTGTTTTTTTGGAACTTGTACTCCTGAGGCAAAATTAAGTCATTCAAACCCCATCTTCTATAAAAAAGCAAGTCTGCCTGTTTAGGTAGCAGATTTACAGAAAATAATTAGATTTTTATTTTATTTTAAAATCATGATCGCTGGTCATTCATAATGTGGTTTTAAAATAACAAAATTACATAACAAAAAAGATTTTAAAAATTGTGATGCTATTTTTATTATAATATTTTGTGTGTTTTGTTCGTATTTCTTTTTGTTAACATTTTATAGACAATGGGGGGAAAAAAATTGAAAAATTTGACCAGATGGCACAAAAATTGTTTTCCTTTTTTTTATTAAAACATTTCAAATATTTTAAACCATCAAATAGCCATATATTAAAAAAAATAAGGACAAGAAAACAGAACAAGACAACAAAATCCGTTGCACTGCTTGGTATTGCCTTTTTAATGTTTTTATTTTTTTTATTTTTTTTAAGTTTCTAGTTTGCACCTTTTTTCCTCTAATGCTTAAAAACAACAAAAAAACAACAAAATAAATATAATAAATAAAATAAACAACCCAAACCCTTTAAGGCCCCTTTCACACGGCAAGCCCGCTCTGATCCGCCTGTCTGTTTTTTCATGCGGATCCGAGCGGGCCATCCATTGACTCCTATTGACTCCTATGGGGAGACAGATGTCAGCGGAGATGTGTCCGCTGACACCTGTCTGCCATCCGATCCGCTAAAATCAAATGTATGGCGATGCGTTTGCCATCCGTCTTGGAGGATCGGATCGGCTGAGATCTGATGAAAACAGACATGCTATCCGTTTTTGGCCCATCTCTCCATAGGAATCAGCGGCGCTCTGACAGGCCCCTCCCCGCTCAGTGAGTAGAGACGGACATGTCACCCGCCAGCTCAGCAGAGATCAACAGAGAGATCTCCTGCTGAGCTGGCGGACGCCGCTGAGCGCATCCGCTGTGCGGATCTGCCTTGTGTGAATGAGGCCTAAAGCACATTGTGACCTTTAGCCTTTAGTTATCATGTTAAACAGCTTAAATTATGCTTTCCTTATGACTCTAATGCATTTTGCCAAATTGTGAATTTTTTAATGAAATATACATTTTGCCAAAATTTTGGAAAAGCAAAATCAGCCAAATCTGCTCATTCCTTATCAGGAACTGAACAAACAAACAACATTCTGACAAACATACAAAAATATTTGTAAAATTTTCTGTTTATGAATTTTGTTCACCTAGTGTTCACATTTTTTATAAAGGAATACATCTAAATATGAGTTTATTTTTTGGGGAAATCATTGATAAATAGGCATTGGGCCAATATTTGATTTATTTTATAGACTTTGGTTGTATGTGATATCCTTTTGTCTTTTATATGTTTAGAATGTTTAGGTTACTTTTTAAAATTGTGGTCTGCTGAACTTGTCTTATCAGCTACATCAACATCAACATCAAGAAGAAAAGAAAGTCAATGATCAGTAAGAAACGTCCGGGATAAGTGAAGCTACTTTGAAAAAGTGAGTCTTTAATATGAGCCCTTTAAAGACCAAACCATTTTTTTTTATTTTACAATCCAAATTCAGTTAAGGAATTCTAATCATAAAGCATATTATATTCTGATAATTGTATCAGGTTAATATCTGTAATGATAGTTTTTTGAGTATATGAATTCCTTTGATGTCTTTGTTTATACTTTTTTCAACATTTACATAAAGATCAACCTTCTTGAAGAGAATTTTAATTGACCCTTTCATTTCCCCTACATAAGGCTTACAGCGGAAAAGAACCACTTGAGTTGGCAGCTTCTTATAACTTCCTTAGCTGTATTCATCTCTGATATAACTCATCATCTAAACACCAAACAAAGATAATCGCCATTATAAAATATCAGTAGTATTACATATCAAAGAAATTGGCATATCACCATTCAAATTAGAAAGTGCAAATAATGCCAGAAGGTGCAAAGGTGCAAAAAAAGTGCATACAAAAATCATAAAACATAGTCCATAAAAGAGAATTCCATCATGAAGAATCTCTTGTGCAAAATGCTCCAGTAGATGTCACCTGTATGTGGAAAAAGTTGACTCCACCACCAGACAGCAGTAGTTGTTACAGTGCCCCTCTCAGGTCACCTGAAGCCAGGTGACAGATGCACACCGTTGGGGTCAGGAGTGCACCGCTAAGGTAGTGAACCCTTTAGCTGACTGCTGTGGATGGAACGCTGGGTGGTTAAGGAAGGTAGGTCCACTGGAGCACAAACAGGGATCCCACAGGGAGCTAGAGCCCAAGATTCCCCAGGGCACGGAGTCTAAGATCCAGCAGGTGTTCACCAGAGCTTCTAGTGGTGAGGATGGACTGGGCTGCAACTGGATCCAGGTCGCAGTCCCCAGAGTCCCCTAGCTCACGCTCCATAGGGTATAGAGGATAGAGGGGAAGCAGCAGCTCAGGATACAAGAGATAGTGAGGGGATAAGCCAAAAGGTCAAGGCGACAAGCAGACAAGGATAAAGAAAGGACAAGCCAAAAGGTCAAAGTCACAAGCAGACAGGGATAGTCGAGAACAAGCCAAGATCGGTAACACAGAGACAGACGTAGCACACGGCAAGCAGGAACCCAAACACACAATGCTTAACAAGCAACGTTGGTCAGCAAGGCAGACTTGCAGTGCACAGGTTAATATAGAGTTCTCTGATAGGGCCTGGGGTGGAGCCATGCTTGGAGGAGAGATTATTAAAAGCAGCCAGGTGAGTGTCTGGCCTCTAAGGTGAACACATGGAGAGGAAGGTAAGCTGACAGACAAACATTACTGCATATCCATGACAGTACCCTCCCTCTTATGGGCCCTTCCCCTCCCCCACCTGGGCCCAGGCTTAAAGGGAAATCTCAGATGAAGCCTCCTTAACAGACAAGGTGCAACGACCTTAGATGCAGCGATCCAAGATGCCTCCTCAGGACCAACCCCTCTCCAATGCACAAGGTACTGAAGAATGCCTCTAAAGAGCCGAGAATCCAGAACTTGTCTAACCTCGTACTTTAGATTATCCTCAGAGACCGGAACTGAGGTAGGGAGAGGACGAGAGGATTTGAGGACCAAAGGCTTTTTAGGAATGAGCAAGGGCATGAGAGGATCAACAGGAATCTGAGGAGGGTCCCCCAGACCCTTAAAGATGAACTGGGCGTCTAGCACAGGACCATCAGACTGGTCAGATGTCAGTGGAACCCTGAGGTCAGGTTGATTAGAAGGTGACATGTCGCAGGAGTAAAGCTGGATAGCTGAAAGACAAGCAGAATGAGGATGGATTGAACCCTTTAGACAGGTTTGAATGGACATAACAGTATTAGGGTGAAGCGAGGTTGCAGTAGGTCCTGAATAAGAAAAGGTCAGAGGTTCACTGGGCATGGGCTGGACTGGCATAACTAGTTTAGAGGCTGAATGAATAGCATGGTCAGGTGTAGCGACTACCTGAATCGCATTGCAAGGCGTATTGACTGCAGAACTTGCAGACAAGCTAGCCTGGCTCTGCGTCCAAGGGTGTTTAGGGACAGACAAAGGTAAATGGTTATGCAAACTGGAATAAAGGATCGGCTCAGGTTCACAGGTGGGCTCCTCATCCAGAGTGCCACATGACCTAGAGAGAGCATCAGCCCGACTTATGCAGGACACATCCCAGAAATAACTATATGCAGTAGGAAGAGCAAAAGATATTGGGATAGTGGCAACAGGAAGTTTCTCTTTTGGGACAACCTTGGGTAGGCAGGATGAGGAACAGGAGGAACCCCAAGCCAGGACCTGTCAAGTAGTCCAGTCAACGTGAAGAATAGAGCCGTAACCAAGGAAGACCCAAAATGATAGGAGTTGAGGCCTTAGGTAAGATAAGGAAGGATATCCACTCCTGGTGGAGTGTCCCTAGCGACATCTTAACAGGGAGGGTCTGGAAGCAGATAGGACCCCCTGGGAAAACAGTGCCATTAATCGCCAATACCACCAATGGCGTGGTGAGGGGCAAAAGGGGAAGGCTCATGGATGATGTGATTTCCTAGTCCATGAAATTGCCAGCGGCTCCGGAATCCAGATATGCTGAGACCGAATGAGAAGAAGCACCAACATGAAGGAACACAGAAAGAAGAAGACGAGAAGGTGATATTTCTGGGTCCAATACTCCACTTTCCAGATGTATTGGACCCGAAAGTTTTTCTGGACAAAGAGAGCAAGTGTCACGAAAATGACCTTTGCTCCCACAGAAGAGACACAGGCCTAGAGTTCTGCGCCTAGCACGTTCCTCGGGGGATAGCCTGGTCCGACCCATCTGCATGGGTTCCTCAGCTGGTAGGAGATGCTCCACGGGTCGAAGAGAGGGGAGCTCAGGCTGACTAAGAACCAAGGAGTGCTGGCGTCGCTTTTCTAGGGTCTTTTTTCTGAAAGCGAATATCGATCTGGTTACACAAGGAGATAACTTCGCCCAGATCAGTGGGGATGGTTCTTCCTGCTAATTCATCCTTCACTATCAGAAAGGCCATGCAAAAAGGTTGCGACTAAGGCCTCATTGTTCCAGCTCAACTCAGCCGTCAGTATGCGGAAATGAAGAGCATACTGTCCCACAGAAGCAGACTCTTGGCGGAGACGTAAAAGGGCGCTAGCCGATGAAGATACACGACCCGGTTCTTCAAAGATATTCCGAAAAAGTTTCAAGAAGTCAGACAGACTAGAAACCACTGGATCATTCAGTTCCCACAGAGGGGCTGCCCAGGCTAAGGCTTCACCGGAGAGGAGGGAAATGATATAGGCTACCTTTGCCCGATTAGACAGAAAGTTTTGGGGTTGGAGTTCAAAATAATAGTGCATTGGCTAAGGAACCTGCTGCAGGTTTTGGAGTCCCCAGAGAAACGGGACGGATCTGGCAGTTGTAGTGAATGTGTGGCTGCGACTGCGACCGGAATGGGTGCAGCCGCTGATAGCGGTTGAGGTTGTTGAACCGGGGGTCCTAAGGAGGCCTGAACATGTTCAAAACGGGAGGCCAAATCCTGAAGGAATCGCATCACCTGGGTCTGATTAGATTCCTGGGTCTCAAGTCTGCGGACTATGCCCTGCAACAGATCATCTGCGGGTAGCAGCACATCAGCTGGGTCCATGGCTGATCAAACTGTCAGGTCACCTGAAGCCAGGTGACAGATGCACACCGTTGGGGTCAGGAGTGCACCGCTAAGGTAGTGAACCCTATGGCTGACTGCTGCGGATGGAACGCTGGGTGGTTAAGGAAGGCAGGTCCACTGGAGCACAAACAGGGATCCCACAGGGAGCCAGAGCCCAAGATTCCCCAGGGCACGGAGTCTAAGATCCAGCAGGTGTTCATCAGAGCCTCTAGTGGTGAGGATGGACTGAGCTGCAACTGGATCCAGGTCGCGGCCCCCAGAGTTCCCTACCTCACGCTCCGTAGGGTATAGAGGATAGAGGGGAAGCAGCAGCTCAGGATACAAGAGATAGTGAGGGGATAAGCCAAGGTCAGGGCGACAAGCAGACAAGGATAAACAAAGGACAAGCCAAAGGCCAAAGTCACAAGCAGACAGGGATAGTCAAGAAGAAGCCAAGATCGGTAACACAGAGACAGACGTAGCACACGGCAAGCAGGAACCCAAACACACAATGCTTAACAAGCAATGTTGAGCAGAAAGGTAGACTTGCAGTGCACAGGTTAATATAGAGTTCTCTGATAGGGCCTGGGGTGGAGCCATGCTTGGAGGAGAGATTATTAAAAGCAGCCAGGTGAGAGTGTCTGGCCTCTAAGGTGAACACATGGAGAGGAAGGTAAGCTGACAGACAAACATTACTGCATATCCATGACAGCCCCTCTTACCAGATAAGTTGGACCAAAAATTATAATGGCCATAAACACATTGGAATAGACACAGGAAGGGTGGTTTGAGAGTTGTTATTTGGAAGCAATAAAAAACTAGAGGTGCACCGAATGGAAACTTTGGTGCCGAAACCGAAAATGTAGGATGCACTTGGCCGAAAAGCAAAACCAAAAATTACAGTTTTTTAAAAAATATATATTTATATATAATTGTATTATATTCCACTTTTTAATTAATATAATGAGTTTAAATGAATATGAATTTATTGTTGGCCATTATTGTCACCCTTAGCATAAGAAAAGCTCAAGAAAAAGTCTTCACACTGGTCTGTTGCGCTTCCATTGTGGTGTTAAAAATCCTGCTTGCTGCATTTTTGGTCAGTTAAAAAAAACGCACCAAAAATGCACCTCCCTGTTAAAATGCAATGAAGACGCAGCAAGAACGCAAAAATGCACCAATGTTACGTTTTTAATGCGTTTTTTGAGTTGCATGACCTATGAAAAGCACACCATAAGCACAGTAAAATCGTGGCAAAATCACTGCAAAATTGTGTGCTTTTTATTATCCGCACTCTTCTCTCAATTCTAATAAAAACGAAAGAAGAAGAAATAAAAAAAAGAAAGTCTATTCTGCAGTTTTTGGAACACTCGTTTGTTGTAATAAAGTTTCAATAGTTTTTGGTTCTTTCATGTTGATAAATTATTCTATGTATTCACAGTCTTTATGTAAACTTTTATTTTTTATTTTTAGGACATGACCTCTATAGTTTCTATGGTTAAAAACACCTTCTGCGGTCCAGTCTGCGGTCCAGTCTCTGAAATAGACATGTGCAATTCGTTTCGTTCCGAATTCGTTTTTTAACGAATTTCGACAAATTCGTTAATTCGGAAATATCCGAATTAACGAAAACTCATTTAACGAATTTTAACGAATATTCGTAAATTCAAATTTACGAATGTACGAATTTACGAATATACGAATTTACCAATGCACGAATTTACGAATGTACAACTATCCGGAAATTCGTAAATTTGAATTTACGAATTTCCGAATATTCGTAAATTTGTACATTCGTACAATCGTAAATTAGTAAATTCGGAAATCTGAAATAATAATTAACTAATAACTTAACTATTACTAACTATTCAATTATAGGCATTGTAATTTCCTTTCAAATTTGGCTGTTAGTGAACTTAACGAAGTTACGAATTGTTTTCCGACATAATGAATGCCGTATCTAAACGAATGGAACGTAATGAATTAATTATAATAATAAATAACAATAATAATAATAAAAACGTTTTATTATTATTATTATTAATTTGTTCCGTTCCATTTGTTTAGATGCGGCATTTGTTATTTCAGGTTATGCGTAACTTCAGATAAATTTGTATTCGTTACGTTCGCTAACAGCCAAATTTGAAAGGAAATTACAATACCTATAATTTAATAGTTATTTTTTCAGATTTTCAAATTTTCGGGTTTTCGAAAATATCGAATTTCCAAATTTCCGAAATTACGAATGTATAAATTTACGAATGTATAAATTTACGAATGTATAAATTTATGAATGTACAAATTTACGAATGTACAAATTTACGAATGTACAAATTTACGAATGTATAAATTTACGAATGTACAAATTTACGAATTTACGAATTGCGATCATAACGAATGACCCGAAAAACGAAAAAAAACAAAACAAATGAAACGAAAACGAAAACTAACAAATTTTTTGGCAGTGCACATGTCTACTCTGAAACATTTTTGAATCATAACCTGGAACAATACAAGATGATCAAACTGTATATTATGTCATGGATTTAGAATCAAACTCTTTTATACAATTTTCTATTAAAGTGATGTACCCTATTCCATTCTTGTTGAGTCAGTTTTACCTCCAAGCACTTATGTTGCCCTATTTTAAACAATAGTCTGAGATAACATTTCAGAATTTTCAAAACAATGTTATTTGTTCATATAAATTGGTAAGCTGCCATTAGGGATCAGTAAAACTGAGTCTTTGTCCCTCCAAAATGCCATGGGATTTTGGCAAAATGTATTAGAACTGATGGGGAAGGTAAAGTGAAAGTGCAGCTTGCACTAAAAAAACAAAAACATGATTTGCTTATTTTTTCACATTAACCCAAACCCCACTGTGGGAAAATGAGGGAGATTTTTAAGTGAAAAAACAAAGCCTGTAGAGAAAAAAGGAAGGCAATACACTTATCTCACCACAGGTTCAACCTGCTCCTCTGAGGAAAAGGTGACATTAGGGATCAGCTTTATGTTCGGGTCAAACATGAGTTCGACTCGAACATTGGCTGTTCGCCCATTCGCCGAATAGCGAACAATTTGGGGTGTTTGCGGCAAATTGGAAAGCACCCTTTAAAAGTCTATGGGAGAAATCTAAAGTGCTAATTTTAAAGGTTAATTTGCAAGTTATTGGCATAAAAAGTTTCTGGGGACCCAGGTCCTGCCACAGGGGACATGTATCAATGCAAAAAAAAGTTTTAAAAACTGAAGTTTTTTCGGGAGCAGTGATTTGTAATAATGCTTAACCACTTAAAGGCCCCTTACTGTATATATACGTCGGCAGAATGGCTCGTACAGGCACAATCACGTACCTGTACGTGGCCCTTTAACTGCCGACGTCGGAGTCGTGCGCGCCGCCAGCGGCGCGCTCGCGACCCCCCTGCCTTCCCCGTGAGTGGGACCGCGGGTCCCGCGGACTCGATCGCCGCGGGGATCCCAGCGATCGTCTCACGGAGGCTCGGAGCGGGGAGATGTCAGTGTAAACACAACATCTCCCCGCTCCTCTACTGACAATGTCAGCGATCTCCGCTCTGTGTAAGCAGAGCGGAGATCGGTGACGTGTCACTCGTAGCCACGCCCCCACACAGTAGTAAACACTCTCCTAGGCACACTTAACCCCTCCAGCGCCCCTAGTGGTTAACCCCTTCACTGCCAGTGTCATTTTCACAGTAATCAGTGCATTTTTATTGCACTGATCGCTGTGAAAATGACAATGGTCCCAAAAATGTGTCAAAAGTGTCCGATGTGTCCGCCATAATGTCGCAGTCATGAAAAAAATCGCTGATTGCCGCCATTACTAGTAAAAAAAAAAATAGTAATAAAAATGCCTTAAAACTATACCCTATTTTGTAAACGCTATAATTTTTGCGCAAACCAATCAATAAACGCCGATTGCAATTTTTTTTTACCAAAAATATGTAGAAGAATACGTATCGGCCTAAACTGAGGAAAAAAATATTTTTTTTATATATTTTTGGGGGATATTTATTATAGCAAAAAGTAAAAAAAATATGTAATTTTTTTCTAAATTTTCGCTCTATTTTTGTTTATAGCGCAAAAAATAAAAACCGCAGAGGTGATCAAATACCACCAAAAGAAAGCTCTATTTGTGGGAAAAAAAGGACGCCAATTTTGTTTGGGAGCCACGTCGTACGACCGCGCAATTGTCAGTTAAAGCGACGCAGTGCCGAATCGCAAAAAGGGGCCTGGTCATAATGGCCCGTATTGGTCCGGGGCTTAAGTGGTTAAAGTGAAACAATAAAAGTGAAATATTCCTTAAAATGTCGTACCTGGGGGGTGTCTATAGAATGCCTGTAAAGTAGCGCATGTTTCCCGTGTTTATAACAGTCCCTGCACAAAATGACATTTCTAAAGGAAAAAAAGTCATTTAAAATGGGCAGCCACAATCGATACAGCCTCCATAGGAAGCGCACAACGAATGACGCGCGACCCGTCTGACAGCTCTTAAATAACTGGGGGCGGGGCCACCCATGACATGGACGGGTGACCCCGTCTCCCTCTGATGCAATGCGGGTTTCCAGCGGGTTCCCTGTGGTGTCACGGGTGACCCCGCCCCCTCTGACGCATCATGGGAAACCCCTGTTGCGTCAGAGGGGGGCGGGGTCACCTGTCCACATCACGGATGGCTCCACCCTCGGTTATTTAAGAGCTGTCAGACGGGTCGTGTGTCATTCGGCGGGGGCATCTTATGGAGGCTGTATCGATCGTGGCAGCGGGTCGTAGAAGGATTACAGTGCTGCATTATTTTTTTTTATTAAAGGACTTGTCCCAAGCTGTGTGTGTGTGTGTTTTTTTTTTTTTTACCTTTTTTTTTGTCACTTTTTTGGGTGAAATGGTAGGGGTACAATGTACCCCATTACCAATTCACATGGGGGGGCAGGATTTGGGGGGCCCCTTTGTTAAAGGGGGCTTCCAGATTTCGATAAGTCCCCCGCCCGCAGACCCCCACAACCACCGGGCAAGGGTTGTGGGGGTGAGGCCCTTGTCCCCATCAACATGGGGACATCCTCCCCATGTTGAGGGCATGTGGCCTGGTATGGTTCAGGAGGGGGGGCACTCTCTCATCCCCCCTCTTTTCCTGTGGCCTGCCAGGTTGCGTGGTCGGATAAGGGTCTGGTATGGATTTTTGGGGGAAACCCCACGCCATTTTTTTTTATTTTGGCGAGGGGTTCCCCTTAAAATGCATACCAGACCTGAAGGGCCTGGTAATGGACTGGAGGGGAACCCATGCTGTTTTTTTCAATTACTTTTATCTGTATTGCCGGGACCCGACAATTCATTATAGCCGAGAGTAGTTTTAAATGACTTTTTTCCTTTAGAAATGTCATTTTGTGCAGGGACTGTTCTAAACACGGGAAACATGCACTAATTTACAGGCATACTGTAGACACCCCCCAGGTACGAAGCTTTAAGGAATATTTAACTTTTATTGTTTCACTCTAAGCATTATTAAAATCACTGCTCCCAAAAAAACGTCAATTTTTAAAACTTTTTTTGCATTAATACATGTCCCCTGGGGCAGGACCCGAGTCCCCAAACACTTTTTATGACAATAACTTGCATATTAACCTTTAAAATGAGCACTTTTGATTTTTCATGTTCGTGTCCCATAGACTTTAACGGTGTTCATGTGTTCGAACAATTTTTTTGCCTGTTCGCATGTTCTGCTGCGAACCGAACCGGGGGGTGTTCGGCTCATCCTTGGACATCATCATCATCATCATCATCATCCTTCTGGCAAGATCCTGGGGACTGCTGAGTATGGGACATCTCAGAAGAAGACATTCCTGCACTGTGGCACTTCTTGAGATTTCAGGTATACAGCCTTCCCTGGGATCCTGCCAGAGATAAGGTGGCATACTTCCTGCAATATGAAAGAGTATTTAATAACTTATTCCCACATGCTTTGATTTATATAAAAAATTAAAGTGTTTTGGCGTGTGAGGGAAACATGAATAACCACTATTTATATGGGATTTTGTTTATTGAGAGTTTTGGAGCTTTGAGCTTCAAACTACAAAACTGTGTGAATGGGACCTTAATAGTTCCCCAGGAGGTTTAAACATACATAGACACATACAATAGAGATGGATTTTTGGATTCTCCTCCAAACATTCAGTCAAACTACAACCTTGGACTGAAACTATTGACGCTACAGAAACAAAAAGTAAAATTGCTTATGTAGCGGTACCCCCGTGGGGGTTGCTGATAGACTCTATACCCCACTGGTTACCTTGACTCTGCAAATCCTCTCCTTAACCTCTGACACCCTGGGTTCCATTCTGAAATGTGGCGTTAGTAATGAGAAACTCACACAGAATCACTGAACCACTCCTATATGTTAACTGAGATAAAAAGTGAACACAAGAAATGGTATGAGTAAAATACGGCTTATGTTTGACAGAGAATATCACTCAACACTGATATACAAAGGTGTGTATCTTGAAACCTCTAAAAGACCTGTGAACAGGTATACAGAGAAACAAATATCCAACACCCTTAACACATGTATTGGATACCTTTTCTCTGAGGCCTCAGCACACAGACCAGCAATCAGGGATAGAGATATGCATACAATAAACACAATGTAAATAGGGAAAAAAGGAAAAGAAAGGCACCTCTAAGTGCAGTATTCAAATTTTTTAATAAAGTGCACAAAGGGTTAAAAGCACTTACAAGATCGTCGAGTGTTAAAAGTCATGATAAAATCAGGAGTCCTCATCTGTGGTATGTGTCCATCCTCAGCATGGTGGTAGAGAGCAGTGTAGAGCCGTCCAGCAGCTGTAAAGCGTTCTCATACCACACGAGGTCTGACGATGGAGCCGCACATGCTCCGAAACGCGTTACCGCCCCTTCTCTCCACTGACACCACCAGCCTCGTGTGTCCCGCAGTGAATACAGGCATCTACACTGTTCTCTACCACCATGCTGAGGATGGACACATGCCACTGATGAGGACTCCTGATTTTATCATGTCTTTTAACACTCGACGATCTTGTAAGTGCTTTTAACCCTTTGTGCACTTTATTAAATTTTACACACAGCACTTAGAGGCGCCTTTCTTTTCCTTTTTTATATCTTCAGATTTGCTTCTCCTCTAACCAAAGTGCTGCCAGAAGTGCCATCTCATCACTATCATCCCTCTGACCAGCTATCAACATTCACCAGAGCACCCTTATCTCCTCTCTGTTTTATACCACAATGTAAATAGGGCAATATCCTATAGATTATCTACCCCTAGGTTGTAGTTCAATGATCTAGCAATACGATGCAAAGCAGTGGTGCATAACAAAGAGGAAATTATAAATGTTCTTTCAATTCCGGATATCTTCAGCTAGCCTGTTGTTTATACTGCAGTGTAATTTGTGTAGCACTACCCCCGCAGGAGCTGCTGATTTAAATGTTGGGTCTACGTTCTGCCTATCAACCCCTTCGAATTGGCTCAAACCCTCCCTTGGCACAACTGGTATATGCAAATATTGTGGAACCCACTGGTTGCTGGGGAACACAATAAAACCAAACCACAGTAAAATTGCAATATAGATTGTTAACCACTTAAGCCCCGGACCATTTGGTAGCTAAAGGACCAGAGGTGAATTCAGAATTTTGCACTGCGCTGCTTTAACTATAAATTGTGCGGACATGCAATGTTGTACCCAAACGAAATTTGCGTCCTTTTCTTCCCACAAATAGAGCTTTCTTTTAATGGTATTTGATTGCCTCTGCGATTTTTATTTTTTGCGATATAAACGGAAAAAGACCGAAAATTTTGAAAAAAAATGATATTTTCTACTTTTTGTTATAAGAAAAATCGAATAAACTCAATTTTAGTCATACATTTAGGCCAAAATGTATTCAGCCACATGTCTTTAGTAAAAAAAATGTCAATAAGCGTATATTTATCGGTTTGCGCAAAAGTTATAGCGTTTACAAACTAGGGTACATTTTCTGGAATTTACACAGCTTTTAATTTATGACTGCCTATCTCATTTCTTGAGGTGCTAAAATGGCAGGGCAGTACAAAACCCCCCCAAATGACCCCATTTTAGAAAGTAGACACCCCAAGGAAATTGCTGAGAGGCATGTTGAGCCCATTGAATATTTTTTTTTTGTCCCAAGTGATTGAATAATGACAAAAAAAAAAAAAAAAAATACAAAAAGTTGTCACTAAATGATATATTGCTCACACATGCCATGGTTATATGTGGAATTGCACCCCAAAATACATTCTGCTGCTTCTCCTGAGTACGGGGATACCACATGTGTGGGACTTTTTGGGAGCCTAGCCGCGTACAGGACCCCGGAAACCAAGCACCGCCTTCAGGATTTCTAAGGGCGCAAATTTTTGATTTCACTCCTCACTACCTATCACAGTTTTGAAGGCCATAAAATGCCAAAATAGCACAAAACTCCCCCAAATGACCCCATTTTGGAAAGTAGACACCCCAAGCTGTTTGCTGAGAGGCATGGTGAGTATTTTACAGCTCTCATTTGTTTTTGAAAATGAAGAAAGAACATTTTTTTTTTTCTTTTTTTTTTTCAATTTTCAAAACTTTGTGACAAAAAGCGAGATCTGCAAAATACTCACAATACCTCTCAGCAAATAGCTTGGGGTGTCTACTTTCCAAAATGGGGTCATTTGGGGGGGTTTTGTGCCATCTGGGCATTCCATGGCCTCCGAAACCGTGATAGGCAGTGAGAAGTGAAATCAAAAATTGACACCCTTAGAAAGCCTGAAGGCGGTGCTTGGTTTTTGGGGTCCCGTACGCGGCTAGGCTCCCAAAAAGTCTCACACATGTGGTATCCCCGTACTCAGGAGAAGCAACAGAATGTATTTTGGGGTGTAATTCCACATATGCCCATGGCATGTTTGAGCAATATATCATTTAGTGACAACTTTGTGCAAAAAATAAATAAATAAATAAATAAATAAATTATTTTTTCCGCAACTTGTGTCAACATATAAAATATTCCATGGACTCGACATGCCTCTCAGTATATAGCTTGGGGTGTCTACTTTCCAAAATGGGGTCATTTGGGGGGGTTTTGAACTGTTCTGGCATTTTATACACAACATTAGGAAGCTTACATCCACTCTTCTAACCACTTGAAGACAAAGCCCTTTTTGACACTTTTTGTTTACATGAAAACATATTTTTTTTGCAAGAAAATTATGTTGAACCCCCAAACATTATATATATTTTTAAAGCAAAGGCCCTACAGAATAAAATGGTGGGTGTTGCATTTTTTTTTCTACACAGTATTTGCGCAGCGATTTTTCAAACGCATTTTTTGGGGAAAAAAATACACTTTTTTTAATTTTAATGCACTAAAACACACTATATTGCCCAAATGTTTGGTGAAATAAAAAAGATGATCTTAGGCCGAGTACATAGATACCAAACACAACATGCTTTAAAATTTCGCACAAACGCGCATTGGCGACAAACTACATACATTTTTAAAAGCCTTTAAAAGCATTTACAGGTTACCCCGTTAGATTTACAGAGGAGGTCTACTGCTAAAATTACTGCCCTCGATCTGACCTTCGCGGTGATACCTCACATGCATGGTGCAATTGCTGTTTACATATGACGCCAGACCGACGCTTGCGTTCGCCATTGGGCAAGAGCAGGGCAGGACAGGGGTGCTTTTTTTTTTTATTATTATAAATTTTGCTTTTTTATTTTATTTTTAAACTGTTGCTTCTATTGTTATTTATTTTTATCACTTTTATTGTTATCTCAGGGAATGTAAATATCCCCTATGATAGCAATAGGTAGTGACAGGTACACTAGATCTTTCCTCTGCCCTCAAAGCATCTGACCACACCAAGATCGGTGTGATAAAATGCTTTCCCAATTTCCCAATGGCACTTTTTATATCCGGGGGGGGGGACATTCCCTCCCACTGCTTGTAAAAGCAGTCCAGAAGCTAATTAGCCACTAGGATTGCTTTTACATGAAAGCCGGCCGCTGGCTGAAAAGAATGATACCAAGATGATACCTAAACCCGCAGGCATCATTCTGGTATAAACATTCAAAGTCCAGCAACATACCAGTACGTTGCTGGTCCTTGTTGGACATGTATTGTAATCTTTTTTTTCATGCAGCCTGTTGGCTGAACGAAAAAAAAAGATTGATCGGTGGGTATGCCCACCATTAGAATACCGCCCTTCATCCACCCACTTCTAATGATGGGCATACATGCACCATTTATATATGCCGAAGCATGGGGGCATCTTCTCGCAAAAGTTATGCCGCGTACACATGGTCCTATTTTTCTACGGGCAAGCCTCCGTCGGAATTTCGACCGTATATACGCGGCATTAGGAGCAAAATCGCTCCTCCGCTCCTGCTGCCCCAATGCTTCGGCATATATGCTTCTTTTTTTTTAACTGTGGTGGTGAAATCACCTCCTACAGCACTGGAGTCGCAGGGATCAGGCCTGTCTCTGCGAACGCTGCAGTTATGTGTGTTGTGTTTTGCAAGTGACAGTGATCAATCGATACTGCACTTCGGTGGCCTGGGCTGGACGGAGGGGCAAAACGCAGGTGCTAGCAGGTATCTGGGCTGATCCCACTAACAGTGCGTTTTTGGGAACCCTAAACTGCTGGGGACGCTAGTATAGATCTGATCAGATATTGATCTGTTCAGATACTATACCACTAAGGGGGGTGTATGCTTAACGCTTGGGTGTTAGCGCTACTGGCACTAACCTGACGCTGCCTGGGGTGTGACGCAGACCCTCTCTGACGCTAAAACCTAATTGATATCACCCGCCGGGCGATCAGGGGGTTAAACCTTTATTGGGTTATATACGGCGGGTGCACTGACACTATAAAAAGCAAACTAACTAACCAGCGTCACCCGTAACACTTATATGATGATCACTGGTGAAAGGGTTAACTAGGGGCAATTAGGGGGTTAAAACCTATATTAGGTAATATATGGGGGTACCTGACGCTATATAAAAACCTGACGGCGAACCTAAAAAAAAATTACTGGCTACCGATCTGCATCACCGACACTAAGACAACGATCATAAAAACGATCGCTTAGCGACAGTGGTGATAGGGGGTGAAAGGGTTACCTGGGGGGCGATCAGGGGGTTAAACCTTTATTAGATAATATATGGGTGTACCTGACGCTATAAAAACCTGCGGCGAACCTAAAAAAAATTACTGGCTACCGATCAGCATCACCGACGCTAAGACATCGATCAGAAAAATGATCGCATAGTGACGGCGGTGCTAGGGGGTGAAAGGGTTACCTGGGGGGTGATCAAGGGGGTTACACCTTTATTAGATAATATATGGGGGTACCCGACGCTATAAAAACCTGCGGCGAACCTAAAAAAAATTACTGGCTACCGATCAGCATCGCCGACGCTAAGACATCGATCAGAAAAATTATCGCTTAGTGACAGTGGTGATAGGGGGTGAAAGGGTTACCTGGGGGGGCGATCAAGGGGGTTAAACCTTTATTAGGTAATATATGGGGGTACCCGACGCTATAAAAACCTGCGGCGAACCTAAAAAAAATTACTGGCTACCGATCAGCATCACCGACGCTAAGACATCGATCAGAAAAATTATAACTTAGTGACAGTGGTGATAGGGGGTGTAAGGGTTACCTGGGGGGCGATCAAGGGGGTTAAACCTTCATTAGGTAATATATGGGGGTACCCGACGCTATAAAAACCTGCGGCGAACCTAAAAAAAATTACTGGCTACCGATCAGCATCACCGACGCTAAGACATCGATCAGAAAAATTATAACTTAGTGACAGTGGTGATAGGGGGTGTAAGGGTTACCTGGGGGGCGATCAAGGGGGTTAAACCTTCATTAGGTAATATATGGGGGTACCCGACGCTATAAAAACCTGCGGCGAACCTAAAAAAAATTACTGGCTACCGATCAGCATCACCGACGCTAAGACATAGATCAGAAAAACGATCGCTTAGTGATGGCGGTGCTAGGGGGTGAAAGGGTTATCTGGGGGGTGATCAGGGGGTTAAACCTTTATTAGGGGGGGTTAGGGGGCTACACTGGACCTAAAACTAAATGTACTGACACTTTTACAGTCACAAATGTCACTGATTGCAGTGATCACTAAATAAATGGTCACTGCAATCAGTGACACTGTGACTGGGGGCTGGGGGGGGGGGGCTGGGGGGTGATCTGGGGGTGTCTGGGGGGGCGATTTATGTGCCTATGTGTCCTGGTGTCAGTGTGCTGTTTTGTGTACTAACCTGCATCTTCTCCTGTACGGCGCTCGGTATATGTGAGCGCCCCAGGAGAGATGACATCACTTCCTCCTTCCTGGCAGGCAGGGGAAGCTCTCTCATTCGCCGGGAGCGATCGAGAGGGGGTGGCCGGAATGGAACGGCCGTCCTCTCATGCCGGATCGCTCCCGAAGGTAAAACGACCACCCACTGTAAAGAAGGGGGGTCCGATCGGACCCCCCAACTATACAAAGGCAATCACGTATATGTATGTGATTCTGCCTGTCGGTGCCATTCTGCTGACGTATATTTACAGTGGGCGGTCGTTAAGTGGTTAATAATGGAAATCAAAAAATGCGCCCTATTGATATCCCCACTGCGCTTCAGGATAAAACATAAAAAATGATATATATAAAAATATATCAAGTGATGAATATGTTAGGTAACTCCGTACACTTAGGCACACTGGTACTAACATATACATCCAAATGTAAAGTGTATCTATAATGCTGCCACCTTAAATAGTCAAACTGTGTACAATATAATAATAATGATGATCTAAACTGAAAACATATTATTATAAGTGGCGCAAAAACATGTAACTAAATACATAAACTACTCCAATAAATATAAATCAGATTATGGCTGAAATAAATTAATTAATCCAGTCACTATAAATCAGCAAGAACCCGTGCATGAAGTGACAATAGTGTTTAAAGTTCATAAATTAATAATCAGTGTCTTCAATCTTCATTTCTTCCACCACACCCAAGTGTTCAGTGAGACCTCTCCCTTCAGATGAAACACTCACCAATTCAAAAAATAAGGTGCACAATAGTGTGATATCGTAAAACCAGTTTAAGCAATAAAAAAACCTTCAAAAGTTACACTCACAAGAAAATTATGAAAGCAAGCCGTAATGCATTATTGATTAAACTGGTTTTACGATATCACACTATTGTGCACCTTATTTTTTGTTACACATATACGGAGCCACCTGGAGGACACTTTATGAAGTGCATCATCTGGTTTTCCATTGAAAGGAGTGTTGCTTTGCTTGCACGCCGAACACGCGAGTGTGAGGCATATTTTTGTGGTGAGTGTTTCATCTGAAGGGAGAGGTCTCACTGAACACTTGGGTGTGGTGGAAGAAATGAAGATTGAAGACACTGATTATTAATTTATGAACTTTAAACACTATTGTCACTTCATGCACGGGTTCTTGCTGATTTATAGTGACTGGATTAATTAATTTATTTCAGCCATAATCTGATTTATATTTATTGGAGTAGTTTATGTATTTAGTTACATGTTTTTGCGCCACTTATAATAATATGTTTTCAGTTTAGATCATCATTATTATTATATTGTACACAATATAGATTGTTACCTTGAATTGGCCACTTCTCCTTCCACAAGATAACAGAGAAACTGCACACAGGTTTGCACTTAACCATGGGTGAACTTTACTTGGTAAGATATAAAGGTAAAACAAGGTTATACATACAGTTGACTCTGCAGGGCCCTGCGAGAGTCAATAATAAAAGAAATAATTGCTATCAGACAAAATATCTTAACTTGCAGTGTTAATGTCTATTATTTGACTGAACTGTATTGCTCGCAAGCTCCCCCTAGTGGGCAATACCACCCTGTGTCCCGTCACTATACGTTCCAGTCAGGCCTGACCAATATTGGTGTACAAATTCCTCAATGGATGGAGTCTTTGCTAGAAAACGTTGGTGCACATGTTAATTGTAATCCAAAGGGTGTAGAAGAATAAACAAAACTCCTGCAATGCTTTTGGGAGTGTGAAACTGTCAGGCGGTGCAAACCCCAACTTTAAACTGCGCACTACCACACGAGGCACTATGTTTTGGCGTGTGTGTGTCGCACTATTCTAGTGATGGTGGGCCTTAACAGTCACAGGCCTATTAAGTAACTGATAAATCCTGGGCAGGTGCCCGCTCACCCAAATAGGCCTAGTTAGCCTAGTTGATTCTGTTGCTGATGCTCCGGTACACAATCTGACCGCTATCCCAGTCCTCCGTCCCTCACTCCACCACACAAGACGTCGGTAGGGGGAAGATGTCTGGACACTTGGGGAGAATCAGCTGGGCTTCTCAAAGGAGGATTCTTCTCCCTTCAGCAGGCAGGTCTCTCTGCAGACAGTAGGCCCAGATTATGCGGCCTACACACACACAGCAGGCCTCTCAGATGCTCCTCTTGCTAGCAGGGCGATGTTCAGAGAGACCTTCTGTAGCTCCTCCCCTCCTTTAAGTAAGCAGTCCCAGAAGGCCAAGCGTTGAGGCAATGCACGTTGGGAGTACAGTTGCACCGTGGGTACTATAGTCTATTTACTATCCATGGCAAATGGAGTCTCTTTCTCCCTGTACGAGGTCCAGCATGCCTTGCTTTGATATTATTGAAAATAAAAAATAGTTGCAATATAAAGATCGAGCACCGGAGGGAGCTAAGTTCCTTCTAGTTTGTCAACTGTAGTCTGTATCTACATAGAAGAAACTAAAGCCGTCCTACATTTGTAATCCAAAGTAAGGAGGAGATACTCAAAGAACAGAGCAAGATGGGCTAATTGATGCTTTGTCTGAAGAAGTATTATCACATGTATGTTCCTCTTTAAGTGTAATAGGGAGTTGATTGCAGTACTGACTTTAGAGCGCAATGGGTAGGAACAGGCCCCAAGCGCCCGCTGTGTGAGGTCTGTGAAGAAGTAGATTCACATCCGTGGAACTACAAGTCTCACCAGCCAGTCTGTAAAATAATTACTCAGAAATACTGTTATCACTATCAGGATGGACTGTGCCCTCTCACCACTACGAACATCAGATGGATGGGGGGTTCCAGACAGAATTCCCTGGTGTCGGTGTCCTGTGGAAAAGACGCCGCCACGCCGTGCTGCGACTCCCGGTGAACTGGAATGCAGGTGTATCCCGATAATCCGGAACGTTGGCCAGTCCGCTTTGCTGGTACAGCGGTGCTGTCCTCTGAGGTCCCTCTGAGGCTGGCGATCTGGCTCTCTGCTGTGTAGGCCGCAGACTCACACTCCCTGTCACACAGACCTCCTGCTGGCATGTTCAGAATGGCATCCACAGTGAGCAAAATCAGGCCACACCCGCCTTTTTATTTCTTCTCCCAGCAGGCTGTTCTGCGCGCACTGCATTCTGTGGTCCAGATTGGTCCGGCCAACAGTGTCACTTCCTCATCCAGACTACATTTTCCATGATGCATTGCTCTGGTCGTTCTCACAGGAGGAAAAAACGAACCACTCTGAGTACAGCATGCACTAGAGGGAGCCAAACCCATACATGAAAACAACAAACTGTCTCTTAAAGCGGAGTTCCACCCAAATTTGGAACTTCTGCTTAATATACTCCTCGCCCCCTTAAATGCCACATTTGGCATGTAATTTTTTTTGGGGGGAGTGGGGGCTTCAGTAGGAGTGGGAGTTCCTGTCCCACTTCCTCCTTCCGCCCAGGGGCCGCTTAGGCGATTTGTCATATCACCTTTTGGCGGCCCCTCCCTGTAGGCAATCACCTGGGACACGTGACAGGTCCCAGGCGATCGCCTGTCCACTCAGAGAGCGCTGCGCCATTCGCACATGCGCAGTGAGTGCCCGGCCGTGAAGCTGAAATCTGTCACGGCCGGGTGCCCACACTATGAATGGAGGCGCCGGCGGAGAAGGGGGGGAGAGGAGCGAAGCTCCGGGCGGCACGGCGCTGGACAGTGGAGCAGGTAAGTGTCTGTTTATTAAAAGCCAGCAGCTACACTTTTTGTAGCTGCTGACTTTTAATAAACATAAAAAAAAAGCTGGAACTCCCCTTTAATGATAACTACAGTAGAAAACCTTGCCTATACCAAAAAATGAAGAAACAATCTAAAAAAAATGCTGTTTGAGCTGCAATACTCATCTCTGTGGTGTTGTTTCCCATACAGTCTCTTTAGCAAATGGAGGACATTTAAATACTTATCAAAACTGCTGGAGGATTCACCACCATCTTTTCTGGTAGTGAAAATCCTCTAAATTAGGGGAAATATTTATAAATCATGATAGGTTTAATGTTATTGGACAGAGATCATTTACTCTCCAAGAAGTATTAAGATATATCACTCAAGGCTGGAAGCTTGAAAACCGCATTGCCCAGATAATCCAAGATCTTTTTTCCCAACTGTCTCTCCCCTCTGTAGTATGAAGTCGACCATTTTTTCCAATCTCTCTCTAGGTTGGAATCCCCTGCCATGTAAATAAAGGGGTTGGGATAGTGGCTGACATCATTGCCCAAATATGGCCATGCCATATTTGGGCAATGACATCACCAGCTACACCTTGCCAGAGGTTTAACTAGAATCTTCAGGGCCCCGGTGCAAGAAACCATGAAGGGCCCCCACCAGGGTTGTTGCTGGGTAGGGATGAGCTTCGTGTTCGAGTCGAACCTATGTTCAACTTGAACATCGGCTGTTCAATTGTTCGACGAAGATCGAACATTATGGGCCGTTCCCGCCAAATTCGAGTGGCGCGTCACGGCCCATAATTCACTGCGGCATCGCAGTGCATTGCTGGCTGATGATTGACCAAGCATGCACTATGACCCGCATGCTTGGCCAATCACAGCGCTGTCTGAACAGAAAACCGTAATTGGCCAAAGCCAGGGTGGCTTTGGCCAATTATGGCTGAGGGGGTTTAGTACACGCCCCACACTATATAAGGCCGCCGGCTTGGCGGCCTTGTGTAGTGTGTTAGAGTTGTTTAAAGTAAAGAGACAGAGACAGTGTAAATTTATTTGAGTTAGATAGAGCAGGCAGGCGAGTCAGTTAGCTGCAGTTATAGTGTGTAGAGGATATATATGAATCCTAGGTGTTGTATATATATTTATACACTGTATTCAGTTTAGCTAGATCCGTTCCTGTTATTCTCTATACAGTGACAGGCAGGCAGGTGATTGTGCTAGCTGCAGTCAGTGTTTCACTTAGTGTACTGTGTGCTTTGCATAGCGTTCACCTAAAGCTTACCTGAATACAGTTAGTGGTGTTCTCATAATAAAACCAGTCAGGGAGCTGCATTAATTTCATGTAGTGTACTTCTGTTCTTTGCACAGCGTTCACTTAAAGGAAAATTAATACAATTTGTGGTGTTCTCATAATAAAACCACAGGCAGGGAGCTGAACAGGGGCACAAACAGCAAAACAAATGTTACAGGGGTAATAACCCTTCCCTATTTTTCCAAAAAGCTTAAAAATAGATTTTTTGGCTGGAGCTACACTTAAAAAAATGTACCTGTTCCAAATTACAAACAGATTCTACTTAAGAACAAACCTACAGTCCCTGTCTTGTTTGCACCGCCTGTATACTGCTGTTCAGAGTATATAGGGCCTTTTTTTTTATTTGGTTGCGGGGTTCCCCTTAATACTGTAGCGCCCATCCCATTTTAGGGGCGCTATGTACCCAAATTTAGGGGAATGTTTGAGCTGTAGTTGGGCTCAGACCACCTTAATTGTTAGGACATTCTGTTTTACACCGCAGGTAGTATACTGGTGTATAGTTCCCTGTGGCCTGTAGGTGGCACTGCCATAATGGGCCAGGGTTGAACCACTGATATAGTGCTGTGCCTTGGGTATCCTCTCTCGGCGGCGGTACAGTGGGCGTGGTCAACCTGCTGTGCATGTCGGGAGAGGATATAAAAGGGGCAGACGCTACCTGTAGGGGAGTGGGTTCCGGTTCGAGCCCAGGGGACCATCGTGGAGTGTGGTACCTGGCCCTCCTGGCCAGGGGCCCACATGCGCATCAGTCCCAGGCACCTTTAGCCCTGGGGCTGCAGCAACAGCCTTGGGCCCAGCACTTTTAGCTGGAGCCCGTGGCCTGGAAGGTGAAATCCCAGGGTGCCTCTGGCATGGGAACCCGTTCTGAGATGGGGAGGACCCTTCTGAAGGACCGGTGAAAAGTTCACGGAGAAAGAAGGGCCCGGTTACTCTCTGGAGGGATTAGATCCATCCAACATCAGAGGATTGGGATTAATGGTTCTGTGGCAGAGAATCTCCTAAAGAAACGTCCGAGCATCACTTCGGCTGCTAGGATAGGGTGACCAGACATCCCCGGTTTCAGGGGACAGTCCCTAGATTGAGGACACTGTCCCCGGACCAAGTCTGTCCCCAGTTTTGTCCCCGGATTGGATTTGAACAGGGGGTGGGGCAATTTCAAAGACAGTCAGTGCAGAATTAAAAAAAAAATCTGAATTACACCCCCTACTCCGCCACCCCTACTAGCTTAGGTGGGTGTATTTTTTTCCATTATCTGTGCCCCTTTCTGATAATCATGTCCTTGTTCGGGTGCATGCCCATTCAGCTCCGCTCGCATGTTCTTCTGCCTTGGTTCAAGTCCCGGCCAGCCGCCTGCCTGCTTATCTCCTTGCCTTCCCTGGCGGAGTGATCTTCCTCCACTCCCCACCCAGTCGTAGCCGGGGCCCGAAGAGTAAGACTTGAAAGGCTGGGAGGCGGGCGGTGACGGGCAGAGAGTCGCTGATTGCCGCCATTACTAGTAAAAAAAAATATGTCCCCGGATTTCATTTTAAAAATCTGGTCACCTTATGCTAGGATCCACTTTCATAGGAAACTATCCGGGTGAGCTAAGCCTACTTGAGCAATGAGTAGTGAATTCATAATTTGTCTTGTGCCTGGACTCATATCCAAACTCTTGCTGTCCTGTCTTCTATCCACCCTTTTCTATCCATTGACTTGTCATATAAAGAAATAAACTCTACGTTGGAGTTTACTACTGGTGTGGACCTTGGAGTTACTTGGGGATATAAAGACTTGTCCTTACATTCTAAGAGACGGGAACCAACTCAAGGGAGAACCTAGCTGCAGGACCCTAGTTTATGACACCGCTCTATCTATCTATCTATCTATCTCTATCACCGAACTATCTTGGTCGCTGTCTCTATCTATTACAGTGCGTCCTGGGCTGTGTCATCGGTCTAGCTTGTTGCAGGACTCTCCCTCCCCTCTGCTAGACGGCTTATTTCCATACTGACAGGCACTTTGGGGAGTTGAATCAGCGCTAATCGCCAGACGGCTGAGCCGCCCAGGTGAAAGCATTCTCCTCCCCTCTGTCTGTCACTGCCTCCTTGATGCCTGATTGGTCTGACTGAGGCAGCACACCTACATATGCACCCCCCATGGCTTGTTCACTCACACCACATCACTTCTCCCATCTCTCCTGGATCACTCACACGTATATGGACCCTGGCTTTCATTGAAAACACAGGTACTTCCTCCCCTCCACCTCTCCCCCTTTCCTTCTCACCTTGTGTCCTTGTTGCTTTTTGTGTTTGTTTTCTCATTTTTTGTTTTGTTTTCAGCTTCTCCCCCGTTTTTCATATTTTTTCTTTTTCCCCTCTCCTTCACCTAGCCCTTTTTACTTCCTACACTTCTAATTCATCTCTTTATTCATGCCTTCACCTTTCTTGCACCCATCTTTCCTACACTTCCCATTTTTTACATTTAACTTTTATACACATTTATTACACCTCACACCACTCACACTTATTCATCTTTCAGGTTCCCCATATGGGGCCACTTTTCCACCCTTAACAAACACTACCTGCCTGGGATATGCCTTTGTTTGTCTGTTGCTGCCTTTCCAGACCTCTACAGTGCCTCCAGAGGGAGCCCAGAGTCGCATTGGCGATTTCCGTTGGCACGCCAAGCTCACACAATGTGCAGATGTAAGTTTTCTGTTAACTATTGAACCCCCCTTTCTTTTATCCCCCCTAAAATCTCCTAATTTTTCTTCCTGACCATCATTAATGCCCAGCCCAAACTATCTATTATTATTTAGATCTATATATTTCTTCTTTTTTAGATTTTATTGCCATGGTTTATGCTCCTGATGAGCGACTACAAGGTCGCAAAATGCGTAGAGCCACTATTCATTACCATAATTTCTTACCATGGACCCCTTATTTTGGGTCCATCTCTGTTTCCACTGCCCTGAGTGAGGGAGACACGTCAGCATTGTGTTCCCTCCCCATACTGATGACCCTGCAGGTTTCACCTACCCCTATCACGGAACATTTCCTTGACCAAATACCGTCCCACCTCTGGTCCACCATGTCAGGGCTGGGTTCTCTAATTAATTAATCTAATTAATTAATCTAATTAAGCTAATTGCCAGCTTCCCTCTCTCCACAGTGATCCACCTGTTGATGATCCGCTCGTCAGCTCTTCCTACTTAAGGACTTCCAGTTCATTTGCTCTTCGCCTTCGCCTGTGTTAACATCACAAGAGACTTTCTCCTGCGTTCCAGTTGAAGACCTGCTTGAGTGTTGTCCCCTCTGGCTATGGATCCTGCTTGCTGTTCTATTACCTTTATCGCTGGCTCTTGGACTTTGGCTTGGCCGACTACCTGATCCGGTTACTGAACTCTGGCTATGTTTTGACTACGCTTACCTTTTTATTATTTATTATTAAACTAGTGTGATTTAACTGTACTTCTGTCTCGGTCTGATTCATGGTTTCTGACACACCGGTCCGGAGGATGTAGGTAGATTGTCAGTCCCCCCGGTAGTGGTCCTTCTAAAACCAGGGTCTGTTCTTCCCAGAAGGGCCAAATACCCACTTAAACTGGTCCAGACTCAGGCGATTACCGAGCAGATAAAAGTCTTGCTGGGGAATGGTGTCTTAATACCCTGTACTTCCCTGTGCAATACCCCTCTGTTTCCAGTTAAGAAGAAGACCCCCAAGGGCCAACCGGATAAATACCGGCTAGTACAGGACCTTAGAGCAGTGAACGAGGCCACCATTTTGGAGACACCACTTTTTCCGAATCCACACACTCTTCTGTCAGGGGTGCCCCCGTCTGCAAAGTTTTTTACTGTCATCGATTTAGCGAATGCCTTCTTTAGTGTGCCATTGGACCCCTCCTGTCAGTACCTGTTCGCATTCACACACGCTTCCAAACAGTATACTTGGGCAGTTATGCCCCAAGGGGCACAGAACTCGTCCAACCAGTTTACCAAGGCCAAGTCCCAAATCCTCCCCACCTGGGATAACCCCAACCCAGACCTGGGTGTGGTTTTGCAGTATGTAGATGACCTGCTCCTGTGTGCACCCTCTCAGGAAACAGTGGAACAATCACCTGTGAGCCTCCTGGTGTATCTAGCTCAACAAGGCTGCAAGGCCTCTAAAGAAAAATTATAGTGGTGCGCCTCTCGTGTTGTCTTTCTGGGTCATTGCATATCCCATGGCGCAAAGCACATTACACAACAACGAGCTGAAGCCATCCAGGCCATTCCGCCCCCCGGTAATGCTAAGGCCCTACATGCATTTTTGGGACTGATCTCTTACTGCAGAGCCTGGATACCTGCTGCTTCCCTTCTCATGCAACCCCTGTATGACAACCTGCAATATGACCCCTTTGCGCTATCCGAAGAAGCGCTCACTAAGTTTCACCTTTTGAAAAAGGCAATCAGCACTGCTCCTGCACTCGGTCTCCCTGATTATGGAAAGCCCTTTCGCCTGTTCATATCTGAGACACAGGGCCACGCCTCAGGGGTGTTGACACAAAGTCATGGACTCCGTAACCGCCCCATCGGTTACTATTCAGCCCACCTGGACCCAGTTGCCAGAGGAGGCCCATCATGTCTCCGAGCAGGACAAAACTTCAGATATTGTCCTGGGCCATCCCCTTATGCTGCTAGCCCCTCGCGATATCTCTGCCATTCTGAATCAGGTGTAACCCAAGCATTTATCCTCTGCCCGCCACCTCCGGTTGCAATGCAATCTACTTATGCCTGACAATGTAACACTACTTCGATGCCAACAACTCAACCCTGCTACTCTCCTTCCTCTTGTCAAAGGGGGGTATCATGACATGTCTCTGGATGAACAGGAAGAAGAGAATGACACAGAACGACCTGCTCCTACCCTAGATGAACATGAACATGATTGCTTTGAACTCATGAAGGCGGATCCACCCATCTACCCTCTGTCCTGGATGCTCCAATCCCAATGCCTCAACTCACCTTGTATGTTGATGGCTCCAGATTCACAGATTCATCCGGCAATTTCCACACCGGATATGCGGTTACCACAGAGACTATAGTTATGCAAGCCGCCTCGCTCCCAGCATCTATGTCTGCTCAAGAGGTTGAGCTCCATGCCCCTACAGTAGCCTGCCAGCTTGCAGAAGGATGAACAGCAAATATCTACACCGATTCCCGGTATGCACTGGGTGTGGCCCATGACTTTGGACTAATAATGAAGACAAGAGGCTTCTTGACTACAGCCGGTACCCCAGTGAAGCATGGCAAGGCCATAGATGCGCTCCTGACAGCACTCCAAGTCCCAGAACAAGTAGCAATACTCAAAATGAAAGCCCATGGGAAGATAACCACACCAGAAGCCCAAGGAAACCACCTGGCCGATGAAACAGCAAAACAAGTAGCCAAGACCCCCTTAGGGGCTGAAACCACAGAATTTGTGGGAATATATCACCCGCAGCCAGAAGCGGTAAACAAAGCCCTACTACAAAAACTCAAGCAGACGCTGCAGACCAAGAGAAAGCAACATGGAGCAAGATGGAAGCAGTACAGGTGGATGATCTTTGGACTGTAGGAACCCGCCCATGTCTCCCCAGAGATTTGTACCCAGCTGTGGTACAATGGGCCCATGGAGCAACCCATCTCTCAAAGACTTTGATGAACTCACTTATAAACAAACATTATGTAGCTCCAGGAATAACTACTTTAACTATTCAATACAGCATGTCCTGCCACACTTGCCTAGCATGCAACCCCGGAAGGCTAGAGAAACCAGCCCCGAAACACTCAGCCAGACCGCTCTACCCCTTCCAGAGGATACAGATTGATCACATACAAATGCCAAAGAGTGGCAGATTTGAGTATGCCCTGGTGGTTGTAGACATGTTCTCAGGATGGCCCGAGGCTTATCCAGTCACAAATCAGACAGCGAAAACCACGGCTAAAAATTGCTTTTAGAGGTGGTTTATAGATATGGGGTACCCGAGGTGATAGAGAGTGATCAAGGCCCTGCGTTCACTGCTACAGTCACAAAAGAAATATGGTTGGCCCTAGGTACCACATTGGCGTTTCACACACCTTACCACTCTCAGAGTAGTGGGAAAGTGGAAAGAATGAACCAGACACTTAAAACCTGAATGCTAAAAATGGCCAAGGACACAGGTATGTCCTGGCCAGAAAGCCTGCCAATAGCCTTATTCAGCGTACGGTATTCCCCAAGGGGGAAGCATTCTTTATCCCCTTTTGAAATATTGTTTGGAACAGCCCCTAGATTAGGTTGTTATTACCCACAACAGTTTCAATTGCAGTCTGATACTTTTATAGATTATGTGACCACTCTTGTAAAAGAATTAACTAATATCCATGCACGAGTATTTTCTTTCATTCCAGATCCTGATCTAGATACCGGTACTCACAGCATACTTCCTGGTGACTGGATGATGGTTAAGAAGTTCCTCCAAAAACATTCCCTGGAGCCAAGATATGATGGTCCATTCCAAGTGTTGCTGACAACAGCCACTTCAGTTAAGTTGTCCGGAAAGAACACTTGGATACACGCTTCCCACTACAAAAAGGCTCCAGTTCCTGAGGACCGTGCACCACCCGCATCAGAATGGAACTATATATATTTTTTCTTATAGCAACTGTACACACACAGGAGGTGGCTATCAAACAAGTAGATGGTGTAACACAATTTTGGTAAAATTTAATCAAACACAAATGTAGCTACCTTCATATTTGATTACTGTACTATAAGCTCCTTCCCTCCATTCGACTGGCAGTGTAACGTGTACCGGCCGCAGATCGCCTCCGGAACCATATATATATGTGTCACAGACAACTGTGACCACTGGGAATCTGTGGGTTGAAATACAGGGGATGACTGGGGATATAGGCCACAGAGTGCCCTGAACAGGAAAGACAAATATGGAGAGTCATTACTCAGCAGACTGACCTTATTAAAAACAGGCACATGGTCAAGTGATGGGAGGACGGGACATAGAACGAAACTCACCCTAACCATAAGGAATCTCAGTCCTACGGATGCAGGCACATATGTTATGGGGGTATGGTATGATGGGAAGAATAAGGGAACAAGAGGACAGTTCCAACTTAAAGACATGTATAATTCATCTGAATTGCAGGCCCTTCAAACAGCAAGCGATCCCCTTAAACCACATGTATGTATGCGCACCCTAGGAGATATGGTGGCCATAGCTAATCCCACATTTGAAGACACGATGGCAGCAGAGACTGGTTTCTCAGATGTCAACCTGTGGCTCGAATGGATGAGGTATAATGCAGGGAAACATAACAGGTCCAACTGTTATGTGTGTGGTGGAGCTAGACCCCATTGGGGAACAGTGCAAATAAACATACCTCCCACTCAAGAGGAGTGCTTTCTGAGCCTGTTCACCAATACTTCCACTGACTACTCCCAGTGCGAAACATGGAAAAGAGAATATCCCATAGTAACCAAGACATCCAAGCCCGGGGAGGGTATCACCATATATCCCGGTAATTACACATGTTATGGGAACTACCAGGGAGCAGGGAAGTTTTTGGGGAACTTCTCTATGGGATACTGTGCCTCCTACAGCAGTGTATCCACAGATCTGGTGCAGAATCAAACTCAAACTTTGGGAGACGTGTATTGGATCTGTGGGGACATGAAGATTAGGACTAAGTTAACAGACCAATGGACAGGGGAATGTGCACTTGCCAAAGTCATAATGCCCCTGCACATCTTTTCGGAAGGTGACCCAGTAGCAGAAGGGGAGCACTCATCCAAATCCAGCAGGAAGCGCAGAAGTGCCCCAGCTGGTAGTTTTGACCCCCATGTATATATAGATGCCATAGGAGTCCCAAGATGAGTTTAAAGCCCGAGACCAAGTAAAGGCAGATTTTGAGTTCCTGATTCCCATAATCACTATAAATAAGAATGTAGATTGGATTAATGATATCTACTATAACCAATAGAGGTTTGTTAACTATACCAGGGATGCACTCCAGGGTGTAGCTGAACAACTTGAGGCCACTTCACAAATGACTTTCCAAAATCGTATGGCCTTAGACATGATTTTAGCTGAGAAGGGGGGTGTGTGTAAAATGTTACCTGGGACAAGTACATGTTGTACGTACATTCCGGACAATACAGGCCCAAATGGTAAGGTAACCTTGGCCATTAAAAAATTAGAGGATCTCTCAAAAGAGTTAAAAAGAAATTCGGGGCTGACCCATCCCTGGGACCAGTATTTTGGGTGGATGAGTGGGTGGCAACGCATTTGTACTCAAATAGGCATAGCAATTTTGATGTTGCTTACATTAGTTAAGATAATGGTTTGCTGTATTCTGCCCTGTATGAAGACGCTGTTAGGAAAAGCGGCTAAAGAGGTAAACCCTACCTTTTTGAATTTGGGTGATATTAGAGATCCAATGAAGGAGGAGGAAGAGGGACCGTATGCTCCACTGCAGTCCTTGCCTGTTAATACATACAACATTCTCAAATGATAAGGGAAAGAATAGTACTTGACTGTTCTCCTGACCATTTTGTTGAAAGAGGACACTGGGCAAGCCATGTCTGACTTCTATGCAAAATACAAAAAAGATCCTGATGTCGGGAGGGCCAAGTAAGGCCATACAGCATAGGGACAGTACTGATAAAATAGTCATTTTAAGGGGGGACTGTGATGGAACTAATAAATTGACTATGCTATGTCTCTTCTAACCACTCTATTATTATTTTCTTTTCTTCTTTATTATTTTTATTGTTCCTTTTCTTTCTTGTTGTGATATATATATATATATATATATATATATATATATATATATATATCTTAGTAACTCCTTACCCCCTCCTTTCTGCCCCTCCCATCGTCTACAAAAAAATGGCGGCTGAGCTCTGGAGCAGCTTCGTGGAAAAGAACAGATGTCGACAAGAAAAAGACCATATACAGATGAATCAATTATATACACACATATGTGATGACATTTGCTTATGTCACTTTGTTTATATAAGGGGCTGTGACCTTGAATAAACCCCTGTTGATGAGAGAAAGCTCATACTGACCAGTGTGTCCCAGTGTGATCCTTTTTGCATGCATGCATTCACATCACTTTGAATTTGGGTCAGAGGAAGAATAGAACATACATTCTGGTTTTGAGCCGGAAGAAATCTATTACACTTTCTTCACCCGGAAGTCAGAGTGGATGAAACCCCATTATGCCTGTCATCACCACAATCTTGTGAGTGTACTCAATTACATTTTTCTTATTAAACTGCATACTTACTGCACTTAGATGGCACTGATCTCTGTTCCCTTTTTGCTAAACTACATCTGCCTAAAAGTATCACATTATTTGATGTCTCCATTACAGGCTCCCCAGCAGGATGAATGGAGCCATAGATGACAGTGTACAGCTGTGGTCACTGATTCTGCAGGAACCACTAGTCTGTTGAAGATCCACTTTTTTCAGCTAAGTCAGTAGAATGAGTCCATAGAGGAGGGAGGGGTTAGGGCTGGACTGTGGCATTAGACAACTCAGACAGGTCAATTCAATATACTCTATGAGCTGTTGCTTTGCAGTGATCCCCTCCACATACATGAAAACATTGTTTGTGAAAAAAAAGGTGGAAACAAGTGCTGCTTCTTCTTCTTTTTTTTTTTAAGCACAGTGCATTAACAAACTAAATTTACTTACAGTATCTCACAAGAGTGAGTAAACCCCTCACATTTTTGAGAAGAAATTACACTTTGTTATACAAGCTGTACACTCACTACTTTACATTGTAGCAGTGTAAATTTGCTGTCCCCTCAAAATAACTCAACACACAGCCATTAACGTCTAAACTGCTGGCAACAAAAGTGAGTACACCCCTAAGTGAAAATGTCCAAATTCGGCCCATTTAGCCATATTCCCTCCCCGGTGTCATTTGACTTGTTAGTGTTACAAGGTCTCAGGTGTGAATGGGGAGCAGGTGTGCATACTGGTTACTAGAAGTTCAACATGGCAAAGAACTCTCTGGGGACCTAAAAAAAATAACTGTTGCTATACATAAAGATGGCCTAGGCTATAAGAAGATTGCCAAGACCCTGAAACTGAGCTGCAGCACAGTGGCCAAGACCATACAGCGGTTTAACAGGACAGGTTCCACTCAGAACAGACCATGCCATGACCAAAGAAGTTGGGTGCACGTGCTCAGCGTCATATACAGAGGTTGTCTTTGGGAAATAGACGTATGAGTGCTGCCAGCATTGCTGCAGAGGTTGAAGGGGTGGGGGGGTCAGCCTGTCAGTGCTCAGACCATACGCCGCACACTGCATTAAATTGGTCTGCATTGCTGTCGTTCTCAGAAGGAAGCCTCTTCTGAAAATGATGCACAAGAAAGCCCGCAAACAGTTTGCTGAAGACAAGCAGACTAAGGACATGGATTACTGGAACCATGTCCTGTGGTCTGATGAGACCAAGATAAACTTATTTGGTTCAGATGGTGTGAAGCGTGTGTGGCGGCAACCAGGTGAGGAGTACAAAGACAAGTGTGTCTTGCCTACAGTCAAGCATGGTGGTGGGAGTGTCATGGTCTGGGGCTGCATGAGTGCTGCCGGCACTGGGGAGCTACAGATCATTGAGGGAACCATGAATGCCAACATGTACTGTGACATACTGAAGCAGAGCATGATTCCCTCCCTTCAGAGACTGGGCCGCAGGGCAGTATTCCAACAGGATAACGACCCCAAACACATCTCCTTGCTAACGAAGCTGAGGGTAAAGGTGATGGACTGGCCAAGCATGTCTCCAGACCTAAACCCTATTGAGCATCTGTGGGGCATCCTCAAACGGAAGGTGGAGGAGCGCAAGGTCTCTAACATCCACCAGCTCCATGATGTCGTCATGGAGGAGGGGAAGAGGACTCCAGTGGCAACCTGTGAAACTCTGGTGACCTCCATGCCCAAGAGGGTTAAGGCAGTGCTGGAAAATAATGGTGGCCACACAAAATATTGACACTTTGGGCCCAATTTGGACAATTTCACTTAGGGGTGTACTCACTTTTGTTGCCAGCGGTTTAGGCATTAATGGCTGTGTGTTGAGTTATTTTGAGGGGACAGCAAATTTACACTGTTATACAAGCTGTACACTCACTACTTTACATTGTAACAAAGTGTCACTTCTTCAGTGTTGTCACATGAAAAGATAGAAGAAAAGATTTACAAAAATGGTTAGGGGTGTACTTACTTTTGTGACATACTGTAGATTTTACTTCTACAATATTATTAACAGTGCAACACATAGATTAACATGGAAGCTTAGAACTTAATTTACTAAATAAATGTGATAAAATCTCCATGACTCATTTCCTTCCGTACTCTTTTGGCTGCATTACAACACATGTTTGATTTCCTGGGGGTTGAGTAGGAAATCGAAACTATCAACAGAATAATTAAGAACTCAGTGTTTAAAGTGGTTGTAAACCCACTACTCGTTTTTTTTTTTTTTTTACACCACCTGCAAGAGAAAGGCATAATGAGCTAGTATGACTAGTATACTAGCTCATTATGCACCACTCACCTTAGATCGGGGGCCCCCGAAGCCGTCCGTGTCCCTGTCTTGAGCCGCAGCCATCTCTGCGGCGATAGCCGGAATGTTACTTCCGGGTATCGCCACACCAGCCAATCACAGCGCCGCTCCGGGGCTGTGATTGGCCGGAGCGGCGGAGACGTCACTCTGCGCATGCGCGCGGGAGCCGTCCCACTCGGCTACGCCCAGCGATTGCTGGGAAGTAGCCGAGTTTGTGAATGGGATTAACCCCATGAATGCGCCGTTGTCTACGGCGCGCATGCGCCGTAGACAGCGTCGCCTGTCATTTTAGTAAATATCTCCTAAACCGTGTAGGTTTAGGAGATATTTCTTGCACCTACAGGTAAGCCTTAATCTAGGCTTACCTGTAGGTGCAAGTTGAAAAAGTGGGTTTACAACCACTTTAACAGTTTGGAAAGTGATCCATGCACTATACCTATAATGAACTCAATTACTCCACCAGGTGTACAAAATATATAGAAAAGGGGAATAACTTCTTAAACCCAGATTGCTCACACTGTATTTGCGCAACGGTCTTACAAACAAAATTTTTGGGGAAAAATACACTTTTTTGAATAAAAAAATAAATAAAAAAACAGGAAACAGTAAACTTAGCCCAATTTTTTGTACAGTATAATGTGAAAGATGATATTACACTGAGTAAATAGATACCCTGACATGTTGACTCGTTATGCTTTAAAATTGCGCACGCTCGTGGAATGGTGACAAACTACAGTACTTAAAAATCTCCATAGGTGACGCTTTAAATCTTTTTACAGCTTACCTGTTTGGAGTTACAGTGCTGGAATTATTGCTCTCGCTGTAACGATCGCGGCGATACTTCACATGTGTGGTTTGAACACCGTTTACATGTATGGGCGCAACTTACGTATGCGTTCACTTCTACACGCAAACTCGGAGGGACGGGGCGCTTTACATTTTTTTGTTTTCCTATTTATTTTACTTTATTTTTACACTGTCCCTTTTTTAAAAAAAATTATCACCTTTATTCCTATCACAAGGAATATAAACATCCCTTGTAATAGAAATAGGCAGGACACAGCCTTTTTAATGCGAGATCTGGGGTCAAAAAGACCTCAAATCTCACATTTACACTTAAAAGCCCAAAAAAAGTAATTGTACTTTTAAGAGATTAGAAAAAATCATCCCTTTAAGGCCAGCAGGGATGGGCTGGGCCGGGGGGCAGGCATGCATTTGCCCCCTGGGCTGGTCTAATATGCTCTACAAAGGCTGCTGTGTCGCCAGCTCAGAACTGAACATGTGCAGTTTTTGAGCTGGCCGAGTGCAGCAGCTACAGTCAGGTCCATAAATATTGTGACATCGACACAATTCTAATCTTTTTGGCTCTATACACACACCTGGCCATGGAACAGCTGAACAGCCAGTTGTCCCATTACTTTTGGCCCCTTAAAAAGTGGGAGGCACATATACAAACTGTTGTAATTCTTACACTGTTCACCTGATTTGGATGTAAATACCCTCAAATTAAAGCTGAAAGTCTGCAGTTATCTTGTTCGTATCTTGTTAGTTTTATTTCAAATCCATTGTGGTGGTGTATAGAGCCAAAAAGATTAGAATTGTGTTGATGTCCCAATATTTATGGACCTGACTGTATATCCAGTATAGTGAGCCAGCGATGTCTTCTCTGTCTCAGGGCTGACAGTCTTGTTACACAGAGCCCAGCCCCTCCCTCCTCCACACGATTGACTGGAAAAGGCTGGACCTGCTCTCTCTCTTTCCCCACCCACACTCCGGGCAGCCCGTGTGCCCCTTACACAGCTTCAGGCATGGGCCACCTGGAGCAGAGGAGAACGGGGGGGGGGGTGCTGCCGCAGCGAATTGAGAGGCGGGGGGGGGGCTTTGGGTGCTGACGAACAAAGGAACAAAAAAAGGAGGGGGGTTGCCATCCGGGGCCCTGGGGACCTCCGGGCCTCTGGGGACCTCTGAGCCCCTTACAAAAAAAATAAAAAATAAAAAAGATAATAATAAAAAAAATATATAAAAAAAAGGGGGGTTGCCATCTGGGGCCCTGGGGACCTCCGGGCCCCTTACAAAAAAAAGAAGAAATAAAAAAAAAAGGGGGGTCATCCGGGCCCCTTACAGGTGTATTGCCTGTACCCCCCTGATGGCGGCCCTGGCTTTCTGTGAAGAGGATGTGTGGGCGGGAAAGTTAAATCTGAGCCGGCTGTAATCCAGTGAGTCTCCTAGGAGGCTGGGACCATACAAGTAAGTGAGCTCCTCCTCTCTCCCCCTCTCTGCAGTTAAAACGTTTTTTTTTTGTTTTTCTAGCAACCTGTGACAGTACCTTGCCCTCCTAGGTGTTATGATGTGGGCTCACACTGGCATGCTGCGGTTTTTCTGCAGTGCTGGCAGTCTTCCTGCATGTTGCCCCTGGTCCTCTAGTGGTTGCACATTTTTTTTGCATGTTCTGAAAGTGCACAAAACGTCCTGCATGCTGCATCTTTGGTGCAATTCCAGAAAATGCAGCAAAAATGTGCAACCTGAAGACTATGACTGGAAAACTGTCAGTACACCAGTGTGAGCCCAAAGACTTGTATTCACTTGCAGCAGGCACTGCCACTCCTATGAAAAGTGACAGCCAGAGGAGGTGATATCACATTTCCTCCCTGCCTGTTTAACCACTTGCTTACTGGGCACATAAACCCCCTTCCTGCCCAGGCGAAATTTCAGCTTTCGGCACTGCGTCGCTTTGAATGACAATTGCGCGGTCGTGCGACATGGCTCCCAAACAAAATTGACGTCCTTTTTTTCCCACAAATAGAGCTTTCTTTTGGTGGTATTTGATCACCTCTGTGGTTTTTATTTTTTGCGCTATAAACAAAAAAAGAGCGACGATTTTGAAAAAAAAACACAATATTTATTACTTTTTTCTATAATAAATATCCCAATTTATTTTAGCTAGTGCTAGTGCTGGTGCCACAACACTGTAAGCCCTCACAGTTACTCTTGGTGGGCGCATGAATGGGCCCTGCTGTGAATTATTAGATCAAGAATTGTAATTGCATGCCCCTGTTGAACAGGGGCATACAAATTGGGCCTTTGGTGGTGGTGGTGGTGGTGTTGCCACAACACTGTAAGCCCTCACAGTTACTCTTGGTGGGCGCAGGAATGGGCCCTGCTGTGAATTATTAGATCAATAATTGTAATTACATGCCCCTGTAGAACAGGGGCTGAAAAATTGGGCCTTAGCCACTGGTGCCACAACACTGCAACCCCTCACAGATACTGTACTTGGAGCACAGCAATGAGCCCTGTTGCAAAGTATTGCAACAAAAATTGTAACTACACGCCCCTGTTAAACAGGGGCTGAAAAATTGGGCCTTAGCCACTGGTGCCACAACACTGCAACCCCTCACAGATACTGTACTTGGAGCACAGTAATGAGCCCTGTTGCAAAGTATTGCATAAAAAATTGTAATTACACGCCCCTGTTAAACAGGGGCTGAAAAATTGGGCCTTAGACACTGGTGCTGGTGCCACGACACTGCAACCTCTCCCAGATACTCTAGTTGGAGTGCAGGAATGAGCCCTGCTGCAAAGCATTGCATCAAAAATTGTAATTACATGCCCCTGTTAAACAGGGGCTGAAAAATTGGGCCTTAGCCACTGGTGTCGGCACCCAGAAACAAAAATGTTCTTCCAAGCTATCATCATAAATCGGATCATTGAGGAGGAGGAGGAGGATAGTCAGTCAACATAACAGGACAGTCACTCAGCATCAGCATCAGTCTTGAAGGGATGTAACATTTGAAAATAAATTATTCTGTTATATCAGCTTCAGGTGCTTGGTAGCTGGTGGTGATCCAAGACTGGTTCATCTTTATGAAGGTCAGTCGATCAACCGAGTCGGTGGACAGGCGCACCCTGTGATCCGTGACAAATCCTCCAGCAGCACTGAATGTGCGTTCTGAAAGAACGCTGGATGCAGGACAGGCCAGTAGCTCAATTGCATACTGTGCAAGCTCTGGCCAGTGATCCATCCTCAAGACCCAGTAAGCCAGAGGATTTTCGGTGGGAAAGGTGTCCAAGTCTGACCTTGCCCCTAGGTATTCCTGCACCATGTATATTAGACGCTGGCAATGGTTTCTGGAACCGATCATACCTTGGGGCTGCGGACTAAAGAATTGTCTGAACGCATCGGCGAGACGGCCACTTTCCCCACCGCTCCTTCTTTGACTGACCGAAGCCTCAGCAACTCGTTGTCCAGGACCAGGAGTTTGTAACCTCCCAGTCTCTGGGAACGCGTTGCACAGACCTTTCTGCAAGGCCTCCCGGAGTTGTCTCATCCTCTGCTCCTTCTGCGACGGTAAGATAAGGTCCGCAACCTTACCCTTGTACCGTGGATCAAGGAGAGTGGCCAGCCAGTAATGGTCCCTCTCCTTGATCCGAAGAATACGAGGATCCTTCCGCAGACTTTGCAGGATCAGGGAGGCCATGCAGTGTAGGTTAGCTGAGGCATTCAGTCCGGAGTCCTCTGGGTCACTAAGGACGACATGATCCCCAGCCACCTCCTCCCAGCCACGTACAAGTCCACGGGTTTCTTGGGACTGTAAATCATCACTAAAAGACTGCTGCTGTTGATGCTGAGTGCCAGGTTCTACCTCCATGCTGACACAATCCTCCTCCTCCTCCTCTTCCAGTGTGATGGGTGAGACAGAAGGAACACTGTCTGGGTAAAGGGGTCCTTGAGAGGCAAGGAAGTCCTCCTCTTCCTGCCTCTGTTCTGCCTCAAGTGCCCTATTCATTATTATTGCTCTATACATTATTATTCATTATTCCAGTGTATGCTCCAACAGGTGGACAAGAGGTACAGTGTCACTGATGCATGCACTGTCACTGCTCATCATCCTCGTGGCCTCCTCAAATGGTGCCAGGACAGTGCATGCATCCCTGACCATGCCCCACTGGCGTGGTGAAAAAAACCTGAGCTCCCCTGACCCTGTCCTGGTGCCGTAGTCGCACAGGTACTCATTTATGGCCCTCTGCTGCGTGTGCAGCCACTGCAGCATGGCCAACATTGAGTTCCACCTAGGGGGCATGTCACATATAAGGTGGTTCTTGGGCAGGTTCAACCCCTTTTGCAGCTCAGCCAGCCGAGCACTGCCATTATATGATTTGCGGAAATGCACACAGACTTTCCTGGCCTGCCTCAGGACATCCTGTAAGCCCGGGTACCTGCCCAAGAACCGCTGCACCACCAGGTTAAGGACGTGAGCCACACAGGGCACAGGGGTCAGTTGTTCCTGTCGGAGGGCGGAGAGGAGGTTGGTGCCATTGTCGCAAACCACCATTCCTGGCTTAAGCTGGCATGGCGTCAACCACCTCTCGGCCTGCCCCTGCAGAGCTGACAGAACCTCTGCCCCAGTGTAGCTCCTGTCCCCCAAACACACCAGCGCAAGCACGGCATGGCATATTTTTGCCTGCGTACTTGCGTAGCCCCTTGAACGCCTACGGAGCACCGCTGGTTCCGAGGACAAAGCACAGGAAGAGGCCATGGAGGAAGAAGAAGAGGAGGGGGTGGGGGAGAGAGGTGTGTCACAACCAGTAGTAGCATTTTGGAGGCGTGGCAGCGGAACAACCTCCAACACTACTGCACCTTGTCCTGCATCCTTCCCAGCTGCCAAAAGAGTGACCCAATGGGCCGTGAAAGAAAGGTAACATCCCTGTTAATGCCTGCTGGACCATGAGTCTACGGTAATATGCACCTTACCGCTGACCGCCCTGTCCAGCGAGGCATGGACATTGCCTTCCACATGGCGGTAGAGAGCCGGAATCGCCTTCCGTGAGAAAAAGTGGCGTTTGGGAACCTGCCACTGAGGAACCGCACATTGCACAAACTCACGGAAGGGGGCCGAGTCTACCAACTGAAAAGGCAGCAGTTGAAGTGCTAGCAATTTAGCCAAGCTAGCATTCAACCGTTGGGCATGTGGATGGCTGGGAGTGAATTTCTTTTGACAGTCCAGCAACTGGGACAGGGAAATTTGCCTGCTACAATCGGACGTTGGTGTACTGCTAGTAGAGTGCCCGCAAGTACTTGGCTGTGACACACCTAATTCTACACCTTCATTCCTCTCAGTGCAGGTTTCAGAGAGAACTGAAGGTATAGTGGGGTTGGAGATCCCAGCTGATGCGGAGCAAGGAGAGGTCCGTTTTGCTCTTTAGTGTGGGTCTTTAAGGTAGGCTTGCCAACGAGCTGCATGGCATGTCAACATATGTCTGGTCAACCATGTGGTGCCCAAGCGGCTGATGTTTTGGCCACGCGAGATACGCTTCAGACATATGTTGCAAACAGCAGCGGTGCGATCTGATGCACTCGACTCAAAAAAGGCCCACACCAAAGAACTTTTGGAATAACGGGCAGAGGCAGCGCCCTGCACAGGTGGAGCTCTGCGGTGTGATCCAGTCGGTGTGCTGCCCTTACGCTGGCCCCCGGAGGGCATCCTGCCTCGTTGGAGATGTGCCTCCTCCTCATTCTCCTCCTCCTCTCTCCTATCAGGCACCCATGTGGAGTCAGTGACCTCATCATCCCCTCCCTCTTGATCACTGGAGCAAACCTGGCAGTATGCTGCAGCTGCTGGAACATGACTGCCAGATTGCTGTCCTTCTTGAGCATCCCCTCTCTCTGCGCTCACGCTATTGCCTTCCTCTAGCTGTGTATCATCATCAGACCCTTCAAAACGCTGAGCATCCTCCTGGAGCATGTACCCAACAATGTGCTCAAACAGTTCGGGGGACTCCTCAGGAGGACATGGTGGGTCTAGGGAAGGAGTGACTGATGACATTGATACGAGGGAAGAGGACGCTTTGGCAGCTGCTTTGCCAGTACCCTGAGCCTGAATGAGAGAGGATGAGGTGGGCTTGGTCATCCACTCTACCAAGTCTTCGGCATGATGCGGCTCAACACGTCCAGCTGCCGAAAATAAGGACAAGCGTGTCCCATGGCCACGTGCTGATGACAATGCACCGCGTCCACGACCAGCACTGTTGCCCCCAGACACAGAGCCTGCTTGCCCTCTTTTATTGGCTCGTGACTGTCTGTCTCTCCTTGTTGGCCTTCCAGACATTCTAATGGCCTGCAGGGAGATGGGAAAACTAGCAATAAGGGGTAGCTTCAGGTGTATACTGTGCAGGAGGCACACTACACCCACTGTAACTGCTGCAGATGCCTGTTAGTGTAACACAAACCACGAGCAATAAGGGGTAGCTTCAGGTGTATACTGTGCAGGAGGCACACTACACCCACTGTAACTGCTGCAGATGTCTGCCTGTGTTACACAACAGGAAAACACAGCAATAAGGGGTAGCTTCAGGTGTATACTGTGCAGGAGGCACACTACACCCACTGTAACTGCTGCAGATGCCTGTTAGTGTAACACAAAAGAAAAAAAACACGAGCAATAAGGGGTAGCTTCAGGTGTATACTGTGCAGGAGGCACACTACACCCACTGTAACTGCTGCAGATGCTTGTTAGTGTAACACAAAAGAAAAAAAACACAAGCAATAAGGGGTAGCTTCAGGTGTATACTGTGCAGGAGGCACACTACACCCACTGTAACTGCTGCAGATGCCTGTTAGTGTAACACAAAAGAAAAAAAACACAAGCAATAAGGGGTAGCTTCAGGTGTATACTGTGCAGGAGGCACACTACACCCACTGTAACTGCTGCAGATGCCTGCCTGTGTTACACAACAGGAAAACACAGCAATAAGGGCTAGCTTCAGGTGTATACTGTGCAGGAGGTTTAGCAAAAATGACACTGACACTGTCCCCTGCCTATCCTTCTCTGTCCCTGTATACCAACACACTGTAAATGCACAAGGTTAATGAAAGAATATCACTGACACTGTCCCTGCCTATTCTTATCTGTCCCTGTATACCAACACACTGTAAATGCACAAGGTTAATGAAAGAATATCATTGACACTGTCCCTGCCTATTCTTCTCTGTCCCTGTATACCAACACACTGTAAATGCACAAGGTTAATGAAAAAATATCAAAGACACTTTCCCTGCCTATCCTTCTCTGTCCCTGCATGCCAACACACTACACAAGGCCGCCGCGCTGGCGGCCTTTTATAGTGAGGGGCGTGTACTAAACCCCCCTGAGCTATAATTGGCCACATGCATCCTGCCTGTGGCCAATTATGGCTCTCCTCGCTGCCGGCGCTGTGATTGGCCAAGCATGCGGGGTCACAGTGCATGCCTGGCCAATCACAGCACCGGCAATGCACTGCAATGGCGCAGTGTATTGTGGGCCGTTCACGTCACACGAATTTGGCGCGAACGGCCCACAAAGTTCTGGTTTCGCCGAACAGGCGAACAGCCGATGTTCGAGACGAACATGCGTTCGACTCGAACACCGAGCTCATCCCTAGTTAGGACACACATGCTTGCCAATGAGGTGGTGATAATGTAATAATACAATACATGTTTTGTGTAGGGGAAGGCCGTTCCGAGTTTATGTGCAGGTTTCAGAATCATTTAACCATCGGTCCTAAATTTTGTTGTTGTTAGTCGGGCACCCTCTGTTAAGATATATGCACTTTTTATATGGCATAGTCACATTTACCTCCACCTTTCACTCAGTCAGTTTAGGGGGCAATGGTCTCATCCACTTCCTGGCAATACGTTTTCTGGTCGAGAATAGCGTCTCTCGTAGAAATATTTTAGTATATTTGTCTAGGACATCTGAGAAAATCCCCAGAAGACACTGCTTAGGGTCTAAGGCTAAGGGTGAGCCCATGTTGTCATGCAGAAAGGTCACCACCTGTGTCCAAAAGCCCTGAATCATGGAGCAGGACCATATGAGATGAAATGAACGGGCCTGTTTCCACACTGCACAGTGGACACAGGGTGGATTGCTCCCTCCTGTATCTGGCCACTCTGAGAGGGGTGATGTATGCCCTATGTAGAATATAGATCTGAGTTAGTCTGACAGTCTGGGGGATGTCTCTCTACAGGACTCCAGTGCCTCCTCCCATTCTTCATCCTCAAGTGGGCCCACCTCCCTCTCCCATTGAGGTTTCAAAGCATAAGCAATTTTGCTGGATACAGGAGTGGATAGCATGTTATAGAAAAATGAGATAAGGCCTTTTGGGTCTTTGCTTCTGGCAATGGCCATAATAGGATTAGGGGTATGTTGCGGGAGTGACTGCGGGAACTGTGCTTGAGTAGCATGCCGTACCTGAAGGAAACAAAAGAACATGTGGTTCTGGAGAGCATATTCTTCCTTGAGCTCATTAAAGGACTTAAGGTTTCCGTCCGACAATAAGTGGCGTAGGTAATATATACCTCGTGAGCTCCAAATCTCCGGACTCTGAATGCTTCGGAATTCTGGCATGTGTTTGTTATGCCCCAATGGCGTGTAGTCGTTATAGGTCGGGATCCCCAATTTAGTGGATGCTATGCCCCAAATACGCCTGTAATGATATAAGAGGAATTTAACGTCGCATTCTGAGTCAGTATTACCTGTCCCTATTACTATGGCATAAAGCGGGTCTGCTTAGCGCTGCGCCCATCTTGGACATAACAAAAAATTGGGAGAGTTTAGCCGCAATGTAGTAGTGGTTGAAGTCCGACAGGGCTGAACCCCCCAAATCCGTCAGACCATTGTAATTTTTACAGCGATCAGTGCTATAAATATGCACTGATTACTATGAAAATGACACTGGCAGTGAAGGGGTTAACCACTAGGTGGCGCTGAAGGGGTTAAGTGTGTCCTAGGAAGTAATTCTAACTGTTAGGGGGCGTGGCTACGAGTGACATGACACTGATCACTGCTCCCGATGAGAGGGAGCAGACGATCAGTGACAGTGTCCCTAGACAGAACGGGGAGATGTTGTGTTTACACTTGCCTCTCCCCGTTCTGCAGCTCTGTGACCCGATCACGGAACACCAGCGAACATTGAGTCCGCGGGTCCCGCGGGCACGGTCACGGAGCTCGTGGCAGGAATTTCAAAGTGACGTAAATATACGTTACTTTGCCCAACCATGCCATTCTGCCGACGTAAATGTACAGGAGCCGGTCCTTAACCGATTAATCCTGCATTGTACATAATGGGGGAGTGCAGCTTAGAGAGGAGGGGAACTGGTTGCACTCTAAAGGGATCCTGCTGGATTGTTAACTAAGAAAAGTGTTTTTCCTTATTCTGGCAACCTATCAATAACAATAATTTAACCAATGCAGTGCAAGGAAGAAGGTAGATTTTTTATTCTGATTCATGGAAATTCGTTTTTATTTTATTAACAGTTACTCAAACAGTAATAGATTTTACTGAAACCCAGGGCTTTTTTTCAGGTGGAACTTGGTGGAACTCAGTTCCACCACCTCTGGCTCAGACCCTTTGGTGCCTGCTCACCACAATCACTTGTAAATACAGAAGTCAGATTTCTGTGTTTAATGCAATCCTGGTATTTAATGCCCCTTTAAGACCCTTCTACTGTTTGTGACATTTGACTGACCACATCCACTATTTGATGTGAATTGGAGGGTGTGTGTGTGTGGGGGGGGGGTTGGGGGGTCGTGGTTGAGTTCCAGCACCTATTGAAAAAAAATAGGGGTGCGGAAATTAACGATTAATTGTTTCGATTAATCGTTAATTTCTTTCATCGATCAAAATAATTTTGATTGAGGACGATCCGCGGAGTGAGCTCCACCCGGCGGCGGCCTAGTAGCAGCGCGCTGACGTCATCATCAGCCGCCAGCTTGTGCCGTCTACTCTGCGAGTCTGCGGACGGTTCTGCCTGGATTTTATGGTATGGGGGGAGATGTGGACATTACGGGGGAGATGTGGACATTACAGTGTGGGGGGGAGATGTGGACATTACGGGGGAGATGTGGGGAGATGTGGACATTACGGGGCAGATGTGGACATTACAGCGTGGGGGGGAGATGTGGACATTACAGTATGGGGGAGATGTGGACATTACGCTATGGGGGGGAGATGTGGAAAATTGGAAAAACTGTATGTGCGTTATAATTAATCGAAATTAGTCGATTAATCGATTAAAAAAAATATATCGATTAATCGAACAGGAAAATTTAATCAGTAACAGCCCTAAAAAAAAGCCCTGCTGAAACCAAAATATGGGATGGATGTGCTTGTTCTTTGAACTTCATTCCTAATGCCGCGTACATACGGTCGGAATTTCCAAGGAAAAAAGTCCGACAGAATTTTTTCATCGAATATTCCGACCATGTGTATGCCCCATCGGACTTTTTCCGCCGGAAATTCCGACGAAGTTAGAAAGAGAACATGAAAAAATTTCTATCGGAAATTCCGTTTGTCTGTATGGAACTCCGACGGAGAAAAAGACACGCATGCTCAATCAAGTCGACGCATGCTTGGAAGCATTGAACTTCATTTTTCTCGGCTCGTCGTAGTGTTGTACGTCACCGCGTTCTTGACGGTCAGAATTTGGTGTGACAGTGTGTATGCAAGACAGCTTGAACGGAATTCTGTCGGAAAAATCCGTCAGAGTTTATCCCGGCGGAAAATCCGACCGTGCGTATGTGGCATTACACTATCAAATCAATACGCACTGTGCTTGTGAAACCAAAAATGTAAATAGTTAGTGCTGCTACTTAAATAATACAATATCAACCAACAGGTGAATAAAATCAATAAATGAAAAAACATATACAGGCAGTCCACGAGTTACGAACACCTCCTACTTAAAGTGGTTGTAAGCCCACTTTGAAAAAAAAAAAACTAACACCTGTAAGACAAAGGCATAATGAGCTAGTATGCATAGCATACTAGCTCATTATGTAATATTCACCTGAGAGCGAAGCCCTCGCTGCGGTGCCCGTATACAGCACCGGCCAGCAACAACTCCTAGGGGTTACTTCTGGGTATCGTGGCTCCGGCGCCGTGATTGGCTGGAGCCGCGATAACATCACTCCCGCCGGTAACAGCACACTCACTGAAGCAACGGCGCGATATCCAGGGTAGCTACAGGTAAGCCTTTTTATAGGCTTACCTGTAGCAAAAAGTGTGTTGTAAGGGTTTACAACCACTTTAAGGACGGACCGCAATGCCGGCCGCTTGTGCTCTACGCTGGACCTGGATATGTTCGAGCAGCTATCATGCAGTGCCGGACATCCCACACTGCAGTATTACATGTACTGCATGGCCAAAAGAGCCCCAGATAACATAACTGAATGCCCAGAAGCACCTGGAACATCCCACATCCCTGCACAGGCTGAAGTTACACTTAAAAATGCACACACTTATGCCGCGTACACACGACCGTTTTTCTCGTAGAGAAAAATGACATTTTTTCCTTTGGACGAGAAAAACGATCGTCTGTGGGCTTTTTGTCGTTTTTCTGGATGGGAAAAACGGCATTAATCACGACGAGAAAAATTAGAACATGCTCTAATTTTTCTCGTCGTGATTCCCGTCCTTTTTTTCCACGGCAGTTTTCCCATAGGGAAACACTGCCGCGGAGCCCACACGCGGTCGTTTTTTTCGACCAAAAAAAAAATGTAATTTAAAACGGCCGTGTGTGGGGGGAACAAGCTGTTCCTCGTTTTTCACGTCGATTTTCTCGACAGTGTTTTCACCGTCGAAAAAATCGATCGTGTGTACGCGGCATTACACACAAATTCCACTTTAGAACAAACCTACTAGAGTACTTATTGTGTTCGTAACCCGGGGACCCCCTGTATATAACTTTTCCACAGTTCAATTGAACATTAACTAAATTAGTGTCCAAAAATAATCAATAAGTGGCCAAAAATAATATGTCAATAAATGAGTAGTGAAAATATATTAAAATTCCACCAATATGAAAAGGAGTCCTCTATGAGATGTGCAAAATATTAATGTGAATTAACACCAACTCCTCCACCACAGTGATAAACGGGAGATCAACCCCCTTAAAGAGGAAGTAAACCCTGATGGGTTTTACTTCCGCTTTATTTCCATGCAAAGGTAAAGCATAATGGGCTAGTATGCATCGCATACTAGCCCATTATGTGTCACTAACCTGCAGTGGCGGCTGGTGCTAAAACAATTTGGGGGGGGCGCAAACAAACTGAAAAAAAAAACATCAATTGCAGCTACTGTGCCATCAAATGCAACCACTGTACCCATAAATTTCCACCACTGTGCCCATCAAACGCAGCCACTGTGCCCATCAATTGCGGACACTGTGCCCATCAATTGGCGCTACTGTTCCCCATCAGATGCTGCGTGTGCCCATCAATTGCCACTACTGTGCCCCATCAGATGCCACCAGTGTGCCCCATCAGATGCTGCCAGTGTACCCCATCAGATGCCGCCAGTGTGCCCCATCAGATGCTGCCAGTGTGCCCCATCAATTGCCGCTACTATGCCCCATCAGATGCCGCCAGTGTGCCCCATCAGATGCCGCCAGTGTGCCCCATCAAATGCCGCAAGTGCGCCCCATCAGATGCCGCAAGTGCGCCCCATCAGATGCTCCCGGCACTTACCTGTCTCGGAGCGGGTCAGCGGCTGTCTCCTGCACGTCCTCCATGTCTTCTACCGTCCTCTCTCAGGCGTCCAATCACAGCGCCTGACGTTTCAGCCAATCAGGTGACCGGAAACAGACCGGCAACCTGATTGGCTGAGAGGCGGATTCATTGTTAGCAAAATGAATTCCTTCGCTTTTCTAACACACAGCTGAGTGAACAGCGAACACACAGCATGGCGCCCACTGTTTACATTTTTGGGCGCCTATTAGAGCCTATGGCTCTAATCAAGTGCTTCCAAAAAACACCCCTGCCGGTGTAATTAACCACTTCCCTACCCAGCCATAGTCAAATGACGTCCACAGATGGGATCTCCCATCCCGGGTGGGCGTCATATGACGTCCTGGGCTTTATGGGGGAATATCTGAATGATGCGTGCAGCTAGAGGCATCATTCAGATATCCTTGTTTTCAGCTGGCGATTCTGCGCACCATAAGAATGATCATAGTGGCCGCTCCACCGCTTGATTGTTCTTATAGGCGGCGGGAGGGGACATCCCCCCTCCCGCCACCATCCGGTGCTTCTCCGGGCTCTCCCGTGCCATTGGGGGCCCGGAGAATGAATCGTCTGGCGCACGATAGGAAGCATAGAGATGACTGGTGACCAGATGGTCACCAGTCATCTCTATGACCGTCGGAAGCCCAAGCGCGATGTGATGACGTCACGCCCGTTCCTCAGATGTAAACAAAGCTGCCATTGCGGCTAGTAAACATGAGATCAGTGACATTTTTTTCCCGATCTCATGCTTTCCAGCCTGGAGGAGAGATGTGGGGTCTTATTGACCCCGCATCTCTCAATAAAGAGGACCTGTCACACACATTCCTATTACAGGGGATGTTTACATTCCTTGTAATAGGAATAAAAGTGATAAAAAAAAAAAAAGTAAAATAAGTGTAAAAAAAATAAAAATTAAGTAAAATAAAAAAAATTAAAAAAAAAATTAAAACGCCCCTGTCCCCGGTAGCTCGCGATCAGAAGCGAACACACACGTAGGTCCCTCCCACATATGTAAACGCCATTCAAACCACATATGTGAGGTATCGCCGCGTGCGTTAGAGCGCGTGCAACAATTCTTACTCTAACCTGGTCACCTGTAAAAAAAATTAAAGCGTCACATATGGATATTTTTAAGTACCGAAGTTTGGCGCCATTCCATGAGTGTGCGCAATTTTAAAGCGCGTCATGTTAGGTATCTATTTACTCGGCGTAACATCATCTTTCATATTTTCCCAAAAAATTGGGCTAACTTTACTGTTTTGTTATTTTTTAATTCATGAAACCATTTTTTTCCCCAAAAAAGGCGTTTGAAAAATTATTGCGCAAATACCGTGCAAGAAAAAAGTTGCAATGACTGTCATTTTATTCCCTAGGGTGTCTGCTAAAAAAAAAATATATAATGTTTGGGGGTTCTGAGTAATTTTCTAGCAAAAGAATGATGATTTGTACATGTAGGAGAGAAATGCCAGAATAGGCCCGGTATGGAAGTGGTAAAAAAAGCCCGGTGTTGAAGTGGTTAAGATGCCCGGCACCCGAAAAGGGGCTGGATACCTGAATAGGGGGTGTCAGCGGCGACCATAGATATGCATGACTCTATCTATGGTGATAGAGTGGTGTAGGAGAGAGGGGGCGGCGCTCCTGCGCCCTTTATGGACGCACTGCCGCTGCTTACCTGAAACTGAAGCCTGCGATGTCACCTCTGTCCCCAATAGCAGCGAGCGTCCATCTTCACCCCTCTTCCTTCCGGTGCCGCGAACTCCGGCTCTGTGACTGTCCAGAGTCGCGTGACTTCACTCCTGCACATGCGCGCGGGAGCCCCCAGTCACGGCATGACACCCCTTCAGAAACGGCATGATCGCCGTTTCTAAAGTGTGCCTGTGCTGTAGACATTGGCGCACGGCTCTATTGTAAATATCTCCTAAATTGTGGAGGTTTAGGAGATATTTCATGCACCTACAGGTAAACCTTAATCTAGGCTTACCTGTAGGTAAAAGTGGTTGTACAGGGTTTACAACCACTTTAAGGCTGCTTTCACGCTGGGGCGGGCGTTGACAGTAAAACTTTTTTTAAAAGTCAGCAGCTACTAACACTGTAGCTGCTGACTTTTAATAAGGACACTTACCTGTCCTACTCTCCTGCGCTGATGGCCCCCCCGATGCCGATCCCTCGATCGGTGCAGGTCCCGCGCCACCATCCACACTAAGGGAAACAGGCAGTGAAGCCTTACGGCGTCACTGCCCGTTTCCTACTGCGCATGCGCGAGTCTCGCGCCGATTTGTGAATGGGCGGCTGCTCTCTGGGATTACACACAGTTCTCAGAAAGCAGCGCACCCCATTCACTAGAAGAGGATGGGGAAGAAGACAGACCGCGGTTACGGAAGAGGCAGATTACGGACTTCCGCATAGCAACAGGTATTTCGGGTGAGTATAAAAAAAAAAAAAAAAAAATCTATATTTTTTATTTTATTTCTTTTAGGATTTTTTGTGAAAAAAAAAAATTCTGGGTGGAACTCCACTTTAAGGGGGTTGATCTCCCGTTTATCACTGTGGTGGAGGAGTTGGTGTTAATTCACATTAAAATTTTGCACATCTCATAGAGGACTGCTTTTCATATGTGTGTAATATATTTTCATTACTCATTTATGGACATTGACATATTATTTTTGGACACTTATTGATTCTTTTTGGACATTTAAATTATTGTTAAATCGATTCTTCTTGAGCACTACTGTGGAAAAGTTATATATATGTTTTTTCATTTATTGATTTTTTTTCACCTGTTTGATCATTCCTTATGTAGCGGCCTCACCCCGTCCTCTTTAGCTAGGGGTATGTCACGTGACAGAGTGAGCTGCGCTACGGCCCATGTCCTCCCCATAGCCGTGGGTGAGGTGAAGGCCAGTACCAATCTCTTCCTCGGGCCAAATGTGTGCTGGTTGTGAGGGTCAGTCCTTCTGTGCTGGAATCTCCCTTTGCTCCCATTAACAGAGTCCATACACCGATCACAGTCCAACTCTCAGTTTTATTTCGTATCTCCACATACAGGCAATGCAATGGCATGATACGGTGGGATGAGCAGGTCGAGGCACTATGCTGATTTAGGTCCCTACACCCCCTGTGCTATGACCAGGGGTTGCAGGAGTCTTGACATGAATACCTCCGTCGCGTTGCAGCCCCTATCAGGGGAAGATGTCCTCCAAGGGAGTTACCGGAGGCCCATCCGTCACCGGGTTGACGCTGCACCGGAATCTTCGGACGGGTGACCTCCCCAGCCTCCTCACCCCAGATGCGGGTCCCCTCGCAAGGGGCACCCTGGAACCACTTCACCCTTGCGGGACCCAGTCGGAGTCACCGGGTCCCAGGCCACCTCAATAGTACCTCACCCCAGGCTGAAGGTGCCCGGGATGGACCGCCACTTCATTCCAGCCAGGCCTAGGGCACCTGGGCCGGAACCTTGAGCCGCCCGCACCCAGGCCAAAGGTGCCTGGGTGCGTGAAGAGAAGATTCCCGAAGACCTCGTGGCGAGGGCGTCTCCCCCTTTTATCTCCTCCCATCGACACCACGGCGGGTTCCCCACCCCAGCCGTACCATCTCCGGAAAGGGACAAAAAGGGTAGCACTGTGGTAGTGACTCTACCTTGAGCCCGTAGGTACACCGACACCCACTGGCCAAGGAGAATATTGCACCACCCAATCCTCCACGAACAACAAAAAGGGGTCTAAACCCTGACATAATTACACACCTGGGTCACACTACCCCCAGGTGTATCCCACTAAATTGAAGACCCCGCTACACATACACTGTTTTACTGATGAAACCGGTGGGCAGATGACACACTTCTTCCTTCTGCACTCGTATTGGCTGCATTACAAGGGCGTTTTCCCTAACACTCCTGGGTGAGCTCGAAATTCAAACTATCAGCAGAACAACTGTATTTATAGCTCAAAAGAAACAAAAGTATCTCCACAGAAGCCGTGCCCGCTCTCGGAGGAAGGTGAGTACACAATCTGCTTTTCACATCTACAATTTATAGTTTATGTAAATCAAAATACTGTATATACTCGAGTATAAGCCGACCCGAATATAAGCCGAGGCACTTAATTTTACCACCAAAAACTGGGAAAACGTATTGACTCGAGTATAAGCCCATCTGCATGCCTCATGTAGCGGGTGTCTATATTTAGGGGCAGCATCTGGGTGGTAGTATGACCCAGATGCACTGATTGTTAGGGAATGGCCGTTTTATTTGTGTGAGATATCAGTGGTGTTCAGTTCCCTGCAGCCCAGTGGGTGGCGCTGTCGCCTTGGGCCGGGGTTGAACCACCATTGAAGTGCCATGCCCTTTGTGTCATCTCACGGCAGTTGTACAGCGGGGGCAGGGAACCTGCTGTGCTTGCTGGGAGAGGGTATAAAAGGGGCGGACATCTTGTGCACGAGGTCTGAGTCCCAGGCACCTTCAGCCTGCGGGCTGCTGTCCGTGGTCGGTGTTCAGGCGCCCTTGGCCTGGACACGTGGAGTTTGAGTTCCATCCCAGGCACCTTAAGCCTGGGGTGAGGTACTTTGCAGAAGGCCTGGGGCCCAGTACCTTCCAGGGATACAGTATTAGGTACCTGAATCCAGGGCGTAAAGGACCAGAGATGTGTCCCTCCCGAAGTCCCGGTGCAGCATATCGCCGGTGACAGGGTGGGCCTCTGGAGACCGTCCGGATGGATGTCTTCCCCGATAAGGGTCATTTCTTCAAGGAAGGTAGTTCACGTTCTCATGGTCGGTGGCAGCGACCCAACTGAACCCAGGTCGGTGGCAGAGACCTATACTCAGGTCTGTGGCAGAGGCCTCAACTTTCACTAAGGTTTGCGGCAGAAAACAAATTCACAATCGGTGGCAGCGATTGTGCGCCAAGCCTATTTGCACTTTATGGAATAGGAGAATCAAATCTTTCGTTGTGCCTGGACCTACTCTTTCCCACACCCTGTCTGTCTTCTCAAGTTCAACCGATAATGTTCATTGCTGCAAGAGAAATAAATAAGTGTTGGACTTTTCATGGTGTGGAACTCTGTTACTGGGAGCTAAGTGCTCTGCCTCTGATGGTGGCAATCAACCTCCACAGGAGAAGCGGAGGCTCCGGCCTAAAACACAGACCCGAAGGTAAAGTGAACTTAGCTCAAACCTCACACTCACACGAGGTGAGAGCTGGTGGTAGTGCCCCTCACCCTCTTCCCAGTAACCCCTAGACAAGCCAGCCGTATATAAGAAGGGAGCAGGGGGTGAGGCCGCTACACTCACTGTGCCTCACTTTGCCTCACTGTGTCCATGGCTCACTGTGCCCATGCCTCACTGTGCCCATGACTAGACTGGCGTTTAACATGGGAGTCTATGGAAGGGGTGCCCGGCTTTGAAAAATCGGTGCTCTCCGGCCGTAAGTCCCCCAGACAAAACCTTTGCACACCTATAGAGGAGAAATGGTGCTACATGTGTGCCAAGTTTTGCGTCCAGGGGACCTACGACCGGCCGGTACCGGGTCCCCAAAGTTTCTGGAGAAATGACCGTTTAACATGGGAGTCTATGTAAGGGGTGCCCGGCTTTGAAAAATCGGTGCTCCCTGTCCGTAGGTCCCCCCGGACAACAAACTTAGCACACCTATAGAGGAAGAGTTAGGCTGCATGTGTGCCAAGTTTGGGGTCCAGGGGACCTACGGCTGGCCGGTACTGGGTCCCCAAAATCCGGGAGATCAGGCGCAAAAAGGTGACTCGAGTATAAGCCGAGGGGGGCATTTTCAGCACAAAAAAATGTGCTGAAAAACTCGGCTTATACTCGAGTATATACGGTATGTTTTTTTATTTGGATGGAGTGTAGGAGGGCTGAAACTCCGGTCAGTTTTTTTTTTTTTTTGCTGTCTGTGTTCCCACTGGGGAGATCCATCCGTTTGTCCTGGTCACCATTGTTTCTGGGACAGAATGTGATGGGAAATCCAAAATATTTTCACCAGAACAAGAATAGAGGGGAAATCATCAATAAGTAACCAGTCTGAAGCTGGGTATACACTAAGGCCCCTTTCACACGGAGGTCCGTTCAGGTCCGCCTGTCAGTTTTTTAGGCGGACCTGAAACGGATCCTCCATGTACCCCTATGGAGGCACGGATGTCAGCGGAGACATGTCCGCTGACATCCGCTCCGCCAAAGTGTGACGGAGGAAAACCCTATTTTTCCTTCCGTCGGCGGAGCGGATCGGATGACAACGGACTCTACGGTCCGTCGTCATCCGATTCCCCATAGAGGAGAGCGGCGCTCTGACAGGGCGGTCCCTGCACAGTGTGCGGGGACCGCCCAGTCATCCCTCGGCTCAGCGGGGATCAACGGAGCGATCCCCGCTGAGCAAGCGGAGCTTCACGGGGCGGATCTGCACGGATCCGCCCCGTGTGAAAGGACCCTAACAGAATGCTGAATGAACATTTGTAAAAAAATTCTCAGAACAATTTACAGCTTGACGAATGTTGTTTGAAAGTAGTTGAAGATTGAATTTACTTTTAACATTTGATTTTGGAATGAATGGACTTTACTGAACGAAAACCACATACACGGTTAAAAATGTATTTAAAAAAAAACATCTGTTAAATAGATTTTCCATCTGTTATATATGAACAAAATGTCACCAGGTACTTTATAAATACATTACTTCTTAAGCCTTGTACACACGATCGGATTTTCGGCAGACAAAGCGCCAGAAGGAGCGTGTGCCTGGATTTTGTCTTGCATACAAATGGCACACAATTGTCGGCCAACAAACACGTACTACGTGAAATTTCAGCTCTTGAGCAACACCCTTTGAGCACCTTCTTCTAATGTTGTGTTTGGTGAGCAATGATTCCGAGCATGCTTGTTTGTACTTTGGACTTTTGTGTGACGGACTTGTGTACACACGATAGGAAAAGCTGACAACAGACCGTTGTCCGTGGAAAATTTATAAGCCTGCCGTCCAACATTTGTCCGGGGAAAGTTGGACAACCATTGTCTGATGGAGCGTACAAACGGTCGGATTTTAGGCCAACAGCCTGTCATCACACAATTCCCATCGGAAAATCCGATCGTGTGTACGAGGCTTTCGAATATCTACCCATAAAGAATGACTAGGGTCACAACTTACAAACAGCCTAAAATGTATTTACATAAAACAGACAATGATACCAAACTAATGTATGCTCTTTAAAGAGATATATAGACAATGTGCTACAGGTTATAGTTACTTATAATCTCAACTTGATTTTTGTCTTGTAAATAAATGCATTATAAAGTTGCCAAAAGTTTTCTTACAAATTTTAAATAATACAAAAAAAAAATCCATGTTGATCCTTCAAATTTTCTCATTACTACAGTCAAAAGCAAACATCCATTTAACCCCTCAAGTAATTTTTAATGAAAACTAAACGAATAGTTTGGTGTTTCAAATACAAGATCTGTCACAGCTGGAGATCTCCGCTCTGTCATCCAGCTTGTGTCTTATAACGATCCTGGCTGCACATATGGACACTAATGGGCACAGATGAGACTGCACTTATTGGCACAGATAGGCGGCAATGATGGGCACAGATAGGCGGCACTGATGAGACCGCACCGAAGGGCACAGGCTGCACTGGTGTGGACAGATGAGACCGCACTGATGGGCTTAGATAGGCGGCACTGATAAGCTGCACTGGTGGGTACATGTGAGACCGCACTGATCAGCACAGAAAGGTGGAACTTAAGGGCACAGATAGGCTGCTCAGATGGGCACTGATAAGGCTGCACTGATGGGCAGTGATGAAGCGGCACTGAGGAGGCTGTACTGATGGGCACTGATCATCTGCACTGAGGTGGCACTGATTAGGCTGCAAATATGGGTACTGATAAGCTGCACTGTGGCGGCACTTATGAGGCTGAGCTTATGGGCACTGATAAGGATGTACTGATAAGGCAACACTGATGGCCACTGATAAGCTGCACTGATATGCTGTACTGATGGGCACTGATAAGCTGCACTGATGAGACTGCACTGCCCACCACTTTACTGACACTGTCCACGGCCAAATATCTGTAGGAGGGGTTTCCACCATCCCTGCAAAGTTTTCAGTGATTTTGTATGTCTTGTTTTCAGTCTGATGTGTATTATATGTGACGTTACATATCACAGAAATTACCGGTATTGTGGTGATATTGAAGCTTATTGAGATTTCCATATATTAGAGGGTTCTACCATTATTGTGGTATTGATTAGTAAGTTAGAGTTGCACTCTTTTGTTTTTTTCTCATGCCAACATTTACTTGTGCCACACACTAATGCAAAGCAGCATGGCCCGGCTCTCTCTTTCTGTGGTACGGTTAGGGATGTTCTCATATACACAATGCAAGCCCTGATTGCTGTTAGAAAGATCTCAAAGCTACAGCAGGAGGAGGAATATTTATAACACTGTATTACAGCAGAGTACCGTGTGTATAATATATAATTATGGGCACAGTTCATGGAGAAATGATATAAAGCAAGGGCAGTCTGTTTATCTCTTGGGGGAGAGCACAAACATGCTTTACATTGATATAAGACTGTAACCTGCTTATCCTGCTGTGTGTTACTGAGAGTAGTTTGGCTGCAGAATGAGGGGGTGTGATTTATGTTGAAGTGGGCAAGTTCACATTTACATGTACAGGCTAGGGTGACCACGTGTCCCGGATTGCCCGGCACAGTCCCGCATTTTGCAGGTCTGTCCCGGGCACATTCATTCCAGGACAATACAGTGTCCCGGAATGAAACTGACACAGCTACCCCCCGGGCCAATCTGATGCCCCCAAAAAAGGCCGCCACATCACCGCTTTACTCACTGACAGTACTTGTCCTGGCCGGGAATGTCTGGAGGAGCACAATCCCCGCCCCCTGCTTGTGATTGGAGAAATCATGAATCCCGCCTCTTGTGTCCAATCACTGTGCTGTGATTCGTTACAGCACAAGCTGATTTTTGGGAAGGGTGTGTGTCTCCAAATGGTAGTTTGGAAATGCGGTCACCCTAGTACAGGCCCAGTGTACCTCCCACATTCACAGAGGAGAGGATAGGATGTAATTACTGTTCTAACACCTCCTCCTTGGTAGAATACACAAACATACCTCCCAACTTGTGAATGTCAGACTGCAGGACATTTGAGCGGGGGGGGGGGGGGGTGCTATCTCGGCAGGAACGCCAGAAATATTTGAAGTTGGGGGAGAGGGGGGGGTTCTATTGCAGGAACTTCGGGTGCTGACTCTTCTTACCTCTCCTTCCTTCACCCGTGCAGCTTCTTACTCGCGCAAGTTGATAAGTGAGGGGGGAGAGGGGCGGGTGATTCTTACCTCTTCCTCCTTCCTCCTCTCGCGCTGCATTATGCGGGAAAATTTCCTATATGGCGGGAGTGCGGGAAAAAGGTGTTAATGAGGGAAAGTCACGCGCAATCTGTGACGGTTGGGAGTAAGGATGAGCTCAGGCGTGTTCGCATTGAACACGTGCAGAGCCCGCCAAGAAAGTCGGCACCGTCAGCACCGCGCTGCGATAATTACAGGCAGGGAGACATTGTCCTGATGCTCGGCTGCAGAGATCGGGAAATGTCTCCCTGCCTGAGATCATCCTTAGTTGGGAGGTATGCATGAAGCATTTTTTGAACTACAGAGCTAACTTCCTAAAAATTCAATCACACTTTTCTCTTCAATGGTAAGGAATTTCACAAGTGTAATAACTGTTAAGACCCCCTTTTCACACTGAGGCGCTTTGCAGGTGCTACAACGCTAAAAATAGCACCTGCAAATTGCCCTGAAGAGCCGCTCCCTTCACTCCAGTGTGAAAGCCCAGAGGGTTCACTTGCTCACTGCTCAGCATGCTCCATTATGGTAAAACCTATACATAAAGAACACAGCTTCAACCAAGTTTTACTATACGATCAGTAACACCATTGAAAAGGATTGCACAGAGATCAAGAAACACCCTTATGCCGCGTACACACGGAATTTCCAACAAAAATGTTTGAGAGCTGGTTGTTGTCATAGACCCGCCCCTTCTCACGTTCCGCATCTGGTCCACTTAGCCTTATGCCCCATACACACGATCGTTTTTCATGCCATTTTTAAAACTGACGTTTTTCTCGTCATTTTTTTTTCTTGTTTCCTCTCAAGCCTGTCTTGCGTACACACCATCATTTTAAAAAATGTTCAAGCAAAGCGCAGTGACGTACAACACGTACAACGGCACTATAAAGGGGAAGTTCCATTCTAATGACGCCACCCTTCATGTTAGTAAAGTTTGTTGAGCGACGATTCGCGCTTTTCAGCCTCGTGCTTTTCAGTCCGTTACTGCGTGACGAATGTGCTATCTCCATTACGAACGCTAGTTTTACCAGAACGAGCGCTCCCGTCTCATACTTGATTCTGAGCATGCGCGTTTTTTTTCACGTCGTTAAAGCATACACACTATCGTTTTTCACGTCGTTAAAAAAAATGACATGAAAAACTACGTGAAAAAATAGAGCATGTTCGAAATTTTTAATGGCCGTTTTTCACGTCATTAAAAATGCTCTGGAGCCTACACACGATCATTTTTAATGGCCATTTTTAAAAATGGCATTTTTAATGCCATGAAAAACGATCGTGTGTATGGGGCATAATACCTACATCATTGGCTGAGCGGACCTGATGGGGAACTTTAGAAGTGGCGGGTCTATTCATTTAATACACTGTGGAGGAAGTTCCCCATCAGGTCCGCTCAGGCCCAGCCAATGACGTTTCGTGTGGACAGCGCTGGACATCGGATCGCCGCGGGACACTGGATTTCATCGCTGGAATTTTTTTGTTTTTTTGTTTTTTTTCAAGGTGTCTGTGTGTTTTTTTTTTTTTTTTGGTTTTTTTTTTACACTTTCTTCGTGAAATGGTAGGGGTACAATGTACCCCTTACCAATTCACATAGGGGGGCCGGGATCTGGGGGTCCCCTTTGTTAAAGGTGTCTTCCAGATTCCGATAATCCCCCTGCCCGCAGACCCCCACAACCACCGGGCAAGGGTTGTGGGGATGAGGCCCATGTCCCCATCAACATGGGGACATCCTCATTCATTATAGCCGCAAGTGTGTTTTAAATGACTTTTTTTCCTTCAGAAATGACACTTTGTGCAGGGACAGTTCTAAGCACGGGAAACAAGCGCCACTTTACAGACATACTATACACACCCCCTAGGTACGAAATTTAAAGGAATATTTCACTTTTATTGTTTCACTTTAAGCATTATTAAAATCACTGCTCCTGAAAAAACTGTAGTTTTTAAAACTTTTTTTGCATTGATACATGTCCCCTGGGGCAGGACCCGGGTCCCCAAACACTTTTTATGACAATAACTTGCATATAAGCCTTTAAAATTAGCACTTTAGATTTCTCCCATAGACTTTTCGAATTAGCCGCGAACACCCCAAATTGTTCACTGTTCGGCGAATGGGCGAACAGGCAATGTTCGAGTCGAACATGAGTTCGACTCGAACTCGAAGCTCATCCCTAATCACCAGCATTGTGTTAAATCAAAACTCACCAGAATCAATGGCTACCATTACAGCAGCATAAAGTACATATGAAATCCAGCAGGAATCAGTATGGCAACTCGCTCCCAATAGTACCTTCTGGTAATCCAACTATGAATAAATAAAGCTGGCCATTAGCCCAAAGGAATGTCTCATAGGGGCTGTTTTACGAACCATTTGTGCCATGAGTATCGGCGCATCAGCGGGCGCAACAGCAGTTTTGGTATTTACGAAACATTAGCGCCGGTAACGCAGCGCTATTCCCTATTTACTATAGTGTTCTCGGCGCACGGGAGGAGGTGCTCAGTGCGCTACTATGGACCTGACGCACGGCATCTTCAAATAAATATATAAAGAAGCTGGAAGTGCCAATATAATGGGGTGATGTGGGGTGATGTGAGAAAGTATAGGGACAACTGCCCAAGTAACAAATATGCCCAAAATAGAATGAGAAAGTAACTTTATCTGAACCAGCCTGCTGTGCTGGCAATTACGTTTATACCTGTAAGAGATCTTTTTGTGCACTGCACGGCAATTTCACTCGTTCAAATGCGCCGGTTCACTGCGTCGGCAAAATCTTAGTAAATGTCAAGTCACGTAAATCAATTTGCATAAGTTGATCAGGCGCTCCTCTAAACTTGCCATTATATAACAGTCCGAGAACAAAATTACTTTTCTAAAGGAAAAGAAAAGGCATTTAAAAGCACTCGCGGCTATAATGAATTGTCGGCTCCCATCAATACAGAGAAAAGTCATTGAAAGTCTTTAAAAAAAAAAAAATGTGTGGGGGTCCCCCAAAATTCCATTACCAGGCCCTTCAGGTCTGGTATGGATATTAAGGGGAACTCCGCGACAATTAAAAAAAAAATGATGTGCGGGTCCCCCTCAAAATCCGTACCAGGCCCTTCAGGTCTGTTATGGATTTTAAGGGGAACCCCCGCGCCAAACTTAAAAAAAAATTGCGTGGGGGTCCCCCTAAAAATCCACACCAGACCCTTTATCCGAGCACGCAACCTGGCAGGCCGCAGGAAAAGAGGGGGGACGAGAGAGCGCCCCCCTCATCCTGAACCGTACCAGGCCACATGCCCTCAACATGGGGAGGATGCTTTGGGGGTCTATGACCCCTCAAAGCACCATGTCCCCATGATGATGGGGACAAGGACCTCATCCCCACAACCCTGGCCGGTGGTTGTGGGGGTCTGCGGGCGGGGGGGCTTATCGGAATCTGGAAGCCCCCTTACTTAAACAAAGGGGACCCCCAGATCCCGCCCCCCCTGTGTGAAATGGTAATTGGGTACAAATGTACCCCTACCATTTCACAAACAAAGTGTCAAAAATGTTAAAAATTACAATAGCCGGTTTTTGACAATTCCTTTATTAATGTCTTCTCCTTTTTTCCATCTTCTTCCATCTTCTTCTTCCATCCTCTTCTTTTCTCCATTCGGGTTTCTTCCTCCATCTTGCTCTTCATCTTCATCTTCCTTCTTCCTTCGGTGTTCTCCTCCGCATCTTGCTCCGGCTTCTTGTTCCCCTCTTCTTTTTCCGGCCGATCCGCTTGAATTCGAGGTTTCCGCTGTGTGACACTTCAGTTCATCAGTTCTCCTCTGGGTCCGCTGCCAACCGGTGACTCCGCCCCCCTCTGACACCACGGGGAAAGTCCATGTGCGTCAGAGGGGGCGGGGTCACCGGGTGGCAGCGGACCCAGAGGAGAACTGATGAACTGAAGCGTCACACAGCGGGAACCTCGAATTCAAGCGGAGCGGCCGGAGAAAGAAGAAGGGATCAAGAAGCCGGAGCAAGATGCGGAGGAGAACACCGAAGGAAGGAGGAAAAGGAAGATGAAGATGAAGATGGAGGAAGAAACCCGAATAGAGAAAAGAAGAAGATGGAAGAAGAAGATGGAAGAAGATGGAAGAAAGGAGAAGACATTAATAAAGGAATTGTCAAAAACCGGCTATTGTAATTTTTAACATTTTTGACACTTTGTTTGTGAAATGGTAGGGGTACATTTGTACCCCATTACCATTTCACACAGGGGGGGCCGGGATCTGGGAGTCCCCTTTGTTAAAGGGGGCTTCCAGATTCCGATAAGCGCCCCGCCCGCAGACCCCCACAACCACCGGGCAAGGGTTGTGGGGATGAGGCCCTTGTCCCCATCAACATGGGGACATGGTGCTTTGAGGGGTCACAGACCCCCAAAGCATCCTCCCCATGTTGAGGGCATGTGGCCTGGTACGGTTCAGGAGGGGGGGCGCTCTCGTCCCCCCCTCTTTTTCTGCGGCCTGCCAGGTTGCGTGCTCGGATAAGGGTCTGGTGTGGATTTTTAGGGGGACCCCATGCCATTTTTTTTAAGTTTGGAGCGGAGGACCCCTTAAAATCCATACCAGACCTGAAGGGCCTGGTACGGATTTTGAGGGGAACCCCCACGCCATTTTTTTTTTTAATTTGGCGCGGAGTTCCCCTTAATATCCATACCAGACCTGAAGGGCCTGGTAATGGAATTTGGGGGAACCCCCATGCATTTTTTCTTTTTCAAAGACTTTCAATGACTTTTATCTGTATTGACGGGAACCAGCAATTCATTACAGCCGCGAGTGCTTTTAAATGACTATTATTTTACTTTAGAAATGTAATTTTGCTCTCGGACTGTTATAAACATGGAAAACATGCGCTACTTTACAGGCATACTATAGACACCCCCCAGGTATGATATTTAGGGCCAGTTCACACCGGATGCAGTGCAGTGCGTTTTTTTTGATGCATGAAAAGCGCAAAGAAAGTTGATCACATTAATGCCAATGGCATAGTTCACACCACTGCAGTTCGTTCCAGTGCGTTTCAGAAAGGAAAAAAAAATTGGTCATGCTGCATTTTTTATGCACAGAACTGTACTGGACTGCAGTAAAGCACATCAAAAACGCAACGGAACGTACCAAAAACGCACTGAAACGCACCTTAATGCACCAAAGACGCACTGCAACACACCAGTTCACACCATAGAAACGCAATCCGGATGCGTTGCAGGTGATTTTTGGCATGCGCGTTTTTGATGCGTTCCAGTGCATTTTTGGTACATTTTTGATGCAGTCCAGTGCTTTTTTTTCACCCCCCTTTTTATTAACCATAGATAAGGACAAGTGTGTTCCAGTGCGTTTTTGGTGCATTTAGGTGTGTTCTGGTGCGTTCCAGTGTGTTTTTGATGCGTTTTGCAGCTTTCCAGTACAGTCCAGTGCAGGTAAAATGCAGCACGTTCTACTTTTTTTGTGGAACTGGAACGCACTGGAACAAACACTGCCATTTACAACCATATAACCAACTTTCCATGCATTTTTGATGCATAAAAAACGCAATGCACTGCATGTGGTGTGAAATGTCCCTTAAGCAATTTGGCATATTTAAAGGCACTTCTCCTTGTTTTGTTTTTGGTGTTGTCCAAATTGGTAACATAGATATATGTCCCTTAGGGTGGGACCTGGGCCCCCATTTTAAGGCCAATAACTAGAAGAAAAGCCAGCCAAGTGGGGACTAGCAAAATTAACAAGTCAGTTCCCATAGACTGCAATGGTATTTGTTGTATAACTTTTGCCCATGTTAGGCTCTTTGTTTGGGGGGGTGTTTGTCCCGTCTCTAATTTTGTAGCATGCTGGATGATGTGCTTCATTTTGGACAGGGGGGGCTTATTTTCTGCTAGCTGCATTTGTGTTGGTCTGAGCATGTTTAGAAACTTAAGCCCCATACACACTATCAGTTTTCTTGCAGGTTTTTCTCTTCAGGTTTACCAAAACCATGTAGTGCAAGGGCCTGCCTGATTGCATACGAATTGAAACTCTTAAGGTTTGACCTCATATTAGATGGTTTTGGTAAACCTGAAGAGAAAAACCTGCAAGAAAACTGATAGTGTGTATGGGGCTTCAGGGTTTTTTTTGGTGCTTTTTGTGTGTGAACAGCACCTGGATATTTCTGGGCATGCTCAGAGAGAGTGTTTTTTGGGTTAGTACCGTATATACTCGAGTATAAGCCAAGTTTTTCAGCCCTTTTTTTGGGCTGAAAATGACCCCCTCGGCTTATACTCGAGTCAGTGTACCTGAGTCCATTGCCGCCTGACCTCACCGTGCCCATTGCAGAATCCCATCTGTGTACCTGAGTCCGTGACATATTCAGACGGCGGCCGCGCCTATCACGGAACAGCACAAGGAGGAGCGCGAGTTTTTAAAACTGCATGGCCGCCGTCTGAATATGTCACAGACTCGGGTACACAGTTTGGATTCTGCAATGGGCACGGTGAGGTCAGGCTGCAAAGGTAACGGGGCCTGCAGTAGAAATAATCTAGGTGAGAGGATGGTCGAGTCGAAGAGCTGCAATGGGCACAGGGAGGTCAGGCTGAGAATGGGCACAGTGAGGTCAGGCTGCAAATAGGCTCAGTGAGGTCAGGCTGCAAATGGGCACAGTGAGGTCAGGCTGCAAATAGGCACAGTGAGGTCAGACTGCAAATGGGCACAGTGAAGCTGCAAATGGGCATTGTTGACCCTCTTTTACGCTTACAATAGCTGCTGCATTCTCACCCTAGGCTTATACTCGAGTCAATAAGTTTTCCCTTTTTTTTTTGTAAAATTAGGTGCCTCGGCTTATACTTGGGTCGGCTTATACTCGAGTATATACGGTAATTGAAGGACATCCTTAACAGGTGTAGCCACTTTGAAGTTCAGTCTCTACATTGGGTGAACTTGCATTTTGGCCGGGTTCACACTAGTGCGACACGACATCCGTCCTACTTTGGATCCGACTTTGCTCTGCGACATGAAGCCGACATACGTCCGACTTTCAATGAACGGGGATCCGATTTGGATCCCCGCCAATATCAGGCACTGTGTTTGGTATGAATCTTGAGGGGGAACTCCAGGCCAAATTTTAAATTAAAAAACTGGCGTGGGTTCCCCTCCAGAGGCATACCAGGCCCTTGGATCTGGTCTGGATTTGAACGGGCGCCCCTACGCCGAAAAAACGGCGTGGGGGTCCCCCCAAAATCCAAACCAGACCCTTATCCGAGCACACAACCTGGCCGGCCGCAGGGGAAGAGGGGGGGATGAGAGAGCGGCCCCCCTCCCTCCTGAACCATACCAGGCCGCATGCCCTCAACATGGGGGGTTTGGTGCTCTGGGGCAGGGGGGCGACCTGCGGCCCCCCCACCCCAGAGCACCCTGCCCCCATGTTGATGAGGACAGGGCCTCTTCCCGACAACCCTGGCGGTTGGTTGTCGGGGTCTGCGGGCGGGGGGCTTATCGGAATCCGGGAGCCCCCTTCAATAAGGGGGCCCCCAGATACCGTCCCCCACCCTATGTGAATGAGTATGGGGTACATCGTACCCCTACCCATTCACCTGGTGGAAAAAAATTGCAATAAAAAAACACTACACAGGTTTTTAAAGTATTTTATTACACAGCTCCGGGGGTCTTCTTCCGACTCCGGCGCTCCCTTTCCGACTTCCGGGGTCTTTTCCGACTTCGGGGGTCTCCGGTGTCGTCTCCGCGCTCTCCGGTTCTTTCTTCCGCCGGGCCTCCGCTAACTTCTTTTTAGCTCTTTCGCTAGTGGAGGGGCCGGTCTTCCCGTCGCCGTCTGCGTCTTCTTCCCTCTTCTCCTCCTCGATGTTGACGCGTCGCTTCCTCCCGCTGTAATACTGGCTCTCCGCTCCGCTCCGCATTAATATAGGCTTCTCATGACGTCACAGTTACATGTTCCGGGGCACATGGCCCCGGAGCATGTGACTGTGACGTCATGGGAACATGTGACTGTAACGTCATGAGAAGCCTATATTAATGCGGAGCGGAGCGGAGAGCCAGTATTACAGCGGGAGGAAGCGACGCGTCAACATCGAGAAGGAGAAGAGGGAAGAAGAAGCCGACGGCGACAGCGACGGGAAGATCGGCCCCTCCACTAGCGAAAGAGCTAAAAAGAAGTTAGCGGAGGCCCGGCGGAAGAAAGAACCGGAGAGCGCGGAGACGACACCGGAGACCCCCGAAGTCGGAAAAGACCCCCGGAAGTCGGAAGAAGAGCGCCGGAGTCGGAAAAGACCCCCGGAGCTGTGTAATAAATTACTTAAAAAACCTGTGTAGTGTTTTTTTTATTGCAATTTTTTTCCACCAGGTGAATGGGTAGGGGTACGATGTACCCCATACTCATTCACATAGGGTGGGGGGCCCGGGATCCGGGGGCCCCCTTATTAAAGGGGGGCTCCCGGATTCCGATAAGCCCCCCGCCCGCAGACCCCGACAACCAACGGCCAGGGTTGTCGGGAAGAGGCCCTGTCCTCATCAACATGGGGGCAGGGTGCTCTGGGGTGGGGGGGAACGCAGGTCGCCCCCCTGCCCCAGAGCACCAAACCCCCCATGTTGAGGGCATGCGGCCTGGTACGGTTCAGGAGGGAGGGGGGCCGCGCTCTCGTCCCCCCCTCTTCCCCTGCGGCCGGCCAGGTTGTGTGCTCGGATAAGGGTCTGGTTTGGATTTTGGGGGATCCCTCACGCCGTTTTTTCGGCGTAGGGGTGCCCCTGCAAATCCAGACCAGACCCAAGGGCCTGGTATGCCCCTGGAGGGGGAACCTACGCCGGTTTTTTATTTAAAATTTGGCCTGGAGTTCCCCCTCAAGAGCAGTACAGCACAAGTCGCATGCCAAAGTCGGACCATGCAAGACTGCGGTCCGACTTTGATCCGACTTCAATGATAGTCAATGGGCTGAAGTCGGATCAAAGTCGGACCAAAGTAGTACAGGGAGCATTCTCAAAGTCGGACCGACATGTGTCGGACCAGTTAAGACGGCTCCCATAGGGAAACATTGATTTTCACACGTCATGCGACATGAGCTCCCAATGTCGGAGCGTTTGTCGCCCCAGTGTGAACCCGGCCTCAGTGTGTTTCATGGACTGTGCATGTGTTTTCAATTGCCTCATTAGCACACAAACCTATGTTATATAAGCTTTCAGATAGCATTCTCTCCCTTGCCCTGAAAAGAGGCAAGATTGTGTGTGTGGCGCCGGCCGGCAAAATGTACATTTTGGTGTCCTTATCGAGTTTGTAACACATGCATTTTATTTGTTATGTCTTTGCAAAACAGATGTTTGTTTTACTTTTGTTGATTGTTTTTTTTTGTGTGGGGGATATCTTCCCCTGAAATATTTTTAATGTTAATGTGTTTTGTTTGTTAACTTTGATTCAATTGTCTGTGCTGCATTATTTTGCTAAATCTTTCTCAAGATGTGACTAATGTTTCAAATTTACCTTCATGTCTTTTTTATTTATTTATTTTTTTGCTTCCCTTTGTGTTTTCCAAGTCCTGTTTTGTTGACCAATACGATTTGATGCAGAGTTTGATGTTTTGTTTTTTTTTTGTTTTCTATGCAACAAATGTGAAAGCTGTAACTTAACTATGCTTATTGGCATGTCAAAACAAAACAGGTGTGATTTGTCTAACCTGGTGCCTTCATGGTAGCATATGCATTGATTGTGTGCTGCCATGGATAGTCACCAGGAAATAAAAAATACAGAGCGGTAAATATTCAATTTTCATTTTTACTGCAGTGGTTCTCAGCCTCAGTCCTCAAGTACCCCCAACAGGACATGTTTTGTGAATTTATCTTATCGAGAATTGCTGTCCAAAATACCAAACCATTGACTGTGATTTAAAGCATAGCAAGATGAAGGAAAACCTGCAAACATGGCCTGTTGGGGGTACTTGAGAAGCACTGATTTAGAGCACCGCACTTAAAAATAGCTCAAGGCAATATGATTTTAATTGTGGGCATTTTAAGGGAAACCAAGTAAGTGTTAGAACCCCTGCATGTTTTATTTTAGGTTGGGCTTTGTGTCCCTTTTAGTAAAATTGGCTTCACTTCCTGTCACACAGCTAAACAGGAAGTGAAGGTAAAACCTTACCAATGTCTTTTCTTGGGGACACACAGATCAATCTAACTAGTGTCCCCATTAAGTAAATTGCACTCTAGCACTTTGTTGTGTACACCCCAAATCATTGGGTAGTTTGGGGTTTAGTAAAGGCAAATCCACGCTGCAGTACAAGTGTAGTTGCTGAAAATCTGAGGGGAAGCACTGGTGATTGTAACATCCAATCATGTAAAAGCAAAGATGGTGTTTTTTTTGTTTCCTTGCATGTCCCTCTCGGATATCCAGCAAGTGCTCTTGTAGTGCAAAGTGGATTTGCCTTTAGTAAATAAACCCCAAAGTCCAAAATACCTAATAATTTGAAGTGTACCCAGCAAAATGCTGGAGTGCAATGTAATGTACATAATGGGGAAAGTATTTATTCCCCGGGACTGTGACGTCATACGGGGGCGGGGTCACAGGTTGGCATCACCCGGTGACCACGCCCCATGCTAATTTAAGTGGTTGCGCTCCGCACACACAGCATTGTAGCGGCAGACAGCGATGAGGCAACATCGGGCGGAGAGAAGAGGGAAGAAGACGACGATGAAGACCGGGACCCTGCTAGCAAAAGAGCTGGAAGAAGATAGCGCCCCACAGAAGGCAGAAAGAACCGGAGATCGTGGAGAAGGCACCGGAGAGCGGGAGAAGAACCAGAGAGCGCGGAGACGACACCGGAGAGCAGAACAAGAGACCCCCAAAGTTGGAAGAAGGCGACGATGAAGACCGGGACCCCACTAGCAAAATAGCTGGAAGAAGATAGCGGGGCGCCCGGCAGAGAGAACCGGAGAGCAGAACAAGAGACCCTCAAAGTTGGAAGAAGACCCCAGAAGTCGGAAGAAGACCCCCGGAGCTGCCTAATAAATTACTTTAAAAACCTGTGTTGTTTTTTTATTGACATATTTTTGCCACCAGGTAAATGGGTAGGGGTACGATGTACCCCATACTCATTCACATAGGGTGGGGGGCTGGGATCTGGGGGCCCCCCTTATTAAAGGGGGCTCCAGGATTCCGATAAGCCCCCACGCCCACAGACCCCTACAACCAAGGGCCAGGGTTGTCGGGAAGAGGCCCTTGTCCCCATCAACATGGGGGCAGGTGCTTTGGGTGGGGAGCGCAGGGCGCCCCCTGCCCCAAAGCACCCACCCCCCCATGTTGAGGGCATGCGGCCTGGTACGGTTCAGGAGGGGGGCGCGCTCGCTCACCCCCCTTTCCTCACCTGCCGGGCTGCGTGCTCGGATAAGGGTCTGGTATGGATTTTGGGGGGACCCCTACGCCGTTTTTTTGGCGTAGGGGGTTTCCCTTAAAATCCATACCTGACCTAAGGGCCTGGTATGCTCCTGGAGGGGAACCCATGCCGTTTTTTTTATTTAAAAATTGGCGTGGATTTCCCCTTCATGATTCATACCAAACACAGGGGACAGCGAGCGCGAGGCTTGCAGTACCCTGTCGCCAAGAACCAGCGTGATGGCATCGCGCTGGAGACATTCTCGGGCAGCTAGTCGCCTCCAGGACACGACTTGAGCGTCTGCTTCACGCTCAAGTCGTGTCCAAGTTGCCTCGCAAAGTCGCGCTGTCCCTGTGTCAACCGGCACACGAGTCGCCCCGCAAGTCGGATCATCTTGATCCAACTTCCCGGGCGACCTCTATTCAAATCAATGGGCTCCCATAGGGAACCATTCATTTTGAATAGAGCGCCGCTGACATTTTTATTTACTATAACAGTGCGCCGCTGGTTCACGCGCCCAATTAAGGATTCATCCGGCGCACCTATTAAGGAATGAACTGGCGCAGCGCACTGTTGTTAGTAAATCACCCCCAATATGTATTCTGCTACATATTTTTGGTAAAAAAAATCCCAATAAGCGTGTATTGATTGGTTTGCGCAAAAGTTTTTTGTTTTTTTTACTAGTATTGGTGGGGATCACGGACTTATAGTATGACTGCGATATTGCGGCGGACAAATCGGACACTAACTGACACTTTTTTGGGAACCAGTGACATTATTACAGTGATGTACATAATATAACTGAATACTAACATTTATAGGTAAAGCTGATCCCGGGAATATCCGATTGCCTCTCGGGGGATCAGGAAGGAATTTTTTCCCTACTGTAGCAAATTGGATCATACTTTGCTTGGGTTTTGATCCTCTGAATCAACTGTGGCTATAGGATTGTGCATATGGGATTGTATTTTATTTTTTTGGTTGAACTAGGTGGACTTTTTCAACTTGACTAACTATGTAATCAGTGCTAAAAAAATATGCACTGTCACTGTACTAATGACACTGGCAGAGAAGGGGTAAACATCAGGGGCAATCAAAGGGTTAACTGTGTGCCGAGGGAGTGCTTGCTAACTGTGTGGGGGGGGAGGGGGTTCTTGTACTGAGGGAAGGCAGAGATCCGAATTCCTGCTTAGCAGAAACACAAGATCACAGAACGGCAATCTGCCTTGTTTACATAGGCAGATCGCCGTTGTGCCTGTGCCTTGAACGATTGGTGGGTCCTGGGGGACATCGCGCTCGCCGGACCCGCTGCTTGGCTCCTGCTGTGTCCAATCACCATGCATGCTTCAGACCCGAAAAAGCAGAAGCACATACCTGTATATAGAAGTGCTATAGATATACACAATTTTAAATTGGTGCCTTCGTCCCATTAAAATATTGTAATGGAAGAAGAGGCTAGGGTGGACTTTGATGGCATCATATGTAGAACTGATAGTCAGTCAAGGGTATAGTATAAAAAGGTTTTTTATTACAAAATATATCAAAAAGTTCATGTACATATTTTTAAAATAAAATTATTTATTGTGACAATCATGTATTAACTCATTATAGACATTCTATTGTTACCAATGAAATATCTAATCATCCACAGTGCATAGTATAGAGGCTCTACATGTTTCGTGCTTTATTCCGTAATATCCGCTTCCTCAGGAGCTATATACAGGCATATATTTGTCAGAAGATATACATGGATTTTGTCACATAACTGTAGCGCCCTCACTCTCTCTCTCTTTCTTTATCGGTTATACGGCTGGTGTCTAGGGGTACCTGGGAGAAGAGAGTGCAGGAACACTACGCCAAGCTCACACCTTGTGTGTGTATGAGGTTTGAGCAAAGTCACTTAAATTACCTTCGGGCCTGTGTTGGAGATGGAGCCTCTGCTTCTTCCGTTGAGATTGGTCTGTCAGTTAATAGAGCCCCACACCATTAAAAGTCCAACACTCTTTTATTTCTCCAAAGACAGGGTGAACATCATCAGTTGAACTTTTGTAACAAACAGACAGGGGTGTGGATACGAGTAGGCCCAAGCACAATGAACTCTCCTATTCCTTTTGTGTGTGAATAGGCTTGGCGCACGGTCTCTGCCACCAACCGTGAGGTTGGCCGCTGCCACCGACCGCGTGAACTGTTGAGGCCCCTGCCACAGACCTGAAGTAGGCCTCTGCCACCGACCTGGGTTGATTAGTTGGACCGCTGCCCCCGGTCATAGAACATGGACTACCTTCCTTATGAAGTTGGCCCCTGTCAGAAAAGGACATCGATCCGGACGGTCTCCGAAGGCCCTGTCCCGGCACTGGCAATATGCTGCACCTGCACGGTCCCTTACGCACTGGATTTAGGAATCCGACACTAGGGGCACCTTAGGACGACTCCTCCCTCGCGGGACCCAGTGGAAGATGCTGGGCCCCAGGCCTCCTGTCAAGTACCTCACCCCAGACTGAAGGTGTCTGGGATGGCACACGAACTCCACGTGCCCAGGCCGAGGGCGCCTGGACACCGACCGCTAAAGGTGCTGACATAGAATGCCCCACAAAGGCAGGTCATTAGATAAATGACCCCCCTTGTGGAGCAGTCGGCATCAGTTTGTGCCACACACCATTTGGTAGCATGACTTCCTTGCCCTCCTTTATCAGGGGGCATCGTGGACACTCTCCACATTGATAAGTTCCTCGTGGAAGGGGACAGTTGTCCTTACAGGCAGGACCTGCGCCACAGACTGGGAATTGAGATTGTTCGTGACTCACCCGGTGGACATATGCTCCCGTGGGGGGTGCCCCAGCGGCAATCGCCACGATTGGGTACCCACTATCCTTATGGTGGAGCAAGTCCATGCATCTGGCAATTCAGGAATAGTGCTCATGCGCACAACGGGATAGAATCTGATGACGTCAGACGTTTGGCTTCATGCGCGTCGCCGGATGGGAGCTCATTCAGACACCATATAAAAACAGACACAGCTGTCTTCCTGTCATGGAGATCCTGCCAGGAACAGACGCCCGGGACTTCCTGGGTCCCGTTTGCGTGCGCGCGCGCGCACCCCGCAGGTGACGCCAGAAGGGCTACTTAAACCCCTCACTTGCAGACAGTCCCTGCTGTCTGCTCTACAGCGTATACCCCAAGTGACCTGATCTGTTTAACCACCTGTATTTGACCCGGCTTTCAGTGACCCTCCTGCTATCCACCTGTACCTGACCCTCGGCCTGTTTCTGACTTCCGTATTGCCTGACCCTTCTGTACCTCGCTGCCTGCCAGTTTACCCGACCCCGGCTTGCCTGACGATCCTGCCTGATCCAGGTTCCCGATCACCTGCCGCTGCTCGTGGTTCCGGTCTACCTGCTGTGCCTCCCGGTTCCTGATCACCTGCTGCAGTTCCTGGTTCCTGTCTACTCACCTGCTGGTTCCTGATCACCTGCTGTAGTTCCTGGTTCCTGTCTACTCACCTGCTGGTTCCTGATCGCCTGCTGTAGTTCCTGGTTCCTGTCTACTCACCTGCTGGTTCCAGATCACCTGCCGCTGCTCGGTGGTTCCAGTCTACCTGCTGTGCTTCCCGGTTCTGGTCACCTGCTGTAGTTCCTGGTTCCTGTCTACTCACCTGCTGGTTCCTGATCACCTGCTGTAGTTCTTGATCCTGCCAGGCACTCGTACCCCTTCCACCTCCGTGCCTCCTGTTATACCACCAGGGGCCGCTGGTGGGAGCCGTAAGGGAGGCCTCCCTCTGCTAACCGGGCTCGTCACCGTCAGGTACATGACAGCAGCAGACAGCCATATCTGAGCCCGAGTAGGGAGCCTCACCTATGGAGGAACTATGCCGACACCTGGCGGGACTGACCGAGGCCGTCAAGAGCCTCCAGCAAGGCTACACTCACCTGGAAGGACAAGTGCGGGCCCTCACCAACCCCGTTGGAGCTCAAGGGGGTCCACTTGCCTCCACTTCCTCCGCCGGAGCAGGAGCTGCACCCACGGTGGTCATGCTTCCCCCTGAACCCAGGGTACCTACGCCCGAAAGATTCTCCGGAGACCGGAGCAAGTTCAGGGCCTTCCGGAACTCCTGTGAGTTGTACTTTGCCTTACAGCCCCGCACCTTCTCCTTAGAAGCCACCAAGGTGGGCTTTGTAATCTCGCTGCTTTCCGGAGACCCACAGAACTGGGCCCACCGCCTGCTAGAACGTAAAGATGCGTCCTTGGACAGCCTTACTCTTTTTTTTTACGCCATGGCCCAACTGTATGAGGACCCTCAGCTCTCGGTCACTGCAGAGAACGCCCTGCGGACCCTTCAGCAGGGACGCAGAGCAGCGGAAGACTATGTAGCTGAATTCAGGCGCTGGAGCGCAGATACCAGCTGGAATGACGCTGCCCTCCGTCACCAGTTTCGTATAGGCCTTTCTGACCCCCTGAAGGACGAACTGGCTAGGGTCGGAATACCAGAGAATCTGAACCTGCTGATCGATCTGACAATTCAGATTGACCGACGCCTGAGGGAACGGAGGGCTGAGAGGGCCACGGGCTTCACCCGGCCGACCTGGATGCTTCCCCGGGTCCTCAGTCATCTGCACCCAGCTCCTGCAGCACCTCTGACCCCCTCGCACGATGCTCCTGAACCCATGCAGCTTGGGGTCCTCCGCCCTTCCCTTACTCCGGAGGAACGCCAACGCCAGGGTGCGCAAAACCTGTGCCTGTACTGTGGGGAATCCGGACACTTCGTTAGGAACTGTCCCCTGAAGTTCCGTAAGTGCTTATCAGTTTCTCCCGTTGTGATCAACCCTCAGACCAAATCCTCCTCTCACCTCGCTCTTTCTATCTCCCTGCAGCTCCCAGGAAGGACCCTGCAAGTGTCCGCAATTATTGACTCTGGGGCTTGTAGTAGCTTCATGGACTCAACTTTTGCCCGCACTCAACTGATCCCCCTATTTCCCAAGACCCATGGACTACATGTTCACCTGGCTGACGGGTCCGTTATAAAGTCGGGGCCCGTGGTCGAGGAGACGGCTCCCCTACCTGTCACTGTCCCCACCTCTACCGGGGTGCACCGAGAATATCTACGGCTGGACATTATCTCTTCTCCACTGTTCCCCATAATTCTCGGTATGCCCTGGCTACAAGCCCACAATCCTATCATCAACTGAGTCACGGGGGTGATCACTTTTTCTTCCTCCTACTGCCAACAGTCCTGCGGCTCACAGAAGCCCCCTGGGCCTGCCACTTTAATGTGTACCGACACTGAGGCCGGAATACGTCGGCCCATCCCTAACGCTTACTCGGACTTTCTTGATGTGTTTAGTAAACAAGGGGCAGAGACACTACCACCCCACCGGGCCTACGACTGCCCCATCGATCTACTTCCCGGGGCAGCTATTCCTTTCGGTAGGATCTTCCCTTTAACGGAGGTAGAACAGGGGGCCCTGAAGGAATACATTGATGAGAACCTTTTAAAGGGGTTCATTCGCCCCTCTACGTCGCCAGCAGGCGCAGGCATTTTCTTCGTGGAGAAAAAGGACCATACCCTTAGGCCATGTGTGGACTACCGTGAACTAAATAAGGTCACCATTAAAAATCGCTACCCTCTTCCTCTGGTACCAGAGTTATTCCAAAGATTGGGAGCTGCCGTCATTTTTACTAAACTCGACCTCCGGGGAGCCTATAATCTGGTTCGAATCAAGGAGGGCGATGAGTGGAAGACTGCCTTCCGCTCCCGGTTCGGACATTTCGAGTATTTGGTGATGCCCTTTGGGCTGTGCAATGCCCCTGCCACCTTCCAGTATTTTATTAATGATGTACTTCGGGACTTTTTAGATCTCTTTGTGATTGCTTATTTAGATGACATACTAATCTTCTCTTCCTCCCTTGACTCCCATCGCAGGCATGTCAGAAGTGTGTTAGACCGGCTTCGACAGCATAGTCTATATGCGAAGGCTGAAAAATGCAAGTTTGAGCGGGAGAGCATAGCATTCCTGGGATTGATCATCTCTGGCGAAGGCATCAGGATGGACCCACAGAAGATCACCGCAATCTTGGACTGGCCTGCGCCAGTGGATAAGAAAGGAATCCAACGGTTCGTTGGATTCGCTAACTTTTATCGTAAGTTCATCCGGGGGTTCTCCGCCATCATTGCGCCCATTACCCAGCTAACCAAGCAAGGAACCCGTTTCCACTGGTCCCCTGAGGCCCAAAAGGCCTTCGAGGCTCTCAAGGGTCTCTTCACCTCTGCATCCATCTTAAAACATCCAGATTCCTCTCTACCATTTGTGCTTGAGGTAGATGCTTCTGAGGTCGCAGTAGGGGCAATATTGTCACAGAGGCAAGGAACCAAGGCTTTGCTTCATCCAGTGGCCTTCTTTTCTCGCAAATTATCTGCGGCAGAGAAGAACTATGACGTGGGAGACCGGGAACTCTTGGCGATCAAGTCCGCCCTGGAAGAATGGCGGTACTTACTTGAAGGTGCTGCTCACCCGATCTTAGTATTTACCGACCATAAGAACTTAGAGTACCTGAAAACTGCAAAGAGACTAAAACCACGACAAGCCAGATGGGCCCTGTTTTTTTCCCGGTTCTCCTTCCATGTCACATACCGCCCCGGTGCCAAGAACACTAAACCTGACGCGTTGTCCCGAATGTTCCATGGATCAAAAGAGCTCTCCTCACCCGATACAATCCTCGCTCCTGGGAACTTTCTTCTATTTCAGGAGGACCTACTTACCCGGATCAGACAAGCCACCACTAGACAGGAACTCTCTTCTGAGCTGGACCTGCAAACCAAGGATGGATTACTCTGGCACCAAGACAGGATATTCGTACCAGAAGAACTAAAGATAACTGTGCTAGAGCTCTGCCACGATCATGCCCTTGCGGGGCACTTTGGCGTGGCTAAAACCACTGAGTTGGTTCAACGTACCTTCTGGTGGTCTTGACTACGCGAGGATTGCATGAGGTTCGTGGAGTCCTGTACTACATGTACCCGGAATAAAGGGTCCAGATCCAAAGCCTGGGGACTACTGAGGCCCTTACCCGTTCCGGATAGACCGTGGAAAATGCTTTCTATCGACTTTATAGTTGAACTGCCCCCGGCTGAGAACCATACCACTATCTTTGTGATAGTGGACTGTCTGTCCAAGATGGCACATTTTGTTCCTATGAGAGGGACCCCCTCGGCCCCGGAAACTGCGCAAATATTCATTAAAGAAGTCGTCAGGCTCCACGGGGTACCTGCTAATATAGTCTCCGATCGGGGGGTACAATTTACCTCCTGGTTCTGGAGATCCCTCTGCAAGACCCTGGGAATAGAACTATCATTCTCTTCGGCTTACCACCCTCAGACCAACGGACAGACGGAGAGAACAAATCAGACCCTCGAGCAATATTTGCGTTGTTTCTCCTCCTTTGCTCAGAATGACTGGCTCTCCCTGCTTCCGCTAGCTGAGTTCGCCTACAATAATTCCATCCACTCCGCAACTAAACAGACCCCATTCTTCGCGAACTTCGGGTTTCACCCCACATTTCTGCCCAACTCTCTCCCAGAGTGCTCGGTGCCCGCAGTTCTGGAAAAGGTGAATTTCTTCTCCTCTAACAACCAGCTTCTACGCGAAACCATGGCGAAAACTCAGGAGTATAACAAGATGGTCTACGACAGGAGGAGACGGGGTGAATTAGCGCTGGCACCAGGCGACCAAGTATGGCTCTCTACCATCAATCTAAGATTGGCTTGCCCGTCCAAAAAATTGGGTCCCAAGTTTCTAGGGCCATTTCCTGTCAAGAGGAAAATTAACGAAGTGGCCTACGAGCTGGAGCTTCCCGACTCCCTGAGGGTCCACCCTGTTTTTCATGTGTCTCTGTTGAAACCATCAGTCTCCAACCCATTCCCAGGTCGGACCCCGACTCGCCCTGATCCCATCATCATAGACGGGGAACAGGAATTCGAGGTAGAAGCTATTTTGGACACACGAAGGAGAAATAACCGGAATCAATTCTTAATAAAATGGAAGGGTTACGGACCAGAGGAAAACTCTTGGGAACCGGAAGAGAACATTCACGCCAAAGACCTGATACAAGCCTTCAGGAGGTCTCACCCCGGGAAGCTTACCCGTAGGGGCATCCGGAGGCTGCCCCTTGGGGGGGGGCAATGTCATGGAGATCCTGCCAGGAACAGACGCCCGGGACTTCCTGGGTCCCGTTTGCGTGCGCGCGCGCGCACCCCGCAGGTGACGCCAGAAGGGCTACTTAAACCCCTCACTTGCAGAAAGTCCCTGCTGTCTGCTCTACAGCGTATACCCCAAGTGACCTGATCTGTTTAACCACCTGTATTTGACCCGGCTTTCAGTGACCCTCCTGCTATCCACCTGTACCTGACCCTCGGCCTGTTTCTGACTTCCGTATTGCCTGACCCTTCTGTACCTCGCTGCCTGCCAGTTTACCCGACCCCGGCTTGTCTGACGATCCTGCCTGATCCAGGTTCTCGATCACCTGCCGCTGCTCGGTGGTTCCAGTCTACCTGCTGTGCCTCCCGGTTCCCGATCACCTGCTGTAGTTCCTGGTTCCTGTCTACTCACCTGCTGGTTCCTGATCACCTGCTGTAGTTCCTGGTTCCTGTCTACTCACCTGCTGGTTCCTGATCACCTGCTGTACTTCCTGGTTCCTGTCTACTCACCTGCTGGTTCCTGATCACCTGCCGCTGCTCGGTGGTTCCAGTCTACCTGCTGTGCCTCCCGGTTTCGGTCACCTGCTGTAGTTCCTGGTTCCTGTCTACTCACCTGCTGGTTCTTGATCCTGCCAGGCACTCGTACCCCTTCCACCTCCGTGCCTCCTGTTATACCACCAGGGGCCGCTGGTGGGAGCCGTAAGGGAGGCCTCCCTCTGCTAACCGGGCTCGTCACCACCAGGTACGTGACACTTCCTATCAGCTGTGTGCTGTCCACAGGAGACGTCTACACATCCCTTGCTGACATCAATGGTAAATATTTGACTTTGATTCTGACAGCTCATTAATGGAAGTTATCTGTAGATTTTAAAATATATGCCACTATCACCTGCAGAACTCCAATCCTTGGCGGGGAGCCTGTTAGACCCAGTGAACCAGGAGTTATCCTGATTCTGTATGGTGTACAACCACACCATCTATGCCAGTGATGGTGAACCTTGGCACCCCAGATGTTTTGGAACTATATTTCCCATGATGCTCATGCACTCTGCAGTGTAGTTGAGCATCATGGGAAATGTAGTTCCAAAACATCTGGGGTGCCAAGGTTCGCCATCACTGATCTATGCAATCACTTGACACCACCTAAGGTAATAATTGTTTAAAATTTACCAGTTAAATGCACAGACTAGCAAGGCACGGAACAGTGAACACTATTTGTTCACAACAACAATTTTTATTACTAAAATATATATTTTATCACTATTATTATTATTATTATTTTTAATTCTATCCACTTTTATTATTATTATTTCACATATATAACAAATATTATATATACAACTTATACAGGGCTTTCTCCTGTTTAACTCGCACAGGTGTATAATCACAAACCCCATCATCATGCTCCCAAGTCAATTCCAACCAATCTAAATTCAATCTCAGCTAACCTGATTGCAGTTTATGCAAAATGACTAGGCAAAATATCTTTCATTGTTTATATATATTCATTTATGATGATGGTCAGACCCCAATTGGGAATGACCAAAAATCTTACAATATAACTAGATAACTATTACCATTTTTATTTATTTATGTATTCTTTAGACCTCCCTGTATCCAGAGGGGTCAATTACCATAATTTGCCCATTTTTTTTTCTGATGTCCTTGGGATGAATAAGACGTCTCTCTATAGAAGGTAGATTAATATGAGTATTCGTAACTTGAATGTATCTATCTTGTGGCCACTACATGTGAGCCAAGAAGAAAACATATCAATATACTGATGTATGAAAAATCATTTTATTAGGAACCTACCATTGGTGTGTCACCTTGAGAGCTCCTGTGTCCTCCGGGGTGGGTCACCCTCTTGATCAAGTTCTTGGTCATTTTTGTGGCGCAGCATCCACGGTGAGATCTAGATGGCTTGGGTTTGGTTTATGTGATGGATGGATATCTTCTTTTATATATGTAGCGGCCTCACCTCTCTCTCCCCTTTATCTTCTGCTTGTATGGCTCTTGTCTAGGGGACCTGGGAGGAGAGTGTGGCGCACCACCAGCTCTTATCCTTATATGTGCAGAGGAACAAGCTATGATCTTTTACCTTCAGGTCTGTTTCCTGTTCGGAGCCTCCGCTTATCTTGAGAATGATTTCCTACCATCCACCCAGGTGGAGGTAGAACCTTTTATTTTTCAGTAACTCAAGTTCACACCATATAAAGTCCAACACTTATTTATTCTTTCAGAGCAATAAACAGTCCTTTTAGAGCAGCCTGGTTGGACAACGAACAGACAAGGTGGGGAGGAAGGTCCAGGCACAATCTTTTGAATAAAGCTGAACTGTCAGAGCTTCACAAGAGTTATTGCTCACGGTCGCTGCCACCGACCGTGAATTGGTCTCTGCCAGCGACAGGATAAATTGAAATTTAGGCCTCTGCCACCGACCTGGGTTTTAGTTGGACCGCTGCCACCGGCCATAAGAACGTGGATTACCTTCTTAAGTTACGGCCCCTGTCAGGGAGAGACATCCATCCGGACGGTCACCAGAGGCCTCCGCCTTCACCAGCCAATGCTGCGCTGGGTCTTCGGGAAGGTCACCTCTCTGGTCCCCCTCGCCCTAGATTCGGGTCCCCTCACTTGGTGGGCCCCTAGGAATCCTCCATCCCATGCAGGACCCAGTCGAAGGTACTGGACCCCAGACCTTCTTCACAGTACCTCACCCCAGGCTTAAGGTGCCTGGGATGGAACTCGTATCCCTCGCACCCAGGCCAAGGGCACCAGGGTGCGGGCGAACAGCAGCAGCCCCCAGGCTGAAGGTACCTCGTGTGCAAGATGTCTGCCCCTTTATACCCTCTCCCGACAGGCACAACAGGTTCCCCGCCCCGCCGTACTACTGCCGCGAGAGGACAAAAAGGGCACAGCCCTCCAATGGTGGTTCAACCCCGGCCTAAGGCAACAGCGCCACCCAGAGGCCGCAGGGAACTGGACACTATTGATATCTTCCACGAATCAAAATAGACCATAATCTCTAACAATTGGTGTATCTGGGCCTAGTTACCACCAAGATACTTCCCCTAAATATAACACCCTGCTACATATACAATTGTAATATTATATATCCACAATGTACAATAATACTAATAATGTTCTTTTTATTTATAGTTATGGGACAAAATCCATGTATATCTTCTGACAAATATATGCCTGTATATAGCTCCTGAGGAAACGGATATTACAGAATAAAGCACGAAACATGTAGAGCCTCTATACTATGCACTGTGGATGATTAGATATTTCATTGGTAACAATAGAATGTCTATAATGAGTTAATACATGATTGTCACAATCAATAATTTTATTCTATAAATATGTACATGAACTTTTTGATATATTTTGTAATAAAAAACCTTTTTATACTATATCCTTGACTGACTATCAGTTCTACATACAGTGCCATCAAAGTCCACCCTAGCCTCTTCTTTCATTAGAAGCACATACCTGTACATTATTCTGTGCAGAGGAGCCACAGCCCCGCAGTATATATGCATGTGGGGCGGTTGGCAAGAGGTTAATATTATTATCAGTGTCCCATACAGTAATACATGGAAGCTTAAAACCCACGATACTGAATACAGGTTAATACACCTTGACTCATATTTCTTCTGCGCTCATTTTGGCTGCATTGCAACAGAGTTTTGGTTTCCTGAGGATTTAATACTGCTGGGAAATCGAAACTAACAGAACAATTACAAGATCTTTGTTTATAATTCAGGAGCAGTGAAACTAACAGTACAGAAGCCATGTCGGCTCTCAGAGGAAGGTGAGTACACTCTTTGCGTTTCACATCTAGAAGTGAAAGTGTATGTAAGTTAGGGTGACCAGACATCCCCGGTTTCAGGGGACAGTCCCCAGATTGAGGACACTGTCCCCGGACCAAGTCTGTCCCCAGTTTTGTCCCCGAATTGGATTTGAACAGGGGCTGGGGCAATTTTAAAGACAGTCAGTGCAGAATAAAAATAAATAAATTCTGAATTACACCCCCCCCCCCCCCGCTCCGCCGCTCCTACTAGCTTAGGCTGTGCCCCTTTCTGATGATCATGTGCTGGTCGGAGCGGAGGGAATATTTCTTCAGTTTCGGGTGCCCATTCAGCTCCGCTCGCATGTTCTTCTGCCTTGGCTCAAGTCCCGGCCAGCCGCCTACCTGCTTATCTCCTTGCTAATCTTACTCTGCTCCCCACCCAGTAGTGGCCGGGGCCCGGAGAGTAAGACTTGACAGGCTGTGAAGCGGCCGGTGGAGGTGATGGGCAGAGAATCGCTGATTGCCGCCTAACTAGTAAAACAAAAAATATGTCCCCGGATTTCATTTTAAAAATCTGGTCACCTTAATGTAAGTGTAAGCCAAAAGTTTATTGTTGTTTAGGACAGAGTGAAGAAGGAATGAAATTCCTGTCAGACCTTTACTGCTGAACAGACTAAATGGTGGGACTTTATATGAGGCACACAACTAAGTAAATGGACCAATCAATATACACATTGTATTTATTGCAAAAGGGGCATAAATACACATATAAGGAAACAGATAAAGAGGTAAAAAGGTAATTGTTAAATTGCTGGGTCTCAATGAATAAAATCTAGACAGTTCATAGAAGTACACAATAATCTCAACATATTATACATAAAAAGGGTAAAACAGTATATTGATAGGTCTCAATAGATAAAGTCTAGACAGTTCATGATGGTAGCAATTAGTCTCAGCATAATATACATGTAGCGGCCTCACCCCCACTTCCCTGTCAGTATTACGGCTGGCTTGTCTAGGGGTAGGTGGGAGGAGGATGAGGTTCTCTACGGCCCATGTGCATACCTCCCAACTTTGTAAAGTCCCTTCGCGGGACATTGCCAAAAAAAAATGGGAATTGCCACAGAAGTTGTTGAGCGGGGGGAGGGGGGGGGGGTGATGGTTGCCGCCGGAACATTTTGAAAAAAAAAGAGGACTTGAAAAAAAAAAAAAAAAAAAAGTTGTTGAGCAGGGGGGGGGGGGGGGCGTGGCGGGGGGGGGCGCCGATCAGGGGGGGGCATACTAGTGCACCGATCGCGGGGGGGGAGGCTCTTACCTGCTGCTGCCTGCTCCTCTTCTTCTGTTCATGTTTCCTGGTGTGCGGGAAACATGATAGTCTCGCGGGAGTGCGGGAAGGAGGAGCCTCTGCGGGTAAAACCCGCACAATCCGTGCCAGTTGGGAGGTATGCATGTGCTCTAGTGTACAGAGGTGAAAGCCAACACTGATTTTACCTTTGGGTCTGTGCTCTGGATGGAGCCTCTGCTTCTTCAGTAATAGAGCCCCACACCATAAAAAGTCCAACACTCTTTTATTCTTCTTGACAAATGAACAGCATCAGTTGAACTTTCAATAAATGAACAGACGGGGGTGTGGATACGAGTAGGTCCAGGCACAGTGAACTCTCCTATTCCTTGAGTAGTGCAAATAGGCTTGCCGCACAGTCTCTGTCACCGACCGTAGAATATGAACTACCTTCCTTGAGTAACTGGCCCCTGTTAGGGAAGGACATCCATCCGGACGGTCTCCAGAGGCCGACCCGGCACTGGCAATATGCTGCACCAGATCTTCGGGATAGACACCACTCTGGTCCCTTACGCCTTGGATTCAGGCACCCAACACCAGGGGCACCTTAGGACGATCCTCCTTTGCGGGACCCAGCGGAAGGCACTGGGCCCCAGGCCTTCTGCTAAGTACCTCACCCCAGACTAAAGGTGTCTGGGATGGAACACGAACTCCACGTGTCCAGGCCGAGGGCGCCTGGACACCACCCATGGACAGCAGCCCTCAGGCTGAAGGTGCCTGGGACTCGGACCTCGTGGTGAAGTTGTCCGCCCCCTTTATACCCTCTCCCAGCAAGCACAGCAGGTTCCCCGCCCCGCTGTACAACTGCTGCGAGAGGTCACAAAGGGTACGGCACTGCAGTGGTGGTTTAACCTCGGCCCAAAGCGACAGCGCCACCTACTGGGCCACAGGGAACTATGCATCACTGATGTTTTCACACGAATAAACACAGCCCTACTCTTACCAATTAGTGCATCTGGGTCATACTACCACCCAGATGCTGCCCCCTAAAAGTACATACCTGCTACATACATATTGGTAGCCTAGAGTATGTAAACCGAAATTGCACTTGTAGCATATAAACATGATAACAGTGGTGGATTGGTACATTATAATAGAATAAACTTCAGTATCGTACAGATATAAACCATGGACCTTGTAGCATAGCATCATAGGAAAGCTCTACGCGTTTCGTGATTATCATATACCACTCGTCAGGAGCAGATGTAGGTATTGTAAATAGTGGATGGCAACATTTAGTTGCCGTCCACTATTTACAATACCTACAATAGTACCTATATACTACAGATAGGTGAGACCGTTTGGGACTTTCCATGTCCCCTCTCTTTCTTCTGTTTTTTATATATCTCCCTTCTTTTATTACCATATTAGTCGGGCAACCTTATATTTATTTTTATTCTACCATAGATACCCCCAGAACCCTTTATGTATAATATGTTGAGATTATTGTGTACTTTTATGAACTGTCTAGATTTTATTAATTGAGACCCAGCAATTTAACAATTACCTTTTTACCTCTTTATCTGTTTCCTTATATGTGTATTTATGCCCCTTTTGCAATAAATACAATGTGTATATTGATTGGTCCATTTACTTAGTTGTGTGCCTCATATAAAGTCCCACCATTTAGTCTTCCTGTTCAAAATATCGGGGATGGAGGTATATATACTTATTGCCTCATCTAAAGTCCCAACCCTTTGTTCTCAGGCCTTTACTGCTGCTTTTGTCCCCACTGGGAAAATCCCCTTATTTGTCCTGGTGAGCATTGTAGGTGACATTAAAGTAAGGGGAAGTACGACACTTTTGAGTTGTCTCCAGAAGAAGAGGTGAGGGGAAATCTTCCAAGAAGTAAACATGTTCTGGTGACAACAGTCTAAGAAAGGGGTGCCCAACGACCAGTGGCCCGGAGGCCACATGTAGCCCGCGGAGCCCTCTGATATGGTCCGCGACCTCCTGCTCTGGGATGGAATAGAATATGTGACAGCAGGAAGGTAAAGTCACCTGGTTGCATCCAGGGGGGTAGATATATTTCGCCCAGATTCAGGCTTTACGCCGACTTATACAACTAGGTGGAGAGTTGTATAAGCCCAGCTGAGGATAGTGGGCTCATGGATGACTCATACCTCTAGGGAGAGTGTGGGGCGTCGTGCAGACAGGGAGTTGATGAGACCAGCTGAAGCTTGTCAGCTCATTTAGGCCTCTATAAGAACTCCCAGCTTCATTAGGGGTTAGCTCATGCCTGGAAGCAGACCTGTGTGGACTTCCTGGAGAGAGTGAACCCTTGTGCGGTGAGACAAAGCCTGTGTGGCTATTTGCTTGGACATTTAAAACCAGGGACTTAGGGACTAGGACAGCACTAGGCTGATCCCAGTTGTTAGTTAGGAAACCTGTATGTTTAGTCAGAGGTCAAATTGACCAGGATTTATTTTGTTTATGTTTCTTTTGCTTTGCTGTGTTTTGTCACTGTAAATAGAAAATAAACCGCACCTTTTTGATTTTGAAAACCACAACCTCCGTCTGCTGGGCCTGTTTCTGTGTGGGGAGCCTATCCCGGGGGTCACACACACCCGCTGCCGAGCTAACCCCCTCACAGTTGGTGGAGAATGCAGGCAGTTTTTTTTAAGCCAGCATGGAGGAGATACTGAAACAGCTGGCTCTAGCAAATGCCAATCAACAGCAGACAAATGCAGGTTTGCAAAAGAGCCTTGCAGCTCATCAACAGAGCCTTGCAGCTCAACAACAGAACTTCGCAGCCCAGCAGCAAGCTCATCAACAGAGCCTTGCAGCCCAGCAGCAGACAAACGCAACTTTGCAACAGAGTCTGGAGGCTCAGCAACAAGCCCAGCAGCAATCTGAGGCCCGCTTCATAGACCTGTTGCAGAAGCAAGAGCAGAGACTACAACAACAGATGGAAGCAGTAATGCAGCAACGTCCGCAGACCAGTGAGGAAAGCCGTCCCACTAATACCGCGTCCTTTGGGGTGAGTCGTTTATTGACAAAAATGACTGGAGAGGATGATCCAGAGGTATTTTTGACCACATTTGAAAGGACCGCTGAAAGAGAAAAGTGGCCTGAGGAGCAGTGGGCTGGACTAGTGGCTCCTCTGTTAACTGGTGAATCGCAGAAAGCTTACTATGACCTAGAGCCTAACCAAGCTAAAGACTATGTGATGCTAAAAGCTGAAATATTGGCAAGGCTGGGTGTCACCCTGGCTGTCCGGGCTCAGCGTGTGCATAACTGGACTTTCCAGCTTGGAAAACCCCCCAGGTCTCAAATGTATGATCTCATTCACCTGAGCAGAAAGTGGCTACAGCCAGAGACTTTGTCCGCACCAAAGATTGTGGAACGTGTTGTAATGGATCGGTTTTTGAGAGCTCTTCCTACTGCCATCCAAAAGTGGGTAAGCCATGGAGACCCAGAGACGGCCGATGGTCTTGTGGATCGTGTGGAGAAATACTTGGCTACAGAGAACCTGACGGTCTCTTCCAGAGACACTCGGACTTTCCACCCTAAGACCAGACCATCCCCAGGGGCGGATAAGATGATTCCAAGGGGTAAGGGTGGAGAGAGTGAGAGGGTGGGAGCTCTACCCCAAGTTTGGCGAGAACAGCCTGGGAAATCAGCGGCTCAAGAGGCGGCAAGAAGGATCGTTTGCTACCGCTGCCGGCAAGCGGGACATATTGCAGCAAATTGCCCGGTTGTGGAGGAACCCATGCAGTGTGACTTTCTGACGGGCAGACGTCAGTCGCTGTGTGCGACAGTCGCATGCACTGCCATTCGAGGAACTGAGAAACATTTATGCAAAATGTGTGTTAATGGTAGAAATGTTGTGGTATTGCTGGATTCAGGTAGCCTTGTGACCCTGATAAAGGCTGAGTTAGTTAAAACAGAGGTCTCTGGGAATAGCAAGGTAGCTGTTATTTGTGTGCATGGGGACACCCGAGAGTATCCAGTGACTACAGTGTGTTTCGAGACCCCCAAAGGTACCCTCTCTCATCCAGTGGGCTTAGTATCTCAGTTACCGCATGACGCCATTGTGGGAAGGGATTTTCCGAAGTTCTGGGAACTGTGGGATGATCCTGAGCCCCCCACTGGTGCCCCTATGTACCAGGAATGTGATAGCCAGAACTCCCCTGAGAGTGGTGAGGACTCTCCGGAATTTCCCTTGTCAGTATTGGCAGGGGAGACTCAAGAAACTGGAGAGGAGCCCACCTCCTCAGACGAAAACCTACCGTCTGTGGAGTTTTCTGATCTTGAGGTTCACAGGGAAAACTTTGCCACAGAACAGTTGAAAGACCCCGCCCTAATAAAGGCACGGGAAAACGTAGTGAAAATAGATGGCGAGTTAGTGAACCCAGATAATACCTGCACTTACCCATACTTCAGCGTAGAGAAGGACCTACTGTATCGGGTGGCAAAAAGGGCAGAAGAAACAGTTGAGCAGCTTGTGGTGCCCAAACCGTACAGGAAGTTGGTGTTGGAGTTGGCCCATGGGCACATTCTTGGAGGTCATCTGGGGACAGAGAAAACCCGAGAGAGGGTATTACAGAGATTCTATTGGCCGGGGGTGATGAAGGACATAGAAAATTATTGTTCCTCCTGCCCTGTGTGTCAGAGGTCGGGCCCGATGCCACATTTCCGTAGCCCGCTGGTCCCTCTACCCATCATTGAGGTCCCGTTTGAGAGGATCGCCATGGATTTGGTAGGTCCTATAATCAAGTCCGCTAGGGGGCACCAGTACATATTAGTTATAATGGACTATGCCACCCGTTATCCAGAAGCGATCCCTCTCCGAAATACCTCGGCCAAAACCATAGCCAAAGAGCTATCTCTTGAGTTTAGCCGGGTGGGTATTTGTAAAGAACTGCTTACGGACCAAGGTACACCCTTTATGTCCCGGGTTATGAAGGAGCTATGTAAATTGTTCAAAGTGACGCAATTACGTACATCTGTGTATCACCCCCAAACCGATGGGCTGGTTGAAAGATTCAACAAAACCCTAAAACAAATGTTGAAGAAAGTGGTGGATAGAGATGGAAAGGATTGGGACTGTCTACTTCCTTATCTGATGTTTGCTATTAGGGAGGTGCCCCAATCCTCTACGGGATTCTCCCCCTTTGAGTTACTGTATGGGAGACACCCAAGAGGGCTGTTGGATATTGCCAAGGAAACTTGGGAAAGTGAGAGTTCTCCCCACAGAAGTGTGATTGAGCATGTCGCCCTGATGCAATACCGAATTGCACAGGTAATGCCCATCGTGAAGGAACATTTGGCCCAAGCGCAGTTAGCACAGCAGAGAGTGTACAACCGTGGAGCCAAGACCCGTACCTTTTCCCCGGGGGATAGGATACTGGTACTGGTCCCTACGGTTGAAAGTAAATTCCTTGCCAAATGGCAAGGCCCCTACGAGATAATGGAAAAAGTGAGCGAAGTGAATTACAAGGTCAGACAACCAGGAAGGCGAAAGCCCGAACAGATCTATCACGTTAATCTGTTGAAAGCCTGGAGGGATAGAGAGTCCCTAGTCGCAGACACTTGGTCACCAGCTCAAACTGGTTGCGTGATTCCTGAGGTTGGAATCGCAGCCACCTTGTCACAACCCCAACAACAGGAGGTTAAGGAGTTTGTGCTTCGCAACAAGGAGGTATTCTCTGAGCTGCCGGGACAAACATCTGGGGTAGAGCATGACATTATTACCCCGCCCGGTGAAAGGGTGAAGTTAAAACCCTATCGGATCCCAGAGGCCCGACGGGAGGCAATACGGGAGGAAGTACAGAAAATGCTGAACTTAGGGGTGATAGAGGAGTCCCAAAGTGATTGGTCTAGTCCCATTGTGTTGGTGCCTAAACCGGATGGGAGCTGGCGATTTTGTAACGATTTTCGTCAGTTGAACAAAGTTACAAAATTTGACACCTACCCCATGCCACGTATAGATGAGTTGATCGACCGGCTGGGAACAGCCCGATACATGACGACTCTTGACCTCACAAAAGGGTATTGGCAAATCCCCCTGGCCAAGTCGGCCAAAGAGAAAAACGCATTTGTAACCCCAGACGGGGCGTTCCAATATAAAAGAATGCCGTTCGGGTTACAGAATGCGCCGGCCACATTCCAGCGGAAAATGGACCAGATGCTGAGGCCCCATCGGAAGTATGCTGCGGCTTACCTGGATGACGTAATTGTCCATAGCACAGATTGGGCCTCACATCTGCCAAAAGTGCAAGCAGTCCTGGACTCTGTTCGGGAAGCGGGGTTTACGGCTAACCCCAAGAAGTGTACCATTGGGCAGGAGGAGGCCAAATATCTTGGGTACACCATTGGGAGGGGAGTAATAAAACCCCAACTCAACAAAGTCGAGGCCATCCAGAGTTGGCCACGTCCCAACAGCAAGAAGCAGGTACGAGCCTTTCTGGGAATCGCTGGGTATTATCGGCGATTCATTCCCCACTTTGCTTCTAAGGCTGTGCCCCTAACCAACCTGACGAAGGGGAAAGGGTCGGTCATGATTAAATGGACCCCCGAGGCTGAGGCAGCATTCCAATTCTTGAAACAAGCCTTATGTAGCCAGCCAGTGTTGTACTCACCCGACTTCTCTAAAGACTTTGTCGTACAAAGTGATGCGTCAGATGTGGGGTTAGGAGCAGTATTGTCCCAGGTCTGGAACGGGGAAGAGCACCCAGTCATTTACCTCAGCAGGAAGTTGAAGTCCCATGAGGTAAATTACGCCACCGTTGAGAAGGAGTGTTTAGCGGTGAAGTGGGCTCTAGATTCCCTTCGGTACTACCTGCTAGGTAGGCACTTTGACATGGTTACGGATCACGCTCCGTTAAAGTGGATGGCTCAAAACAAGGAAACAAATAGAAGAGTGAATAGGTGGTTCCTGGCCCTCCAGGAATTCAACTTCACAGTAAAGCATCGCCCTGGCGTTCAAATGGGGAATGTGGATGCTTTGTCTCGAGTACATGAATGCCTGATTGCTGGTGTTCCAACCCCGAGGTTAAAACAAGAGGGGGGGGTATGTGACAGCAGGAAGGTAAAGTCACCTGGTTGCATCCAGGGGGGTAGATATATTTCGCCCAGATTCAGGCTTTACGCCGACTTATACAACTAGGTGGAGAGTTGTATAAGCCCAGCTGAGGATAGTGGGCTCATGGATGACTCATACCTCTAGGGAGAGTGTGGGGCGTCGTGCAGACAGGGAGTTGATGAGACCAGCTGAAGCTTGTCAGCTCATTTAGGCCTCTATAAGAACTCCCAGCTTCATTAGGGGTTAGCTCATGCCTGGAAGCAGACCTGTGTGGACTTCCTGGAGAGAGTGAACCCTTGTGCGGTGAGACAAAGCCTGTGTGGCTATTTGCTTGGACATTTAAAACCAGGGACTTAGGGACTAGGACAGCACTAGGCTGATCCCAGTTGTTAGTTAGGAAACCTGTATGTTTAGTCAGAGGTCAAATTGACCAGGATTTATTTTGTTTATGTTTCTTTTGCTTTGCTGTGTTTTGTCACTGTAAATAGAAAATAAACCGCACCTTTTTGATTTTGAAAACCACAACCTCCGTCTGCTGGGCCTGTTTCTGTGTGGGGAGCCCATCCCGGGGGTCACACACACCCGCTGCCGAGCTAACCCCCTCACAAATAGAATACTGTTATTAAAGGTACGTTTATTACTAAAAATCACAGTGTATATATGGGCATATATGTTCTTCAGTGGTTACTGGGCTGCTTTCAAACTGATCCGCAGGTGCAGAGCAGTGCACCTGCGGGTTACTTGCACTGAGCCATAGACCTGCAAGTTTGGTGTGCTTTCTGAAAGGGCACCACACCTACAGGATATAATAGAAGTCTATGGCAAAGTGCAGCTAAACCGCAGGAAAGCCACAGATGAACTGTGCTGCACCCACAGTGCGGGTAGCCTTAGGCCCCTTTCACGTGGTCAGTCCGACCTAATCAAGCCCTCAATTCACCTTTAACCTCCCTAGCGGTAGTGTGGCTCGGGGTGAATCGCAGGATCCATGTACAGCGTATATACCTTGTCCCTGGATCCTACGATGTCTTCCCGCTGTGTCTGCGAGCCGTGTGTCCTCCGCTCGATTCACAGTGCCGAGCTACGTTCCCTGCGAGCGTTGCGGCGCACGGGGATGGAGTTCGGCGCCAAATTCAAAAAGTGAAAAGCACATAATACATACAGTACACTGTAATCTTACTGATTACAGTACTGTATAAAATAATTACACACCCCATTTGTCCCTAGTTGTCTCTCCAGTGTCCTGCATGCACTTTTATATAATAAATACTGTTCTTTCTGCCTGGAAACTGGAGATTGTCCATAGCAACCAAAAAGTGTCCCTTTACATCAAAAGTGGTTTTAGACCAGATAGAAAACAGCGATAATAAATTAGAATCACTCGCAGAATTGAGCGATAGCGATTTGTGGGGAAATTCATCATCAAACACTGAAAATAATGACAGCGACAATTCTGCAACTGAGCAAATTTCTGTGTTTTTGATTTGATTACATTATTGAATAATTTGTATTATTATTATTATTATATTATTTGTTATAATTATTTATAGTTATTTATTATCTTATAATTTATGATTTTGTGTTTCAAACTTTATCATACCCGGGATGTCTACTAGACTCTGGTTTGGACAGATTTAAGTGAGTTATTTGTAAGAATTACAGGCCTAGAATATAAAATGCCAAATTTCCATATAAAACAATTGTACAGCCTCGTACACACGACCGAGTTTCTCGGCAAGAACCAGCAAGAAACTTGCTGGCAGAGATTTCTTGCCGAGAAATTCGTTCGTGTGTATGGTTTCTCGTCAAGAAAAGCGACAAGAATCTCGACGAGAAAATAGAGATCCTGCTCTCTATTTTCTCGTCGAGATTCTCGTCGGCATGTTTCTCGACGAGAAAAGTGAGTGTGTGTACACTTACCTTTTCGCCGGGAAGCCCGCGCATGTTCGAAATGAATTCGACGCATGCGCGGTAGCTTCCTAGGCATAGGTAGGGTATACCAAGATGGCGGCGACGGCATCGAATGTGACGAGCGCATGCTCGTCGTAGTCGATGACGTCACCGCGTACGCTCCATTCAAAGAACCGCGGGTTCTTTGAATCGAGCGTGTGTACACTCGGCCGGGACAAGTTTCTTGTCCAAGAATCTCGTCGAAAAAAACGACATGTTTTTTCCGACGAGAATCTCGGCCGTGTGTACGAGGCTTACCACTTTCAGCATCAAAAATCTGACATAATCATACCGCCAGGGAGGTTAACCACTTCCTACCGGACGGATGTCCCTGGACGTCCTTGAGTTTGAGCCGGGATATCTGAATAATGAGTGCAGCTACAGGCATCATTCAGATATCGTCTTTTAGAGCCGGCGATTCTGTGCACCGTAAGAATGATCATAGCGGCTGTTCCACCGCTTGATCGTTCTTACGGGCGGCGAGAGGGGACGCCCCCCTCCCGCCGCCCTCCGGTGCTTCTACCGACTCACCTGTGCGATCGGTGAGCCGGAAAACAGATCTGCCGGCCCCGGCTGCCTACCATTGAGATTTCCGGTGGACCAGATGGTCGCCGGAGTCTCTATGATCGTTCGAAGGCCGGGCGCAATGTTATGACCTCACGCCCGGCCTCTGCATTCAAAAAAACGGCGCAGCGTTGGCTGGGAAGCCAGGATGTTTTGTTTTTTTCAGGCTTCCCAGCCTAGAGGTGAGATGTGGGGTCTTATTTACCCCATATCTCACTGTAAAGAGGACCTGTCATGCTTATTCCTATTACAAGGGATGTTTACATTCCTTGTAATAGGAATACAAGTAATTACATTTTTTTTTTTTTAAAGTGTCAAAGTAAAAAGTTTAAAGTAATATTAACATTAAAAATTTCTCATTTTTTTAAGTGCCCCTGTCCCCGTGTGCTCGCACGCAGAAGCGAACGCATATGTAGGTCCCGCCCAAATATGAAAACGGTGTTTCGACCACACATGTGAGGCATCGCGGCGAACGTTAGAGTGAGAGCAATAATTCTAGCCCTAGACCTCCTCTGTAACTCAAAACATGTAACCAGTAAAAAAAAATAAAGCGTCGCCCATGAGGATTTTTAAGTACCGAAGTTTGGCACCATTCCACGAGCGTGCGCAATTTTGAAGGGTGACATGTTAGGTATCTATTTACTCGGTGTAACATCATCTTTCACATTATGTAAATAAATTGAGCTAAAATTAATGTTTTGTTATTTTTTAATTCATGAAACCGTTTTTTTTTTACAAAAAAAGGCGTTTAAAAAATTATTGCGCAAATACCGTGCGAGATAAAAAGTTGCAATGACCGCCGTTTTATTCCCTAGGGTGTCTGCTAAAGAAAATATATTCATAGTGTTTGGGGGTTCTGAGTGATTTTCTAGCAAAAAAAATATGATTTTTGCATGTAGGAGAGGATTGCCAGAATAGGCCCGGTAAGGAAGTGGTTAAGGAGTGGCAGATGAAAATGGACTTGTGTCCGTTTACAAACACCTACCTTCAATCCGATCTACAAAATAATAAAAAAAAAAAGAGTAGAGTGGGCTCTATAGAGTAGTGTGGGCTGCCATCCACCCGCTCCGCTCATTGTGACCCGCGACCAGGTTACCAGGTCGCTTAAGTGGCCCTAGGTCAGGCAAGTTCAAAGTCCGGCCCGTGGGCCAATCGCGGCCCGTGGCCCAGTTTTGAACAGCCCGCCTGGTTATCTAAACATATATATCTTTTGTGGCCCCCCGACGATCACCCAGTGCCGGGGCCACAAAAGATATACCGTATTTATCAGCGTATAACACACACTTTTTTCCCCTTAAAATCAGGGGAAAATCGTGGGTGCGTGTTATACGCCGATCACTGCTGTGTGTCTGTGAGGGGAGCGAGCGCCACCGAAATAGCCTGAGCCGAGTGAACTGTGTACTCAGCTCCGCTCGCAGTCACGCCCAGTACCGCTATTGGACCTGTCTTATGTCCATCATAGGAGCCGGGCCAAGGGGTGGGACTGCGAGAGGAGCCGAGTACAGCCGAGTACACAGGACATCCGGCTCCAAGTATCTCGGTGGGCGGCAACATTTAAAAATGATAAAGCTTAATTTTTGGGCACAGCTGCAGATGGACACTTGGGACAGGCTGCAATGGTGAGTGCATTCCTGCAATGGTGGGGCTGCATTCCTGGCAATTAGAGTTAATTCCTGGCAATGTTGGGGCTGCATTCCTGGCAATGGTGGGTGCAATCGTGGGTGCTGCATTTCTGGCAATGATGGGTGAGTGCATTCCTGGCAATGATGGGTGAGGGCATTCCTGGCAATGATGGGTGAGTGCATTCCTGGCAATGATGGGTGAGTGCATTCCTGGCAATGGTGTATGAGTGCATTCCTGGCAATGGTGTATGAGTGCATTCCTGGCAATGGTGGGTGTGTGCATTCCTGGCAATGATGGGTGAGTGCATTCCTGGCAATGGTGGATGAGTGCATTCCTGGCAATGGTGGGTGAGTGCATTACTGGCAATGGTGGGTGCTGCATTCCTGGCAATGGTGGGTGCTGCATTCCTGGCAATGATGGGTGCTGCATTCCTGGCAATGATGGCTGAGTGCATTCCTGGCAATGGTGGGTGCTGCATTGCTGGCAATAGTGGGTGCTGCATATGGGCACTGGCCCCTTTTTTGCTTCACAGTTCTTTATTTAAATGTATTTTATTTTTTCCTGAAACTTCCCTCTTAAAGTGAAGGTGTGTGTTATACGCCAATAAATATGGTATATCCAAATAATACGCCTGAGCTCATCTCTTTACTCACACAGCCACAAAGACAAGAGAATTCTTGTTGGGTAGTGTATTAGTGCTCGGAGGAACACACGTAGACCGAATTTTAATAGTTCAAAGAATGTCAGGCAAAATGGTCGGCCCTCGTGCATGTTCACTTCATCAAATCTGGCCCTCTATGAAAAAAGTTTGGACACCCCAGCTCTAGGTCTTCAAAAGGTTGGGTACCCCTGTTCTAAGAGGACTGGAGGCAATGAAAAAAATGCAGGTAAAAGCACAGAAAACCAAGTAATGAAGTGCTAACTTGCAGCCTTTCTTCTTTTCATAAACACATTTTTGTAAAAAAATGTATGACTCCAGGAAAAGTCATTTCCTGGCAAAACCTCCATTATTACCCTTTTCTGGGTATATGTAATTACTGCCCGTGCTGGACCAACTAACCTTTTATGTAAGTGCTAAGGGGAAGGGGAGTAGTATAAAGTGACACTTGAGCATAGCTCCCAACTGTCCCTGATTGGAGCAATGTCCCTCTGTCCCTCATTCCTCCTCATTTGGCCCTCATTTTGGTCTTATCTATATAGATGTATATAAATGCACTTTTTATCTATCAAAAAGTGTTTTCCAGCCCTAAACCTTTCATCCGATCTCTAAATTGCTGCATTTGTAAATTCCAAAAGCCAATATAAAGGAATAGTAGTGGTAAAAAAAAAACACCTGTGGATTTAACCAATCTTGTTTTATTGTACAATTGTCCTTTAAGGGGGTGTGGCAGTGGGTGTGTCCTATGCCTGCATACTTTTGCTGATAGGTGTCCCTCATTCCCATCTCAAAAAGTTAGGAGGTATACTTGAGTGACAGCTCTGAGTTTGCTGGGTCTGCTGACCACACATCCAAGATCGTTACACCCAACAGCAGTCTCAGGGCTTTTGGATGTCTACACAAGAAAACTTTTACAGGTAAATAACATCCAAGAAACTGCTGAGAAAGCTGACAATCACTATGGTTGTTGGTTCTGCTACAGTGACATCTGTGATTTTCTGGGTTTTATGCTGAACATCTTCCCCCTCTGCACATTGACCAGAGGAAGCGACTTATTTTTTTAATAAATACAAGGCATTCTCTGATTGGACAAAAATGAGAAAAGGGGCAGTTACATCACAATCTCCACCTCTTCCAATCATAGAGCACCTTGTAATTACTGTATTTAGCGACGTATAACATGCACTTTTTCCCCCTGAAAATAGGGGGCAAATCGTGGGTGAGTGTTATATAGGGTTCCTTCGGAGGGGACGAGCGCTGCCAGATTAGACAGAGCTGGATCTCCTGTTTACTCGGCTCGCGGTCACGCCCAGTCCCGCTTCCTGGGTGGCTCCTAGCATTGGACTGGTGTTATAACAATCATGGGAGCCGGGCCAGGAAGCGAGACTGGGCATGACTGTGAGCCGAGCCGAGTACACAGGAGATCCATCTGTGTCTAATCTGGCAATGGTGAGGCTGTAGATAGGCACTGATTAGGCTGCAATGATGGGCAATGGCAAGGCGGCAGATGGGCACTGATAAGTCTGCATTGATGGTCACTGACCCCTTCAAAGATCTTTATTTAAAATGTACGCTTTTTTCCTGAAACTTCCCTCTTAAAATTAAGGTTATACGCCAATAAATACGGTATTAAAAAAATGTATTCTATGAATGAAAGTCAGAATACCCAAACAGTGACTGCATCTGATTGGCTGCAATCACGGTTTAAAAATTAAGAAAGAGAACTCGTACTTTGAATGACAATTACTCAGTCATGTAACACTGTACCCAAGCAACATTTTTATCATTTTTTTCACACAAATAGAGCTTTATTTTGGTATTATTTAATCACTACTGGGTTTTCTATTTTTTGCTAAAGAAACTAAATAAAAAAAACAAAATTTAAAGTTTGTTATAAAATTTTGCAAACAGGTAGATTTTCTCCTTCATTGGTGTGCGCTGATGAGGCTGCACTGATAGGCATTGATGAGGCGGCACTGATGAGGCTGCACTGGTGTGCACTGATGCAGGGGCACTGATGAGGCTGCACTGGTAGGCAGCACTAATATGCAGCACTGGTAGCTGACACTGATGATGAGGCACTGGTGGGCACTGATTGGCAGCACTAATGGGCACTGATAGGTGGCACTGGTGGGCACTGATTAGCAGCACTGGTGGGCACTGATGGGTGGAACTGGTGGACACAGATTAGTGGCACTACTGGGACTGATGTCCCTGTAACAGAAGCCGGTTATCGGCTTTCATCTTTTCTCCTCATGCTGTCAGCGTGAGGAGAAAAAAGCTTATAACCGGCTTCTGTTTACTTCCGTGATCAGCTGTCATTGGCTGACAGATAATCACGTAGTAAAGGGCCAATGTCATTGGCCCTTTACCCTGATCTGTGATCAGCCAAATCCGAAGGGGCCCACGAGCAGCGCGATCATGGGAGGACATCTATGGGCGCCCTCCCAGCACTGGAAGCCCATGCTGTAGCTGTCTTCCGGCTATAGCGCGGGCGGAAAGTGGTTAAACTAATTTTGCCAATATTCTTGTTGTCGCTGTTCAAAGTATATAAATCTTCGAAAAAACATAGTGCAATCAACCATAGCACATAACAGTGATTGTCAAAATTCCTCAATTCAAATTTCTAAATTCAATTATTCCATGTGCAAAAATAAGTTCATATATATATTTCTTATAATTAATAAAATAAAAATATATAGAAAGTGTGTGCAATATTAATAGTCCCAAAAAAAGTTTAATCCATAATTGCCATTCTTCATCCAAGGTGCTTTCTGTATAAATTATACTAAAGTGCAAAAGTGCTCCAAACAATTACATGCTGTGAAAAGTGTTCCACACACCCCCAGTAAGGGCACAAGAGGGGTGTGTGAATTGAGGAATTTTGATAATCACTGTTATGTGCTGTGGTTTATTGCACTATACAATCACTGTTTGGCTGACAATTTTTTCACCCTGCTCCTTTGGCTGAAATACAAGCCATGTATGGCCAGTGTAAGAACTATGGATGAGCAGAGTAATTTTGGCAAAATTTTAAGCGGATCCTCACTGCAGATGAGCACCACAAACCAAAAACACAATTTCATTAATTTTTAATAATTAAAGCAAACTCCCCCATCAATCCATGTCTCTATGCATTATTTTGTTGAGAATTCTCTTTGAAAAACACCCCTGTGGCATTTCTGGTCGTGGCCAGCTTGAGTAAGGGCAAATGATCCATGTAACATTTACTTCCTGGGATCCATCTACCCTTAGCTCAAGCATGCATGCAGGTGTTTTCGTCAGATTAGGCATCCCTTCAGAATTTGTAATGGAAGTGACGTTCTGTCACCGCCATCTTGCTACACCCGCACTCTTTTACAGTAAGGATATAGTGAGAAGGCGGCAGGCGGACATCTTGTTACACCCACCAGAGTCTTGCATTGCACACATATTTTTAACAGTAAACTCAGCTTACATAGTCAAATACAGGATTTAAAAATACGTCTGACTGTTTAGATGTTGAATTTTAAAAGCAGCGGCAAACCTGCTAATTTCACAGGGTTGCCAATCTGACAGACCACTGCTGCTGAAAAATCAACATCAAAACAGTCTGAGGGATGTGAAAATACTCTATTTCACTATGTAAGCTCAGTTTGCTGTTAAAAATAGGTGCAGAATCACGTCAAGTAAAAATAAGTGCGAAATGCAAAACTCCGGTGGGTGTAGAAAGATGTCCGCTTGCCGCCTTCTCACTGTATCCTTACTGGTGTGGGGTGTAGCAAGAAAGCGGCGACGGAACGTCATTTCCGTTCCAAATTCTGACGGGTCGCCTAATCTGACAAAACACAGGAAAGTGTGCTAAGCTGAGAGAACCCCCCCCCCCCCCCTCTACTCCCCTCCTGAAGACTGCCTGGGCAAGAAACCAGGAATCAACTGAAAAAAAAAAAACATGTGTAGCGGACCCCCCATAATTGGGGTCGCTATGCCTTAATTTAAGGGGTAGCCTGAGCAAATAGTTAGGCTCAGGCTGGTTGTAATTCTTTAAATTAGTTTCTGCTTTGTTGTGATGTTGCCTGGCAGTACAGTTCCCTTTGACCTGTGGGGGGCGCTGTCACCCAGGTCTCAGGTTGAACCACAGGTAGCATTGCAGCGCTATTGGGTGTCCTCTCTCGGCAGGCGTGCAGTGGGCGTGGTCTACCCGCTGTGCATGCTGGGAGAGGGTACTTAAGGGGTGGACGCCATTAGGTCCGGAGTTCGGAGGCGATCCAGAGGACCCCTTGGTCCGAGGCACATACCCCACCTTCGGTGGCCCTCATGGCCAGGGGTACATGTGTGTGTATTCGGTCCCGGGCACCTTCGGCCCAAGGCTACATCCTTCCAGGTAGGCCCAGCACCTTTAGCTGAGGCCTACACCAGAAAAAGGAGTCCCAGGGTACCCAAGTTAGGGTGACCCGCTCTGATGGAGAGGAAACCAGGGGAGGACCTGTCTGCAGGGATCGGTGAGGGAAGTCACTGTCTCCGGAGAGGCCTGGTTGCCTATCAGAGGGAAGGATTCCATAAGCCGCCAAAAGCCTTGTAACGTGCCCACTGGCACCTATGGTCTCAAGTGTTACAAGTGCTGGGAAGTTTGGGATTCAGAAGTTCATATCCTGATCGTATCCTTAGGAGATTTAAAGTGAATGTTCCGTGCTCCACACCGGCTGCTAAGACCGTGAGAGGGGACTATCCGGGTGAGCAAAGCCCACTCAGGACTAAGTGGAGATAACTGACATTTAAGTGCCGCGTGCCTGAACCTACCTCCCTGTTAAATTCTCTATCTCCAACTTTCCTATCAAGTTTCTACGCAAGAAAAATAAACCTCTTCTTTATTGGGTTTAATACTGTCTGGACAATGGCCTTTTTGAATACAAAGGGAGAATAGACTTTACCCTACACTCTAGGGGAGAGAACCAACGGAAGGAGGTAACTCGCTGCAGGACCCAAAAACAGATAACAACGCTCACCCTCTTTTATCAGGAGGATACTGGGCTTGTGGCATGGTGTGTCCCATTCTGCTTGTGGAGGTAAGCAGGGTACCGGATCTGTGTGCTACACATATGTAGCACACAGACCCTTTTTTCCTGCCTACCTTCACTTGCAGGGTCAAAGGCACACCATGTCACATGCCCGTATCCTCCTGGTATAAGAGGGTGAGCGGTGTTCTTGCAATTTTGGGTCCTGCAGCGAGTTACCTCCCTCCGTTGGTTCTCGTCCCCTAGAGTGTAGGGAAAAGTCTATTCTTCCCCGAAAGAAGGCCAATGTCCAGACAGTAATTAAACTCCAACAATTTTTTTTTTTTTCTTTGCTTGAAATAACTTTGGGAGAAAGGTTGAAGACAGCAATAGGATTTAGTAGGGAATTAGGTTCAGGCACGCGGCACCCAGACACTCTATTCTCCACTCAAGCCTGAGTGGGTATTGCTCACCCGGATAGATCCCTCTCACAGTTCTAGCAGCCGGAGTGAAACACGAACATGACACTTAGTTTAAGTCCCCTTCACGGACAAGTTCAGAAGATCCTCTGCCACAGAATCCTTCAGTTCCTGAATTTAGAAATTCCTAACGCATGTAGATTATTAGAGACCATAGGTGCCAATGGGGCATGCTACAGGAGCTATCTTGCAACTCAAGAATCCTTCCCTTTGATAGGCAACCAGGCCTCCCCGAGACCGTGACTTCACCGATCCATCGGACAGGTCCTCCCCCGGTTTCCTCCGTTTCAGAGCGGGCCACCCTCCCCCTGGTTCCCTGGGACTCCAGTGGTTGGTTTTGTAGACCCAGTTGAAGGTACTGGGCCTACCTGGAACTCTGTAGCCTCGGGCTAAAGGTGCCCAAGACTCCTCGACCAGTTCTTGCACCCCCCGGCCAGCAGGGCCAAAGGGCGCGACTTCGCCACCAGGGGTCCTCCTTGGAATCCCCCCGGCACACCACCCCAGATCATGGCATCTGCCCTTTATGTACCCTCTCCAGGCATGCACAGCAGGCAGAACCCGCTCACTGCACGGTAGCCGAGAGAGGACACCCAATCACACTGCAACGCCACCTGTGGTTCTTCCCAAGACCTGGGCAACAGCACCACCTGCAGGTCAAGGGGAACTATACTCCAGGCAACATTACAGCAGAGCAGAATCCATATTAAGCAAAATTGAAGAACCTGAGCTAAACTATTGCTCAGGCTACCCTTAAATTTAAAGCATAGAGACCCCAATTTTGGGGGTCCGCTACACATCCAACAAATAAGTTATACTTTTCTATATATTTACTAATTCAGAATGAGGATTAAAAATATCACTGGTCTACAAGGAGAAAGCCTTGGAAATTAAAGTAGATACATTTTACCAGAATTGGGTCACTAATAAAGGAAAATTAAGTCCTGAGTATTAATTGGCTCCAGTTTCCAAGATACAGCTTCAGGTCAAAACTGCATTAAAATAATTCAAAATTACGAGGGGGATGTGTGATTATGCTCTATAACTTTTCTGCAAAATGTGATATAGCAATGAGAATGGTGCCACACCAATCATTACAAATGTATATTTTTTTGATACCAATAACATAACTTTCCATTCATTTATTGTTTTTTCATGTAACATTTTCGTGCTTCCTCCACACCATTGGGCCTGCGAAAGGCATGGACTTTTTCTTCTTGTTTAGCCAATGACAGATAAGTTGCACATGTAATGCAACAATAATGAGGGGCCCAACTCTTGTCCTGATCCCCTATTTTTCATCCAAAATATAGATGGTATGCCTTTTTTACCACTGCAGTTATACTGCAATTTCGAGATGCAAATGTAACCTCATCACAAATGTAGCAGAAGTTATCTGCATTGTTTACACAGTTTCTAGGCATCTTGGCTGACGGAACATATCACACAACTGTTCCTTGGAAATGTTAGGCAATGACACCAGATGTAACTGTATGATAAAGTGACCAGATTTTTTAAATGAAATCTGGGGACATATTTTTTTTTTTACTAGTAATGGCGGCAATCAGCGACTCTCTGCCCTTCGCCGCCGCACCCCGCCTCACAGCCTGTCAAGTCTTACTCTCCGGGCCCCGGCTACTACTGGGTGGGGAGCGGAGGAGAATCACTCCGCCAGGGAAGGCAAGGAGATAAGCAGGCAGGCGGCTGGCCGGGACTTGAGCCAAGGCAGAAGAACATGCGAGCGGAGCTGAATGGGCACCCGAAACTGAAGAAATATTCCCTCCGCTCCGACCAGCACATGGTCATCAGAAAGGGGCACAGATAATAGAAAAAAATACACCCCCCTAAGCTAGTAGGTGCGGCAGAACGGGGCTGTTTAATTCAGATTTTTTTTTTTTTATTCTGCACTGACTGCCTTTGAAATTGCCCCAGCCCCTGTTCAATTCCAATCCGGGGACAAAACCGGGGACAGACTTGGTCTGAGGACAGTGTCCTCAATCCAGGGACTGTCCCCTGAAACTGGGGATGTCTGGTCACCCTACTGTATGATGCGTAGATCTGACCAGGACAAATGTACCTTGCAATTAAAGAACAATAAATTATAGTTAGGTAATAATCTTTCATCTCAAAGTGAAGATAAATGTATACACTTTCATGTGGTACCATCTTAATTGTTCTACCATACTTTGTCGAGAAGTTAGGAGGCATCATGATCATCAAACACCTCCCTCCCCTGTAGGCAAATATACTCGCCTGTGTATAAATCTTTTTTTTGTGAAATATCTTGAAAAATTGTGCAAAGCAGACAAAGTCAAAACTGCAGCCCGGAGCCACTTTGGAATTCCCTTGCTTCAGCCGTGAGCAGGGGGAGAAGAGCACAGGCAGGAGGGAGCCACTGCTGCAGGGAGACAACCTGACCAGTATACAAAAAATGCAGCGCTATGTGTATGACAATGTGAAAAACCAAGTGCTCCAAAATTAACTGAATCACAGAAAAAATAATAAATAAAAATCCAAATATATTAATGAATAAAAAGTCCAATTATATATAGAACTCCAAATAGATGTGATGAAACATATATTCAAATCAATTCCAAAAGGTGCAAGTGAATCTTCCAAAGTAAATATGTGACTTGTAACATAACCACCACCACGTGAAGGGGAGGCTTACCGGATGTAGTGGACCCAATACACATACGTGTATGGGGTCAAACAGGCTGAATACGTATACGTCCGTGCATATGGAACCAGATAAACATTCAGAACCAGATAGAAATTCAAGCCAATAGGGAATTTGACTCACATAAAGTTCATGTGGAAAAAGAAGGGAGATGGCACATAGCGTAATAACGCAAAGGATTTTAATGAATATAGGCAAGTACACTTACATTCAATCCATAGATTTGATGCTTTGCAAAGACACTCAGTAGCAGCAGTAGAGTCTCCCGACGTGTTTCGCAAAATGTTGCATCGTCTGGGGCATATGTGAGTCAAATTCCCTATTGGCTTGAATTTCTGGTATCCCCTCCTAAGCTTGGACCTTGGATATAAGGGTGCACAGTGTTTATCTGGTTCCATATGCACGGACGTATACGTATTCAGCCTGTTTGACCCCATACACGTATGTGTATTGGGTCCACTACATCCGGTAAGCCTCCCCTTCACGTGGTGGTGGTTATGTTACAAGTCACATATTTACTTTGGAAGATTCACTTGCACCTTTTGGAATTGATTTGAATATATGTTTCATCACATCTATTTGGAGTTCTATATATAATTGGACTTTTTATTCATTAATATATTTGGATTTTTATTTATTATTTTTTCTGTGATTCAGTTAATTTTGGAGCACTTGGTTTTTCACATTGTCATACACATAGCGCTGCATTTTTTGTATATTGTTTGTTGTTGCCTTTTTTCCACAGGTATTGTAGCTGCTCATATGTGTTAGCAGCGCGAATATTGTTTGTATTTTAGACAACCTGACCAGGGATGGAAACCAGAGCCTGGATGAAGTGCGCTGGGAGATAGGATAAAAGTTCAATTGTAAAGATTTAGGAAAACGCAGCAGGCATAGCCGAAGGTATAGTTGTACCGACAAACCTGTGGCATCATGCACAAAGGTTATTATTTCCTTCCAGTAATCTGTGGGAGGGATTAGAGCAGGTGGAAAAAAGAACCAGGGGCCCCTCAACATTAAGGTCATAATGGGTTAAAAGAAGGTTAAAGGGGTTGTAAAGGTAAATGTTTTTTCACCTTAATGCATCCTTTGCAATAAGGTGAAAAAAAAATCCGACAATACCGCCCCCCCCCCGAGCCCCCGTTTTACTTACCTGACCCCTCGAAAGTCCCGCGCTCGCCCCCGTCATCTTCCTCGCCGTTCAGCCTGGCCGTTGATTGGCTACAGTGGATGGATTCAAAGCAGCGCTGCCATTGGCTGGCGCTGCTGTCAATCACATCCAATGACGCGACGCGACGGGGGCGGGGCCGAGTGATACAGTGAGCAGCAATAGGCGCTGGCTGTATCACTGGAGCGTGCCCGAAATCACTCACCACCATGCAAGCTCGCATATAGGTGGTGAGTGATTGCGGGGAGGAGCCGAGACAGCCGCCGAGGGACCCCAGAAGACGTGGATCGGGGCCGCTTTGTGCAAAACAAGGTGCAGAGTGGAGGTAAGTATAACATGTTTGTTATTTTAAAAAAATTTTTTTTTTTTTTTACAATACCTTTAATTTTGTTACCAACCAAACTGGCATCAGAAGAAGTAAGGTGTAGAGTAAATAGATGGGTATTGTGAAGGACTAGCATCAAAGGTAGAGCTTGAAGGACACCGCCACTCACTGGTTCTTCTTTTTAAGGGCTTTGTTTGCCCATTTTTATTAAAAGAAGTTCACAACAAAATCAAAGGTTTCCCTCACAGGGGTTTCAGCACTCCTTTTCATCAACAAAATGACATTCAGCCTCCTGGTTTATACATACAGCAGTGCTGCTCAGTCCTTCCAATTCAGGCTCTCGTCTGACTCCTTCAGACTGTTCCCTTGCAAATACCATCCATTTAGATAGCAGCCCCTCACTGCTTTGATCCTCAGACTTGGGTCTCTGGCTTCCACTGTGCACACCTGCACACATGCACTCTATGGCTTCCCCTAGTGCACACCTGCACTCGTCGGGAGGGTGGAGCCCAGAATGCTGGTCCTGACTCTACTATCAGGCCCACAAACACCTGAACAATCAGTGTGCAGTTGAGTCTCAAAACCCGGATCTCTAAGAAATCCCCAAGCTCCAGGTCCCAAAGTGGACTTTTGTAAACCATGAGGAAACTGAAAAGCCAGTTTCCTCCCAAACAAGCAAATACCCTGGAGCCCCTCAACCTGCCTGGTTGAGAATCCTGTATTCATACACTGGTGGGGTACCACACTACCACATACCCTCCCCCTTTGTTTCGATCCGGAGGGAGGAACACCAGCACCCGTCATTATGGTTGGGACACCTCTGTGCTGGCTGTCAGCCACGTAGGCCCAACCTTTTTTCCGGGGTGCGCTTCCAGGTATGTCCCACCCTGGATCTTAACAAGGTCCTATATTTCCCTATACTCAGCCTTCTCCCTCTTCTTTTGGGGTTCCATAAGCACTGCCTCTCCTGAAATATTTAACAGGGCACCCCTGGTCTTTCTACCAACCCTTCTGCCTCCATGCTTCAGGTTCCCAGGTTTCCCAATACCTTTGGACACCACACTGTCATGTACCTTTAACAAATTGTTTGGTTCATCATTGACAGACATATTCAAACCAACATTACACCTCTCAACGTTGCACAGATCACCAATGCCTTTTTTTTTTGCATTTGCTAGGGCAGAGTCTGCAGAGGGCACACATACTGGAGGGCCACCATCACCCACGGGAACCTCACAGGACGTCACCTCCCCTGGGTTCACCCACTCTGCAGGCAGCTGTCCTACCACTTGACCTGTTCTGATGCCATCTGTATTTTTATCCACCTGAACAGACAAGCTCTTGTCTGATCCACATACAATTTTTACCGCACTTCTTATCCGTTTCCCTGTCTCGGGGACCTTATTAGGTTTGTCACCTAAACCAAACATTGGACTGGGGACCCCAGTCTTTTTAACCACCTTCGGTTGAGCCCCGGTCAGGGTTTCTGCTGCTTTCTGGTCCACACTTGGCCCTTCCATCTCATGTGATTCTTCCACTGGTACAGCATACACGCCCTTCACCGACAACTGACCAGTACTACCTTGGACCATAGCAGCAGAAATGCCTTCTACCTGGCTGTTAGGTGGTGAAACCTCAGACCTTTTCTTTTCGCCAAAGCCTCTCCCATATACCTCTTGTACAGGAAATAACCCATCAGCATACCTAGAGGTGATTTTTAACACTAGTAATACAGTCATAAATAAACCATTTCTGTCTTGTCTTCCTTGTGCTGTACCACCTGCCACTCAGGGGTCCACCTAATGGTACTCCGCAGTACCAGACTGTCTGACTGTGGTGGAGACACCCCAGTATAGACTGGCTGTACATCCCAAAGTTTAAGCATCTCCTTTAATACTTTTGTTAGAAACCATACCCTTGGCTCCAGACCCAAGTCTTTCCTGGGGACTTTCCTGACACTGGGGATGCAGACAGACTCACTTGCTGAGACGTGAGAGGTTGCAAGGTTTAATGGAACCTTCTCCCAGCTGGAGAAAACCACAGGTGCTTGACTCATACCCAACTTCTCAGGTTCAGCACCAATGAACTGCTTCACATTACCAGTGACAACGTCACTTTGACACGCCATTTCAGCATCATTTCTGTAGGTTACGGACAAAGTGTCTGCTGTGTGCTCGCCCTTGTATGGTCCATATTTCTCACGAGGGTTAACCCCTGCAGCAGCCACCGCGCCCTCAGGTATAAGCTGTTCTGCCGTCCCTCCTGCTGGCACAGCAGAAACTTTGTCCACCTTATTTTTGTGCATGAAAGCCTCATCTATCAGGGACATTAGATTTTTACCCCAACTATCCAAATCCGTTGTAGCTGTGCTCCATTCATCGGCGCTCCTCAGCCCTGATCCATCCGCCCAAGGAGACACATTAGAACAGACGGGTTTAGTTGCAGATTCATCACCCAAATTATGAATCATGACAGACTTCGGTAACCCATGTTTTAGCACCACAGGTTGCAATACACCACAACCACCACCTTGCTCGGGCGACGCTTCATAAGACTCACACACCTTTGCATTTTTCACAGGTTGTGTTAACCCACCATTTACCGGCACATTTTTAGTACTAGCAGCTTGCACTAACACATTACCATTACACGGTACAGTTCCACCCTGTCCCACCAGAGTGACATCGCAGTTGTCCATGGCAACCTCCGACTCCAATACATGAAGTTCCCTGGAGATTTCTGGGGACAATTGTGCTGTCTTACCACCAATTGCTACAGGCAACGACCCATTTGTGACAACAGCTTTTGCTCTGGAAGAACCTGGGGTTTTCCCAACAGCAGCAAACTTTTCATTAACAGTAATACTTATAGCATTTTTAGTTTTTGCAGGCTGTCCTAGCCCACTGCCAACTTGAGGATGGCAGACATTAGACACAACACTTTTAGTCATCAACACAGGTTCTGTTTGGACTTTAACCCCTGCATTCCCACTTTGTATGAAAAAGTCATTCTCAAGCGCACATTCTGTGGCCCCACTAACTGGGGTCACTCTCACATCATCATGGACAGTCTCGTAGCCAGTTCTTTTATACCTGAAATCAGCAGTTCCAGGCATCATTTCATTAAAGATAGTCTTACCCACCACAGTAGTTGGGGTCACCATCTTCATTTGAGTACGTTGTCTTAAGAACCAGTCCTCAGCCGCACATTTACTGGCCAACTCCCCCTGGTGGCCATGGGATGAAATCACAGCAGGCATCTCCCACTGTTTAGCACCCCCTGCAGACACCACAGAAAACTCCTCCTTGTTGCCGGGGGTGACTGCAAACATATTTGCAAAGGGATCTTGGCCCACAGGTAAAGAGTTCTGCTCAGCAACATTACCTCCAGGTGCACCCCAGAATCTAGGGCAAGACAATATTTCGTGCCCCAGCTGGCCACATTCCAGGGATGGTACTGGACGACTTTTCCCCAGTGCGTTTCTCTCCTGATGATTCCTTCCAGGCACAACTTCCACTCTCGTAGCCATGAGAGATTGCAGTCTCCCAGCAGAGCCTTGTTGGCTCTCTCCAACATGCTGTATTGGCTCCTCTGAAAGCCACTTGTCACGACCCTTGGGAGGCACACCCCATGGTCCACAGACAGCCCGACTGGCCTCCTCTGTGTTGCTATGGGCAACCACTCTCTGTCCTGGCCTTTGATCAGCCTCTCTTCTGGCATATAACACAGGCTTCTCAGACCTTTGTTTTGCTAGGTAGCTTTGCACTGGAGCCAGGGACAAAAGGCACTTGGAGACTGCATGCCCCCACTCACTGCACCGCAAACAGCGCACTTGGTTCCATGTCTTGTCAGGGTTTCCCACACTGCATCTGCTGGACCCTGTCTCAAGCTGTATCACTTTCACACTTTTCACAACAGCTGCTGGTTTAACTGCAGCAGCGTTGCCAGGGGCAACAACACCCCTCTCCCAGGCATGGACATCCGGCAGCTCTCTTTTTGTATCGAAGGTTGGCTTGCCTTCCACTTTAGCTTGGTCCAATCCTGCCAGGTGTCGCTTGCACCAATCCACTGCAGATTCAAACGCTGGTGGATTCTCCACACTAGCCGTCATCTGTGCATTCATTGCACAAGGGTTGCTAGGGACAACAGCAGCCCTCTTTTCCCTTGGAAAACTCTGTTTAGGCATGTATGGGGTTCGATCAGGCGGTAACAACCCCTCCAGCCACAGAGCTCTATCTATCATCTCTTTGTCAAATGTTTTTATTGAAATTTTTATAGGGGAACAGAAGTTGGAGAGGGGAAAAAATAAAATAAAAATAAGAATAAAAGGAAAATACTATAATACAGAAGCATAGATAAATCTGGGTTACAGTAACAGTACCAAGTATAACATATTGAGTCCATACAGACATAGATAACTATTCACTATGATAAATAAATGCACACAGATAATTAAGTGAATAGTTTTAAAAATGTGAGATTAAAAAGAAAAAAGAAATTAGCAGATGCGTCAATCTGTCTATTTGTCAAGATATCATACTAATGTAATAAGGCATTAAGCCGTAGTAAAGTTAGAGATAAGTAACCTTCAGGTAAAAACTTGTTAAATCACTTCACGATTTATTAATCAGAAATCAGGAGGATAAAAAAAAATTTTTTAAGACAGAGTACAGGATAGAAAAAAGATAAGAATATAAGGAGAAAAAAAAATAAAATAAACACCCGGGACGGTGATCTGACTCCTGACATATATGTATATATACTTTGAGAGATTGTATAGATACTAGTTTGGTAACATCAACGATTGGTCAAAGTCGGTTGGGAAGTAATGTTTCACCCAGGGCTGTCAAATTTTACGAAATGTATTTATTTTATTTTCTTCAATAGCTGTCATTTTTGCAAATAACAGTGCTCTATTCATTCTGTGTTTGGCTTCCGCTAAAATTAGAGAGTTTGTTTTCCAAGCTTTGGCAATAGTTTGTTTGGCAGCTGTAGTTAGACGAATTAATAATTGAAATTGAGTTTGAGTAAGTGTGGAAGGTTTAAGATTTAGTAAAGCAGTAGCAGGGTCTGGAAGAATTGGTATTTCATGACTTTTAGATGCCATTGAGAATATTTTTGTCCAAAATTCTTGGACAACTGGACATTGCCACCAAATGTGGAAATGAGTGCCTGGTAAATCGCATCCTCTAAAACAATTTGGCGAATATAAGGGGACATATTTTGCAACTCTAGCTGGGACTAGGTACCAGCGCGCTAAAACTTTATAATTAGTCTCCACTGCATAGCAATTTGGGGAAGAATTTTTTGTAGCTAGCCATATACTTGACCAATCTTTGATATCAAAAGAACGATTCATATCTTGTGCCCATTTAGTTGCGTATAAAGGTAATGTATCATTAGAGTTTGTAGTGAGTGACTGATATAGAATTGAAATGAGACCTCTTGTGTGTGGGTTGCTTATACATATCCGCTCAAACTGAGACATTTGGGTAAGCGATGAAGTCATATCAATAAAAGGTTTGTAAAAATTCTTGATTTGTAAATAGCAGAAATATTCAGTTCTAGGAAGCCCAAATGTTTCAGATAGTACTGAGAAAGTGTGAAATTTAGTATTAGACATTAGTTTGTGTAGACGGATAACGTTTACAGAGGACCATGCTGAAAACGAATTTGGATATTTCCAGGCCGGATAAAAGGCTGGGTTCTTGAGGAACGAAAGCAAGGGATTATGTGGGGATTGGAGTTTATGTGAGTTTCTAAATTTATCCCATATTGCTAAGGAATGCTTCGTTATGGGGTTAGAAAAATTAGATCTGTCTGTGGTCTTGAGCCATAGCATGTTAGCCACTGAAATAGGGTCAGTATCTACTGATTCAACTGCAACCCATAGAGGTGTTTCTACAGCAGTGTGGTATTTAGAAAGGGATGCAATTTGTGAAGCGTTATAATAAGAAGAGAAATTAGGTAATCCCAGTCCACCATTCATCTTATGGAGATAAAGCGTAGATTTAGAGATCCGCGGTTTAGTCGAGCCCCAGATAAAGGACATAACTCTATTTTGGATAAGTCTTAGGAAGTATGATGGTAATGGAGTGGGGAGCACCCTAAATAAATATAAAAATTTAGGTAGTATAGACATTTTTATAGCGTTAAGCCTACCAATCCATGACAGTGGTAGAGTAGTCCATGATTTCATTAAACCTGAAGTTTGTTTCAGTAGAGGTAAATAATTAGTGGTAAAAATATCTTTAAGAGAGATTGTGAGTTGAACTCCTAAATAAGGTAATTGTTTTGGAACCCAATTGAATGGTAAAGAGGTTTGAGCGAGTTGGAGCTCTGATTGTGGTAGGGAAATGTTTAATGCATTTGATTTCGTATGGTTAACATGAAGTCCTGATATTTGGGCAAATTTATCCAATAATTTTAGTAAATTTGGTGCTGATATGTGAGGGTGCGACAGGAAGATAAGGATATCATCTGCAAAGAGACATAATTTATGGTGATGACCTCCCAATTCTATACCCTTTACATCGGGATTAGTTCTAATTAATTGTGCAAGGGGTTCAATTAATATAATGCAAAAAGTAATGGAGAAAGGGGACATCCCTGTCTAGTACCTCTTTGAATATCGAACATTGGCGATTTGTAGCCAGCATATTTAATATAGGCTTTTGAGTTATTGTATAAGGAAGAGACCCAGGTCAGGAAATGATTACCAAAACCCAATTTTTGAAGAATGTATTGCATATATGGCCATGAGACAGAATCAAATGCCTTTTTTAGATCTAATGACACTAGACAGGCTGGGATTTGCCTGGTTTTGGCTGCATGGATGAGTAAGAGTGCTCGTCTAATGTTATCACCGGCTTGGCGTTTCGGTATAAAACCTGTTTGGTCTCTGTATATTAAGCGGCCAATAATATTATTCAATCTAGTGGCCATAATTTTAGCTATTAATTTAATATCTAAGTTTAGAAGGGAAATGGGTCGATAATTGGCCCAAGAAGTAGAATCGGAGTGTGGTTTAGGTATCATAGCTATAATAGAAGTCAAAGTTTCCACTTTGAATGATTGTCCAGTCAGGATCGAGTTAAAGGCTCTGGTCAAGACTGGCGCTAAGATGTGTGAAAATTTCCTATAATAAGCTGCTGAAAAACCATCAGGACCCGGTCTCTTATGAGGTTTTAGAGTTTTTATAGCATTTAGGACTTCTGTGTCTGTTATTAAACTTTCAAGGAGCTCACGCGTTGTTCTTGGTCAAGAGTTGGAAGGTTGATATTAGAAAATAGAGCATCAATTTTTGTAGTATCAAAGTTCTGGGCTGGGGAGTATAACTTAGCTAAATTAGAATGGAAAATCTCTATAATCTTAACTGGGTTACTGGTATATGCTTCCCGGGAGACTTTCAGTCTAATGGGTACCTGAGTATGTTGTGTGGATCTAAGACCTCTAGCCATGGGGGTATCGGGTTTATTAGCTTTAAGATATTGTATATGTTGTCGTTTGCGTATAAGTTTATCAGCTGAATCTGTCAAGAACAGATCGAGATCAAGACGGGCTTTTTCGAGTTTGGAATTATTAATGGCATTCGGGGTTGTTTGAAAAGCCAAGTGGCATGAGTTGAAAATAGACTCGAGCTTGGCAAATAACAGTTTACGCTCTCTTTTAAGCTTAGATGCTTGTTGTATCAAACCTCCCCTAATGACAGTTTTATGAGCTTCCCATAGAGTGAGGTCAGGAATGTCATCTGTATCATTAGTTTTCAAGTAGTCAGTAATCATCTTCTCGATTTCAATGCTATGGGATGGATGAGTCAAAATGGAATCATTAATACACCAAGTTTTATCATGTGATCTGGGAATAGTGGAGGCTATGGTTGTAAATACTGCACAATGGTCAGTCCATAGAAAGGGGATGATTTTGGAAGAGATGATTTCAGGTAACATACTAGATAGGATTAGGATGTGATCAATGCGTGAAAAGGATTTGTGTGGATAGGAGTAGTGGGTATAGTGCCTACTGGTAGGATTTATTTCTCGCCATGTGTCAACTAAATTGTGTGTTGTAAGTAAATGTTGGAATGTACGTGTAGACAAATTATCGGTTGGACCTGACGGAGACTTATCATGAAAAGGGAAAACAGTTGCATTAGAATCACCACATAGAATAACAGTGCCAAACTTATGAGTTTCTACCACCTGGAAGAGATGAGAAAGAAAAGCAATTGGACGTTTATTGGGGGCGTAATAAGATACAATTGTGATGGGATTATCAGAAATGTAGCCAGTAAGGAGAATATATCTACCCTCAGGATCTGTAATTTGTGATATAAGGTTAAACGGAGTGGAACGGTGAAAACCAATTAGAGTTCCACGCTGTTTAACCGTCGTTGATGCAGAATAAAATTGTGGATAGGAGGTTGAAAGAAATTTAGGGTGGGATTTATCTGTAAAATGAGCTTCCTGAAGACAAATAATATGGGCTTTTTTAGCCATAAAAGATCGAAGAGCCTTAGTTCGTTTGTGAGGAATATTAAACCCTTGTACATTTAAAAATAATACTTTTATAGGAGCCATAAGACCAATGAGACTAGCAGTAATTCATTACAATCATAGCACTTACCAGGAGCCAGAGTCACCGACCGGGGGAAAAGGAAAGAGGAAGAATAGATAAGGAAAAAAGAGAAAAATAAGTACCAAATAAAATGATATTTCAAACCCAGTATAACGACTTTGTATCATAAAATTAAGGAAGAACCATAGGGTGTAGGAACGTCTCAGAAGAGTAATCAAAACCCTCTGAGAAGGTCCAGGCCCACCAGGAGAGTCCCACATAACTATGTCAGGAGTCTCCTGGTGGTGTAGGGGGCAGCAAGAAATTCCTACGGGAAGAGCAACACCGAAGAACAACAGGAACCTTCAAAAATATTAACTTAAGAGTATAGTACCGAAAAATATGTTAAGAAAAAGAACAAAAATAAATTTGCTCTATATCACATACTGTGAATTAGCTTAAAAAACATAAACCATTTCAGTCCCAGAAATGTTTTAGCAAACAGGTAGCAAGACTGTTTAGTAATGCTGGAGACCTGTAAGAAGAGAAAAAAGAGAAAAAAAAAATATCTCTAGTTTTAAAAATAGCTCAGTCCATAGTGTCCTCATTGACAGGTGATATAGTGTCAAAGCAACCGCGCTTATGAAGATTGTGATGAGTGGTGGAGGATGATCCAGGGCCTGGTTTAAATCGTTGCTGGGAAAATCGAGAGGCTGAACGTCTGCGAGGTTGGTCCACATTTATGTCTTTTTCTGCAAGACCCATGTCAAACAATGCCGATTGCAAATCCTCAGAGGAGCGACATACATATTTAGTTTCCAGATGGGTGAATCAGAGGCAAAAGGGAAATCCCCAGCGGTAGGAGAGTTGGTTATGCTGGAGCACTTGCAATTGTGGTTTAAGTGCACGTCTCTTGGCAACTGTAAGTGGAGACAGGTCAGTGAGCAATTGAAAGGTGTTACCCTGGAAGCTGAGAGTTTCTTTGTCTCTAGCAGCTGCTAGAAGCTGTTCTTTGGTGCGGTAGAAGTGCAGTTTAGCAATAATGTCCCTAGGGGGACCATTTGGTTTACGTGGAGCTAAAGCTCTGTGCACTCTGTCCATTTCAAGTCTATCAATAGGGGTACCAGGTATCAGTTCCTGGAAAAGCGCTGTTATGGTTGCCTGTAAGTCAAGGACAGTTTCAGGGATACCTCTGATCCTTACATTTGACCTACGATCCCTATTTTCCTGATCTTCTAAACGTGTTTGTAGAATTAAATTCTCTTCTTTAATAGATGAGAGTTCAGAGCTGTGGTGCTGTGTACAGTTATCAATTACATCAACTCTCTGTTCAAGTTCAGCAGTTCTCTGACCAAGTTCTCTAATCTCCCTTGTCAGTTTATTTGTAATATGGTCAGAGGTCTCTTTAAGTGCTTTCTGTAGCATTAATTCAAATTGTTTAAACATGTCAAGCTGGGCCCCAGAATGTATAGGTGAGTTTTCACCATCAGTTACATCAACTTTATGAGGTATTGTTTGACTGAGAGACTGTGTCTTCACTGAGGTGTTTGAAGAGCGCTGTGAGGGGGAGGAAGAAGCTGCCATGTCAGCTGTCAGTGCATAGACCGTTCTTCTAGGTCTGCTCGGTTTAAATTGTGATTTTTTACCTTTAAACACCATACCAGGAGGACTGGTGTGCTGTACTGAGCTTCCACAGCAAATTTGAAAGAATTCCGGCACCGCTGGGACCCGTAGTTCTCCGGTATTTCCTCCGTGGAGCGGAGCTCTAAGGAGACATTACTTTCTCCTCAGGCAGCCGCACATGCTCCCTCTCTATCTATCATCTCAGCCATCCTTGCTTCTTTTAAGCGTTTTGATCGCCCCATACTCACAATCACTTAAAAAAAAAAATTTCACAGTTCAGCAACAAATTGGAGCACTGTCTCTTTAAGGCTAGTTACCTTTCTCTTGCAGGTTCTCCTCACCTGCACACACACAGATTATGCAGTTTCTGGCAATAAAAACACAGTTCATATAACAGATGAACTTCTGCAGCCCCTCACTGCTTTGATCCTCAGACTTGGTTCTTTGGCTTCCACTGTGCACACCTGCACACATGCACTCTCTGGCTTCCCCAGTGCACACCTGCACTCGTCGGGAGGCCCACACACACCTGAACAATCAGTGTGCAGTTGAGTGTCAAAACCCGGATCCAGGACTGGGGATTTCATCCCGCCCGGATCTCTAAGAAATCCCTAAGCTCCAGGTCCCAAAGTGGACTTTAGTAAACCATGAGGAAACTGAAAAGCCAGTTTCCTCCCAAACAAGCAAATACCCTGGAGCCCCTCAACCTGCCTGGTTGAGAATCATGTATTCATACACTGGTGGGGTACCACACTACCACAGTATGCTTACCAGTAAGTTTCAAGTTTCAAGAAGACTAATTGGTGGCTGTTAGAACCTCTACCCAGGACTCATAGTCAATGCCCAGCCCGCCACAAAATCTTACTATAATAAGCCTGGGCTCATGCCATGGGGTCCTTGAAGTCTGCGTATAATTCCAAAATCATTTGTTTGGGAGAAGCTCTAACCATTGTAGCAGCCAAATGTCTATATGCAAGTATTGGTAATATGGGCCCAATTTGACTGGTGACCTAAACTCCTAATGGTACCAGAAAAGCATTGGATTCAGCAAATTTACATACAAAAGGGATTTACCTTGGCCACCAGTTAAAATCTGAGCTAAATGTAGCGTGATACACTGGGGTTGATTTACTAAATCTGGAGAGAACTAATTCTGGTGCAGCTCTACATAGAAACCAATCAGTTTCAATTTTTACTTTTTTTGTCAGCTTAATTGAACAAGCTGAAGTTAGAAGCTGATTGGCTGCCATGCAGAACTGCACCAGATTTTGCACTCTCCAGTTTTAGTAAATCAACCCCACTGAGTCAACATTAGTTTGGAAGACTGTAGGCCTGGGTAACCTTTAAACAATTATTAATAGCAAAAGATCTAGTGGAAGAGTAATACTGTCAGAGCCACAACGTGTATAAACCGGGGGGCTTCAACAGTGCATCAGTGGAACATATGGGAAGTCTGAGAAGCTTGAGTCGATATTTACCATTTCTGGGTTCTGTAGGTTTTCCCTAAGCCTGGTGGGTTGACTGCTTCAGCCTGTTGCTGGAAGGATGTTCCAGTAAGCAGTGTGGGAATACCGTTTGCTAATAGGATAAAATATTACTCACAAAGACAGAGGGTAAAAAGCAAGGACAATCTCTCAAATGGCACAAATTTGCTGAACCACAGAGTCCAGCGAGTTAATGGTCCAATATGAAACCACTGTCCAGCTCCACAGACCCTTAGGACATGTTTGGGTATAGATCCAGGGCTCGAGTCCTGTGGGAACACGTGGGAACGGCGTCCCTGCACTTTTTTCATAGCAGGAACGCCGTTCCCTTTGCAGCCCCCGAGTGGCGAGCGCCGGGACCGATCTGATCCCGAGCTCCGGGGGATGGATCCCAGGTACATGCATCGAGGGGACGGGGTCCCGCTGTCAGGCAAGCTCAGGGATGATGGTGTGTGTGGGATGGAGACGGCTTCTGCCAGCTGCCGCCGCCACCTGTGATCCTGGTGAAGATCTTCTGGCTGCCCTGGACACAAGTTATCATTCTGGTCCTGAATGTCCGACACTGATGCCATCTAGCAGAGCTGCAGGACTGGTAAGATCTGGAGGGGATTGGTAACCCAGGGTGTGTGTAATGGGGCAGGAGGGTATTTGGGGGGGAGGGGTGATAAGGATGGGATATGATCAGAATGGAGGGATCTGAGGCTGTGATCAGAGGGGGGAGGGGGTATCTGGATGTGTGTGATCAAGCTGGCAGCATGTGGGGTTGGTGTGATCAGGTTGGGGGTATGTGGGGGGGGGTGCGATTGTAGTGGGGGATGTGGTCAGGTTGGGGGTATGTGGGGGTGCGATTGTAGTTGGGGGGGTGATCAGGTTGGGGGTACGTGGGGGGTGTGTGATCATAATGGGGGTATGTAGGGGTGTGTGATCATGGTGGGAGTATGTGGTCAGGTTGGGGGTATGTGGAGGGGTGTGATCAGGTTGGGGGTATGTGGAGGGGTGTGATCAGGGTGGTGGTATGTGGTGGTGTGTGATCAGGTTGGGGGTATGTGGTGGGGGTGTGTGATAGTAATGGGGGTATGTGGGGGGTGTGATCAGGTCAGGGGTATGTGGTGGGGGTGTGTGATAGTAATGGGGGTATGTGGGGGGTGTGATCAGGTCGGGGGTATGTGGTGGGGGTGTGTGATAGTAATGGGGGTATGTGGGGGGTGTGATCAGGTTGGGGGTATGTGGTGGGGGTGTGTGATAGTAATGGGGGTATGTGGGGGGTGTAATCAGGTTGGGGGTATGTGGGGGGTGTGATCAGGGTGGCGTATGTGAGGGTGGGGGTGATCAGAGTGGGGGTGTGCGATCGGGAGGATGGTGTGCTAGATGGATGGGGGGGGCGGCAAAGTGCACTTTCGCCTAAATAGATAAAAATCTAGTTTATGCTGAATGTCAGCTGCTCCGCCTCCACAGTATCCACGGCAGTGGGTTGGGTGCACAGTGAACTGTGCTGTCTTTGTAGCTGCCTGTGCCAATCCTGCAGTGTCCCTCTATATCTCACAGGAGGATTCAGAGTGGACAGCCCAGGTCCACAGGGTGCTGTAAAATGTAAAATGACCAATCCCTCATTCCCTGCTGTGCCCATGCTAGCAGCTCCACCCCCTGATGTGCACACACACACAGCATGGTGCTAGATAGGGGTGTGTGTGTGCAGCTGCAGCAGGTGAAAACTTCAATTGGAGGAGACAAGGGGCTGTAAATTTGGTGAGTCCACTGTCCAAACACCCCCCTCAACTTGACAAATGTTTGCATACGTCCTCTTCTGCTGCTGTGAGTGCTGGTTCACACTATGTGGTGCAGGAACTGCATGCGAGTTTGAACAGGAATCGCACCGCATTTCTGTTCAAATCACATGTGATTCTTCAGCAGTGCAAGTTAAGCCATTATTCTGTATGGCTCAAATCGCACCAAATCCGCACCAAAATGACACAGGATCCTTTTTTTGGCTGCACCAGAATCAGATCACTTAACCCCTGTATAGATCTGTGGGAGCAAGACAGGGGTGTCATATTGGACTGTTAACCTAGTGGGCTCCATGGTTGAGTGTTGGCTTTGAAAGGATTTTTGCCATCTGGGAGATTGTTCTTTAATGCTTCTTACCCTCCATCTTTGTGAGTAATATTTCATCATAATAGTGTAGCAGGGTCCTAAATTTAGTGGTAGTATTTGAGTGGTATTTATGCTCAAACACCTTAATTGTTAGGACTTATCCACCATTTTTTTGTCCGCAGGTGGAGTATCAGTGTACAGTTCCCTGTGGCCTGCGGGTGGCGCTGCCGTGGTGGGCCATGGTTGAACCGCTGGTACAGTGCTGTGCCTTGTGTGTCCCCTCTCGGCGACCGTGCGGTGGGAGTGGTTAGCCTGCTGTGCATGCCGGGAGAGGATATAACAGGGGCAGACGCTGCCTGTAGGAGGTGGTCATGGGTTCGTCTTCAACCCCAGGATTGGGATTCCAGTTCGCTCCCCGGGGGTCCTACTCCCGGGGGAGGATTGGGCGCTCTTTGTCAGCCCTGGGCACCTTTGGCCCAGGGGTGTTGGTCGGTGAATCAGTCCCGGGCACCTTTGGCCCTGGGGCTGCAACAGGAAAGCTTTTGGGCCCAGCTCCTTTGGCTGGGGCCTACCAGGGATCGAGGAGTCTCGGGGTGCCACCTTGCGGGGGGACCCGCATCTTGGACGGGGAGGGACCGTTCCGAGGGACTGGTGAGAAGGGGCCCGGTAACTCTCTGGAGGGATGTCTTCTCCTTAACACCAGGTCTGTGGCAGAGACCAAGTTCATCAGTTTGTGCAGAGACTGTGTAGCGGGTATTTGAATTTAGGGGAAGCATCTGGGTGGTAGTGTAACCCAGATGCACTGATTGCTATTGAATCTGAGACCCTTTTATGGTTCTTGAAGGACTCTGGTGGTGTGAGGTTCCCTGCGGCCCACAAGTGGCGTTGTTGCCCTGGGCCGGAGTTGAACTCACACCGCAAGACTGTGCCTTTTTGTCCTTTCCTGGCGCTGGTACAGTGGGGCGGGGAACCTGCTGTGACGCAAAGGGAGAGGAGATAAAAGGGGCGGACGCCCTGACCTTGGGGTCAGAGTCGGAGGACGCGGCCGCACCCAGGCACCTTCAGCTTGGGTGCTGGCGTTCCGGAGTTCCGGGCCTAGGTGCCCTTGACCTGGCCGGAGCGAGAGATGGAGTCCATCTCAGGCACCTTTAGCCTGGGGTGAGGTACTATGGCGGATGCCTGGGGCTCAGTACCTTCGACTGAGTTCCGCGAGGGTGGAGGAATCCGAGGGGACCCTAACTCCTTGGGTGCCCGTGTCTGAGTTCGTGAGGACTGGTGAGCGGAACTTCTCTGGAGAGTCCGGCGCAGCATTTGCTGGTGACAGAGAGGCCTCCGGTGTCTCCCTTGGACGGATATCCTTCCCCTGACAGGGGCCGTGTTAGCAAAGGTAATTCATGTTCTACCTCATATAGTCAGTGGCAGTAACTATTCGCCATTGGTGACACTACAGTGGTTAGCGATACTTTAAAGGATTGTGCTTCGACCTACTCCCATTAATACTGAAGTGTTGCAAAGGTCCCAACTTGACTGTGCTGTATGTTTATTCGCTGAGAGGAATAAAACTGTGTTGGACCTATTCAGTGTGTGGAACTCTGGTTACTAGGAGCAAAGGGGAGTGGATCCGAGGAAAGAATTTGACCCTAGGACACCTACACAAAGCCCGAACTTTCTGGCCATCACCTCTTTACTATGGAGGACATGGGCCGTGGTGTATCTCATCCCTCCCCCCGGTACTAACACCCCTAGACAGAGACAGACAAGCCGAGAATGAGAAGGGGCGTGAGGGGTGAGGTCGCTACAACTGTATATCTAGTTAGAGTGCCATTCTGGCTGCTAGTCCCTCTCTAGGGAGACTATCCAAATGGGCTAAGTCTACTTGAGAAGCTGAGCAGTGAAGTGTATTTTGTTTGTGCCTGGACCTCTTCCCCACATCTTATGCTGTCCTGTTCTCCCTCCAACCTTTCTGTCTAGAGACTGTGCTTTAAGAGAAATAAACTCTACGTTGGAGTTGCAGCTGGTGTGGACCTTGGAGTTAATGGGGGGAAATAGAGACTTGTCTTTATTGAGCATAGGGGTGCGAACCATCCTCTGGAGAACCTCGCTGCGGAGACCTGTTTCATAACACCGCTCAACCTCTTCACACAGGAGGGTACGGGCATGTGGCGTGGTGTGCCCTCTCTTCCTGCGAGGAGCCAAAGGAAGGGAACAGGGGGTAAGTGCGCTACACTAGTAAAGGTGTTTTTATTGCACAAGAACAAACGTTCTCTCTTAGGGATGATTAGGCCTACACACGGGTGAAACATATTAGAGTATGGCGGTCCTAGATGGGGCTGAAGTGTGCTTTGTTTGGTTCAATAAAGTTGGATAAAAGACTTGACATAATTGTAGTGTGGTTGTTTGTTTTCCATGAGCTTTTTATTTAGTTAAGGAGAAGCATGATTTTGCTATTGAAAGTTATTATTGTTGTCTTAAAATTGTGCAAAAGAACATTTAGGTGCTAACAGTGTGAGGAAACAAATGCAGAGGATGTGGTCTTGAGCAATGCAGGTTTGAACATCTCTGTAAATGACTTCACTGTAGGTATAGTGCATGGATCACCTTCCAAAAAGTTAATTCATTTTATGTCTACTTTTTCTTGTTCCTATTGGCTGCAGGACAACGACAAATCCCTGATACTGCTGGGAGCGTAGGAAATTTATACAGTCACTTCCCTCATCTAAATGGAGGTGAGTACAATAAGTAGCAGTTGATCCTGCCAGAAATGTTGTGTCCCTGTCACTTCTTGCACACTAAACTGATGGAGTAAACAACATCTTTCTTTCCAACTATCTTCTGTTAATCTGTGTTCCTAGGCAGGCAATATTTGCATGTAGACTGCCCTGGGCAGCAACAACATATGATGCTGAGCCTAAAATCCAATGAATAAATTGTGTGTGACTGCATATTTTTCCTTTATTTTCACCTGGCAATCCTGTGAATACCACACTCAAAGGTGACAACTGACTAGAGATACTGAGATTTACATCCAGCACACAGAATAAGAGAAGTGCTACTGTGCAGCATCCATGCATATGTAGCACTGCCTTGTGAGCTGTTGATAAATTATGTTTTTTTGCCATTTCTATGGGCAACCAGCCCAAGACCATGTGATACCTCTGTGGCAACAATTAGGCTCCAATCACTTTAGTTTTTACAGTTTTTCCCTGAACTTAAATTCAGGAGAGAGGGTTTGGGGTGCATGATACCCAAAAGAACAAACAGAGAAGACAGATTATTCTCAAATAGCAGCTGGCTCCTTAACCTCCCTGGAGGTTTTCCCGAGTGTGGCTCGGGGTTAAATTTCAGTACCATTAGCGGTAACCCCAAGCCACATTGTCCCCTCCGCTGTGTCTGCGGGCTCTGTCCTCCGCCCGATGCCTCTGTGTGCCAGGCTCCGTTCCATGCGAGCGTCACGACGCACGGGGGCAGAGCATGGTGGCAAATTTAAAAAGTACACAAAACATAATTCATACAGTACACTGTAATCTTACAGATTACATTACTGTATGAAATCATTTCACATCCCTTTTGTCCCTAGTGGTCTGTCCAGTGCCCTGTATGCAGTTTTATATTATATATACTGTTCTTTCTGCCTGAAAACTGGAGATTGTCCATAGCAACCAAAAAGTGTCCCTTTACGTCAAAAGTGGTTTTAGACCAGCTAGAAAACAGCGATAATAAATTAGAACACTTTCAGATTTAAGTGATAGTGAATCGCAGGGAAATACAATTTTATTATTATTATTTTTTATAATTAATTATAGTTATTTATTATATTAAAATTTATGATTCCGTGTTTCAAACTTTATCATACCGGGGATGTCTACTATACTCTGGTTTGGACAGATTTAAGTGTGTTATTCCTAAGAATTACAGGCCTAGAATATAAAACGTCAAATTTCTATGCAAAACAATTGTACTGCTTTGAGTTGCAAAAATCTGACATAATCATACCACCAGGGTGGCTACAGGTGAATGCTGGTAGTGAGGGGGCAACCAGACAAGACTATGATAAAGGAAAAGGTACCCCTAGGGGCTTTGAGTAGCAGCAATGAGTATAGATGAAATCAATAAAATGTAAAAGAGTATATAATTTATTTCAAAAAAAGACACAAGGTATAAAATCAAAAAGAAAACCATCTAATAAAAATCAAAACATGGACTCCAGGGTGTCAATTAAACACACATAAGTACAATTGATATGAATTCATACAACAGTATCATGGTTGCCTTGGCGCAAAACCCTGACTCGTTTTGACCCTTATGGTGGTATGGGTCTCTTCAGGGGGAAAAAAGTATGCTGGCATAGGCTCTATGAAAGAATATATACACATAAGTAAATAAATAAATAAATAAAACTTGTCAAAAAACAAATAGCAAGCAAGACTACATGTATGGTTCTGAACCATACATGTAGTCTTGCTTTCTATTTGTTTATGTGTATATATTCTTTCATAGAGCCTATGCCTGCATACTTTTTTCCCCCTGAAGAGACCCATACCACCATAAGGGTCGAAACGCGTCAGGGTTTTGCGCCAAGGCAAACATGATACTGTTGTATGAATTGATATCAATTGTACTTATGTGTGTTTAATTGACACCCTGGAGTCCATGTTTTGATTTTTATTAGATGGTTTTCTTTTTGATTTTATACCTTGTGTCTTTTTTTGAATAAGTTATATACTCTTTTACATTTTATTGATTTCATCTATACTCATTGCTGCAACTCACAGCCCCTAGGGGTACCTTTTCCTTTCTCATGAATCTAATCAGGGGTGTGCAGCACTTTAATCCACAGTTGGTATCGCTTTCCCTTTGCAACCAGACACGACTATGACCCCGTAGATGCAGTCACAGCCTTTCTCCCTCACACATCTGGCCTATTGCCCGACAAAGGTATCTGAATCTATATGTAAAGATCTTCTGTGACACTGTTTGGCAAGGATTTCCTTTCCAGGCCAGCTCCCTCAAGGTACAGTATACCCTCCAGCTTCAGCAGTCCCTTCATACAGGCTTCCTCCCAGTGGGGGAAACCCCAAATGAAAGAAAGCTCAAGAAAGGTTTTCGAAAACATTTATCATCTCCCAAGCATACTGTACCTCTGAATACAACAATTTGGGGAATGACCCACCCACACTATTTGCTTAAACCTCCTTCCATCAACAGTCCAAAGCAATCAAACCACCAAGCTAAGGGAAGATCTGAACACTAAGCAAACCACCAGGCTTAGGAAAGAGACATGAAAAATGTATACTAGCTTAGTCTGGCTGCATCCCAGTACCAAACACAGTGAAGTTTAGCTGGCAACACATCTGCATAGGGCAGGATCCCTGCACATAATGGAATAAGAACAAATACTGAGATTTATAAATGAAGTGATATTGTGCAGTATCAAACATATAGAATGAGAACAGATACTAAGAATTAAACCTAACATACATGACAAGAAAAGTACTATGGTGTCATGCTGATATATCATAGTTGCCAACATTGGGAAAAAAAAAACCGGGACACTTTTTTCCATGTGGGCGGAGCCTTGTTATAAATAGCAGGCGGGGCATTCATTTGTAGGCATGTCATGAACTCAAAGAAATGTGGCGCGCGCAGTGCGGCGAAAAATAGGTGTGGTTTATGCACGGTAGTGGGCGTGGCTTAAATGGGCGTGGTTCAGAAGAGGTGTGGTTAGAGTCCGAGAGGGAGGAAGGAAGGAAGGAAGGAAGGAAAATCCTACACCACAATAGAAATATGTGTATTCCAGAAAGTTTAACAAAATCGGCAGATAAAGATACTCCAAAACACCTGTTCTTGGCGCTTCACTCATCCCAGCACCATGGTTGTTATGGTGTCAGGATGATTGAAGCGCATTATTTCTATTATTACATTGTAATATAAAATGAAATCATTCAACTCCCCATAATGCCGAATCAGTGGGACCCTTAAGCATGTCACCTGCCACATCGCCTGCCACCAGGTTCCCCTAGCAGAGTCCCTCCTTACATCAGGTGCCCCCAGCGGAGCCTCAGTCCTTACACCAGTGTACCCAGCCTCAGTCCTTGCATCAGTGTCCCAAGCAGAGCCATAGTTACCCCCCCCTGTACATAGTAACACCCTCGTTACCCCCCTGTACATAGATACTACCTGTACATAGTTACTACCGCCCCCTATACATACCCCCACTGTACATAGTTACTACTGCCCCCTGTACATACCCCCACTGTACATAGTTACTACCACCCCCTGTACATACCCCCACTGTACATAGTTACTACCGCCCCCTGTACATACCCCCACTGTACATAGTTAATACCCTCCCTGTACATACCCCCACTGTACATAGTTAATACCCCCCCGTACATAGTTAATACCCCCCCTGTACATAGTTAATACCCCCCTGTACATAGTTAATACCCCCCCTGTACATACCCCCACTGTAAATAGTTAATACACCCCCTGTGCATAGTTGCCCCCCCCCTTGTACATACATCGCTGGCCCGGGCTGTAATAACACCGACATCCCTGCATACCTAGGACAGCAGACAGGTCATATGTCACCAGGAGGACACAGCACACTATAACCCACATTACATGGGGATGATGATCATAGAGATCTCTGGATGGGGACATCATCCACCTACCTCCAGGGACAGCACACAGGACTGGACACACTGGGATTGCTGGGATGAGCTCAGTCCTATAAGAAGACATGACGTACCCTCATTTTGGGCACCATACACACAGGCACTCCGAATCCTTTTCCACTTCTCAGTATCTGGGCTGTGTACATAATCCCAGAAGGAAGGGTCCTCTCCCCGCACACTGGTGTCTGATGCAGAGCTTACAGGGACCGCACTTCAGAGGGAAGAACACCGACACGGCAGCCGCAGAGCAAACTCCACAAGTGGCGCGATGTGTTCAGTGGAGAGTAGGAGGAGCCAATCGGTTTAAGTGTACACTGAACAGGGAAGCCGATTGGTTGCCTCTCCCCTCTCCACTGAACACACGAGGAAAGGCACCTCGTGGCGGTGACGGAGGCCATGTTTCTGTAGCCCGCCGGCTGTTTTTGGCCAAAACATTCCCGATTTTCCCGGGACAATCACAAAATACCGGGAATTCATTCGGGACAAGCTCCTTCCGGGACGAGGGTCTCAAATTCGGGATTGTCCCGGGAAATTCGGGACTGTTGGCAACTATGGATATATACAGAATAAGAAATACTATAATTTATATCCAAGCAGGAGAAATATGCTTGTTGAGTGCTATATTAATTTTGTTAATTTCTTATTGTTTTGTAATTGACAGAGTACAAAACTTACCACCCCATATATGACAAAGAAACTAATAATATCAAGACATCTTAAAGATCTGGATGGAAAGACGATAGAAGATTTTAGGAAGGCTCTTTGCCAGTTGAAGCCTCCCCATGGAACTGGACCCATTAGGATGGAAAATCTTAAAGATAAACCCATAGAGGAAATTGTTGACTTTATCTTCAGATGTCACACTGAAAGACATGGAGCATCAACCGTCAAAAAGGCTCTCAAAGAAATCAATGAGAATCAGATAAGGATGTTGATAGAGAGAGATCTCAGGGATGGTGGGTACAGTATAATGCCATACAATATATGCTTCATAGAGGGTGGCCACAAATGTGTCCATCTCATCCCTGATTTTACAGCCAGGTGCAACTCTTGACCAAGGATTGAGACATATGGGCTAGTATGAAGCAGCAAGACCTTGCCTGGAGTTGAAATCACTCTTTAACTCACAGAGAGATTTTCAGTCTTCCAGCTCGAAACCTATTCTGTGGTGAGGCTATTTTTTTTTTTCCTCTTAATAATGATAAGGAAGCAAATACAGATCCCTCCTGAGTCTTCCCTTGTAAAATACACAGTGGAGGATGGGAAATTGTCTCCCTGCTCATCTGGCCTGCAGCCAACTTAATCATATAAAATATTTTTTTCTGAATTAGGGTTCCTCCAAGGGGGGCACTGGCCACCAATAAAAAGAGGCCTTTCTTCTGCTGACAATGAATGTAAAGGAGGGGGAGCTATTCCAGTGACCACCAATGCAGGGGATTACTGACTACTAATGTATGGGTCATATTTCTACTGACCACAAATATGAGGGGGCTTTTCTCCATGCACCATCAATTGTAAGGAAGACCTTCTTTACTGACCACCAATGCAAATGGGACCTTCTTCAAATGGCTACTGTGAGGGGGTTAACTCGGTAGCGGGTGTGTGTGACCCCCTGGTTGGGCTCCCCACACAAAAACAGGGCCAGCAGACGGAGGTTGTGGTTTTCAAAATCAAAAGGTGCGGTTTATTTCTCTATGTACAGTGACAAAAACACAGCAAAGCCAAAAAGAAACAAACAAAATAAATCTTGGTCAGTTTGACCTCTGACTAAACATGCAGGTTTCCTAAACTAACAACTGGGATCAGCCTGGTGCTGTCCTAGTCCCTAAGTCCCTGGTTTAGTAAAAGTCCAAACAAATAGCCACACAGGCTTTGCCTCACCGCACAGGGGTTCACTCTCCCTAGACAGTCCACACAATCTGGTTCCAGGCATGAGCTAACATCTAATGAAGCTGGGAGTTCTTATAGAGGCCTAAATGAGCTGACAAGCTTCAGCTGGTCTCATCAACTCCCTGTCTCACGACGCCCAGCACTCTCCCTAGAGGTATGAGTCATTCATGAGCCCACTAGCCTCAGCTGGGCTTCATCAACTCCCTAGTTGTATAAGTCGGCATAAAGCCTGAATCTGGGAGAAATATATCTACCCCCCTGGATGCAACCAGGTGACTTTACCTTCCTGCTGTCACATACCCCCCCTCTTGTTTTAACCTCGGGGTTGGAACACCAGCAATCAGGCATTCATGTACTCGAGACAAAGCATCCACATTCCCCATTTGAACGCCAGGGCGATGCTTTACTGTGAAGTTGAATTCCTGTAGGGCCAGGAACCACCTATTCACTCTTCTATTTGTCTCCTTGTTTTGAGCCATCCACTTTAACGGAGCGTGATCCGTAACCATGTCAAAGTGCCTACCTAGCAGATAGTACCGAAGGGAATCTAGAGCCCACTTCACCGCTAAACACTCCTTTTCAACCGTGGCGTAATTTACCTCATGGGACTTCAACTTCCTGCTGAGGTAAATGACTGGGTGCTCTTCCCCGTTCCAGACCTGGGACAATACTGCTCCTAACCCCACATCTGACGCATCACTTTGTACGACAAAGTCTTTAGAGAAGTCGGGTGAGTACAACACTGGCTGGCTACATAAGGCTTGTTTCAAGAATTGGAATGCTGCCTCAGCCTCGGGGGTCCATTTAATCATGACCGACCCTTTCCCTTTCGTCAGGTTGGTTAGGGGCACAGCCTTAGAAGCAAAGTGGGGAATGAAGCGCCGATAATAACCCGCGATTCCCAGAAAGGCTCGTACCTGCTTCTTGCTGTTGGGACGTGGCCAACTCTGGATGGCCTCGACTTTGTTGAGTTGGGGTTTTATTACTCCCCTGCCAATGGTGTACCCAAGATATTTGGCCTCCTCCTGCCCAATGGTACACTTCTTGGGGTTAGCCGTAAACCCCGCTTCCCGGATAGAGTCTAGGACTGCTTGCACTTTTGGCAGATGTGAGGCCCAATCTGTGCTATGGACAATTACGTCATCCAGGTAAGCCGCAGCATACTTCCGATGGGGCCTCAGTATCTGGTCCATTTTCCGCTGGAATGTGGCCGGCGCATTCTGTAACCCGAACGGCATTCTCTTATATTGGAACGCCCCGTCTGGGGTTACAAATGCGGTTTTCTCTTTGGCCGACTTGGCCAGGGGAATTTGCCAATACCCTTTTGTGAGGTCAAGAGTCGTCATGTATCGGGCTGTTCCCAGCCGGTCGATCAACTCATCTATACGTGGCATGGGGTAGGTGTCAAATTTTGTAACTTTGTTCAACTGACGAAAATCGTTACAAAATCGCCAGCTCCCATCCGGTTTAGGCACCAACACAATGGGACTAGACCAATCACTTTGGGACTCCTCTATCACCCCTAAGTTCAGCATTTTCTGTACTTCCTCCCGTATTGCCTCCCGTCGGGCCTCTGGGATCCGATAGGGTTTTAACTTCACCCTTTCACCGGGCGGGGTAATAATATCATGCTCTACCCCAGATGTTTGTCCCGGCAGCTCAGAGAACACCTCCTTGTTGCGAAGCACAAACTCCTTAACCTCCTGTTGTTGGGGTTGTGACAAGGTGGCTGCTATTCCAACCTCCGGAATCACGCAACCAGTTTGAGCTGGTGACCAAGTTTCTGCGACTAGGGACTCTCTATCCCTCCAGGCTTTCAACAGATTAACATGATATATCTGTTCGGGCTTTCGCTTTCCTGGTTGTCTGACCTTGTAATTCACTTCGCTCACTTTTTCCATTATCTCGTAGGGGCCTTGCCATTTGGCAAGGAATTTACTTTCAACCGTAGGGACAAGTACCAATATCCTATCCCCCGGGGAAAAGGTACGGGTCTTTGCTCCACGGTTGTACACTCTCTGCTGTGCCAACTGCGCTTGGGCCAAATGTTCCTTCACGATGGGCATTACCTGTGCAATTCGATCTTGCATCAGGGCGACATGCTCAATCACACTCCTGTGGGGAGAACTCTCACTTTCCCAAGTTTCCTTGGCAATATCCAACAGCCCTCTTGGGTGTCTCCCATACAGTAACTCAAAGGGGGAGAATCCCGTAGAGGATTGGGGCACCTCCCTAATAGCAAACATCAAATAAGGAAGTAGACAGTCCCAATCCTTTCCATCTCTATCCACCACTTTCTTCAACATTTGTTTTAGGGTTTTGTTGAATCTTTCAACCAGCCCATCGGTTTGGGGGTGATACACAGATGTACGCAATTGCGTCACTTTGAGCAATTTACACAGCTCTTTCATAACCCGGGACATAAAGGGTGTACCTTGGTCCGTAAGCAGTTCTTTACAAATACCCACCCGGCTAAAAACAAGAGATAGCTCTTTGGCTATGGTTTTGGCCGAGGTATTTCTGAGAGGGATCGCTTCTGGATAACGGGTGGCATAGTCCATTATAACCAATATGTACTGGTGCCCCCTAGCGGACTTGATTATAGGACCTACCAAATCCATTGCGATTCTCTCAAACGGGACCTCAATGATGGGTAGAGGGACCAGCGGGCTACGGAAATGTGGCATCGGGGCCGACCTCTGACACACAGGGCAGGAGGAACAATAATTTTCTATGTCCTTCATCACCCCAGGCCAATAGAATCTCTGTAATACCCTCTCTCGGGTTTTCTCTGTCCCCAGATGACCTCCAAGAATGTGCCCATGGGCCAACTCCAACACCAACTTCCTGTAAGGTTTGGGCACCACCAGCTGCTCAACGGTTTCTTCTGCCCTTTTTGCCACCCGATACAGTAGGTCCTTCTCTACGCTGAAGTATGGGTAAGTGCAGGTATTATCTGGGTTCACTAACTCGCCATCTATTTCCACTACGTTTTCCCGTGCCTTTATTAGGGCGGGGTCTTTTAACTGTTCTGTGGCAAAATTTTCCCTGTGAACCTCCAGATCAGAAAACTCCACAGACGGTAGGTTTTCATCTGAGGAGGTGGGCTCCTCTCCAGTTTCTTGAGTCTCCCCTGCAAATACTGACAAGGGAAATTCTGGAGAGTCCTCACCACTCTCAGAGGAGTTCTGGCTATCACATTCCTGGTACATAGGGGCACCAGTGGGGGGCTCAGGATCATCCCACAGTTCCCAGAACTTCGGAAAATCCCTTCCCACAATGGCGTCATGCGGTAACTGAGATACTAAGCCCACTGGATGAGAGAGGGTACCTTTGGGGGTCTCGAAACACACTGTAGTCACTGGATACTCTCGGGTGTCCCCATGCACACAAATAACAGCTACCTTGCTATTCCCAGAGACCTCTGTTTTAACTAATTCAGCCTTTATCAGGGTCACAAGGCTACCTGAATCCAGTAATACCACAACATTTCTACCATTAATACACATTTTGCATAAATGTTTCTCAGTTCCTCGAATGGCAGTGCATGCGACTGTCGCACACAGCGACTGACGTCTGCCCGTCAGAAAGTCACACTGCATGGGTTCCTCCACAACCGGGCAATTGGCTGCAATATGTCCCGCTTGCCGGCAGCGGTAGCAAACGATCCTTCTTGCGGCCTCTTGAGCCGCTGATTTCCCAGGCTGTTCTCGCCAAACTTGGGGTAGAGCTCCCACCCTCTCACTCTCTCCACCCTCACCCCTTGGAATCCTCTTATCCGCCCCTGGGGATGGTCTGGTCTTAGGGTGGAAAGTCCGAGTGTCTCTGGAAGAGGCCGTCAGGTTCTCTGTAGCCAAGTATTTCTCTACACGATCCACAAGACCACCGGCCGTCTCTGGGTCTCCATGGCTTACCCACTTTTGGATGGCAGTAGGAAGAGCTCTCAAAAACCGATCCATTACAACACGTTCCACAATCTCTGGTGCGGACAAAGTCTCTGGCTGTAGCCACTTCCTGCTCAGGTGAATGAGATCATACATTTGAGACCTGGGGGGTTTTCCAAGCTGGAAAGTCCAGTTATGCACACGCTGAGCCCGGACAGCCAGGGTGACACCCAGCCTTGCCAATATTTCAGCTTTTAGCATCACATAGTCTTTTGCTTGGTCAGGCTCTAGGTCATAGTAAGCCTTCTGCGATTCACCAGTTAACAGAGGAGCCACCAGTCCAGCCCACTGCTCCTCAGGCCACTTTTCTCTTTCAGCAGTCCTTTCAAATGTGGTCAAAAATACCTCTGGATCATCCTCTCCAGTCATTTTTGTCAATAAACGACTCACCCCAAAGGACGCGGTATTAGTGGGACGGCTTTCCTCACTGGTCTGCGGACGTTGCTGCATTACTGCTTCCATTTGTTGTAGTCTCTGCTCTTGCTTCTGTAACAGGTCTATGAAGCGGGCCTCAGATTGCTGCTGGGCTTGTTGATGAGCTTGCTGCTGGGCTGCAAGGCTCCTTTGCAAACCTGCATTTGTCTGCTGTTGATTGGCATTTGCTAGAGCCAGCTGTTTCAGTATCTCCTCCATGCTGGCTTAAAAAAAACTGCCACTGGTTCTCCACCAACTGTGAGGGGGTTAACTCGGTAGCGGGTGTGTGTGACCCCCTGGTTGGGCTCCCCACACAAAAACAGGGCCAGCAGACGGAGGTTGTGGTTTTCAAAATCAAAAGGTGCGGTTTATTTCTCTATGTACAGTGACAAAAACACAGCAAAGCCAAAAAGAAACAAACAAAATAAATCCTGGTCAGTTTGACCTCTGACTAAACATGCAGGTTTCCTAAACTAACAACTGGGATCAGCCTGGTGCTGTCCTAGTCCCTAAGTCCCTGGTTTAGTAAAAGTCCAAACAAATAGCCACACAGGCTTTGCCTCACCGCACAGGGGTTCACTCTCCCTAGACAGTCCACACAGGTCTGGTTCCAGGCATGAGCTAACATCTAATGAAGCTGGGAGTTCTTATAGAGGCCTAAATGAGCTGACAAGCTTCAGCTGGTCTCATCAACTCCCTGTCTCACGACGCCCAGCACTCTCCCTAGAGGTATGAGTCATTCATGAGCCCACTAGCCTCAGCTGGGCTTCATCAACTCCCTAGTTGTATAAGTCGGCATAAAGCCTGAATCTGGGAGAAATATATCTACCCCCCTGGATGCAACCAGGTGACTTTACCTTCCTGCTGTCACACTACCAATGTAAGGACCCGTTCTTTCACTGACCACCAATGTAAGCAGGGTCCTTCTCAACTGAATGTAAGTTTAGGGAGCACTTTTACTGACCACCAATTTAAACAGCACATTTCTACTGACTGCCAATATAAGGTGAGGCTCTTCACTGACAATCAATATAAGATGGCTCATCTTCAAATGACCACCAATATAAAGGGGCCCTACTTCTTCTGATTACCAATGCAAAAGGGGGCCTTCTCCTCTGACCATTAAAGTGGATGTAAACCCGAAATGTTTTTATTTTATTTTTTTGCTGTCACAATGTAGAGTATAAGATTTCCTATCATTTGTGCCAGGTCTTGCCACAAAGAGTTAATCCAGCTCTGAGCAATCCTCTTTTATTGTTCAGTGAGATAAAACGGACAAACAGAGAAAAACCTTTGTCCGTTCCGCCCCCTTGCTTTGAGTGACAGGTTATTTACATATCTTGTGCACTAGCTTTAGACAGGCATTATTTTTTAATACCCACCCCCACTCCTTTTTTGAAGCCATGTGGTTACTTTTCTGGATTTTGACTGGATGTTAGTGATCATAGCAGAAGGAATACACAGGAGAAAATGCATGTTGACAAGGGGAGTGTAGAGGAGGGCGGGGCGTCTACTGACATCACGACTACACCCACCGAGCTCCAGACAACAGATCCACCCACAGAATCTGCAGTTTTTCAGTTCTTATAACAGACAGAGGGGAGACATTTGACAGATAAGGATACATGCAGGAGGCATCTATATCCTTATAGATCAGCACTATGGAAGTAGTTTAGAAAGGATGAGAGTGGGTTTACATCCACTTTAATATAGGGGAGATCCTTATTCACTAACTACCAATATAGGAGGGCCTTCCTTCCACTGATTAACAATGTAAAGGGGTTCCTTCCTCATTGACCATCAATATAAGGAGGACCCTTTTTCAAATGACCACCAATGTGGGAGGGGGGATCGATCCTCCAGAGATCATCAATATAGGAGGCATTTATCTACTAACAGAAAATCCACCAGGCCAGAGTTGTGGGGGAAAGTTTTTTGCCCTTGTCAACTTGGGAACTGCCAAGGTACCCCCTCCCATGTTGAGGGTATGTGACCTAGTATTGGTCAGGAAAAATGGGGCCATATGTTTGCCCCCCCCCTTACCCATACCAAAACCTTATCCAGGGCATGCAGCCTGGCCGGCCAGAATAGGGTGGACAGAAAGAGTGACCCCCTCTCCTGAACCATACCAAACAACATACCCAGAGGCTGCTGTTGGGTTTGTGTGTGTGTGTATGTGTCGGGGCAAGGTGGCTGGTAGCAAAGAGGTCTGACAGGAAGAACACGGGTAGCAGAGGTTCAGTTTGACTAGGGGAGGGCTACAGGGCTGGGAGAGGAGACATCTGACAGGGAAAAAGATTCCATGGAGCAGTGTGCTTAATGATAACATAGGTGGGGGATGGGGTGGATTGGTGTGGTGAGGTTGGTGCAGGCAAAGGTGTAAGCAAACCTGCAAACTGTTTGCTTATGGAGTTTTCTTACACATAAGCAAGTCCTAATCTGCCAGCACTCCTGAACTGACAAGCCTGGCTTTGATTATATGTGTACAGAAGCTCTGACAGTGTCTTTCTTTTAAGTAGAAACAACCCTCTGATCAAGACCTGCACTAAAGTCTGGAGCACACTTGGCCACATACTGAGCAAGCACTAGTTTGGTGCATGCGGCCAGTGGGCTGCATGTTGGGCACCAAGAAGCTAACCCTTCCCTATGCTGTCCAAACGAAAAAAAAAAATGAATAGGTTTTTAAAGCGGAGCTCCGCCGGAAAAAAAAATATTAAAAGCCAGCAGCTACAGCTACACCAGCTGCTGGCTTTTAATATTTGGACACTTACCTGTCCTGGAGTCTAGCGACGTCCGCAGCAGAGGACGAGCGATCGCTCGTCGCTCTGCTGCTCCCTCCGCCATCCTCGCTGAGGGAACCAGGAAGTGAAGCCCTGCAGCTTCATGTCCGGTTCCCTACGGCGCATGCGCGAGTCGCGCTGCGCCGTTCTGATTCATCCTCCTGTGTTCTGGGAGCCGAGTGTCTCCCAGAACACTACGGGAAGTCTGGGAGAAGTGACGTCACTCCCGCAGATTCCCGGAGAGAGGACTCCCAGATGTGGGTGAAAATACCTGTCTTAGACAGGTATCTTCACCCCCCCTCCCCCCCTGAAAGGTGTCAATTGTGACACCGGAGGGGGGGAGGAATCCGATTAGCACAAGTTAAAATTTAGGGTGGAGCTCCACTTTAATTTATATACTACATATTTATATAATTGGTGTGAGCAATACAAAACAGTGAATACAATATAAAGTGAAAATAGCTAAGGTGCTAAAAGGAAATGTATACTCAATGTTTTGGTTAGAAAGGGTCTTCTAAAAAAACTATTTTGGCCATGGTATATCATGGCTTTCTCTGGGCAACCCATTTCCCACAAAGACTCTGACATATAACAAGTTTGTCTGATATTTATGAAGCTAGGTATTGCAGAAAAGTAACTTTATTCATTTTTCCAAAGCTTTTAACTCAAAAGACATAGAAAATAAGCAAGGCAGGAAACAAATATGCAAGATTGCTTCCAATTTGTCACCAACTTTTAATGCTGAACCATGCTTGGAACCTTCAGCAAAAAAAATTAAAAGAGAACCAGAAGAAGATGCTGTATCAGGAGCCTCAATCCACAAAGAAGCAACTGAAAGTAAAAATCAAGGGCATAGACCACTACATCACCCACCCAAACAAGGTAACAGATTCTTGTTTGCATTTTACAATGACATTATATTGATTTAAATACATAATTTACACACTGAATACCCATTTATTATTGTCATCTATAGCTCTGAGATGGACCCTAATTGCGTCCCAATTGTTTTTGCCCCACCTGAGGCAAAACAGCCTCCTGTAACCTCTTCTGAAGCAACAAAGTTTGAATTTGCTGCTACCATGGGTTCAAGGCAAATCCTTCACAGCCCTCGTGTTACCGTGTATTAACGGGCAGACTAGCCCAGGAGAATTTTTTTGAAACCATAATGCATTGCATGGCCTTTGAGTGTTTGTCATGTGAGGCATGGCTGAAGTCAGGATAGCTTAGGCTGTTTAGCAGAAAGTGGATCCAGCATTTCCAGCCATGAGTCATATGAGAAAAGTCTGACTTAAGACTCAGTAGGGTTGGAGAAATGGAAGGGGCTTTGGCAACTTTTACAATATCCCCCTTGGGCAAATGTCCCTCTACTTGTGTTCTGGCAAAAACTAAAAACTGTTGGCCTTTTCAGTTTGATAGAGAAAGCTTGTGTGATGTTCTTTATGCATTTTCAGAGACTACAGATTCATCTCTATTTGCCACTCTTCTGTATCCTGCAGAACCACAAACAAATGTCAATCTGAAACAAGGCAACATTACAAACAACGTTCATATGGCTCCCAGCAAGCAAATAGAAGTAGGTCCTTCCCGTGCATCTTCCATAGGTAAGTCATGTTCTACACTCCTCCACTGCACATCACACCCAGGGGCTGTACACACATTGATCCTCACTTTCTATAGTGCTCAGGACAATATACATTCCAGTAAAGGAAACAACTGTAGCGGCCTCACCCCCTCTTTCTGGTCTAGGGGTATGTTGTACGTGAGGGTGAGATGCGCTCCGGCCCATGTCCTCCCCATTGCAGCAGGTGAGGTGAAGGCAAGTACCAGTTATTCTTCTCTGGCCTGTGTGTTTCTATTAAAAAACAAGTCTTGCTGTGCTGACACTCCCCTTCACTCCCATTAACCAGAGTTCCACACACCGATAAGGATCCAACACTTGTTTTATTGTAGCACACAATTAAAACAGTTCTTTATCAGCCGATAGGTTGAGACCCATAAACAGTTCAATACGGTGGGGTGAGCAGGTCGAGGCACTGTCCTAACAATAAACTAAACCACTGTGGTTTCACCAGCGGTTGCTATAGCCATTGGCTAGAGAGAGAAACTTGAAACTTGTGAGTCTCTACCTGCGACTCTGACGAATATGAATTGGAGTACCTTCGCTGCGTTGTGGCCCCTGTCAGGGGGAAGATGTCCCTCCAAGGGAGTTACCAGAGGCCCCTCCGTCACCGGGTTGATGCTGCTCCGGACTCTTCAGACGGGTAACCTCTCCGGCCTCCCCACCTCAGACATGGGCCCCATCCACCTCAGGGTCACTCGGACTCATCCACCCTTGCGGAGCCCAGTCGAAGTCACTGGGCCCCAGGCCTCCGGTGTAGTACCTCACCCCAGGCTTAAGGTGCCTGGGATGGACGCCAACTCCGCTCCGACCAGGCCTAGGGCGCCTGGGCTGGAACTCCGGACCGCCCGCACCCAGGCCTAAGGTGCCTGGGCGCCGGATGCAGAAGGCCTTGTGGCGAAGACGTCTTTCCCCTTTATCTCCTCCCGTGACGCCACAGCAGGTTCTCCGCCCCTGCTGTACCACCGCCGGAACGGGACAAAAAGGACAGCACTGCGGCAGTGATTCCACCTCGACCTGTGGGAACACCGCCACCCCAGGCCAAGGAGAATAGTACACCACCAAAGTCCTCCATGACTGAAATTGGTCCAAATCCTCTTATGATTTATACACACCTGGGTCATACTACCACCCAGGTGTACCCCCTAGATTTAGACCCCCGCTACACAACTATACGTTTTTGTGTAGTGGGGTATTCCCCTTTAATACAGGGCTTTTTGTACCACTTCAATACCAGGCCTATTCTAGCACTTCTCTCCTACATGTACAAATCATCATTCTTTTGCTAGAAAATTACTCAGAACCCCCAAACATTATATATGTTTTTTTAGCAGACACCCTAGGGAATAAAATGACGGTCATTGCAACTTTTTTTCTTGCACGATATTTGCGCAATAATTTTTCAAACGCCTTTTTAAAAAAAAAAAATGGTTTCATGAATTAAAAAATAACAAAACAGTAAAGTTAGCCCAATTTTTGGGGAAAATATGAAAGATGATGTTACGCCGAGTAAATAGATACCCAACATGTCACGCTTTAAAATTGCGCACACTCATGGAATGGCGCCAAACTTCGGTACTTAAAAATCTTCATAGGCGACGCTTTAATTTTTTTTACAGGCTACCAAGTTAGAATTACAGAGGAGGTCTAGTGCTAGAATTGTTGCACGCGCTCTAACGCACGCGGCGATACCTCACATGCGTGGTTTGAATGGCGTTTACATATGTGGGCGACTTACGTGTGCATTCGCTTCTGATCGCGAGCTACCGGGGACAGGGGCGTTTTAATTTTTTTTTATTATTATTTTTTTCATTTTTTTACTTATTTTTTTTTACAATTATTTTACTTCTTTTTTTTTTATCACTTTTATTCCTATTACAAGGAATGTAAACATCCCTTGTAATAGGAATGTGTGTGACAGGTCCTCTTTATTGAGAGATGCGGGGTCAATTAGACCCCACATCTCTCCTCCAGGCTGGAAAGCATGAGATCAGTGAAATTTTTTTCACTGATCTCATACTTACAGCCGCAATGGCGGCTTTGTTTACATTTGAGGCCCGGGCGTGACGTCATCACATCGCGCCCGGGCCTCCGACGATCATAGAGATGACTGGTGACCATCTGGTCAGCAGTCATCTCTATGCTCGTCACGTGACCCACCAACGACGCCGAAATATTCGCTCCGGTTCCCCGATCGCACGGGAGAGCCCGGAGAAGCACCGGATGGCGGCGGGAGGGGGGGATGTCCCCTCCCGCCGCCTATAAGAACGATCAAGTGGAACCGCCGCTATGATCATTCTTATGGTGCACAGAATCGCCGGCCCAAAAAAAGGATATCTGAATGATGCCTCTAGCTGCAGGCATCATTCAGATATCCCCTACAAAGCCGAGGACGTCATATGACGTCCACCCAGGATGGGAGATCCCATCTGTGGACGTCATTTGACTATGGCTGGGTAGGGAAGTGGTTAATATCCAGAGACTACATTTCCCAAGAATTCTTTCAGCACCCAGGGTGCATTGCCCCGGAGCAACGACTGCTGGGGCAGACTTCATAAAGGGGAGGCAGAGTTTATTCTGTCTCTTTGGACACTTCCTGCCTATCAAGCAAGAACTCTGTGCGAGACTGCTGAAAGCCCAGGCCTGACGCCTGGGCATTTTCTTCCAAAGAGCCCTCTGCTAGCCTAGCGGAACCTGAGAGACATCTTCTCATCCTTTCTGTACTACACCAGGAGGACCGAAGACCCGGATGTCGATGGATCCATGTGCCTAGACGAATCGGCGGAGGAAACGGACTGGGACTGGTCCGGGTGGTGAGAGAGCACTTGCTCATAGACAAATACTGTATCTTTACTACCCGTTTGGATTACAAAGTTGTTCATCAAGTGCACTACCGAAAGATTGCTAGCGAAGATTGTTTACAGAACTTCCATTTAGTTCAGTCAGGCCTGACTGCGTAGGTAGACATTGCTGAGCGTTAGTCTGCCCACAAGGGGAAGTAGCTGTAAAAAGGCAGCGTTAGATTCACATAGTAATACATGTTTATTCTGTTCATTTAAATACTGTTTATTGCAGGGACCTGCAACTTGTTATCCTTCTGTTTATTACGCGGTTTATTAGCTGTGCCACGGGAAGATAGAGCCGATTGCCAGGGGTTGACAGCGGTGCACTACAGGGCCCAAATCAATACCAGCAGCCCTCTTAACTGGGGGTACCGCTATACGTGGGGGCTCGAGTCCGGGATCCTTGTACATTGCACGCTGCAATCAAGCCGGTCAGAAGTACTAGCATGGACCCGCTGGCAATGGAACAGTGGTGCGCAGCGGATGGCACGATCCAGCTGCGGCGGTAGTTATTGAACTCCCGGGGGGGATCTGGCAAGAAGAAGCGATAAAGCAGCTAATAATGTCACTATCACTGAGCCAGAAAGCATGGGTGATGGATATAAGGTCATATGCCTCGTTTACATACGCACTGGTAGAATGGAAAAACGAAATCCCAGAGCATTTTAAAAGTCAGAGTATACAAGCCATAGATAATCAGACCTATCACTTGATACATACGCTGCCAGTGAAGGGAGAATGGTTTCAGACACCAAAGCCATCACCCCCGCGATTATCTCCACCATTATCCCCTAAAGCAGAAAATCCTAAGGAACTATTAAGCCCGGGATCACGGCTGGCCGCTATAGGGCCTGAACTATTGAATGCTCTAGGAGACTTTGTAATTAAGTGCCAGAAAAGCAGTACGGTGCATGTGGAGGCCGGTTACCGGAAGCTTAGCACCTTCTCAGGGAAGCAACCAGTGCCTGCCGGAGAAGAAGAATTTGACACCTGGATTGAACAGGCCATGCAAGCGGTAGAAGGATGGGAGGTACCAGAGGCGCAGAAGAAGCAGCGCATCAGCGAAAGTCTAAAGGGTGCTGCTGCTGAAGCTGTAAAGAACCTTTAGGCTTAGCAACGCTACCTGTACCGCATACGATTATCTGGCTATGCTGGAGGAGAAATTTGGCCAGCTGGAGAAGGCGACTGAACTGATATACCAGTTCGAACATACCCTCCAACAGCCGGGAGAGAAGTTATCCGAATATGTGCGGAGGCTAAACCGGAAGCTGTGCCAAATTGTCCTAAAGAAGGGAATACTGCCGTAGATCATAGACGCAACCCGAATGAAGCAGATCCTGAGGGGAGCCCTGCGTTCAGATCCAGTTTGGCTCTACTTAAAGACCTCTGAAGGAGTGATGACTTTGAGTTACCCAGATCTTGTACGGATCATAAGAGATAAAGAAGCCCTCTTAAATGAACAGCAAGGGGCTGAGAAGACCACTACCCTCCCCGCGGTGGGAGTCAGATCAGTTATGGCTACGGAACGGGACTCAGAAGTGGAGATCCTGAAGACTCAGATGTCCAAAATAATGGAGATGGTGACCGGGTCACTGGATGTCAGGTCTGAGATAGACACACTGAAGGTGCAAGTGTCCCAGCTGGCAGAGATGATGAACAAATTGATGGCAGAAAGTACTGGATTGTCCGCCCAAAAGCCAACGAAGCAAGACATCTGTCGAAACTGTGGAGGTGTAGGTCACTACCAGCAAGTATGTCCAAGTCCACGAATGGAGACAGAAGGCTGGCGGAGGCCTCAGAGAAGTGACCCAAGAATGGAGAGAAGATCCGGGCCTTCAAAAATAACTTTCCCTGAACCTGCGAGGGAGCAGTGGAGGACACCTGCAGTTTATGCCGTCTCAGTAGTGATGAGCCGAACACCCCCGGGTTCGGTTCGCACCAGAACCCGCGAACGGACCGAAAGTTCGAACGAACATTAGAACCCTATTAAATACAATGGATGCGAACGTTCGAATTCTAAAGTGCTAATTATAACAACTATTATGCATGTTATTGTCCTAAAAAGGGTTTGGGAACCCGGGTTCTGCACCAGGGGACATGTATCAATGCAAAAAGAAGTTTTAAAAACGGTCGTTTTTCGGGAGCAGTCATTTTAATGATGCATAAAGTGAAAAAAAAAAAGTCAAATATTCCTTTAAATATCGTACCTGGGGGGTGTCTAAAGTATGCCTGTGAAGTGCCACGTGTTTCCCGTGTTTAGAACTGTCCCTGCACAAAATGACACTTCTAAAGGAAAAAAAAGCCATTTAAAACTGCTTGCGGCTTTAATGTAATGTCTGGTCCCGGTAATATGGATGAAATTCTTTAAGAAAAATGGCATAGCTACCCCATGACCCCCCCCCCTACCCCAGCCCATTACCAGCCCCTTTGGGTCTTGTATGGATATTAAGGGGAACCCCGCACATAAAATAAAAAAGGCCCTATATACTCTGAACAGCCCTATACAGGCGGTGCATACAAGACAGGGACTGTAGGTTTGTTCTTATGTAGAGTCTGTTTGTAATTTTGAACAGGTACATTGTTGAAGTGTAGCTCCAGACCAAAAATCTATTTTTAAACTTTTTGGAAAACATAGGTAAGGGTTATCACCCCTGTAACATTTGTTTTGCTGTCTGTGCCCCTGTTCAGAACATTTCACCTCACTTTCCGTCCCAATGACAACTGTTTTTGAAATGTGGTGTTTTTCTTGAAACAAGGATTGCTGATAAAGCATCAGTACAGAGGAGACACCTTTCTCCCATATTTATTCTTACAGGAGAGAATTTTCCTTCCTAGTGGTAGATTTCCTCTCACTTCCTGTTGTCTTCTTGCGTTTGCAAGTAGGAGTCGTTTGTAAGTTGGATGTTTGAAAGTAGGGACCTGCCGTATATACTCTGCAGAAATAGGCCCCTTAGTTGTTGGTGTTGGCACAACACTGTAAGCACTCACAGTTACTCTTGGTTGGTGCTGGAACGCCCTGCTGTCAACTATTATATCAGGAATTTTAATTACATATAATTGTTGAACAGTGGTAGTAAAAATTGGGCCTTTGATGGTGGTGCTGGTGCCACAACACTGTAAGCCCTGACAGTTACTCTTGGTGGGTGCAGCAATGGGCCCTGCTGTGAATTATTAGATCAAGAATTGTAATTACATGCCCCTGTTGAACAGGGGCTGAAAAATTGGGCCTTAGGCACTGGTGGCACAACACTGCAACCCCTCACAGATACTGTACTTGGAGCACAGCAATGAGCCCTGTTGCAAAGTATTGCTTCAAAAATTGTAATGACACGCCCCTGTTAAACAGGGGCTGAAAAATTGGGCCTTAGGCACTGGTGGCACAACACTGCAACTCCTCACAGATACTGTACTTGGAGCACACCAATGAGCCCTGTTGCAAAGTATTGCTTCAAAAATTGTAATGACACGCCCCTGTTAAACAGGGGCTGAAAAATTGGGCCTTAGGCACTGGTGGCACAACACTGCAACTCCTCACAGATACTGTACTTGGAGCACAGCAATGAGCCCTGTTGCAAAGTATTGCTTCAAAAATTGTAATTACACGCCCCTGTTAAACAGGGGCTGAAAAATTGGGCGTTAGGCACTGGTGGCACAACACTGCAACTCCTCACAGATACTGTACTTGGAGCACAGCAATGAGCCCTGTTGCAAAGTATTGCTTCAAAAATTGTAATTACACGCCCCTGTTAAACAGGGGCTGAAAAATTGGGCGTTAGGCACTGGTGGCGGCACCCATAACCAAAAATGATCTTACAAGCTATCATCATCAATCGTATCATTGAGGACTCGGAGGAGGAGGATAGCCAGTCAACATAACAGCACAGGCACTCAGCATCAGCATCAGTCTTGAAGGGATGTGACATGTTAAAATCAATTAGTCTGTTATATCAGCATCAGGTGTGTGGTAGCTGGTGGTGATCCAAGACTGGTTCATCTTGATGAAAGTCAGTCGATCAACCGAGTCGGTGGACAGGCGCACCCTGTGATCCGTGACAAATCCTCCAGCAGCACTGAATGTGCGTTCCGAAAGAACGCTGGATGCAGGACAGGCCAGTAGCTCAATTGCATACTGTGCAAGCTCTGGCCAGTGATCCATCCTCAAGACCCAGTAAGCCAGAGGATTTTCGGTGGGGAAGGTGTCCAAGTCTGACCTTGCCCCTAGATATTCCTGCACCATGTTTATCAGACGCTGGCGATGGTTGCTGGAACCGATCATACTTTGGGGCTGCGGACTAAAGAATTGTCTGAACGCATCGGTCAGACGGCCACCTTCCCCACCGCTCCTTCTTTGACTGGCCGAAGCCTCAGCAACTCGTTGTCCAGGACCAGGAGTTTGCAACCTCCCAGTCTCTGGGAACGCGTTGCACAGACCTTTCTGCAAGGCCTCCCGGAGTTGTCTCATCCTCTGCTCCCTCTGCGACGGTAACATAAGGTCCGCAACCTTACCCTTGTACCGTGGATCAAGGAGAGTGGCCAGCCAGTAATGGTCCCTCTCCTTGATCCGAAGAATACGAGGATCCTTCCGCAGACTTTGCAGGATCAGGGAGGCCATGCAGCGTAGGTTTGCTGAGGCATTCGCTCCGGAGTCCTCTGGGTCACTAAGGACGACATGATCCGCAGCCACCTCCTCCCAGCCACGTACAAGTCCACTGGTTTCTTGGGACTGTAAATCATCCCTAAAAGACTGCTGCTGATGATGCTGAGTGCCAGCCTCCACCTCCATGCTGACACAATCCTCCTCCTCCTCCTCCTCCTCCTCCTCCTCCTCCTCTTCCTGTGCGATGGGTGGGACAGAAGGAACACTGTCTGGGTAAAGGGGGCCTTGAGAGGCAAGGAAGTCCTCCTCTTCCTGCCTCTGTTCTGCCTCAAGTGCCCTGTCCATTATTCCACGCAGCGTGTGCTCCAACAGGTGGACAAGAGGTACAGTGTCACTGATGCATGCACTGTCACTGCTCACCATCCTCGTGGCCTCCTCAAATGGTGCCAGGACAGTGCATGCATCCCTGATCATGCCCCACTGGCGTGGAGAAAAAAAACCAAGCTCCCCTGACCCTGTCCTGGTGCCGTAGTCGCACAGGTACTCATTGATGGCCCTCTGCTGCGTGTGCAGCCGCTGCAGCATGGCCAACGTTGAGTTCCACCTGGTGGGCATGTCACATATAAGGCGGTTCTTGGGCAGGTTCAACTCCTTTTGCAGCTCAGCCAGGCGAGCACTGGCATTATAAGATCTGCGGAAATGCACACAGACTTTCCTGGCCTGCCTCAGGACATCCTGTAAGCCCGGGTACCTGCCCAAGAAGCGCTGCACCACCAGGTTAAGGACGTGAGCCACACAGGGCACATGGGTCAGTTGTCCCTGTCGGAGGGCGGAGAGGAGGTTGGTGCCATTGTCGCAAACCACCATTCCTGGCTTAAGCTGGCGTGGCGTCAACCACCTCTCGGCCTGGCCCTGCAGAGCAGACAGGACCTCTGCCCCAGTGTGGCTTCTGTCCCCCAAACACACCAGCGCAAGCACGGCATGGCATCTTTTTGCCTGCGTACTTGCGTAGCCCCGTGAACGGCTACGGAGCACCGCTGGTTCATAGGACAAACCACAGGAAGAGGCCATGGAGGAAGAAGAAGAGGAGGGGGTGGAGGAGAGAGGTGTGTCACAACCAGTAGTAGCATTTTGGAGGCGTGGCGGTGGGACAACCTCCAACACTACTGCACCTTGTCCTGAATCCTTCCCAGCTGCCAAAAGAGTGACCCAATGGGCCGTGAAAGAAAGGTAACGTCCCTGTCCATGCCTGCTGGACCATGAGTCAGCGGTAATATGCACCTTACCGCTGACCGCCCTGTCCAGCGAGGCCAAGACATTGCCTTCCACATGCCGGTAGAGAGCCGGAATAGCCTTCCGTGAGAAAAAGTGGCGTTTGGGAACCTGCCACTGAGGAACTGCACATTGCACAAACTCACGGAAGGGGGCCGAGTCTACCAACTGAAAAGGCAGCAGTTGAAGCGCTAGCAATTTAGCCAAGCTAGCATTCAACCGCTGGGCATGTGGATGGCTGGGAGTGAACTTCTTTCGACGGTCCAGCAGCTGGGGCAGGGAAATTTGCCTGCTAGAATCGGACGTCGGTGTACTGCTAGCAGAGTGGGCGCAAGTACTTGGCTGTGACACACCTAATTCTACACCTTCATTCCTCTCAGTGCATGTTTCAGAGAGGACTGAAGTTATAGTGGGGTTGGAGATCCCAGCTGATGCGGTGCAAGGAGAGGTCCGCTTTGTTCTTTGGTGTGGGTCTTTGAGGTAGGCTTGCCAACGAGCTGCATGGCAGGTCAACATATGTCTGGTCAGGCATGTGGTACCCAAGCGGCTGATGTTTTGGCCACGCGATATACGCTTGAGACATATGTTGCAAACAGCAGCTGTGCGATCTGATGCACTAGCCTCAAAAAAGGCCCACACCAAAGAACTTTTTGAATGACGGGCAGAGGCAGCGCCCTGCACAGGCGGAGCTCTGCGGTGTGATTCCGTCGGTGTACTGCCCTTACGCTGGCCACCAAAGGGCATCCTGCCTCGTTGGAGATGTGCCTCCTCCTCATCCTCCTCCTCCTCCTCTCTCCTATTAGGCACCCACGTGGAGTCAGTGACCTCATCATCCCCTCCCTCCTCATCACTGGAGCCAATCTGGCAGTATGCTGCAGCTGCTGGAACATGACTGCCAGATTGGTGTCCTTCTTGAGCATCCCCTCTGTCTGCTCTCACGCTACTGCCTTCCTCTAGCTGGGTTTCATCATCAGACCCTTCGAAACGCTGGGCATCCTCCTGGAGCATGTACCCAACACTGTGCTGAAACAGTTCGGGGGACTCCTCAGGAGGAGGACATGGTGGGTCTAGGGAAGGAGTGACTGATGATTTGTCTGACATTGATACCAGGGAAGACGACGCTTTGGCAGCTGCTTTTCCAGTACCCTGAGCCTGGGTGAGAGAGGATGAGGAGGAGGAGGAGGGCTTGGTCATCCACTCTACCAAGTCTTCGGCATGATGTGGCTCAACATGTCCAGCTGCCGAAAAGAAGGACAAGCGTGTCCCATGGCCATGTGCTGATGACAATGCACCGCGTCCACGACCAGCACTGTTGCCCCCAGACACAGAGCCTGCTTGCCCTCTTTTATTGCCTCCTGACTGTCTGCCTCTCCTTGTTTGCCTTCCAGACATTCTAATAGATGGCCTGCAGGGAGATGGGAAAAAAGCAATAAGGGCTACCTTCAGGTGTCCTTCTCTGTCCCTTGAAACAAGGACTTGCAGAGTGAAATAAACTGACACTCTCCCTACCTACAGTTTTCTGTCCCTAGAATAAATGTTTTTTTTAATCACAATATAGCACAAGGACAATTCAGTCACTGTCCTTCCAGGTCCCTGGAAACAAGGACTTGCAGAGTGAAATAAACTGACACTCTCCCTACCTACAGTTTTCTGTCCCTAGAATAAATGTTTTTTTTAAGCACAATATAGCACAAGGACAATTCACTCACTGTCCTTACAGGTCCCTGGAAACAAGGACTTGCAGAGTGAAAGAAAAAAAACACTCTCCCTACCTACAGTTTTCTGTCCCTAGAAAAAATGTTTTTTTTAATCACAATATAACACAAGGACAATTCAGTCACTGTCCTTCCAGGTCCCTGGAAACAAGGACTTGCAGAGTGAAATAAACTGACACTCTCCCTACCTACAGTTTTCTGTCCCTAGAATAAATGTTTTTTTTAAGCACAATATAGCACAAGGACAATTCACTCACTGTCCTTACAGGTCCCTGGAAACAAGGACTTGCAGAGTGAAAGAAAAAAAACACTCTCCCTACCTACAGTTTTCTGTCCCTAGAAAAAATGTTTTTTTTAATCACAATATAACACAAGGACAATTCAGTCACTGTCCTTCCAGGTCCCTGGAAACAAGGACTTGCAGAGTGAAATAAACTGACACTCTCCCTACCTACAGTTTTCTGTCCCTAGAATAAATGTTTTTTTTAATCACAATATAGCACAAGGACAATTCAGTCACTGTCCTTCCAGGTCCCTGGAAACAAGGACTTGCAGAGTGAAATAAACTGACACTCTCCCTACCTACAGTTTTCTGTCCCTAGAATAAATGTTTTTTTTAAGCACAATATAGCACAAGGACAATTCACTCACTGTCCTTACAGGTCCCTGGAAACAAGGACTTGCAGAGTGAAAGAAAAAAAACACTCTCCCTACCTACAGTTTTCTGTCCCTAGAAAAAATGTTTTTTTTAATCACAATATAACACAAGGACAATTCACTCACTGTCCTTCCAGGTCCCTGGAAACAAGGACTTGCAGAGTGAAATAAACTGACACTCTCCCTACCTACAGTTTTCTGTCCCTAGAATAAATGTTTTTTTTAATCACAATATAGCACAAGGACAATTCAGTCACTGTCCTTCCAGGTCCCTGGAAACAAGGACTTGCAGAGTGAAATAAACTGACACTCTCCCTACCTACAGTTTTCTGTCCCTAGAATAAATGTTTTTTTTAAGCACAATATAGCACAAGGACAATTCACTCACTGTCCTTCCAGGTCCCTGGAAACAAGGACTTGCAGAGTGAAAGAAACTGACACTGTCCCTACCTACAGTTTTCTGTCCCTAGAATAAATGTTTTTTTTAATCACAATATAGCACAAGGACAATTCAGTCACTGTCCTTCCAGGTCCCTGGAAACAAGGACTTGCAGAGTGAAATAAACTGACACTCTCCCTACCTACAGTTTTCTGTCCCTAGAATAAATGTTTTTTTTAAGCACAATATAGCACAAGGACAATTCACTCACTGTCCTTACAGGTCCCTGGAAACAAGGACTTGCAGAGTGAAATAAACTGACACTCTCCCTACCTACAGTTTTCTGTCCCTAGAATAAATGTTTTTTTTAATCACAATATAGCACAAGGACAATTCAGTCACTGTCCTTCCAGGTCCCTGGAAACAAGGACTTGCAGAGTGAAATAAACTGACACTCTCCCTACCTACAGTTTTCTGTCCCTAGAATAAATGTTTTTTTTAATCACAATATAGCACAAGGACAATTCAGTCACTGTCCTTCCAGGTCCCTGGAAACAAGGACTTGCAGAGTGAAATAAACTGACACTCTCCCTACCTACAGTTTTCTGTCCCTAGAATAAATGTTTTTTTTAATCACAATATAGCACAAGGACAATTCAGTCACTGTCCTTCCAGGTCCCTGGAAACAAGGACTTGCAGAGTGAAATAAACTGACACTCTCCCTACCTACAGTTTTCTGTCCCTAGAATAAATGTTTTTTTTAATCACAATATAGCACAAGGACAATTCAGTCACTGTCCTTCCAGGTCCCTGGAAACAAGGACTTGCAGAGTGAAATAAACTGACACTCTCCCTACCTACAGTTTTCTGTCCCTAGAATAAATGTTTTTTTTAAGCACAATATAGCACAAGGACAATTCAGTCACTGTCCTTCCAGGTCCCTGGAAACAAGGACTTGCAGAGTGAAATAAACTGACACTCTCCCTACCTACAGTTTTCTGTCCCTAGAATAAATGTTTTTTTTTAAGCACAATATAGCACAAGGACAATTCACTCACTGTCCTTCCAGGTCCCTGGAAACAAGGACTTGCAGAGTGAAATAAACTGACACTCTCCCTACCTACAGTTTTCTGTCCCTAGAATAAATGTTTTTTTTAAGCACAATATAGCACAAGGACAATTCAGTCACTGTCCTTCCAGGTCCCTGGAAACAAGGACTTGCAGAGTGAAATAAACTGACACTCTCCCTACCTACAGTTTTCTGTCCCTAGAATAAATGTTTTTTTTAAGCACAATATAGCACAAGGACAATTCACTCACTGTCCTTACAGGTCCCTGGAAACAAGGACTTGCAGAGTGAAAGAAAAAAAACACTCTCCCTACCTACAGTTTTCTGTCCCTAGAAAAAATGTTTTTTTTAATCACAATATAACACAAGGACAATTCAGTCACTGTCCTTCCAGGTCCCTGGAAACAAGGACTTGCAGAGTGAAATAAACTGACACTCTCCCTACCTACAGTTTTCTGTCCCTAGAATAAATGTTTTTTTTAAGCACAATATAGCACAAGGACAATTCACTCACTGTCCTTACAGGTCCCTGGAAACAAGGACTTGCAGAGTGAAATAAACTGACACTCTCCCTACCTACAGTTTTCTGTCCCTAGAATAAATGTTTTTTTTAAGCACAATATAGCACAAGGACAATTCACTCACTGTCCTTACAGGTCCCTGGAAACAAGGACTTGCAGAGTGAAAGAAAAAAAACACTCTCCCTACCTACAGTTTTCTGTCCCTAGAAAAAATGTTTTTTTTAATCACAATATAACACAAGGACAATTCACTCACTGTCCTTCCAGGTCCCTGGAAACAAGGACTTGCAGAGTGAAATAAACTGACACTCTCCCTACCTACAGTTTTCTGTCCCTAGAATAAATGTTTTTTTTAATCACAATATAGCACAAGGACAATTCAGTCACTGTCCTTCCAGGTCCCTGGAAACAAGGACTTGCAGAGTGAAATAAACTGACACTCTCCCTACCTACAGTTTTCTGTCCCTAGAATAAATGTTTTTTTTAATCACAATATAGCACAAGGACAATTCAGTCACTGTCCTTCCAGGTCCCTGGAAACAAGGACTTGCAGAGTGAAATAAACTGACACTCTCCCTACCTACAGTTTTCTGTCCCTAGAATAAATGTTTTTTTTAATCACAATATAGCACAAGGACAATTCAGTCACTGTCCTTCCAGGTCCCTGGAAACAAGGACTTGCAGAGTGAAATAAACTGACACTCTCCCTACCTACAGTTTTCTGTCCCTAGAATAAATGTTTTTTTTAAGCACAATATAGCACAAGGACAATTCAGTCACTGTCCTTCCAGGTCCCTGGAAACAAGGACTTGCAGAGTGAAATAAACTGACACTCTCCCTACCTACAGTTTTCTGTCCCTAGAATAAATGTTTTTTTTAAGCACAATATAGCACAAGGACAATTCACTCACTGTCCTTCCAGGTCCCTGGAAACAAGGACTTGCAGAGTGAAATAAACTGACACTCTCCCTACCTACAGTTTTCTGTCCCTAGAATAAATGTTTTTTTTAAGCACAATATAGCACAAGGACAATTCACTCACTGTCCTTACAGGTCCCTGGAAACAAGGACTTGCAGAGTGAAAGAAAAAAAACACTCTCCCTACCTACAGTTTTCTGTCCCTAGAAAAAATGTTTTTTTTAATCACAATATAACACAAGGACAATTCACTCACTGTCCTTCCAGGTCCCTGGAAACAAGGACTTGCAGAGTGAAATAAACTGACACTCTCCCTACCTACAGTTTTCTGTCCCTAGAATAAATGTTTTTTTTAATCACAATATAGCACAAGGACAATTCAGTCACTGTCCTTCCAGGTCCCTGGAAACAAGGACTTGCAGAGTGAAATAAACTGACACTCTCCCTACCTACAGTTTTCTGTCCCTAGAAAAAATGTTTTTTTTAATCACAATATAACACAAGGACAATTCACTCACTGTCCTTCCAGGTCCCTGGAAACAAGGACTTGCAGAGTGAAATAAACTGACACTCTCCCTACCTACAGTTTTCTGTCCCTAGAATAAATGTTTTTTTTAATCACAATATAGCACAAGGACAATTCAGTCACTGTCCTTCCAGGTCCCTGGAAACAAGGACTTGCAGAGTGAAATAAACTGACACTCTCCCTACCTACAGTTTTCTGTCCCTAGAATAAATGTTTTTTTTAAGCACAATATAGCACAAGGACAATTCACTCACTGTCCTTCCAGGTCCCTGGAAACAAGGACTTGCAGAGTGAAAGAAACTGACACTGTCCCTACCTACAGTTTTCTGTCCCTAGAATAAATGTTTTTTTTAATCACAATATAGCACAAGGACAATTCAGTCACTGTCCTTCCAGGTCCCTGGAAACAAGGACTTGCAGAGTGAAATAAACTGACACTCTCCCTACCTACAGTTTTCTGTCCCTAGAATAAATGTTTTTTTTAATCACAATATAGCACAAGGACAATTCAGTCACTGTCCTTCCAGGTCCCTGGAAACAAGGACTTGCAGAGTGAAATAAACTGACACTCTCCCTACCTACAGTTTTCTGTCCCTAGAATAAATGTTTTTTTTAATCACAATATAGCACAAGGACAATTCAGTCACTGTCCTTCCAGGTCCCTGGAAACAAGGACTTGCAGAGTGAAATAAACTGACACTCTCCCTACCTACAGTTTTCTGTCCCTAGAATAAATGTTTTTTTTAATCACAATATAGCACAAGGACAATTCAGTCACTGTCCTTCCAGGTCCCTGGAAACAAGGACTTGCAGAGTGAAAGAAACTGACACTCTCCCTACCTACAGTTTTCTGTCCCTAGAATAAATGTTTTTTTAAGCACAATATAGCACAAGGACAATTCACTCACTGTCCTTCCAGGTCCCTGGAAACAAGGACTTGCAGAGTGAAAGAAACTGACACTGTCCCTACCTACAGTTTTCTGTCCCTAGAATAAATGTTTTTTTTAAGCACACTATAGCACAAGGACAATTCAGTCACTGTCCTTCCAGGTCCCTGGAAACAAGGACTTGCAGAGTGAAATAAACTGACACTCTCCCTACCTACAGTTTTCTGTCCCTAGAATAAATGTTTTTTTTAATCACAATATAGCACAAGGACAATTCAGTCACTGTCCTTCCAGGTCCCTGGAAACAAGGACTTGCAGAGTGAAATAAACTGACACTCTCCCTACCTACAGTTTTCTGTCCCTAGAATAAATGTTTTTTTTAATCACAATATAGCACAAGGACAATTCAGTCACTGTCCTTCCAGGTCCCTGGAAACAAGGACTTGCAGAGTGAAAGAAACTGACACTCTCCCTACCTACAGTTTTCTGTCCCTAGAATAAATGTTTTTTTAAGCACAATATAGCACAAGGACAATTCACTCACTGTCCTTCCAGGTCCCTGGAAACAAGGACTTGCAGAGTGAAATAAACTGACACTGTCCCTACCTACAGTTTTCTGTCCCTAGAATAAATGTTTTTTTTAAGCACACTATAGCACAAGGACAATTCAGTCACTGTCCTTCCAGGTCCCTGGAAACAAGGACTTGCAGAGTGAAATAAACTGACACTCTCCCTACCTACAGTTTTCTGTCCCTAGAATAAATGTTTTTTTTAATCACAATATAGCACAAGGACAATTCAGTCACTGTCCTTCCAGGTCCCTGGAAACAAGGACTTGCAGAGTGAAATAAACTGACACTCTCCCTACCTACAGTTTTCTGTCCCTAGAATAAATGTTTTTTTTAATCACAATATAGCACAAGGACAATTCAGTCACTGTCCTTCCAGGTCCCTGGAAACAAGGACTTGCAGAGTGAAAGAAACTGACACTCTCCCTACCTACAGTTTTCTGTCCCTAGAATAAATGTTTTTTTAAGCACAATATAGCACAAGGACAATTGACTCACTGTCCTTCCAGGTCCCTGGAAACAAGGACTTGCAGAGTGAAAGAAACTGACACTGTCCCTACCTACAGTTTTCTGTCCCTAGAATAAATGTTTTTTTTAAGCACACTATAGCACAAGCACAAAACACACTGACACTCTCCCTACCTATCCTTCTCTTTCCCTAAACTAAAGGAATCCAGGTTAAGCAAGAAAGAAATAACAGTCACTGTCCCTGCCTATGCTGCTCTATCCCTGCTCCGGAACACACTACACTAGGCCGCCGTGCTGGCGGCCTTTTATAGTGTGGGGCGTGTACTAAACACCCTCAGCAATAATTGGCCACAGGCATCCTGCCTGTGGCCAATCATTGCTCTCCTCGCTGCCGGCGCTGTGATTGGCCAAGCATGCGGGGTCACAGTGCATGCTTGGCCAATCACAGCGCCTGGATGACACTGCGATGGCGTAGTGCATTGTGGGCCGTTCGCGTCACTCGAATTTGGCGCGAACGGCCCAAATCGTTCGATCTTCGTCGAACGATCGAACAGCCGATGTTCGAGTCGAACGTATGTTCGACTCGAACACGAAGCTCATCCCTACGTCTCAGTGAACAACGCTTATCAGCCTTCCAAACAACGCCAGAAACGGCATTCACAGCGCCGGAAGCTGAAGAGAGCACAAGTCCAAGTATGCCAGTCTGCTGTTACAGGTGTTTCCAAAAGGACTGCTACCCAATTGGTAGGTCCTCTGCCTGTAGTGCCTGTTCTGATCGAAGGGATCTACACCAGAGCCATCCTTGATATAGGTGCTCAGGTTACCCTGATGACCAGAGACTTTTACAAGAAGTACCTGTCATACCTGCCCCTGGGAGAGTTGGGAGACACCAAGATTCAGGGTATTCAAGCAGAAGAGTACTCTTGTGATGGATGTCTGCGGATCAAGTTGTCGTGTGATCCATTGAGGGCTGGGGAGCCCCAGAACTTTGAGACACTGGCCATTGCCTGTCCCTGGCTGCCAGGGCCATCAAGAAGCTCTCTCATTGTTGGGACCAGAACCGATCTGGTGAAACGGCTTTTAGCCCCTGCTGTACCCAGATGTGATCACTTACCCTCACTGCCAGAAGAAGGATCCATAGCAGTAGTGGAAGAAACCAATCTGCAGGAGGCAGAAGTACTCAAAGAGGCTAGTGAGCATACCATGTCTGAGCCAGTGGAACAGAGAAAGCAAAGAGTTAAGTATCCTCTCAAGAGACCGACTTGTGAAGTAATGGGTGAGAGCACCGAAGAAGTTATCCTCACCCCTCAAGGGTTGCCAAGAGAGACTGACCTTCTCACCATAGATTTGGTGGAGGGCAACCCCAGCTCACTTCCTGGCACAGTTAGACAGGTCACCCCCACTGGAGCGACCTGTGGACAGGACAGCTCTCCATCATATGATGATTGGTGGGAGGCTCCTCTGTCAATCCTATGCAACCGCATTGAAGCTAAAATGTTTTGCAGATCTAAAATTTTAGATGTCTTTGGGGGCCAAAGATTCTAAGTGGGGGGAGTGTGTAGCGGGGTATTCCCCTTTAATATCCAGAGACTACATTTCCCAAGACATCTTTCAGCACCCAGGGTGCATTGCCCCAGAGCAAAGACTGCTGGGGCGGACTTTATAAAGGGGAGGCAGAGTTTATTCTGTCTCTTTGGACACTTCCTGCCTATCAAGCAAGAACTCTGTGCGAGACTGCTGAAAGCCCAGGCCTGAAGCCTGGGCATTTTCTTCCAAAGAGCCCTCTGCCAGCCTAGCGGAACCTGAGAGACATCTTCTCATCCTTGCTGTACTACACCAGGAGGACCGAAGACCCGGATGTCGATGGATCCATGTACCTAGACGAATCGGAAACGGACTGGGACTGGTCCGGGTGGTGAGAGAGCACTTGCTCATAGTCAAATACTGTATCTTTACTACCCGTTTGGATTACAAAGTTGTTCATCAAGTGCACCACCGAAAGATTGCTAGCAAAGATTGTTTACAGAACTTCCATTTAGTTCAGTCAGGCCTGACTGTGTAGGTAGATATTGCTGAGCGTTAGTCTGCCCACGAGGGGAAGTAGCTGTAAAAAGGCAGCGTTAGATTCGCATAGTAATACATGTTTATTCTGTTCATTTAAATACTGTTTATTGCAGGGACCTGCAACTTGTTATCCTTTTGTTTATTACTTGCCCATTAGCCTCAGTAAAATATCTGGGTCAAGTACATTGGTGTCAGTTTCAATTACTTTAATAGAAGTTTTAAAGTATATCACTGTGTGTGTTTGCCATAGGACTGCATCACCAAGGGTTGCGGTCACGCGGTCCTATCTCCCCTTACTAGCTGTGCCAGGGGAGGATAGAGCCGATTGCCAGGGGTTGACAGCGGTGCACTACAGGGCCCAAATCAATACCAGCAGCCCTCTTAACTGGGGGTACCGCTATATTTGAAAATCACAAATCTGGGCGCATGCGCGGCAGCCTCATGGACGGTCGCATGTCCTGAGAGCTCCGCTCCACTCCGGCCTGATCTGCCCACCATACAGCCTTACAGAGGGGGATTTCACAGCACGGTCACACTACCTGCAGCTGTAGTCTTGGGCCACCTGCCCGCTGGATCGGGATCACGGCGAGACGAAATCTGAGCCAACTACTCAACCCGGATCCCTCTGCCATGATGGCGGCTGCTCAATCACCGCGAGGCCTACATCAGGATTTAGCTGAATCCATCGCGGATCCGTCTCCTTCTGATCCTCACAGCGCTGTACAGCTTCCTCCCGCAGTGAGTAATCCCCAGATGCCCTTTTTATCCCCCACATCCATGGAATCGCTGCTGGGGAGAATGCATGGGGGTTCCCCCCTCACCCCTATGGAGGATTTCATTAATTCTCCTGTCCATCATGGACCTCCCTTGGGATCTCTCCCCTCCACTCCCATAGACTTTGCCTCCCTAATGGACACATTCTCCAATATGCTCTCTAGAGGCCTTGCCCAGAATGCCTCTCACATCACTTCCACTATACAGGCTGACTTGCAGCACCTGGGGGCCAGGATAGAGGCTATTGAGGCTAAAACTGACCAGACTGTAGCTATGGCCATACAGAATACTGACAGAATTACTGAGCTCCATGAACAACTGGACATTGCTTACTCTAAGCTGGATGACCTCGAAAACAGGAATAGGAGATATAACTTTAGGCTCAGAGGCCTCCCTGAATCCTTTAAGGACATGGATAAAGTTGTGTGTGCTTTCATCTCCTCCTTAATCCCTTAATCCCTGATCTCCCGGATCACCGTCTGGAGTTGGACCGCGCCCACAGAGCTCTCCAACCTCCTCGTAAGGATGGTCTTCCCAGGGATATCGTGGTTAAACCCCATTTTTTCAAAGTTAAAGAGGAGGTCATGCGTAGGGCCCGGGAGGCGGAAAACCTCTCCTTCCAGGGCCATCCAATTCAAGTTTTTTCTGACCTCTCCCCGTACACGATTCAGCTGAGAAGAACCTTAAAGCCTCTCTTGCAAGTCCTTACTCAGAATTCAATCACCTATCGCTGGGCCTTCCCGTTTCGCCTGACCTTCACGTTCTCCAACAAGCCATACAGCTTCGCAAATTTCGCTGACGGAGAACGCCTCCTGCTACGACTGGGGTTAATCTCCCATTCCCCGGGACCCTCCCTGGACCCCAAGATACCTGTCTCCACGAAGAGGCTTCCCCCCCGCAAGCCCCACCAAACCACTATGGCAAAGGAAACAAGCGAAAAGACCCAAGGATGGTCGTCCACCTTAGGAGAAGCTCCACTTCCCTTTAGTTTGCTCTTCCTCCCCCTACTTATAGTGGGGCCTTTGCAATGACTTGATCCTGATCTTGCTACAGATGTACTTTTTTTTTTTTTTTTCTCTCACAGACTACTTCAGTTTTCCTTCGCTACAGAGGGTCATGTGTTGTGGGTAGCCCTTTTCCCTCCCTCCCGCAATTTATTGTTTGGGGGAGGTCAGAGGGCCCTTCTAATACTGTTGCTCACAGTCTACTACTATCACGTAATAGTTTCTTGCATTGTATGGCCCATCATTTTCATTTTCTTTTCATTTTCTTGTTTTTTTATTTAGGTAGTGTGCATCTGAACTTAGTTAAATTTGCCTCAATCCTCTGTTTGGCTAAATTTGTTTGTTTATTTGTTTTATCCTTATACATTGTGTGTGGTCAGGTTGGAGTGGTGTGCACTGCACCTCCACCTGTCTCGGAGTGGCGCTTTCCCTCCACTCGGAGACTCCTAAATACCCCCTCTGGTTGGGGATTTTTTTTGTAGTTTTCTATTTTTACCAGGGAAAACCTGCTGGGGAACGATGGCAGCTTCCTTCCCCTGCAAGGATTCTTTATTCCTATATTGGCTGCCTTTGTTTTTTTGTTTTCTTTTCTCTTTATTTTTGGTCTGTTGCTCCAAGATATGTGTTTATGTTTAACTTCTGTACCTATCTCTTCCAGGATCAGTATTCTCCTCCTCCTCTTCTATTCCCCCTCTTTCCCTTTTTTCTGGGTCATCCAGGGGATCGTTCTGTCGCCTCAGATATCATTTCGAACTCTGCAGTCGAATATGACAGGCAACCTGAGGTACTCCAGGGAGGTTCAGGTAAGATATTTACTTTTGATGCGTTTCTCCCCTCATCTGGTCCGTGATGTCTGACACCAATGCTCTCCCTGACCTCTGTGTGGCTACGCACAATGTTCAGGGACTAAACTCCCCAGGTTAAAAGGAGGAAGCTTTTCAAATATTACCAGTCACAAAAAATAGATGTCTTATTCTTGCAGGAAACTCATTTTCCTTCCTCTTACAATCCTTCCTTTCTCCATGGGCACTTCCCCCAGTTTTTCCTCTCCAACGCCCCCAATAAAACGAAAGGGGTAGCTATTTGTTTCTCCAAGTCCCTGAAATTCTCACAGTCTGACATTATTAGAGATTGAGGAGGGTAGATTCCTTTTAGTAAAGGGATCTATAGAAGGGACACAGTATTCCTTTCTTTCTTACTACGCCCCTAACAAGGGTCAAGCTTCGTTCTTTGCCTCCATGATGTCCACATTGGGTCCTTTACTTGAAGGTAAGGTTATAATGGGAGGAGACACTAATCTCTCTTTTGATCATTCCCTGGACAAGTCGGGGAAGGGCATCCCTCGCTCAAGGAAGCCCCCGAAACATAGTACTAAAATAGCAATGACGCTCCACTCGCTGGGCCTTGTGGACATCTGGAGGGAAATGAACCCTAAATCTAAAGATTACACTCATTTCTCGGCCCCTCACCAAGTCTATACTAGAATTGACCACATCTTCATCCAATCCAACTCTACACCCTTAGTAACAAAGGCAGTCATTCTATGGTCCTCTTATATATGCGACGATCCCACAATCCCTGCACGCAATTTACGTGGCGTCTTAACGAAGGTCTCCTAAGTGACCCAGTCCAATGTACAAATCTCACAAGGGACATTCAAGAATATTTTGCCCTGAACAAAACTGGCACAATTTCCCCAGAATCTCTATGGGCTGCGCACAAGGTGGTTATTAGGGGGAGGATTATCCAGATCTCCTCCCGGCTTAAGAAAGAACGAAAGGCAGACATAGATAGGCTCTCCTCGGAATTCCTATTTTTGAGCAAAGCACACAAGCGCAATCCAACCTTGGATTCTTTGAACTCCCTTGAATTAGCTAGAACGTCCCTGAACTTGGCTCTTACCACTGAGGCTGAGAAGCATTTACGATGGTCAGGAGCATGCTTTTACTCTCAAAGGGACAAAATCGGAGCCAAGCTTGCGGCTAAACTTTCTCCTAAGCCCCGGTCCCTCGCATTTCCCAAGATCAGAGACTTTGCGGGTGATCTGACACAAAATCCCCTTCGCATTATGAAAACTTTCCACAAATTCTATGCTTCCCTCTATAAACATGATCAGGCAGCCCCTCAGACTTTCTTAGACGATTTCCTCAACGCAATCCCACTCCCAAAATTGTCTGCAGACCATGCTGTCCTCCTGGACGAGCCGATCTCGGTATCGGAGGTTCTGGAGGTTATCAAACGGCTTACGCCTAATTCTGCCCCGGGTCCGGATGGCTTCTCGGTGGGTTATTATAAGAAATTTGCGACTACCCTCGCCCCACACATGGTCTCCTTCTTTAATTCTATCCGCTCTGGCTCCCCCCTCGACAAAGCCCTAAACTTAGCTTTTATTTCGGTCATCTCTAAACCTGGAAAGGATGGGTCCCTAGTTTCTAACTATCGTCCGATATCGCTCATTAATAATGACCTCAAAATTCTAACAAAAGTTTTAGCCAATAGACTCTCCTCATTTATTGCTCTTTATGTCCACAAGGACCAAGCGGGATTTATCCTGGGGAGACAGGGACCTGATCAGATAAGGAGGGCGGTTGATGTCATCTCCCTCCTTAAGTCACGTTGGGATGGTGGACCTCCACAGGAAGGTTATCTTTTGTCAATTGACCTTCAAAAGGCCTTTGACACTATTTCATGGCCCTATCTATTTAATGTCCTAGAGAGATGGGGCTTTGGCCCTCTCTTTCTAGGGACGCTACGTGCTTTATACTCTAATCCCAGCGCGCAGGTCCGATTACAGGGCTGTTACTCTGACATCTTCACAATAAAAAGAGGCACTAGGCAGGGTTGTCCACTTTCTCCCCTCCTCTTCGCTATCGCGATTGAGACCTTGGCCATAGCCATCAGAACCCATCCCGATATCAAAGGAGTCCTCTGTGGACAGCAAGAACATAGATGTGCCCTGTTCGCTGATGATTTGCTTCTATTTGTCACTTCCCCGTTGATTTCGACGCCCATCATATTCTCCCTATATGACAAATTTGGCACAGTTTCTGGTCTTAAGGTGAATACCTCAAAATCCTTAGCCTTAAATATCACAGTTCCCCCCAACATCTTAGGCTCATTACAAAGTCACTTCCCATTTATTTGGTGTCCCTCAACAATACCATACCTGGGGATTAACCTTTCTTCTAGTATAGAATCTCTTTACCCTGCTAACTATCCGACCGCGTTTAATAAAATGGCGGCGGACCTAGTGATCTGGTCTAAACTTGGTCTATCCTGGTTAGGTCGCATATACGCAATCAAGATGACCTTTCTCCCCCGCCTCCTCTGCCTCTTCAGATCTCTCCCTATCCCGGTTAGGAAAACTCAGGTCCAAACCCTTCAGTCTAAAATTCTGAAATTTATCTGGGGCCCGAAAGGGTGTAGAGGCTCAAAACACCTCCTGTATAGACTGAAAAATCAGGGGGGCTTTGCCCTCCCGAATATATGGTGGTACTATCAGGCAGCACAATTAGCTCAGATTTCCATAGTATATTCCCGGGGACCCAAACCTGATTGGGTCTCCATGGAGAGACAGGCAATACCTCTTCACACCATCGACTTCCTGATATGGGCTCCCCCTAAATCTAGACCCCCTATTATGGCTCCCACCCTTTCTCACTCGATGGCCCTTTGTGACCATTTACACAAAAACCCCTCACTAGTCTCAGCTCTCCGCCCCTTAACACATGTTTTTCACAATCCAAATTTCCCTCCAGGTATGAATATCCTAGCGTTTAGCTGGTGGCTCAATAAAGGACTATTCAGAATTGGATTTTTTTTTAACTCATCAGGCCCCATCTCAATTGCTTATTGCACTAGCAAATTGGAGATGCCCCAATCGGAAAAGTTCAGATATTCTCAACTATTACATTTCCTCCATTCCATTTGGCCCAATAAACCCGACCCCCCGGTAGTCTCACTGTATGAGTCTTGGTGTGCTGACATCACGGACCAGAGGGGCGGGATATCTGTCATATATTCCTGCCTGGCCTCAACACTATCTAAACCTCCCTATGCCCTCTCCTGGGAAAAAGACCTAGGCATATCATGGGACCAGGATAAATGGTTCTCTTGCTTTCAACGCTCCTTTAAAGGCATTCTTAATGTTTCCCTGATTGAAGCGAGCCTTAAAATAATTATCCGCTGGTACAGGGTTCCAGCTGTCTTGGCCAAGATTTATCCTGACGCGTCTCCGCTGTGTTTTCGTGGCTGTGGTCACGTAGGCTCACTAATCCACATATGGTGGTCTTGCCCACGCATAAGGGGCCTCTGGAACAAGGTCTTTGCTCTTATTCGCAAGTTACTATCTGTTCAGGTACCCCAATCTCCAGAGGTAGCTCTACTTAATCTTAAAGTGGACAGGGTGGATACATTTTCCCAGGCCCTAATTTTCTGTATCTTACTGGGCACTAAAATCACCATAGCGGCTCATTGGAAAAAAGCCTCGGTCCCATTTGCTGCGGTAAGACGCAAAATCTCTTGGATAATGGCACAAGAGAAACTTGTTGGTATCATTCAGGATAAATCTCGCACATTTGAGAATATCTGGGAACCCTGGGCCATATTCCATAACATATTCCTTATCCCGGGACTATAAGCTCACTTTACAGAACCCCAGCCGGATGACCTTACTCTTCTCCCCATTCTTCTTCCCTGTACCTCTCCCTTCTCCTCCCTTCTCTCCTCCTCTCTTCTATCTTACTTCTCACCTCCATTTCCCCCCGCACGCAGCAACCTTATGCAAAAATCAACTGATCCTGGATCTCTCTTCGTTTTGTTTTATCCGTATATTGGTTTTTCAGTTTACATATTGGGAGCAAGCTCCTGCACAGTAGGAGCGATTTCATTGACACCGCTGTTAGGTGCTGATGGAGCCAGGGATCCCCATACTTTCCAGGCCCTCAGAGGTCTATGATTCTTTCACAGTTAAATCTACACTGAAGGTTACATGTCATTTTTGCTTTATGGTTTTGTAAGTCTTTGGACCGCTAAGTCTGGGGTCCTCAAATGGTACCCTTCATATTAAAATACAGGGCTGACGTCTGGGAGGTGGGGGGTAGGGGGGTATCCCCTGCCGCAGCCAGATCCCTTACGGGGCGGTGGGGGGTGCCCCTGTTCGCCCTCTCCTCCACATATAATAGGGAGTAGGTGAGTGATACTCCCTGTCATCCCTCTGGCCCGCTCGTTATGAAGTTTCGTATACCCTAGATCGTCGTCCAAGAGACTGTTACCTGAAACCTGGATTAGTTTTATTATCCCTCTTGGGGGATTTTTTTTATTTTTTTTGTTTTTCCCTCCCTTTGGTTCCATTGTTTTAAGCTTTAGTTTTCTGTTGGTGCACCAGGATGTTCTGATTCTTGAGAATGATCTGTTTAGTACCTAATGACCTGTTGTGATTTACACACCCAGGCTTCAATTATCCTGCTGTCATATGTACTTCTTGTCTGTATACTTATGCGTTTCTCAACAGTGTTTTGTATACTGTAACAGGTTTACCTTTTTCAAAACTAATATAAAGTATTGAAAGAAAATCACAAATCTGTTCTCTCAGCACCCTTCTAAGAACACACTAAGGCCGGCCATAGATTATAGATTAACCACGGGTTGCAGAAAAGAAAATCGCTTGATTCTCCCATTAACACGATCAGTGTTGATGGTGGAACCCGTCCTGCAGAGCCATTGTGCTCTCCCGATGTGGGGGCACGGGAGCTGTCCCTTCCAGGAGAACACAATGATTATTGGTAGCGGCTTTAACCGCTGGCAATAATCACATACTAGAAATCTGATATGCTGGTTGCAACCAAGTTGATCGGTGAATAGACTTGGGTACAATCACCCTGTCTATAGATGGATCGAATCTCGGCCAGTCCCTCCTGAACCGTCCGAACCATCTATGGTTGACCTAAGAGAAATGAGGAGCCTGCCAGGGACATGTTGAGCACAAATATCTCACTCTGCTGAGTACATGGGATCTACTGACAGGATATCCTGAGATCAAATAGTCCTCTACCTGGGACACAATAACCCTACAGAACACCCTATCAGGAATATTATAAACACAAAGCTAAACACTCTACTACGAATTATGTGTACATAAGTAGATTTCTGCCAAGTATTTGATAGTAACAAGACATATTGGGGCTGATTTACTAAAACTGGAGAGTGCAAAATCTGGTGCAGCTGTGCATGGTAGCCAATCAGCTTCCGGTAGCCAATCGGCTTCCAGTTTTGTTTTTTTTTTTGTCAAAGCTTAATTGATAAACTGAAGATAGAAGCTGATTGGTTTCTATGTAGAGCTGCACCAGATTTTGCACTCTCCAGTTTTAGTAAATAAACCCCACAGTGTCAGACATAAGATGGTGACAATGAGAACTGTAAGCTCTTGTAAAGCAGATTTTTGTTTATTTTAATAGCCAAATTTGTTGTCTAAGATCAAACATGATTAAAGGGTCTGTCTATCCAAAAATATTCCTGAGTTGTGAATCTCCCCCGACCCACAGTGTCAGGCACAAGCACGTCCAGCCACCAGGCATATGAGAAGAGTCTGGTTTACCGCTCAGTAGGGTTAGAGGAATGGGAGGGGCTTTGGAACATTTCACAATGCCCCACTTAGGAAAATGCCCCTCTACTATTGTTCTGGAAACATCTCCAAAACAAACACTATTCTCAGCTTGAAAGACAGAGCTAGTGTAAAGTTTCTAAACTACGTTTTAACCACTACATGGCTTTTTTCTATACCCTGCAGAACCACAACCACAAATAAATCCAGAAAAAAGCAACAAAGTTTATATGGCTCCCATCAATCAATTGGGAGTAGCTCCTTCCCATTTCTCTTCTAAAGGTAGGTCATGTTCTACACTCCACCACTACAACTCACACCCAGGGACTGTACATACATTGATCTTCACTTTCTATAGTGCTCAGGGAAATATGTATTCCAGTAAAGAAAACAATTGTAACTTTGAATCTCACAAATCTGGTCACCCCTCATGACTAATCATTCTTCTAGGTACACACTAAGGGCTCATTTACATTTGCTTCGGGTTCAACACACATTAAGGGCTAGTTTACACTTGCTTCAAAACAAAACTTCGAACACGCTTTGTTAAAGCTCTCTGAACGCCAGTCAAAGCTCCTGTCACTAAATACAATGGTTAGCTTTCAGTCCTGTTTACACCTTGCTTTTGCTTTGCTTCGGCTTCTCTTCAAAAATTATACCCTATGTAGCTTTAGTGGTGCTTCAAAGAGTCATTAAAGCCTCCATAGAAGTCTATGGCAAAGCTCGATTGAAGCCCCACCGAAGAGAGCTTTAGCAAAGCCTGGCCGAAGCCTTGTTTTGAAGCAAATGTAAACTAGCCCTAAGGCTACTTTCACACTGAGGCACTTTACAGCCACAATAGCGCTAAAAATGGCCCCTGCAAAGCACCTCTCATGTCACTCCAGTGTGAAAGCCCGAGTGCCAAGAGAGCCAAGAGCGAAGCTCACACTGAATCGGTGCACTTGCGGGACGTTAAAAAAAGTCCTGCAAGCAGCATCTTTGCAGCGCTTTAGAAGCGGTGTATACACCGCTCCCAAAGTGCCCATACCCATTGAAATCAATATGCAGCACCACCGAATCGCTTGCAAAGCACCGCGTGAGCGGCACTTTGCGGTCACTTTTAACTCTTTATTCGGCCGCTAGAGGGATTAAACGCTAATTCTCTAGTATTACTAGTATGGGTGGCACTATTATTTTGCATTTACATTTTAAGGCCTAATGTACACGGGACGCTCAGGCACCTCTTCTGAATGTTTTTCTAGACAGCTTGATGCCGGCGTTTAAAAACGTCCGTTTAGTCGCGTTTGCATGACACGTTTAGTTGCGTTTAGCCGCGTTCACTTCTAGGAGCGTTTATTTAAGATAACATCATTAGACCCTCAAATAAAATAGGATGCCTTTAAAAACGCTTCTAAAGGAAAAGACGCCTAAACACCGGTACCGCGTTAATGCGCGTCTGGCGTCTGAAACGTCAGAAAAATCGGCGTCTGAACCCATTTTTTTGCCTTTAAAAGAAGAGCCTCTAAACACAACTGCCTAAAAACGACATTAAACGACCCTGGGTACATGTACTGATAAGCTAACATTGGATGAGTTCAGGGGCAGCTGAAAAAAGCGTCCAACTGCCTCGTTTACCAGCAGCAGTGTACATGAGGCCTTATAAATCATCTCCATTTTTGTCTTTATAACTATCCTTACCATGGCCTTACTTTTCTTTCCTATAATATTGGTATGGGAAGACTTTCAAATTTACTTTCAAATTGACAGCAAACTAAGGCAAAAGTGGAATAGTCCCCGATAGCAGTCATATCCATTTCAAGGAGGACCAATAGAAGAAAAGGCTTCCCTGCACTGTTCATAAATTAGACTTAATTTTACCAAAAATTCTCTTAACCACTTCAGCCCCGGACCATTTGGCTGGCCACAGACCAGGCTATTTCTTGCGATTCGGCACTGCGTCGCTTTAACTGACAATTGCGCGGTCGTGCGACGTGGCACCCAAACAAAATTGACGTCCTATTTTTCCCACAAATAGAGCTTTCTTTTGGTGGTATTTAATCACCTCTGCGGTTTTTATTTTTTGCGCTATAAACAAAAATAGAGTGACAATTTTGAAAAAAAAGCAATATTTTTTACTTTTTGCTATAATAAATATCCCAAATAATTAATAAAAAAACAAATTTTTTCCTCAGTTTAGTCCGATACGTATTCTTCTACATATTTTTGGTAAAAAAAATAATCGCAATAAGCGTTTATTGATTGGTTTGCGCAAAAGTTATAGTGTCTACAAAATAGAGGATAGTTTTATGGCATTTTTATTAACATTTTTTTTTTACTAATAATCTTTACTAATAATCAGCGATTTTTATCATGACTGCGACATTATGGCGGACACATCGGACACTTTTGGCGCTATTTTGGGACCATTGTTATTTTTTACAGCGATCAGTGCTATAAAAATGCACTGATTACTGTGTAAATGACACTGGCAGTGAAGGGGTTAACCACTAGGGGGTGTGGAGGGGTTAAGTGTGTCCTAGGGAGTGATTCTAACTGTTAGGGGGTGTGGCTACGAGTGACACGTCACTGATCACTGCTCCCGATGAGAGGAAATAGACAATCACTGTCCTGTCACTAGGAAGAACGGGGAGATGCTGTGTTTACACTGGCATCTCCCCGTTCTTCAGCTCAGTGACCCGATCACGGGACACGAGCGGACATTGAGTCCGCAGGTCCCGCGGGCATGGTCACGGAGCACACGCCAGGCATGCGCACATGCCGCCGGCAAATTCAAACTGATGTAAATATATGTCGATTTGCATTTCGGCGCCATTCTGCCGGCGTAAATGTACAGGAGTTGGTCCTTAACCGGTTAATGCTTTTTTTTTTCAAAGCCCGATATTTATTTATTTTTTGGTCTGAAATCAACTACTATTAAAGAACTTATATAAATTGTGAAAGTAGGTGCTACCTCAACCACATGCAATTCATGTACAAACCGTGTACAAATGTATAACATATAAAAATATACACTATTTTGTCAAAAGTATTGGGACACCTGCATTTACACACACATGAACTTTAATGACATCCCAATCTTAATCCGTAGGGTTCAATATTGAGTTGGCCCGTCCTTTGCAGCTGTAACAGCTTCAGCTCTTCTGGGAAGGCTGTCCACAATGTTTAGGAGTGTGTCTATGGGAATGTTTGACCATTCTTCCAGAAGAAAAGTTGTGCTAAAATTTGATATGAGTAATGTACCATATATAACAATGATAGTGGTATATCATTACATGAAAAGTATCCAATTCATATGTAAAAAAATCAATACGTGATCAAAAAGTGAATAAATCAATCTGAACCAACAGTGATAATAAATGTTATTTAAAGTTCTTTGTTTCAAAGGAAAGTCCAAAAAAACAACAACTTTCTGGTGCAGTGTAACCAAATCCACAGTGCCACAACGATAGGAAAACGTGATGACAGAAAAACACCTCCACCTCTAGCAAACACAGCCGCTTACCAGATAAAACTGATCTCTTATTACAGGAGATCGAACTCGCATGGGCTAATGACCCAGCCTGGGGTTCTTTACGATATACACCGCAGCATACAGCAAACAGCTTGCAGGGATGTGAATTCCAGCCAATGGTGCTCAAGGTCTCGCCACATGTAATAACGAATGAATACGCATAGCAGAAAATCCTTTAAACTTTTTATTCGCAAACAGTAAAAACACACTTACGATTACGTAGATGAGTGTAAGCATAAAACAATCGAGCTGGCCAGCTCCTCGATGTGCAGCCCATATCTTCCAGGTCTGTGGTAAAACGCGGTGACGTCAGAACTTCGTACCTCCCAACGTTTCGTCACAAAAGGGACGTGTTCACGGGATACGGGCGGCGCTCTGAATCACCGCTTTAATAGCAAAAAACAATGGTGCAGCCTCGCTGTGAGTCACGAACAGCCACCAAGACGCCATCTTAACTGATGGAAACGATTAAAAGCAACATTAAGTAGCGTATATAGATATGGGCAAATAGCGTAACAGCGAATGGAATCAGCTCATCGCACCTTCCGGTCGACATCTGACACAACTCGCTGGGGGAATGGATTACCAAATACCCCAACTATACTATAGAGTGCGAATCTAAGCAATCATGTCCCATAACCAGAACTAGATTGAACTAATTCAAAAATGTAGATTGCCTTTATAGAGACGCCACATATTTAGTGCTAAAACTGAGCACCGCTAAAAGAAAGGATCACTCAGCAGTAACATGTACTGAAAACAAATAAAATCTATATGACATAAAAAGGTAGTAAATACAAACCACAACTTAGTAGTTAATATTCAATAAGACTCGCTCTAGGGAATGGACAATACAGACTACCCGAACTTAATAAAAAGTGCGAGTCATTAATTTGGCTTACGATTAAACTGCCGAATGGCAAAAGCCCAAAAGGGCATTCACGCCATTCCCCACCAGACAGCTAAACTGACCGTCAAATAATAATAAATAGAATATAATAGTATAAATTAATATTACTAATAACCAATGCAGCCGTTCGTGACCCACAGCGATTACATACAATATAGGTACCACCATAAAGCCTCAAAAAATGGAGGCAAGAGAATTCTGACACCCATACATTAAAGTAACATATAAAATATTCAAACTTTTGTTAACAAAAGTAGCTACACACCTTTTGGCCTCAACATAGAGGTGGATGTTAATTGCTTTATAGATAACTCTTGAGGTTCTACCTTTCTTATTTCTTCTTTATTAATATGTTATGTTAACAAAAGTTTGAATATTTTATATGTTACTTGCTATTTAAGCGGTGATTCAGAGCGCCGCCCGTATCCCGTGAACACGTCCCTTTTGTGACGAAACATTGGGAGGTACGACGTTTTACCACAGACCCGGAAGATACGGGCTGCACATCGAGGAGCCGGCCGGCTCAATTGTTTTATGCTTACACTCATCTACGTAATCGTAAGTGTGTTTTTACTGTTTGCGAATAAAAAGTTTAAAGGATTTTACGCTATGCGTATTCATTCGTTATTACATGTGGCGAGACCTTGAGCACCATTGGCTGGAATTCGCATCCCTGCACGCTGTTTGCTGTATGCTGCGGTGTATATCGTAAAGAACCCCAGGCTGGGTCATTAGCCCATGCGAGTTCGATCTCTAATTCTCTTCATTCTAATTTGTATGTGTTGTATATCATCATTGTTGCAGCTCTACCAGTTAGTTTAATAGCGCAATATTCCTTTTTACCTATTCTTCCAGAAGAGCATGTGTGAGGTCAGGCACTGATGTTGGATGAGAAGGCCTGGCTCGCAGTCTCCGCTCTAATTCATTCCAAAGGTGTTCTATTGGGTTGGGTTGAGGTCAGGACTCTGTGCAGGCCAGTCTAATTCCTCCATCCCAAACTCGCTCATAAATTTGCTTTCTTTGAAAGCAAAAAAATGGGTTCAGACGCTGAAGATTTCCACGTTTCAGATGCCAAAGGCGGCTAAACGCTGTAACCCGTGTTTAGCAGCGTTTCGATTATAGGCGTTTTTTTTTTTTTTTAAATGCCCAAAAACGAAATTTTTTTTAAACGCTTCTGAACGCAAACGGGGGAAAACGCAGCAAAACTCTGCTAAACGCGGCATGTAAACGCGTCAAAACGGACGTTTTAAACGGGGGTTACTATCTGTCAAGTTTAATCATTTAGGAGCAGTTGTAAGAAAGTCCCGTGTACATGAAGCCTTACTTTTAATATAGAAAAACTTTAGGAATGTTCAGAAGCTTCAGTACAATCACTACAGGTCTCTTTTCTGTACCCTGCAGATCCACAACCACAAGTCAGTCCAGCTCGAGGCAGCTTTACAAGCAACCTACCCCATACAGCTCCCAACAAGCAATGTAGATTAACTCCTTCCCATGCATCTACCAAAGGTAAGTCATGTTTTACACTCAGTCTACATATCAGATCTATTACCAAGTATATCATTCAAAAACTGGCATGCCATTTACCAAGGAAATGATAAAACACAAGGAGCAGTCTTTTGCCCCGTACACACGACCGGTTTTCCCGTCAGAAAAACTGCGATGAGAGCTTTTGGCCGGGAATTCCGGCCGTGTGTATGCTCCATCGCAGTTTTTTCTGACAGGAAAACTGCCGGGGAAAAAAAAAGAACAGGATTTATTTTTTCCCGTCAGGTAAAAAATCCTAGCAGGAAAACCATTTGTCTGTATGCTTTTCCAACGGGTACAAAAACACGCATGCTCGGAAACAAAATCGGCGCATGCTCAGAAGCGTAGAACTTCATTTTCTCGGCTCGTCGTAGTCTTTTACGTCACCGCATTCTTGGCAGTCAAAAGTTCACCGGACTTTTGTGTGACTGTGTGTATGCAAGGCAGGCTTGACAGGAATTCAGTTGGGAAAACCATCGTTTTTTTTTTTTAGACAGGAAAAAGGTCGTGTGTACAAGGCATTTCACGTTCCTGATAAAACACACTGCTAAGGATGGTAACTACAAAAGCCACTTTGCAAAGGACATGCTGACCATTTGTAAACAGTAAGGATGGCGGGACTTTAAAGGTGCCAAGAACAACTATAGGAAATATAAAAAATCATTTTATTTCAAATCACATAAAACAGAACATAATAAAAACCATCACATAAGATACAAAAAAGAAAGGATCTGGAAGGGAAGGTAAATTTTAGACACCACATCTCAATTTTATGAAAAAAGAGGAGGGGGGAGGAGGGGTCACAGAGCCCCGGGATTTTTTGGGTGTCAATGGTGTACACAATCAGATGATGAACACTGACTGAACACAAATGTTTGGAAAAATAGAATTTTTTATTACAATTTTTTTTTTTAAATTTTTAAAAAACACCATTACAGTATACATCCATATTCAATTGTTTCCTTATACAGTAAATAACAAACACAGGGGTGCCAGTGTACTCAACGTTTCGCTCTGAGAAGAGCTTCCTCAGGAGATTAACCACAGCATCACATGATATGTTAAAGGCAAAACAAAAGATGGGATATAAAGCTTGGTGTAAAAAACATCAAAAAGTGTTTACATTGATGTTTAGAATAGGCATACATGAAAAATGCAAAAGGTTGTTATATTTATACATGTAGAGAAAAGGGTCATAGGAACATTGTTCAATCAGTCTGTATCTAATGTGCATATTGTGAAATATACATAGAAGGACCCACCTGATACTGTATTGAAGGTTACTTGAAAATGTGTTAATTAATAAAATACTCCAAAATAAGGAGTGCAGGCACTACTTCAAACCTAGCGATCCCATTTATCCAGAAGGACTTGCAGACGGAGAGTACATATATATATATATATATATACGATGGTAGGAATAAATCCTAGTATTAAAAAAAAGAGGAAAAAACGTTGTTGTATATAGAGAAAACAAGCAGCAGTAAAAAGTGCACAAAACAATTGATTATGCAAGAGATACCTGCTTGAGTTGGTATAGAATCAATGGGATTGCACTAATCACGGATTAAAGTCCAAAAATCCACATACAAGGACAGAGATCCATCCAGAGTTCATAGAGCTTAAGAGAAATAAGCCTATAGGGTAGAGTAATAGCAATGGAATAAACCATGATCAAATGAAAAGGAAGTATTTCACATCTAGTAAAATAGAGAAAACGCAATGGTACCTGTTTTTGGTGAAATCAATGCATAGTCCAGGGACCTGGAAAGGTCCAAGAGCAGCGATGTGCGCTCTAGAGCCAGTTCCCAAGGAGTGACAGATAATAGCGGCAGAAAGTGCCGTTTATATCTCCGTCCGGCGTGGACGTAACAAAGAATGCAATATGCGCATGCGTGGGAAACCCGGAACCCAGGCAGGCTGTGAAGGTGGAGAGATGTGCCGCAGTCGCCATTTTGGAAGAGGGCCATTTGCCAGGATCGAGGTAGCAAGGATGATGTTCGTGTGGGATATTTCCTTAACTGTCACGTTCATTCCAAAAGGCAAAAGAAAGGGTGGCCGATGGAATGCGCTAGATCCGGGGGAAAAAAGGATCACCACGTCAGGCATATGCAATAATATTTTAAGGGGCAAACATCGATCGGGGAAACATTGATTAGGTAACCCGATAGGGTTGCCCCGGGCGTCCATGCAAGTCATACTGAGGAAAAAGGGGAAAGCCTGGCTTGATAAGTACCCAAGGGTAAATCAAAATACATTTCCACGTGGAAAGCAGTAAAACAGTATAGAGAGGGTTTAAATGTAAATAAACTAATATCAAAATAGCAGTCAGATGGGCTACCTCTATGCTCACAACATTTACAGATTAGAACAGTAAACCCACAAGCATATTACATAATTGCGTAAATAGCAAATATAGATATAGAGTTGCTCCTTATTTAAAACAATAAGTATTCTTAAAAACAGGCCTCCATGCCTGAACATTATTGCCAGTTTTGGATACATTAAACAAAAACAGAAAAAAGAGAAGAAAAGACATAAATTATAAAAAGGGTTTGAAGCTGAGAGCTTCATTTAGACCAGGGTAATTAAGGGCATTTAAATTTGAGATCCATTTCGCCTCGCGTTGAAGGAGGGTTTTATCAAAGTCCCCTCCCCTGATTGTGGGGGGCACATGTTCTAATGCAAAAAAATGCATACATGAGTCCTCAAAATCATGATGGAGACCCATGTGTCTACTGATGGGCGTTTCCATCTTTTTGCCCAATACCAAAGAAACATGGTCCTTTATCCTATTAAAGAAGTGTCGTTTTGTTTTACGAATATAGAAAGCTGAGCATTTACACATCATAATGTAGACAATGCCCACCGATTGGCATGTCACTAGAAAATTGGGTTTATACAGGCGACCATCTGGCAGAAGAATGCTGCTTGATGAAAAAAATGTATAGGCAAAATTTACAGACGAAGAACACATCGTCGATAAAACGTTGCCAGATAGGGATGTGTTCGACGAAGTGTTGTAACCCATCCTGAAAGAATAGGCTCTGCTCCCACCCCTCCAGGTACTGGTTGGCGAAGCTAGGGGCACACCGTGTCCCCATAGCCACACCCTGTACCTGGAGGTAGTGGGAGTCACCGAATAGAAAAATATTGTTGGTCAGAATGAACCTAAGGAGGTTCAAAATAAATTCATTATATGCATTGGGCACCTCACCATGATGGAAAATAAAGTCCTCTACAATTTCAACCCCTCTGGTATGTGGGATTAAGTTGTAGAGGGCCTCTACATCCAGGGCCACCAACCAGGCTCCCCTGGGGACAGAAAGGCCATCCAAGGCTCTTAGTAAGTCACTAGTGTCTTGTAAGTAGGGCTGTAGGCCCTCCACGTGGGGTCGCAAAAAGTCATCTACTAACTGACTAGCAGTTTCAGTGAGACATCCATTCCCTGAGATGATGGGGCGTCCGGGTGGATGAAGGGGGTCTTTGTGGATCTTTGGTAACGCGTACATGGTGGGTGTCTTGGGAAAGGAAATATTAAGATATTCCCAGGTTGATTTTTTAAGTCCCTGATGGTAGGCCGTACAAATCAAATGTCTATAACGCGTTGTAGTATACTGGACATGTCTTTCCGGAATTTTGCGATACCACCTTTTATTGGATAGAAGATCTAGAACCATTTGTTCATACTTATTGATATCCATCACCACAAGGTTCCCACCCTTATCTGATGGTTTCACAACTAGACTGGAGTCTAATTGTAGGGACCGGATGGCTTTACGTTGAGCATTAGTTAGGTTGTCATTAGTTAGTTTTTTCCATTTTGTTTTTTGAATATGTTTGGTTACTTGATTTACAAAGGCACATACATTGGGATTACCCTGCAATGCAGGAAAGGCTCGTGATCGTGGTTTGGATTCTCGGGGAGCTGAGAATATGGGAGAGGGGACAAACCGGGCAGAATCGTCTGGGTTCAGGGATTCGGCCTCAATGAGGTCCTCCTCACTGATGTGTCCCTCCTCCCATAATTCCATCAGCTCCTCCAGAGCTTTGATTTTATCAATGGTCATGGGCCCCCATTGAGAATCAGATAAAGAAATAGTAGATTTGCTATTTACTCTACCCTATAGGCTTATTTCTCTTAAGCTCTATGAACTCTGGATGGATCTCTGTCCTTGTGTAGCGGGGTCCCCTTTAAGACTCTCGGGACTACCTTGCCCAGAATCCCTTTTGGCATGTTTCCACCCCAGAGACTCATGGGAGGGGTTATAAAAGAAGGAGGCAAGGCTGGGCTCGGCCTCTTTGGGACACGAGACTTCAGTGACTGATCCTCCTGTGCGGATGTGCCGGAGTGCAGGGCCTGAAGCCTGAGGTCTTGCGCAGCACCAAAGAGCCTTCCACCCCACTGCGAGCCTGGGTGGCATCTGACTTCGCCTATCTACAGCCTTGGTTGGATCGGGGACCCGATCGCTGGAGACACTGTGTGTGTGCGGACACAGTCGGTGGAAGTTCCCGGACTGGGATCGCGTCCGGAGAGGTGAGCGAGCGTATGCTCAGACCATATACTGTTGTTGCTAATGTGCCTATAGACTGTCGTGGCCCACAAGTTTATATCTGATACTCTCACTGGAGATCCATATCAGAGCTGAACTCAGAGTTCATTCAGTAAAGTGTTTATTTCATCACAATCTTCCCACTGGATTACAAATGGTATTCTGTTAATGTGCACCACCTTTAAAGAATTTCCGGTGAAGAAACCATCATCCCCTATAGACTGAGTTTTAGATATCTGAGCCAGGCCTGGCCAGCTAGTTAGTTCATTTAGGTACTGCGCCACAGGGCGATTCGTTAACGGTCGCCCAAGCGGCGCACCTTTACTGTTCATTTAATGCATAGTATGTTTATTGCTGCAGGGTTCTGCAACCTATTACCTGTAAACTGTTACCATTGTTAATCTTTCTTCACCATAAGCTTAAAGTAAATTTGATACCCCTTTCATTATTGCCTTGGTGTCTGAGTTTACTCATACAGTATAAGAATTTTATTGCTGCCATAACTAACTGTGCCAGTAGGGGGTCGAGTACATTGCCGGGGGTTGGCGGAGCTGTTTTCAGGGCCCAAACTAAATCTGCGGCCTTCTTAGTTGGAGGTATCGCTACACGTGGGGGTTCTCGTCCGGGATCCTGATACAGCAATTAAACGCCAGAGGTGCCGTCATGGACCCGCAAGGAATAAGAGCGTGGTGCGAAGTGGCTAAGACAGACCCAAGCCAGTCAGTGGTCATCAACCTACCAGGGGAGGAATGGTCAATTGAAACGATAGAGGAGTTAATGAAGTCAGTGAGCCCAGATCACACACCGTGGGTGATGGGAATAAAGTCAGACCCAGACATCTCATATCAGTATGCACTAGTGGAATACTTGGACGGGATGCCAGAGGCTTGTAAGCGCAACTGTGTACAGACGCCAGGTTGGCGCACGCAATTAAGAAGGAGCCATCACTGACGGTATCACCGCAGGCTGCGGCCCGTACCCCACCTGAAAGAGGAGACAGGGCGACGCTTCCGGTGGCGCCTGCACCTGTCACTGCTATATCACCAGAACTGATAAATGCAATAGGTGATCTGCTAACCAAGTGTCAGAAGACAAGCACGGTGCATGTAGAAACTAGCTACCGGAGACTAAAGACATTCTCGGAGAAGCTCCCTGTCCCTGCAGGGGAAGAAGATTTTGACACCTGGGTGGAGCAGGCATTACAAGCAGTAGAGGCATGGGAGGTGCCTGAAGCACAGAAGAGGCAACGAGTGATAGAAAGCCTTAAAGGCGCAGCAGCAGAAGCAGTGAAAAGTTTTCGGTTTGGGAATGCAGACTGCACGGCTCAAGACTGTCTAGCCATGCTACAGGAAGAGTTTGGTCAATTGGAAAAGGTGACAGAGATGGTCTACCAATTTGAACATACTTTCCAACAACTGAAGGAGAAACTTTCAGAGTATGTTAGAAGACTGAACAGGTTGCTGTACAAGATTGTGTTAAAGAAGGGAATGAAGCCCCAAGATACAGATGCGACAAGAATGAAACAAGTTTTAAAGGGAGCATTACGCTCGGATCCAGTCTGGCTGCACCTGAAGACCTCGGGAGGAGGAACGTTACTGACTTATGCTGACTTGATAAAAATCATCAGAGGTGAGGAGGCGCTATAACAGGACCAGCAAATGATTAAGGCAAATGTTGTACCCGCACAGGTGCTAGTCAATCCAGTGATGACCCCTGAAAGAGACTCAGAGGTAGACACTCTAAAAGCTCAAATGTCCAAGGTGTTAGAGATGTTGACCTCTCTGATGGCAAAAGACACAGAGGGTCCCAAGAGAGAAGTACCAAGGAAGGAATTATACCCAATTGCCTCAGCACCCGCATCTTTACAAGAATGGGGAGATATAGTCTGCTTTAACTGTGGAGGAATTGGCCATATTGCAGCTACATGTTCCAGTCCCAAGAAGAAGAAACCAGACAACCGCAAGCCGGCGGGAAACTCCAGAGGGCCCCGGTGAAGGAGTCAACTGGGTGCCCATCACTTTCAGTGAGCTCCAAGCTGAATGCGAAGCAGAAGAAAAGAGGAGATAAAACACCTCAGAGGAAACGCAACATTCCTCAACAGAGATACACCCCAGAAAAAGGGGGCAAGACCCCTCAGAAGGGACACAGCACTCCCCAGAGGGGGTGCACACCTAAGAAGAATAATAGTATCCCTCAGCGGGTCTGTACACCCATTGAAAGGAGGGAAATCAATGCATACCAGGCTCAAGAAAGATTAAAGTCCAAAGGGAATTGGATGAGAGAGAGTCCGAAAGGAAAGGGTCAGAAGAAGGCGACCCCTGCCAAGCCATATCCGGAGAAGCTGGTAGGCCCATCTCCTATAGTGCCCATTCAAGTGGAGGGAGTCTACACCAGAGCCATCTTGGATACTGGGGCACAAGTGACCCTGTTATACCGAGATTTCTACGATAAGCACTTGAGTCACCTGCCCATCCAGAAGATAGAGGGACTAGAGATATGTGGGATTGGAACCCAGAATTTCCCCTAAGATGGCTATCTGCCTGTCAAGATGATCTTTGACCCATCTGTGGCTGGAAAAGCCGAAGTGTTTGATACCCTGGCGGTTGTGTGCCCTCGGCCGTCAGGAGCCAACGGGAGTTCCCTTATAATAGGGACGAACACGGACCTGGTCCGAAGACTTCTGACCCCTCTAGTGAAAGAGAAGGGGTCAGCGGCCACCAAGATCCACCCCATGCTGAAGACGACTTACCAACGGCTGGTCCTAGAGCAGAAGACCCCTGGAGAGGGGATAGGGAAGGTGTGGAGACTTGGAAGAGAAGGGATAGTGTTGCAGCCCGGCGAAGTAACCTGTCTCAGAGCCACTGTGAAGCTTACTTGGGAGCAGCCTGGACCCTTTGTCATGTTGGAGTCCGACCCAAGGGAAGAGTCCCCCAGTCTGGAAGTGATACCAGAAGTGATTTTGCTGAAGGCCCTGAAGAAGGCCCATTGTAGAGTTCCAGTGAGTGTTAGGAACAATAAAGATGGCCCCATGGAAATTCCAGCCAGGATGCTGCTGGGCCAGGTGAGCCCTGCTGCCCCTGTCAACTTGTCAGAAGTAAAGGGGGCGGGTGAAGGAGGAGATGCTTGGGAGAAGCTATCCATGGAAAACCCGAATCTGCCCAGGGCTTGGAAGGAGAGAGCCAAGGCCCAGTTGACCAGATGGGAGAAGATCTTCTCCAAAGATGAGTTCGATGTGGGGTGTGCAAGGAGTGCCACCCATCGGATCCGCCTCCAAGAAGATAAGCCCTTCAGGGAGAGAGTCAGGCGGGTCCCACTAGCGGATCTGGAGGATCTAAGGGAACAACTTGCAGAACTCAAAAGGACTGGTGTGATACGGGAGAAGCCCCTATGCCTCCCCGATAGTGGTGGTCAGGAAGAAGAATGGATCGTTGAGGCTCTGTATCGACTACAGGACTCTTAACGGGAGAACCATACCCGACCAGTACACCACTCCGAGGATAGAGGATGCCCTACAGAGCTTGTCTGGAGCCAAGTGGTTCAGCGTTATGGATCTCAAGAGTGGGTACTATCAGATCCCTATGCACCCAGAAGACAAGGAGAAGACAGCTTTCATAACCCCAGTGGGGTTCTTTGAATTCGACCGGATGCCCCAAGGTCTGTCTGGAGCCCCAGCTACTTTCCAACGTCTCATGGAGAACACTGTAGGAGACATGAACCTTATTGAAGTCCTTGTATACCTGGACGATGTCATTGTCTTTGGAAGAACCCTGGAGGAACACGAGGAGAGGCTGGAAAAAGTCTTGAGGAGACTCAGTGAGGAGGGACTCAAACTTTCACCTGAGAAGTGTCGGTTCTACCAGTCTTCTGTGAACTACCTGGGGCACATAGTGTCTGAAGAAGGGGTGGCCACAGACCCTGAGAAATTGGAGGCAGTTACCTCCTGGCCACGACCCACCACAGTAACAGAACTCAGATCCTTCTTAGGGTTCTGCTCCTATTACAGGAGGTTTGTGGAGGGATTCGCCCGAATTGCTAGACCATTGAATGAACTGTTCAAGACTGAGGGAGAAGAGGATGACTCAGGGCCCAGGAAGCCGGGAGAGTCCATCAGAGATCAGTGGAATCAGAAGTGTGAAGAGGCCTTCCAGGCGTTGAAGAAGAGCCTGACCACTGCTCCAGTCTTGGCCTACGCAGACCCAACCAAACCCTATGAGCTACACGTAGATGCTAGTCATGACGGTCTGGGAGGAGTACTTTATCAAGAACACGAAGGGCAACAACGGCCTGTTGCCTACGTGAGCAGGAGCCTGACCCCCTCTGAGAAAAACGACCCCACTCACAAACTGGAGTTCCTGGCCCTTAAGTGGGCGGTAGTAGACAAGCTCAAAGACTACCTGTATGGGGCGGAGTTCACTGTGAAGACCGACAACAACCCCCTGACCTACCTATTCACTACAGCAAAGCTGGACGCCACTGGACACAGGTGGCTGGCCGCATTGTCTGGATTCAATTTCAGCTTGAAGTACAGGCCAGGGGTTGGAAATCGAGATGCAGACGCATTAGTCCAGAAGATCTCATGGTCCCACCCATGACATGGAAGACTGGACTCAAGTGGCACCTGACGGGGTGCGGGCCCTTTGTCAAGGGGCTGAATTGCAAGCCAGAGGGGGCTCAAGGGCGGAAGAAATAGGAGTTACCATGGTAGGAGTCCCCAAACAATACTGTGGGGTAACTCAACTGGAGGAAGACCATCTGCCAAAACTGTCCAAGAAGGAGCTAAGATGTGACCAATTAGAAGACCCCATGGGGAAATTAGTTCTGGAAGCCCTGGAGAATCAGGACCCAAACAGACTTCTGAGTCACTCCTCAAAGGAAGCTCGCCTGTTGAGGAAAGAGTGGGACAGGTTACAGGTGCATCAGGGAGTGGTCTACCAAAGGGGCCCCTCTGATGACCTGGAAGATAAATGGCAATCGCTTCTTCCGGAAAAACACAGAGAGACTGTTCTGATGGCCCTACATGACAATCATGGCCACTTAGGGGCGGAAAGGACCTTTCAACTTGTCAGAAGTCGGTTCTATTGGCCCTGTATGAGGGCAGAAGTAGAAGAGTACTGCCATTCGTGTGCACGCTGCATTCAGAGGAAGACTTTACCCCATCAAGCTGCCCCAATGGGCCATCTACAAAGTCAAGGTCCAATGGATCTGGTGTGCATTGATTTCCTCTGCTTCGAACCCGATCTGAGTGGACTAGGAAATGTTCTGGTGATAACCGATCATTTCACCCGGTATGCCCAAGCTTTCCCAACCAAAGACCAGAAGGCTTCCACAGTAGCCAAGGTACTTATGGAGAAGTATTTTGTCCATTATGGGCTGCCCCAGCGACTTCATTCAGATCAAGGAAGGGACTTTGAAAGTCGACTGATCCGGAAGCTCCTGGATTCAATGGGAATCAAGAAGACTCGAACTACACCTTACCACCCACAAGGGGATGCTCAGCCGGAGAGGTTTAACCGAACCTTGCTCAACATGTTGGGGACTCTGGAAAGTGAGAAGAAACAACATTGGAGCAAACACATAGCAGCTATAGTACATGCTTACAACTGAACCACCAGTGATGCTACAGGCTACTCCCCATATCGACTCATGTTTGGGAGAGAAGCGAGACTACCTGTAGACTTGGTCTTTGGCACCTCTTTAGACCATTCCTCAGCCACATCCCACAAAGGATATGTGGACAGGCTCAGACACAGCCTGAAAGTAGCCTATGAACAAGCTCAAGCGGCCTCAGATCAAAGGGGAGCCCGAAACAAAAGAAACTTCGACTTGAAGGTCCGGATACAAGACCTGCAGCCCGGGGACCGAGTACTGCTACTCAATCTGGGGGTCCCTGGAAAACACAAACTTGCAGACAGATGGAGATCTGAACCCTATGTCATCTGTAGGAAGTTGCCGGGCCTACCTGTCTACAAGTTGAAGCCGGAAGGAAAGGTAGGCCCACTGAAGACGTGGCATCGAAACCACCTGCTCCCACTTGCTGAAGCAGTCAGGATACCTCCAGTGAGAGACTCCCCTGAACCAGTGTCTATTCTGGATACCCCCAGGCCAAACACTCGGTCCCAGACCTCTCGGACTGAAGATATAGAAGCTTCTAAACTCAGTGGAGATGAAGAAAGAGAGCTTGACTGGCTGTGGCCTTCCTCGACTCAAGGGACTTCTGCTATAGATCTTCCAACTACTGAAGACACTACAGATACACAACTGAATGCAGAAGCCGTTGAATTCATCCCATCTAGTCCTTCATTTGATTACTGGGAAGATGCTCGTGATGTTTACCCTGAACAGGACCTTAGAGACTCTATGTATCCCTTGGCTCCTGAAGCAGATGTTACAGAGCCTGCCGTGTTACCTGAGCCTGTTACAGAAGAAGAGCATGTGGCGCCAGAGCCAGAAACCCCAAGGGAACAAAGGGCCCGCAGAGTCATAAGGCCTCCCAGAAAGCTGACCTACCCACAAATGGGGAAGAGCTCAGAAGATTCTGTGATCACTGCTAGGAGGAGTGTAGAGAATCCGGACCCCTCCACTGTACATTTGGTAGAGGGCAACCCCCACTCACTCTCTGGCACAGTTAGGCAGGTCACTCAGGATAGTATGACCTGTGGCAAGGGGAATCCAACCCCTCGGTTTTGGTGGGAATTCCCTATGCCAACCTCTTATGCAATGTTGTCTGGGGTTGTACGCAGTGTATGCTAAGGTTTCTTTGGGGACCAAAGAATTTAAGAGGGGGAGTGTGTAGCGGGGTCCCCTTTAAGACTCTCGGGACTACCTTGCCCAGAATCCCTTTCGGCATGTTTCCACCCCAGAGACTCATGGGAGGGGTTATAAAAGGAGGAGGCGAGGCTGGGCTCGGCCTCTTTGGGACACGAGACTTCAGTGACTGATCCTCACGTGCGGATGTGCCGGAGTGCAGGGCCTGAAGCCTGAGGCCTTGCGCAGCACCAAAGAGCTCTCCACCCCACTGCGAACCTGGGTGGCATCTGACTTCGCCTATCTACAGCCTTGGTTGGATCGGGGACCCGATCGCTGGAGACACTGTGTGTGTGAGGACACAGTCGGTGGAAGTTCCCGGACTGGGATCGCGTCCGGAGGGGTGAGCGAGCGTATGCTCAGACCATATACTGTTGTTGCTAATGTGCCTATAGACTGCCGTGGCCCACAAGTTTATATCTGATACTCTCACTGGAGATCCATATCAGAGCTGAACTCAGAGTTCATTCAGTAAAGTGTTTATTTCATCACAATCTTCCCACTGGATTACAAATGGTATTCTGTTAATGTGCACCACCTTTAAAGAATTGCCGGTGAAGAAACCATCATCCCCTATAGACTGAGTTTTAGATATCTGAGCCAGGCCTGGCCAGCTAGTTAGTTCATTTAGGTACTGCGCCACAGGGCGCTTCGTTAACGGTCGCCCACGCGGCGCACCTTTACTGTTCATTTAATGCATAGTATGTTTATTGCTGCAGGGCTCTGCAACCTATTACCTGTAAACTGTTACCATTGTTAATCTTTCTTCACCATAAGCTTAAAGTAAATTTGATACCCCTTTCATTATTGCCTTGGTGTCTGAGTTTACTCATACAGTATAAGAATTTTATTGCTGCCATAACTAACTGTGCCAGTAGGGGGTCGAGTACATTTCCGGGGGTTGGCGGAGCTGTTTTCAGGGCCCAAACTAAATCTGTGGCCTTCTTAGTTGGAGGTATCGCTACACTTGTATGTGGATTTTTGGACTTTAATCCGTGATTAGTGCAATCCCATTGATTCTATACCAACTCAAGCAGGTATCTCTTGCATAATCAATTGTTTTGTGCACTTTTTACTGCTGCTTGTTTTCTCTATATACAACAAAGTTTTTTCCTCTTTTTTTTAATACTAGGATTTATTCCTACCATCGTATATATATATATATATATGTACTCTCCGTCTGCAAGTCCTTCTGGATAAATGGGATCGCTAGGTTTGAAGTAGTGCCTGCACTCCTTATTTTGGAGTATTTTATTAATTAACACATTTTCAAATAACCTTCAATACAGTATCAGGTGGGTCCCTCTATGTATATTTCACAATATGCACATTTTATACAGACTGATTGAACGATGTTCCTATGACCCTTTTCTCTACATGTATAAATATAACAACCTTTTGCATTTTTCATGTATGCCTATTCTAAACATCAATGTAAACACTTTTTGATGTTTTTTACACCAAGCTTTATATCCCATCTTTTGTTTTGCCTTTAACATATCATGTGATGCTGTGGTTAATCTCCTGAGGAAGCTCTTCTCAGAGCGAAACGTTGGAGTACACTGGCACCCCTGTGTTTGTTATTTACTGTATAAGGAAACAATTGAATATGGATGTATACTGTATTGGTGTTTTAAAAAAAAAAAAAAAATTGTAATAAAAAATTGTATTTTTCCAAACATTTGTGTTCAGTCAGTGTTCATCATCTGATTGTGTACACCATTGACACCCAAAAAATCCCGGGGCTCTGTGACCCCTCCTCCCCCCCTCCTCTTTTTTCATCACATAAGATACACTTATGCGCATCAGATACAGCAGCTTCTGTTCTAAATTTTTCACCATATAGGCTTTCCCAGGAAACTCCTAAATGCTGCATAATGCTGATGCTATAGGTAAAGAAACAAACAATCCATAAATGGGTTGTAATCACAAAGTGACATATAACAATCAACTTAAGGCATAGGGCATATACAGTGGGGGGGGGGGGGTATGGTGATAATATGGGGCGCTAATGGAAGAAAAAGTGCTAGAGTGCAATAATCTAAGGAAATTTAAGTACCGTATATACTCGAGTATAAGCCAAGTTTTTTAGCACTTTTTTTGTGCTGAAAATGCCCCCCTCGGCTTATACTCGAGTCACCTTTATGCGCCTGATCTCCCAGACTTTGGGGAGCCGTTACCGGCCGACCCTAGGTCCCCTGGACCCCAAACTTGCCACACATGTAGCTCTTCCTCTACAAGTGTGCAAAGTTTGTTGTCCGGGGAACCTAAGGCCGGGGAGCACCGATTTTTCAAAGCCGGGCACCCCTTCCATAGACTCCCATGTTAAACGGTAATTTCTCTGGTGATTTTGGGGACCCGGTACAGGCCGTTTGTAGGTCCCCTTGACCCGAAACTTGGCACACATGTAGCCCCATTTCTCCTCTATAAGTGTGCAAAGCTTTTTGATGGGGGACCTACAGCCGAGGAGCACCGATTTTTTTAAACCCGGGCACCCCTTCCATAGACTCCCATGTTAAACGTCAGTCTAGTCATGGACACAGTGGGGCATGGGCACAGTTGGGCATGGGCACAGTTGGGCATGGGCACAGTGAGGCATGCACATGGACACAGTGAGTCAAAGTGAGGCATGCAGATGGACACCCTAGGCTTATACTCGAGTCAATAAATTTTCCCAGTTTTTTGTGGTAAAATTAGGTGCCTCGGCTTATATTTGGGTCGGCTTATACTCAAGTATATACGGTATATATAAAATAATATGCAAAGTGGTTGGAGGGAAGCTTCAGAATGGCAAAGATGTTTTTATTACAAATTATGTGAGCAGACTGCAGTTCCTCTTTAACACTCAGTAGGGTTGGAGAAATGGAAGGGGCTTTGGCAACTTTCACAATATCCCCCTTGGGCAAATGTCCCTCTACTTGTGTTCTGGCAAAAACTAAAAACTGTTGGCCTTTTCAGTTTGATAAAGAAAGCTTGTGTAATGTTCTCAATGCATTTTCAGAGACTACAGATTCATCTCTATTTGCCACTTTTCTGTATCCTGCAGAACCACAAACAAATGTCAATCTGAAACAAGGCAACATTACAAACAACGTTCATATGGCTCCCAGCAAGCAATTAGAAGTAGGTCCTTCCCGTGCATCTTCCATAGGTAAGTCATGTTCTACACTCCTACACTGCACATCACACCCAGGGGCTGTACACACATTGATCTTCACTTTCTATAGTGCTCAGGACAATATACATTCCAGTAAAGGAAACAACTATAACTTTGAAAATCACAAATCTGTTCTCTCAGCACCCTACTAAGTACACACTAAGGCCGGCCATAGATTATAGATTAACCACGGGTTGCAGAAAAGAAAATCGCTTGATTCTCGCATTAACACGATCAGTGATGATGGTGGAATACGTCCTGCGGAGCCATTGTGCTCTCCCGATGTGGGGGCACGGGAGCTGTCCCTTCCAGGAGAACACAATGATTATTGGTAGCGGCTTTAACCGCTGGCAATAATCAGATATTAGAAATCTGATATGCTGGTTGCAACCAAGTTGATCGGTGAATAGACTTGGGTACAATCACCCTGTCTATAGATGGATCGAATCTCGGCCAGTCCCTCCTGAACCGTCCGAACCATCTATGGTTGACCTAAGAGAAATGAGGAGCCTGCCAGGGACATGTTGAGCACAAATATCTCACTCTGCTGAGTACATGGGATCTACTGACAGGATATCCTGAGATCAAATAGTCCTCTACCTGGGACACAATAACCCTACAGAACACCCTATCAGGAATATGATAAACACAAAGCTAAACACTCTACTACGAATTATGTGTACATAAGTAGATTTCTGCCAAGTATTTGATAGTAACAAGACATATTGGGGTTGATTTACTAAAACTGGAGAGTGCAAAATCTGGTGCAGCTGTGCATGGTAGCCAATCAGCTTCCGGTAGCCAATCGGCTTCCAGTTTTTTTTTTTTTGTCAAAGCTTAATTGATAAACTGAAGATAGAAGATGATTGGTTTCTATGTAGAGCTGCACCAGATTTTGCACTCTCCAGTTTTAGTAAATAAACCCCACAGTGTCAGACATAAGATGGTGACAATGAGAACTGTAAGCTCTTGTAAAGCAGATTTTTGTTTATTTTAATAGCCAAATTTGTTGTCTAAGATCAAACATGATTAAAGGGTCTGTCTATCCAAAAATATTCCTGAGTTGTGAATCTCCCCCGACCCACAGTGTCAGGCACAAGCACGTCCAGCCACCAGGCATATGAGAAGAGTCTGGTTTACCGCTCAGTAGGGTTAGAGGAATGGGAGGGGCTTTGGAACATTTCACAATGCCCCACTTAGGAAAATGCCCCTCTACTATTGTTCTGGAAACATCTCCAAAACAAACACTATTCTCAGCTTGAAAGACAGAGCTAGTGTAAAGTTTCTAAACTACGTTTTAACCACTACATGGCTTTTTTCTATACCCTGCAGAACCACAACCACAAATAAATCCAGAAAAAAGCAACAAAGTTTATATGGCTCCCATCAATCAATTGGGAGTAGCTCCTTCCCATTTCTCTTCTAAAGGTAGGTCATGTTCTACACTCCACCACTACAACTCACACCCAGGGACTGTACATACATTGATCTTCACTTTCTATAGTGCTCAGGGAAATATGTATTCCAGTAAAGAAAACAATTGTAACTTTGAATCTCACAAATCTGGTCACCCCTCATGACTAATCATTCTTCTAGGTACACACTAAGGGCTCATTTACATTTGCTTCGGGTTCAACACACATTAAGGGCTAGTTTACATTTGCTTCAAAACAAAACTTGGAACACGCTTTGTTAAAGCTCTCTGAACGCCAGTCAAAGCTCCTGTCACTAAATACAATGGTTAGCTTTCAGTCCTGTTTACACCTTGCTTTTGCTTTGCTTCGGCTTCTCTTCAAAAATTATACCCCATGTAGCTTTAGTGGTGCTTCAAAGCGTCTTTAAAGCCTCCATAGAAGTCTATGGCAAAGCTCGCTTGAAGCCCCACCGAAGCCTCATCGAAGCACCAAGCAAAAGCAACCTTTTGAAGAGCGAGGGCCATTTAAGCAACTTGGTAACCGGCCGCAAGCCACAATGAGCGGAGCGGGCGGATGACAGGTCCGTGTCTACTCTGCTTATTGCAGAGCAGACACGGACGCAGCCCACTTTGGGCCTTCCAATCTATATAGGTAAGTCTTGTTCTACACTCCTCCACTGCACATCACACCCAGGGGCTGTACACACATTGATCTTCACTTTCTATAGTGCTCAGGACAATATACATTCCAGTAAAGGAAACAACTAAAACTTTGAAAATCACAAATCTGTTCTCTCAGCACCCTTTTAAGTACACACTAAGGCCGGCCATAGGATTATAGATTAACCACGGGTTGCAGAAAAGAAAATCGCTCGATTCTCGCATTAACACGATCAGTGTTGATGGTGGAACCCCTCCTGTGGAGCCATTGTGCTCTCCCATTGTGGGGGCACGGGAGCTGTCCCTTCCAGGAGAACACAATGATTATTGGTAGCGGCTTTAACCGCTGGCAATAATCACATGCTAGAAATCCAAAAAGCTGTAGTAAATCAACCCCACAGTGTCAGGCACAAGCACGTCCAGCCACCAGGCATATGAGAAGAGACTGGTTTACCGCTCAGTAGGGTTAGAGGAATGGGAGGGGCTTTGGAACATTTCACAATGGAAAATGCCCCTCTACTCTTGTTCTGGAAACATCTCTAAAACAAACATTATTCTCAGCTTGAAAGACAGAGCTGGTGTAAAGTTTCTAAACTATGTTTTAACCACTACATGGCTTTTTTCTATACCCTGCAGAACCACAACCACAAATAAATCCAGAAAAAAGCAACAAAGTTTATATGGCTCCCATCAATCAATTGGGAGCCATATACAGTAAACATTCTCATAGACACTCTCCTAAACCTTGTGGACAGCCTTCCCAGAAGAGTTGAAGCTGTTATAACTACAAAGGGTGGGCCAACTCAATATTGAACCTACAGACTAATGCTGCGTACATACGATCGGACATTCCGACCACAAAACCGTGGGGCTTTTTTCAGACGGATTTTGGCCCAAACTTGTCTTGCATGCACGGTCACACAAATGTTGCTCGGAAATTCCGAACGTCAAGAACACGGTGACGTACAACACTACGACGAGCTGAGAAAAATTAAGTTCAATGATTCCAAGCATGTGTTGAATTCATTCCGAGCATGCGTAGGATTTTTTGTGTGTCGGCATTGGATACACACGATCGGAATTTCCGACAAGAACTTTTGCCGTCGGAAAAATTGAGAACCAGCTCTCCAACATTTGTTGTCGGAAATTCCGACAGCAAATGTTCGATGGAGCCTACACACGGTCGGAATATCCGACCAAAAGCTCCCACCAAACATTTGTTGTCGGAAATTCCAATCGTGTGTACACGGCATAAGACTGGGATGTCATTAAAGTCCATGTGCGTGTAAAGGCAGGCATCCCAATACTTTTGGTAATATAGTGCATGTAGCGATACCCCCAACTAAAAGAGCCGCTGGTTTTGTTTCGGGCCCTGTACACAGCACAGCCAACCCCCGGCAATCTACTCGGCCCTCCTCTGGCACAGCTAGTCTAGAGGTGGTATATATGTATGGCTCTATACCAGTTCCTGAACAATCCCACAATAATCCAAACAGTTGTGAGATATAGTAAGGGACACCAAAACCAGAATGATTAACTGTAATAGGTTTACTTGTATATAAAGGGTAACTGTCAATACCATTTAACACATACATGCAGAGCCCTGCAGCAATAATAACACTAGTCAACTATAGTGCACATATAGTTCTATCACACACTGATATATAGCTATTTTCCCTGTGAGCAATATGGCGCTCAGCAATGCTATAAACTCCCAGTCAGGCCTGACTCAGTTAAAGCTCAGTCTTTAAGTGAGAAATCTTCGCATGCAAGATGATCGGTGGTGCACATACAGGAACAATGATTTGTAATCCAACAGTGGTCTATGGCAATAGAAGCAACTCCCCGGAGACTATGTAACTCAGTTCCGCAACTAGTCTCCTGTCAGGAAAGCAAGTATAACACGATAGGCCAAGGCAGTCAATAGGCCTAACAAAGTACTCGGTTATAGATGTGAGCAAGTGCTCTCTCACCCCTCCAGACTCGATCCCAGTCTGGAACTCCCACCGCTGTGTCTCCTCACACAGGCTCTGCCTCAGCCGGATCTCTGGTCTAACTGACGTCTGCGAAGCAGGTAGATGTCAGATGCCGCACAGGCTCCGCAGCGAGGTGGGAGGCTCTCTGGAAGTGCACAAGGCCCAGGCCTCGGGCCTTGCACCCGCAGCAGGTCCGCACAGGAAGTCCTCTTGCCAGCCGTGCAGTGTCCAAAGAGGCCGGGCTTAGCCTCGCCCTCCCCTTTTATACCCCACCCATGAGTCTCTGCGGCGGCCCAATGCACCCTGGGTGCCAAACGGGTTTCTGGGTAATGTAGTCCATGGGGCCTCAACAGAGACCCCGCTGCACACTCCCCCCACTTAAACTCTTTGGTCCCCAAAGATAATTGTCAACATACACTACGCACAACATTAGACAAAGTTGCGTATGATGTCGGCAGAGAAAGTTCCCACCAAAAATGAGAGGGTGAACTTCCTCACCCACAGGTCACACTGTCATAAGTGGCCTGCCTAACTGTGCCAGGGGGTGAGTTGGGGTTGCCCTCCACCAAATGAACAGTGGAGAGATCAGGGCTTTCTGCACTCCTCCTGGCAGTTACTACAGTGTCCTCCGAGCTCCTCCCCATTTGTGGGTAAGTCAACTTTCGGGGAGGCCTTATGGCCCTTTTCACCCTCCGCTCTCTTGGGATTTCTGGCTTGGACACTGTAGGTTCCTCTTCCGGAATAGACATAGCAGCTTCCATTGTTTCTGAAACATTTAACTCAGGAGCAGGAAGATTCACGGAACATCTTGGATCCTCCTCTGGGAGTGAGTCGAGGGCATCTTCCCATGAGTCTGATAGAGGGCTGGACGGGATGAATTCAGTAGCTTCTGTATTCAGTGTACTGTCTATGGTGTCTTCCAAAGGTGGGAGATCTATAGCAGAAGTTACTGGGGCCTGGGAAGGCCATAGCCATTCTAGCTCTTCCCTTTCATCCTCACTAGGTTCAGAGACATCTGTTTTTCCGGCCCGAGATGCCTGGGACCGGGTATTTGGCCTAGGAGTATCCAGGATGGAAGTTGGCTCAGGGAAGTCCTTTGCAGGGGGTATCCGAACTGCTTCGGCAAGTGGGAGTATGTGGTTCCGGTGCCAAGTCTTTAATGGCCCCACCTTTCCCTCTGGCTTCAGTTGGTAGACTGGCAGGTCGGGCATCTTCCTGCAAATAACATACGGCTCAGGTCTCCATCTGTCTGCAAGTTTGTGCTTCCCAGGAACCTAAGTTCCGTATAACAAAAATGTCACTGCCCCAATCTATGACTGGTCTTCACAGCAAGGAGCACTGGATGGGCGGACGCATGTCAATAAAAAACACACACAGAATGTCCAAGCTCAACTTACCAACCAATCAGCAAGAAAACAAATTCACCTGTCTAACAGTACGTTTAAAAACAGGGGTTTAGTTGCACGCATTTGCAAATACATGTGTAAGCTGCAGGCCCCGTCAAGGCTCCCTGTATGCTGCAGTCCTAACTCTAAAATTTAAGGTCTCCTCAATGGAAGCACATGTATGCTGATGGATAGATAAAGGGCAGATGACTGGGGGAGCCCACCCTCCATTAAAGGGGCAGGAGCACACTAAACACCCAGCACATGGAAGCAAAGGTGCTAGTGCGTTGCCTGACCACAATGACACCAATACATATAACAAAAATGTCACTGCCCCAATCTATGACTGGTCTTCACAGCAAGGAGCACTGGATGGGCGGACGCATGTCAATAAAAAACACACACAGAATGTCCAAGCTCTAAGTTCCGTAGCAGCACTCTGTCCCCAGGCTGCAGATCCTGAATCCGGACCTTCAAGTCAAAGTTTCTCTTGTTGGGGGCTCCTCTCTGATCCGAAGCTGCTTGGGCCTGCTCATAGGCCAACTTTAAACTGTGCCTCAGCCTGTCCACATATCCTTTGTGGGAAGTGGCTGAGGAATGGTCTATGGAGGTGCCAAAAGCCAGGTCTACGGGTAGTCTTGCTTCTCTCCCAAACATGAGTCGGTAGGGAGAGTACCCTGTAGCGTCACTTGTACTGTTGTAAGCATGCACAATTGCTGCTATGTGCCTGCTCCAGTGCTGCTTCTTTTCACCATCTAAAGTTCCCAGAATGTTGAGTAGGGTTCGGTTGAACCTCTCCGGCTGTGCATCCCATTGTGGGTGGTAGGAAGTGGTTCGGGTCTTCTTGATCCCTAAGGAGTCCAAGAGCTTCCGGATCAGCCGACTTTTAAAGTCCCTCCCTTGATCCGAGTGGAGACGCTGTGGTAGCCCATAGTGCACAAAGTATTTTTCCATGAGTACTTTGGCCACTGTGGAGGCCTTCTGGTCTTTGGTTGGGAAGGCCTGGGCATACCGGGTGAAATGGTCGGTTATCACCAGAACATTTCCTAGTCCACTCAAGTCGGGTTTGAGGCAGAGGAAATCAATGCATACCAAATCCAATGGGCCTTGACTTTGCAGGTGGCCCATTGGGGCAGCTTGATGGGGTAGATTTTTCCGCTGAATGCAGCGTGCGCATGAATGGCAGTATTCCTCTACTTCAGCCCTCATGCAGGGCCAATAGAACTGACTTCTGACGAGTTGAAAGGTCCTTTTAGCTCCTAAATGACCATGGTGGTCGTGTAAGGCGACCAAGACAGTCTCTCTGTGTTTCTCGGGTAGAAACAGTTGCCATTTGTCTTCCAGGTCATCAGAGGGGCCCCTTCGGTAGACCACCCCTTGATGCACCTGCAGCCTGTCCCACTCCTTCCGCAACAGGCGAGCTTCCTTTGAAGGGTGATGCAAGAGTCTATCTGGATCCAGATTTTCCAGGGCCTCTAGGACCAATTTCCCCAAAGGGTCTTCCAATTGGTCACATCTCAATTCCTTTTTGGACAGCTTTGGCAAGTCATCTTCCTCTATGTGAGTTACTCCACAGTATTGCTTGGGGACCCCCACTACTGTGACCCCTATCTCTTCCGCTCTGGACCCCCCACTGGCTTGGAGTTCAGCCACTTGACAGAGGGCCCGCACCCCGTCCGGTGCCACTTGGGTCCAGTCTTCCGTGCTGCTAGTGGGAGCATGAGACCTTCTGGACAGGGCATCTGCATCTCGATTTCCCGCCGCCCCATACAGATAGTCTTTAAGTTTATCAACTACAGCCCACTTGAGGGCCAGGAACTCCAACTTATGAGTGGGGTAGTTTCTTTCAGAGGAGGTCAAACTTCTGCTCACATATGCGACGGGTCGCAGTTGCCTTTCATGCTCCTGGTAGAGCACTCCTCCCAGACCGTCATGACTGGCATCTACATGAGTTCATAGGGTTTCTTTGGGTCTGCATAGGCCAAGACAGGGGCAGTGGTTAAGCTATTTTTCAGCATGTGGAAGGCCTCTTCGGACTTCCCATTCCACTGGTCTTCGACTGACTCTCCCAGCTTCCTGGGGCCCGAGTCATCCTCTTCTCCCTCCGTCTTTAACAGTTCATTCAGGGGTCTGGCAATCCCCTCTACGAACCTCCTATAGTAGGAGCAGAACCCCAAAAAGGATCTGAGTTCTGTCACAGTGGTAGGCCGTGGCCAGGAGGTAACTGCCTCCAGCTTCCCGGGGTCTGTGGCTACCCCTTCTTCGGACACTATGTGCCCCAGATAATTGACTGATGACTGGTAGAACTGGCATTTCTCTGGCGAAAGCTCGAGTCCCTCTTCGCTGAGCCTTCTCAAGACTTTTTCCAGTCTCTCATGTTCCTATAGAGTCTTCCCGAAGACGATGATGTCATCCAAGTACACAAGAACTTCAATGAAGTTCATGTCTCCTACGGTTTTCTCCATGAGGCGTTGAAAGGTGGCAGGGGCTCCAGACAGACCTTGGGGCATCTGGTCAAATTCAAAGAATCCCACAGGGGTTATGAAGGCTGTCTTCTCCTTATCTTCTGGATGCATAGGGATCTGGTAGTATCCACTCTTTAGGTCCATGACACTGAACCACCTGTCTCCAGACAAACTCTGTAGAGCATCCTCTATCCTCAGGGTGGTATACTGGTCGGGTATCGTTCTCCTGTTGAGAGTCCTGTAGTCTATACACAACCTCAACGTCTCATTCTTCTTCCTGACCACCACTATTGGGGAGGCATAGGGGCTTCTAGATTCACGGATAACACCGGTTCGCTTGAGCTCGGCGAGCTGTTCTCTCAGGTCTTCAAGGTCGGCTAGAAGAACTTGCCTGACTCTCTCCCTGAAAGGCTAGTCTTCCTGGAGGTGGATTTGATGGGTGGCACTCTTCCCACACCCTACATCGAACTTATCTTTGGAAAAAATCTTCCTCCATATGGTCAACTGGGCCTTTGCTCTCTCTTTCCAGGCCCTTGGCAGGTTTGGATTCTCCATGCAGAGCTTCTCCCAGATAGTCATTTCTCCCTCTGTCTTCTCCACATCTGATAAGACAATTGGGGCAGCCGGGCTCACCTGGCCCAACAACATCCTGGTGGGGATCTCCATGGGGGTACTCGTGGTATTCCTGACGCTCACCGGCACCTTACAGTGTGCCTTCTTCAAAGCTCTTACTGGAACCATTTCTGGGATCACTTCTAAGCCTGAGTATTCTTCCCATGGGTCTGGTTCCAACATGACAAAGGGGCCAGGTTGTCCCAAGTAAGCTTCGCAGTGGCCCTGAGACAGGTTACTTCACCGGGCTGCAATACTATTCCTTTCTTCGCCAGTCTCCAGACTTTTCCCACCCCCTCTTCTGGGGCCTGCTGTTCTAAGACTAGTCGCTGGTAGGCTGTCTTCAACATTGGGTGGATTCTGGTGACAGCGGAATCCTTCCCTCGCACTAGAGGGGCCAAGAGCCTTCTCACCAGGTCTGTGTTGGTCCCTATTATTAGGGAGCTCTTGTTGGCTCCAGGCGGTCGGGGGCACACCACTGCCAGGGTATCGAACACTTCAGCCTTCCCGGCTACTGAGGGGTCAAAGGTCAGTTTTATGGGCAAGTAACCATCGTAAGGGAAACTCTGTGTTTCGATTCCCCATATCTCTAAATCTTCAATTCTCTGGATGGGTAGATGACTCAGATGTTTATCATAGAAGTGCCGGTATAATAAGGTCACTTGCGCCCCAGTATCCAAGATGGCTCTTGTATAGACTCCCTCCACCTGAATAGGCACTACGGGGGAGGGGCCTACCAATTTTTCTGGATATGATTTCAGAGGGGTCTCTCTCTGTTGATCCCCACACTTTCCCTTGGAATTTTCCTTCTTGTGTTTGGCCGTTGACTTTAGTCCCTCTTGGGCTCGGTATGCATTGATCTCCCCCCTCTTTTTAGGTGTATGTTCCCGCTGAGGGACATTATTTCTCTTTTTAAGTGTATATTCCCACTGAGGAGCACTGTTCTTCTTCTTCCGAGGGGGTTTGCTCCCTTTCCTTCTGGGCTTCTCATTCAGTTTGGATCCAATGGAGCTCACTGGAGATGATGGGCACCCGATTGACTCCTTCACCGGGGCCCTCTGAAGTTTTCCGCCGGCTTGCAAATATTTATCATTTTTTTCTTGGGGCTGGAACATACTTTCGCAATATGGCCAATTCCTCCGCAGTTAAAACAAATCGCATCCCCCCCACTCTTGAAGGGGAGTGGGCGCTGGGGTACCCGGGAACAACTCCTTCTTCGGTCCCTAATTTTCTACGACCCTTGGATCCTTTGCCATCAAAGAGGTCAGCATCTCCAACACCTGAGACATCTGTGACTTCAGGGTATCTACTTCTGAGTCTCTTTCAGGGGTCATGGCTGATCTGACCATTACTGGCCTAGACGAGGTATATGTCTTGATCGCTTGCTGATCCTTCTGTAGAGCCTCTTCATCTCTAATGATCTTTACTAGATCAGGATAATTTAGCGACATACCTCCTCCAGAGGTTTTCAGGTGGAGCCAGACTGGATCCAAGCGTAGCGCTCCCTTTAAGATCTGCTTCATCCTTGCCGCATCTATGGCTTGGGGCACCATCCCTTTTTTTAGCACGATTTGGTAAAGCATCTTGTTCAGTCTTCTGACATACTCCGACAGCTTTTCTCCTGGCTGCTGAAAGGTGTGTTCGAACTGATACACCAGTTCCGTTACTTTCTCTAACTGACTGAACTCTTCCTGTAGCATGGCTAGGCAGTCATAAGCCGTGCAGGCAGCATTTCCAAACCAGAGACTCTTTACAGCTTCCGCAGCCGCGCCTTTCAAACTTTCCATCACACGCTGCTTCTTCTGCGCTTCAGGCACCTCCCATGCCTCTACCGTTGACAAAGCCTGTTCGATCCAGGTATCGAAGTCTTCCTCCCCCACAGGGACGGGCAGCCTCCCCGAAAATGTTCTCAGTTTCCGGGTAGCTGGCCTCTATGTGTACCGTGTTCATTTTCTGACACTTCGTGAGCAGATCCCCTAAGGCATTTAACAGCTCTGGCCCTATGGCAGTAATGGATGTCCCCGGAGGTGTCATCCCTTTCTGCTTTGCTGTTGCATGGGGTATCCCTGGCGGTGATCCCATTGGGGATGGCGGAGGTGACTCCGTCTTCACGGTCATTGCGTGCGCCAAACCATAAGTTTTGTTATCTGGCGTCTGCACACTTCGGCCTTTAAAGTTCCCCGGTACTCCATCCCACCACTCTATCAGTGCATACTGAAACGAGGTGTCTGGGTCTGACTTCATGTCCATCACCCATGGTGTAATATTTGGGGATAACGACACTAAGAGTCGCTCCGCTGCACCTTTTGACCATTCTTCTCCTGACATGTATGGATTTGTTTTGGCTGCTTCGCACCACGCTCTCACTTCTAGCGGGTCCATGCCGGTACTTTTGGCGTGTTCGCTTGCCATATACAGGATCCCGGACGGCGCCCCCACGTGTAGCGATACCCCCAACTAAGAGAGCAGCTGGTTTTGTTTTGGGCCCTGTACACAGGACAGCCAACCCCCGGCAATCTACTCAGCCCTCCTCTGGCACAGCTAGTCTAGGGGTGGTATATATGTATGGCTCTATACCAGTTCCTGAACAATCCCACAATAATCCAAACAGTTGTGAGATATAGTAAGGGACACCAATACCAGAATGATTAACTGTAATAGGTTTACTTGTATATAAAGGGTAACTGTCAATACCATATAACACATACATGCAGAGCCCTGCAGCAATAATAACACTAGTCAACTATAGTGCACATATAGTTCTATCACACACTGATATATAGCTATTTTCCCTGTGAGCAATATGGCGCTCAGCAATGCTATAAACTCCCAGTCAGGCCTGACTCAGTTAAAGCTCAGTCTTTAAGTGAGAAATCTTTGCATGCAAGATAATCGGTGGTGCACATACAGGAACAATGATTTGTAATCCAACAGTGGTCTATGGCAATAGAAGCAACTCTCTGGAGACTATGTAACTCAGTTCCGCAACTAGTCTCCTGTCAGGAAAGCAAGTATAACACGATAGGCCAAGGCAGTCAATAGGCCCAACAAAGTACTCGGTTATACATGTGAGCAAGTGCTTTCTCACCCCTCCGGACTCGATCCTGGTCCGGAAATCCCACCGCTGTGTCTCCTCACACAGGCTCTGCCTCAGCCGGATCTCTGGTCCAACTGACGTCCGCGAAGCAGGTAGATGTCAGATGCCGCACAGGCTCTGCAGCGAGGTGGAAAGCTCTCTGGAAGTGCGCAAGGCCCAGGCCTCGGGCCTTGCACTCGCAGCAGGTCCGCAGAGGAAGTCCTCTTGCCAGCCGCGCGGTGTCCAAAGAGGCTGGGCTTAGCCTCGCCCTCCCCATTTATACCCCACCCATGAGTCTCTGTGGCAGCCCAATGCACCCTGGGTGCCAAACGGGGTTCTGGGTAACGTAGTCCATGGGGCCTCAACGGAGACCCCGCTACATGTATATAAAAAAAAAATATGAAAGTCCAAACAACTAATAATTGGTGACTAAACACCTTGTTTTCAAAGTGCTAAGTGCCCAAATCACTGCCAGTTTCATGTCCTTCTTGGGCACCCCCTCTCTCTGGGCTCATGTTACTGACTTCATCCTCAACCTGGGTACCATCATCAGAGCCTTCAAAACACTGCGCATCCTCTTGCAGCATGTACCCGAAACTGTGGTCGAACAGTTCGAGGGACTCCTCAGGGCATGATGGTGGGGCTAGGGAAGAAGTGACTGATGATGACATTGAGCCGATGGAAGAGGCCGCTTTGGAAGCTGTATTGGCAGACAAAGTACTCTGAGCCTGGGTGGCAGAGGATGAGGAGGATGAGGACGGCTTGGTCATCCACTCTACCAACTCTTCTGCATGTTGTGGCTCAACACTGCCAGCTGCCGGAAAAAAGGACAAGCGTGCCCCACGGCCATGTGCTGAGGATGCACTGTGTCCACGACCAGCACTTTTGGCTCTAGACACAGAGCCTGCTTGCCCTCTTTTAGTGGCCTGTGAGTGTCTGCCTCTCCTTGTTGGCCTTCCAGACATACTGTATTTGATGTATTTGTAATGTATTTGAATAGGTACACCAGGAATGGCCTGCAGTGAGTTCTAGCTGCACAGGATACAGTATACTGACTGAATATACTGCAGCTAACTGAATCAACTGCCAGCCTGTAGTATATTAGGAAGAGAACAACAGGAAAAGTCTGCAGTGAGATCTAGCTAAACTGTTGTCAGGGTCAGCGTCTAAGGTGACCAGACACGTAGCTACACAAGGGAACTGAGACCAAACAAAGGAGATTGATATATATATATATATATATATATATATACATATATATATATATATATCAATCACACACACACACACACACACACACACACACACATACATTATATATATATATATATATATATATATATATATACACATATACACACACACACACACACACACACATATAATTAAAGTGATATTTATTTACAGTGAACACATACAAATAAACATACACATACACAGCAACCAGTGGAAGCATAAACCACCCCAGCAAACAAGAACAAAAATAACTAATGAAAAATGCAACAGGGATGCAAGGAAAGGGACACGACTTGGTACAAGGACAAAGAACAAGGCAGAGGGGTGCAGGACGGATCAGTTCTCCGGACGCTCCACAAGGCCCTACCACTGGGGTCTGCAAGCCAACCGAGTACCCCACTGCCAACGTCCAAAGGCTTGGTGAGAACCCCACCGCCGGAGTCCCAAAACCGGCTGGGTTTTCTTCTGGTCAGACCCTCTGAGATGTACATTATTTGGTAGTCCCTCAAGACAGCAGGTACTCCAATGCTGGTATTCCACAGGTTATCTGCAGCCTTAGCCCTGGGGTTATGTGACAGTGCCGGAACCCAGACACCGAAGTGTCTCATCATAACTCTGTAGCTTGCCTGGTTTACAGGACTTGCTCTGCACATCAAAAACCACCTAGGTCTCTCTGAGGCACTGGTTACCCGACCCGGGTCCCCTAGTACACCCAGAGCTGTGGCAATTGCATCCAGATCATGGCAAGGCACAGATCGTACTCTACCATTCCCCGGAAGCTTACCACCACCAGGGCCATTAAGGCAGATGCAGCTACCAGTTACCAAGGGCATGTCCGGACCACCAGGATTTGGCACCATAGGAGCAACACACTGCCAGAGGGACTCAATCGAGGCAACCGTCAAATGAATCTCAGGCCCAGCAGATGACCCATTAGCGGGTGGACACTCAGCTTTTGCATAACAATCCAACTGAGCAGCTGGCATAGAGTCAATAGAACCCAGTGGGGTGGTAAGGAGAAGAGATCTAAGATCAATGGTAGACTTGTCATCAGACAGCAGACCCTCAGAGGCAGGCAGGTTGTTGGGCACAGGACATCGAGAGGCAGGCTGGGAAGCAGGCACTGGATCAGCAGGCTTGGCAACAGGCAGAAGCACATCAGACTGGGCAGTGGCACAGTTATCGGCATAGCCCAACTGGGAAGCAGCCCTGGATATAGCGCATTCCAGCCGGGAGGCAGCCCCGGAATCAGCACAGTCCAGAGGGGCGGCAGCTCCAGAAACAGCACAACCCAGAGGGACTGCAGCTCCAGAAACAGCACAGTCCAGAGGGACGGCAGCTCCAGAAACAGCACAGTCCAGAGGGACGGCAGCTCCGGAAACAGCACAGTCCAGAGGGACGGCAGCTCCGGAAACAGCACAGTCCAGAGGGACGGCAGCTCCGGAAACAGCACAGTCCAGAGGGACGGCAGCTCCGGAAACAGCACAGTCCAGAGGGACGGCAGCTCCGGAAACAGCACAGTCCAGAGGGACGGCAGCTCCGGAAACAGCACAGTCCAGAGGGACGGCAGCTCCGGAAACAGCACAGTCCAGAGGGACGGCAGCTCCGGAAACAGCACAGCCCAGAGGGACGGCAGCTCCGGAAACAGCACAGTCCAGAGGGACGGCAGCCCCGGAAACAGCACAGTCCAGAGGGACGGCAGCCCCGGAATCAGCATGTTGGGCAGCGGGCACCAGATCAATAGGCTGGGCAGCAGCCCGGGAACCGGCATAGACCAGTGGGACAGTGGCAGCCTGGAAACCTGCCACGGCAAGCTTGGCAACAAATGGCAGCATGGAGAAGGAATGTACACCATCGGCAAGCAGCAGTATGGAAGAGGAATAGTCCCCATCAGCAGGCGGCATCAACATGGATGAGGCAGGGACCCCATCAGTAGGCGGATTTAGCATGGAGGAGGCATGGACCCGATCAGCAGGCGGCATGGGCCCCATCGGCAGGCGACATCAGCATGGAGGAGGCATGGACCCCATCGGCAGGCGGCATCATGGAGGAGGCATGGACATCATCAGCAGGCAGCGGCAACGTGGAGGAGGCATGGACATCATCAGCAGGCGGCAACGTGGAGGAGGACTGGATTGCACCGGCAGAAGTCAGCATGGAAGAGGACTGGATCGCATCGGCAGCAGTCGTCGTCTGCATGGAGGAGGACTGGATCACATCAGCAGCAGTCGTCGTCTGCATGGAGGAGGACTGGATCACATCAGCAGCAGTCGTCGTCTGCATGGAGGAGGACTGGATCACATCAGCAGCAGTCGTCGTCTGCATGGAGGAGGACTGGATCACATCAGCAGCAGTCGTCGTCTGCATGGAGGAGGACTGGATCACATCAGCAGCAGTCGTCGTCTGCATGGAGGAGGACTGGATCACATCAGCAGCAGTCGTCGTCTGCATGGAGGAGGACTGGATCACATCAGCAGCAGTCGTCGTCTGCATGGAGGAGGACTGGATCACATCAGCAGCAATCGTCGTCTGCATGGAGGAGGACTGGATCACATCAACAGCAGGCGGCAACATGGAGGAGGACTGGATCGCATCAGCAGTCTGCATGGAAGAGGACTGGATCGCATCAGCAGTCTGCATGGAAGAGGACTGGATCACATCAGGCACTGGATTGGCGGGGACAGGATCAGCAACATGGATAGTGGCAGAGTTATAAGAGCAGGAGAAAACTTGTGTTTCCTCTTTTCTGGCTTAGATACTGGGGTCCTGTTGGTAGTTGCCTTGTGCTGGCCAGAGTGTACTGCTGATGGAAAGGTAGTAACAGTACTGGGGGAAATAGAGTAGCAGAAGTACTGGAAGAGGCCTGAGACGTTGCTATGGGCAACGGTACTGCAGGGGGAGTTTCCAATGGATTACATACAGAGGAAGTGTGGTTACTGGAGGCAGGGTACTGATCTACAGGAGGTAAGGAATGCTCAGTAGCAGCAGAGGTTGCTAAGGGTAACAGATTCTTGATCTTTAGGCTGGGTTCACACTAGTGCGACACGACAGCCGTCCTACTTTGGATCCGACTTTGCCCTGCGACATGAAGCCGACATATGTCCGACTTTCAATGAACGGGGATCCGACTTGGATCCCCGCCAACAGCAGGCACTGTGTTTGGTATGAATCTTGAGGGGGAACTCCACGCCAAATTTTAAATAAAAAACCGGCATGGGTTCCCCCTTCAGGAGCATACCAGGCCCTTGGGTCTGGTCTGGATTTGAAGGAGAACCCCTACGCCGAAAAAACGGCGTGCCCCCCCCCCCCAAATCCAAACCAGACCCTTATCCGAGCACGCAACCTGGCAGGCCGCAGTGGAAGAGGGGGGGACGAGAGAGCGGCCCCCCCTCCCTCCTGAACCGTACCAGGCCGCATGCCCTCAACATGGGGGGTTTGGTGCTCTGGGGCGACCTGCGGCCCCCCCACCCCAGAGCACCCTGCCCCCATGTTGATGAGGACAGGGCCTCTTCCCGACAACCCTGGCCGTTGGTTGTCGGGGTCTGTGGGCGGGGGGCTTATCGGAATCCGGGAGCCCCCTTTAATAAAGGGGGCTCCCAGATCCCGGCCCCCCCACCCTATGTGAATGAGTATGGGGTACATCGTACCCCTACCCATTCACCTGGTGGAAAAAAATTGCAATAAAAAAAAACACACAGCTTTTTAAAGTATTTTATTGCACAGCTCCGGGGGTCTCCGCGCTCTCAGGTTCTTTCTTCTGCCGGGCCTCCGCTAACTTCTTTAGCTCTTCTGCTAGCGGAGGCCCGGTCTTCTCCGTCGCCTTCTCCCCTCTCCGGTTCTTTCTTTCTTCCGCCGGGCCTCCGCTAATTTCTTTAGCTCTCTTGCTAGTGGAGGCCCGGTCTTCTCCGTCGCCTTCTTCTTCTCCCGCTATCTGGTTCTTTCTTCCGCCGGCCCCTCCACTAACTTCTTTAGCTCTCTTGCTAGTGGAGGGGCTGGTCTTCTCCGTCGCCGTCTTCTTCTCTATTCTCCTCCTCGATGTTGACGCGTCGCTTCCTCTCGCAGTAATGCTGGCTCTTCGCTCCGCTCCGCATTGATATAGGCTTCTCATGACGTCACAGTTACATGCTCCGGGGCCACCCGGAGCATGTGACTGTGACGGCATGAGAAGCCTATATTAATTCAGAGCGGAGCGGACAGCCAGCATTACAGCGGGAGGAAGCGACACGTCAACATCGAGGAGGAGAAGAGAGAAGAAGACGGAGAAGACCGGTCCCTCCACTAGCAAGAGAGCTAAAGAAGTTAGTGGAGGGGCCAGCGGAAGAAAGAACCGGATAGCGGGAGAAGAAGAAGGCGACGGAGAAGACCGGGCCTCCACTAGCAAGAGAGCTAAAGAAGTTAGCCGAGGCCCGGCGGAAGAAAGAAAGAACCGGAGAGGGGAGAAGGCGACAGAGAAGACCAGGCCTCCGCTAGCAGAAGAGCTAAAGCAGTTAGCGGAGGCCCGGCAGAAGAAAGAACCGGAGAGCACGGAGACCCCCGGAGCTGTGCAATAAAACACCTTAAAAAGCTGTGTTTTTTTTTTTATTGCAATTTTTTTCCACCAGGTGAATGGGTAGGGGTACGATGTACCCCATACTCATTCACATAGGGTGGGGGGGCCGGGATCTGGGGGCCCCCTTATTAGAGGGGGCTCCCGGATTCCGATAAGCCCCCCGCCCGCAGACCCTGACAACCAACGGCCAGGGTTGTCGGGAAGAGGCCCTGTCCTCATCAACATGGGGGCAGGGTGCTCTGGGGTGGGGGGGCCGCAGGTCACCCCCCTGCCCCAGAGCACCAAACCCCCCATGTTGAGGGCATGCGGCCTGGTACGTTCAGGAGGGAGGGGGGGCGCTCTCTCGTCCCCCCTCTTCCCCTGCGGCCTGCCAGGTTGCGTGCTCGGATAAGGGTCTGGTTTGGATTTTGGGGGAGACCCCCACGCCGTTTTTTCGGCGTAGGGGTCCCCTTCAAATCCAGACCAGACCCAAGGGCCTGGTATGCTCCTGGAGGGGGAACCCACGCCGGTTTTTTATTTAAAATTTGGCCTGGAGTTCCCCCTCAAGAGTAGCAGAGCACAAGTCGCGTGCCAAAGTCGGATCATGCAAGACTGCAGTCCGACTTTGATCCGACTTCAATGATAGTCAATGGGCTGAAGTCGGACCAAAGTAGTACAGGGAGCATCTTCAAAGTCGGACCGACATGTGTCGGACCAGTTAAGACGGCTCTCATAGGGAAACATTGATTTTCACACGTCATGCGAAATGAGCTCCCAATGTCGGAGCGTTTGTCGCCCCAGTGTGAACCAGGCCTTAGCAGCAGATCTGATTGTATGTGACTCATCTTGCACTGGGGATATGATCTCTGACCAAGCTTGTAGCAGAGGTTGAACTAAAGTCAGTTTGTCTCTCCCTTGCTCACATTGCTCAATTAAACAGTGCACAGAAGCAATACAATCTAACACCACCTGTTGTGAATAGGCTGAATACTGCTGGAAAAAAGAACCTGCACAATGTTTCAGCAACCATCCCAAAAATCCAGCCTGATACATAGTAAATGGGGGAGAGAAAACATCATGGCCCTGAGAGGTAAACTGAAATAGCAGCTCTGAACAGACCTGAATCAAGGGTTGCACATTACTAAGAGTGAATCTCCCTTCGACAGTTAAGGCATGTGCAGTCAGAATGTTTCCCAACAGCTCCTCCTCAGTGAGATCCTGCCACAGGGAACGACACAAATCTTTATCTCCTACCTACTGCAAGCTGCACACTGCAAATAACCTTTACTCTAAGGCCCCTTTCACACTGGGGCGGGCAGGTGCGGTGGCGGTATAGCGGCGCGATTTTCAGCGCCGCTATACCGTCATTACCGCGGTATGCAGCCGCTAGCGGGGTGAATTTAACCCCCGCTAGCGCCCAAAAAAGGGTTAATACCGCCCGCAAACCGCGGCTATTGTCCCATTGATTTCAATGGGCAGCCGTGGTAAAGGAGCGGTGAACACACCGCTCCTTCACCGCTGTAAAGATGCGGCTAGCAGGACTTTTGGAGCGGTCCTGCTAGCGCACCGCTTCAGTGTGAAAGCCTTCGGGCTTTCACATTGAAGACTACAGGGCACGATTTTTTCAGGCGGTATAACAGCGCTATTATTAGCGCTAAACCGCCTGAAAAACGTGCCAGTGTGAAAGGTGCCTAAGCATTCTGACAAAGGCAAAAAACTCAAGTAACTGGCTCTCAGTTCCCAAGTGTAGCAGATCTGGTCGTTAGTGGGCGTCACTATTATGTCAGGGTCAGCGTCTAAGGTGACCAGACACGTAGCTACACAAGGGAACTGAGACCAAACAAAGGATATATATATATAATTAAAGTGATATTTATTTACAGTGAACACATACAAATAAACATACACAGCAACCAGTGAAAGCATAAACCACCCCAGCAAACAAGAACAAAAATAACTAATGAAACTAACTGCTATCTATATACAATATCTACAACATAAGAGACAAAGACAACAGGGATGCAAGGAAGGGGACACGACTGGGTACAAGGGCATAGAACAGGGCAGAGGGGTGCAGGACGGATCAGGATACAGGAAGGTTCAGAAAGGTATCAGGCACAATCTGGTAGCAAGGAGGCAATCAGACAGGATAGTGAAGCACTGGGGGGAAGAGAGGAGCAGCTGGAGCCAGGTGTGGCTGATCAGAACCTGCTGGCTTCTGGGAGACACCTGCTGGTGGACACTGGAACTGCAGCCATCGGCAAAGTGAACCTCAGTGCCACCAGCAGGTGAACTTAGCCCTGACAACTGTATACAGTATACTGACTGAATATACTGCAGCTAACTGAATCAACTGCCTGCCTGTAGTATATTAGGAAGAGCACAACAGGAACAGTCTGCAGTTAGATATAGCTGCACAGGATACAGTATACTGACTGAATATACTGCAGCTAACTGAATCAACTGCCTTACTGTAGTATATTAGGAAGAGAACAACAGGAATGCTCTGCAGTGAGATCTAGCTGAACTGTATATAATATATATATATATATATATATATATATATATATATATATATATATATATATATGTAGCGGCCTCCTCACTCCCCTCTTTGCATCAGCTCATCTTACTCTTGTCTAGGGGTACCTTAGAGGGGAGAGAGCGGGGTCACCACGCCAAGCCTTCACCACAGATGTCTGTGCGGTGTAAGCAAAGTTCTTTCTCTACCTTCGGGTCAGTGTTGTGCACCTGGAGTTACCTTGAACAATGTCCACCAGAAAAGAGCCCCACACCATTAAAGTCCAACACTCCTTTATTCTTCTCGAGTGAGCAGCACAATCAGTTAGACTCCCTTAGAGAACAGAACAAACAAGGAGGTGTGGATGCGAGTAGGCCCAGACACAATGAACTTTCCACTTTCCTCCCTGAAAGTGGGTTGCGGTCTCCGAGTGGAGGGGGGGGGTTTCCTTCCAGGTGGTCTCCGATGGGAGGCTCACCTTTCACTAGCATTCTGCTGCACCCGGTCTTCAAGTGAGTATCTCCCCCCGGTCCATTACGCCTTCCGGATTCGGGTACCCAATCCCTGGGTTCCCTAGGACCTCCTTCCCTCGTGGGACTCAGTGTTGGGCACTGAGCTCCAGACCTCCATCCGAGTACCTCACCCCAGGCTAAAGGTGCCTGGGATGGAACACGACCTCCGGACGTCCTCTAGGCCTAGGCCGCCTAGAGGACCGACACGAACCACCGCCCTCAGGCTGAAGGTGCCTGGGACTCGACCCCGTGACAAAGATGACCGGCCCCTTTATACCCTCTCCCAGCAAGCACGGCGGGTTCCCCGCCTCACCATACCGCTGCCGAGGGAGGACAAAAAGGAGGCACGGCACACAGCAATGGTTCAACCCCAACCCAGGGCGACAGCGCCACCTGCTGGGCCACAAGGAACTGCACATCGCTGGTGTCTCTGCCAGTTTTAAATAGAGAGAAAGTGTATAGCTGCTATATATATATATGTAGCGGGTGGTTACATTTAGGGGAGGCATCTGAGTGATAACAGGCTCAGATACAGCAACTGTTAGGGTTCATGGACCAATTTATGCCAGTGGAGGAATCAATGGTGTCCAGTTCCCTGCGGCCTATAGATGGCGCTGTCACCGTAGGCCGGGGTTGAACCACCATTGGAGGCCTGTGCCTTTTTTGTCCTCTCGCGGCAGTGGTACAGCGGGGCGGGCAATCTGCTGTGCATGCCAGGAGAGGGGATAAAAGGGGCGGACATCTTCCGCTCGGGGTCCACGCCCAGGCACCTTCAGCCTTGGTGTGCGTGCTGGTGGTCTCCGGGCGCCCGGAGATGGAGCTGCGGTTCCACCCCAGACACCTTTAGTCTAGGGTGAGGTACTCTCTGGAGGCCTGGGGCCCAGTACCTTCGACTCGGTCCCGCATGGGATGGAGGATTCCTAGGGTGTCCTCCGGTTTTGGACACCCAAATCTAGGGCGAGGGGGACCAGAGAGGTGACCTTCCCGCAGATCCAGTACAGCATTGGCTGGTGACGGTAGAGGCCTCTGGTGACCTTCCGGATGGATGACTCCCCTGACAGGGGCCGCTTCTCAAGAAGGTAGTCCACGTTCTCATGGTCGGTGGCAGCGACCCAACTAAAACCCAGGTCGGTGGCAGAGACCTCAAGTCCAATTCACCCGGTCGGTGGCAGGGACCACCCTCACGGTCGGTAGCAACGACCGTGCGCCAAGCCTGTTTGCGCACACTGAAACAGGAGAGTAATAAGTTCATGTTTGTGCCTGGACCTTCCTCTTCACCTTGTCTGTTCGTTGTCTAACCAGTCTGCTCTAAAAGGACTATTTATTGCTCTACAAGAATAAATAAAAGTGTTGGACTTTCAATGGTGTGGAACTTGGCTTTCTGGGAGTTAAAGGTCATTCTCAAGGGAAGTTTTTGCTCTGGACAGGGGCACAGTTCCAAAGGTAATTGGTTATAGCTCACACCTCTACACACAAGAGGATATGAGCTGGTGGTGCGTCACACTCTCCTCCCTGGTCCCCTAGACGAGAGCCATTGACATTGACAGAGAAGGAGGGAGTGAGAGGTGAGGTCGCTACATATATATATATATATATATATATATATATATATATATATATATATATATATAAAGTCTGGAATGTATAAACATACTAAATATACTGGAGCTAACTGAATCGACTGCCTGCTAAATCTATCTAAATGCAATTAAATGACACTGTCTCTCTCTCGATCTCTCTCTCAACGCCGCAACACACTACACAAGGCAGACGTTCAGGCGGCCTTTTATAGTGTGGGGCGTGTTCCTTATCCCTTGAGACATAATTGGCCAAAGGCACCCTGCCTTTGGCCAATTATGGCTCTCTGTGCTAACGGCGCTGTGATTGGCCAAAGCATGCACTATGACCCGCATGTTTTGGCCAATCATCAGCCAGCAATGCACTGCGATGACGCAGTGAATTATGGGCCGTGACGCGCAGCTCGAATTTGGTGCGAACGGCCCATAATGTTCGATCTTCGTTGAACGATCGAACAGCCGATGTTTGAGTCGAACTCATGTTCGACTCGAACTCGAAGCTCATCCCTAATAATCACACACATAGGTTGGACTTGATGGACTTGTGTCTTATTGCAACCTCACCTACTATGTAACTATGTAACAAATAGCACCCCGAAGTAGCCAAAAGTAGTACAGAAACTACTTTTGGGAATCTGATTCGGACAGTGCCATTGCTGGCAATTGCCGCCAATTTGCCATGCGATTTGACATGTCGAATTGCATGCCAAATCGCTCCAATGTGAACCCAGGCTTAGAAGATTTCCCCTGCCTTTTGTTCTGGTGACAACTACATTTTTTTTATTTCTCATCACTTCTGTCTGAGTGATAATGGTCATTGGTCACCAAATAAAAAGGGTGAATTTCCCCTAGTGGAACACATAGCATAACTCTTCACTACCTCTTCACTACACTAAAAATTAAACTGACTATAAATACTCCTCAAGGCTGGTGACACACACATGGGTAATTGTATTATTTTATTGCAGCATTTAACCCCCCCCCCCCCCCCCATTTTGTTAAAGCAATCTCTTGCTAACAAGTTTATACAGTTTTTAGAGAGAATATGACTGTGTTGTTCGGCGCCAAAAATTAAGCAGCAAACGGTATCTGCTCTGTGACAAAAGCACTAGTAACAATTGCTCCTAATTCATTTTTATGAAATGTTGCTGATTGCTATGCTTAGCTGCAAATGACATTTCAATAGTGATTTTGTAGCAGTGATCAACAGCGTAATGACATGGCATGCAAGGGGGGTGTATTTCTGAGATCACCAGAGGACTGGCATTAAATAGGAAGTAAAACCCTGATGGGTGTTACTTCCTCTTTGTTTCCCTGTAAAGGTAAAGCATAATGGGCTACTATGCATTGCATAGTAGCCCATTATGTGACACTTACCTGCAGGAGAAGCCCGCCATGTCCCTGTCTTCCTCGATAGTAGCGAGCGGCCATTCTTCACCCCTCTTCCTTCCGGGGGCCGCGAACTCCAGCACTGTGACTGGCCGGAGTCGCGTGACGTCACTCCTGCGCATGCGCGTGGGAGGCGCTGCCTTTAACGGCATGACCCGAGATAGAAATGGCACAGCGTGCCCTTTCTAACTCCGGCGTATGCGCAGGAGAAATCGCCGTATGGCAATTTGCAAATTTCTCCTAGACCGTGCAGGCCTGGGAGATATTTCAAGCACCTACAGGTAAGCCTTAATCTAGGCTTACCTGTAGGCTAAAGTGGTTGTAAAGGGTTTACAACCACTTTAAGGAGGACCTCTAGCACATGGTGCGTGGTCCCTTGGTAGGTGGTGATGCAGCATTCCACTAAAACAAGATCCTGGCTGTGCTGAAATGGCCAAAAAAACTAGGGGAAGCAGATGTGATCTTCACATTGTGTGTTCCAGGGGATTAAAAGACTGACACCAATTGTGGTTATTCCAGAAATGACTGACACCAATAGGGGGACACTGACAGCAATTCTGGGGGTTATCACTGCAGCTACTGACACCAATGTTCATTGTAACCACTGACATCGATGTTGGGGGTTGTTGCATTCACTGACATCAATACAGTACATAGGGATTACTACTGCATAGATAATCTAAAATATTGTTTGTTTATACAGAAATTCCAGATTTGTCAGAAATTGTGAAAAATCCTTCAGAGTTATTCAACGAGGTTCAGGTCCGACCTGCTTTATATGACCGAAATAATCCAGATTGCAGTAACCAGGAATTGAAGAAGAATTTATGGGAAGAAGTAGCAAGTAAGGTGGTCAAGGACTGGCAACAACTGGATCCCAAAGCCAAAGGGGAGACAGGTAAGTACATAAATTAACCATGTTAAGCCCTTTTAACATTGTATGGCATTATTTTATTTTTTTTCATAAATTAACTGGTAATTTTTTTTTCACAGTAAAACACCTGCGCACAAAATGGAGAACTTTTGAACGTTCTTTCCACAAAAAACCTAATAAACAATCCAGCGAAAGCACAAGTGTTTCACCGCCATCAAAAAATACCAAGTATCGTTACTATGAACAGCTTAAGTTTTTGGAATGTACAATGGATCAAAGGCAGTAAGTAAATAGCATAATTTCCCCCCACCACTTTCACAGGGCCAACGTTTCCTCTAACACAGGGACACCATTTCAATGCAGATGCTACATCATTTCTTATTACCACTGAAACATGACTGTGATTAGTTAATGCATGAATGTAGTTTAGATTCCTTCCACTGACCCCTGACTTAGGAGCATTTTAATTTTAACTGACCACCTAGGAGCATAGTTTGTGACCTCTAACCACTGCAACTGTAACTTATTTTAATTTTTTTATATCTGCCACCCATTTTTTTACTAGCATATCCAAAAAGCAATATAGCTGTATATGGTCTTACAATCTTTTGCTGTTTCTGATTTTGTTAGAACATCTTGCAAGCTGGATGGTGAGCAGGATGATATGCAACAGGATTATGAAAATGATGATATCAGAGAGAAAAAAAATCAAGCTGCAGCAAACACGACCAAGGAATCTGAGCAAGTCATTCAAACTGTATCTGAAGGATCTCCACAGGTTAATGTGTTAAATGACATTGATGAGGATAGTTTCCTTGTGTTAATCATGAAAAAAATTAGGGAAATTCCATCAGAAAACAAATATAATGCGAGAGTTGAAATATACAGTATTATTGAGAAGTATTCAAAGCCAGTTGTTTCAAATAATGATAATGCCACAACCATGTAATCACCTAATTCCTTTTTTTCTGCCTGTGCACATGGGAAATAATGTTACTCTTTGCATGGCAGTAATCCAAGAATTTCAGTCAGGCCCCATTCACACAGGGGCAGCACGACGCGGCACGACTTCTGGGGGCGACCTCGGCGGCGCGATCTGAAGACGACTTGAGACGCCCGCCGAGGCGATTTGCATAAAGACTTCTGTATAGAAATCAATGCAGGTCGCCTTGGGTCGCCCCCAAAAGTAGTACAGGAACCTTTTTCTAAGTCGGAGCAACTCAGGTCGCTCCTATTAGAATGGTTCCATAGCACAGGCCGGGACGCGACCGTCTCGCGACTCCTCAGGCGACCGAGTCGCCTGAGGAGTCGCCCCTGTGTGAACCGGGCCTTAATTAAGCCAATTATTTTCAAACTTTAGTTCTCAATATTCTGTTTAGAATCCTGCACATAATTCTGGGAACTACAGTAGTTGTTACGAGTCCCGTCAAAAATGTAAACTGGAGACAAGCTAATTTGTTGATGAAAATCAAAACCCTTGTTTGTTTTTTTCATTTTTTTGATTCTTTTTACAGTTTATATTAGACCATGTACTTTTTTAGTTCTATGACAATGCTTTAAGGTGTTGTAAAGGTTAGTTTTTTATTTTCTAAATAGTTTCCTTTAAGCTAGTGCTTTGTTGGTTCACTTACCTTTTCCTTCAATTTCCCTTCTAAATGTTTTTTTTCTTTGTCTGAATTTCTCACTTCCTGTTTCTCCTCACTAAACTTCACACCATAAATGTTTTTTTTCTTTGTCTGAATTTCTCACTTCCTGTTCCTCCTCAGTAAGCTGTTCAGTAAGCTGCTCTGGCTGACTAAACACGGCTAGGATGATGGTGTGAAGCTTACTGAGGAGGAACAGGAAGTGAGAAATCCAGACAAAGAAAAAAAAACATTTAGAAGGGAAATTGAAGGAAAAGGTAAGTGAAGCAACAATGCACTAGCTTAAAGGAACACATTTAGAAAATAAAAAACGAACCTTTACAACCCCTTTAAAGCGGAGCTCCACCCTAAAGTGGAACTTCCGCTCATCGGATTCTTCCCCCCCTCCGGTGCCACAATTGGCACCTTTCGGGGGGGGGAGGGGGGACAGAATACCTGTCAAAGACAGGTATCCTTTCCCACTTCCTGGAGTCCGGCCGCAGCGGTGAAGTCACCACGAGGCTCCCTCCTCCTCCTTCCCTGGCCGCTGGGCTAATAGGAGAGAGGAGCGGGCCTCGCGCATGCGCAGTAGGGTTCCCGGAGTGAACCCGAAAGGCTTCACTGCCGGGTTCCCTTACCCGCAATGGCGACGGCAGCACCCGACAGCTGATGTGAAACATCAGCTGCGGTGCCGACATTGAGGGACACCAGGACAGGTAAGTCTCCATTTATTAAAAGCCAGCAGCTGCAGTATGTGTTATTTATTTTTTTTGCCCGGGGTTGCCTGGAACACCCCTTTAAAAGTAGAATTCCAGGTTTACTTCAACTTTAAATATTTCATCTGGGCCAAGCTAGACTCACATTGGTAGTGTTTGTAAAGGTTATAGAAGATGGCCTAAAATCACCATCTTCATAAGGAGGCCTCTAACAAAACAAGGATAGTGGAAGATCAACCCACATCCCCAAATCCTTTACTATCTTATTTATCAATGGTGGATGATTCAAAACATACAATGGAGGTGGTGTCTTGCCAATCTTTATCCATAAATACAGTATATAAAAATTTTCGTCACAGTCGGATTAGGATATTCCAGAGATTCGGGAAATATTTGATCAATATAGCAGTTTTTTTCGGTCTGTGTATAAACACTAATAGAAGTGAAATATTGCCCATTACATCTTTACACCTTAGAAAATGGAAAATGGATACAAAATACTCCATTTGTTATAATGAAAGAATCCATTACCTACAGTATTATTGGCGAATAGCACAGCTTTGATCTCTATTTTTCCTATTTTTATACCCTTCAAAGATGACCTAAAATGAAGATATCTAGATAAAAGCTCAATTGCTATATTATAGGGCTGTGGAAATTAACTATTAATTCCTCGATTAATCGATTAATTGCTTTGATCGATCAAAATTCTTTGGGCTTGTCGTGTCCATCTGAAGGGCTCCTTTGCTGTGCCTTCATATCTGCATGCCGGCGGGCGGGACCTTACTATCTGCCACACGCAAGGGCTGTTACACTTCCCTCTATCACTTCCCTCTATCAACCTGGGATTCTACAGCCATCCACTGGGAGTTGTGATAGTTCCCTTCACGGGACATCTACATGCCGACGGACTGATGTTAGCTCCTTCTCATCTGGATTCAGCAGTGGTATCGTTGTACACATTTTTATACCAGTATCATACTTAGCTACATGTTTTTATGACTGCTTTTGCTACCGTTTGGTATTACTCGCACCATTTTTACAGTTTATGGAGCTACATCAATTTTATCTCCAGTGCAATATTTATTTTGTTACCTACTTGAAGACTATAAAAGTTTTAATGCTATTCCCCTCAAGCGCTGCCTTTGTGTGTTTTTTGTATCCTGCTATCCATTTTTCCAGTGGTTGGTAGCTGCACTGGGAATCGGCCTGCAAGGAGATCAGCTAAAAGTAGTTGGATATCTATGTGCGTTATAATTAATCGAAATTAGTCGATTAATCGATTTAAAAAAAAATCGATTAATCGAACACAAAAATTTTAATCAGTAACAGCCCTAATATATTACATAAAAGTGGTAAAAGCGGGCACTCCTGTTGTTGCCTTTATCAATCAAATCAGTTGTGATAGATAATTCATAATATAAATCCTACCTGAAGAGGGATTAATACATTTTTAAATAAAATTTAACATGTTACAGGCAGTCCCCGAGTTACGAAAGGCCTCAATGCCGGCCGCTTGTGCTCCACGCTGGTCCTGGATACCTCCAAGCAGCTATCTTGCAAAATCCCACACTGCAGTACTACATGTACTGCATGGCTAGAAGAGCCCCAGAAGCGCCCGGAACATCCCACATCCATGCACAGGCGGAAGTTACACTTACAAGCAGTGTTCTGACTTACACACAAATTCCACTTACGAACAAACCTACAGTCCTTATTGTGTTCGTAACTCGGGGATTGCCTGTACCAGAAAAGTCCGTAACTCAAAACATCATTTTAAAGATGTAGCACCCTCCTGGTTAGGTGCTAGTGTAGATACATTTAGTTATGGCTCTCCTGTAATCAGTGGAGCTGCTTGTGATTACTTTAGTCGGTTCTGTGTCTCACTGGTTGCAGAATTGACTGCTTCCCCCTGTTTTCTGTGTGGTTCTGGAAATTAGTGGGTTAGGAGAGTCAGATCAACACATTTATTCAGTCCTAGCCAATCTGTGAGGGGGAAGTGCCCAGATGGTGACTAGGAGGGAGAGTAAATACTCTGAGACATGGAGCAGAGGCGTCTTTTTCCCACAGGAGGAGGAGAAATGCACAGCCGTAAGGACTGCTGCCCTTTTAGGCAGCCCAGCTATAGATCAGCATTGTTTCTTTTGAGGTCCCAATTGTTGCAGAGCCGGGGCCTAGTTCCTGAAAATCCTATGAGTCTACCCAAGGGACTTCATTAAGAATCGCTCATCTCTCCTTCACTAAGGATCTTCCTGTGGAGACTGGGTGGCAGACAGCTCCAAAGACATTGCAAATAAAGAGCTTAGTGCTGGATCTTAGTGGCTGTTAGTAGCTACTACTCTTTGAGTGTTGGTGTCAGTGCTTGCTTGTTTCAAGACATTTAATTTCCTCCAAAGTTTTAGTGCTGGAAAATCCCCTAGTTACTACTAGAAGAACTGTGTTAAGGAGTTTGACATAGTGAAGAGAGTCCTTGTATAATTATACTGTGCTACTGGAGTATCCCAATGCTTCCCTTGATCTCTATCCAAGTTTATTCAGCAATAAATCTACAAATGACAAACCCCTAGACTGCTTATTGAGCCGAAGAGTGACTGGCTGCTGGGGCATTCACTGGGGAAGAAACCTTGGGATCTAAACAGGTGACCCTTTAGGGCGGGGGTCTCAAGTCCCATCATGCCTCTGGCTGTGGGAGTCATGCTTGTAACTGTCAGCCTTGCAATGCCTCATGGGACTTGTAGTTTTGCAACAGCTGGAGGGCCGCCAGTTTGAGACCCCTGCTTTAGGGGGTGAGCACTCCAAAGGCAATATTATCAAAGGTCTTTTTCTTCATCTAAAGTCATAATCATTTAGGAGGGTTTTAGCATATTCCAGGTCAGATATAACTTTGCAAATGTTAGAAACAGTGAACCTCCCTTTAACAAACCCTGATTGAGATGACTGTATAGGAGCTGGAAAGAATCAGACATATACATGCAGCTTTAATTTTTGAGAAGATATTAAAATCAATATTTCATGGGGAAATCAGTCTATATCAGTGGTCCCCAACCTTTTTGGCACCAAGGACCGGTTTTGTGGAAGAATATTTTTCCAAGGCCCGGTAGGAGGGGGGGAGAAATCGCGATGTGTGGGTAGGTTCACACTGCTGCGGTGCGGGAACCCTGCGAATCCACTGCGGGTTCCCGCATTGCAGGTTTTCCGGCGGCAGTTCACATTGCCCTATGCAAACTGCTGGGAGTGTCAGTTAAAATTTAACGACACCCCCAAATCAGTTCGTATATCGCAGTGCGATCTGCAAACTCTGTAAAGCATAGATAATCCGCGCATCCCCTATGGTGCAAAGAAAGTATAAGTACAAAAACCAAAAACTGCTTTGGGCAAATAATGCAAAGAACATATACATACAAACAAAAACACAATGTGAAAGTGTTTATGTGTAAAAATGAATCCTTATATGAAAGGGTAAGATGAGAGAAAAATTTCTCAAGCATTAATGACAGGTGCTGCACTTTGAAAAATAGCTGGAATATACAGCTATACAATAATGGTCAAAAATAGTAGGATTTTTAAAACAGCTTACCTGTAAAATCCTTTTCTTGGAGTACATCACGGGACACAGAGCAGCATAGTCATTACTATGTGGGTTATATAGAATTACCTTCAGGTGCTGGCACTGGCAACTTCCAAAACAGGAAGTACCCTCCCCTATATAAGCCCCTCCCATCCGGGAGTACCTCAGTTTTGTAGCAAAGCAATACGTGTCCCCAAAAGAGGGGTGGGAGCTCTGTGTCCCGTGATGTACTCCAAGAAAAGGATTTTACAGGTAAGCTGTTTTAAAAATCCTACTTTCTTGTTCATACATCACGGGACACAGAGCAGCATAGTCATTACTATGTGGGACGTCCCAAAGCAATGCCAAATGAGGGGGGGGGATACACCATACATAAGCTGGGCGCCATCAGGCATGAGGATCTTTTGCGGCCTGCAACACACTGCGCCCAAAGGCGACATCCTCCTGACTTCTAACGTCCACCTGGTAGAACCTAGTAAACGTGTGTACTGAAGACCATGTTGCGGCCTTACAAATTTGAGCCAGGGAGGCCTGGTGATGCACTGCCCATGAAGTTCCAACTGCTCTCGTGGAGTGCGCCCTAACTTTGAACGGAGGCGGTCTACTTCTCAAGCCATAGGCTTGTATTATGACCTGTCGAATCCACTTGGCTAAAGTAGATTTTGATGCTGCCTGACCCTTTCTGGGGCCTTCCGGCAGAACAAACAAAGAATCCGTTCTACGAATCTGAGCAGTGGCTTTTAGATAAGCTTTAACTGCTCTTACTACATCCAAAGAATGCAATAACTTTTCCCCTACCGAGCTTGGTTTGGGGAAAAAAGAAGGAAGAACCACATCCTGGTTCAAGTGAAACCTCGATACCACCTTAGGAAGAAAGGCTGGGTGAGGGCGTAATACTACTCTGTCCTTATAGATAACCAGATATGGCTCTTTACAGGACATGGCGGCTAATTCCGACACTCTTCTAGCCGAGCATATGGCTACTAAAAATATCAATTTTCTGGTGAGTAGAACCAAGGAAATGTGCCGCAAAGGTTCAAACGGCTGCTTCTGCAGAACCGACAGAACCAAATTTAGATCCCATGGGCATATGGGAGCTTTAATCGGTGGAATAATATGAGTCACCCCTTGCATAAAGGTTTTGACAAGTGAATGCATAGCCAGGGGCCTTTGAAATAGTATTGATAAGGCCGAAACCTGGCCCTTGATAGTACTTAAGGCAAACTTCCTGTCTACAGCCCACTGCAGGAAGTCCAGAATTCTGCCTATAACGTACTTACGTGGATGCCATTTTCTGGCCTCGCACCAAGTGATGTACGCCTTCCAAACTCTATAGTAGATCTGCCTGGATACAGGCTTCCTGGCATTGATTATAGTTGATACCACAGAGTTAGAGAGACCTCTCTTCTTTAGGATGTGGGATTCAATAGCCAGGCCGTTAAACTTAGAGTTAGTAAGGAAGGGTGGTATATCGGTCCTTGCGAAAGCAGGTCCGGACGACGTGGAAGGGTCCAAGGACTCCCCACAGACATTTTGATGATCTCCGCGTACCAGGCCCTTCGGGGCCACGCTGGAGCCACCAGGATCACCGGCTTCTTCTCCAACCTGACTCTGCGAAGGAGTCGAGGCAACAATTGTAGCGGAGGGAATGCATATATCAGTCTGAACTGATCCCAAGGGAACACCAGAGCATCCGAGCCGCAAGCGAGGGGATCCCTTGTCCGGGAGACAAATCTGTCCACCTTTGCGTTGAATCTGGATGCTAGCAGATCTACATCCGGTGTTCCCCACCGCTGACATATTGCTCGGAAGACCTCGGGATGAAGGGACCATTCCCCTGGGCATAACTGTTGGCGACTCAGAAAGTCCGCCTTCCAATTCTCCACCCCTGGAATGAAGACAGCTGATATACATGGGACATGCTTTTCTGCCCATTCCAGGATGTGACTTACTTCCCTCTGGGCTGCACGACTCCTGGTGCCTCCCTGATGATTGATATATGCCACTGCTGTGGCATTGTCTGATTGAATTCTGACAGGGGACCCTTGGAGTCTGGATGTCCAGGCTACTAGGGCGTACCGGGCTGCTCGTATCTCTAAGAGATTGATGGGCAGGGTTTTTACTACATTTGACCATCTGCCCTGGAGAGACCATTGCTCCAGTACTGCCCCCAGCCTATAAGGCTGGCATCTGTAGTGACCACCTTCCAAGATATCGGGCTGAAGGGTTTTCCCTTCTGGAGATTCTGGGGGATCAACCACCAGCAGAGACTCTTCCGAACGGAAGGGGACAAAGCCATCGGGAAGTCTAGAGCCTGAACTTTTCCGTTCCAGGCTGACAATATGGCCCTCTGTAAATTCCTTGAGTGGAATTGGGCGTATGGCACAGCTTCGAATGATGCTACCATCTTTCCTAGCAGCCTCATGCACAGGCGTATGGACGGCTGTCTTTTTGCACAAAGCAGACGGACCAAGCCCCTCAAAGAGGATACCTTGTCTAGAGGTAAGAAAATCTTCCTCTGGTCTGAATCCAGCCGTAGCCCTAGATATACCAGGTTTTTCACTGGCTGTAGGGCTGACTTGTCCAGGTTGATGACCCAACCGTGAGATTCTAGATACTTGATTGTATCGACAATTACCACTTCTAGCTTGGCAACTGAGTGGTCCATCAACAACAGGTCGTCTAGGTATGCCATTATCGTTACACCTCGTGTTCTTAGATCGGCCAACAGTGGGGCCAGAATTTTTGTGAACACTCGTGGTGCTGTGGCCAGACCGAATGGTAAGGCTCTGAACTGAAAATGGCACCCTTCTACTGCAAAGCGTAGAAATTTTTGATGACCTGGAAAGATGGGAACATGCAAGTAAGCATCTTTGATGTCGATCGAGGCTAACCATTCCTCCCCTTGTAGGGCAGCGGTGACCGATCGGATCGACTCCATCCGGAAAGACCGGACGTTTAGAAATTTGTTTAGACTCTTTAGGTCCAATATGGGTCTTATGTCCCCGTTTGGCTTCGGGACTGTGAAAAGGTTTGAGTAGAAACCCAACCCCCACTCTTCCATAGGAACCTCCATAATTACTCCTTGGAGCAATAGTTGTTCTAACGCCAATAGGAGAGACCCTCTTTTCAGAGGGTCTCTTGGCATGCCTGACCACATAAAATGGGAAGGAGGAGACTCTTTTAACTCCAACTTGTATCCCAGAGTTACTGCGGAGAGCACCCATCTGTCTTTGATCGTCTCCCGCCAGGTCTCTGCGAACAACTGAAGTCTTCCCCCCACCCGTTTGAGTGGGGGCAGCCCTTCATAGGCTTGACTTGGAGGCTGGTTTAGTACCCCTTCGGATCCAGGGTTTCTTTTTACCCTGTGACTGTCCCTGATTTTTACCCCCTGAGTTTGACCGAGGAGGCCGTCGGAACTGCTTAGTAGCAGACGTCGCAGGGATAGGAGAGGTAGCCCTCTTAAAAGATGGACCCCTAGACCTCTTCTTACTCGGTAAGAGAGTACTTTTACTACTGGAAATGTTCTGGATATACTTATCCAGGTCCTCCCCAAAAAGGCGTTCCCCATGAAATGGGAAGCTAACTAAGAGCTTCTTACAGGGAGCTTCAGCAGACCAGTTTTTGAGCCACAGAAGCCTACGCATATGTACCAAAGACAGCGTGAGGCGGGAGGCCTGATGGATAGAATCCTTGATGGCGTCAACCGCAAAGCATAATGCTCTAGGCAGATCAGCCAGAGCCTGGGCCTGCTGGTCTGGCAAATCCCTCAGGACCATTTTCATTTGATCCTTTAAAGCTTGGCAGACCCCAATAGCTGCCACTGCTGGCTGTGTAACAGCCCCTGCTGTGGAAAAAGCAGATTTTAATAAAGATTCCAATTTTTTATCCACTGGATCTTTGAACATTTGAACATTATCTACTGGACATGTCAGTGATTTGTTCACAGAAGAGATGGCTGCATCCACCGTAGGAACATTCCATCTCTGGGTGAACTTTTCCTCCATGGGATAGATCACCGGAAATTTTTTAGGCGGAACAAATAGTTTATCAGGATGTTCCCAGTCCTGGTATATAAGTCCTTCCAATAATGGATGTATTGGAAAGGAGCAATTAACCTGGGGAGCTTTTAGCGACCCCAATGAGGAGACAGCAGTAGTTGATGGTTCAACAAGAGGCATTTTAAATGCAGATCGAACCATGTCAGTTAGGGTCTGGACCCACAATCTTTCAGTCTGTGATGCTGAAAATGGTTCATCTACTGTCGATTCCTCAAAAACAGAGTTAAACTCCTCCTGATCCCCTTCAGGTAGGTCGGTCCCTTCCTGGGACTGTTGCTCTGCCAACAGGCACTCTAATGGAGGTGATGGAGATCTGGCGCGCTTTCTTTCCTGTAGAGAAGAAGCGATCAATGCTGCCAATCTCTGCTCCAATCCCTCCAGAGTTGAGGAAAAAACCTCCTCTGTTATATATGCAGGAGCAGGTGGACTGAGGACAGCCGCAATACCTGGCACTCCCGGGGGTTCCTTATGGGTATTAACCTCTGATTTCTCAGGGGAGGAGGGTGCAGATGACTGCTCCAGATCCTCAGAGCCCGATGGAGACCCCCTACACTTCCTGAGAGGTATATCTCAGAGTTTTTTAGGCGGCATATTCCTTAGTTCAAAGCTGAGGTATTCCAGCCGCAATACACCCCTTACTGAAATAGTCTAATGCAATTTTGCTGCTATGTACATCAGTGGGTGTCTACTAATGCGTCTTTCTGGGGATGCCTGTATCAACCGCCCGCTGTAAGCCCCTATACCATGCTACCAGCTCCTTTTCATGCTCTGTGTCCATAGCAAGCAGCGTGGACTGAGTCCTTTTATCTTGCTGGGACGCCCGCACATGCGCAGAAGCGCTGGGCACACAGAGCGCGTCATCCGCCAGGCTCCGCCCCCTTTTTTGAAGCTAAATCTTATAAAAAGAAAGCGTGTGTGCGCGCGCAGCGCGCACGTGTGCGCTCTTGGCGCCATGTAGGGAGAGGAGCCAGGGTCCCTGTTTCACCAGGACTCGGGGATGGAAGGAAACTACTTGGCAGCATGACAGAGGAATGCAGCTTCCCTGATAGAGAGCTCACTCATCTGCCTGGACTTTCACCATGGAAGGAATAGTCCCAAGAAAAAAGACGTTCCACAGCGGCCTCTAGTGGACAAACACAGGTACCGCACTTTTGTCTTTTTTTTTTTTTTTTTAAAAACCTCCTTTATGAAAAACATTTCCAGGTTTACAGTTTTTAAAACTTCCCTTATGAAAAAACATTTCTAGGATTTCTTAGGCATATACAGCTATTAGCGGGAATACCTTTTAGGTAACAGGCAGAAAGACATATTAGGCTTGGGGGTCCCCTCAATAGAACCAAGTTCCTGAGGGGCCCCCACTTACCTTTTCCCCGCCGCAGGACTTTGTTTGGTCCACAGAAGCCCAAACTTCACCTTTCACGGCAGGCATTGTACTAGACCTTCAGGGACCGGGTTCCCAAGGATTCCACTCCCCTGGACCTGTATAGCACCCTGCACAGATAGCCTCTTGGTTTTGGGTATGACCAGAGCTCTGGATCCCAGGGTCCAGCCCTCCTAAGAGAGGCATTACAGGCAAAACCTTGCTCTTCTCTGCAAGGCCCGGGTACCGACCGTTTAGCTATGAAGCTTTTTTGGTCGGATCCGGAATAGCTTGCTAAGGCCCAGAGAACCTGTACACAAGCCCAGATGAATACATGTTAACCTTGGCCAACACCTTAGACACTGGCAAAAAACTGAGGTACTCCCGGATGGGAGGGGCTTATATAGGGGAGGGTACTTCCTGTTTTGGAAGTTGCCAGTGCCAGCACCTGAAGGTAATTCTATATAACCCACATAGTAATGACTATGCTGCTCTGTGTCCCGTGATGTATGAACAAGAAAGTAAAAAATGCGCTACCGAAAATATGTGCAAAAAAACAATGTGCAAACAAACAATAATATGTGCAAATATATGCAAAAAAATTGTTTAAGGTGAATTGCTGCCAAATAGTGTCCTAATGAACAAACAGCTAGGAAATGACTTGCTGCATTCAGGCCAATAAACCAATGAAGAAAAAAAGGGGTGAAGGGGAATGTTGCTATCTTCCTCCAAACTTTTCCAAACTTTTCCAGCCGGATGAGATAAAATATTAAAAAAGGCCGCTTACCAAATCAGGTGGATCTCTGTCACGGAGATCATAGAAGCTCAGCACACCATAGGACTCCTCGGTATCCCGGTGTCAATCCCGCAGCAGGTCCGCTCTCTCCTTAGGGTGTCCAGGAACACAGCTTCCCCGCAGCCAGGATTCACTCCCAATGTAATGGTATGATAAGCGTGGATATCATAGGGAAGATAAAAAGAGGCTCATGGTGCAGTAAAATTTAAGTCCCTTTATTTAAAAAGTAGCAATACTGACATCCAGAGTCTCTTACAAACGAAATTCAAAAATCAGCGGTAAGACGAGACAACCAGCCGCGGCTCAGGCCACTCAGCTGGGGCGTGGTGACGTCAGAGGTGATTGCTCCGCTCAACGCTGCGTTTCTCCTATACAAGGCATCAACAGGGAAGGAGGCAACAGGATCTGCAAACTCTGACAGGAATCGGATCGCATGGGTGTGAACACCCATACGATCCAATTCTGCTGCAGACAAAAAAAAAGGGTCATGTGCGAGTTTGATGCGAATTCAGCCATACGATTTGTATGGCTGAAATCGTATCACACAGAGATTACATGTGATGTGCACTGCAGTGCAGTGCGAATCACATCCGAACTCTGACATCGCTGCAGTGTGAACCGGCCCTAAATGTCCTAGTGTAAAAATATTATCAAATGTCCCAGTATAAAACTATTATTAAATGTCCCAGTATAAAAAATGATTTAATATTTTTTTTTTATACTGGGACATTTAATTATATTTTTATAATGGGACATTTAATCATTTTTTTATACTGCTACATTTAATCATTTTTTTATACTGGGACATTTAATTATTTTTTTATACTGGGACATTTAATCATTTTTTTATACTGGGACATTTTTATACTGGGACATCTGTGTAGCGTAGCCTTGCAGCGCCGTATGTTCGGGCGGGACAGCGGCGCGCCTCTGCGTAGCGCAGAGAGATGGTGTCATCTCCCTGCTCGGGCAGCTGCATCGCTGACGGTCTCCTCCGTGGCCCGGCTATAGCGGCAGTACGGCCTGGACAGTGTCATTGGCGTTGCGGCCCGGCTAGAGAGGTGGTACGGCTTGGCTTTGGGCCACAGACCACAGTATCACATGGGGTAGTAAAAATTAGGACAATATTTTTCCATGTCATTTAAACATTTTTTTATGGGAAATACATTGGTTGCAGGGGATTTATTATTGACTACATATACTGTACTTAAACGTACTCTTGATTTCCTCTACTGTTATTTTTCTATTTAACCTTTCCAGTTTAGAGGGATGATAATGGTAAGTTTGTCAAAAAAACTGCCTCAATTTAAGATCTAACCTACAGTGCATCCGGAAAGTAGTCACAGCACTTCACTTTTTCCACATTTTGTTATGTTACAGCCTTATTCCAAAATGGATTCAATTCATTATATTCCTCAAAATTCTACAAACAATACCCCATAATGACAACATGAAAGAAGTTTGTTTGAAATCTTTGCAAATTTTTTAAAAATAAAAAATGAAAAAAATCCCATGTATATAAGTATTCAGAGCCTTTGCCATGCCACTCAAAATTGAGCTCAGGTGCATCCTGTTTCCACTGATCATCCTTAAGATGTTTCAACAACTTGTTCGGAGTCCACCTGTGGTAAATTCAGTTGATTGGAAATGACTTGGAAAGGCACACACCTGTCTATAGAAGGTCCCACAGTTAACAGTGCATGTCAGAGCACAAACCAAGCCATGAAGTCCAAGGAATTGTCTGTAGACCTCCAAGACAGGATTGTATGGAGGCACAGATCTGGGGAAGGGTACAGAAAAATATCTGCAGCATTGAAGGTCGCAATGAGCACAGTGGCCTCCATCATCCGTAAATGGAAGAAGTTTGGAACCACCAGGACTCTTCCTGGAGCGGGCCACCTGGCCAAACTGAGCGATCGGGGGAGAAGGGTCTTAGTCAGGGAGGTGACCAAGAAACTGACAGAGCTCCAGGGTTTCTCTGTGGAGAGAGAAGAACCTTCCAGAAGAACAACCATCTCTGCAGCACTCCACCAATCAGGCCTGTATGGGGGAGTGGCCAGACGGAAACCACTCCTCAGTAAAAGGCACATGACAGCCAGCCTGGAGTTTACCAAAAGGCACCTGAAGGACTCTCAGACCATGAGAAACAAAATTCTCTGGTCTGATGAAACAAAGATTGAACTCTTTGACCTAAATGGCAAGCGTCATGTCTGGAGTAAACCAGGCACTGTTCATCACCTGGCCAATGCCATCACTACTGTGAAGCATGGTGGTGGCAGCACCATGCTAGAGGGATGTTTTTCAGCAGCAGGAACTGGGAGACTAGTCAGGATCGAGGAAAAGATGAATGCAGCAATGTACAGAGACATTCTTGATGAAAACCTGCTCCAGAGCGCTCTGGACCTCAGACTGGGGCGAAGGTTCATCTTCCAACAGGACAACGACCCTAAGCACACAGCCAAGATAACAAAGGAGTGGCTACGGGACAACTCTGTGAATGTCATTGAGTGGCCCAGTCAGAGCCCAGACTTGAACCCGATTGAACATCTCTGGAGGGATCTGAAAATGGCTGTGCACCGACACTCCCCATCCAACCTGATGGAGCTTGAGAGGTCCTGCAAAGAAGAATTGGAGAAACTTCCCAAAAATAGGTGTGCCGAGCTTGTAGCCTCATACTCCAAAAATACTTGAGGCTGTAATTGGTGCCAAAGGAGCTTCACCAAAGTATTGAGCAAAGGCTGTGATTCTTCTGTTTCATTTAATTTTTAATACATTTACAAAGATTTCAAACACACTTCTTTCATGTTGTCATTATGGGGTATTATTTTTGTAAAATTTTTAGGAAAATTATGAATTTAATCTATTTTGGAATAAGGATGTAACACACCAAAATGTGAAAAAAGTGAAGCGCTGTGAATACTTTCCAGATGCACTGTATCTTTTGCATGTAAAGAGGAATATTACTTTTCTGTAATATGCATAATCTACCTCCTTCAATTTCGATATAGGTACAAGTAGAATGCCCAATACCCTTACTCAATCTGGCTTGCAATTTTCCAGCCTTATTGCCAAATTTGCGATTATTAAACATTCCTATGTGCTGTATACAATTGCTTTAAACAAGCCACCCATAAATCAAACTATCTTATGTCAGAATCCCATGCATTTTTATTTTGTAATGTAATCACTTGAGTTAATTTACTTTGGGCTTCTTGTAATCTACAACTAAACTCTTTGAAATTCTTTGCACATTCTTTTTTTTTGTATGCTTTCATATATGAGAAAATTCTGCTGCTAATAAAATCCTTCCCTGCCTCCCAAATATGATTAGGATTAGGCTTATGAACTGCATTAGCTGTAACCAGGGCTTTTTTTGTCATAGAATAGGTGCAGGTACTCTACCCTTTCAAGTCACCCCTTGTCTCGACCCCCTACCCACCTCCCAGTACCATTCCTTTAAGAAAATACTAAACCAAATATTATTTGGTGCTTGATATGATTCTATGAAATTTGCAAAAAAAAAGCAGTAAAATAGAGCCCCTACAGCAACAATAGACCCCCCAAGCAAAAATAGATAACTCCCAGCGACTTTAGACCCCCCCCCCCAGCAAAAAATGGATGCCTCCCAGCAACTATAGATCCCCCTAGCAAAAATAGATCTCTCCCAGCAACAATAAACCCACTCAGGAACAATAGCTCTCCCAGGAACAGTAGACCCCCCCGCAGCAACAATAGCCTCCCGCATCTACAATAGATCTCCCAGTAGCCAGCAACAATAGACCCCTCTCTCAACAGTAGGTCTCTCACATTTACAATTGACCCCAAGCAAAAAAATATCTCCCACCAGAAGCAATAGATACCCCCAGTGACAATATATCCCCCAGCAGCCAGTATGAATAGACCCTTCAGCATGACCCAGCACTCCCTGTCATTATATTCAGTGCTGGAGGTGCCGGAACTGTGTTCCCTCGCGTTTCCACTGAAAGAAAGCCCTGGCTGTAACTATATGCAAATGCACTACAGTATATCCCAGTCAACGACCACCTCGGTTAGTGATCAAAATAGGTAATTTTGGCCAGCTTGGCCCAAACTATTAAAAGTCAAAGTAAACCTGGATTTCTAGCTTTAAAACACAGTAGAAAAGATTGCAGCACCTACAACATTGTTCACAGAAACAACATTGTGCCAACAGCCTAATAATTATATCCGTGTTATGTCAACTAAGCATCATACTATGAAGAACGTCTCTTTTTCTTTTGCAAGTCGGTAACAGAGAAGGACGCAGTGTCCTATTGTCAGAGTGTGGACATTATTATGTTTTTTTCTTTCTCAGATATCACTTTTTTATATTATGATGTCCCTGGGCAGATCACTGATGCTGTAATAATTGCAATCTCTATCAAACCATTTCCAATAAAATGTCAAACAAATCTGCAGAGTGTTCAAAAATGGTGCAAATTGTAATGTCATGATGTCAGGTAGTAGTAGTCAGCACAACCCCAAGAGACTGGTTATGGTACACAGATTCCCCGACCATTCTTGATTTAATCACTTTTCTATATAACCTATGTAGCACCACGGTCATCTTACCCCTGCCCTTGGCTAAATAGCAGGAAACACACACCAGGCCACCATGCCCGTACCCTCTTGTGTGAAGAGGTTAAGCATACTTTTAATTTACGGGTTCTGCAGCAAGGTTCTCCATAAAGTTGGTTCTCTTCTCTTAAGATGTAAGGACAAGTCTTTGCATTCCCAATAACTATAAGGTCCACACCAGTAGTAAACTCCAACGTAGAGTTTATTTTCTTTATATGCAAAAGTCAATAGATAGAAAAGGGTGGATAGAGGACAGGACAGCAGGAGTTTGGATATGAGTCCAGGCACAAGACAGATTAGGTATTCACTACTCGTTCCTCAAGTAGGTTTAGCTCACCCAGATAGTTCCCTATGAAAGAGGATCCTAGCAGCTGAAGTGATGCTCGGACGTTTCTTTAGCTTTTCCCTTTAGATGCGATTGGGAGATTCTCTGCCATAAAACCCTTGTTCCCAATCCTTTGGTGTTGGATGGATCTAATCCCTCCAGAGAGTTACCAGGCCCTTCTTTCTCCGTGAACTTTTCACTGGTCCTTCAGAAGGGTCCTCCCCCGGCCTCCTCATCTTAGAAACGGGTCCCCATGCCAGAGGCACCCTGGGATTTCTCCTTCCAGGACACGGGCCCCAGCTAAAGGTGCTGGGCCCAAGGCTGTTGCTGCAGCCCCAGGTCTAAAGGTGCCTGGGACTGGTGTGGAAGTGGGCCCCTGGCCAGGAGGGCCAGGTACCACACTCCACGGTGGCCCCCCTTGGGCTCGAACCGGAACCCAAGCCTGGACTTGGGCTCTTGGACTCTTGGACTCTGGAACTCTCCTACAGGCAGCGTCTGCTCCTTTTATATCCTCTACCAGCACGCACAGCAGGTTGACCACGCCCACTGTACCGCTGCCGAGAGGGGACACCCAAGGCACAGCACTATACCAGCGGTTCAACCCTGGCCTATTATGGCAGTGCCACCTACAGGCCACAGGGAACTATACACCAGTATACTACCTGCGGTGTAAAATAGAATGCCCTAACAATTAAGGTGGCTTGAGCCCAACTACAGCTCAAACCTTCCCCTAAATTTGGGTACATAGTGCCCCTAAAATGGAATGGGCGCTACACCTATAACCTATATATCAGCATGTACGTGTTAGTTTATCATTTAGGTAGCAAGCTTTAAGCGGTATTAAACTCAAAACCAAAATGTACTACATTGCAGCTTACTAATCATTAGATCAGAGTAGATCTCAAGACACACCTGAGATGACATCACACTTGTGCTGAGATAAAGTGGAGTTATCAACCATCATTATCGATTGCTGGATCAGTACAAGGAGAAGTGGCGGCTGGTGCTCAAATTTTTCTTTGGGGAGGGGGGGCGCAGGGCGCAAGCAAACTGAAAAAAAAAAATCATCAATTGCAGCCACTGTGCCTATCAAACGCAGCCAGTTTTATCCCCTCAAATGCAGCCAGTTTGTGCCCCCCAGCCGAGCACGTACCTTCCTCGGATCAGCACCATCCTCTCCACGCTCCCTCAACGTCTTTTACCGCCCTCAATGTCGCTTCAGCCAATCAGGTGACTGGTAACCAGACCCGGTGCACCTGATTGGCTGAGAGGCGGATCAGTGTTAGGGAAGCGATTCCCTGACACAGCACTGTTTAACCAGGGAACGCACAGCCTGTGCACCCTCTGGTTAACCATTTGGAAGCCAATTAGAGCCCACAGGCTGTAATCGGGAAGCCTATTAGAGCCTCTCACTCTAATCAGGCACTTCCAAAACACACCCACCGCTGTTATTCAGATGGCCGGTGCTCAAAAGGGGGCCGGACATCTGAATAGTGGGCGGCAGCGGCGGCGACAATACATAGCTTCATGCAATGCATGAAGCTATGTATTGTTGATTGATGGGCGCAGGAGGAGAGAGGGGGCGGTGCTCCTGCGCCCACTATGGACGCACCGCCACTGACAAGGAGGAACCCCCCCCCCCTCCCAGGGTATACAGACATCCAGGAAAGGACCCGCAGAGGAAGCCAGACCATTGTTACATTTCTATGCTGTTGCCTTACAGCCGTGAGGTAAGAGGCCACCCCCTATAGAGGTGTCACTGCATGGAAAGAATAAATACCCACTACACCTGGTTTATTCGCATGATCTAGATTGGGACAATCACCTTTCTGACTATCATTGAATTCAGAGATCACAATCATTGCACTTTATGCATTTATCAAACACCTTGTGATTTTGTAGCTTTGCTTATTTACACTGAATGTTTTTTCACTATTGCACCTTAAAGCGGTTGTAAACCCGCAGAAAAAAAAAAAAGAAAAACCTGAAGGCAAAGGTATAATGACTACAATACAAAAAACAACTGTCACTGCCTCTACCTATGACTGGTCTTCACAGCAAGGAGCTCTGTAAGGGCGAACGCATGTCAACAAACACACAGAATAACCAAGCTCAACTTACCAACCAATCAGCAACCAACCAAATTCACCTTTCTAACAGTACGTTAAAAGCAGGGGTTTAGTTGCACGCATTTGCAAATACATGTGTAAGCTGCAGGCCCCGTCAAGGCTCCCTGTGTACTGCAGTCCTAACTCTAAAATGTAAAGTCTCCTCAGTGGAAGCACGTGTATGCTGATGGATAGATGAAGGCAAGGGCAGATGACTGGAGGGAGCCCATCAGCATACACGTGCTTCCACTGAGGAGACTTTACATTTTAGAGTTAGGACTGCAGTACACGGGGAGCCTTGACGGGGCCTGCAGCTTACACATGTATTTGCAAATGCGTGCAACTAAACCCCTGTTTTTAACGCACTGTTAGACAGGTATAATGACTGATAGTATGCACCACATACTAGCTCATTATGAAATACTTACCTTAGAATGAGGCATCGGTGTCTAATCCCGGTTCACGCCAAGGGAGCTGACATTTTGCCCTTGACATGTCTTCCGGGTTCGCTGCCCTGGCGCTGTGAGCGGCTGGAGCCGCGATGCCCGCCGGACCTTCAGCCGGGCATTCACAGTACATGTGCCGCTGACGTCAGCAGCTGCATGCAAAGTGAATATCTCCTAAAACGTACAGGTTTGGAAGATATTCATTTTACCTACAGGTAAGCCTTATTATAGAGTTACCTTTAGGTAAAAATGTAAAAAATGGGAATACAACCACTTTAAGGAGGTTTTTGCAGTGGACTTTGGAGCTTTACTGCCATCTTGTGTTCAATTTTGAGCACTTTGCTATTGCACTTTAGATATTACATAAGGCTTATATTAGAGTTGGATTTTCATTTTTTGTTTTATTTCAACTTGCATTATTACATAAAGACTTTGTATTACGTTAACAGCGCAGCACCAGTTACTATTATTATCCATGCTTGGTTCCGGAGTCACCTTACGGTGCTTGCAGCAGTTACACTTTTAATTTATTTATATATATGCCTATCCCTTTTCACTGTCACCTGCAGTGATAGCGCGGGGGTAATCCCCCCCCCCTTTTTCTTTCTATTTTTAATAGTTTACTATACAATTTTGCAAACAGGTCATTTTTCTCCTTCACTGATGGGCACTGACTGATGTAGGAGGCACTGATTGTCAGCACTGGTGGGCACTGTTGGAACTGCACTGATAATCAGGACACTGATTACCAGTGCCAATATCCCTTTAAAGGGGTTGTAAACCCTCACGGTTTTTCACCTTAAGGGCCCTTTCACGCTAATGGATCCCGCGAGGATCCGTACATTTATCATCCGCTTGCTCAGCGGGGATCACTCCGTTGATCCCCGCTGAGCCGGCAGATGACAGGGCAGTCCCCGAACACTGTGCAGGGACCGCCCTGTCAGATCTCCGCTCTCCCCTATGGGGGGATTGGATGAACACGGACCGTCTGCCCGCAGACGGATGGAAAATAGGATTTCCCTCTGTCTGCAGAAATGGAGCATAGCGGGGACTGATGAGATCGGGTGTCAGCGGATGTTCATCCGCTGACATCCGCAATCCCATAGGGATACATGTATGTCCGTATTTCATCTGAAAACGGATGGATGAAAAATGGACATACGGTCCACTAATGTGAAAGGGCCCTAATACATTTTATGCAAGGTGAACAACCTTCTGTACTGCAACACAAAGAGCCCCCCTTTTTCTTACCTGAATCTGGTCGCTACAGCAATTGGGACAAGCACAGCAGTTCCAGCCACTGTCTCGGGTCCTGATTGGATAAATTGAATGGCTCCCGCTGCTGTCAATCAAATCAAGTAACACGGGAGTTGGGGGCGGGGCCGGGTCCTGCTGTCTGTGTCAATGGACGCAGCAGCAGGACTCGGGAGCGTGCCCGCACGAGTGTCCCCATAGAATGCGGCTCTCCCTGGGGGCACGCGAGAAGAGGAGGAGCCAGGAAAGCCAAGGAGGGACCCCAGAAGAGGAGGATTGGTGCCACTCTGTGCAAAACCCATGCACAGAGGAGATAAGTATACCATGTTTGTTATTAAAAAAACAAACAAAAAAAAAACAATCACTTTAACACAAGCCGGTTACCGGCTTTCTTCTTCTCTTCTGATGCTGTCTGCCTGAGGAGAGAAAAGCCGATAACCGGATTGTGTATATATCTGTGATCAGCTGTCATTGGACACAGCTGATCACCTGGTAAAGGGCTGTTGTGATTGGCGATCAGCACAATCATGGGTGGACGTTCATGGATGCCCTCCCGGCAAAGTAAGCCAGTGCTGTAGCTGTCTTCCGGGCGTGAAGTGGTTAAAAGAAAACAAATGCAGCCATCACATCTAGGAATCGAAACTGCGATATAATAAATGTTTGATTTTGGGTTTAATACTGCTTTAAGCATATGTTATAATTACAAGTGTGAGGAAGTTGCTCAGACCATTCTTTAATAAATGTGGACTTTTTTTAGCATTTATAAAAAGTTTTGCAAACCATCCAACTGAAATGTTCATTATCTGTAAAATGTGATTAGGAAGTTGTATTACAATATCATTTGCAACCTGTAAAAATCAATTGAATACAATACCTTCTCTTCTTGGTCATTGTAACATGTCATAAGTTTCCTGTCCTCATGTTAAGTTTTGGTATCATAACTTGTATGTTTACTTATGTAACAGTCAGTTTTTATTTTATGTGTAGATGGTCCGCATTAATCAGCTTCTTAAGAAATGACACATTTCTGCTTTGTGCATTCATATTGATTGATTTTAAATGTTTCTTAAGGGCCGGTTCAAATCGCATGCAGTCCAGTGTGGGTTTTTTTTTTTTTTTTGCATCAAAAATGCATAGATAGTAAGTTATATGGTTTCCAATGGCATAGTTTCCGACAGTGCAGTCAGTTCCAGTGTGTTTCAGTTCCAGAAAAAAACTAAAGTAGAACATTCTGCATTTTTTCTGCACTGAACTGTATTTGAACGAAAACGCATCAAAGATGCACCGGAACGCACAGGTCCTTATTTAAGGTGGAGAAAACGTGTAAAAAAAATGCACACGCAGATATGCATGCGGACTGGTGTGAAGTGGCCCTTAAACATTGTTATATTAAATGTATCAGCTTTAAAAAATGAAATAAACATTATATACATATAAAGTGCAGCGTCCAATGCGTGTTTATTCTTCTCATGTTAGCAAAAAGGAAATGTACATTTAAACTTTTATGGAAGACCTATAATCATATTACATCACAGTCACAGGTGTCCTCAAGAGAAATAATAGGCTTTTGGGCTTGGAATGTTGTGACTTTTGATCTGACTTTTCATATCTTTTGTAATATCTGTATTATTTTTGCAATCTTGAACTCATGGAAACATTATTAGCATTATATACCATATAAATGCATTACAAAGGGATATTTTTATGTGGAAATATGAGCATTGGCAAACAACCAAAGTGCTAAATAGTGTTAGCAATGGAGCAATGACTTTTTCTGGATGCAGACTCTTAATAAAGTGGATGTAAACCCAATTCATGAAATTTGAGCTGGGCACATATATCTGCAGTATTTTGTTATCTCTCTTCAATGAGCTAAGTCCCTTAGCTCTCTCCTGACCCGTTCCTCTGTTATCAGCCTGAGAACTCCTGACAAATTCTCTGACACATCAGATAAAAGCAGCCTGAATCTTTTGTCCAGGGAGGTTGCTAAAAATAGATTAGCAGGGAGCTGGCCCTGTTATAAAACACCTCTGAGAGTCTCTGCCTATGATGAGAGGGGGTGTGTGCCTTTCCTCCAATCAGCAATGTTAGCTTTTTTTTTTTCTTTTTTTCCAATCTCTTTATTACATTTTTTCTTCTCATATTACATACATCATACATTATACATCTTATACATCCTATCTTCTCATATTACATTATACATCATACATTTCACTTCCTACAATCCCCCAATTACTCCCAAAAAATAAAATAAATTTTTTATCCCATCATTACATCCCATTTCCTCTCATTCTCATAAATAGGTTTGCATGTTCCTTAACCCTTTCTTCCATTGGTGTAATTCTATCCCAATTCCGCGCCCTCCTCCCCTGAAGCTGTCATGGCGTTCTCTATCCAATTTGCCCAGATTTTACTATATTTCTCTTCCTTTCCTCTGTTGCAGTATGTCTCCTTATACAATGTCAGGTTGCTATTTACTAGATTTTTCCATTGTGCTAGTGGGGGAGCTTCGGTTCTCTTCCAATTTAGCACTATTGCCTTTCTTGCATAAAAGAGCAGCAGGCCAAGCTGTGTTCTTCTTTCTACAGAGAGTGTATTTTCCTCAATTAGTCCCAGCAAGCAGATCTCTGAGAGCCTCTGGGTCAATGTTGGCTATCTTGGCTGTATGCCCAGACATCACACTCTGTGCTAACCAGGAAGAGAAAATCTCCTAACACCATCTGAACTTTCTAAACAGTATATAAATGTGAAGACAGCAGATATACAGGTAAAACCTATGTAGGGAGATTTGTTTCATCTCTGTGTATCATCTGAGGCTGTTCACTTCACTGGGTGTATCACTGGGTGTATGGAGGGTTTACATCCACCTTAATTTAAAATGTAGAGGTCCATAATGTTAGAAAATTATTATTTTTTTATATTATATTACAGGAAAGGCTGTTTTCAAAGAAAATACATGTATTTACACAGTGCCTAAATGGTTAGTACTTCGGCACTGGAGTTGCTGGTTCGAATCCCAAACATGGAACTACCTCTCTGGAGTTTGCATGTTCTTCCTGTGCCTGCATGGGCCTCCTCCGGTTTCCTCCCACACTCCAAAGACATGCTGGTATGTTAATTGGCTCCTGTCTAAATTGACCCCAATATGTGTATGAATGTGATTAAGGGACCTGAAACATGAGGAATTATTAGCTCTAGTGGTAGATGCATTCTCACAGTAGTCAGGAACTATATTTAAGGGGCTGGTAGCCCATGTTTAATTTTAAAAAAGGCAAAAGTCCAACATATAATGTTTTCCACACAGGGTTTTTTTTTCCAGCAATATGCACAACTAAAAAATGACTCCTAAGTTTTTACTCATCTTTAACCACAGTACCTCTGCTCTTTCCACTGGTCACCCAGACCATAGGTTCTTCAGGTTCTTCAGTGCTGACGGGTACATTCTAATGCACACAACTCCTCACCAGCCTCAGGCCGTTTACTGTCTCTTGCAGACAGTCATGCTCTGGTTGCCTCCTGGAGACCGCCTGTCTCTCTTTTATGTGGAGCTGTCTCCAACTGGGAGCCCTGAGGTTGGAAGCTTCGGGGGGGGGGGCTGATGGGGGCTATAGCCCTGAGTGGGCTATAGCCCCCATAAAATAATTATTATCCCTGAGCCGCTTACACAGAGAGCGGGAAACAATCTCCCGCTTACCCAGCACGGCCGAGTGACGTACACAAAGTCCCGCCTCCTGGACCCGGCTCCTATGATGGACATCACACTGGTCTAATGCCGGGACGTGTGATGTCCATCATAGGCGCCACCGGGTCCAGGAGGCAGGAATGACACTGTGGCTGCGCCGGGCACTGGAAGATCCCCACTCGCTCTGTGTAAATGGGCGGGCGGCTCTCCTATCCTGGTTCTGGCTGCCTGGTGCCTGCAGGGCTGTCTGAGTGGTCATGAATGAGATGGGCGCACTCGCACACTACAGCTAAGGCTGAGCTGCAGTAGTGTCAAGAGATCAGAGGTCAGAGTCTGACATGTGCTAATGTGCCATCAAGTAGGTCAATGTATGTGTCAGGTAGGTCAGTGTATGTGTCAGGCAGGTCAGTGTAGGGGTCAGGTGGGTTAGTGTAGGGGTCAGGGGGGTTAGTGTAGGGGGCAGGTAGGTCAGTGTAATGGTCATGTAGGTCAGTTTAGTGGTCAGCATTGATGGAGCCAGGCAGCAACCAGCAATTGAGCCTACCCCCTCCCCCCCTTTTAGGTCTTGGGTCTGAAGCCCCTGGTCTTTTTCCCACCTAGCAACACCCCTGCCTGAGATATTCCTAAACCTCCATTATAAGGGCTGTGTGCTCTTCCAAACCCAGACACAGGGTTGGAGATTCCATCCCATCAAAGAGATATGGAATCTCCAAACTACAGAGCCACATTTGGAAATGGCAAAATCCAGAGAAAGCTGCAACAGACCTGAAGGGTCTGTTATGGACTGGGGGGAGCCCACGCTGTTTTTTTCCTTGATTTTTTTATCTATATTGCCGGGATCCAGCATTAAAGCCGCAAGCAATTTTAAATCATGTTTTTTCCTTTAGAAATGTCATTTTGCTGTGGCACTGTAATACACATCGGCCAGAAGCGTTACTTTACAGGCAGACTAAGGGGATCCCCAGGTACGATATTTAAAAGAAAATTTCATTTTTATTATTTCACTTTAAGGATCATTAAAATCACTGCTCCTGAAAAAAACGGTTGTTTTTAAAACTTTTTTTGCATTGATACATGTCTCCAAGGGCAGTATCCGAGTCCCCATACAGTTTTTATGGCAATATCTTGCATATAAGCCTTTAAAATTAGCACTTTTCATGTTTCATGTTCTTGTCCCATAGGCTTTATTAGGGTCGGCATGTTCGAACCAATTTTTTGCCTGTTTGTATGTTCTGCCCATCCTTATATGTAACTATGTAATACAATCTGCTAACAAATAGGCTATATATACACATCCTAATTAAGGTGTTACAGAGTTTTTACTGCCACCTCCAACCCTTGATCCCTTCTTCCTCCTCCCAGCCCTACCATGCTCTAATTACTTTGGCCAGTAATGTAACAATAAAAAGAAATGGAAGTGCTTTGACACTGCTAAGAGGCCAAAATACAACTTTATTCCAATAAAAGTCAGGGGCGCACTCCAAAAAGTAACCAACATGTTTCAAAGGTCCAAAAATGGCCCTTCATCAGAGCCAATTTGAACACAATGTCATCAATAGACTAGAAGTGAGCTGGACCTTTAATGTTATTTCTACCAATGTGATTAAAAGTACAGGACTTGTCAGCAGATGCTTTGGCCTCAAGCCCCGATCAAGTGGGTGTTTTTGGATCTCAGGTACTCTTTGGAGTGTCCCCCCTGAATTTTACTGGAATAAGGTTGTATCTGGACCTCTTAGCAGTGGTGCTGTGCTTCAGTATCCTATTTGTCCCATTGCATTAGAAGCCAAGGAGATCATGGGTGTAGATTGAAGCCGCCAACCTGGGAACCAGATCACCTACATCAACATCAATACTTTAACCACTTCCATACTGGGCACTTAAACACCTTCCTGCCCAGACCAATTTTCAGCTTTCTGCGCTGTTGCACTTTGAATGACAATTGCGCGGTCATACAACACTGTACCCAAACTAAATTTTTATCATTTTTTCCCCACAAATAGAGCTTTCTTTTGGTGGTATTTAATCACCTCTGGGATTTTTATTTTCTGCTAAAAAATATAAAAAAAGACCGAAAATTTTGAAAAAAAAAGTATTTTTTTGTTTTAGTTACAAAACTTTTTAAATAAGTACGTTTTCTCCTTCACTGATGGGGCTGCACTGACGGGCACCGATGAGGTGGCACCGATGAGGTGGCACTGATGGGCACGGATAGGCGGCACAGATGGGCACGGATAGGCGGCACGGATGGGCACTGATAGGCGGCACGGATGGGCACTGATAGGCGGCACGGATGGGCACTGATAGGCGGCACGAATGGGCACTGATAGGCGGCACGAATGGGCATGGATGGGCACTGATAGGTGGCATGGATGGGCACTGATAGGCAGCACTGATGTACTGTAATGGATGCCAATCAGTGCCAAACAATAATGCCTGCCAATCAGTGATGCCCATTGTGGGCACTGATTGGCATCCATTGTGGGCACTGATCGGCATCCATTAGGGGGCACTAACTGGCATCCCTGGTGGTCTAGGGTGGCATACCTGGTGCTGGCATCCCTGGTGGTCCAGTGGCATCCCTGGTGGTCCAGTGTGGGCATCCTCGGGGGAGGCTGTGCTGATAATCGATCAGCACAAACCCCCTCTGTCAGAGGAGCAGCCGATCGGCTCTCCTCAACTCGCGTCTGACAGACGCGAGTGAGGAAAAGCCGATGACCGGCTTTTCCTGTTTACACTGTGATCAGCCATGATTGGACACGGCTGATCACGTGGTAAAGAGTCTCCGTCGGAGACTCTTTACCAAGATCGGTGTTGCGGGGTGTCAGACTGACACCCCGCAGCAACGATCGCCGCGATGCGCGCCCCCGGGGGCGCGCAGCGGCTCAAAATCCTGAGGACGTCATATGACGTCCAGTCAGGATTTTGAAACCACTTTGCCACCGTCAATCTGCTATAGGGCGGGCGGCAAGTGGTTAAGATAGCAATACCTATAAGATAACCCTATGGGTCCAGCACTATTTTTCTCAACTACTCTAATCACTGGCCTGCACACTAGTAGACCCAATTGGTCCAACACTGTGTAGGGGTCAGCTGTGCTCTTTATTTGCTCATCGAGGTCTCAGCTATGCTTGCTGGGGGGCCTATACTACTGAATTAGCTGGAGCTGATTGAGGGATTTCTTCTTGGGGAACTGGTCTGGAGAATTCACAGTAAAAATGCCTGGCTGATATTGGAAGGGGGCATCCAACTATCTAAGGACATTGAGTATAGACCAGTGTATGAGATCCCAGTGACTGTGTTCTGCTACTATCCTTTATGCATTAGACCCAGCCTGTGCTTAAAAAGTGGACATTTGTAGTGGCGCCCCTGTGTAGTTCAGTCTATCATTTCCTACTGCAGGACTGTATAAGGAAGCCTAAGAAGGAGCCAAGTGTCCTAAAATTACTACTTAATGTTGCTGCACACCCATCCAAGTTCAAATTTAATAAAGCATGAAAAAAAGAATACCCCTGGACTAATTACTGAGCCAGAAGAGTAACTGCGATGGTGTGTCTTCCTGTGAATACACTAGCTTGGGAAAGAACCTTTGGGCCACTCAGCCGGCCTTTTCGGGATTGAGTGCTACACATATAACCACTCATAGTTTTTTCCAGGTCTAACTAAACATTTCATCACATTATATTTTCCTGTTGATATTTTACAATCATTCATGTAACCCACAGACTCTGGACTTTTTTTTTTTTCTCCAAAGCATTTTATGAACAGCATTCACTTCTTCAGGACGAGTGTTCTGCCCTAACTATACGTGGCTGAGGTATAATTAGACAGACAGCTAACTCTCCTCCCTTAACAACTCATTGAGGCAGGCGCAAGGTCCTTTTTTCAACTTTTATTGCAGGGAAGTTAGAGTAAAACTAAGGGGTTGATTTACTAAAGGAAAATCCACTTTGCACTTGAAAGTGCACATGGAAGTGCAGTCGCTGTAGATCGCTGTAAATCAGAGGGGAAGCTCTGAAATTAGGGGAAGCTCTGCTGATTTTATCATCCAATCATGTGCAAGCTAAAATGCTGTGTTTTTATTTTCCTTGCATGTCCCCCTCAGATCTACAGCATCTGCACTTCCATGTGCACTCTCAAGTGCAAAGTGGATTTTCCTTTAGTAAATCAACCCCTAAGTGTAACGGGTATGTACTTTTCAGAGTGTTTAAAAGTGGTGAAGACATCAGTGATGACCAGTTCCCTGGGGCCCAGCAGGTGGCGCTGTCAATTTGGGCTGGGGTTGAACCATCACTGCAGTCCCGCACCCTTTGTGACCTCTCCCAGCAGTTGTAAGGCGGGGCGGGGAACCCGCTGTGCTTGCTGGGAGAGGGTATAAAGGGGCGGACATCTTTGCCACAAAGAGTTCGAGTCCCAGGCACCTTCAGCCTGAGGGCTGCTGTCCGCGGTCAGTGTCCAGGCGGCCTAGGCCTGGACACTTGGAGTTCGTGTTCCATCCCAGACACCTTCAGTCTGGGGTGAGGTACTCAGCCGGAGGCCTGGGGCCCAGTACCTTCCGCTGGGTCCCGCAAGGGAGGGACAGTCCTAGGGTGCCTCGGGTGTTGGGCACCCGAATCCAGAGGCATAAGGGACCGGAGGAGTGATTCACCTGAAGACCTGGTGCAGCATATTGCCAGTGCCGGGTGAACCTCTGGAGACCGCCCGGAGGGATGTCTTTCCCAAACAGGGGCCAAGTTCAAGGAGGAAGGTGGTTCATGTCCAATGACCGGTGGCAGCGGTCCAACTAGTCAACTCAGGTCAGTGGCAGAGACCTGCTTTTAGGCCTGTGGCAGGGGCTGAACTCCAGGCCAGGGGGGGTCCAGAGCGGAAGAGGTAGGGGTCACAGTAGTGGGGGTCCCCAAACAATACTGTGGAGTAACTCAGATAGAGGAAGATGACTTACCAAAGCTGTCCAAAAAGGAGTTGAGATGTGACCAATTGGAAGACCCTTTGGGGAAATTGGTCCTGGAGGCCCTGGAAAGTCAGGATCCAGATAGACTCTTGCATCACCCTTCAAAGGAAGCTCGCCTGTTGCGGAAGGAGTGGGACAGGCTGCAGGTACATCAAGGGGTGGTCTACCGAAGGGGCCCCTCTGATGACCTTGAAGACAAGTGGCAACTGTTTCTACCCGAGAAACACAGAGAGACTGTCTTGGTCGCCTTACACGACAACCATGGTCATTTAGGAGCTAAAATGACCTTTCAACTCGTCAGAAGTCGGTTATATTGGCCCTGCATGAGGGCTGAAGTAGAGGAATACTGCCACTCATACGCACGCTGCATTCAGCGAAAAACTTTACCCCATCAAGCTGCCCCAATGGGCCACCTGCAAAGTCAAGGCCCATTGGATTTGGTGTGCATTGATTTTCTCTGCCTTGAACCCGACTTGAGTGGACTAGGAAATGTTCTGGTGATAACGACCCTTTCACCCGGTATGCCCAGGCCTTCCCAACCAGGGACCAGAAGGCTTCCACCGTGACCAAAGTACTTATGGAAAAATGGAAAAGAAAAAATTGCGCTATGGGTTTAAATAATTAAAGTCCAAATGTGAAGTCCTTTGAAAAAATGATGAGACCAACACAAACAACAAAGGACACAATGCTTGTCATGAGTATCTGGGCAAATCTTGTCAAGATATGTGCTTACCAGATGATAAGCCAAAATGGACAAATGGCTATAACCCAGCCCAGGCCTTTGTTTGGCACACCAGTGCCAATTCCTCCAATGAGAATGAATAGCAGCAATGGGGGGATGACTCCACGGAATGTGTTGGTGCGTGTGTCCAAGGAACAAATTTGAATAAAAAAACACAAAGAAAAAAACACATAGCGTGATCCTGCTACATGAGATGTCTCTATGCAGTATCAAAAATATGGGATGGAGAAGACAAAACAACACCCAGTGTATGACTTCTATCTATAGTGAACCATCACCGCACATAGAGTCTCCTTACCAGATAACAATGTGGAAAAAGACCTTATCAATAATAAACAGTCATAGGAGACACATCCACCACTGTGTGAAACCGCCACCTCACATGGAGTCTGCTTACCAGAATGATCTAAGTAGTATGCAGTAAATTCAACCGTAGGCTAGTGGATGGCTGGAGGGGTGTAAGTGTCACTCATACGGATCTGGCTCTTGTAGTGGATCAATCAGTATTTCTCACTGTTATAGTAGCTCCGTGGGGCCCATACAAGGGTGGTATACCAAAAAAAGCAAATGGGGACTAGATAGTGTGATATCGCCACAACATTTATTAAAAAAAAAAAAATTACACTTACGCAGGGCCCTTATTGACAATGTCTATGATGACGAAACGCGTCTAAGGGGGTTTGCTTCTAGCCGGCCGGCTTTTACATGATCGTTTTATCGCTTATTGCATAAGTGTAATTTAAAAAAAATTTTAATAAATGTTGTGGCGATATCACACTATCTAGTCCCCATTTGCTTTTTATTATTTATTATTGATAAGGTCTTTTTCCACATTGTTATCTGGTAAGGAGACTCTATGTGCGGTGATGGTTCACTATAGATAGAAGTCATACACTGGGTGTTTTTGTCTTCTCCATCCCATATTTTTGATACTGCATAGAGACACCTCATGTAGCAGGATCACGCTATGTGTTTTTTTCTTTGTGTTTTTTTATTCAAATTTGTTCCTTGGACACACGCACCAACACATTCCGTGGAGTCATCCCCCCATTGCTGCTATTCATTCTCATTGGAGGAATTGGCACTGGTGTGCCAAACAAAGGCCTGGGCTGGGTTATAGCCATTTGTCCATTTTGGCTTATCATCTGGTAAGCACATATCTTGACAAGATTTGCCCAGATACTCATGACAAGCATTGTGTCCTTTGTTGTTTGTGTTGGTCTCATCATTCTTTCAAAGGACTTCACATTTGGACTTTAATTATTTAAACCCATAGCGCAATTTTTTCTTTTCCATGTTTATTTTGTGTTTATCCCACTATTATTGCTGCTGAAAAAAGGGGTTATTCATATTTATTTATCACTTATATGAGCTAGCGCAGTTTTTTCCTTTCCACTTATGGAAAAATACTTTGTGCACTATGGGCTACCACAGCGTCTCCACTCGGATCAAGGGATGGACTTTGAAAGTCGGCTGATCCGGAAGCTACTGGACTCCTTAGGGATCAAGAAGACCCGAACCACCCCCTACCACCCACAAGGGGATGCTCAGCCGGAGAGGTTCAACCGAACCCTACTCAACATGCTGGGGAATTTAAGTAGCGAGAAGAAGCAGCACTGGAGCAAGCACATAGCAGCAATTGTGCATGCTTACAACAGTACAACAAGTGACGCTACAGGGTACTCCCCCTATCGACTTATGTTTGGGAGAGAAGCAAGACTACCCGTGGACCTGGCCTTTGGCACCTCCATAGACCATTCCTCAGCCACTTCCCACAAAGGATATGTGGACAGACTGAGGCACAGTTTGAAGTTGGCCTATGAGCAGGCCCAAGCAGCTTCGGATCAAAGGGGAGCCCGCAACAAGAGAAACTTTGACCTGAAGGTCCGGATTCAGGATCTGCATCCTGGGGACAGAGTGCTGCTATGGAACTTAGAAGTCCCTGGGAAGGAGAAGCTTGCAGACAGATGGAGACCTGAGCCGTATGTTATTTGCAAGAAGCTGCCCGGCCTGCCAGTCTACCAACTGAAGCCTGAGGGAAAGGTGGGGCCATTGAAGACTTGGCACCGGAACCACATACTCCCACTTGCCGAAGCAGTTTGGATACCCCCTGTAAAGGATTCCCCTGAGCCAACTTCCATCCTGGATACTCCTAGGCCAAATACCCGGTCCCAGGCATCTCGGTCTGAAGAAACAGATGTCTCTGAACCTAGTGAGGATGAGAGGGAAGAGCTAGAATGGCTATGGCCTTCCCAGGCCCCAGTGACTTCTGCTATAGATCTTCCACCTTCGAAAGACACCATAGACAGTACACTGAATGCAGAAGCTACTGAGTTCATCCCGTCTAGTCCTCTATCAGACTCATGGGAAGATGCCTTCGACTCACTCCCAGAGGAGGATCAAAGATGTTCCATGTATCTTCCTGCTTCTGAGTTAAATGTTTCAGAAACAGTGAAAGCTGCCATGTCGGTTCCAGAAGAAGAACCTACAGTGTCCGCACCAGAAATCCCAAGAGAGCGGAGGGTGAAAAGGACCATAAGGCCTCCCCGGAAGTTGACTTACCCACAAATGGGGGAGAGCTCGGAGGACACTGTGGTAACTGCCAGGAGGAGTGCAGAAAGCCCTGATCCCTCCACTGTTCATTTGGTGAAGGGCAACCCCAACTCACCCTCTGGCACAGTTAGACAGGCCACTTATGACAGTGTGACCTGTGGGCAAGGAAGTTCACCCTCTCATTTTTGGTGGGAACTTCCTCTGCCGACATCATACGCAACCTTGTCTAATGTTGTGCGTAGTGTATGTTGACAATTATCTTTGGGGACCAAAGAGTTTAAGTGGGGGGAGTGTGTAGCGGGGTCTCCGTTGAGGCCCCATGAACTACGTTACCCAGAACCCCGTTTGGCACCCAAGGTGCATCCTGCCGTCGCAGAGACTCATGGGCGGGGTATAAAAGGGGAGGGTGAGGCTAATCCCGGTCTCTTTAGACACTGCACGGCTGGCAAGAGGACTTCCTGTGCAGACCTGCTGCGAGTGTAAGGCCTGAGGCCTGGGCCTTGCGCACTTCCAGAGAGCCTTCCACCCCGCTGCAGAGCCTGGGCAGCATCTGATATCTACCTGCTTCGCGGACGTCAGTAAGGACCAGAGATCTGGTTGTTGCAGATCCTGTGTGTGGAGACACAGCGGTGGGAGTCCCGGACTGGGATCGAGTCCAGAGGGGTGAGAGAGCACCTGCTCACAACTATAACCAAGTACCTTTGTTAGGCCTATTGACTGCCTTGGCCCATCGTGTTACATTTGCTATCCTGACAGGAGACTAGTTGCAGAACAGAGAGTCCTGGAGCAATGACAAAGAGAGAAATGAGCGGAGGGACGGCATGACAGGTGGGACAGGCAGTAGCCTAGCAGGGGCTGTGGTTCCCTTTAAGAAAAGGGGGGTGGCCGTGGGGGAAAAAGGGGAGGGGGAGCGCAGTCAGTTAGGGAGGAAGTGACGTTTTCTCACTTCCTCCATTTCACTCACGAGGTAGAAAGCTTCACAGCCGGTGCTATGGCTGATGTGGCTGAGCTATTGGCGCAATTGCGGGCCGCGGTGGCCATGCAGGGGGCAGAGTGGCTGCAGGAACAGGTGTCTGCAGTGTTAGATGAGCGGGCGGCGGCGCCCGCCGGGGGGGGTCGCTCCGGGGCGCGCTAGGCGGTCCAGGCCGCCTGAGCGGTACAGTCCGGAGGCATCCCCGAGTGGATCTACTTCCGTCCGGAGACCCGTTGGGGGCCCTCCGGCCGCATCCCCTGACCGCACGCAGCCGGTGTCGGCGGGGGGGGCCGGGAGGAATCCGCGCTGTGGACGGAGTTCGGCGGTGGGGGAGACGAGTGGCCCTCTTGCCCCTCCCCCTCCCGCGCGTCGGAGATGCGGTGACATCGCGGTCGAGGCTGCGGGTGATGCCCGGAACAGCCGTGCGGCCCAGCGTGGAGAATCCAGTTTGCGGGCCAGTGGCCGGGAGGCGGTGGCGGTCAGGGGTCCGGCGGAGCCAGCAGGACGAGCGGTGAGGGGTTTGGCGCCAAGACTGACGGATGGGAGTAGAGCGGATGACACCCGTGCCAGGGGGCGGACCCGGAGTCCGTCGGTGGAGGTGGCGAGTGGGTCGGGTGTGCCAGGATCGAGAGGGCGTGATGCTCAGCCACGACAGCCCTTGCCACGTGGGTCGCGTCCGCACGGTGTGCAGCCAGCGCTTGTGTCGGCAGAATCGGATGACAACAGGTCTGGGGGGGAGCTGTCCGGGTCAGACGGTGGCGAGGACTCAGGACAACTGGCTTCGATGGAGAACAGTTCGGCGGCTGGTGGACCCAGTTTCAGGCAGCCCGGTAAGTTCCACTCTTCTGTGGTTATTTGTTCCTTATTACAAGATTTATTGGGTCAAGGGGGTGTTGGGGGGGCTTAGGCGTGACACCTGGGTCGCGTTCTTCCCCACCGGGGAGGAAAGTGGCAGGGGAGACGCAGGACTTGTGGTCTGGGTTGGAGGATTTGGTCAGGCGTTTTAAGCCGGGCGGGGGCAACATGGTGTCGCCCGCAGCGGCTTGGGGGAAAACAGGGGGTTCATCGCAGGTGGCGGGGCCTTCGGATGCACCCGTGGCCCAAGGCGTGCAAGCGGTAGAGGTGTCAGAGGAGGGGCAGGCCCCATTGGAAGGGGGGGCGGCCACGGCAGGTGGGCAAGTTGCTGCGGGAGAGAAAAACAAGGAGGTGATCAGGCTGGCGGATGCCGCTAAGAATGAGATGTACATTTGTTTTGAGGCACCGTTAGGAACTCACCTCAAGCCGGAGGTCAGAGAAAAGCTGTGGAAAGGTGAGTATGTGGAGATCTTCACGTTGCTCCCCTTGGACAAATTCAACCTGGATAGGGTGAAGCCGGAAGAGAGCAGAAAGGAGGAGGAGGAAAAGAGGCGTTATCGTCTTATACCCCGTACTTACACAAATTGGTTGCAAGCGTTTGCGATCATGGCTTGTGTGATAGGGCAGAAGGCCCCGGAACATTGTTCTGGGCTGTTCATTTATTTGGAGGCGGTTAGCGAAGCGTACAGGACGTATGGTGGCGTAGCCTGGTTGAGGTATGACGAACAGTTCCGGCAGAGGATGGCCATGAGACCAGGACTGCGATGGGATCACAAGGACATCAACTTGTGGATGCGGCTGATGACAGCGTCGCGGGCCTCCAATCAGTTTTTTCAGGGGGGGGTCGGAGGTGCTGCGGCCTCAGGACAACCGACCGAGAAACGGTGGGGCTACTGCTGGCAGTTCAACGAGGGCACGTGCAAGTATGGAGCAAGCTGTCGCTTCAAGCATGTGTGTTCCGGATGTGGGGGCAGTCATGCCTTTTCCAAATGCTTTACGCGAGGCAGGGGTCGCCCCGGGGATTCTGGGGGAAAAGGGAACGACGCCAATCCGGGTGGAAAGGATGCTTCCCTTTCTCAATAGGTATCCCGACAGGCGTGCAGCCAAGTTGTTAGAGGAGGGTATCGCCGGTGGTTTCAGAATTCCTTGCGCGCCTTTTGCAGTCCCCCGGCAGCCAAGAACCTCCGGTCTGCCTTGCTCCATCCCTTGGTGGTTTCGGAGAAGCTAGATAAGGAGGTACAGTTGGGGCGTATGGCCGGACCGTTCACGGATGCGCCCATACCTGAGTTAGTGGTTTCTCCCTTGGGGGGTGGTCCCCAAGAGGGAACCTCAAAAAGTTCGATTGATTCATCACCTGTCCTTTCCCAGGGGTGGGTCGGTGAATGACGCTCTTGCGCCGGAGGACTGCATGGTATCGTACACCTCCTTCGATGCGGCTGTGGCATGGGTGCGCAGGTGTGGACGGGGAGCGTTGTTGGCAAAAGCCGATGTTCAATCGGCTTTTCGGTTGCTACCAGTACACCCGGACAGCTTTCGTTTTTTGGGTTGCATGTGGGAGGGGGCTTACTACGTGGACCGTTGTTTGCCCATGGGTTGCTCCATCTCTTGCGCGCTCTTTGAGACTTTTAGTTCGTTCCTAGAATGGGTGGTCCGGGACGTGTCGGGGATCAGTTCGATCATCCATTATCTGGATGACTTTCTGTGCGTGGGCCCTCCGGGGTCTAACGTTTGCAGGGTCCTGCTGGGGACGCTGCAATACGTGGCCGATCGTTTTGGGGTCCCTTTGGCCCCCGAGAAGACGGAGGGCCCCACGTCGTCTTTAGTTTTTCTGGGCATAGAGCTGGATTCTGAGAAGATGGAATGCCGACTGCCAGAGGATAAGCTGGAAGCGTTGAAGGAGGAAGTGCGCGGTGTTATCGGCCGTCGTAAGATTCAGCTGCGACAGATGCAGTCACTATTGGGTAAGTTGTGTTTCGCTTGCAGGATAATGCCCATGGGCAGGGTATTTAGCCGCAGGTTGTCGGCTGCGACAGCCGGGGTGCGGGTTCCTACTCATTTTGTAAGCCTAACCAGAGAGCTTCGTGAGGATTTGGAAGTGTGGCACGGTTTTCTGGAATCTTTCAACGGGCGGGCGTTGTGGATGGCCGGGCCCGTTAGCAATTTCGATCTGGACTTGTTTACGGATGCGGCTGGCTCCACGGGGTATGGGGCGTTCTGTCAGGGAAAATGGAGTGCGGCTCCATGGCCAAAGGAGTGGGAGGAAGCGGGGTTCTTGAAGAACCTGGTACTATTGGAACTTTTCCCAATTGTGGTGGCGTTTGAACTATGGGGGGATTCATTCCGGAATAGCAAGGTGCGCCTAAACGGTGATAACATGGGAGTGGTTCAGGTAGTGAATAGGTTGTCAGCCACGTCACAGCCAGTGGTGCGTTTGTTGAGACATTTGGTTTTGCGCTGCTTGCAGTTCAATGTATTTGTGTACGCAGTACATCTTCCTGGGGTGGATAACACCCTGGCTGACGCTTTGTCTCGTTTTCAGTGGGACAGGTTCCGGGAGTTGGCGCCAGCAGCGGAGCAGCGCGGGGTTACCTGTCCCGACTGGATGTGGGACATTGCCTTGACAGCGCAGCGCAGTGGATAAAACGGTCGGTGGTGAACCCAGACTAGTTTGGATTTTTGGGTCACTCGTACGTGTTCTGGGGGGCAAGACGGGCCGATGTTCGGCCCAATGGAAGGCAGTTAGGAATTCCCTTACAAGAAGCCCGGGTCCGTTGGATCGGGGTGCCGGGTTTGACGGGGAGTGGGGTTATGCCGGAGATACAGAGGTTCGCAGGTCAGGAAAGGGCACCGGATGTATTGGTGCTGCATGCGGGAGGTAACGACGTGGGGGCCAGATCAATGCACCAACTGATACGGGACATTAAATATGATTTTTAAGGTTGTGCACTACATTCCCGGGTATTGGGGTTATTTGGTCGGACATGGTAGGCAGGACATCCTGGCGGTGGGCATGGTCGGTGGAAAAAGTTAATAAGGCCCGGATAAAAGTCAATAAGGAAGTGGGGAGAATTTTTGTGAGGAATGGTGGCCTGGTGGTGCGCCACCGTGAGTTGGACGTCGATACATGGAGGTACCTAAGGGGAGATGGGGTCCACCTGAATGCAGTGGGCATTGACCTGTGGAACTGGGTTTGCAGGAGGGAATTCAGCAGGCCCTGAGGGTGTGGGGTTGCTCGCAAGAGTAAGGCGTTACCCCTTGCGAGCTGTGGCGGGGTTTGGTTCCTGGAAGAGGAGGTAAAAGGGGAAGTCTGGAGAAAAAGGTGGTACCCATAGGTGGTATGGGGTTATTGAGTACCTTCTGGTCAACAAGGGTTAACCAGGAAGGGGGGTAAATGGTAGGGCACTGCGGCCAGGTGTACTGTCTCCGAGTCGGTGTCTTGCGACTGGAGGCCTAAGGGATATGTTAGTCCCAGTGCCCAAGTTGGAGTTGGTGGTCTATAAGACCACCAGGGGTATTTTAAGTGTTAAGAAAAATGTTATTTAAACGGTTATTTAAGTGGTTATTTATTTCATATAAAAGTTGTTAAAATAAATAGGCCGGAAGGCCAATTTTACTCCACAACCTTGTCAGTCGTTATTTATTAGAATTGTACAAGGGGGTGGGTAAGTTGGATAGAGGGTAAGTCAAAGCGAAGGATCGGTCCTTAACATGTCAAGAGAGTCCTGGAGCAATGACAAAGAGAGAAATGAGCGGAGGGACGGCATGACAGGTGGGACAGGCAGTAGCCTAGCAGGGGCTGTGGTTCCCTTTAAGAAAAGGGGGGTGGCCGTGGGGGAAAAAGGGGAGGGGGAGCGCAGTCAGTTAGGGAGGAAGTGACGTTTTCTCACTTCCTCCATTTCACTCAAGAGGTAGAAAGCTTCCCACCCACCCTCCCTGTGTGAGGGGTAAGACAAGGGCGAGGGTTATGGGCGGTGTTTAGTTGGAAGTGGTGGGGTTTGGTTCCTGGAAGAGGAGGTAAAAGGGGAAGTCTGGAGAAAAAGGTGGTACCCATAGGTGGTATGGGGTTATTGAGTACCTTCTGGTCAACAAGGGTTAACCAGGAAGGGGGGTAAATGGTAGGGCACTGCGGCCAGGTGTACCGTCTCCGAGTCGGTGTCTTGCGACTGGAGGCCTAAGGGATATGTTAGTCCCAGTGCCCAAGTTGGAGTTGGTGGTCTATAAGATCCCCAGGGGTATTTTAAGTGTTAAAAACAAAATGTTATTTAAACGGTATTTAAGTGGTTATTTATTTCATATAAAAGTTGTTAAAAGGCGGGGTTTGGTTCCTGGAAGAGGAGGTAAAAGGGGAAGTCTGGAGAAAAAGGTGGTACCCATAGGTGGTATGGGGTTATTGAGTACCTTCTGGTCAACAAGGGTTAACCAGGAAGGGGGGTAAATGGTAGGGCACTGCGGCCAGGTGTACTGTCTCCGAGTCGGTGTCTTGCGACTGGAGGCCTAAGGGATATGTTAGTCCCAGTGCCCAAGTTGGAGTTGGTGGTCTATAAGACCACCAGGGGTATTTTAAGTGTTAAATAACCGTTTAAATAACATTTTTCTTAAGTGGTTATTTATTTCATATAAAAGTTGTTAAAATAAATAGGCCGGAAGGCCAATTTTACTCCACAACCTTGTCAGTCGTTATTTATTAGAATTGTACAAGGGGGTGGGTAAGTTGGATAGAGGGTAAGTCAAAGCGAAGGATCGGTCCTTAACATGTCATGAGTTATATAGTCTCCGGGGAGTTGCTTCTTTTTCTATACACCATTAATGGATTACAAATTATTGTTCCTGTATGTGCACCACCGATCATCTTGCATGCAAAGATTCCTCACTTAAAGACTGAGCTTTAGCTGAGTCAGGCCTGACTGGGAGGGTAGAACTTTATTGAGCGCCATATTGCTCACGGGAAGAATAGCTATATGTTAGTGTGTGATAGATATATATATACAGTGCCTTGCGAAAGTATTCGGCCCCCTTGAACTTTTCATCCTTTTGCCACATTTCAGGCTTCAAACATAAAGATATAAAATTTTATTTTTTGTGAAGAATCACCAACAAGTGGGACACAATTGTGAAGTGGAACGAAATCAATTGGATATTTTAAACTTTTTTAGCAAATAAAAAACTGAAAAGTGGTGCGTGCAAAATTATTCGGCCCCTTTACTTTCAGTGCAGCAAACTCACTCCAGAAGTTCAGCGAGGATCTCTTAATGATCCAATGTTGTCCTAAATGACTGATGGTCAGGGCTGGCCTAAGACATTGTGCTGCCTGGGCCCAAGAATGAAATGCTGCTCCCCCCCCCCAAAAAAAAATCCTATGCCCATCCAGCAAAAGAGACGTTTCCATAAAGTAAAGAGACAGCCCAATATATTCAGCAAGAGACATCCCATATATTCAGCAAAGAGAGACATACCCCTTCTAGGGTGACCACGTGTCCCGGATTGCCCGGGACAGTCCCGGATTTTGCAGGTCTGTCCCGGGCACCTTTATTCCAGGACAATACAGTGTCCTGGAATGAAACAGACACAGCCACCCCCCCCGGGCCAATCTGATGCCCCCAAAAAAGGCCGCCACATCACCGCTTTACTCACTGACAGTTCTTGTCCTGGCCGGGAATGCCTGGAAGAGCACAATCCCCGCCCCCTGCTTGTGATTGGAGAAATCATAAATCCCACCTCTTGTGTCCAATCACTGTGCTGTGATTCGTTACAGCACAAGCTGATTTTTGGGAAGGGGGGGTGTCCCTGAATGATAGTTTAAAAATGTGGTCACCCTAGCCCCTTCCTGCAAAGAGTATTGTGTAGCACCACAAAAGCTCCCCCCTTTCTCTCCACTGCCACCAACCAGCTACACTCTGATCCCAGCTCAGTAATGCAACATGCTGCAACAACAGCGCTGCAGTGGTGGCTAGGGTGACCATATTTCCAAACTGCCATTCAGGGATACCCCCCTTCCTTCCCAAAAAAAGATGAGGGGGGGGGGGTGTAGTCTCGCTGACAAGGAATTTGGCAGCGGGTGATTTGTCGGCGAATGGCTGGTGTTAGCACTTAAATCATCCTAACATTATGATTGATATGGTGTCAGGATGATCAAATCACATTATTTCTATTACTATATTGTAATATATAATGAAATAGTTTAACTCACCATAATGCAGAATCAGTGGAAGCCCTGAGCTTGTCATTTGCCACCGTTGCCTGCCACCAGATGTAGCTGTGCCACTTGCCACCCATAGCCTGCCACAACATGCAGTGTGTCACTTGTCAACATTGCCTGTCCCCAGTCACCATTGCCTGTTACCAGATGCAGCCTGTCACTTGTCACCATTGCCTGTCACCAGATGCAGCCTGCCACTTGTCACCAATGCCTGTCACCAGATGCAGCCTGTCACTTGTCACCAATGCCTGTCACCAGATGTAGCCTGTCACTTGTCACCAATGCCTGTCACCAGATGCAGCCTGTCACTTGTCACCAATGCCTGTGACCAAATGCAGCCTGTCACTTGTCACCATTGCCTGTCACCAGATGCAGCGTGTCACTTGTCACCAATGCCTGACACTTGTCACCAATGCCTGTCACCAGATGCAGCCTGTCACTTGTCACCAATGCCTGTCACCAGATGCAGCCTGTCACTTGTCACCATTGCCTGTCACCAGATGCAGCCTGTCACTTGTCACCAATGCCTGTCACCAGATGCAGCCTCTCACTTCTCACCATTGCCTGTCACCAGATGCAGCCTGTCACTTGTCACCAATGACTGTCACCAGATGCAGCCTGTCACTTGTCACCATTGCCTGTCAACAGATGCAGCGTGTCACTTGTCACCATTGCCTGTCACCAGATGCAGCCTGTCACTTGTCACCATTGCCTGTCACCAGATGCAGCCTGTCACTTGTCACCATTGCCTGTCACCAGATGCAGTCTGTCACTTGTCACCATTGCCTGTCACCAGATGCAGCCTGTCACTTGTCACCATTGCCTGTCACCAGATGCAGCCTGTCACTTGTCACCATTGCCTGTCACCAGATGCAGCCTGTCACTTGTCACCAATGCCTGTCACCAGATGCAGCCTCTCACTTGTCACCATTGCCTGTCACCAGATGCAGCCTGTCACTTGTCACCAATGACTGTCACCAGATGCAGCCTGTCACTTGTCACCATTGCCTGTCACCAGATGCAGCCTGTCACTTGTCACCATTGCCTGTCACCAGATGCAGCCTGTCACTTGTCACCATTGCCTGTCACCAGATGCAGCCTGTCACTTGTCCCTGATGCCCGTCACCAGATGCAGCCTGTCACTTGTCACCGATGCCTGTCACCAGATGCAGCCTGTCACTCAGCCTGGCTCTCTCTCCCTCCCCTTCATCTGGGCATGCTGGGGGCTGCAGTCCCCCCCCCTAGAATTGCAATGGGCCAGCCATTTGCACTACATATCCCATAATCCTCTTTTCTCCTTTTTTTCCCCCTGGCCAATGGGAGGAAAAGGGGGAAGAAACATAGCGGTGGCTGTCCTGGGAACAGCAGCATGAGGAGGAGAAGGAGGGGGGGGGAGATGAGCCCACAGCTGCTCTCTCTCCACACACAGCAGCTCCGAGATAGCGGCGCCTCGAGGGGGGAGGAGGCAGGCAGCACTGATCCTCGCACCGCACGTCGCTCCTAACTTGCTGAGAGGAACACATACAGGGAGGAGGTGGGTGGAGCTAGCGGAGGAGGAGGAAGTTAAATCCTCCTCCGCAATGAATGATGGGTCTCTCTCTCCTTCTCTCCTGACGTCACTGGTTGCTAGAAACAAAGCGGTCCGCGGCTAGCAACCAGTTTGGGCAGGGAAGCAGGGGCCGCTGGTGAGACCCTTGAAGTGGGTCTTGCCACTGCGGCCAGTGACAGCGGCGCCGGCGATGCAGTACAAGTATGACACTGACTGCACACTAGATGGAGGGAAACCCAGGTCCTCAGGCAGTGCACCCCTGTTGCCGCCCCTCTTAAAGTGCCGCCTGGGACCATGGTCCCACCGGGTCCCATGGTAGGGCCGGCCCTGCTGATGGTGATAAATAGAATCCACCTGTGAGTAATCAAGTCTCTGTATAAATGCACCTGCTCTGTGATAGTCTCAGGGTTCTGTTGAAAGCGCAGAGAGCATCATGAAGACCAAGGAACACACCAGGCAGGTCCGTAATACTGTTGTGGAGAAGTTTAAAGCCGGATTTGGATACAAAAAGATTTCCCAAGCTTTAAACATCCCAAGGAGCACTGTGCAAGCGATCATTTTGAAATGGAAGGAGTATCAGACCACTGCAAATCTACCAAGACCTGGCTGTCCCTCTAAACTTTCAGCTCAGACAAGGAGAAGACTGATCAGAGATGCAGCCAAGAGGCCCATGATCACTCTGGATGAACTGCAGAGAACTACAGCTGAGGTGGGAGAGTCTGTCCACAGGACAACAATCAGTCGTACACTGCACAAATCTGGCCTTTATGGAAGAGTGGCAAGAAGAAAGCCATTTCTCAAAGATATCCATAAAAAGTCTTGTCTAAAGTTTGCCACAAGCCACCTGGGAGACACACCAAACATGTGGAAGAAGGTGCTCTGGTCCGATGAAACCAAAATCGAACTTTTTGGCCACAATGCAAAACGATATGTTTGGCGTAAAAGCAACACAGCTCTTCACCCTCAACACACCATCCCCACTGTCAAACATGGTGGTGGCAGCATCATGGTTTGGGCCTGCTTTTCTTCAGCAGGGACAGGGAAGAAGGTTAAAATTGAGGGGAAGATGGATGCAGCCAAATACAGGACCATTCTGGATGAAAACCTGTTGTAGTCTGCAAAAGACCTGAGACTGGGACGGAGATTTATCTTCCAACAAGACAATGATCCCAAACATACAGCAAAATCTACAAAGGAATGGTTCACAAATAAACGTATCTAGGTGTTAGAATGGCCAAGTCAAAGTCCAGACGTGAATCCAATCGAGAATCTGTGGAAAGAGCTGAAAACTGCTGTTCACAAACGCTCTCCATCCAACCTCACTGAGCTCGAGCTGTTTTGCAAGGAAGAATGGGCAAGAATTTCAGTCTCTCGATGTGCAAAACTGATAGAGACATACCCCAAGCGACTTGCAGCTGTAATCGCAGCAAAAGGTGGCTCTACAAAGTATTAACGCAAGGGGGCCGAATAATTTTGCACTTTTCATTTTTTTCTTAGTTAAAAACGTTTTAAAAATCCAATAGATTTCATTCCACTTCACAATTGTGTCCCATTTGTTGGTGATTCTTCACAAAAAATTAAAATTTTATATCTTTATGTTTGAAGCCTGAAATGTGGCAAAAGGATGAAAAGTTCAAGGGGGCCGAATACTTTCGCAAGGCACTGTAGATGCACTATAGTTGATTAGTATTATTATTACTGCAGGGCTCTGCATGTATGTATTGTATTGTATTGATCGTTAACACTTTATATCCAAGTAAATCTACTATAGTTAATCATTCTGGTATTAGCGTCCATTATTATATTTCACAACTGTTTGGATTATTGGGGGATTGTTCATAGACAGGTATAAAGCTATACTAACACACCACCCCTAGACTAGCTGTGCCAGAGGAGGGTCGAGTAGATTGCCGGGGGTTGGCTGTGCTGTGTACAGGACCTCAAACAAAACCAGCGGCTCTCTTAGTTTAGGGGTATCGCTACAGAAGGATAGAGGGTTAGGGAAAGTTCAGATACCTTGGTTTTGCAGATCAATAATGCAGTTCTTGAATCCAGAGGACAGCAGTTTCTGTACTCTGGCTCTTGCGACAACCGGACAGGCCTCTCACACCGACCTAGCAGCCGGTATGAAGCACGGACAAAGTCTCTGCCACAGACTTGAGTGAAAACTGGAAACTCCTGGATAATCCTCTGCCACAGGATTGTTTAGCCAGTAGTCAGTTAGTTAGGTCAGCTGCACAGTACCTGAAACTTTAAGCCATCCGGCAGTACTGTGAGGTAGGTTAACTTGGGTGCATCCTCCAAACGAGTCACCAGGCCCTTCCTGAGATACCAGCCATCAGCTCGGTCCTCTACAGTAAGGTCCTCCCCTGGAATATTCTCCGCTTGAGTGGCTTCTTCCGGCAGGACAGACAGCACAGGACCACCTTTAGTTAAGTAGGCCCCAGAAAGACTTCTGGGCCTACTTGTATCAGCAGGGCCCGAGGTAGAAGAGCCAGCAGTGTGGCCTCAGGCCTGGAGGGCCATGAGGCAGGAACTCCTCTCTAGCACATCCTCAGGCCAACAGGGCCCCGAGGTAAGAGAGAGATCGCATTGCCTCTGCCCCTTAAATATCCTTTCCCAGCATACCCAGCTACAAAGAAGCTCCTGATTGGGCTGTCTCTGGGGAAAGAATAACCAATACACTTCAGATGGCTGTATTTCCCACACTGGCCTGTGACAACAGTGACACCTACTGGCAACAGTGGGGAATGCGCACAGACAGCCAAAGCTGGAACAGAGACCAACATTTTAAATAATCAATCTAAGCTATTTACAGCTCAGATAACCCCTACATTTACACATAGCGCCTACTCAATAGGAGCAGGGCGCTACATATATATATATATATATATATATATATTATATATATATAGGAAGGCCAGTATGCTGGCCTGAAATTATGGGAGGAGTTCGAGGGGTACTTAAGCAGACCATCCACCATGGTCAGTGTCGGCTCTAGTGCGCGGTACTACATGTCACTGGGCTGACTCTTCCCCACTCACCTCATATTCGTGAGTCGGCGCATGCGATCGCAGGTACATTTCGGCTTCTTCATTCGGGGTCTTCGACGGCGGTTCCCGCTCACGGCCGCAGGTAGTATCCAAACTTTTCATATCAGGTACAATCTTGCGGTTTGTTATGCTTTTCATCCTGCACCCCTTGCATAAAAAGCCTGCCCCTGAGTTGTTGTCGCTCGTATTCAGGCATCATTCAGCACAGGCGTAGTAGATTTATAAGTCCCTTCTGCCAAACATAGGATTCATTCGTACATCCAAGTCTCCGAGCCACTGTCGGTCGTTGCCCGATAACACTCGCCATAGGCTTCACTGGTTATAAAAGTCACTGTCCATGGGATTCAAGTCTCATTCATTTGGAGATGAGAATGTATTGCTTGTATGGGTTTCTGTGGCTGAGCAAGGTGGTAATTAGACCCACCTGGTGCCTTCTCTGCACTGGATTAGCCTGGGGGGATGGGTGGTTGATAGGTGTTAGCTTTCGGAGCAAGGGGTGGCATACACTATACAACCAATTTGTATCAGATTAACTAATACTCCTCACTACCAATTCGTATCGGCTTCATTTCATACATTTTACAACCGATTTGTATCAGATACATTGCATAGGCCGAAGGCTTAACGGCTCCTCACATGCCACACCTTCTACAAACCCCATCGCACCTACTGACGCCCTACACCTCCTACGATACTCTTCCTTCACCTAACTGATGCCCCACACCTCTTACTACATACGACAGACACCAACAGCCGGTCCGAATCTAGTCGCATAACATCGGCACTACAGTTCGGACCCTCGGCAATCACAAGACCCTTCAACTTCGAAACACCGATCAGTCGATCCGAGTCCAGTCGTATCTCCGGAGCTATGATTCGGATCCGGCACATCAAACCCCCTCATCTCGCACCCATAATCAATCCGAATCCAGGCACAGCATCGGCTCAGAGATTCGGATCTCTGGCATTCACGATCGATCCGAGCACAGTCGCACCACCGGCTCTATCGGCTCGGATCTACAAACATCAAACCTCTAACTGATCCGAATTCAGTCGTAGCATCGGCTCAAACATTCGGATCTCTGGCATTTACAATCGATCCAAGTCCAGTCGCATCACCGGCTCAATCGACTCGGATCTCTAGCAACAAACCTTTCTATCTGATCCGAACCCAGTCGTAGCATCGGCTCAAAGGTTCGGATCCTCCGCTAACACGACCGATCCGAGCACAGTCGCACCACCGGCTCAAACGGCTCGGATCTGCAGCATCAAACTTCTCTAACCGATCCGAATCCAGTCGTAACGTCGGCTCTAAGATTCGGATCCTTGGCAAACACTACCAATCCAAGTCCAGTCGCACCACCAGCTCAACGACCTTGCTTCCCTACACTACAGACCCCTCCAACCGATCCGATTCCAGTCTTAGCATCTGTTCATAGATACAGGACCTTTCGCAACCACAATCACTCCGAGTCCAGACGCACCACCGGCTCAAATGACTCGCTTATCTTGCAATCAAACCGCTAGTCGATCCAAACTCGTAACGTCACCACAGATTCAGAGCCTCGGCAAACACAATCAAACCGAGTCCAGTCGCACCACCAAGTCAACGACTCCGTTTCCCAGCACTACAGACCCCCCCAACCGATCAAAACCCAGTCGTAGCATCGACCCAAAGGTTCGGATCCTCCTCTAAACACGACCGATCCGAGCACAGTCGCACCACCGGCTCAAACGGGTCGGATCCGCAGCACCAAACCTTCTAACCGATCCGAATCCAGTCGTAACGTCGGCTCTAAGATTCGGATCCTTTTCAAACACTATCAATCCAAGTACAGTCGCACCACCAGCTCAACGACTCGGCTTCTCAGCACTACAGACCCCTCCTACCGGTCCGAACTCAGTCGTAGCATCAGCTCAGACGTTCAGTTCATCGGCCATATGAAGTACTAGTACATTACCGGTCGCATTAGCGGCGCCTCACCTTCGAATCGTTCCCCCAAAAAATAAAAAATAAATAAATAAATAAATAAATAAATAAATAATAAAAAAAAAACAAAAAAACAAATAAATAAATAAAAAATAATATAAATGCCACTCTCTTCTTCATGCATTACACACACACACCTTACTTTAATTACTCCAGGTTCATTACGCACGGTCATCCCTACATACTCACAATTCACAAACTTTCCTTCTTTCGCCTCTCAGCAAGGCTGCTTTTCCTCACAATCGCTGCGAGCGTTCGACAAGTGGTTCAAAATCAGCCACTCATCATCTCCAGTAGCAACACGGCTACTCACCTTTTCTCTGTCGCTTTCCCCACACAGGTTAGTTTGAGATTGAGCTCCAGTTGGTCCACCCTGCACCAGGTTTGGACAGTATTCCCCTCGAAAAAAAAAAAAAAAGGGGGGGAAATATACATATTTCCAGGTCTCCCTCGTCACAGGTTTCCGGTCGACCCATGTCTCGACCTCAACCAGACTTCAACTACTAGCGCACAAGACAGGTGTGTAAATGCAAGGCCCCCCTTGCTTTCTCCTCGCACTCTTTCACGACATATGTTTCTTCACATACACAATTTGACTGCTCGCGAGGTGCCAGTGACTGTCACATACTTCTGTGCACTACACTCTGTCTTCGAAGAGTGATCCGAGATCCTTCACCACACAGACAAGGTTGCCTAACATCCACCTTGCTGGCAGTGCGAGGGTTAGCAGACCGACCACACGTCAACCACTACAGATCGTAACATTCCTACTTAGCATACCAGACTTCAGCTACCCGCCCCAGCACGCCCTGGGGGCTCTGGTTCATTAGTCTGTGCCGAGCACAGACGGCACCTGAGCTATCGGTTATCTAGCCAGTCACCTCCTGGCTCACCTCAGTTGCCTCGCATTCTTTTGAGTTTTTCAAATTTCACTCAACAGCGCTCGTACGCAAACTAATCAGAGAGTCCTGGAGCAATGACAAAAGGGGAAATAAGCGGAGGGACGGCATGACAGGTGAGACAGGCAGTAGCCAGCAGAGGTTGTGTTTCCCTTTAAGAGAAGGGGGGTGGCCGTGGGGAAGAAGGGGAGGGGGAGTGCAGTTAGTCAGGGAGGAAGTGACGTTTTCTCACTTCCTCCATTTCACTCACGAGGTAGAAAGCTTCACAGCTGGTGCCATGGCTGATGTGGCTGAACTAATAGCGCAATTGCGGGCCGCGGTGGCCGAGCAGGGGGCAGATTGGCTGCAGGAGCAGGTTGCTGCAGTGGTGGATGAGCGGGCGGCGGCGCCCGCCGGGGGGGGGGGGTCGCTCCGGGGCGCGCTAGGCGGTCCAGGCCGCCTAAACGGTACAGTCCGGAGGCATCCCTGAGTGGTTCAACTTCCGTCCGGAGACCCGTTGGGGGCCCTCCGGCCGCATCCCCTGGCCGCACGCAGCCTGTGTCGGCGGGGGGGGCCGGGAGGAATCCGCGCCGTGGACGGAGTTCGGCGGTGGGGGAGACGAGTGGCCCTCTTGCCCCTCCCCCTCCCGCGCGTCGGAGATGTGGGGACATCGCGGTCGAGGCTGCGGGGGATGCCCGGAACAGCCGTGCGGCCCAGCGTGGAGGATCCAGTTCGCGGACCAGTGGCCGGGAGGCGGTGGCGGTCAGGGGTCCGGCGGTGCCAGCAGGATGGCGCCTAGAGTGACGGATGGAAGTCGAGCGGATGACACCCGGGCCAGGAGCGGACCCGCAGTCCGTCGGTGGAGGTTGCGAGTGGGTCAGGTGTGCCGGGATCGAGAGGACGTGAGGCCCAGCCGCGACAACCCTTGCCACGTGGGTCGCCTCCGCAGGGTGTGCAGCCAGCGCTTGTGTCGGCGGGATCGGATGACAACAGGTCTGAAGGGGAGCTGTCCGGGTCAGACGGTGGCGAGGACTCGGGACAACTGGCTTCGATGGAGAACAGTTCGGCGGCTGGTGGACCCAGTCTCAGGCAGCCCGGTAAGTCCCACTCTTCGTGGTCATTTGTTCCTTATTACAAGATTTATTGGGTCAAGGGGGTGTTGGGGGGGGCTTAGGCGCGACACCTGGGTCGCGTTCTTCCCCACCGGGGAAAAGAGCGGCAGGGGAGACGCAGGACTTGTGGTCTGGGTTGGAGGATTTGGTCAGGCGTTTTAAGCCGGGCGGGGGGCGACATGGGGTCGCCCGCGGCGGCTTGGGGGAAAACAGGGGGTTCATCGCAGGGGGTGGGGCTTTCGGATGCAACCGGGGCCCTAGGCGTGCAAGCGGTAGAGGTGTCAGAGGAGGTGCAGGCCCCATTGGAAGGGGGGGCGGCCACAGCAGGGGGGCAAGTGGCTACGGGAGAGAAAAACAAGGAGGTGATCAGGCTGGCGGACGCCGCTAAGAATGAGATGTACATTTGTTTTGAGGCACCGTTAGGAACTCACCTCAAGCCGGAGGTCAGAGAAAAGCTGTGGAAAGGTGAGTACGTGGAGATCTTCACGTTGCTCCCCTTGGACAAATTCAACCTGGATAGGGTGAAGCCGGAGGAGAGCAAGAAGGAGGACGAAGAAAAGAGGCGTTATCGTCTTATACCCCGTACTTTCACCAATTGGTTGCAAGCGTTTGCAATCATGGCTTGTGTGATAGGGCAGAAGGCCCCGGAACATTGTTCTGGGCTGTTCATTTATTTGGAGGCGGTTAGCGAAGCGTACAGGACGTATGGTGGCGTAGCCTGGTTGAGGTATGACGAACAGTTCCGGCAGAGGATGGCCATGAGACCAGGACTGCGATGGGATCACAAGGACATCAACTTGTGGAATGCGACTGATGACAGCGTCGCGGGCATCCAATCAGTTTTTTCAGGGGGGGGGGGTCGGAGGTGCTGCGGCCTCAGGACAACCGACCGAGAAAAGGTGGGGCTACTGCTGGCAGTTCAACGAGGGCACCTGCAAGTACGGAGCAAGCTGTCGCTTCAAGCATGTGTGTTCAGGATGTGGGGGCAGTCATGCCTTGTCCAAATGCTTTAAGCGAGGCAGGGGTCGCCCCGGGGATTCTGGGGGAAAAGGAAACGACGCCAATACGGGTGGAAAGGATGCTCCCCTTTCTCAATAGGTATCCTGACAGGTGCGCAGCCAAGTTGTTGGAGGAGGGTTTCGCCGGTGGTTTCAGAATTCCTTGTGCGCCGTTTGCAGTCCCCCCGGCAGCCAAGAACCTCCGGTCTGCATTGCTACATCCTTTGGTGGTTTCAGAGAAGCTGGAGAAGGAGGTGCAGTTAGGGCGGATGGCCGGACCGTTCACAGATGCGCCCATACCTGATTTAGTGGTGTCTCCCTTGGGGGTTGTCCCCAAGAGGGAACCTCAAAAATTTCGCTTGATTCATCACCTGTCCTTTCCCAGGGGTGGGTCGGTGAACGATGCTCTTGCGCCGAAGGACTGCACGGTATTGTACACCTCCTTCGATGCGGCTGTGACATGGGTGCGTAGGTGTGGACGGGGAGCGCTGTTGGCAAAAGCCGATGTTCAATCTGCTTTTCGGTTGCTACCAGTACACCCGGACAGCTTTCGTTTCTTGGGCAGCATGTGGGAAGGGGCTTACTACGTGGACCGTTGTTTGCCCATGGGTTGCTCCATCTCTTGCGCGCTCTTTGAGACTTTTAGTTCGTTCCTAGAATGGGTGGTCCGGGACGTGTCGGGGATCAGTTCGATCATCCACTATCTGGATGACTTTCTGTGTGTGGGCCCGCCGGGGTCTACCGTTTGCAGGGTCCTGCTGGGGATGCTGCAATATGTGGCCGACCGTTTTGGGGTCCCTTTGGCCCCTGAGAAGACAGAGGGCCCCACGTCGTCCTTAGTTTTTCTGGGCATAGAGCTGGATTCAGAGAAGATGGAATGCCAACTGCCGGAGGATAAGCTGGAAGCATTGAAGGAGGAGGTGCGAGGTGTTATCGGCCGTCGTAAGATTCAGTTGCGACAGATGCAGTCACTATTGGGTAAGTTGTGTTTCGCTTGCAGGATAATGCCCATGGGCAGGGTATTTAGCCGCAGGTTGTCGGCTGCGACAGCCGGGGTGCGGGTTCCTACTCATTTTGTAAGCCTAACCAGAGAGCTTCGTGAGGATTTGGAAGTGTGGCACGGATTCCTGGAATCCTTCAACGAGCGGGCTTTGTGGATGAAGGGGCCCGTTAGCAATTTCGATCTGGACTTGTTTACAGATGCGGCTGGCTCCACGGGGTATGGGGCGTTCTGTCAGGGAAAATGGAGTGCGGCTCCATGGCCAAAAGAGTGGGAGGAAGCGGGGTTCTTGAAGAACCTGGTGCTTTTGGAACTTTTCCCAATTGTGGTGGCGTTTGAGTTATGGGGGGATTCATTCCGGAATAGCAAGGTGCGCCTGAACTGTGATAACATGGGAGTGGTTCAGGTAGTGAATAAAGTGTCGGCCACATCACAGCCAGTGGTGCGTTTGCTGAGGCATTTGGTTTTGCGCTGCTTGCAGTTCAATGTATTTGTGTACGCAGTACATCTTCCTGGGGTGGATAACACCCTGGCTGACGCGTTGTCTCGTTTTCAGTGGGACAGGTTCTGGGAGTTGGCACCAGCAGCGGAGCAACGAGGGGTTACCTGTCCCGACTGGATGTGGGACATTGCCTTGACAGCGCAGCACAGTGGATTAAACGGTCGGTGAGTGGGGCCACGTGGAATGCCTATGCTAAGGTGTGGCAGGAGTGGGGGTCATTTGTTCGGGGGCTGGGAGTTTCCCCGGGGGGTGGAGAAGAGGGAGCGGCTCTGATTTATTTTCTCACATTGAAAATGGAGCAAGGCGTTTCTGTGTCAGCGGTGGACCGTACACTAGCGGGTTTGGCGTTTCTGTTCAAATGGCAGGGTTGCAAGGACCATACTAAAGAATTTTGGGTGAAGCAGGCAGTGAAGGGGTACAGAAAAGGTCGGAAGGCGGCTGATAGCCGCAGGCCGGTCTCGTTCAGAATGTTGGAAAAATTGTTTCTGCAGCTGCGCTCCGTGTGCAGTTCGGAATATGAGTGTCAGTTGTTCCGGGCAGCATTCGCGCTTGCCTTTTTTGGGGCCCTGAGGGTAGGAGAGCTGGTCAGTTCTTCCAAAATGGCTCCGGGGGGGTTGTTGGCGCAGGATGTGGAATGTTCGGGAGATTCGGTGGGCATATGGGTAAGCAGGTCCAAAACGGATCAAGTAGGAAAAGGTATGCGGCTTCAGTTGTTTCGCATCCCAGAGGCGTCAATCTGTCCTGTACGGGCGGTGGAATCCTTTTGTTCCATGCGTCCGGGACTAGAGGGTTCTTTTCTTATGCATCGGGATGGGGCAGCTTTGTCAAGGTTTCAATTCATAGCGGTGTTCAAAAAATGTTTGGTGGCAGCGGGGTATGACCCGACGGGTTATGCCTCTCACTCCTTCCGCATTGGGGCAGCTACAGAGGCGGCTAGGGCAGGACTGCAGGCGGACGCAGTCAGGAGGATTGGGAGGTGGGAGTCTGATAGGTTTCAACTTTATATTCGCCCACAGCTGTTACAGGAGTAAAGGGCATTTGGGTAGGTGTTGTATGGGGTCTGGGTGTTGGCAGTTTAGAATGTGCCATTAATTCGTTGTCCTAATGTTATTTCCATGTTTTTCAGGTGGTGAACCCAGACTAGTTTGGATTTTGGGTCACTCGTACGTGTTCTGGGGGGCGAAACGGGCCGATGTTCGGCCCAATGGACGGCAGTTAGGAATTCCCTTACGAGAAGCACAGGTCCGTTGGATCGGGGTGCCGGGTATGACGTGGAGTGGGGTTATGCCGGAAATACAGAGGTTCGCTGGTCGGGAGAGGGCACCGGATGTATTGGTGCTACATGCGGGAGGCAACGACATGGGGGCCAGATCAATGCACCAACTGATACGGGACGTTAAGTCTGATTTTTTAAGGTTGCGCACTACATTCCCGGGTATGGTGGTTATTTGGTCGGACATGGTAGGCAGGACATCCTGGCGGTGGGCATGGTCGGTGGACAAAGTCAATAAGGCCCGGACAAAAGTCAATAAGGAAGTGGGGAGATTTTTTGTGAGGAACGGGGGCCTGGTGGTGCGCCACCGCGAATTGGAGGTGGATACATGGAGGTACCTAAGGGGAGATGGGGTCCATCTGAATGCAGTGGGCATTGACCTGTGGAACATGGGTTTGCAGGAAGGAATTCAGCAGGCCCTTAGGGTGTGGGGTTGCTCGCAAGGGTAAGGTTTTACCCCTTGCGAGCTGTGGCGGAGTTTGGTTCCTGGAAAAGGAGGTAAAAGGGGAAGGTCTGGAGAAAAAGGTGGTACCCATAGGTGGTATGGGGTTTTTTGAGTACCTTCTGGTCAACAAGGGTTAACCAGGAAGGGGGGTAAATGGTAGGGCACTGCGGCCAGGTGTACCGTCTCCGAGTCGGTGTCTTGCGACTGGAGGCCTAAGGGATATGTTAGTCCCAGTGCCCAAGTTGGGAGTTGGTGGTCTATAAGCCCACCAGTGGTATTGGAAGTGTTATAAATGTTATTTAAACGGTTATTTAAGTGGTTATTTATTTCATATAAAGTTGTTAAAATAAATAGGCCGGAAGGCCAATTTTACTCCACAACCTTGTCAGTCGTTATTTATTAGAATGGTACAAGGGGGTGGGTAAGGTGGTAGAGGGTAAGTCAAAGCGAAGGATCGGTCTTTAACATGTCATGTCATCTACGCCTTTCGCTCCTTGCCCTGTCCTCACTGCTCTCCTTCTTCCTCCCCGTTTTCTAAACCCTTCTATCCCCTCCAAACCTCGCAAACTTACTCTGAACATATGCATTCCCCTCCTTTTAGCCGACGCCATGTCGCGAGCCGACAGCAAAGTCTTCGCCTCACCATCACCCTTCGCGGGTCCAGCGGACGGCAATACACAGTCCCCCAGAGCTTGCACCACCCCCAGGCTACGGCCGAACTACGACGTATGGGCATTCCCTACTTGGCCACAGCCAGGAAAGCCAAGCTTAGGCTGCTGTTTCCACCACCAGCGGCAGCTTTACCAGACACACAAGCTCCACCGCAGTCGATATCCTCTGCAATTACCCAGCTGCACTCCTTGGCGACCACACTGGCAACTGCAGTCACCGATGTCCAGGCTAGAGTAAGGGGCCCTGGAAACACGACCAGCCACGCCCCCATTAGCCCCAGTCTCCACCGACTGGCACAGTGCCAGCTTAACACCAACTGGAGCACTATTGACACAGAACCATTCTGCCGCCACCTCACCGACCTTCGCTCCCCACTCTGTACAATTTGTCAATCTGCCACCCTCGCGATTAATTGGTGCTCCGAGCTGAGTCGCAGACAATACACCTCATAGATTATCAGCAAGCCACACAGTCCTCCCAGTCAGGCAGACTAGGACGTCTAATTCGAGCACCGGGGGGCGCAGCCATCTCCAACAACTTTAATTTCTAGGGTTGCTTTTACCCCCACTGCAAACCTCTGCACATCTGGCTCCTGTTCCAGAGGGCTCCCCTGGAAGTACCTGCGGCGCCAAGCAGCAGAGCCCAGCTTGTCTAGGCCGCGTGCACGTTGGGCGGCTTGGTTTTTCTCCTCACATCCAACTCCCTCTCTAGCAGCCTTCTAGGGCAGGGGTTCACTACAGGGTTCCACACCGGACTCATCACACTACCCGACTCTACCCACAAAAAAAAAAAACGCTCTCAGTAGCCTCCGACGTAGAAGCTATCAGCACTCTGCTTCAGATTGAAATGGACCGGGGGCATACGATCGGCCCCCCCTTTTTTCGCAGTCACCGTTCACAGTACGGAGAGTCAGCCTTATCGATCTTGTCAGGGGCAAGTTTTCTAATAAACTTTGATTAGTCTACTACTTATCCGCACCTCATTCTTCTAACGTACCCAGTTAAACTTCCTCATACCCTCAGAGGAGTTCTCGCTAAATACTAAACCCCCAGTAGTCCTAGGAATTCTAAAAGAGGTCTTTAAAATCAATGTGCCCGTAGCTGAGAAGAACGTAGGAAGCCCGGCTCAGCTCATCTCCTTCCTGGACATCATCCTAGACAAACGCGCCATGCAGGCTAGCCCACCTCGGTAGACTGACCCGCAACAGGACGGTCGCCCATACGTTACCGTCACGCTAGGGTGCACCAAACACACAGCTACAATCCCTACTGGGCATGCTCAACTTCACGATGAGGTTCATTCCACAAGGGTGATCCTTTATCTCACGCTTCTTAGTGTTCCTCTCCCAGGCACAAGACCCTGACCAAGTCATTAAGCTAGACGCAGCCGCTATAGCGGATCTGGTCATGTGGGACCAATTCCTCGAGAACTGGAATAGTAGACCCACGTTCATCCCATCAGCATCCCCTTCGTCACCACAGATAATCACGGACATAGCAGCTTCCACAAGCTTCACTGCAATTTTTGGCCATCATTGGTTCGCGGGACCGTGGCCGTCAGAGATACTCACAAATCCGCGTTTAGTCAGTCCTCCTCTATTCCAGATCTACCCCATAGTTGCAGCGGCTCAAGTATGGGGCCGCACCTGGGCAGGACAGGCCGCCACGTTCGCCACAGATAACCAGGCCTCAATCACAGTCATTAACAGAGGCAGGTCAAAATCGTTGGCCACCATGGCCTTCCTACGCAGGCTGTTGCTACTTTCCCTACAACATCAGTTCAGTATCCTCAGGGTCCACATCCCTGGTAAATGCAATACCTCGGCCGACGCACTATCCCACTTAACTATGCCACATCCTTTCACTGGAGACCGGAGCCGACCATGTCCGGCATTCCACGTTAGTCGCAACCAACTCTGCAATGAAATAGCACCTCTTTGGTGCTACCTCCCTCATCATTGCATCCTATTCTTCCTATACACTAAAGGCCTACCATACCACCTGGAAGACCGACAGGTTCCTAGCCGCTAACCCCGGGGCGGTTTCAGGAAAACTCAGCCATATCTGGCCTTCATTTCCTACTGTCACACAATACCATCAGACTCTATTCAGCCGGCATCCAGCATTTATCTCTCTACGAGACCCTACCAAACCTTCCCTGTTCGCCGCTCATGCGGTCAAAACCATACTACGTGGCATCCACAGGCAGCAACCACACACTGGTACCTAACGCTTACCAGTGACCAACGCCATATTCCGGGACATGTCTGCTATGCTTTCACGTTCCCCCTTCGGTTATGGCCCAGCCTGGTAATTCAAGCAGCCATTACCTAGCCCTTTACGGTTTTCTGCGGCCCAGCGAATTTACTGTCACCAACCCAAATACCAAGTACTACGCAGGCACCACCTGACTCGCCACCAGAGTCGTTTCATCCTACACCTGACGGTATCGGGAAATGCTACAATCCGGTCCCAGAGTAGACATCAAACTTTTCCAGACGCACGACGCCTGGTGCCCTATGGCCGTTCTAGAGCAATTGGTATACTCTACTGCCCCACCTATCAGAGGACAGCCTCTACTACGTTTCCCAACTGAACCCCTAAGCAAGTATCAGTTCATCAGATAAGTCAGAACGCTCCTATGCATCTTAGGCCTTGACCCAGGTCGTTACTCAGGACATTCTTTCGCATGGGAGCAGCCTTAGCCGCATCGCGTAACAGAGTTCCAGACCACGCAATCAGGATGATGGGCAGGTGGAAGTCGTTTCACCCGATACGTCCCCAATCCTCAAACAGATTATCACGAGTCTCCAACAGACTCGCTCTGTAGTTATTGTTTTGTACAATAAAACAATTCCTTCACTAACCAAGTGTATTTTTGGCCCCTTCTCTTGGCATACCATCCAGCAGGCCAGGCCACACTTCAGGTCTTATTTGTGTTGTTAGTCTTGTGATGTGTTTATGTGATCCATATCTCTTCAGACAGAGGGCTCCGACCATAAATAGGAAGGCCAGTATGCTGGCCTGAAATTATGGGAGGAGTTCGAGGGGTACTTAAGCAGACCATCCACCATGGTCAGTGTCGGCTCTAGTGCGCGGTACCCACCCACCCATACCCCTTTTTAGGGCACTTCCCTTCAAACAATTCTCAACAGAATTATTCATTACTTCTATCTTAGGTATGGCCCCTTCTCTTGGCATACCGTCCAGCAGGCCAGGCCACACTTCAGGTCTTATTTGTGTTGTTAGTCTTGTGATGTGTTTATGTGATCCATATCTCTTCAGACAGAGGGCTCCGACCATAAATATATATATATATATATATATATATAGCTGACTCATTGATCCTCCTGCCAGCACAGTGAAAGAGAAATGCAGAAACACTTCTCTTATGGCAGAGTCGGTCAGAGGGAGATTATTCCCATCCCCTGTTGGCACACAGAGCAATAATGCTAATGTGTACAGGGTGATTAGGGCGTGCCCAGGCACACACAGCACACCCCATGCGCACACCTATGGAGCATGGTAATGTTGAGGAAGAACAGCAAACTTACAATAAATCAGACAAGGAGTAACAATACACACTGTAAACACCTGACATTACCTAAAAGAAGAGGCAACTGGAAGGCAGACCCGCAACAGGGCCCCCGATTCAGGAAGGCTACTGCTCAAGACACAGCAACAACCCCTACTCTGTCCCTCCTCCACAGGAACCTGACTCTATGTTAATCTGACTTTCCCTAACCAGCAGGATATCTGTCCCTGAATTACCCACTATGCAGAATGCATGACAACCCGCAGGGGACAGTGCTTTTTATAAGCACTGCCCACATCAAAGATGGCCGCCAGATCAGTCAGGGCAGCAGCATCCAATCAGATAACTGCTGCCCTGGTGACACCTACACAGAGGCTTTGGAGGAACCTGGTGTCCCCCTTGTCTTCCACCCATCCTGCACAGGGGCCGCAGAACAGCGCCACCCTTGCAGAAAGGCTAAACTACATCTGTCTACAAGTATCACATTATTAGACGTCTCCATTACAGGCTCCCCAGCAGGATGAATGGAGCCATAGATGACAGTGTACAGCTGTGGTCACTGATTCTGCAGAAACCACTAGTCTGTTCAAGTTCTACTTTTTTCAGCTAAGTCAGTAGGATGGGTCCATAGAAAATAAGAGGAGTTAGGGCTGGACTGTGGCATAAGACAATTTAGAAGGCAGGTTGGTTCAATATACTCTATGAGCTGTTGCTTTGCAATTAACCCCCCCACCCCCCTCACCCCCAACATCTGAAAACATTGAGCCCCCTCTTCAGCCCTGGAGCCGGGTCGCATTGTGTGCATGTGTAGCCAACACCATAGCAATGAATGACACCATGTGGCTGAGCTGCCATCCTGCATTTCTGTGGTGATGGCGGTCTGGCTGCCAGCACCATGGATGCAAGATGCTTTGCAGTCTGTTCCCATGCATCCTATCTACCAATGACGCTGGCACACTGGGTGTTAGATCCAGATGTCATTGCCAGAACTGTAGCTTTATGGCAGCTTTATGGTAGCCAGCCTGGGCTAAACCTTTAAAAGTAGAGACACATCTGGGGACACTTTTTATGGGGACAATGGGGGGCTGTCCCCTGAAATCAGGGATGTAGGGATGTCTGGTCATCCTATAATCAGTGACTATTCTAACACACTATGTAGGCATGACCCACTGTTGTTACCAACAGTAACAATGTTGGCGAGAAAGGTGGACATTTTCAAACGAAATGCCATTTACTTAGGTTTTACTTCTACTTTAGGATTAACAGTGCAACACATAGTAATACATGGAAGCTTAGAGCTCTCTTTACTCAATACATGTGATAACATCTCCATGACTCGTTTCCTTCTGTACTCTTTTGGCTGCATTACAACACATGTTTGATTTCCTGGGGGTTGAGTAGGAAATCGAAACTATCAACAGAATAATTAAGAACTCAGTGTTTATAACACCGGGAAGTGAAACTAACGGCATCAAATGCCATGTCCGCTCTCAGAGGAAGGTGAGTAACACAATTTGCTTCTCACATCCAGAGGCGTTGCTAGGGGGGTGGGGGGGTGCGGTCCGCCCCCGGGTGACACCCGCTAGAGGGGTGACACCCTCCCTTTTTTTTTTTATTTTTTTTTTTTTTACAGCTGACCCATTCATTGATTAATTTCACCCCGCTGGGCTGGAAGCCTGGAACAACACCTCCAGCACCGCGGCCGCGCCTGGTGTGTGTCCTCCGGCTCCTTATTCTTCCTATTCCTAAATTCCAATCCTCCTCCCTACCCTACAGAGCCAGCGAGCGACTCAGCCTGTCACATCATCACACTGCACTGTGATGATGTGACGACACGCACTAGCGTTGCTAGCCAGGTGCGGGGGGGGCGGGCCGCACCCGGGTGACACCCACCAGAGGGGTGACACCCGTGGGTAGCGCAGCGGCACCACACTGACATTGCCCGCTGCCCTGTGCCTTAGGCTCACGCTGCGGCTGTGTCCCTCAGCGGAGCGGAAGGAAGCCGCCGCCCCCTCTGCCTCCTCTCTGTTTACATCCACAGAGGAGGAGGAGGAGCCCGCGCTCGAGAGACACACCGCTGTGTGTATCTGCCGCTCTGTTCTGAGGTCTGTAAGGTAAGGGGGGCATCTTTACTGATGGGGGGAGGGGGTGTCTGTACTGCTGGGGTCTGCACTAGGGGGAGTTTGCACCAGGGGGGCTGTAACTGAGGGGGTGTCTGTACTGAGGGGGGTCTGGTACCAAGGGGGTGTCTGTACTGAGGGGGGTGTCTGTACTGAGGGGGGTGTCTGTAACTGAGGGGGTGTCTGTACGAGGGGTGTCTGGTACTGTGGGGGGTGTCTGTAACTGAGCAGGGTGTCTGTAACTGAGGAGGTCTGCACTGAGGTGGGGGTGTCTGTACTGATGGAGCGGTCTGTACTGAGGTGGGGGTGTCTGTACTGAGGGGGTGTCTGTACTGAGGGGGGTGTATGTACTGAGGGGGGTGTCTGTAACTGAGGGGGGTGTCTGTAACTGAGGGGGGGTCTTTAACTGAGGGGGGGTCTTTAACTGAGGGGGTGTCTGTAACTGAGGGGGTGTCTGTAACTGAGGGGTGGTCTGTACGAGGGGGAGTCTGTACGAGGGGGTGTCTGTACTGAGGGGGGTGTCTGTACTGAGGGGGGTGTCTGTACGAGGGGTGTCTGTAACTGAGGGGGTGTCTGTAACTGAGGGGTGGTCTGTACGAGGGGGAGTCTGTACGAGGGGGAGTCTGTACGAGGGGGTGTCTGTTACTGAGGGGGGTGTCTGTACTGAGGGGGTGTCTGTACTGAGGGGGGTGTCTGTACGAGGGGTGTCTGTAACTGAGGGGGGGTGTCTGTAACTGAGGGGGTCTGCACTGAGGTGGGGGTGTCTGTACTGATGGAGCGGTCTGCACTGAGGTGGGGGTTCATACTGAGGGAGGCGGGTCTATATTGATGGCGGAGAGTCTGTACTTAGTGGAGCGGGTTTGTACTGAGGGAAGGGATCTATACTGTGGGAGTGGGGTCTGTAGTTAGTGGAGGGGGGTCTGTACTGAGGGGGGACTATAGTTGTTGGGGGGTGACACCATTTTTTTTCGCACCGGGTGACACCAACCCTAGTGACGCCACTGCTCACATCTACAATTTAAAATGTATAAAGTATTTGTAAAGCCAAACATGTTGCTGTTGGTAGAAGGGCTGAAGCCCCTGTCAGGTGTCCTCACCGGGGAGACACTTGAGTGACAGCTCTGAGTCTACTGGGGCTGCTGATGTCACATCCAAGACGGTGACACCTAGCAACAGCCTCAGGGCTTTTGGATGTCTACACAAGGGATTTAAGTAACATGCTTAACCACTTGCCTACCGGGCACTTTTACCCCCTTCATGCCCAGGGCAATTTTCAGCGCTGTCACACTTTGAATGACAATTACTCTGTCATGCAACACTGTACCCAAACAAAATGTTTATCATTTGTTTCACAGAAATAGAGCTTTATTTTGGTGGTATTTAATCACCACTGGGGTTTTAAAATTTTTGCTAAATAAACAAATAAAGACCAAAAAAAATAAAATAAATTATTTCATAGTTTGTTATGTAGCGGCCTCAACCCGTCCTCTTTAGCTAGGGGTATGTCACGCGACAGAGTGAGGTGCGCTACGGCCCATGTCCTCCCCATTGCAGCAGGGAGGGGAAGGCCAATATCTGATGTTTCCTCGGGCAGGTGTATCTTGGGCATGTACCGAGTCTGTTGTGCAGAAACCACCAAACCACCCTTTGCTCCCATTAACAGAGTCCATACACCGATCACAGTCCAACTGTTGGTTTTATTTCGTATCTCCACATACAGGCAATGCAATGGCAGGATACGGTGGGATGAGCAGGTCGAGGCACTGTACTGATCTGGGTCCCTACACCCCCTGTGCTATGACCAGGGGTTGCAGGAGTCTTAATTCGAATACCTCCGCTGCGTTGCAGCCCCTATCAGGGGAAGATGTCCTCCAAGGGAGTTACCGGAGGCCCATCCGTCACCGGGTTGACGCTGCACCGGAATCTTCGGACGGGTGACCTCCTCAGCCTCCTCACCTCAGATGCGGGTCCCCTCGCAAGGGGCACCCTGGAATCACTTCACCCATGCGGGACCCAGTCGGAGTCACTGGGCCCCAGGCCTCCTCAATAGTACCTCACCCCAGGCTGAAGGTGCCTGGGATGGAACCCCAACTTCATTCCGGCCAGGCCTAGGGCGCCTAGGCCGGAACCTTGAACCGCCCGCACCCAGGCCTAAGGTGCCTGGGTGCGTGAAGAGATGATCCCGAAGACCTCGTGGCGAGGGTGTCTCCCCCTTTTATCTCCTCCCATCGACACCACAGCGGGTTCCCCACCCCAGCCGTACCATCTCCAGGAAGGGACAAAAAGGGTAGCACTGTGGTGATGATTCTACCTGAAGCCTGTAGGTACCCCACCACCCACAGGCAAAGGAGAATATTACATCCCCCAATCCTCCACGAATAACACAAAGGGGTCTAAACCCTGACATAATTACACACCTGGGTCACACTACCCCCAGGTGTATCCCACTAATTTGAAGACCCCGCTACACACTCCCCCCTGTGATTTGACGCTGGTCCCCAGCGTCAGGTGCACACCCATGTCTCCCAAGGAGTGGTGACATGGAGCAAGCCCCAGAGGCTGTCCCCAAATTTGTGAATATTGTGTGTGTGCCACGACCTGCTCGAAAGGGAAAGGGGAAATATAAAACGATAAACTTTTGCATAAAACATCTATTCTGTACACATGTACAATCCCTCCCATCGCTGTCTAAGAACCACCCCACTCTCAGTAGTCTTGACCGATGAATCTCCTGCAGAAGGGAAACAAAAACAACATCCTAACAATCTGTGTCAACTTGGAATGAATAGGTCTGTCAGCCGAGAGACCCACTCACTCCAATAAGCAAAGTGATGCATGTGTAAAATTTCAAACAGTCGTTGCACAACACTGCCACCTGGTGACAGCGCTGCGGTCATGACACTTGCCGAGATCTTCATTCTTCCTGCTTTTCCTACACTGACTTTACCCCCAGAGTCTCTGCCTTTTGGCACATGAAGAGAAGGGAGAAAAAAAAAACAACAGCTCCCAAGTCTCCAGTGAGTGAAAGGAAAGCCCAAATCAAAACAAAAGTAGGGCACAGTTCTGAGCGTCTGGGAATGTTCCTTCCAGAAAGTTCAACGAGCAAACAAAATAGGAGTTCACTTCTCCTATAAGTAAAACCTTGGATCCGGCAAAAACAAGGGCTTCAGGTGCTTGTCAAACACTTCCACCGAATATTCAACATCCTCTCCTTTTTTCCTGCAGATGAGCACCTTATCGGCTTGAATATGGCGCCCCAGTCTCCAATCAGCTCTGCAGTCTCTAAACTTTTTAGATACAAGCGGCGAACATGACAAGTATCGCCGGGCATGAGGCACTTTGAGCTTTTCCCATACAAACTCGTCATACCACCTTTGTCGCAGGACCTCGACTTCATACAATAAGTCCAGAGGCAAGTAGGGGTACTCCCACCCATATTCACGGGCGACTCTCTGGGAGAAAAGCCGTTGCAACCTGGCTAAAGGAGGCATGACATCTCGCTCACCTTCTCCTGGCTGTACGATGGCCTCCGGGTGCCGAGGTACCTTCACCATCTCGGGCTGCTTTGCCTTTGGTGCCCGCATCGAAGCACGCTGCATCCCCACTATCAGAGCGGGTGATGTGGTAGAATGTGGAAGGTTGGTCGGAGGACTAGATTTCCTCGGAAACTCCGGGGCTTGCGCCTGGAGCGTACTGTCTTCTACAGACATAGGGGAATCCTGCGGTTCACACAGCACAGGTAGCGGGTGTTTGTCCCAGCCCTTCCGGTGAAACAGTTCGTCTATTTCTCCGTCATCCCCACAGTCTGACAACGACTCTAGGTCGGAGGTGTCATAGATCTCGGCGGGAAGGTAGTCTCTAGTAGACGGAGGACTACCCTCCCCTGCGGGCTCCACCGGCTGTGGACTCCCGACACCTCCAACCACCACCACAGTCCCAGCCCCTGGCTCACCTGGACCTTTTTCAGCACTGGGATGTCCAGGATTCTTCCGACCAGATCCATCCAGGTCCGGCAAGCGGCGGGGTAAAGCTCGACCACGTCCACAGGAGGCCTGCACCAGGCCTATCTTCCTCTTCGGAGGTGGCAGCAGGGAGTCTGTGGTGACCGAAGCAGCGTCCTCGGATTTTTCTCTCTCAGTCTCTGGTTGGGCAGTCACGTCGCCCTGGTCAGCGCGTACGGGGACCTCCGCAGAGGCCTGGATCTCTCCCTCCGGAGTGGCGGTTCCTGTGATGCAGTTGAGGCGTAGGGCCCGGGGCCTTTCCGTGTGTGGTTCAACCTAAAAAAGAAACTCCTTGCATGCCTCACATCGCCCGAATGGCTTTAGTTGGACCACCAGTCCCGAGCATCCGGGACAGATCACACCGAGGGCCTCCGTGTCTCTGCATGAGTACAGAGCCAACTGTCCTCGGGGCCTAAGTCTTATCCCGTGTCTGTAAGGGGAGCAGCAAATGCAGTCATCTTCATAGGGTAAGATACCGGCATCCACGGAGAGCTTGAATTCATTCCGACCACTTGCTGCTCCATCACGCGCTGACCACGCGCCGGAGTCTCCACGTGTATCTCCACACGTGGCCAGACTCCTCCCACGACTTGCACGTTTTCGCGGGCTTCCGCCAGCCTCCGCCCACGAATTGCGCAGTCATGGGGTGCCTCGTGGCGCAGTGCTTTAACAGTCCCCACATGTAGTACTTCACACGGCTGGACCTCTCCCTTTTTACGCTCCTCCGCATGGGCCTTTCCCGACTTAGGGTCATGTCCACAACTCCGAGCAGGGATGCACTTTGGCCAATCACATGGCCGACCTGCTCGGAACTCCTCCGGGCAGCAAAGTTCAAACACAGACGTTCTCAGTTCCATCGTTAAGACACACACAATCCCAGGAGAGCCCCCACGTGTAGCGGCCTCACCCCGTCCTCTTTAGCTAGGGGTATGTCACGCGACAGAGTGAGGTGCGCTACGGCCCATGTCCTCCCCATTGCAGCAGGGAGGGGAAGGCCAATATCTGATGTTTCCTCGGGCCGGTGTGTCTTGGGCATGTACCGAGTCTGTTGTGCAGAAACCACCAAACCACCCTTTGCTCCCATTAACAGAGTCCATACACCGATCACAGTCCAACTGTTGGTTTTATTTCGTATCTCCACATACAGGCAATGCAATGGCAGGATACGGTGGGATGAGCAGGTCGAGGCACTGTACTGATCTGGGTCCCTACACCCCCTGTGCTATGACCAGGGGTTGCAGGAGTCTTAATTCGAATACCTCCGCTGTGTTGCAGCCCCTATCAGGGGAAGATGTCCTCCAAGGGAGTTACCGGAGGCCCATCCGTCACCGGGTTGACGCTGCACCGGAATCTTCGGACGGGTGACCTCCCCAGCCTCCTCACCTCAGATGCGGGTCCCCTCGCAAGGGGCACCCTGGAATCACTTCACCCATGCGGGACCCAGTCAGAGTCACTGGGCCCCAGGCCTCCTCAATAGTACCTCACCCCAGGCTGAAGGTGCCTGGGATGGAACCCCAACTTCATTCCGGCCAGGCCTAGGGCGCCTAGGTCGGAACCTTGAACCGCCCGCACCCAGGCCTAAGGTGCCTGGGTGCGTGAAGAGATGATCCCGAAGACCTCGTGGTGAGGGTGTCTCCCCCTTTTATCTCCTCCCATCGACACCACGGCGGGTTCCCCGCCCCAGCCGTACCATCTCCAGGAAGGGACAAAAAGGGTAGCACTGTGGTGATGATTCTACCTGAAGCCTGTAGGTACCCCGCCACCCACAGGCAAAGGAGAATATTACATCCCCCAATCCTCCACGAATAACACAAAGGGGTCTAAACCCTGACATAATTACACACCTGGGTCACACTACCCCCAGGTGTATCCCACTAAATCTGAAGACCCCGCTACAGTTATAAAGTTTTGCAAACAGGTCATTTTTCTCCTTCACTGATGAGGTTGCACTGATGTGCCTTGATGAGGCGGCACTAATGGGCATTGATAGGCTACACTGATGGGCACTGATGAGGCAGCACTGGTGGGCACTGATGAGGTTGCACTGATGGGCACTCATAGGCAGCACTGATGGGCACTGACAGGCAGCACCGATGAGGAGGCACTAATGGGCACTAATTGGCAGCACTGATGGGCACTTATTGGCAGCACTGGTATGCACAGATTGGCAGCATTGGTGGGTAAAGATTGGCAGCACTGGTGGGCACTGTTGGGACTGCACTGATAATAAAAACACTGATAAACAGTTCCCTGATTATCAGTGTACATGTCATGTTTAGAGAAGCCTGTTATTGGCTCTCTTCTCCTCTCCTCACGCTGTCAACATGAGGAAAGGAATGTCGATAACCAGCTTGTGTTTTCATCCGTGATCAGCTGAGATTTGACACAGCTGATCACATGGTAAAGAGCCGCTGATTGGCTCTTTACTGCAATCTGTGATCAGCAGTGTCCTACGGACACTGTGATCACAGAGCATGCTGTCCATGCCCCGTAGTGGGCGCGATCAAGGGACGCCATCATGTGACGGCATCCCAGAACTAGCCAGCCACGCTGTAGCCGCCATTCGACTATAGTGCGGTCAGCAAGTGGTTAAGCGCATTTTTTTGCAGGAAAAATATATTCATGTATTATTTTTGCCCACAGGCGCCTGCAAAACATTGCACCTGCAACCAGTGGATGACAGGTACAATGTCAGGCTCCTGCAGACACGTCCTCCAGCTTTCTGCCCAAATCTTTATAGGACTTTCTGTTAGAAAGCTGCAGGAAATGTCAGTGGACTACAAGTGTGCTGATCAAAGCACCCAGAGTCCATTGAGAACTAAAAGGCAATCTGCCGCAGTGGCAGACAGGACTTGTAGTTGATAAATTTCCGGCTTCCCTGTGAATGATTGACACGGCTTTGGGGGCGGAGCCCCGCACAGTTGTGTTGATTTTGAACATGACAGCGGCTGAGGGGGAGAGGAACCTCGGCCTGCTGTCACAGGGAGTGGATCTAAGAGGATTCGGGGATGCTAAAACATCATACATGTTACTTCCTAAATACAAATGTAACATGTTCTAAAGATGAACTTATCCTTTAAATGTACATAAAATCTTCTGGGATGATTGTTGTTAAAATAAATGGTCTGGTGACACTTTTTAAAGTATTATCAAACCCATGTCATTAAAGCGGTTGTAAACCACTGGACAATTTATTTTTATTTTTTGTACAAGGTGCTAGTAAAACGTTAAGAATGTCAAACTTACCTTTAAACGAACCTCTTCCAGCGCCGAGATGTCAGCATTGCAGGTGCTCTCATCTTCACCCGTCTTGCTTCTGGGGTTTGCGGACTACAGCTCTGTGACTGGCTGGAGCCGCAATGACGTCACTCCCATGCATGTATGCATGAGCCTCCTCCGTTCATGGCACAGGGCTCTGAAGGAACTGCACAGGTGGCCGTTCCTTCAGAGCACATGCGCCAGTGATGTCACTGGCTGCATGTAATCTGAATATCTCCTAAATGGTGCACATTTAGGAGATATTTACACTGCCTATAGGTAAGCCTTACCTATAGGTAAAAACAAAAGATGGAAGTTTACTTCCACTTAAAAGACTGTCAGTACATGCTGTTCATACTCACTTTTGTTTTACTATGGGATTTGTTTTCTGTATTCTGCAAAAAACCTGATTGATCCTGCTGTTCACTGTCCCTCCCTCCTTGTCTGTGCCCCTGCTGAGATTGTGTAGACTAGCGGTCACCACTTCTACTGAGCATGCTCCAGTTTCAGTTCCTTTCTGTTCACTTCCTCCTTTTTCTTACTAGTGCAGCCAAGGTGACTATAGAGTCACACATGAGAGCATATACACTCTGGATAAATGACAGCCTTTTCCCTCTATAACTTACAAAGACAGTGTAATTGTCTTTACTACAGAGTAAGACGCATCAAAGGACAATATCACTGGTGGCAAAAATCCTCTTGAGGCCAACACAAAACCATGGAGCCCACTGGGTTAAATGTCCAATATGACAACACTATCTACCACCCACAGACCTTTAAAACATGTTTGAGTATAGGATTGTGGGCAGTAGACAGTGGTGCCATATTGGATTGATAACCTAGTGGGCTCCATGATTGAGTGTTGACCTCAAGTGAATTTTTGCCATTTGACAGATTGACCTTTAGGCTGCATTCACACTACAGCGTTTTGAATCGCGGGCAGATTTGCCGCAGACCTGCGCACGAATTGACAGCGCCAAGGTGTGAATGACAAAACGCGGGACTTATTTGAATGACACCTCAAATTGCGTTGCGGGTCGCGCGATAAAACGTGCTGCAATCATGGCAACCCGCAACGTGGGACACATGTCGCCCAAAACGAGCTCCTGAACTATTTTTGGTCGACATGCATCCTGCGTTTCAAAGGCTGTAGGTTTGATTGCTTTCTCATGCCTTCTGGATGGTTCTGGAAAGTGGTGGGCTAGGAAAGTCAAATTTACAGTCTGAATATTAATGTGGGCCCAGACAATCCCTGGGGGAGGGTGTCCAGTAGGTGGTTGGGAGGGAGCATAAATAGCTTGAGGCCTGGAGCAAAGGGGTTCTTGTCCAGGAGGGGAAGTTCCCAGCCTGAAGGGCTACTGTTCTTCTGGGCAGTCCAGCTGTGCTCTTCATTTGCTCATCAAGGTCTCAGCTATGCTAGCTGGGGGGGCCTATTTTACTGAATTTCCTGGAGCTGATCAAGGCATTTTTTCTTGGGGATCTGGTCTGAAGAGTTCACAGCAAACATGCCTGGCTCACACCCCAGTGTGTGAGATCCCAGTGACTGTGTGCTGCTACTCTCCCTCGTGTATTAGAGCCAGACTGTGTTTAAAAGTGGACATTTGTAGTGGCGCCCCTGTGTAGTTCAGTCTATCATTTCCTACTGCAAGGACTGTATAAGGAAGCTTAAGAAGGAGCCAAGTGTATTCAAATTATTACTTAATGTTTCTGCACACCCATCCAATCAAATTTAATAAAGCATCAGAAAAAGGATAACCCTGGACTAATTACTGAGCTAGAAGAGTGACTGAGATGGTGTGTGTAACAAGTGGGCCCGTGGAACCCAGAAGTTCTTAGAAAGTATGAGCCAGGAAATAATGGACATTGAGAATATGTCTTGGATTGCTTTAAAATGGGTCTGTAATATTAATCCACCATATTCCCCAGGATATCTGTAAATAACTATTTACTGTTTGTTGATCCTGAACTCAACAGGTTAATTGAAAGGGCTGATGTGTTCAACTTCAATCACCTGGCTGCCTGTGTAATGTTAATGAATCTCAACTATTCTAAAGATCCTTTCATTGTGAATAGTGATAATTAACTCTGTACTTGTGTGTATTGCAAATTAGCAGACAGACAGTCTGGGGAATAAAAAGGTCATGCATAGTCATTTAAACTGAAAAGGGATTAGCTAATGATCTCACCTGTTGTCTGCTAAGAGATGTCAAAATAATGTGTATTGGGCCTCGTTATGTTGTGGGTGGAGTTAGACCATTGTTCATTTAGATTAATGCAGTATTATTTTGGTGTATAAAAAGAGCCTGCTCTCATTAAAGAGTGTCAGACCAGTTGGAAACCTCATACAGAGCGCTTGTCTCGTATTTCTGGGAGAATTATTCCTATGGGTCTCGGTCGCCTGACTGTGGAGTGTCTGGTAGCTGCTGTGTGTTCGGGAATGGAATATATTTAAACAACGTTAACCCCTGTCGTTACAGTGTGTCTTGCTGTGAATACACTAGCTTGGGAAAGAACTTCTGGACCACTCAGCCGGCCATTTCGGGATTGAGTGCTACACATATAACCACTTATAGATCATTTTTTTCCAGGTCTAACTAAACACTTCATCACTTTATATTTTGCCTGTTGACATTTTACTACCATTTATGTAACCCACAGCTTTTTTTTTGTTTCTCCAATGCTTTTTTTTGAACAGCATTTACATCTTCAGGAGGATATTATCAATGAGTGTAAATCTATAACATACAAACAGCAGCCATTGAAAGTTATTATTGTTTTCTAAAAACTGTGCAAAAGAACATTTCAATGAATGAGGTACCAGGGAAAATATAGAGCGGATGTGGCTTTGAGAAATGTGGGTTTGAGAAGCTCTTTCCTTTTTCTATAGATTTTGTACACCTGCTGAAGTGAGTGATTTCACTATAGGGATGGTGCATGGATCACCTTCCAAGCTGTTATTTTATCTTCATGTTCACTTTTCCTTGTTCCTATTGTCTGCATGACAGTGAGAACTCCATAATACTGTTGGGAAAGCGGGAAATTTGAACCATAAACAGAACAGAAAATTAAATCTCTGCACTACCAGCTCAGGACAAAGTGACACCTTCTGCACAACAGACAAGTTACTTCCCTCATCTCAATGGAGGTAAGTAACAAATTTATTTATCAAAAATGCAATTTAAAGTGTATCTAGCCCCAGGAACAGAAATGTCATTTATTGCATCTTACTAGCCCTTAGATGTGGTGGATGAATTTGTAATCTCTTTCTTTTCCACAAATCTGGCTTATTGACCCTCTGTGAGCCAACAAAGGTACCAGAATACAGAGGCAAAGAATCCTTCTCACAAGATTCAGATTTCAGTGCTACCTATAGTAGCTCTTCTCTAACATTCTTTGGCAAGGATATCCTTTCCTGCCCAACTTCCTCCAGCTATATAATACGCTCCAGCTTGGTTCTTAAAGAGGAAGTAAACCCTCTCTAAAAAAATAAATAAAAAAATAACCCTGCACGACAAAGGCATAATGAGCTAGGATGCATAGCATACTAGCTCATTATGTATAACTTACCTGAGATCAAAGCCCCCGCAGCGACCCTCGTTCCTCTCCTCCGCCACCGCCATGATACCCGGAGTGACTTCCGGGTATCGCCGCTCCAGCGCTGTGACTGGCCAAAGCGGCAATGACGTCACTCCCGCACATGCGCACGGAACCGGCACGATCCCCGCACATGTGCGCGGTCCCGGCACTATTCCATTCAGTGTGCCTGCGCCGTAGACATCGATGCCCCGATTTTCTCAAATATCTCCATAACCGAGTAGGTTAAGGAGATATTGCAAGTATCCAGGGCTTTTTTTTTGCGGGAACGCGGGGGAACGCAGTTCCGGCACCTCCTGGACTGGCTGTATGTAATGTCAAGGAGTGCTGGGGTGTGCTGCAGGGTATTGATGCTCACTGCAGATCTATTCTAGCTGGAGGGGATCTATTTTTGCAGGGGGGTCTATTGTTGTTGCTGAGGAGGTCTAGTGTTGCTGGTGGGGGACCTATTGTTGCTGGGGGGTCAGTTGTTGCTGAAGGAGATCTACTGTTGGGGGAGGGGTCTATTATTGATGGCTGCCAGAGAGTCTATTAATGCTGGCTGTGTGGAGATTTGTTGATGCTGCCAGGAGTCTATTGTTGCTGGGGGGGGGGGGTTTGTTGTGGGTGGTACATTATTAGGGGGATCTATTGTTGCTGGCTGAAGGGGAAACCAAATTCCATACAAATTACTTAGCACAACAAATGATACTTGGTTCTGTATTGTCTAAAAGGGGCGGTACTGGGAGGTGGGTAGGGGATGGAACCAAGGGGCGTTGCTCAGAGGTGGGTAGGAGGCGGAGAAAACAAGTGACTCGGAAAAGGGGAGTTCCTGCACCTATTGTCTGAGAAAAAAAGCCCTGCAAGTACCTACAGGTAAGCCTTAATGTAGGCTTACCTGTAGGTGCAAGTAGTATCAGAGGGTTTACAACCACTTTAAACCTTCAGAACTTGCCCCGGACCAAGACAAGATCCAAGCAGAAATCCATTCATACAGGCATACTCCTAGCAGAGGAATACCCTAAGGATAGAGAGTTCTAGAATGGTGCTCCTAGACCAGTGAAGGAGAACATTGGCACGCCAGATATTTTGAAACTACATTTTCCATGATGCTCCACTACACTGCAGAGTGCAGGAGCATCATGGAAAATTTAGTTCCAAAACATCTGGAGTGCCAAGGTTCCCCATCGCTGTCCTAGACATTTATCATCTTGCCAGGATTGGCTGGGTCAGATATAAATATTCATAACTCCAAAGATTAACCCTCCAACACTATTTGTGGCACCTCCCAGCAACCCACCAAGCTTAGGGAAGATCTGCGGAGCTCCGAATAATGGATAATAGCTCAGTCTGTTTACATCCTAGTGTCCAACTCATTAAAATTTAGCAAGGGACTGAACTGTATAGGATAGGGTCCCTTCACATAAAGAAATAAAAAAAGATACTGAGATTTACACCTAACATACAAAACAATAGAAATGGCATTGTGCAGCATCAAAGAATGCTTCTGAGAATTACAGCTAACATACACGACAAGAGATGTGCTGTGATGTTGTGTCAATACATACAAAATAGGAACAGATACTTTAATTTATGCCCTAGCAATAGAAAAGTGTCATATAATTTTTTTTTCCTTGTTATTGTTTTTAGAATTGGCAGAGTTCAGACCTTACCAGAACAGTTATGGCAAAGATACCAATAATATCGAGACATTTTAGAGATCTGGATGAGAAGAGGATGGAAAATTTTAAGAAGGCTCTTTGCCAGCTGAAGCCTCGTCGTGGGGCTGGACCCATTAGGATGGGAAATCTTAAAGATAAATCCATAGAGGAAATTGCTGAGTTTATCTTCAGATATCACACTGAAAGGCATGCAGTAGAAACCATCAAAAAGGCTCTTGAAAGAATCAATGAGATTCAGATAAAGCGGTCAATAGATAAAGATCTCAGAGATGGTGGGTACAGTATATTCTTTATACAGGTGGCCACAAATGTGTCCATCTCATCCCTTATTTCACAGCCAGGTGCAACTCTTATGCCCTGTACACACGAGCGGAATTTCTGTCGGCTCAAGCTTGGCTTGCATACACACGGTCACACTAAAGTTCTCTGAACTTTCGACCGCCAAGAACGCGGTGACGTACAACACTACGACGAGCCAAGAAGCCGAGCGTCGGAATTGCATACAGACTATCGAATTTTCCGATATGATTTTTTTCCGTCGGAAAATTTGAGAACCTGCTCTCAATCTTTGGCTGGCGAAAAAATTCCAACAGCAAAAGTCCGATGGAGCCTACGCACGGTCGGAATTTCCGACCAAAAGCTCACATCAGACTTTTGCTGGCGAAATTTCCGACCGTGTGTACGCGACATTAGACAGAGATGGAGACATTTGGTCTTTTATAGAAGAACAAAAGCTTTATCTCACTGTTTAGTCTTCCAGCTTGAAACTTATTCTGTGGTGAGGAGGATATTGCTTCCTTTCTCTTATTGATAAGGAAGCAAATACAGAACTCTACATGAGTCACAGTGGAGAATACCCAAGCATTTGAGGATGGACAATTGTCTCCCAGCTCAATACGATTGGAAAGGCTTCTGACTGCCTGCACCCAGCCTAAAATATAACTAAAGGCAAAACTTTTTTTACCATTTTGGATAGAGTGCAGAGGGATTAGAAAGTTTGTCAGGGGACACTAGTTCTGGTGACCTGGGGGTCCCCAAGGAATTCTCTTATTTGCGGTCATTTTTGAACCACCAATGTAAAGGGACCTTCTTCAATGACCACCAATAAAAGATGGGCTTCTCTGCCAACCATCACTATAGGGAGCACATTTTTACTGACTACCAATGTAAGGGGGCCTCCATTACTTACCACAAATGTGAGGGGACATCACAATTTTCACTGTCTGCTTTTCTTTTCTTGTCATTATTATTGTTTGTTTCATTTTAATTGAATGATTACATAGGTCATGGGGATGTTAGAAATTATTTGCCCTGGGTGTCAAATATGCCAAGTCCACCAAATTCTTTATTCATGTATTTATTATTATAGCTACAACTAGACATGTGCACACTCAAATATTTCGTTTCGGAATTTCGTTTTTGTCCGAAAAATAAATTTATTTAGTTACTCCCGAAATTCGTTTTTATTTATTTCGTTTTTCGTTAGAAATTGCATTCGTCCGAAAATCTGAATTAATTAAGGTCGAATCTGTCATTGAAGGCTTATGGTGTCTGTCGAATGTTCAAAGAAGATTCGACGGAGCAGTGAAACTGTACGACGCTGCAATCATACATTTCCGGTCGAATGTTCCGCCCACAAGCTATAGAAGAATTCTAATGTTGTATGACTAGTAATAATTATATTTATTCATTACTATTACTAGTCAACCAACATTAGAATTCTTCTATAGCCTATGGGCGGATGCATTTGACCGGAAATGTAGGATTGCAGCGTCGTACAGTTTTGCTGCACCGTCGAATCTTCTAACTTTCGATGCTTTGTCGAATCTTCGTTATTCTAGCTATTTTACTGCTCCTCCTCTTTGGTTACAATCAGCCAATAACATTCATCATCAACTTTATTTTTATTTTACTTCCCCCACCCAATTCCAGCAGTGATCTTTTCTCTCTATGTCGAATCTTTTCTCTCTATAATAACAAATCTTTTCTCTCCTATGTCGAATCTTTTCTCTCCTATGTCGAATCTTTTCTCTCCTATGTCGAATCTTTTCTCTCTATAATGTCGAATCTTTTCTCTCCTATGTCGAATCTTTTCTCTCCTATGTCGAATCTTTTCTCTCCTATGTCGAATCTTTTCTCTCCTATGTCAAATCTTTTCTCTCCTATGTCGAATCTTTTCTCTCCTATGTCGAATCTTTCTCTCCTATGTCGAATCTTTTCTCTCTATAATGTCGAATCTTTTCTCTCTATAATGTCGAATCTTTTCTCTCCTATGTAGAATAATCTTGGACTAATAGAGTTAAGGTTAGGCACATTCGACCACAGGTTCGATGGACACACATTGTTATTGTCAGCATCATGTCAAATCTCCTATCTATATCGAATTGTTGTTACAACGAAAACGAAAATTAAGCATTTGTTTATGTCGGATCTTTCGGTTTTCGGATTCTGTGCTTTCGTTTTCGTTTGTTAAAACGATAACGAAAATAGCTGAAATTCGGACGAAAATGCATTCGGATGAAAACGAATGCACATGTCTAGCTACAACTACAGTGTCTTGCAAAAGTATTCACCCCCCTTGGCATTTTTCATGTTTTGTTGTCTCACAGCCTGGAATTAACATGGATTGTTTGAGGATTTGCATCATTTAATTTACAGAACATGCCCACAACTTTGAAGATGTTTTTTTTTTTATTATTGTGAAGCAAACAACAAATAGGACAAAATAACAGAAAAAAGTAAATGTGCATAACTATTAACCCCCCTAAAGTCAATTCTTTATAGAGCCACCTTTTGCAGCTATCACAGCTCCAAGTCGCTTTGGATAAGTCTCTATGAGCTTGCCACATCCTACCACTGGGATTTTTGCCCATTCCTCCTTGCAAAACTGCTCCAGCTCCTTCAAGTTGGATGGTTTGCACTTGTGAACAGCAATTTTTAAGTCTGACCACTGATTTTTTTCTATTAGATTGAGGTCTGGGCTTTGACTAGGCCATTCCAACACATTTACATGTGTAGCGGGGGTCTAAATCTAGGGGGAGCACCTGGGTGGTAGTATGATCCAGGTTGCACTAATTGTGAGAGGATTTAGACCATTTAAGTCGTGGAGGACTTTGGTGGCGCTGTTGTCCCAGGTCGAGGTAGAACCACCGTTACAGTGCTGCACCTTTTTGTCCTGCTCTGGCAGTAGTACAGCGGGGCGGGGAGACCTGCTGTGCCTGCTGGGGGTAGGGCATAAAAGGGGTAGACGCCCTCGCCACGAGGTCTCTTCTTGCTATCCCGCACCCAGGCACCTTTGGCCTGGGTGCTGGCGGTCCGGAGTTCTGGCCCAGGTGCCCGTGGCCTGGCCGGAGCAGTGTTGGAGTCCATCCCAGGCACCTTAAGCCTGGGGTGAGGTACTACACCGGAGGCCTGGGGCCTAGTGACTTTGACTGGGCTCCGCAAGGGTGGATGAGTCTGAGGGTCCCTGAGGTGGATGGGGCCCGTATCTGAGGCGAGGAGGCCTGAGAGGTTACCCTTCTGAAGAGCACGGAGCAGCATCAACCCGGTGACAGAGGGGCCTCTGGTAACTCTCTTGGAGGGACGTCTTCCCCCTGACAGGGGCCGCAACGCAGCAAAGGTACTCCAGTTCCTGTTCTCTAGAGTCGCTGGTAGAGACTCTGAAGATTTACGTTCTCTCTCAAGCCGATGGGCTTTAGCAACCGCTGGTGAAACCACAGTGGTTTAGTTTGATTGTTAGGATTGTGCCTCGACCTACTCACCCCACCGTATTGAACTGTTTTATGGGTCTCAACCAGTCGGCTGACAAAGGACTGTTTATTTGTGTGCTATAATAAACAAGTGCTGGACCCTTATCAGTGTGTGGTACTCTGGTTAATGGGAGCAAAGGGAGGTATCAGCACAACAGACTTGGCTCTTAAAGAAACACACAGGCCCGAGGAAAACCAACAGGTACTGGCCTTCACCTCCCTACAGACATGGGGAGGACATGGGCCGTGGCGCATCTCACTCTCGCATTCAAGATACCCCTAGATAAGAGCTATCGGACAACCGATAAACAAGTGAAGGGAGTGAGGCAGCTACACATGTTTCCCCTTAAACCACTCAAGTGTTGCTTTACCAGTGTGTTTGGGGTCATTGTCCTGCTGGAAGGTGAACCTCTGTCCTAGCCTCAAATCACACACAGAGTGATACAGGTTTTGCTCAAGAATATCCCTGTATTTAGCACCATCCATCTTTCCCTCAACTCTGACCAGTTTCCCAGTCCGGACTGCTGAAAAACATCCCCACAGCATGATGCTGTCACCACCATGTTTCACAGTGGGGATGGTGTTCTTTGGGTGATGTGATGTGTTGGGTTTGCGCCAGACATAGTGTTTTCTTTGATGGCCAAAAAGTAAAATTTTAGTCTCATCAGACCAGAGCACCTTCCTCCATACATTTTGGGAGTCCCTCACATGCCTTATCGCAAACTAAAAACGTGCCATTTTGTTTTTTGCTGAAAGTAATGGCTTTCTTCTGGCCACTCTGCCATAAAGCCCAACTCTATGGAGCGTACGTCTTATTGGTGGTCCTATGTACAGATACTCCAGTCTCTGCTGTGGAACTCTGCAGCTCCTCCAGGGTTACCTTAGGTCTCTGTGCTGCCTCTCTGATTAATGCCCTCCTTGCCAGGTCTGTGAGTTTTGGTGTGGGGCCGTCTCTTGGCAGGTTTGCTGGTGTGCCATGTTCTTTCCATTTGGTTATGATAGATTTGATGGTGCTCCTAGGGATCATCAAATATTTGGATATTTTTTAGTAACCTAACCCTGACTTGTACTTCTCAACAACATTGTCCCTTACTTGTTTGGAGATTTCCTTGGTCTTCATGGCAGTGTTTGGTTAGTGGTGCCTCTTGCTTAGGTTTTGCCGCCTCTGGGGCCGTCCAAAAATGTGTGTATATGTAATGACAGATCATGTGACACTTAGATTGCACACGGGTGGACGTCATTTCACTAATTATGTGACTTTTGAAGGTAATTGGTTGCACCAGAGACTTTTATGGGCTTCATAACAAAGGGGGTGAATACATACGCACATGCCAATTATCATTTTTTTATTTCTGAAAAATAGTTTTATGTATTTATTTTTCTAATTTTACTTTACCAACTTAGACTATTGTCTTCTGACCCATCACATATAATTCAGATTAAAAAAACATTGAACTAAAGGCTGTAATGTAACAAAATACGTAAAAAGCTAAGGGGGTGAATACTTTTGCAAGGCACTGTAACAGGTCATGCTAATATTCCATGAGATGTAGATATAAAAATTTAAACACCTACTGTTTTTTTCCATCCTTCATGAAACAAGTTAAGATGGAGGTTCCTTGCCCTACCTAATCATTTCTGAAGTTACTAAGACAAGTTTGGCAGCCTCATTCGATTTACTATATTTTCTATAATTTTATTACATTAAAGAAATATGGTAGAAAGAGTTCCTCATATTGACTGCATTAGATGAAACCTGAAAGATACCTACATTGCGTGATATATCTCTACACCAACCTCCCTAAACCATTTTTAAAATTTTATTAGCTAGTATCATTATCAGTTGCCACTGATTCTGGCACGGCCCTTGTCAAAACTGTATATGCATATTTTGTGTCTACATCTTAGTCCTTTACTTCATGGAAGACCCACTTCTTTTAATCAGAGAATTATGTTATATCCTACTTTCCTCTTTCGATAGTATATAAGTATACAGTCAGGTCCATAAATATTGGGACATCGACACAATTCTAATCTTTTTGGCTCTATACACCACCACAATGGATTTGAAATGAAACGAAAAGATGTGCTTTAACTGCAGACTTTAGCTTTAATTTGAGGGTATTTACATCCAAATCAGGTGAACGGTGTAGGAATTACAACAGTTTGTATATGTGCCTCACACTTTTTAAGTGACCAAAAGTAATGGGACAGATTAGGGAGAGAGGGAGCCACTCAGGTGTGGGAATCCCTGAAAATACCTCCTCCCAGCAGCCAAGGGTGCAGACAAATGCAATTGCGATCAAAAAGAAAATAAATTGACTTCTGGAAGCAGCACTCCGATTAAAAAGCCTTTATTCCAAAAGGTTCAGGAAACAAAACACACTGCACGACACAGCAAACTGATCACATCTGATTAACGCGTTTCACACTATTGTAGTGCTTACTCATAGCTATGAGTAAGCACTACAATAGTGTGAAACGCGTTAGCCAGATGTGATCAGTTTGCTGTGTCGTGCAGTGTGTTTTGTTTCCTGAACCTTTTGGAATAAAGGCTTTTTAATCGGAGTGCTGCTTCCAGAAGTCAATTTCTTTTCTTTTTGAATGGGACAGATTAACAATCATAAATCAAACTTTCACTTTTTAATACTTGGTTGCAAATCCTTTGCAGTCAATTACAGCCTGAAGTCTGGAACGCGATGACATCACCAGACACCGGGTTTCATCCCTGGTGATGCTCTGCCAGGCCTCTACTGCAACTGTCTTCAGTTCCTGCTTGTTCTTGGGGCATTTTCCCTTCAGTTTTGTCTTCAGTAGTGATGAGCCGAACACCCCCGGGTTCGGTTCGCACCAGAACCCGCGAACGGACCGAAAGTTCGAACGAACATTAGAACCCTATTAAATACAATGGATGCGAACGTTCGAATTCTAAAGTGCTAATTATAACAACTATTATGCATGTTATTGTCCTAAAAAGGGTTTGGGAACCCGGGTTCTGCACCAGGGGACATGTATCAATGCAAAAAGAAGTTTTAAAAACGGTCGTTTTCCGGGAGCAGTCATTTTAATGATGCATAAAGTGAAAAAAAAAAAGTCAAATATTCCTTTAAATATCGTACCTGGGGGGTGTCTAAAGTATGCCTGTGAAGTGCCACGTGTTTCCCGTGTTTAGAACTGTCCCTGCACAAAATGACACTTCTAAAGGAAAAAAAAGCCATTTAAAACTGCTTGCGGCTTTAATGTAATGTCTGGTCCCGGTAATATGGATGAAAATCTTTAAGAAAAATGGCATAGCTACCCCATGACCCCCCCCCCCCTACCCCAGCCCATTACCAGCCCCTTTGGGTCTTGTATGGATATTAAGGGGAACCCCGCACATAAAATAAAAAAGGCCCTATATACTCTGAACAGCCGTATACAGGCGGTGCATACAAGACAGGGACTGTAGGTTTGTTCTTATGTAGAATCTGTTTGTAATTTTGAACAGGTACATTGTTGAAGTGTAGCTCCAGACCAAAAATCTATTTTTAAACTTTTTGGAAAACATAGGTAAGGGTTATCACCCCTGTAACATTTGTTTTGCTGTCTGTGCCCCTGTTCAGAACATTTCACCTCACTTTCCGTCCTAATGACAACTGTTTTTGAAATGTGGTGTTTTTCTTGAAACAAGGATTGCTGATAAAGCATCAGTACAGAGGAGACACCTTTCTCCCATATTTATTCTTACAGGAGAGAATTTTCCTTCCTAGTGGTAGATTTCCTCTCACTTCCTGTTGTCTTCTTGCGTTTGCAAGTAGGAGTCGTTTGTAAGTTGGATGTTTGAAAGTAGGGACCTGCCGTATATACTCTGCAGAAATAGGCCCCTTAGTTGTTGGTGTTGGCACAACACTGTAAGCACTCACAGTTACTCTTGGTTGGTGCTGGAACGCCCTGCTGTCAACTATTATATCAGGAATTTTAATTACATATAATTGTTGAACAGTGGTAGTAAAAATTGGGCCTTTGATGGTGGTGCTGGTGCCACAACACTGTAAGCCCTGACAGTTACTCTTGGTGGGTGCAGCAATGGGCCCTGCTGTGAATTATTAGATCAAGAATTGTAATTACATGCCCCTGTTGAACAGGGGCTGAAAAATTGGGCCTTAGGCACTGGTGGCACAACACTGCAACCCCTCACAGATACTGTACTTGGAGCACAGCAATGAGCCCTGTTGCAAAGTATTGCTTCAAAAATTGTAATGACACGCCCCTGTTAAACAGGGGCTGAAAAATTGGGCCTTAGGCACTGGTGGCACAACACTGCAACTCCTCACAGATACTGTACTTGGAGCACAGCAATGAGCCCTGTTGCAAAGTATTGCTTCAAAAATTGTAATTACACGCCCCTGTTAAACAGGGGCTGAAAAATTGGGCGTTAGGCACTGGTGGCGGCACCCATAAACAAAAATGATCTTCCAAGCTATCATCATCAATCGTATCATTGAGGACTCGGAGGAGGAGGATAGCCAGTCAACATAACAGCACAGGCACTCAGCATCAGCATCAGTCTTGAAGGGATGTGACATTTTAAAATCAATTAGTCTGTTATATCAGCATCAGGTGTGTGGTAGCTGGTGGTGATCCAAGACTGGTTCATCTTGATGAAAGTCAGTCGATCAACCGAGTCGGTGGACAGGCGCACCCTGTGATCCGTGACAAATCCTCCAGCAGCACTGAATGTGCGTTCCGAAAGAACGCTGGATGCAGGACAGGCCAGTAGCTCAATTGCATACTGTGCAAGCTCTGGCCAGTGATCCATCCTCAAGACCCAGTAAGCCAGAGGATTTTCGGTGGGGAAGGTGTCCAAGTCTGACCTTGCCCCTAGATATTCCTGCACCATGTTTATCAGACGCTGGCGATGGTTGCTGGAACCGATCATACTTTGGGGCTGCGGACTAAAGAATTGTCTGAACGCATCGGTCAGACGGCCACCTTCCCCACCGCTCCTTCTTTGACTGGCCGAAGCCTCAGCAACTCGTTGTCCAGGACCAGGAGTTTGCAACCTCCCAGTCTCTGGGAACGCGTTGCACAGACCTTTCTGCAAGGCCTCCCGGAGTTGTCTCATCCTCTGCTCCCTCTGCGACGGTAACATAAGGTCCGCAACCTTACCCTTGTACCGTGGATCAAGGAGAGTGGCCAGCCAGTAATGGTCCCTCTCCTTGATCCGAAGAATACGAGGATCCTTCCGCAGACTTTGCAGGATCAGGGAGGCCATGCAGCGTAGGTTTGCTGAGGCATTCGCTCCGGAGTCCTCTGGGTCACTAAGGACGACATGATCCGCAGCCACCTCCTCCCAGCCACGTACAAGTCCACTGGTTTCTTGGGACTGTAAATCATCCCTAAAAGACTGCTGCTGATGATGCTGAGTGCAAGCCTCCACCTCCATGCTGACACAATCCTCCTCCTCCTCCTCCTCCTCCTCCTCCTCCTCTTCCTGTGCGATGGGTGGGACAGAAGGAACACTGTCTGGGTAAAGGGGGCCTTGAGAGGCAAGGAAGTCCTCCTCTTCCTGCCTCTGTTCTGCCTCAAGTGCCCTGTCCATTATTCCACGCAGCGTGTGCTCCAACAGGTGGACAAGAGGTACAGTGTCACTGATGCATGCACTGTCACTGCTCACCATCCTCGTGGCCTCCTCAAATGGTGCCAGGACAGTGCATGCATCCCTGATCATGCCCCACTGGCGTGGAGAAAAAAAACCAAGCTCCCCTGACCCTGTCCTGGTGCCGTAGTCGCACAGGTACTCATTGATGGCCCTCTGCTGCGTGTGCAGCCGCTGCAGCATGGCCAACGTTGAGTTCCACCTGGTGGGCATGTCACATATAAGGCGGTTCTTGGGCAGGTTCAACTCCTTTTGCAGCTCAGCCAGGCGAGCACTGGCATTATAAGATCTGCGGAAATGCACACAGACTTTCCTGGCCTGCCTCAGGACATCCTGTAAGCCCGGGTACCTGCCCAAGAAGCGCTGCACCACCAGGTTAAGGACGTGAGCCACACAGGGCACATGGGTCAGTTGTCCCTGTCGGAGGGCGGAGAGGAGGTTGGTGCCATTGTCGCAAACCACCATTCCTGGCTTAAGCTGGCGTGGCGTCAACCACCTCTCGGCCTGGCCCTGCAGAGCAGACAGGACCTCTGCCCCAGTGTGGCTTCTGTCCCCCAAACACACCAGCGCAAGCACGGCATGGCATCTTTTTGCCTGCGTACTTGCGTAGCCCCGTGAACGGCTACGGAGCACCGCTGGTTCATAGGACAAACCACAGGAAGAGGCCATGGAGGAAGAAGAAGAGGAGGGGGTGGAGGAGAGAGGTGTGTCACAACCAGTAGTAGCATTTTGGAGGCGTGGCGGTGGGACAACCTCCAACACTACTGCACCTTGTCCTGAATCCTTCCCAGCTGCCAAAAGAGTGACCCAATGGGCCGTGAAAGAAAGGTAACGTCCCTGTCCATGCCTGCTGGACCATGAGTCAGCGGTAATATGCACCTTACCGCTGACCGCCCTGTCCAGCGAGGCCAAGACATTGCCTTCCACATGCCGGTAGAGAGCCGGAATAGCCTTCCGTGAGAAAAAGTGGCGTTTGGGAACCTGCCACTGAGGAACCACACATTGCACAAACTCACGGAAGGGGGCCGAGTCTACCAACTGAAAAGGCAGCAGTTGAAGCGCTAGCAATTTAGCCAAGCTAGCATTCAACCGCTGGGCATGTGGATGGCTGGGAGTGAACTTCTTTCGACGGTCCAGCAGCTGGGGCAGGGAAATTTGCCTGCTAGAATCGGACGTCGGTGTACTGCTAGCAGAGTGGGCGCAAGTACTTGGCTGTGACACACCTAATTCTACACCTTCATTCCTCTCAGTGCATGTTTCAGAGAGGACTGAAGTTATAGTGGGGTTGGAGATCCCAGCTGATGCGGTGCAAGGAGAGGTCCGCTTTGTTCTTTGGTGTGGGTCTTTGAGGTAGGCTTGCCAACGAGCTGCATGGCAGGTCAACATATGTCTGGTCAGGCATGTGGTACCCAAGCGGCTGATGTTTTGGCCACGCGATATACGCTTGAGACATATGTTGCAAACAGCAGCTGTGCGATCTGATGCACTAGCCTCAAAAAAGGCCCACACCAAAGAACTTTTTGAATGACGGGCAGAGGCAGCGCCCTGCACAGGCGGAGCTCTGCGGTGTGATTCCGTCGGTGTACTGCCCTTACGCTGGCCACCAAAGGGCATCCTGCCTCGTTGGAGATGTGCCTCCTCCTCATCCTCCTCCTCCTCCTCTCTCCTATTAGGCACCCACGTGGAGTCATTGACCTCATCATCCCCTCCCTCCTCATCACTGGAGCCAATCTGGCAGTATGCTGCAGCTGCTGGAACATGACTGCCAGATTGGTGTCCTTCTTGAGCATCCCCTCTGTCTGCTCTCACGCTACTGCCTTCCTCTAGCTGGGTTTCATCATCAGACCCTTCGAAACGCTGGGCATCCTCCTGGAGCATGTACCCAACACTGTGCTGAAACAGTTCGGGGGACTCCTCAGGAGGAGGACATGGTGGGTCTAGGGAAGGAGTGACTGATGATTTGTCTGACATTGATACCAGGGAAGACGACGCTTTGGCAGCTGCTTTTCCAGTACCCTGAGCCTGGGTGAGAGAGGATGAGGAGGAGGAGGAGGGCTTGGTCATCCACTCTACCAAGTCTTCGGCATGATGTGGCTCAACATGTCCAGCTGCCGAAAAGAAGGACAAGCGTGTCCCATGGCCATGTGCTGATGACAATGCACCGCGTCCACGACCAGCACTGTTGCCCCCAGACACAGAGCCTGCTTGCCCTCTTTTATTGCCTCCTGACTGTCTGCCTCTCCTTGTTTGCCTTCCAGACATTCTAATAGATGGCCTGCAGGGAGATGGGAAAAAAGCAAAAAGGGCTACCTTCAGGTGTCATTCTCTGTCCCTTGAAACAAGGACTTTCACAGTGAAAGAAACTGACACTCTCCCTACCTACAGTTTTCTGTCCCTAGAAAAAATGTTTTTTTTTAAGCACAATATAGCACAAGGAAAATTAACTCACTGTCCTTACAGGTCCCTGGAAACAAGGACTTGCAGAGTGAAAGAAAAAAAACACTCTCCCTACCTACAGTTTTCTGTCCCTAGAAAAAATGTTATTTTTAATCACAATATAGCACAAGGACAATTCACTCACTGTCCTTCCAGGTCCCTGGAAACAAGGACTTGCAGAGTGAAAGAAACTGACACTGTCCCTACCTAGAGTTTTCTGTCCCTAGAATAAATGTTTTTTTTAATCACAATATAGCACAAGGACAATTCACTCACTGTCTCTCCAGGTCCCTGGAAACAAGGACTTGCAGAGTGAAAGAAAAAAAACACTCTCCCTACCTACAGTTTTCTGTCCCTAGAAAAAATGTTTTTTTTAATCACAATATAGCACAAGGAAAATTAACTCACTGTCCTTACAGGTCCCTGGAAACAAGGACTTGCAGAGTGAAAGAAAAAAAACACTCTCCCTACCTACAGTTTTCTGTCCCTAGAAAAAATGTTATTTTTAATCACAATATAGCACAAGGACAATTCACTCACTGTCCTTCCAGGTCCCTGGAAACAAGGACTTGCAGAGTGAAAGAAACTGACACTGTCCCTACCTAGAGTTTTCTGTCCCTAGAATAAATGTTTTTTTTAATCACAATATAGCACAAGGACAATTCACTCACTGTCTCTCCAGGTCCCTGGAAACAAGGACTTGCAGAGTGAAAGAAAAAAAACACTCTCCCTACCTACAGTTTTCTGTCCCTAGAAAAAATGTTTTTTTTAATCACAATATAGCACAAGGAAAATTAACTCACTGTCCTTACAGGTCCCTGGAAACAAGGACTTGCAGAGTGAAAGAAAAAAAACACTCTCCCTACCTACAGTTTTCTGTCCCTAGAAAAAATGTTTTTTTTAATCACAATATAGCACAAGGAAAATTAACTCACTGTCCTTACAGGTCCCTGGAAACAAGGACTTGCAGAGTGAAAGAAACTGACACTGTCCCTACCTAGAGTTTTCTGTCCCTAGAATAAATGTTTTTTTTAATCACAACATAGCACAAGGAAAATTAACTCACTGTCCTTACAGGTCCCTGGAAACAAGGACTTGCAGAGTGAAAGAAAAAAAACACTCTCCCTACCTACAGTTTTCTGTCCCTAGAAAAAATGTTTTTTTTAATCACAATATAGCACAAGGAAAATTAACTCACTGTCCTTACAGGTCCCTGGAAACAAGGACTTGCAGAGTGAAAGAAAAAAAACACTCTCCCTACCTACAGTTTTCTGTCCCTAGAAAAAATGTTTTTTTTAATCACAATATAGCACAAGGAAAATTAACTCACTGTCCTTACAGGTCCCTGGAAACAAGGACTTGCAGAGTGAAAGAAACTGACACTGTCCCTACCTAGAGTTTTCTGTCCCTAGAATAAATGTTTTTTTTAATCACAATATAGCACAAGGACAATTCACTCACTGTCTCTCCAGGTCCCTGGAAACAAGGACTTGCAGAGTGAAAGAAAAAAAACACTCTCCCTACCTACAGTTTTCTGTCCCTAGAAAAAATGTTTTTTTTAATCACAATATAGCACAAGGAAAATTAACTCACTGTCCTTACAGGTCCCTGGAAACAAGGACTTGCAGAGTGAAAGAAAAAAAACACTCTCCCTACCTACAGTTTTCTGTCCCTAGAAAAAATGTTTTTTTTAATCACAATATAGCACAAGGAAAATTAACTCACTGTCCTTACAGGTCCCTGGAAACAAGGACTTGCAGAGTGAAAGAAAAAAAACACTCTCCCTACCTACAGTTTTCTGTCCCTAGAAAAAATGTTTTTTTTAATCACAATATAGCACAAGGAAAATTAACTCACTGTCCTTACAGGTCCCTGGAAACAAGGACTTGCAGAGTGAAAGAAACTGACACTGTCCCTACCTAGAGTTTTCTGTCCCTAGAATAAATGTTTTTTTTAATCACAATATAGCACAAGGAAAATTAACTCACTGTCCTTACAGGTCCCTGGAAACAAGGACTTGCAGAGTGAAAGAAAAAAAACACTCTCCCTACCTACAGTTTTCTGTCCCTAGAAAAAATGTTTTTTTTAATCACAATATAGCACAAGGACAATTCACTCACTGTCCTTCCAGGTCCCTGGAAACAAGGACTTGCAGAGTGAAAGAAACTGACACTGTCCCTACCTAGAGTTTTCTGTCCCTAGAATAAATGTTTTTTTTAATCACAATATAGCACAAGGACAATTCACTCACTGTCTCTCCAGGTCCCTGGAAACAAGGACTTGCAGAGTGAAAGAAAAAAAACACTCTCCCTACCTACAGTTTTCTGTCCCTAGAAAAAATGTTTTTTTTAATCACAATATAGCACAAGGACAATTCACTCACTGTCTCTCCAGGTCCCTGGAAACAAGGACTTGCAGAGTGAAAGAAAAAAAACACTCTCCCTACCTACAGTTTTCTGTCCCTAGAAAAAATGTTTTTTTTAATCACAATATAGCACAAGGAAAATTAACTCACTGTCCTTACAGGTCCCTGGAAACAAGGACTTGCAGAGTGAAAGAAACTGACACTGTCCCTACCTAGAGTTTTCTGTCCCTAGAATAAATGTTTTTTTTAATCACAATATAGCACAAGGACAATTCACTCACTGTCTCTCCAGGTCCCTGGAAACAAGGACTTGCAGAGTGAAAGAAAAAAAACACTCTCCCTACCTACAGTTTTCTGTCCCTAGAAAAAATGTTTTTTTTAATCACAATATAGCACAAGGAAAATTAACTCACTGTCCTTACAGGTCCCTGGAAACAAGGACTTGCAGAGTGAAAGAAAAAAAACACTCTCCCTACCTACAGTTTTCTGTCCCTAGAAAAAATGTTTTTTTTAATCACAATATAGCACAAGGAAAATTAACTCACTGTCCTTACAGGTCCCTGGAAACAAGGACTTGCAGAGTGAAAGAAAAAAAACACTCTCCCTACCTACAGTTTTCTGTCCCTAGAAAAAATGTTTTTTTTAATCACAATATAGCACAAGGAAAATTAACTCACTGTCCTTACAGGTCCCTGGAAACAAGGACTTGCAGAGTGAAAGAAACTGACACTGTCCCTACCTAGAGTTTTCTGTCCCTAGAATAAATGTTTTTTTTAATCACAATATAGCACAAGGAAAATTAACTCACTGTCCTTACAGGTCCCTGGAAACAAGGACTTGCAGAGTGAAAGAAAAAAAACACTCTCCCTACCTACAGTTTTCTGTCCCTAGAAAAAATGTTTTTTTTAATCACAATATAGCACAAGGAAAATTAACTCACTGTCCTTACAGGTCCCTGGAAACAAGGACTTGCAGAGTGAAAGAAACTGACACTGTCCCTACCTAGAGTTTTCTGTCCCTAGAATAAATGTTTTTTTTAATCACAATATAGCACAAGGAAAATTAACTCACTGTCCTTACAGGTCCCTGGAAACAAGGACTTGCAGAGTGAAAGAAAAAAAACACTCTCCCTACCTACAGTTTTCTGTCCCTAGAAAAAATGTTTTTTTTAATCACAATATAGCACAAGGACAATTCACTCACTGTCCTTCCAGGTCCCTGGAAACAAGGACTTGCAGAGTGAAAGAAACTGACACTGTCCCTACCTAGAGTTTTCTGTCCCTAGAATAAATGTTTTTTTTAATCACAATATAGCACAAGGACAATTCACTCACTGTCTCTCCAGGTCCCTGGAAACAAGGACTTGCAGAGTGAAAGAAAAAAAACACTCTCCCTACCTACAGTTTTCTGTCCCTAGAAAAAATGTTTTTTTTAATCACAATATAGCACAAGGAAAATTAACTCACTGTCCTTACAGGTCCCTGGAAACAAGGACTTGCAGAGTGAAAGAAAAAAAACACTCTCCCTACCTACAGTTTTCTGTCCCTAGAAAAAATGTTTTTTTTAATCACAATATAGCACAAGGAAAATTAACTCACTGTCCTTACAGGTCCCTGGAAACAAGGACTTGCAGAGTGAAAGAAACTGACACTGTCCCTACCTAGAGTTTTCTGTCCCTAGAATAAATGTTTTTTTTAATCACAATATAGCACAAGGACAATTCACTCACTGTCTCTCCAGGTCCCTGGAAACAAGGACTTGCAGAGTGAAAGAAAAAAAACACTCTCCCTACCTACAGTTTTCTGTCCCTAGAAAAAATGTTTTTTTTAATCACAATATAGCACAAGGAAAATTAACTCACTGTCCTTACAGGTCCCTGGAAACAAGGACTTGCAGAGTGAAAGAAAAAAAACACTCTCCCTACCTACAGTTTTCTGTCCCTAGAAAAAATGTTTTTTTTAATCACAATATAGCACAAGGAAAATTAACTCACTGTCCTTACAGGTCCCTGGAAACAAGGACTTGCAGAGTGAAAGAAACTGACACTGTCCCTACCTAGAGTTTTCTGTCCCTAGAATAAATGTTTTTTTTAATCACAATATAGCACAAGGACAATTCACTCACTGTCTCTCCAGGTCCCTGGAAACAAGGACTTGCAGAGTGAAAGAAAAAAAACACTCTCCCTACCTACAGTTTTCTGTCCCTAGAAAAAATGTTTTTTTTAATCACAATATAGCACAAGGAAAATTAACTCACTGTCCTTACAGGTCCCTGGAAACAAGGACTTGCAGAGTGAAAGAAAAAAAACACTCTCCCTACCTACAGTTTTCTGTCCCTAGAAAAAATGTTTTTTTTAATCACAATATAGCACAAGGAAAATTAACTCACTGTCCTTACAGGTCCCTGGAAACAAGGACTTGCAGAGTGAAAGAAAAAAAACACTCTCCCTACCTACAGTTTTCTGTCCCTAGAAAAAATGTTTTTTTTAATCACAATATAGCACAAGGAAAATTAACTCACTGTCCTTACAGGTCCCTGGAAACAAGGACTTGCAGAGTGAAAGAAACTGACACTGTCCCTACCTAGAGTTTTCTGTCCCTAGAATAAATGTTTTTTTTAATCACAATATAGCACAAGGAAAATTAACTCACTGTCCTTACAGGTCCCTGGAAACAAGGACTTGCAGAGTGAAAGAAAAAAAACACTCTCCCTACCTACAGTTTTCTGTCCCTAGAAAAAATGTTTTTTTTAATCACAATATAGCACAAGGAAAATTAACTCACTGTCCTTACAGGTCCCTGGAAACAAGGACTTGCAGAGTGAAAGAAAAAAAACACTCTCCCTACCTACAGTTTTCTGTCCCTAGAAAAAATGTTTTTTTTAATCACAATATAGCACAAGGAAAATTAACTCACTGTCCTTACAGGTCCCTGGAAACAAGGACTTGCAGAGTGAAAGAAAAAAAACACTCTCCCTACCTACAGTTTTCTGTCCCTAGAAAAAATGTTTTTTTTAATCACAATATAGCACAAGGAAAATTAACTCACTGTCCTTACAGGTCCCTGGAAACAAGGACTTGCAGAGTGAAAGAAACTGACACTGTCCCTACCTAGAGTTTTCTGTCCCTAGAATAAATGTTTTTTTTAATCACAATATAGCACAAGGAAAATTAACTCACTGTCCTTACAGGTCCCTGGAAACAAGGACTTGCAGAGTGAAAGAAAAAAAACACTCTCCCTACCTACAGTTTTCTGTCCCTAGAAAAAATGTTTTTTTTAATCACAATATAGCACAAGGAAAATTAACTCACTGTCCTTACAGGTCCCTGGAAACAAGGACTTGCAGAGTGAAAGAAAAAAAACACTCTCCCTACCTACAGTTTTCTGTCCCTAGAAAAAATGTTTTTTTTAATCACAATATAGCACAAGGAAAATTAACTCACTGTCCTTACAGGTCCCTGGAAACAAGGACTTGCAGAGTGAAAGAAACTGACACTGTCCCTACCTAGAGTTTTCTGTCCCTAGAATAAATTTTTTTTTAATCACAATATAGCACAAGGACAATTCACTCACTGTCTCTCCAGGTCCCTGGAAACAAGGACTTGCAGAGTGAAAGAAAAAAAACACTCTCCCTACCTACAGTTTTCTGTCCCTAGAAAAAATGATTTTTTTAATCACAATATAGCACAAGGACAATTCACTCACTGTCCTTCCAGGTCCCTGGAAACAAGGACTTGCAGAGTGAAAGAAACTGACACTGTCCCTACCTAGAGTTTTCTGTCCCTAGAATAAATGTTTTTTTTAAGCACACTATAGCAGAAGCACAAAACACACTGACACTCTCCCTACCTATCCTTCTCTTTCCCTAAACTAAAGGAATCCAGGTTAAGCAAGAAAGAAATAACAGTCACTGTCCCTGCCTATGCTACTCTATCCCTGCTCCGGAACACACTACACTAGGCCGCCGTGCTGGCGGCCTTTTATAGTGTGGGGCGTGTACTAAACACCCTCAGCAATAATTGGCCACAGGCATCCTGCCTGTGGCCAATCATTGCTCTCCTCGCTGCCGGCGCTGTGATTGGCCAAGCATGCGGGGTCACAGTGCATGCTTGGCCAATCACAGCGCCTGGATGACACTGCGATGGCGTAGTGCATTGTGGGCCGTTCGCGTCACTCGAATTTGGCGCGAACGGCCCAAATCGTTCGATCTTCGTCGAACGATCGAACAGCCAATGTTCGAGTCGAACGTATGTTCGACTCGAACACGAAGCTCATCCCTAGTCTTCAGCAAGTGAAATGCATGCTCCATCGGATTCAGGTCAGGTGATTGACTTGGCCATTGCATAACATTCCACTTCTTTCCCTTAAAAAACTCTTTGGTTGCTTTCGCAGTATGCTTCGGGTCATTGTCCATCTGCACTGTGAAGCGCCGTCCAATGAGTTCTGAAGCATTTGGCTGAATATGAGCCGATAATAATATTGCCCGAAACACTTCAGAATTCATTCTGCTGCTTTTGTCAGCAGTCACATCATCAATAAATACAAGAGTACCAGTTCCATTGGCAGCCATACATGCCCATGCCATGACACTACCACCACCATGCTTCACAGATGAGGTGGTATGCTTTGGATCATGAGCAGTTCCTTTCCTTCTCCATGCTCTTCTCTTCCCATCACTCTGGTACAAGTTGATCTTGGTCTCATCTGTCCATAGGATGTTGTTCCAGAACTGTGAAGGCTTTTTTACATGTTGTTTGGCAAACTCTAATCTGGCCTTCCTGTTTTTGAGGCTCACCAACGGTTTCCATCTTGTGGTGAACCCTCTGTATTCACTCTGGTGAAGTCTTCTCTTGATTGTTGACTTTGACACACATACACCTACCTCCTGGAGAGTGTTCTTTATCTGACACACATACACCTACCTCCTGGAGAGTGTTCTTTATCTGACACACATACACCTACCTCCTGGAGAGTGTTCTCCATCTGACACACATACACCTACCTCCTGGAGAGTGTTCTTCATCTGACACACATACACCTACCTCCTGGAGAGTGTTCTTCATCTGACACACATACACCCACCTCCTGGAGAGTGTTCTTCATCTGACACACATACACCTACCTCCTGGAGAGTGTTCTTCATCTGACACACATACACCCACCTCCTGGAGAGTGTTCTTCATCTGACACACATACACCTACCTCCTGGAGAGTGTTCTAGATCTGGCCAACTGTTGTGAAGGGTGTTTTCTTCACCAGGGAAATAATTTTTCCCTCATCCACCACAGTTGTTTTCCGCGGTCTTCCGGGTCTTTTGGTGTTGCTGAGCTCACCGGTGCATTCTTTCTTTTTAAGGATGTTCCAAACAGTTGATTTGGCCACACCTAATGTTTTTGCTATCTCTCTGATGGGTTTGTTTTGTTTTTTCAGCCTAATGATGGCTTGCTTCACTGATAGTGACAGCTTTTTGGATCTCATATTGAGAGTTGACAGCAACAGATTCCAAATGCAAATAGCACACTTGAAATTAACTCTGGACCTTTTATCTGCTCCTTGTAAATGGGATAATGAGGAAATAACACACACCTGGCCATGGAACAGCTGAGCAGCCAATTGTCCCATTACTTTTGGTCCCTTAAAAAGTGGGAGGCACCTATACAAACTGTTGTAATTCCTACACCGTTCACCTGATTTGGATGTAAATACCCTCAAATTAAAGCTGAAAGTCTGCAGTTAAAGCACATCTTGTTTGTTTCATTTCAAATTCATTGTGGTGGTGTATAGAGCCAAAAAGATTAGAATTGTGTCGATGTCCCAATATTTATGGACCTGACTGTGTGTGTGTGTGTGTGTGTGTGTGTGTGTGTGTGTGTGTATATATATATATATATATATATATATATATATATATATAATTCCCTTGTGTGATGTGAAAGTTTACATATTTAATTTCTCTTTTAAGTTAGCAAGAACAAGAACAAGGAAACTCAAATAAATGAGGGTAAGTAAAACCTGAAAACGAATATATACTGTATCTATATTTTATAGTATACTTTTATTGAAATTTTCATCGCAGAAATTTTTAGTAATTTACAAAAGAGAAAAAAAAAAACACAATTAGCAACATGGAAATGTACAGTAAAGCCCATAGGTGCCTTAAGTATATTGAGTAATATGCCCATGGATATTAACATAGATTGCCATGAAAAATACTAGGATGGAATTGCAAGTGTACATAAAGGATTGAGCATTAAAGACCTTAATAAATAAAAAAATAAATCAATTAATAAATGAATGACTTGATCTGTATGTAGTATAACACAGAGGGGTATTTACCAAAACTGGAGAGTGTAAAATCTGGTGCAGCCGTGCATGGTAACTAATCAGCTTCTAGGTTTTAGACCTTGTTCACATTGAACACGGCTTTGAAATTGTGCAACTTAATCTAAAGCCACACGATTTTAAAGTAGCATGTTCATGGGATTTTGGGTCCAACTTAAAAAGACATCTGTGCGGCTTCATGCACAGATGTCTATTGAAGTCGCACCCGAAATCGGCAAAAGTAGTGCAGTGACTACCTTTGCAAATCAGTGCGACGGCACAACATCAGCGCTGCATCGATTGGAATGGTGCCATTGCCGGAAATAGGCTGCGACTTGTCATGCGATTTAACCTTGAAAAAGTTTACAACCAAAAACGTAAATGAGGAAGGAAAATGATAAATGTTTTTCAAAATTGTTTACAAATAACTATGTGAAAAGTGTGGGGGGGGGGCATTTGTATGGCGCCCCCCGGAGTCAATACGTTTGTAGAATCACCTGAAATTACAACTGTGAGTCTTTTTGGGGATGTCTCTTCCAGCTTTGCACATCTGGAGAGTGACATTTTTGCCCATTCAGATTGCCCATACAGAACTCAAGCTCTGTCAGATTGGATGGAGAGGGTCTTCAATTTTCAAGTCTTGTCACAGATTCTCAATGGGATTTAGGTCTGGACTCTGACTGGGCCATTCTAACACATGAATATGCTTTTATCTAAACCATTCCATTGTAGCTCTGGCTGTATGTTTAGGGTCGTTTTCCTGCTGAAAGGTGAACCTCCGCCCCGGTCTCAAGTCTTTTGCAGACTCTAATGCCTTGTACACACGACCGGTTTTCCCGTCGGATAAAAAAACAATGGTTTTCCCGACGGGATTCCGGCCAAGCTTGTCTTGCATACACACGCTCAGACAAAAGTCCAAAAATTGAAGAAGATTTGGACAGCCGCATTTCAAAAAAAGGTGTTCCTTTATTTTAAAATCGGGTCACAAAAATACATGCCACAGCAAAATGAAAAGCAGACGAGCTGACGCGTTTCACACTGTAGTTCAGTGCTTACTCGTAGCTATCCGGTGAACTTTTGACTGCCAAGAACGCGGTGCCGTAAAAGACTACAACGAAAATTAAGTTCTATGCTTCCGAGCATACGTCAAATTGTTTCCAAGCATGCGTGTTTTTTTACCGTCGGAAAAGCATACCGACGAACGGTTTTCCCGCTAGGATTTTTTCCTGATGGGAAAAAAGAGATCCTGCTCTCTTTTTTTGTCCGGCAGATTTCCCGTCTGAAAAACTGCGATGGAGCATACACACGGCCGGGATTCCCGGCCAAAAGCTCTCATCGCAGTTTTCCCGTCGGAAAAAACGGTCGTGTGTACGAGGCATCACAGGTTTTCTTCTAAGATTGCCCTGTATTTGGCTCCATCCATCTTTCCATCAACTCTGACCAACTTCTATGTCCCTGCGGAAGAAAAGCATCCCCACCACATGATTCTGCCACCACCATGTTTCACAGTGGGGATGGTGTGTTCAGGGTGATGTGCAGTGTTAGTTTTCCGCCACACATAGCGTTTTGCTTTTAGGCCAAAAAGTTTAATTTTAGTCTCATCTGACCAGAGCACCTTCTTCCACATGTTTGCTGTGTCCCCCACATGGCTTCTCCCAAACGGCAAACAGGACTTCTTATGGCTTTCTTTCACCAATGTCTTTCTTCTTGTCACTCTTCCATAAAGGCCAGATTTGTGGAGAAGCACGACTAATAGATTCTCCCACCTGATCTGTGGATCTCCAGAGTTACCATGGACCTCTTGGCTGCTTCTCTGATGAATGCTCTCCTTGCCCGGCCCGGTCAGTTTAGGTGGACGGCCATGTCTTGGTAGGTTTGCAGTTGTGCCATACTCTTTCCATTTTCCGATGATGGATTGAACAGAGCTCCGTGAGATGTTCAAAGCTTGGGATGTTTTTTTATAGCCTAACCCTGCTTTATACTTCTCCACAACTTTATCCCTGACCTGTCTGGTGTGTTCCTTGGCTTTCATGATGCTGTTTGTTCATTAAGAATCTCTAACAAACCTCAGAGGGCTTCATAGAACAGCTGTAATTATACTGAGATTAAATTACACACAGGTGGACTCTATTTACTAATTTGGTGACTTCTGAAGGCAAATGGTTCCACTAGATATTAGTTAGGGGTATCAAAGTAAAGAGGGGGGTGACAAATGTATGCCACACTTTTCACATATTTATTTGTAAAAAATGTTGAAAACCATTTATTATTTTCCTTCCACTTCACAATTATGTTCCACTCTGTGTTGATCCATCACATAAAATCCCCAAAAATACATTTATGTTTTTGGTTGTACTATGACAAAATGTGGAAAATTTCAAGGGGTATGAATACTTTTTCAAGGCACTGTATATCTATATCTGTATATATAGATATAGATATATATGTCTTCTGTGTTGTAAAAGTTACATATTGCACTTGTCTCTTTAGCTATCCTATGCAGCAAGAACATGGAAACTGAAAAAAAAAATCAGGGTAAGAGGGAATTGGTGACTGATGATGACTTGAGCTGTATGATAGAATTACACAGTGTTATGCCGCGTACACACCACCGTTTTTCATGACGTGAAAAATGCCATTTTTTAAACTGATCATTAAAAACGATTGTGTGTGGGCTCCAGAGCATTTTTAACGACGTAAAAAATGGCCTGAAAAAAATTAGAACCTGCTCTATTTTTTCACGTCGTTTTTCACGTCGTCATTTTTCTCATCATGAAAAACGGCCGTGTGTACGCTTTAACGACGTGAAAAAAAAATGCGCATTCTCAGAAGCAAGTGATGAGACGGGAGCGCTCGGTCTGGTAAAACTAGCGCTCGTAATGGAGATAGCACATTCGTCACGCTGTAACGGACTGAAGAGCACAAGGCTGAAAAGCGCGAATCGTCTCTCAACAAACTTTACTGACACGAGGATCAGCAAAAGTAGCCCAAAGGGTGGCGCCATCCGAATGGAACTTCCCCTTTATAGTGCCGTCGAACATTTCGTACGCCACCGCACTTTACTCGAGCATTTTTTTTCACGATAGTGTGTAGGCAAGGCAGGCTTGAGAAGAATCACGTCGAGAAAAACGCCGTTTTTTTTCAATGACATTAAAAACGTCTGTGTGTACGCGGCATTAGAAGTAGTAGTCGTGGTGCTTGTAGTAATAGTAGATGATTATATTATTATAGTAATTGTGCATGACATCATCCAGTGTATAAGTCAACCTTTGCCTCCTTAATAATGTTGGTCTCCACAGTCCTATGCACCTCAGTTCTATGCTTCATAGAGAACTCACTTCTTCAGAGAATTATGTTATTTTTTACTCTCTCTCTCTATTACAGTGGAACCTCGGATTGCGAGTAACGTGGTTAACAAGCGTTTTGCAATACGAGCACTGTATTTTTAAAAATCCTGACTCGGTTTGCGAGTGTTGCCTCGCAAAATGAGCAGGATTTAAGCCAAAGCGGTGCGTTTGGCTTGAGGTGGGGGGGCGCCGTAGCCGAGCAGAGCCGAACGGTTCAGAAATGCTCGGAAAATCGCGGAAATACTCCATTCCCGAGCCTTTCCGAGGTTTTACAAGTTCAGCTGAGGTGTCCTCTGGCCTTTCCGAGTGACTCCGAGGGGCTCTCCGGCGCCCCCCCACCTCCTGGACACATGCGGTATTGTATGTCATTGAAGTCAATGCGAAATAATTTTCATTTCCATTGACTTCAATGGGGAAACTCGCTTTGATATGCGAGTACTTTGGATTACGAGCATTCTCCTAAAACGGATCATGCTCGTAATCCAAGGTTCCACTGTATATATAAAATTATAAAACTGCGCTTAGGTGTCATTCTCTTATATTATAAGTTGCTATGCACCTCCAATATTCCCCAGGGGAAATAGTGTTAATAATACAAATAAATCTGGTGCAGCGCTAAATTCTACAACAAATACGCAATAAATAAATACCAAAAAAAGTTAGACTCCAATCAAAATTTCTCTTTACCTCCAATGTACATAAAGTGCCAGTGCTGTAAACTACATAATGTGTTTTTAAACTGTAGTGCAAACAAATGAACCTGGTGCAGCACCGAATTTCAAAAATCATACGACACATGTGCAATAAATTAATAACAAATACGTTAAAATAAATGTTGAGCGCCAATAAAATGTCCCTTTAAATCCACTATGTTTAAAGTGCCAGTGCTATTTTTTTTTCTCCTTCACTGATGAGGCTGCACTGAAAAGTGTCAGTTAGGTGTCCGATCTGTCCACCGCAATGTCGCAGTCCCACTAAAATCGCTGATCGCTGCCATTACTAGTAAAAAGAAATAAATATGCCGTAAATCTATCTCATAGTTTGTAGACACGATAACTTTTGCGCAAACCAATAAATATACGCTTATTGGGATTTTTTTTATCAAAAATATGTAGCAGAATACAGATTGGCCTACATTAATGAAGAAATTTCAAAGAAATTGCTTAAATGTGTATCCCCACAGGGCGACACTGTGGATACACAGGTAAGAATGTGCCAACGTCCCGATAATTTGTAAATGGACACTGATTACGCTAAGAAATTGGACTTTAAATGGCACATGGGTACTTCATGTAAAAATCTAAGGGTTTTTTATTGTAGAAATACATAAAAACAATCGTACACTTAAGACTGTTTGTATTGTTATTATCAGTACAAGGCCCAGAATAATGCTCTCATATCACTCCTAACAACTACAGTTATTTTGGTAAACTCAAATGAGTAAGGTACATATCCAAAAAACAGTAACAGTTGAACAATACAAGTGTGAAGTGAATAGCCTTAAAATGGGTCCAATTGCAGAAAAACGTTCTTGCTCTACATGTTACGCGTATCATTACGCTTCTTCAGGAGCATGGTGGTCTGTCAAAACATATATAAACAAACAAAAAAATAACATAATAAGTTACCCATTTTTAATACATAAAACAAATAAAAAATATCAAGCAATATCATGTTTAAAAGTAGTTGCTGTCAGCATGTGGCATAGGTATTGCACGTATTCCTGCTCCCAACCATGAAGAAATTTGTTTTTTTATTGGGTATGTTTCATAGCAGAAAGAAAAAAAATATATATTTTTTTTTTCAAAATTGATGCTTGTTTTGTTTATAGTGCAAAAAATAAAAGCCGCAGAGGCGATCAAATACCACCAAAAGAAAGCTGTACTTGTGGGAAAGAAAGGACATCCATTTTATTTGGCCACAGCATTGCTTGACTGCGCAATTGTCAGTTAAATTAACGCAGGGCCGTATCACAAGAAAATGGCCTGGTCATTAAGGGGGGTAAAACCTTCCGGGGCTGAAGTGGTTAAACATAGTGGATTTAATTTTAAATGGACATTTTATTGGAGTTCAGCATGTATTTTAATGTATTTGTTATCCATTTGTTTGACATGTGTAGTATGATTTATGAAATTCAGTGTTGCACCAGGTTCATTTGTTTGCACTAAAGTTGAACATCAATTGGGAGTAGTTTTTCTGCACTGACACTTTATGTACATTCGATGTGAAGGGATGTTTTTTTGGGGGGGATTTACATATTCATTGCACATTTGTTGTAGAACTTAGCGCTGCACCAGATTTATTTGTATCCATACTGTATATATAATTTTTTTCTGTGTTGCAAAAGGTTACAAATTGCATTTATCTCTTTAGCTATCCAATGCAGCAAGAACATGGAAATTGAAAAAAATAAGGGTAAGAGAGAAATGGTAACTTACGATGACTAGAGCTGTTTTGTAGAATTACAAAGTGTTATTAGTCATAGTGGCCATAGTATTAGTTGATCATTATATTATAAAAGCCCTTTGCATGACACCAAGTGTCGAAGACAACCTTGACCTCTTAAAAATGCTTGTATCTGCAGCTACTTATTTTCCCTTGACTTACCTGCCACCCTTTTCATCTGCAAGGAGATGACACCATGTTTAAAGTGGACTTGAACTAAAAAATATACCATATTTGCCGGTGTATAAGGCGACCGTGCGTATAAGACGACCCCCTAATTTTACAGTTTTTTAAGATTTTTTGCCTGTACTCACCGTATAAGACGACCCCCCTTCCGAGTCTTCCGACGCTTCATATTTCTTCCTTCTGGAGCCATATTCTTCTTCATTCTTGCTGGAGCTGGAGCCAATCACGGCGAGCGATGTATTCTATTAATGAATACAAAGCCTGCTTGGATTGGCAGAGGCTGTAACATCATCAGCCCACGCCTCTCTGACTCTTAAAGCCAATCCGAGCAGGCTACTGTATGTAACAATTTTTTTCCTCAGTTTAGGCCGATATATATTCTTCTACATATTTTTTGAAAAAACAAAATCTCAATAAGCGCATATTGATTGGTTTGCGCAAAAATTATAGCGTCTGCAAAATAGGGGATAGTTTTATGGCATTTTTTAAATTAATATTATTTTATTAGTAATGGCGGCGATCTATGATTTTTATCGGGACTGCGACATTATGGCAGACACATCGGACACTTTTGACGCTATTTTGGGACCATTGTCATTTATACAGCGATCAGTGCTATAAAAATGCACTGATTACTGTGTAAATGACACTGGCAAGGAAGGGGTTAACACTAGGGGGCAATGAAGGGGTTAAGTGTGTCCTAGGGAGTGATTCTAACTCTGTGGGGTGTCGGGCTACAAGTGACACGACACTGATCACTGATCCCGATGACAGGGAACAGTAGATCTCTGTCTTGTCACTAGGCAGAACAGGGAATACCTTGTTTACATCAGCATCTCCCCGTTCTGCCTCTTTGTGAGATGATCGCGGGTACCCGGCGGACATCGAGTCTGCGGGACCCGCAGGCGCGCGCACGGTGGCAGATTTAAAGCAATGTACAGGTACGTTGCTTTGCGCAGCCGTGCCATTCTGCTGACGTATATCGGCGCGAGCCAGTCGGCAAGTGGTTAACTGCTTCCCACCCAGCCTATAGTCAAATAACAGCTGAACGGGAGCTGTCCCATACTGGGTGGATGTCATATGACGTCCTCCCAGTCACTCGACTGACACGTGCCTCAGGGGCTGCGCTGTGGCATGATCTGACCAACCATTATAGTAAGCTGGCCCAGGTACCATTTTGACCTGTGATCTTGAACAAACATTAAAATGCAGATACAATCATCTCTTGAGTTGTGATAAGGAGTAAAAAGCCACATCTATCCATAGGCGGATGGTGCATGCACCCAAACCTGAAAGGAATTCCACCACCATATAACACCTTTAGCAGAGGCCTCTTACCAGATGAAATGGACCATAAAGTAATAAATGGTCAAACAGGCTTTGGTTATTTATTCCTCCAATGGCTCCCAGTGCAGGGACACGCATCACAACTCCACTTGTGAAGATAAACGCCAGGAAAAAAATATATTCCCATGAGCTTTTGTGTAAAATCTATTTCATTCATCCGCAGATCGAAGGCATGAACCTCAAATACTGTAGCAGACACCTTAGATCTGGATACAAATATATGACAAAGGAAGGGGGACCCTCAGGTTAATTATTCCAATAATAGAGGCATGGTTCACTCTGAGAAAGAAAGGGCTGCTAGGAGTGATGAGTAAAGAAATTACTCCCAGCGACCCTTCCCTGGATCCTGATATATAGCCAATTTGTCTGATATTTCTGAAGTTTGGTATTTGCAGAAAACTAACTTTTTGTGCATTTTTATCCAAAGTTTCTATATCAAAAGTCATAAAAGTTAAGCAAGATGAGAACCAAGTATACAAGATTTCTTCCATGACTTTGGTACCAGCCTGTGATGCCGTACTATGCTCTGAACCCCAAGCAAAAAAAATAAGGCTAGTACAAGAAGCTCCTGCTGTGCCAGGAACCTCAAAGCAGAAAGAAGCAACTGCAAGTAAAAATGAAGAACATAGACCTGAACATCAACCATCCAAACCAGGTAATTTGTTGATATTCTATAGTGATAGCATATTGATTTAATACTTCCATTTACACAACAGATTTGTTATTGTCATCTATAGCCCTGAGATGAATTCTGCTTGAGTTTCATTTGTGTAGCTGAGCACTGTTTTGCCAGCTACAGGAGAGAGCTGTGTCCCCCTTATCCACTCTCCTCTTCTCCCCACTAACACCTCCCCCCCTACACACACACTGCTGCCGCGAGACCCCTGTGTGTATGTGTGCAGCTGTGGGCTTTCTGCTCTCCCCCCTCTGCAGCTGCAGGAAAAGGCTGAGCTGCTCTGTTTGATAAGCCTGCTTGCACCTATCTGCTGGCAGGCAGCAGAGAGACAAATCAGAAAAGGCTGGTGGAGGATCATGGGACATGTTATCCCCTTTAGAAGTGCTGCCCAGTGGAAGTAATGGGGCCTGAACTCCAGCCTCCACCAAACCCTGCAGAAGAAGGGGAAGGACTGAGGACTTTCTTATGTAAGGAGTGTAAGGACCTGCTACAGCACTCTGTGCCTACAGTAGGTTGTATCAAGCTGGACCTGCAGGTTGAGGGACTAATCCATTGCCAGGATAAAGTTTGTGCTGAGGACTGGAGTTACCCCAGGCAATCCAGAAGTGGGTGGACATCTGACCAGAGGGACCACTGCTGCAGTGTCACTGTGTTTGGGAGCCTTGCAGTTATATCCTGTTGCTACTAGGGAGACTGAGCCCTTTGTAGCTGACTACACAGATGCCTAGTAGCCTTATTGTTGCCTACAGATCTGTTCTTATGTGCACCAACAGTACAACTGGGCCACAACACTAGCTGGCTGAAGAGTCAGGAGTAAAGACTGCCCATTGCTTGGCTTAAGAATTACCTCTCAGGGAATATTGCACCAGACCCTAGCCATTCTTTCACAGTGCACTCTAAAGCAGTTACAGTATCCTTGTCCACACTGCAGTTATTGTTAATATGCACTGCTTATTGCTGATCTTGCTGATTTATGAGTTTATTCCTGCCTAGATCAGATCTTTATTCTAAGTTACTGTGGCATAGAGATCACATTGTCCAGCAGACTGTGTCTGAATCTATCCTCTGCGTGCACATTTTTTCTCATACCATAATTTAACCTAACTTGTACCAATACATTGAGTTAAAGTGGAGTTCCACCCAAAAGTGGAACTTCTGCTCATTTGTTTCCCCCCCCCCCTCCGGTGACACATTTGGCACCTTTTCGTGGAGGGGAGCGGATACCTGTCTTTGACAGGTATCCTGTCCCCACTTCCGAAAAAAACGGGCCGCGGTGAATTATGTCAGTGGCTCGGCTCCCTCCCCCTCCCTCCTCCTTCCCCCACTGCCAGGCCAGTAGGAGAGTGCATTGGTGCCTCGTGCATGCATAGTAGGGACCCAGCGTTAAACATCAGCTGCGGTGCTGACATCGCTGGACTCTAGAACAGGTAAGTGTCCTATTATTAAAAGTCAGCAGCTGCAGTATGTGTAGCTGCTGGCTGTTACGTTTTGCAGGGGTGGGCGGACCTCCGCTTTAATTTACCACTAAACAGTTTTGGGTGTATTTCCTGGTACTAGCTCACAATCAAGTTAAAGGCATCTATGTTTGTGTTTTTATAAGTGCTTGCAGTGACTCTCATTCAACCAGGTGTGTCAGAGGGGTTGAGGTTGTTCTTAGAGCGAGAGGTAGAACAGAGAACCCAAATTACCAAACGGTTCCTTCAGGAGTGGCATTACACTTGTTTTGCACCACCTGAGGCAAAACGGCCTCCTGTGTAGAAATGAGGTTGGGCTTTGCCACTAACATGGGCATGTTAGATCTTTCTGGTCCAGGTGTATGTCTGTGCAGGTTCACCCAGGATATATTTTTTTTAAACCAAGGCCTTTGCAGGGCCTTTGAACTATGGTCAGCAGGCTTAGATGGGCCAATAAGGAGCATTTGGTTAAACCAGTCTACTCTTTATGAAAAGGAGGCACATTGCAACTATAATGTTAGTTAATTGGAAGCTGTTGCAGGGAAAGCTGACAAACTGCATAGGACGAGAATAGGATCAGTTAGGAAACTGTATTTTAATTGTTACATGGAAAACGCTAAACCCACAAAACACTGTCAGGGGCACACTGACTACATATGTTTTTTTGCCAGGATCATGTGGTGCACACTAAACCCTGTTCTAGTGGAATGCTGTGCACACTCTGCCAGAGTCACCTGGAGTACAAGAGGAGAGAGGGGGGGGGGCATTACAAAACCCTCTGGCAATTGCATATGTCAAAGATAGGGACTGGTGAGCCTACTATGCAAGTTCCTACTATAAGTTCCAAAACGTACTACCAATCACCTGGGAGTCCTGAACTTTACCCCCTTCATGCCAACCCTCCAAGTTTGTGTGCATCAAAGAGGTCAGTGTGCTGAGCACACTGAATACTCTTCCAAGTACTGTGCATGCAGAGCACAAGAGGTGTCCTGACAGGGAGGTTCAGCAGCACACAAGCATCTCCCCTACCATGGAAGCATTAAAGTGGAAGTAAACCCTCCTATCATTTTCAGCCAAGGAAGCTGCCATCTTGGCCTATGTTTAATCTTCAACTGCCATGATGCTGCACATGTGATCAGTTATGACACCAGCCATTGGATGGTGTGACAGTTTGGTTGAGAGCACAGCCAATGTGACAGTTAGCATTTCTGGCATGCCGGGAATGTAACTGTTTTTTGAAAACTATTAAATCATTGGGTTTACTTCTGCTTTAAGCACATTACAAGGGTATTGTATAAGTCCTGAGAACACCTGGGCTAACCAAAATCCCCCCCCCCAACTCTGTCAATTAAAGTTAACTGAAATAGGCTGGGTTTGGTGGCCACAACAGTCAATTTATTAAATGCAAAGCCAAATAACAATATAAGCAATAAACATAACAAATTAAACTGGAATTGGAATTAAGGTCTTTGAAGCCATCTTATAACAAACCAATTAATATCTGCACCATAGGTCCTCAACTGCATGATACCACCCACCTCAGGGACATTACTATCACAACTGTAGATACCAAATGAATTTTCACATGACCGGTCACCACAGGGATGCCATACCTAAGATGCCTCCCCAAACTCAATTGAACATTAACTGTGGTGTCATGGATATGCAGTAGTGTTTGTCTGTCAGCTTACCTTCCTTCCCATGTGTTCATCTTAGAGGCCTGAGCCCTTTCACCTGGCTTCCTTTATAATCTCCTCCCAGCCAGACTCCACCCCAGGCCCTATCACAGAACACTATATTAACCTGTGCACTGCAAGCCTGCTTTGCTGATCTACGTGTTTGTTAGGCATTGTGTGTTTGGGTTCCTGCCTGCCGTGTGCTACGTCTGTCTCTCTGTTACATATTTGGCTTGTCCCCGACTATCCCTGTCTGCTCGTGACCCTTGACCTTCGGCTCGTTCTTTCGTTATCCTTGTCTGCTTGTGGCCCCTGACCTTCAGCTTGTTATTCGGTTCTCTCATATCTTGTGCTGCTGCTTCCCCTCTTTTCCCCTTATCCTACGGGGCGTGAGCTAGGAAACTCCAGGGGCCGCGACCTGGTCCCAGCCTGCAGCATAACATCCTCACCACTAGAGGCCCTGGAGAAGACCTGCTGGGTCTTAGACTCCGCGCCCTGGGGAATCTTGGCTCTAGCTTCCGTTAGGATCCCGGTTGTGCTCCTCTGGTCTCGCTTTCCACAACCACCCAGTTTCCTATCCGCAGCAGTCAGCCATAGGGTTCACTACCTTGCGGTGCACTCCTGTCCCCCTACGGTGTGCATCTGTCACCTGGCCACAGGTGACCTTGACATGTGGATGCTGTCTTTCAAAGACCTTAATACCCTGCCCAGTTACATTGCCAATTTAAAGAGCAAAATTTGAACCATATACTGTAAGTGCAATAAGTACTATCACAAAAAGAATCTAACAGGATGGGAGGGCAGGAACATGACTCTAATGCTACTAACTCCATCTGGAACTGGAATTTTCTCTCTTCTCAGACCCTCCTACAACTCCTCCTCATCCTTCAATCAACCAATCAGGTACGTGTCCACCTCAATTCTATTTTTGTTTGGATAATTGTCTACCTATCGCCGCCTCTTGTCTCTCTAAATTCAGACATGCAGGCCTTATACAGACATCTCCATCTGCTGCTCCAGGACTGACTAGAATGTGTAACAGTGCATTGTTTTTTTTCAGCTGCAATGATGAGATTTTGAAAGCACAGAAAAGAAGACACCAAACTGCATGGCATGGGACTTGGGAGCCCAGGCAATTGGCCAGTTTGACACCCCCCCCCCCTAAAAAAAAGCCCTTGCCTTGGCTGATTAAACCCAAGTAACCCAGGTGTATATTAGTTACTAATAGTATGGGTGACACTTAAATCCATATACATTAAGCACCTTTAATAAATTCCCTTTTTTGTATTTATAACTATCCTTACCATGGCCCTACTTTTCTTTCCTCTAATATTGGAATGGGAAGCCTTTTTTAAAGTAATTTAAAATATTAAAGCACAAGAGGAGCATTCCCAATATCAACCAAACAAATTGCTTGTTTTAACTGAACCAACCAAATAATTTTTTTAAGAAAGGCCAATACAAGAAAAAGCTCCCCTGCTGTATTCAACAATTAGTCTAGATTTTTGTAAAAACCCTTCTAACGCAGATTTTTTTTCTAATGGTATTATCCAGATTTTTTTGTCTAATATTGAATCACATTAACAGGGTTTGTCTATCCAAAACAAAGTCACAAGGTGTGAATGAAGCTTCACTTCTAATCTCCTTCTACCTACGTACTGTTGCATTTACAGGGCTTTCAATGTTGTGAATGTTTATTTTATGCTACATTATAGGGAATGCAACGGGATGAGCAAGACATCTTTTTTTCAGATTCTTACATCTGTGTGTCTATTCCAGAACCTTCACAATCAGAAAAATCTCTGCCCAGCATTAGTATGGAAAAGGAAACCAGCAACATCATGGCAACCCATCTGAAAACACTGGGAGAGAATGGAATAGCAAGTTTTAGAAGAAATCTTTGTTTGATAGATCCACCTTTTATAGGAAGCAAAATTCAGACAAGACATATTAAAGATAAATCCCTGGAGGAAATGGTTGATCTCATCATTAGCCGCCATACTATGAAACACGCACAAGCAACAGTCGAAAAAGTTGTTGATCGTATGGGCGAAAGCCAAATAAAGATGTTAATTGTGAAAGATATCAATAAGGTGAGTAACACAAATCTTTTGCATTGTTTGGTATTGTCTGTTGATTCATTTATTTAAAGTTTCAAGTTTTCACTTTTTTTCCTCCAATGCTTAAAAAAAAGATAAAAAAAACAACATCAACTGAACAACTTTAGTTATCAGCTTAACCACTAGAGGTCCGCGCTATAGCCGAATGACGGCTACAGCGCGGACCTAGAATGCCGGGAGGACGTCAATTGACGTCCGCCCCTTTCCTCGTTACCGGCACGCGTTCCCGATCGGCATTTACAGAGACAGGGACGTGGATCTCTGTATGTAAACACAGAGATCCACGTCCTGTCATGGAGAGGAGACCGATGGTGTGTCCCTTGTACATAGGGACAACCATCGGTCACCTCCCCCAGTCAGTCCCCTCCCCCCACAGCAAGAATCACTCCCTTAGGCACACTTAACCCCTTCAGCGCCCCTAGTGGTTAACCCTTCACTGCCAGTGTCATTTTTACAGTAACCAGTGCATTTTTATAGCACCGATCGCTGTAAAAATTACAATGGTCCCGAAATGGTGTCAAGTGTCCGATGTGTCCGCCAATAAATAATAAAAATGCTATAAAACTATCCCCTATTTTGTAGACGCTATAACTTTTGCGTAAACCAATCAATAAACGCTTATTGCCATTTTTTTTTTAACCAAAAATATGTAGAAGAATACATATCGGCCTAAACTGAGGAAAAATATATATATATTTTTTTAAATGGGGATATTTATTATAGCAAAAATTAAAAAATATTGTGTTTTTTTCAAAATTGTCGCTATTTTTTTGTGTATAGCGCAAAAAATAAAAATCGCAAAAATGATCAAGTACCACCAAAAGAAAGCTCTATTTGTGGGGAAAAAAAAGACGTCAATTTTGTTTGGGAGCCACGTCGCACGACCGCGCAATTGTCATTCAACAGCGCTGAAAGCTGGAAATTGGCCTTGGCAGGAAGGGGGTTTAAGTGCCCAGTAAGCAAGTGGTTAAAGCGGAAGTAAACCCATCGATTTAACAGTTTTAACAGTTTCAAGAAGCAGTTACATTCCCGGCATGCCGGGAATGCCAACTGTCACATTGGTTGTGCTCTCAACCAAACTTTCAAACCATCCAATGGCTGGTGTCATAACTGATCACATGTGCAGCATCATGGCAGTTGAAGATTAAACAGAGGCCAAGATGGCAGCTTCCTTGCCTGAAAATGATAGGAGGGTTTACTTCCACTTTAAACAACTTAACTTATGCCTTCCTTTTGATTTTTGATGAAATATTTCACATTTTGCAGAACATTTTGGAAAAGCAAAATCAGCCAATTCTGGTCATTCATTATCATGAACTATACAAAAAAACAACATTCTGACCAAACATACACAAAGATTTGTAAAATTTGGGATCTATTTATGAATTTTGTTCACCCAGTATTCCAGTTTTTATAGGAATACATTTGAAAAATTTGTGGATTTTTGGGGGAGACTTTGTACCAATATATGATTTATATGACTTATTTGACTTGGGTTGTATTAGTTATCCTTTGTCTTTTATCTGCCTAGAATGTTTTATGTTACTTTGTAAAACTGTGGTCTGCTGAACTTTTCTTATCAGCTAAACCATCAAGAAGAAGAAAGTCAGTGATAAGACTAGTCCAAGAGAAGTGAAGTTTACTTTGAAAGGTGAGTCTTTAATATGAGCCCTTTAAAGGCTGAAACTTTTTTTTTTTTTTACAATCCAAATTCAGTAAAATAATTATTATCATAAAGGATATTTTATTCTGATAATTGTATCTTGTATTACCTGTAATGATAGTGTTTATCAGTATATGAAATCCTTACTTAGTTGTCTTTGTTTATATGTTCCTCCACATTTACATAAAGCTCAAGCTTCCTGAAAATACCAAATATGTGCCAAGAAGTATCAAAAATGAAAGTACCTACGTCCTAAAATTACTATGAAGTGAATATTTGTAGGAGGCTATTGTGGACTTTAATGGTACTGTACAAAGGCATTTTATACACAAAAGTAGATCTTTAAAAGTATATTTTTATTACAACAATTTTGATAAAACACATATAAAAATAAGGGGTGTGCCAGCGTAGGGCACAAAAAAAACACTCTCTATTAACTGGATAGTAGTACAGTGAAGGCAAAAGGCTGATACTTATAACCTATCACATAACATGTGTCCAACTCTTCTCTTGACATGTTTTGCGGTGGAACCCACTTCTTCAGGAGTTTTAGAGAGCGAATAACTTTGTCTATAAGAAGATAATAACAGTCATGACACAAACATAATGAGAAAGGAATATAAATCTACAGAGGATGTACAAACTCTTATCCCACCTGGGGAGTGACTACATGAGTAGCGTCATGGAACACGTCTGTCCCGGTGGGTATGGGAGCACTATAACAGGGAGTATACACTCTAGGGGTACAAAAATGAAGATTTTTTTAGCCGGGATTTTCCCTGTCTTAGTACAATGCAATCCAGCTCTGATTAATCACAGCTGCATTGAAGAGTACACAGAGATGGTCAGCAGCAGGAGCTGTAAAAAAAAAAAAGCCGTCTAGCAATGTTTATCAACAACATTGCTCAGACGGGAATACAGAAAGTTACATTGAAACATTGTATCATTTGTAACTTTCTGTGTTTCTCATCTACAGATCAAAGGGATGAACTTCCATCTGCAGGTGAAGAGAGTTAAAGTGGTTGTTAATCCACTCTACTAACTTTATACAATCCTCTGTGTCTCGTTATGCTAGGTGCTCCTGTCTCTGTGTTTTATAAAAAAAAAAGTTTTTACCTGTTTTCAGAGTGCCAATCAGTGTTCACGTGACCTGCCACCTCTCTGCTTTTCCCGTCTGACAGCTGCATTGGGAGGAGGAAAGAGCTGGCCGGTCACGTGAGCGCCAAGTGGCACTCTGAAAACAGGTATAAACTGCATTTTTTTTTAATCATAGAGACAGGAGCACCTAACATAATGAGCCACAGAGTATTATATAAAATTTTCAAAGTTATTTCAGCAGCAAGAGGGGGGGGGATCACTGTCACTAGCTGACAGGCAGGGAGGAGAGGGAGGAGAGGGGGGAGAGAGGAGAGACAGGAGAGCTGCGGATGACGATGTCAGCCATGAGATACCATAGTCATTTTACAGGGGGAGGGCAGAACCAGGCAGGATCAGCCAGGTATTTCAGGTGATACAGGGGGCCAAATGACACAGTACAAGCACTGTGCTATATAACATGATTTAGAGGAACAGGATCTGTTTTTTTTTGTTTGTTTTTTTAGGGTAACAAATGCTTTAAAGCAACCTTGACAAGTAAAATTAAAAAAACTATATTTTTTGAATTTTGCTATAATAAATATCCCCCAATTTATTTATTTTTTTTAAAAAACTAACTTCTTCATCAGTTTAGGCCGATATATATCCTTCTACATATTTTTGGTAAAAAAAATCGCAATAAGCGTATATCGATTGGTTTGCACAAAAGTTATAGCGTCTACAAACTATGGGAAAGATTTATGATTTTTTTTTTACTAGTAATGGCGGTGATCTGCGATTGTTAGCGGTATTGCGGCGGACAGATCGGACACTTTTGACACATTTTTGGGACCAGTGACATTTATACAGCAATCAGTGCTATAAAAATGCACTGATTACTGTGTAAATGTCACTGGTAGGGAAGGGGCTAACACTAGGGGGCGATCAAGGGGTTAAATGTGTGTTCCCTCAGCGTGTTCTAACCGTATGGGGATGTGACTTACTAGGTGAGAAGACATATCGTTGTTTCTACTTAGTAAGAACAAACGACATGTCTCCTCTGCCCTGACAGCACAGGGATTTGTGTGCTTGCACACACAAATCCCGGTGCTGGGATTCGTGCACGCGATCACGCGTTGGCCGTGGCGATCGTGCCCGCCGGCCACGTGCATTGTGTCCCCTTCTGTGCAGCGGCCGCACGCACCCTCTGGTGGCCACTAAGGGTAAGGACGTACCCATACAGGATTTCACCCAGGAGAGCCATTGTGCCGCAGTATATTTGCGTGAGTCGGTCGGGAACCGGTTAAGTGGTGCTTTTCGGTCGCTAGTGGGACACTTTTAACCCTCGCTAGCGGCCTCGCTTCCAAATCGCTTTTGGGAGCGCTGCAAGACAGGCACGGAGGGCCGTTTCTTCACTGCGCATGTGCCAATGACCTCATCCGCGCACTACAAGGTAAATATCTCCTAAACGGCACACGTTTAGGAGATATTTTCAGTACATTAAGGTAATTTAAAATAAAGAGTATTCAGCGCAGACTGATAAAACACACATATAGCAACCAAATTGCAAGCTGACACTTGCGGTTAATTCAAAATAATACCTCACATGAAGAGAAGGGTGTCACTTAATAGTGATTTTCCTCATAAAGTCATCCAAGGGTGTCACTTCATGCACATGGATAAATCAAAACAGCTTCCCCAAGAGAACTGGCAGACAAAACAATGTAGGGTGATGGAGGTCCCTCCACCACAGATAGTCTAGCCTCTCACCTCATACATTCGACCTGAAACAGGTCACTGAGCCTTATACCCACTCCTGGGGTGATGATCGTAAATCAGTATATCTGTTGATCTCCCACAGCATATAATAAAAGAGAGGAAGGGGACAAACTAGTGCTCTCCGTATAGACTTGTTTAATAACCAAATAAAATAATACAATCTACTTACAAAAGTTGCACTCACAAACGAGTGCCGATTAAGCAGGCATGTAATGTTGTTTCAAACCTAGAAGATGGCCATGGGTGACGTCAAACATGACTCCTCCCCCCGTACGCATTACGTCCTGTAGGCAGGGACTTCTTCAGCGTGGGGTCGGATGCACGTCGACGGCCCGCGATCTCTTTATATTGCCATAGCGAGTACATTAAAGTAAGCCTTATTATAGGCTTACCTATATGTAATAATGTCTCAGGGGGGGTTACAACCACTTTAAGGAGAGTCACTCTCTCTCTTTGTCCTGTGTACCATTATCATTAAAAGTAAAAGAAAAGTAATAGAGGGGAAATCTTTCAATGGGGGACACTAGTTCTGGTGACCTGGGGAACCCCAAGGAATTCCCTTAATTTGCTGGAATTTCTGCTTTTCCTGTTTGGCTATGGGACAGGAAGTGAAGGGAAATCTCCACAATGGGACAAAGATGACAAAAATAAACCTTACAGGGGTTATAACCCTCCCTTACTCTATCCAAAATGGGATATTGCCTATATTTCTACTTTCAATTTTGTCTAGATCACCTATAGTTTACTAAAGCACCGTCTATCATAAACAATTGTAATTTTGTAAAATAAAATTTGTTTTTCACCTATTTTTTCAGGCGCTTTGTTGCACCTCAGCGCTGCTGATCTCCTGCCCCCTTTTTGCAGCCTCATCCTATCTACAACCACTATATCAACTGCTACACGTATTCTCTGGGTGATTTTCCTGATGGAGGACCATGTCGGTGCAATTTGTGTCTCTGGAAGCCTCCATTGGGAGGACATGTGACCTAGCAGGAGAACAAATGGAACAGAGGAACGCCCATGTTGTCACTCTGTAACAAGAAGTGCCTGAAGAAGGACCTTCATGGCAGGATTACAAGTCTCTTTTTAATGGAAGCTATAGACTTAAACAAACAAACATTTTGATTCATAACCAGGGACAATATAAATGATTTTAATAAAACAGTTTTATACCATTTAGTAATAAAGCGATGTACCTTATTCCATTCTTGTTGAGTAAATTTTACCTCCAAGTGCAAAAGTTGTCCAATTTCTGGTTTGCAATTTTTTTTATTGACATACAAAAGTAGCTCAGCAGATGTTAAATGTGTACAGACGCGAAGGCCATTACATACCGCTACTAGTGTTGAGCGAACCCGAACTGTAAAGTTCGGGTCCGTACCGAACTTTAGCTTTTTCCCGAACCTGAACCCGGACTTTGCGCAAAAGTCCGGGTTCGGGTTTGGTAATCTAATTACGCACTTAGAAATGCTTCAGGGGCCAGCCAATCACCTTTTGATTAGCTGGTGTGCCCTTAGAAGCTATCATAGCCATGCCTACTAATGGCATGGCTGTGATTGGTCAGTGCAACATGTGACCCAGCTTCTATATAAGCTAGAGGCACACAGCACACACGTCACTCTGCTTCAGAATAGATAGGGAGAGGATCTTGTCTGCTGCTGCTGCTTTTAGGGAGAGATAGAAAAATACATGAGTTAGTCCTGATTCTGGAATCTGAGGGAAAAGATAGAGAGACAGTGTAGTGTAGGGCCAGGTTCCTGTTTTTTGCTTTTAGGGAGAGAAATATATTATATAGGAATAGGAGTCCAGATTCAGAGATATAACTCAGCGATCTGCATAGGTTTACCTGTTTGTGTTGCAGTGCAGTCTTTTTACACTGCCATGAGCCCAGTGTCAGAGAAAATCTACCTTTTATCTGCAAGCTCAGTGCACCAGCACTGCATATATTACGTTGAGAGATACACCGTTTCCATACTGTGGGTGTATTCTGCTCTTGGAAAAAGATCCATTTAGGACAAAAAAAAAGGCACTTTATTGTGCTCTTTTCCAAAAGACCCATTAAGGGCAAAAAAAAAAAAAAAATTCCATTTCATTTTGCTCGTGCAAAAAAAGACCCATTTAGGGCAAAAAAATAAATAAAAAATTGCACTTTAATGTACGCTTGCAAAAAGACCCATTTAGGGCCACAAAAATATTTTGCAGTGTGTTATACATATGTGGAGGCGTGTGAAATAAACCATTTCTATATATTTGTCTTCTACTGTGCTATACTAAAAAAACAAAAAAAAATTTTAATAGCATTTTCTGCAGTTCTGTAGCTATGCGATTCAGCTGTTACGTACTGTGGGTGTGTTGTGGTCTTCCAAAAAACGCCACTTAGGGCCACAAAAAATATTTTGCAGTGTGTTATACATATGTGGAGGCGTGTGAAATAAACCATTTCTATATATTTGTCTTCTACTGTGCTATACTAAAAAAACTATTTTTTTTTTGAATAGCATTTTCTGCAGTTCTGTAGCTGTGCGATTCAGCGGTTACGTACTGTGGGTGTATTGTGGTCTTCCAATAAACGCCATTTAGGGCCACAAAAAATATTTTGCAGTGTGTTATACATATGTGGAGGCGTGTGAAATAAACCATTTCTATATATTTGTCTTCTACTGTGCTATACTAAAAAAACAACATTTTTTTTTAATAGGATTTTCTGCAGTTCTGTAGCTGTGCGATTCAGCGGTTACGTACTGTGGGTGTGTTGTGGGCTTCCAAAAAACGCCATTTAGGGCCACAAAAAATATTTTGCAGTGTGTTATACATATGTGGAGGTGTGTGAAATAAACAATTTCTGTATAGTTTTCTTCTACTGTGCTATACTAAAAAAAAAAAAATTTTTTTTAATAGCATTTTCTGCAGTTCTGTAGCTGTGCGATTCAGCGGTTACGTACTGTGGGTGTATTGTGGTCTTCCAAAAAACGCCATTTAGGGCCACAAAAAATATTTAGGGCCACAAGGCGAAGGCAGAGGAGGAGGAAGAGGTCGCCAACGCAGCCGGGGCACCGGCAGCACCTCAGAAGGCAGGGTTAGCATGGCTGAAATGTGGAAAAGCTTTGTAAGCACGCCACAACAACCAGCACCACCAGCTGAGATGGAACGTCTTAGCAGGAGGCAGCATTTCACCAACATGGTTGAGCAGTATGTGTCCACAGGCCTACACGTACTGGATGACGGGTCTGCCCCCTTTAACTTCTATGTCTCCAAATTGGGCACATGGCCTGAGCTTGCCCTTTATGCCTTGGAGGTGCTGGCCTGCCCTGCAGCCAGTGTATTATCTGAATGTGTATTTAGTACGGCAGGGGGCGTTATCACAGACAAGCGCAGCTGCCTGTCCAGAGCCAATGTGGACAAGCTCACATTCATTAAAATGAACCAGGCATGGATCCAACAGGACTTGTCCGTACCTTCTGCAGAATAGACATGTATACCGGTGTTGTGACAAAAACTGTCCGGCCATCGGATTGTGTCCGGCCCGTACTGCGAAGGCGCAGCGCTTGCGCAGTACAGAGGACAAGGAGATTCACAAAATCTCTGAAGATGAACGGCGCCTGCGCCGTGAGTGCAGGTTCAAGCCCCAACATCCAAGTGGACATACGGTAGCACATAGTAACAGGGCCCCTCACGGGCTCGCTTCGATCGCCACGCTTCGGGCACGGCCTCACTTGGCTCGGCTTGAACCACGGATGGTGTGGCCTTCACCTGAACTCACCACGCAGGCGCCGTTCATCTTGGGAGATTTTCGAAATCCTCTTGTCCTACATACTGAGCAAGCGCAGTACAGGGTGGACACTATTCGACGGGGGACAGAATTCGACACATCACTGGCCTTACCCAGCCATTGTTGTATTTTTGGACCAGTGTTGGCTACCTCGTCCTCCTCCACCGCCGCTTCCACCTACACAGCCACATCCACCGCCACCTCAACCTCCTACTCCATATGGACCTTGTCCTCCTAGGTCAAGATTATAATTTTTATTTTATTTTTTTGTAGCGCACAGATCCTTTCCCCCTTACCTGCCTTTATGTTGTTGGCTCCTCGCAGGAGGGAGAAAGGCACACCGCACTACCAGCCCGTACCCTCCTATATAAAGAGACTGAGCGGTGTACTTGACGGGCCGTGTCCACAGCCGGAGTCAAAACTCCTCCAGAGGATGATTCTCACCTCTACTGTAGGTAGAGGCAAGTCCTTTAATTCCCAGTAAAGTCAATGTCCACACCAGCTGAAATTACAACTCTTATTCTCTCATGGCAAAATAAACTCTACTCGGATAGAAAAGGTTAGAGCAAAGAAACAGGACAGCTTAAGGTGTGGAGGAGGTCCAGGCACAAACGTAGCACATTCAATTCACTGCTTAGGTTTCTCAAACAGTTTTAGGTGCACGGTCTCTGCCACAGACCTTGAGGTTGATCTCTGCCACAGACCGGGTGTACAAGGCCCCTGCCACGGACCTGGAGAACTTTGGTCTCTGCCACAGACCAGGGTGTATAAGGCCCCTGCCACGGGCCGGGTGAATAAGGCCTCTGATACAGTCAAAATGACCTTGAGCTTCTCCTTCTACGAACCTAGCCCATATCAAGGGGAAGACATCTCTCCAGGGAGTCAACAGACCCTTCCTTCACCGTGACTCCCGCATCGGTCCATCAGAATGATCCTCCCTTCCCTGGAACATGGTCCCCTACACGAGGCGGCACCCTAAGACTCCTCGACCCTTAGCGGACTCCAGACGAAGGCTCTGGTCTCCAGGCTTTACTCCCGCACCTAGGCCTCCATACCCAGGGCAGCAGGAACTCCAGGATAGTACCTCACCCCGGGCTAAAGGTACCCGAGATGGAACAGGAACACATGCCGAAGGCCGAAGGCACCTGGGCGTGGACCCCACTGGACATCAGCCCCCAGGCCAAAGGTCTGCACTTTTATATGCTCTACCGGCATGCACAGCAGGTTCCCCGCCCCGCTGTACTACTGCCAAGAGGGGACACAAAAGGCACAGCACTGTATCGGCGGTTCAACCCTAGCCTACCATGGCAGCGCCACCTGTAGGCCGCAGGGAACTGCACACCAATACTGTCCCCCGAGGACAAAATGGTCCATGAATCCTACAGAATTAGGGTGTTTGAGCCTATTTACCACTCAAACACTTCCCTTAAATTTAGCACCCCGCTACATTTTTATTTCAAAGTATTTTATTTTCCCACTAGCTTATCCATTAAATTTAATAATTTATTCCAGAAAGGGCATATTCTGGGCATACCCACCATATGTGTGGCATCGTGCCGTTGAGTTTCTGAGGTTCTTAATGACTTCCCGTACCTCTTCTGCTGAAAAGGGGGCCTCCAGCATATTTTTTTATTTTTTTATTTTTTTTTATGTTATTTTAAGTTATTTCCCTATCCACATTTGTTTGCTGAGCACTTGCCATGCTCTTAACAACATTTTGCTGCCATTTGCAGCCCTCTAGCCCTTTCCATTACTTTTCTAGTGCCTTTTTAGTCCTTAGAAGTCCGGGTCCCTATTGACTTCAATGGGGTTCGGGTTCGGGTTAAAGTTCGGTCCCGAACCCGAACTTTTTTCCGAAGTTCGGCCGAACCCGTTGAACCCGAACATCCAGGTGTCCGCTCAACTCTAACCGCTACATACCACAAATGAAAAAAAAAAAAATAGAGAGGCACAATAATGAAGCTCCTGTATAAGAAAATATACTGTGCAAAGTACAAAATTTGCTTGCAAAAGAGATCATGCAAGTGTAGCGGGTATCAATATTTAGGGGGAGTATCTGGGCGGTAGCATGGCCCAGATGCATTGATAATTAGGGTTTTATGGCTGTTTTGGTTCGTGGAAGATATCAATGGTGTCCAGTTCCCTGCGGCCCCTGGATGGCGCTGTCGCCTTGGGCTGGGGTTGAACCACCATTGTAGGGCCGTGCCCTTTTTGTCGTCTTGCGGCAGTAGTACAGCGGGGCGGGGAACCTGATGTGCCTGCTGGGAGAGGGTATAAAGGGCGCGGACATCTCGCACACGAGGTCCGAGCCCCAGGCACCTTCAGCCTGGGGACTGCTGTCCGTTCGTCCGTGTCCAGGTGCCCTTGGCCTGGGCACGTGGAGTCGAGTTCCATCCCAGGCACCTTGGGCCTGGGGTGAGGTACTTTGTCAGAAGGCCTGGGGCCCAGTTACCTTTCACCGGGTCCCGCGAGGAAGGAAGCATTCCTAGAGTGCCCCTGGTATGGGTGCCCGAATCCAGGGCGTAAGGGACCGGAGATGTGACTCTCCCGAAGAGCTGGTACAGCATAATGCCGGTGACGGTGTGGGCCTCTGGAGACCGTCCGCATGGATGTCTTCCCCTGACAAGGGCCGTTTGTTCTAAAGAAGGTAGTCTACCTTCTTACCTTCTTATGGTCTGTGGCAGGGACCCAACTTAACCAGGTCGGTGGCAGAGACCTATCACTAAGGTCTGTGGCAGAGGCCTCAACGTTCACCCAGGTCAGTGGCAGAGACCAAATTCACAGTCGGTGGCAGCGACTGTGTGCCAAGCCTGTTTGCACTAAACAGAACAGGAGAGAACTTTAATTCTTTGATTGTGCCTGGACCTACTCCTTCCCACACCCTGTCTGTCTTCTCAAGTTCAACCAGTCTACTCTTCTAGAACTATTTATTGCTCAAACAGAATAAATAAGTGTTGGACTTTATTTGGTGTGGAACTCAAGTTACTGGAAGCTAAGTGCCCTGTCTGTAACAGTGGCAATCATCCTCCACAGGATAAGCTGAGGCTCCGGCCTAAAACACAGACCCAAAGGTAAAAGGTTTAGCTCACATCTCTGCATAACACACATCAGAGAGACGAGCTGGTGGTGTACATCTCACCCTTCTCCCTGATACCCCTAGATGAGTCAACCAGCCATAAAGAGAAAGGGAGAAAGCGGGTGAGGGCGCTACACATAATACAAGAAAAATTTATCATTTTTACAACTTATGTTTTTAGCTATTTGTCCATATAAATTGGTAGGCTGCCATTAGGGATGAGTGAAGTTGAGTCTTCATTCCCCCAAAATGCCATGAACAATCATGAGATTTCATCAACATTTTGGCAAAATGAATGAGAACTAACGGAAAGGAGCAGCTTAAAAAAACATAACCTGCTTTATTTTTTTTTACCCAAACCCCCCATGGGAAAATGAGGGAGTTTTTTAGTGAAAAAAAAAAAAAGAAAACACGTAGAGAAGAAAGTAAGGTAGTAAACCGCTGGGTGCCTTTTTTTTTTTTTCTGACCTACAAGGTAAAGCAACAACGTGCTAGTATGCAAACTTACCTGAAAACAAAGCATTCCAGCGAAGCATTCTCATCACTGGAGGCTTGCATCTTCACCAGTCTTCCTTCCAGGTTTGCGGGACTCAGGCTGTGTGATTGGCCGGAGCCACAATGACACCACCCCTGCACATTCGCACGGGGGTGGGCACCATTTACGGCACAGGATTTCTGAAGGAACCCCTTGGGGTGTCTACTTCTCAAAAAGGGGTCATTTTGGGGGTGTTCTTACTGTCTTGGCTTTTTCACCAGAGCAGTGTTTTGTAGTAGTGGAGATTTTATGACAGCTCTTTGGACTGGGCATTTCCCAGCTATATGGTGTGTGACAGCAGGAAGGTAAAGTCACCTGGTTGCATCCAGGGGGGTAGATATATTTCGCCCAGATTCAGGCTTTACGCCGACTTATACAACTAGGTGGAGAGTTGTATAAGCCCAGCTGAGGCAAATGGGCTCATGGATGACTCATACCTCTAGGGAGAGTGTGGGGCGTCGTGCAGACAGGGAGTTGATGAGACCAGCTGAAGCTTGTCAGCTCATTTAGGCCTCTATAAGAACTCCCAGCTTCATTAGACGTTAGCTCATGCCTGGACCCAGACCTGTGTGGACTGTCTAGGGAGAGTGAACCCCTGTGCGGTGAGACAAAGCCTGTGTGGCTATTTGCTTGGACATTTAAAACCAGGGACTTAGGGACTAGGACAGCACTAGGCTGATCCCAGTTGTTAGTTAGGAAACCTGTATGTTTAGTCAGAGGTCAAGTTGACCAGGATTTATTTTGTTTATGTTTCTTTTGGCTTTGCTGTGTTTTGTCACTGTAAATAGAAAATAAACCGCACCTTTTTTGATTTTGAAAACCACAACCTCCGTTTGCTGGGCCTGTTTTTGTGTGGGGAGCCCATCCCGGGGGTCACACACACCCGCTGCCGAGCTAACCCCCTCACAGTTGGTGGAGAATGCGGGCAGTTTTTTTTTAAGCCAGCATGGAGGAGATACTGAAGCAGCTGGCTCTAGCAAATGCCAATCAACAGCAGACAAATGCAGGTTTGCAAAAGAGCCTTGCAGCTCAACAACAGAACTTCGCAGCCCAGCAGCAAGCTCATCAACAGAGCCTTGCAGCCCAGCAGCAAGCTCACCAACAGAGTCTGGAAGCTCAGCAACAAGCCCAGCAGCAATCTGAGGCCCGCTTCATAGACCTGTTACAGAAGCAAGAGCAGAGACTACAACAAATGGAAGCAGTAATGCAGCAACGTCCGCAGACCAGTGAGGAAAGCCGTCCCACTAATACCGCGTCCTTTGGGGTGAGTCGTTTATTGACAAAAATGACTGGAGAGGATGATCCAGAGGTATTTTTGACCACATTTGAAAGGACTGCTGAAAGAGAAAAGTGGCCTGAGGAGCAGTGGGCTGGACTGGTGGCTCCTCTGTTAACTGGTGAATCGCAGAAGGCTTACTATGACCTAGAGCCTGACCAAGCAAAAGACTATGTGATGCTAAAAGCTGAAATATTGGCAAGGCTGGGTGTCACCCAGGCTGTCCGGGCTCAGCGTGTGCATAACTGGACTTTCCAGCTTGGAAAACCCCCCAGGTCTCAAATGTATGATCTCATTCACCTGAGCAGAAAGTGGCTACAGCCAGAGACTTTGTCCGCACCAAAGATTGTGGAACGTGTTGTAATGGATCGGTTTTTGAGAGCTCTTCCTACTGCCATCCAAAAGTGGGTAAGCCATGGAGACCCAGAGACGGCCGATGGTCTTGTGGATCGTGTGGAGAAATACTTGGCTACAGAGAACCTGATCGCCTCTTCCAGAGACACTCGGACTTTCCACCCTAAGACCAGACCATCCCCAGGGGCGGATAAGAGGATTCCAAGGGGTGAGGGTGGAGAGAGTGAGAGGGTGGGAGCTCTACCCCAAGTTTGGCGAGAACAGCCTGGGAAATCAGCGGCTCAAGAGGCGGCAAGAAGGATCGTTTGCTACCGCTGCCGGCAAGCGGGACATATTGCAGCCAATTGCCCGGTTGTGGAGGAACCCATGCAGTGTGACTTTCTGACGGGCAGACGTCAGTCGCTGTGTGCGACAGTCGCATGCACTGCCATTCGAGGAACTGAGAAACATTTATGCAAAATGTGTGTTAATGGTAGAAATGTTGTGGTATTGCTGGATTCAGGTAGCCTTGTGACCCTGATAAAGGCTGAGTTAGTTAAAACAGAGGTCTCTGGGAATAGCAAGGTAGCTGTTATTTGTGTGCATGGGGACACCCGAGAGTATCCAGTGACTACAGTGTGTTTCGAGACCCCCAAAGGTACCCTCTCTCATCCAGTGGGCTTAGTATCTCAGTTACCGCATGACGCCATTGTGGGAAGGGATTTTCTGAAGTTCTGGGAACTGTGGGATGATCCTGAGCCCCCCACTGGTGCCCCTATGTACCAGGAATGTGATAGCCAGAACTCCCCTGAGAGTGGTGAGGACTCTCCGGAATTTCCCTTATCAGTATTGGCAGGGGAGACTCAAGAAACTGGAGAGGAGCCCACCTCCTCAGACGAAAACCTACCGTCTGTGGAGTTTTCTGATCTTGAGGTTCACAGGGAAAACTTTGCCACAGAACAGTTGAAAGACCCCGCCCTAATAAAGGCACGGGAAAACGTAGTGAAAATAGATGGCGAGTTAGTGAACCCAGATAATACCTGCACTTACCCATACTTCAGCGTAGAGAAGGACCTACTGTATCGGGTGGCAAAAAGGGCAGAAGAAACCGTTGAGCAGCTTGTGGTGCCCAAACCTTACAGGAAGTTGGTGTTGGAGTTGGCCCATGGGCACATTCTTGGAGGTCATCTGGGGACAGAGAAAACCCGAGAGAGGGTATTACAGAGATTCTATTGGCCGGGGGTGATGAAGGACATAGAAAATTATTGTTCCTCCTGCCCTGTGTGTCAGAGGTCGGCCCCGATGCCACATTTCCGTAGCCCGCTGGTCCCTCTACCCATCATTGAGGTCCCGTTTGAGAGGATCGCCATGGATTTGGTAGGTCCTATAATCAAGTCCGCTAGGGGGCACCAGTACATATTAGTTATAATGGACTATGCCATCCGTTATCCAGAAGCGATCCCTCTCCGAAATACCTCGGCCAAAACCATAGCCAAAGAGCTATCTCTTGTGTTTAGCCGGGTGGGTATTTGTAAAGAACTGCTTACGGACCAAGGTACACCCTTTATGTCCCGGGTTATGAAGGAGCTGTGTAAATTGTTCAAAGTGACGCAATTACGTACATCTGTGTATCACCCCCAAACCGATGGGCTGGTTGAAAGATTCAACAAAACCCTAAAACAAATGTTGAAGAAAGTGGTGGATAGAGATGGAAAGGATTGGGACTGTCTACTTCCTTATCTGATGTTTGCTATTAGGGAGGTGCCCCAATCCTCTACGGGATTCTCCCCCTTTGAGTTACTGTATGGGAGACACCCAAGAGGGCTGTTGGATATTGCCAAGGAAACTTGGGAAAGTGAGAGTTCTCCCCACAGGAGTGTGATTGAGCATGTCGCCCTGATGCAAGACCGAATTGCACAGGTAATGCCCATCGTGAAGGAACATTTGGCCCAAGCGCAGTTAGCACAGCAGAGAGTGTACAACCGTGGAGCCAAGACCCGTACCTTTCCCCCGGGGGATAGGATACTGGTACTTGTCCCTACGGTTGAAAGTAAATTCCTTGCCAAATGGCAAGGCCCCTACGAGATAATAGAAAAAGTGAGCGAAGTGAATTACAAGGTCAGACAACCAGGAAGGCGAAAGCCCGAACAGATCTATCACGTTAATCTGTTGAAAGCCTGGAGGGATAGAGAGTCCCTAGTCGCAGACACTTGGTCACCAGCTCAAACTGGTTGCGTGATTCCTGAGGTTGGAATAGCAGCCACCTTGTCACAACCCCAACAACAGGAGGTTAAGGAGTTTGTGCTTCGCAACAAGGAGGTATTCTCTGAGCTGCCGGGACAAACATCTGGGGTAGAGCATGACATCATTACCCCGCCCGGTGAAAGGGTGAAGTTAAAACCCTATCGGATCCCAGAGGCCCGACGGGAGGCAATACGGGAGGAAGTACAGAAAATGCTGAACTTAGGGGTGATAGAGGAGTCCCAAAGTGATTGGTCTAGTCCCATTGTGTTGGTGCCTAAACCGGATGGGAGCTGGCGATTTTGTAACGATTTTCGTCAGTTGAACAAAGTTACAAAATTTGACACCTACCCCATGCCACGTATAGATGAGTTGATCGACCGGCTGGGAACAGCCCGATACATGACGACTCTTGACCTCACAAAAGGGTATTGGCAAATCCCCCTGGCCAAATTGGCCAAAGAGAAAACCGCATTTGTAACCCCAGACGGGGCGTTCCAATATAAAAGAATGCCGTTCGGGTTACAGAATGCGCCGGCCACATTCCAGCGGAAAATGGACCAGATGCTGAGGCCCCATCGGAAGTATGCTGCGGCTTACCTGGATGACGTAATTGTCCATAGCACAGATTGGGCCTCACATCTGCCAAAAGTGCAAGCAGTCCTGGACTCTGTTCGGGAAGCGGGGTTTACGGCTAACCCCAAGAAGTGTACCATTGGGCAGGAGGAGGCCAAATATCTTGGGTACACCATTGGGAGGGGAGTAATAAAACCCCAACTCAACAAAGTCGAGGCCATCCAGAGTTGGCCACGTCCCAACAGCAAGAAGCAGGTACGAGCCTTTCTGGGAATCGCTGGGTATTATCGGCGATTCATTCCCCACTTTGCTTCTAAGGCTGTGCCCCTAACCAACCTAACGAAGGGGAAAGGGTCGGTCATGATTAAATGGACCCCCGAGGCTGAGGCAGCATTCCAATTCTTGAAACAAGCCTTATGTAGCCAGCCAGTGTTGTACTCACCCGACTTCTCTAAAGACTTTGTCGTACAAAGTGATGCGTCAGATGTGGGGTTAGGAGCAGTATTGTCCCAGGTCTGGAACGGGGAAGAGCACCCAGTCATTTACCTCAGCAGGAAGTTGAAGTCCCATGAGGTAAATTACGCCACCGTTGAAAAGGAGTGTTTAGCGGTGAAGTGGGCTCTAGATTCCCTTTGGTACTACCTGCTAGGTAGGCACTTTGACCTGGTTACGGATCACGCTCCGTTAAAGTGGATGGCTCAAAACAAGGAAACAAATAGAAGAGTGAATAGGTGGTTCCTGGCCCTCCAGGAATTCAACTTCACAGTAAAGCATCGCCCTGGCGTTCAAATGGGGAATGTGGATGCTTTGTCTCGAGTACATGAATGCCTGATTGCTGGTGTTCCAACCACGAGGTTAAAACAAGAGGGGGGGTATGTGACAGCAGGAAGGTAAAGTCACCTGGTTGCATCCAGGGGGGTAGATATATTTCGCCCAGATTCAGGCTTTACGCCGACTTATACAACTAGGTGGAGAGTTGTATAAGCCCAGCTGAGGCAAATGGGCTCATGGATGACTCATACCTCTAGGGAGAGTGTGGGGCGTCGTGCAGACAGGGAGTTGATGAGACCAGCTGAAGCTTGTCAGCTCATTTAGGCCTCTATAAGAACTCCCAGCTTCATTAGATGTTAGCTCATGCCTGGACCCAGACCTGTGTGGACTGTCTAGGGAGAGTGAACCCTTGTGCGGTGAGACAAAGCCTGTGTGGCTATTTGCTTGGACATTTAAAACCAGGGACTTAGGGACTAGGACAGCACTAGGCTGATCCCAGTTGTTAGTTAGGAAACCTGTATGTTTAGTCAGAGGTCAAGTTGACCAGGATTTATTTTGTTTATGTTTCTTTTGGCTTTGCTGTGTTTTGTCACTGTAAATAGAAAATAAACCGCACCTTTTTTGATTTTGAAAACCACAACCTCCGTTTGCTGGGCCTGTTTTTGTGTGGGGAGCCCATCCCGGGGGTCACACACACCCGCTGCCGAGCTAACCCCCTCACAGGTGATGGAACACATTAAGAAATGACTTTTGTGTACAAACCATTACATTTTTAAATTTAAAACAGGCAGTTGTGCAGTAAAACGTACTCATTCGCGTGGGTGGTATTTGGGACCCCTTAATAATTAAAGTGGGCTTCCACATCCTGATAAGTCCCCACCACAAACTCGCAACCACTGGACCAGGGTTGTAGGGAAGAGACCCTTGTCTTTATCAACATAGGGATAAGGTGCTTTGCCAGGGTGGTACCCCCTAGAATAAGGTGACCAGATTTTTAAAATGAAATCCGGGGACATATTTTTTTGATCTTACTAGTAATGGCGGCAATCAGCGACTCTCTGTCCGTCGCCGCCGCCCCCCACCTCACAACCTGTCAAGTCTTAAGGCCCATACACGGACTTTTTGACAACAAGCCTCTGACGCACCTGTTTTTGCAGAAAATCCGACCGTGTGTACGCTCCATCGGACAAACTTTTTCGCTTTTTCATAGGACAAATGTTCGCTGTGAGAACAGACAAACTTTCCGGCAACAAATGTCCGATAGAGCAAATCCTATCGTGTGTACAGAAGTCCATTGGACTAAAGTACAAAAGTACAAACACGCATGCTCAGAACCCATGCTTAAGATCAGCCAACAATAGCAGAAGTTGCCCACAGGGTGGCGGTAAAGAGCTGAAAAACCATGTGATTTGGTGAAAGTTTGCTGAAAAAGTCCTGCCGTGTGTATGAAGACCAAGTTCACGGGCAAAGCCCTTCAGAGCAAAATCCATGGAAAAGTCAGTTGGAACTCCGATCATGTGTATGAGGCTCAACTCTCCGGGCCCCGGCTACTACTGGGTGGGGAGCAGAGGAAGAGCACTCCGCCAGGGAAGGCAAGGAGATAAGCAGGCAGGCGGCTGGCCGGGACTTGAGCCAAGGCAGAAGAACATGCGAGCGGAGCTGAATGGGCACCCGAAACTGAATAAATATTCCCTCCGCTCCGACCAGCACATGATCATCAGAAAGGGGCACAGATAATGGAAAGAAATACACCCCCTAAGCTAGTAGGAGCAGCAGAGCGAGTGGGGGGGTGTAATTCAGATTTTATTTTTTTATTCTGCCTTTGAAATTGCCCCAGCCCCTGTTCAAATCCAATCCGGGGACAAAACCGGGGACAGACTTGGTCTGGGGACAGTGTCCTCAATCCGGGGACTGTCCCCTGAAACTGGGGATGCCTGGTCACCCTAACCTAGAAAGGTATCCCCGTGTTGAGGGTATGTGGCCTGATATGGTTCGGTGAAGTCACTGAAAAAAAAAAAAAAACGTGGTCAGTGGGAGGAAAAAATGCTGCTGTGTCAGGATCTGTGGTTGAAAAAGGCCTCTGTGTTGGTGGTTCATACCCAGGAGCATAGGTGTGTGCAGCCTATTGCATTAAGGTGTGCACCCCAAATTCCAAACGCTCTCACTTTTGAGACAAAGAAAGGGACTGAGGTCCGAGATTCCCCAGTCCCTTTCTCTGCAGCCTCAGCTGCATTAGACAGTGAACGAATGGGAAGCGCTCTGTCCTGAGCGGCCTGCTGTTTATTCACAAACTGAAGCATGATAAACACAGTTTCCCATGCTTCAGTTATGAATGAACACAGTGAGGGATTGGTATAAATCACTCATTGTGTTTATTTAGAAAAGGTAGGGGCTGGTAAATTACATATTTACTGGCCCCTTCCCCCTGCACTCCAACCTGAAATGATCCACCGCAGCACACCCCACTGCCTAGGCCAACTAGGGGAAGTCCGAAATGATATGTAGAAAAGATAAAAGGCGTGTGGTCTGATGCATGAATCCTTAGAGAGAAACAAAGTGGTATAAACTGAAAGTACTACGTATTCATAGATACTTCACAATAGACTCACTTAGTTACACGGTATTAAAAAACTGCCCATAAAGCGGACGAAAGTGGATGATTGGCTGCCCATTCAAGGGATAAGAAAAATGGATGGTTGGCTAACGTGTTTTGAGGATTTTCCTCTTCCTCAGAGCCTTAAAATCTTAAAGCGGAGGTCCACCCAAAAATGGAACTTCCACTTTTTGGAATCCTCCCCCCCTCCGGTGTCACATTTGGCACCTTTCAGGGGGGAGGAGGGAGCAGATATCTGTGTAATACAGGTATTTGCTCCCACTTCCTGGCATAGATCACTACGGTGATCGCTGTGACCTACGCCACGTCCGGCGCCTACTCTGTCCTCCCCCGCTGTCTTCTGGGAGACACACAGATCCCAGACGACAGCAGGGACCAGTGAGGACGCGCAGCGCGACTCGCGCATGCGCAGTAGGGAACCAGGAAGTGAAGCCGCAAGGCTTAATTTCCTGATTCCCTTACCGAGGATGGCGGCGGGGGCAGCCGAGAGCCGAGCGACTGATCGGCTTCGGCTGCCGACATCGTGGGCACCCTGGACAGGTAAGTGTCCATTCATTAAAGTCAGTAGCTGTAGTATTTGTAGCTGCCGGCTTTTAATATATTTTTTTTTTAGACGGACCTCCGCTTTAAGAAACCAGGTCTGGTCTGCATGTTAAAATATATAGAGAGGACTGGATGAATAGTACAGCACTTGATAAGTGGTTTTGACCATAATGGTGGATTCTCCTTTGTTGTAGGAACATTCCTTCTACATCACAGCGCTCTATATTAAACAGAAATCAAACAGATATTTATAGAGAATTATAGATGCTTGTGTGAATAATAAAAACATGCATAATATGAAATATAAAAAAAACAATAATAATAGTACATAGGTTTTTTATGTGTTCATGTATATTAAAAGTTGCCACATTGATAGTGGAGGCGATGTGCTACTATCCTGACCTGACCAAGGTTGGGGTGGTGGCTATACAAATCTGCTGGATTGAGGGGGACCTGGAAGGTTAGTATTGTCAGGAACTGAAACCGGAGCGCCTGAACATAATTGGGGGCCGGGAGTAAGTTCTCCCGAGAAAGCTGGAAGGGTCCATTACCTCTTGGTTTGAGCGGTCTACCTTGTCTGGCCATGAGCTGGGAAGGCAGATGATCCGTGGTGTCTGGGCCCCATGGGAGTGGTCGCCCTAGGGGAGCTCTTAGTAACACTTGGGTGTGGGACCCCACTGTGTGAAAAGAACTCACGGTTAAAGTCACTAAAGCTTTTTCTGCACTGCCTTTTGGCTAAGTCCGGGGTCATTTTTGCTTAGGGCCTAGGCCAATACACAATTTGGGCACAGCCACTTTTTTATTTTTACTATTTATTTTTCTCCCACGTTTGTCACTTTCGTGTGTGTTTTTCACTAGAATAGATGAAGGGTATGAGCCCTCGGGCTTACCCTGTTGTCTAGGGGGGATGATGTGTGGCCTTCTGGTACCTTCCTCCCCTGCCTCTGGGGGGTCTCTCTTCGGGAGAGCTCCCCTGACTTAGTATTCAGGGAAGGCTTTGGTGTCCTAGAAGAACGGGGTGTGCCAGGCCTTCTGGCTAGGCAGACCATGTTAACCTATGTCCCCGTCAGGAGCCTTGCGCCCAGGGGGTCAGGGTACGAGTCCTACCCCTTCAGGGGATGAACAAAAGCACACCCTTAAGCCTCGTACACACGGCCGGTTTTCTCGGCAAGAAACGACAAGAAAACTGCTGGCAGAGCTTTCTTGCCGAGAAAACCGTGCATGTGTACGAGGCTTTGGGGTTTCTCGTCTGGAAATCTGCCCAGAATCTCAATGAAAAAATAGAGAACCTGCTCTCTATTTTCTCGTCAGGATTCTTGTCGGCCTGTTTCCCGACGAGAAACCCGAGCGTGTGTACACTTATCTGCCTCCATGGAAACCCGCGCATGCTCGAAATGACTTTGACGCATGCGCGGTAGCTTCTAAGGCATAGGTAGGGTGAAGCAAGATGGCAGCGATGGCATCGAATGTGACGAGCGCATGCTCGTCGTAGTCGATGACGTCACTGCGTTCATGCCATTCAAAAGAACGGCGGTTCTTTGGAATCGTACGTGTGTACACCCGGCCGGCAAGAAAGCTTTCCAGGAAAACTGACGGGTTTTTCCTGACGAGAATCTCGGCCGTGGGTACTAGGCTTTAAGTGCACTTTTTTGTGTGTGTTCACATGCACGTTTTTTGTACACTTACGGGTTTTTTCGTTATAGGATTTTTACACCACCACTGATCTTAAAAAAAAAAAAAGCAGGGCAGATGAGGAGGGCACATGAGAGGTGAGGGCAGGACTTTGGCGTGCAGACAACTCAGATGGCAGGTTGGTTGAATGTACTCTATGAGCTGCTGCCTGGCCAACACCATAGAAACAAATTACACCGTGTGGCCGAGCTGCACAGCATCCTGCATTTCTATGGTGCAGGTGGTCTGGCTGCCAGCAACATGGAAATACATGATGCTGTATGTCTGCACCCTAGCAACCAATGACATTGGATTAGTGGATCCAGCTGTCACTGCCACAGCTACAGTCACATGGCAGCAGGATTGGGGCTTTATCAAAATCAAAGACACATTTTTTCTGGGGCAAGCCTCCTGCAATTGGGAGCTGCTCTCGGAAATCAGGGCCATCTGGCCATCCAACAATAAGTGGCTGGTTCAACACAGTGGGGTTGAGTTATTGAAACAATCAGCTTCTAACTTCAGCTTGTTTAATTAAGCTTTAACAAAAAAAAACTGTAAGCTGATTGGTTTCTATGCAGAGTTGCACCAGATTTTGCACTCTCCAATTTTAGTAAAACAACCCCACTGTCAACAAAGGGTGAAAAAAAAAAAAAAAAAAAAGATGAAAAAGTATAATTTTTTTTTTTTTTTTAATGACAATTGTTTTTGAAACACAGCGCATTTGCAAACTAAATGCCATTTGCATCTACATTAACCACTTCAGCCCCAGAAGGTTTTACCCCTTTTATGACCAGGCCATTTAATGCGATACTGCACTGCGTTACTTTAACTGACAATCGCACGGTCATTAGACGCTGCACCCAAATAAAATGTACAGTATGTCCCTTTTTCCCCACAAATAGAGCTTTCTTTTGTTGGTATGTGATCACCTCTGTGGTTTTAATTTTTTGTGCTATAAACAAAAAAACGAGCGACAATTTTGAAAAATAAACAATATTTTTTACTTTCTGCTATAAAAACCCAATAAAAAAATCGAATCAAATTTTTGGTAAAAAAAATACCAATAAGCGTATATTGATTGGTTTGCGCAAAGGTTTTTTTTTTTTTTTTTTTTTTTACTAGTAATGGTGGGGATCACGGACTTATAGTATGACTGCGATATTGTGGCGGACAAATCGGACACTAACTGACACTTTTTTGGGAACCAGTGACATTATTACAGTGATGTACATAATATAACTGAATACTAACATTTATAGGTAAAGCTGATCCAGGGAATATCTGATTGCCTCTCGGGGGATCAGGAAGTAATTTTTCCCCTGCTGTAGCAAATTGGATGATGCTCTGCTGGGGTTTTGATCCTCTGGATCAACTGTGGCTATAGGATTGTGCATATGGGATTGTATTTTTTATTTTTTTGGTTGAACTAGGTGGACTTGTGTCTTTTTTCAACCTGACTAACTATGTAATCAGTGCTAAAAATAAAATATGCACTGTCACTGTACTAATGACACTGGCAGAGAAGGGGTTAACATCTGTGGCAATCAAAGGGTTAACTGTGTGCCGAGGGAGTGCTTGCTAACTGTGTGTGTGTGGGGGGGGGGGGAGGGGGTTCTTGTACTGAGGGAAGGCAGAGATCCGCATTCCTGCTTAGCAGAAACACAAGATCACAGAACGGCAATCTGCCTTGTTTACATAGGAAGATCGCCATTGTGCCTGTGCCTTGAATGATTGGTGGGTCCCGGTGGACATCGTGCTCGCCGGACCCGCTGCTTGGCTCCTGCTGTGTCCAATCACTGTGCACGCCTCAGACCCGAAAAAGCAGAAGCACATACCTGTATATAGAAGTGCTATAGATATAGACAAATTTAAATTGGTGCCTTCGTCTCATCAAAATATTGTAATGGAAGAAGAGGCTAGGGTGGACTTTGATGGCACGTATATAGAACTAATAGTCAGTCAAGGGTATAGTATAAAAAGGTTTTTTATTACAAAATATATCAAAAAGTTCATGTACATATTTATAGAATAAAATTATTGATTGTGACAATCATGTATTACTCATTATAGACATTCTATTGTTACCAATGAAATATCTAATCATCCACAGTGCATAGTATAGAGGCTCTACATGTTTCGTGCTTTATTCCGTAATATCCGCTTTCTCAGGAGCCATATACAGGCATATATTTGTCAGAAGATATACATGGATTTTGTCACATAACTATAAATAAGAAGAACATTATTAGTATTATTGTACATTGTGGATATATAATATTGCAATTGTATATAAAAGAAGATATCCATCCATCCCATGACCCTAACCCAAGCCATCTAGATCTCACCGTGGATGCTGCGCCACAAAAATGACCAAGAACTTGATCAAGAGGGTGACCCACCCCGGAGGACACAGGAGCTCACAAGGTGACACACCAATGGTAGGTTCCTAATAAAATGATTTTTCATACATCAGTATGTTGATATGTTTTCTTCTTGGCTCACATGTAGTGGCCACAAGATAGATACATTCAAGTTACGAATACTCATATTCATTTACCTTCTATAGAGAGACGTCTTATTGATCCCAAGGACATCAGAAAAAAATGGCAAATTATGGTAATTGACCCCTCTGGATACAGGGAGGTCTAAAGAATACATAAATAAAAATGGTAATAGTTATCTAGTTATATTGTAAAATTTTTGGTCATTCCCAATTGGGGTCTGACCATCATCATAAATGTATATATAAAAAAGAAAGATATTGTGCCTAGTCATTTAGCATAAACTGCAATCAGGTTAGGTGAGATTGAATTTAGATTGGTTGGAATTGACTTGGGAGCATGAGGATGGGGTTTGAAAGCCCTGTATAAGACTGGATTCACACCTATGGCATTTTTAGTGCTTTTTGCATTTTGCAGATTTGCACTACAGAACGTGTTTTATAGGAAACCATGTAAAATGGACTGTAGTGCAAATCTGCAAAATGCAAAAAGCACTAAAACTGCATAGGTGTGAATTCAGCCTTAGTTGTATATATAATATTTGTTATATATGTGAAAAAATAATAATAATAAAAGTGGATAGAATTAAAAATAATAATAATAGTGATAAAATATATTTTTTAGTAATAAAAATTGTTGCTGTGAACAAATAGTGTTCCGTGCCTTGCTATTCTGTGCATTTAACTGGTAAATTTGAAACAATTATTACCTTAGGTGGTGTCAAGTGATTGCATAGATGGTGGTTGTACACCATACAGAATCAGGATTAGGGATGAGCTGAACACCCCCCCCCCCCCCCGGTTCGGTTCGCACCAGAAGAACCCTATTAAAGTCTATGGGACTCGAACGTTTGAAATCAAAAGTGCTAATTATGAAGGCTAATATGTAAGTTATTGTCCTAAAAAGTGTTTGGGGACCCGGGTCCTGCACCAGGGGACATGTATCAATGATTTTTTTTTTTTTTTAAACAGTCGGTTTTTCGGGAGCAGTGATTTTAATGATGCTTAAAGTGAAAAAAAAAAAGTCAAATATTCCTTTAAATATCGTACCTGGGGGGTTTCTATAGTATGCCTGTGAAGTGCCACGTGTTTCCCGTGTTTAGAACTGTCCCTGCACAAAATGACATTTCTAAAGGGAAAAAAGTCATTCAAAAGTGCTTGCGGCTTTAATGTAATGTCTGGTCCCGGCAATATGGATGAAAATCATTGAGAAAATTGGCATGGGTACCCCCCCCCACCCCCACCACATTACCAGCCCCTTTGGGTCTTGTATGGATATTAAGGGGAACCCCGCACACAAATTTAAAAAAGGAAAGGCCCTATATACTCTGAACAGCAGTATACAGGCGGTGCAAACAAGACAGGGACTGTAGGTTTGTTGTTACGTAGAATCTTTTTGTCATTTTGAACTGGTACATTTTTAAAGTGTAGCTTCAGCCAAAAAATCAATTTTTAAGCTTTTTGGAAAAAAAAGGGAAGGGTTATCACCCCTGTAACATTTGTTTTGCTGTCTGTGCACCTTTTCAGAACTTTCTATCCCAATGACAAATGTTTTTTTGAAAATGTGGTGTTTTTAGGGAAACAAGGATTGGTGATAAAGCATCAGTAGAGAGGAGACACCTTTTTCCCATATTAACTCTTACAGGAGAGAATTTCCCTTCCTAGGGGTAGATTTCCTCTCACTTCCTGTTGTCTCCCTCCGTTTGCAAGTAGGAGTCGTTTGTAAGTTGGATGTTTGAAAGTAGGGGCCTACCCTATATACTCTGCAGAAATTTGGCCCTTAGGTGTTGGTGTTGCCACAACACTGTGAGCCCTCACAGTTACTCTTGGTGGGCACTGGAACGCCCTGCTGTGAACTATTATATCAAGAATTGTAATTACATGCCATTGTTGAACAGTGGTAGGAAAAATTGGGCCTTTGGTGGTGGTGCTGGTGCCACAACACTAAGTCCTCACAGTTAGGCCACTTTCACACTGAGGCGCTTGAAAAACTGCCTGTAAAACACTGAGCGCTTTTCAGGCGCTTTTGAAGCGCTTTCAATTAATTTCAATGGAGAGGGGCGTTTTTTTTAGCGCACTGCCCCAGTGTGAAAGGATTCATTGATTTTAATGGAAATAAGTTTTCAGGCGCTTTTTTTAGCGTGAAAGCGCCTGAAAAGCGACTCAGTGTGAAAGTGGTCTTACTCTTGGTGGGCGCAGGAATGGGCTCAGCTGTGAAATATTAGATCAAGAAATGTAATTACATGCCCCTGTCGAACAGGGGCATAAAAATTGTTCCTTAGGCACTGGTGCCACAACACTGCAACCCCTCACAGATACTCTAGTTAGAGCGCAGGAATGAGCCCTGCTGCAAAGTATTGCATCAAAAATTGTAATTACACGCCCCTGTTAAACAGGGGCAGAAAAATTGGGCCTTAGCCACTGGTAGTGGTGCCCAGAAACAAAAATGTTCTTACATGCTATCAGCATGATCATTGAGGAGGAAGAGGATAGTCACTCAGCATAACAGGATAGTCACTCAGCATCAGCATAGGCAGTCTTGAAGGGATCTGACATTTCAAAGAAAATTATTCTGTTACATCAGCATCAGGCGCTTGGTAGCTGGTGGTGATCCAAGACTGATTCATTTTTATTATGGCTGCAGAAATTAACGATTAATTCCCCAATAATCGTTAATTTCTTTGATTGTTCCAAAAAAATTTGTTCGATGACGATCCGCGGTCTCGTCCATAGGAAAGGCCGCGGCTTCGGCCTAGCTCCGGAGCGCAGCGGCCATCTTGGTCCAGCCTGCGGCAGCCTAGTAGCGGCGCGCTGACGTCATTATCAGCCGCCTGCTTGTGCCGTCTACTCTGCGGACGGTTCTACCTGGATCTTAAGGTATGGGGGGAGATGTGGACATTAAGGGGGGAGATGTGGACATTAAGGGGGGAGATGTGGACATTACGGGGGGAGATGTGGACATTACTGGGGGGAGATGTGGACAATGACATTACAGTGGGAGCACATGTGGGAATTACATTATGGGGGAAGATGTGGACATTACGGGGGGAGATGTGGACAATGACATTACAGTGGGAGCACATGTGGGCATTACATTATGGGGGAGATGTGGACATTACGGGGGAGATGTGGACATTACGGGGGAGATGTGGACATTACGGTATGGGGACACATGTGGGTATTACAGTATGGGGGGGAAAAGTGGACATTACGGGGGAGATGTGGACATTATGGGGGAGATGTGGACATTACAGAATGGGAGCACATGTGGACATTACAGAATGGGAGCACATGTGGACATTACAGAATGGGAGCACATGTGGACATTACAGTATGGGGGGAGATGTGGACAACTAACAAACTAACTTTCTACGTTTTTCTTAAAGTTTAATAAAAAAAAATTCTTGTAAAAACTGTATGTGCGTTATAATTAATCGAAATTAGTAGATTAATCGATTTAAAAAAAAAATCGATTAATCGAACACGAAAATTTTAATCAGTAACAGCCCTAATTTTTACGAGTCGGTGGACAAGCGCACCCTGTGATCGGTTACAAAGCCTCCAGCAGCACTGAATGTGCGTTCCGAAAGAACGCTGGATGCAGGACAGGCCAGTAGCTCAATTGCAAATTGCATACTGTGCAAGCTCTGGCCAGTGATCCATCCTCAAGACCCAGTAACCCAGAGGATTTTCGGTGGGAAAGGTGTCCAAGTCTGATCTTGCCCCTAGGAATTCCTGCACCATGTAAACCAGACGCTGGCGATGGTTGCTGGAACCGATCATACCTTGGGGCTGCAGGCTAAAAAACTGAGTTACTTACCGGTAACATCCTTTTCCACAAATCTTTCAGGACAGCCACCTCAGAGAGATCCTGGCTCCTCCCCTCTCAGGAAACACCGCCTTCATTCAAAGATTTAAGCCTCATCCTCCCACCGGGCCCACAGTTCTTCGAGAGTACCTCCGGTCAACTGGGGAGACACAAGAACACGTCATTCAAATATAAACATCTTACCTGACGGCCTCATACGATGAGCTCATAGGAATATCCAATAGTTGGGTGGGTACCGGTGCTGTCCTGAAAGATTTGTGGAAAAGGATGTTACCGGTAAGTAACTCCGTTTTTCCCTCTTCATCTTTCAGGACAGCCACCTCAGAGAGGATAAACGAGTACCTTACCTTAGGGTGGGACTACTGCTTGCAGTACTTTACGGCCAAAGGCCTGTTCTTTGGCTGTCAGCAAATCCAATCTGTAGTGTTTCACAAATGTGGTAAAGCTGGACCACATTGCTGCCCTACAGATCTGCTCCGGAGAAGCACCAGCCCACTCTGCTTGGGAGGTTGCCATCGCCCTGGTAGAGTGTGCCCTAACACCCTCCGGGGCCTCTAACCCCCCTAATATGTAAGCTTTACTAATAGCTGTCCTTAGCCATCTGGCTATCGTGCGTCTAGACTCTAGAGTAGGGATGAGCTTTGAGTACGAGCCGAACTCATGTTCGACTCGAACATCGCCTGTTCGCCCGTTCGCCGAACAGCGAACAAATTGGGGTGTTCGCGGCAAATTCGAAAAATCTATTGGAGAAATCTAAAGTGCTAATTGTAAAAGCTTATATGCAAGTTATTGTCCTAAAAAGTGTTTGGGGACCCGGGTCCTGTCCCAGGGGACATGTATCAATGCAAAAAGAAGTTTTAAAAACGGCCGTTTTTTCGGGAGCAGTGATTTTAATAATGCTTAAAATGAAAAAATAAAAGTGAAATATTCCTTTAAATTTCGTACCTGGGGGGTGTGTATGATATGCATGTGAAGTGGCACATGTTTCCCGTGCTTAGAACTGTCCCTGCAAAAAATTTCATTTTTTGAAGAAAAAAAGTCATTTAAAACTGACTCGCGGCTATTAATGAATTGTCGGCTCCCGGCAATACATACAAAAGTCATTGATAAAAAAAAAAAAAAGCGTGGGGGTTCCCCAGAATTCAATTACCAGGCCCTTCAGGTCTGGAATGGATATTAAGGGGAACCCCGCCGCAAATTAAAAAAAAAATTGACGTGGGGTTCCCCCAAAAATCCATTCCAGGCCCTTCAGATCTGGCATGGATTTTAAGGGGAACTCCACCCCAAATTTTAATAAAATTGGCGTGGAGTCCCCCTAAAAATCCATACCAGACCCTTATCCGAGCACGCAACCTGGCCGGCCGCAGGCGGAAGAGGGGGGGACGAGAGAGCGGCCCCCCCTCCCTCCTGAACCGTACCAGGCCACATGCCCTCAACATGGGGAGGATGTCCCCATGTTGATGGGGACAAGGGCCTCATCCCCACAACCCTTGCCCGGTGGTTGTGGGGGTCTGCGGGCGAGGGGCTTATCGGAATCTGGAAGACCCCTTTAACAAAGGGGACCCCCAGATCCCGGCCCCCCCTATGTGAATTGGTAAGGAGTACATTGTACCCCTACCATTTCACGAAGAAAGCGTAAAAAAATGTTTAAAAAAAACACACAAGTGAGAGAAGTTCCCCATCAGGTCCGCCCCCTCGGTATGTCGGACCCGCCTACGTCATTGGCCTGAGCGGGGAACTTCCTTCACTGTGTAATTTAACCACTTAAGCCCCGGACCATTTGGTAGCTAGAGGACCAGAGGTGAATTCAGAATTTTGCACTGCGCTGCTTTAACTGTAAATTGTGCGGACATGCAATGTTGTACCCAAACGAAATTTGCGTCCTTTTCTTCCCACAAATAGAGCTTTCTTTTAATGGTATTTGATTGCCTCTGCGATTTTTATTTTTTGCGATATAAACGGAAAAAGACCAAAAATTTTGAAAAAAAATGATATTTTCTACTTTTTGTTATAAGAAAAATCGAATAAACTCAATTGTAGTCATACATTTAGGCCAAAATGTATTCAGCCACATGTTTTTAGTAAAAAAAATGTCAATAAGCGTATATTTATTGGTTTGCGCAAAAGTTATAGAGTTTACAAACTAGGGTACATTTTCTGAAATTTACACAGCTTTAAATTTATGACTGCCTATCTCATTTCTTGAGGTGCTAAAATGACAGGGCAGTACAAAACCCCCCCAAATGACCCCATTTTGGAAAGTAGACACCCCAAGGAAATTGCTGAGAGGCATGTTGAGCCCATTGAATTTTTTATTTTTTTGTCCCAAGTGATTGAATAATGACTAAAAAAAAAAAAAAAAAAAAAAAAATTACAAAAAGTTGTCACTAAATGATATATTGCTCACACATGCCATGGTTATATGTGGAATTTCACCCCAAAATACATTTTGCTGCTTCTCCTGAGTACGGGGATACCACATGTGTGGGACTTTTTGGGAGCCTAGCCGCGTATGGGACCCCGGAAACCAAGCACCGCCTTCTGGATTTCTAAGGGCACAAATTTTTGATTTCACTCCTCACTACCTATCACAGTTTCGAAGGCCATAAAATGCCAAAATAGCACAAAACCCCCCCAAATAACCCCATTTTAGAAAGTAGACACCCCAAGGAAATTGCTGAGAGGCCTGTTGAGCCCATTGAATATAATTTTTTTTGTCCCAAGTGATTGAATAATGAAAAAAAAAAAAAAAAAAATTACAAAAAGTTGTCACTAAATGATATATTGCTCACACATGCCATGGTTATATGTGGAATTACACCCCAAAATACATTTTTCTGCTTCTCCTGAGTACGGGGATACCACATGTGTGGGACTTTTTGGGAGCCTAGCCGCGTACGGGACCCCGAAAACCAAGCACCGCCTTCAGGATTTCTAGGCACAAATTTTTGATTTCACTCCTCACTACCTATCACAGTTTCGAAGGCCATAAAATGCCAAAATCGCACAAAACCCCCCCAAATGACCCCATTTTGGAATATAGACACCCCAAGCTATTTGCTGAGAGGAATGGCGAGTATTTTACAGCTCTCATTTGTTTTTGAAAATGAAGAAAGAAAATATATATATATATATTTTTTTTTTTCAATTTTCAAAACTTTGTGACAAAAAGCGAGATCTGCAAAATACTCACAATACCTCTCAGCAAATAGCTTGGGGTGTCTACTTTCCAAAATGGGATCATTTGGGGGGGTTTTGTGCTATCTGGGCATTCCATGGCCTCCGAAACTGTGATAGGCAGTGAGAAGTGAAATCAAAAATTTACACCCTTAGAAAGCCTGAAGGCGGTGCTTGGTTTTTGGGGTCCCGTACGCGGCTAGGCTCCCAAAAAGTCTCACACATGTGGTATCCCCGTACTCAGGAGAAGCAACAGAATGTATTTTGGGGTGTAATTCCACATATGCCCATGGCATGTTTGAGCAATATATCATTTAGTGACAACTTTGTGCAAAAAAAAAAAAGAAATTGGCGTTTTTCCGCAACTTGTGTCAACATATAAAATATTCCATGGACTCGACATGCCTCTCAGTATATAGCTTGGGGTGTCTACTTTCCAAAATGGGGTCATTTGGGGGGGTTTTGAACTGTTCTGGCATTTTATACACAACATTAGGAAGCTTACATCCACTCTTCTAACCACTTGAAGACAAAGCCCTTTTTGACACTTTTTGTTTACATGAAAACATTTTTTTTTTTGCAAGAAAATTATGTTGAACCCCCAAACATTATATATATTTTTAAAGCAAAGGCCCTACAGATTAAAATGGTGGGTGTTGCATTTTTTTTTGTACACAGTATTTGCGCAGCGATTTTTCAAACGCATTTTTTGGGTTAAAAAATACACTTTTTTTAATTTTAATGCACTAAAACACACTATATTGCCCAAATGTTTGATGAAATAAAAAAGATGATCTTAGGCCGAGTACATAGATACCAAACACGACATGCTTTAAAATTTCGCACAAACGCGCATTGGCGACAAACTACATACATTTTTAAAAGCCTTTACAGGTTACCCCAGTAGATTTACAGAGGAGGTCTACTGCTAAAATGATTGCCCTCGATCTGACCTTCGCGGTGATACCTCACATGCATGGTGCAATTGCTGTTTACATATGACGCCAGACCGACGCTTGCGTTCGCCATTGGGCAAGAGCAGGGCAGGACAGGGGTGCTTTTTTATTTTTTTTTATTTTTTTTATTATTAATTTTGCTTTTTTATTTTATTTTTAAATTGTTCCTTCCAAGTATTTTTTTTTTTTATCATTTTTATTGTTATCTCAGGGAATGTAAATATCCCCTATGATAGCAATAGGTAGTGACAGGTACTCTTTTTTTGAAAAAACTGGGGTCTTCTAGACCCTAGATTTTTCCTCTGCCCTCAAAGCATCTGACCACACCAAGATCGGTGTGATAAAATGCTTTCCCAATTTCCCAATGGCGCTTTTTATATCCGGGGGGGCATTCCCTCCCACTGCTTGTAAAAGCAGTCCAGAGGCTAATTAGCCACTAGGATTGTTTTTACATGAAAGCTGGCCGCAGGCTGAAAAGAATGATACCAAGATGATACCTAAACCCGCAGGCATCATTCTGGTATAAACATTCAAAGTCCAGCAACATACCAGTACGTTGCTGGTCCTTGTTGGACATGTATTGTAATCTTTTTATTTCATGCAGCCAGTTGGCTGAACGAAAAAAGAGATTGATCGGTGGGTATGCCCACCATTAGAATACCGCCCTTCATCCACCCACTTCCAATGATGGGCATACACGCACCATTTATATATGCCGAAGCATGGGGGCATCCTCCCGCAAAAAAGTTATGCCGCACACACATGGTCTGACTTTTCTACGGGCAAGCCTCCGTCGGAATTTCGACCGTATGTACGCGGCATTAGGAGCAAAATCGCTCCTCCGCCCCTGCTGCCCCAATGCTTCGGCATATTTGCTTTTTTTTTTTTAACTGTGGTGGTGAAATCACCTCCTACAGCACTGGAGTCGCAGGGATCAGGCCTGTCTCTGCGAACGCTGCAGTTATGTGTGTTGTGTTTTGCAAGTGACAGTGATCAATCGATACTGCACTTGGGTGGCCTGGGCTGGACGGAGGGGCAAAACGCAGGTGCCAGCAGGTATCTGGGCTGATCCCGCTAACACTGCGTTTTTGGGAACCCTAAACTGCTGGGGACGCTAGTATAGATCTGATCAGATCAGATATTGATCTGTTCAGATACTATACCACTAAGGGGGGTGTATGCTTCACGCGTGGGTGTTAGCGTTACTGGCACTAACCTGACGCTGCCTGGGGTGTGACTCAGACCCTCTCTGACACTAAAACCTAATTGATATCACCCGCCGGGCGATCAGGGGGTTAAACCTTTATTGGGTTATATACACGGCGGGTGCCCTGACACTATAAAAAGCAAACTAACTAACCAGCGTCACCCGTAACACTTATATGGTGATCACTGGTGAAAGGGTTAACTAGGGGCAATCAGGGGGTTAAAACCTTTATTAGATAATATATGGGGGTACCTGACGCTATAAAAACCTGCGGCGAACCTAAAAAAAATTACCAGCTACCGATCTGCATCACCGACACTAAGACAGCGTTTAGAAAAACGATTGCTTAGCGACAGTGGTGATGGGGGTGAAAGGGTTACCTGGGGGGGGCGATCAAGGGGGTTAAACCCTTATTAGATAATATATTGGGGTACCTGACGCTATAAAAACATGCGGCGAACCTAAAAAAAAATACTGGCTACGATCTGCATCACCGACACTAAGACAGCGTTAAGAAAAACAATTGCTTAGCGACAGTGGTGATAGGGGGTGAAAGGGTTACCTGGGGGGCGATCAAGGGGGTTAAACCTTTATTAGATAATATATTGGGGTACCTGACGCTATAAAAACCTGCGGCGAACCTAAAAAAAATTACCGGCTACCGATCTGCATCACAGACACTAATACAGCGTTTAGAAAAACGATCGCTTAGTGACAGTGGTGATAGGGGGTGAAAGGGTTACCTGGGGGGCGATCAAGGGGGTTAAACCTTTATTAGATAATATATTGGGGTACCTGACGCTATAAAAACATGCGGCGAACCTAAAAAAAAATACTGGCTACGATCTGCATCACCGACACTAAGACAGCGTTTAGAAAAACAATTGCTTAGTGACAGTGGTGATAGGGGGTGAAAGGGTTACCTGGGGGGGCGATCAAGGGGGTTAAACCTTTATTAGATAATATATTGGGGTACCTGACGCTATAAAAACCTGCGGCGAACCTAAAAAAAATTACCGGCTACCGATCTGCATCACAGACACTAAGACAGCGTTTAGAAAAACGATCGCTTAGTGATAGGGGGTGAAAGGGTTACCTGGGGGGCGATCAAGGGGGTTAAACCTTTATTAGATAATATATTGGGGTACCTGACGCTATAAAAACCTGCGGCGAACCTAAAAAAAATTACTGGCTGCCGATCGGCATCACTGACGCTAAGACAGCGATCAGAAAAATGATCGCTAAGCGACAGTGGTGATAGGGGGTGAAAGGGTTATCTGGGGGGTGATCAGGGGGTTAAAACTTTATTAGGGGGGGTTAGGGGGCTACACTGGACCTAAGACTAAACTTTGGTGACACTTTTACAGTCACAAATGTCACTGATTGCAGTGATCACTAAATAAATGGTCACTGCAATCAGTGACACTGTGACTGGGGGCTGGGGGGGTGATCTGGGGGGTGATCTGGGGTGTCTGGGGGGGCCTGGGGGGCGATTTATGTCCCTATGTGTCCTGGTGTCAGTGTAGTGTTGTGTGCACTGACCTGATATCTTCTCTTGTACGGCGCTCGGTATATGTGAGCGCCGCACCAGAGATGACATCACTTCCTCCTGCTTCCTCTGTCTGACACAGACAGAGGGGGCATTTCCATTCGCCGGGAGCGATCGCGAGGGGGTGGCCAGAAACGAATGGCTGCCCCCTCATCCCGGAACGCTCCCGGACACTTAGCCACCGCTCACTGTACAGAAGGGGGGTCCGATTGGACCCCCCAACTGTACAAAGGCAATCACGTACACTCTACGTGATTGTACCTGTCGGTGCCATTCTGCCGACGTATATATACAGTGAGCGGTCGTTAGGTGGTTAAATTTACACAGTGAAGGAAGTTTCCCCGCTCAGGCCAATGACGTAGGCGGGTCCGACATACCGAGGGGGCGGACCTGATGGAGAACTTCTCTCACTTTGATAATACATGTATAGACCCGCCCCTTCTCATGTTCCGCATCTGGTCCGCTGAGCGGACCTGATGGGGAACTTTAGAAGGGGCGGGTCTATACATTTAAAACACTGAGAGGGAGTTCCCCATCAGGTCCTCTCAGGCACAACCAATGAAGGAAAGCGCTGGACATCGGGATCGCCGCGGGACACTGGATTTCACCGCTGGATTGTTTTTTTTTTTTTTTTTTTTTTTTAATAAAGGACTTTTTCAAGGTGTTTGTGTGTTTTTTTAAACATTTTTTTACGCTTTCTTCGTGAAATGGTAGGGGTACAATGTACCCCTTACCAATTCACATAGGGGGGGCCGGGATCTGGGGGTCCCCTTTGTTAAAGAGGTCTTCCAGATTCCGATAAGCCCCCCGCCCGCAGACCCCCACAACCACCGGGCAGGGGTTGTGGGGATGAGGCCCTTGTCCCCATCAACATGGGGACATCCTCCCTATGTTGAGGGCATGTGGCCTGGTACGGTTCAGGAGGGAGGGGGGGCCGCTCTCTCGTCCCCCCCTCTTCCCCTGTGGCCGGCCAGGTTGCGTGCTCGGATAAGGGTCTGGTATGGATTTTTAGGGGGACTCCACGCCATTTTTTAAAAAATTTGGGGTGGAGTTCCCCTTAAAATCCATGCCAGATCTGAAGGGCCTGGAATGGATATTTGGGGGAACCCCACGTCAATTTTTTCTTTAAATTTGCCGCGGGGTTCCCCTTAATATCCATTCCAGACCTGAAGGGCCTGGTAATTGAATTCTGGGGAACCCCCACGCTTTTTTTTTTTTTTTTTATCAATGACTTTTGTATGTATTGCCGGGAGCCGACAATTCATTAATAGCCGCGAGTCAGTTTTAAATGACTTTTTTTCTTTCAAAAATGACATTTTTTACAGGGACAGTTCTAAGCACGGGAAACATGCGCCACTTCACATGCATATCATACACACCCCCCAGGTACGAAATTTAAAGGAATATTTCACTTTTATTTTTTCATTTTAAGCATTATTAAAATCACTGCTCCCGAAAAAACGGCAGTTTTTAAAACTTTTTTTTGCATTGATACATGTCCCCTGGGGCAGGACCCGGGTCCCCAAACACTTTTTAGGACAATAACTTGCATATAAGCCTTTATAATTAGCACTTTAGATTTTGAACGTTCGAGTCCATTGTATTTAATAGGGTTCTAAAGTTCACACAAACGTTTTGTCTGTTCGCAGGTTCTGGTGCGAACTGAACAGGGGTGTGTTCGGTTCATCCCTGGTCTAGAGGCTCTAGAGCCCTGTCTAGACCCTGAAAATAAAACAAACAAAGAATCAGACTTTCTAAACTGTTTTGTAGCTTCTAAATACTGAAGGACGCACCTCCTGACGTCTAAATTATGGAATTTGTGTTCCTGTTCCCTCACAGGATTTGAACAAAAGGTAGGCAAAACAATTTCTTGACCTCAATGAAACTTAGAAGATACTTTAGGCAAAAAGGCCGGATCTGTCTTAAAAACTACACGATCCATAAAAACTTGAAAAAAAGGGAGCCCTAATTGAGAGGGCTTCGAGTTCACTCACTCGCCTTGCCGTAGTGATTGCCACTAGAAACACAGTTTTGAGGGTGATAGACTCAATCGTGCAAGAATCTAGTGGCTCAAAGGGTTCTTCTGTAAGAGCTTGTAGAACTAAGGAAAGGTCCCACACAGGAAAAGAGGAAATTTTGACTGGCCTCTGTCTAGCTAGTGCTTTAAAGAACCTTGCTATCCAAGGGTCCATGGCTAGTTGTTTCTCTAAGAAAACGCTTAAGGCGGACACCTGCCCCTTAAGGGTGCTAAGGGCCAAGCCCTTGTCAGGCCCAGACTGCAGAAATTCTAATACTGCTACCGAACTTCGAGTGTCAAAGGAGCTTTCCAAGCACCAACTATTGAAACGCTTCCAAACTTTCAAGTAGATAATCTGCGTCTCTTTTTTCCTGCAGTTTAGGAGGGTTGCCACTAGGCGATCGGAGAACCCCTTGCCCCTCAGCAATTCCTCCTCAGAAGCCAGGCTGCAAGGTTCCACCTCTCTATGTGCGGACAACAGACTGGGCCCTGAGTGAGAAGGTTCTTCTGGGCTGGTAGAAACCAAGGTGGTTCTACCGCCAGACTCTTCAGGATGGAGAACCACGGCCTCCTTGGCCAATGTGGCGCAATTAGAATTAGGGTTGTATTCTCCCCCCGGAATTTCCTCAGTACTGCCGGAATCAGGACGGGAGGGGGGAAAGCATAACACTTGGAGAATGCCCAGGTCATCTACCCCTAGTGCCCCCTCTCGTTTGTTCAGGGAAAAGAAGAGGTCTGCTTTGGCATTGTGCCTTGAGGCGAAGAGGTCCACACACGGCACCCCCATTTTTGAGTGACCATGTTGAAGGCCTCCTGGCTCAAGACCCAGTCGCCTTCCCTTAGCGTTTTCCTGCTGAGAAAATCTGCCAACTGATTCTGTTCCCCCTTCAGATGTAATGCTGAGAGGGACAGAACGTTGGACTCGGCCCACCTGAGGATGTCTTCTGTAAGACTCCACAGGGACCCACTCTTGGTACCCCCCTGCCTGTTGATGTAGGCCACCGCTGAGGAATTGTCTGACCGGATTCTCACATGTTGGCCCTGAAGTTCCCCCTGGAAAGACCTGAGGGCCAGTGAGACTGCCCTCAGCTCCTTCCAGTTGGAGGACCTTTTTGCGTCCTCCTTCCTCCAGGTCCCTTAAACTAACTGGGAACCCAGGTGTGCTCCCCAACCTGTGCCGCTCGCATCGGTTGTAACTGTCCTGGATATCGGGAGGACCCAATCTAGACCCTGTGTCAGTTTTCCCCCCTTTCTCCACCAGCAGAGAGACCGCTTGATCTGACCTGGTACTGTGATCATGGAGTCTATAGACTGTTGGCTGTGGTCCCAGACCTTTAGGATGAACAGTTGTAGGGGGCGAAAATGTAATCCCGCCCACTGAACTGCTGGGAGTGTTGATGTCAGTAAACCCAAGGCTGACATAGCCCTTCTTACCGAGACTAGGCCGCTGCCTTGTAGAGCCGACATTGCACTGTTTACCTTCATGACCTTCTCCTGTGGAAGGAAGACTCTCTGGCTTGCTGAGTCTAACCAGTATCCCAGGAAGATGACTTTCTGGGACGAAACCAAATTGAATTTCTCCAGGTTCAGGAGCCAGCCCAGGTTTTCGAGAATGTCTCTTGCTACCTGAAGGTCCCGAGACAGCTGCTCCGGAGAAGGGGCAAACAGAAGCAGGTCGTCTAAATATGCGACCACTGAGACTCCCCTGAGTCGTAGGAACGCTAAAACTTCCGCCATCACTTTGGTGAAAATACGGGGGGAAGATGATAGGCCAAGGGGGAGAGCCTTGAATTGGAGATGGACTACCCTTTTTCCCATATTTACTGCCAGTCTGAAGAACTTCTGATGATCCTCTGCGATGGGAATGTGCAGGTATGCATCCTTCAGATCGATGGATGCCATTTAACAGTTTGGAAGAAGCAGGGCTTTCACCGAATAAATTGAATCCATCCTGAATCTTTTGTAGGTGACAGAGATTCAGGGGTTTCAGGTTCAGAATAAGTCTGAACTTTCCTGTCGGCTTGCGGACCACAAAAATGTGGGAGTAAAAGCCTCTGCCCGTCTCTGGCGTTGGGACCTGGACTACCACCTCCTGTTCCTCTAACTCCTGAAGGGAGGCCAGAAATGCAGACGACTTTTCTGCACATCTTGGGAGGTCTGTGACTAAGAGTCTGAGTGGGGGAGGATTGGAAAATTCCAATTTGTATCCTCTCCTGATGATCCCCAACACAAATTGGTTGGACGTGATCATCTCCCACTGTGGGAGGAATGCCCCCAACCTTCCTCCCACCTTGACCCTGTCACTGGGTCTTTTTGGGCTGTTCAGGAGGGCGAAAAATCGCCCCCCCACGCCCTTTTCCTTTTGATCCCCACACCCTCTTTTGTTTGGTTTTTGGGGTTTCCTTTTCCCCTGAGGGAGAAACTTCCTTTTGGTCTGTTCCCCAAATCTCCTTTTAAGGGGAAAGGCCTTTTTCCTATCAGCTGTTCGATCCAGAACGGCCTCCAAGCCTGGTCCAAATAGCAGGTACCCTGTGAGGGGGATCCCACAGAGTTTTACTTTGGACGCGCTATCTCCCTGCCAAGTCTTAAGCCACAGAGCCCTCCTTGCAGAATTGCGTATTGACTCAGCAGACGCGTCTGCAAGGTATGCAACTCCTTTGAGTAGCATGGGGAAAGAGGCAAGAATTGTCTCTTTCACCGTACCTGCTTCAATGTGAGCTTTGATCTATGTAAGCCAATATTCCATGTTGCGGGCCACCAGTGGACAATCCACAACTTGTGGCAGGTGACGTGGCCAGGTGATGTGGCAGGTGGACAATCCACAAATTGTGGCAGGTGACGTGGCCAGGTGATGTGACAGGTGGACAATCCACAACTTGTGGCAGGTAACGTGGCCAGGTGACGTATCAGGTGACGTGGCAAGTGGACAATCCACAGCTTGTGGCAGATGATGTGGCAAGTGATACGCTAAATACAAGTACACTGCTGCTCTCTTAGCTGCTGGTCTCCCAAAATGGCTGAAATGGTTAAATAATACTGTTTTTTGAGCTTAGGGAGGGTCTTATGATGTTTCTTAACTAAACGCCTATAGACGCAAACGCGGTAAAACGCCGCTAAAATCGCGACAAAACGGGCATTTTTAAACGTCGGTTTTAGCCTTTAAAAACGTGTGTTCAGCAGAGTTTGCACCGGCGTCTCGTGTGCATGGGGCCTTATTCTCCATCTTTGTGACTAATATTTTATCATATTAATAAAGGTGTTGTTTTTATTGTACAAGAAAGAAGAAGCATTTTCTTTTATCTTTTGGAAAGGAGGATGAGTCCCACACAAGGATGAAATGTGTAATGCCACGTACACACGGTCGGAATTTCCGATGGACAAAGTCAGATGGCAGTTTTTCGTCGGATATTCCGACCGTGTGTATGCCCCATCAGACTTTTTCGACGGACTTAGATAAAGAGCAGGTTCTCAATTTTTCAGACCGAAAATCCTTTGGTCTGTATGCTTTTCCGACGCACCAAAAACCACGTGTAGCGGGTGTCCCAAGTCTAGGGGGTCCCATCGCCCAAATTTAGGGGCTGGTCTGAGCAGTAGTTAGGCTCAGACCGTTATCATTCTTAGGCTGTGCTACTTTATGCTGCAGGTGGTATACTAGTGTCCAGTTCCCTGTGGCCTGTCATGACAGGCCAGGGTTGAACCAAAAGTAACAGTGCTGTGCCTTGGGTGTCCTCTCTCGGCAGCGGTACAGTGGGCGGGGTCGGCCTGCTGTGCATGCTGGGAGAGGATACAAAAGGGGCAGACACCGCCTGGAGAGGGTTTCGGGGTTCATGTTCTAGTTCTGGGAGGTCGGTTCCGTGGCTCTCCAGGCCATGGGGCCACGTGCGCCTCAGTCCCAGGCACCTTTAGTCATGGGGCTGCAACTTCAGCCCTGGGCCCAGCACCTTTAGCTGGAGCCCACTTTGGGGAAGAGGAGTCCCAGGGTGCCGCCTTGCGAGGGGACCCGCATCTAAGAAGAGGAGGCTGGGGGAGGACCTTTCCGAAGGACCGGTGAGAGATCATGGTGAAGGAAGGGGCCCGGTAACTCTCTGGAGGGATGTCATCTATCCGTCAAGGGCTTAATAATGCAACAGTAATGCGACAGTCAAGAGGTTCGGGATATTATGGATTCTGTGGCAGGGGATCTACCGATCGCATCTAAGAAGGAACCTGATTAAGTATCCAAGCATCATTCCGGCTGCTAGGATCCACTTTACTGGAGACTATCCGGGTGAGCTGAACCCACTTGGGGACAGAGTGGTGATAGTAATGTTTGCTTGTGCCTGGACCTATCTCCCAAAACCTTGCTGTCCTGTCTCCTATCCACCCTTTCCTATCTGCTAACTATAAGAAGAAAATAAACTCAACGTCGGAGTTTAGAGTGGTGTGGACATTGGAATTACTTGGGAGAAACAGAGACTTGTCCCAATCCTAGGAGATGAGAACCAACTGATGGAGGAACTCCACTGTAGGACCCGTAAAAATGACACCGCTCAACCTCTTCACACAGGAGGGTACGGGCATATAGTACGGTGTGCCCTTTTCCTACAAGTGAGCCAAAGGTAGGGAAAAAGGGTCCGTGTGCTACACACGCATGCTCGGAATCAAGTCAACGCATGCTCGGAAGCATTGAACTTCATTTTTCTCGACTCGTCGTAGTGTTTTACGTCACCGCGTTCTTGTAGGTCGGAATTTGGTGTGACCGTGTTTATGCAAGCCAAGCTTGAGCGGAATTCCGTCAGGAAAAACCATCCGATTTTTTTCCAACGGAAAATCCGTTTGTGTGTACGCGGCATTAGAGTAGGGTGGTCTTGGGCAGAGATGCCGTGCACTTGGTTTAATAAAATTGGATGAAAGATCCCACATCATTGGAGTGCGGCTCTTTGTTTTCTATGAGCTTTTAAATGAGTTAAGGTGCTGGAGAAACTTGGTTCGCCATTGAAAGTTATTATTGTTGTCCTAAAATTGTGCAAAAGAATGTTTAGGTGTTAGGAAAGAGATTGGGGGGGGGGGGGATGTGGTTTTGAGCAATGTCGGCTTTAGAAGCTCTTCCCTTTTCTATAATATTATATTGTGTACATCTGGTGGAGTGAGTGACTTCAGTATAGGGATAGTGCATTGAGCACCTTCCAAGCTGTTTTTTTTATCTTTGAATTTCTAAGCTAGGAACTAATGATTGGACTTTGAAGGCATACAAAGTAGGTAAGAGTAAAAAACTAAAGATTTATTGGTATACAAAAGATTTGATATGTAAAACAATCATAAAATATCAAATTAATTGATCAATTATTATGACTGGTCCAAGTGGGTTATATCAATATATCATCGTACAATAAGTTCTCCTATGACGGCTCAACTGAGTACACAAATAAAGGAGAAAAAATATAATTGTGTGTAGCGCACCCCCAATTAAGAGAGCCGCTGGTTTGTTTTCGGGCCCTGTGTGCAGTACCGCCAACCCCCCGCAATCTTACTCGACCCACTCTGGCACAGTTAGTCTAGGGTTAACCTTTTGTTACCTTCAGGTATATTGTACCTGATAATCTCCAAGCAGTCAGTCAACACGCTGAGGCAAAAGTATATATATCTATAAGGTTTTACTGGTAAAGAATGACATAGAGTATAACATTCAACATATAATTGGGCCTGCAGAGCCCTGCATTAATCAAGGTAATCAGTGCAACACAATAATATGGCGCCGCGCACTATCCACCACGCGGAGCTATTATGGCGTGCGCGCCCTATGGCACAGTAAAATAACTTTCTAACTCCCCACCTAAGTCAGGCCTGACATGGGATGAAACTTAGTCACTTTTCCTTAAGGGAGAGGGTTTCTTCACATGCCAGCTTTCGTTGGTGCACTTGATGAAATGACCATTTGTAATCCGCAATAGGTGGTAACTTGAAACAATAGGCAAAAATGGGGGGGTAGGTACTTCAAACTCTGTCCCGCTACCGGACCCCCAATGAAACACAGGTGAGCGAACAGTGGGCCTAGGCAGTCTATAGGCCTGAACACAACTCAGTCTATTGATATGGGCAGGTGCCCGCTCACCACTCCAGGCGTGATCCCAGCCTGGGACTTCCACCGCATGTGTGTCGCACACAGCAGCTGCAACGATCGGATCCCCGATCCAACGGATGTCCTCGCTTGGCAAGTCAGGATCCACCCAGGTTCCGCAGTGGGGTGGAAGGCTCTTCGGACGTCACGCAAGGCCTCAGGCTTCAGGCCTTGCACCGCAGCAGATCCGCACAGGAAGACTGGTTGATTTCAGAGCGGTGTCCAAAGAGACCCGAGCTCCGCCTCGCCTCTTCCTTAAGTAGACCCTCCCATGAGTCTCTGCGGTGGAAACTTTGCACCCTGAGTGCCAACGGGGTTCTGGGTAACGTAGTCTCTCTCTTCTGCTCTTTCTTGCAGTAAAGTCTCTTCCTTACTTCCTCCCGAGTCACCTCTCACGCGGAAATTCTTGTCTCTCTGCATTAAAGGGGAACACCCCGCTACATGTGTAATTATAAGATAGATAACCAGCAGATGGATCCAGAGGAGATGGATCGCTTGCTCGACATGTTGCGTGTTATTGCAAACGCTTCCTCAGGAGCATATATACAATTTTCACAAAAAAAAAAAAAGGGGAGGCGTATCAAGCCAGCGTTGACAGGTCAACACATCTAACTAGACAGTGGTAATGTATAAATACTATACCCAGTCAGGAAGATGGTATCGCTTTAGTATATTTAAGGTAGATCTGATAGGACGATCAGTGCTGGTAAGCAGGAGGCTGTAGGAGTACACTCAACTTATCCGAATTAGGTTAATTGTTTAAGTTTGGCAAGAACGTAGACGCTTGTTCCAAAGTATAGCAGACTATATTAAAGTCTAAGAAGTGGTCATCATACTACCTTTTCTAGGTAAGAAGGGTAGATTTAAACCTAGATATGGATGATGGTCAGAGTAGTGAGGGCTCCTATGCTCGATAAAGGACAGTCTATGTTTTTTTTTATCTTTGTTTACTTTTCCTTGTTCCAATTGGCTACATGACAGTGAGAATTCCTCGATACTGCTGGGAAAGTGGGAACTTTGAACCTTTAATGGAAGAACAAGCAAAAGCTGTGATTTACTAGCTCACGGCAAGGAACACCATCAGTGACTTCCCTCATCACAATGGAGGCAAGTACTAATCCTACTTAACTCATTTCTGTAAACTACACTCCTCCATCCACCCCCATATAATTGAGATATAGAGAAGAGGTTGTGTTTGTAGTCCTAATTAAGAGAGGGGAGCCTAGGGTAACAACACTGTGTCTTCATTAATACAATACAGTGAGTGAGCGTTGTCACCCCTAGGAAGGGAAAAGTGTTACTAGCTAGATTATAAGGTGTAACTAAATGGAAACAATACAGGGATATGTACATTTATGGCTAATTTATGTACCTTTAGGAGGTATTTTTTCCCAAACTAACTTGAGAACATGACTGTGAAAAGACTTGTTTTGCTTCTGGTCAGACAAATATTAGAATACACAATGGATGGACTACATATGAGTTGAGAAAATAAACTTACCAGAGAGGATTTCAGGCTCTCCCACTCTTCATGGGAGCCCAGATCTGTGCTGGTAGGCAGGGGAAACAAACTGAATTTTTTGGAGAAAAAACATCAAATGCAGCCTCACTGTGCCCATCACATGCAGCCTCACTGTGCCCACCACATGCAGCCTCACTGTGCCCATCACATGCAGCCTCACTGTGCCCATCTTGAAATTCTTGTCTCAGGTAAGAGCTTGGAGATAGAGCTAAACGCTGTCTGTGAAAGTAGCCATTACCTTGCTAGCTGCGTTGTTGGATGGCAATGGAGGGAGTAAGGAGGGGAGCTGTCCAACCTTAAGCCCCGTACACACGGTCAGACTTTTTGCCAACAAACTTCAAAATGAGCAGGTTTTCCAAAAAATCCTAGCGTGTGTACGCTCCATCGGACAAACTTTTTCGGTTTTCATCGGACAAAAGTTCGCTCTGCAAACGGACAAACTTCTGGGGAACAAAAGTCCTACGGTGCAAAGTCCGACCTTGTGTACAGAAATCCATCGGACTTTTGTCCGAAGTACAAATACGCATGCCCAGAACCAATGTTAAAATCAACCAACAATAGCAGAAGTTGACCAAAGGGTGGCGGTATAGAGCAGAAAAAACATGTGATGTTGGGAAAGTTTGCAGAAAAGTCCTGCCGTGTTTATGCTATGGGTGTGCCCGACCAACTCCCTTCGGACAAAAATCCACAGAAAAGTTTGTTTGAAGTCCGACCGTGTGTACGAGGCTTTACAGATAGTCTTATGCCCCGTACACATGATCGAAAATTCCAGCAAGATTTTTTCTGACGGAATGTTGGCTCAAACTTGTGTTGCATACACACGGTCACACAAATCTTGTCTGAAATTCCGACCGTCAAGAACGCAGTGACGTACAAGACGTACGACGAGCCGAGATCAATGAAGTTTAATAGGCAGTTCGGCTCTTCTGCTTGATTCTGAGCATGTGTTTTTTTTTGTGCGTCGGAATTGCATACAGACGAGTGGAATTTCCGCCGAGAACTTTTTCCGTTGGAAAAATAGAGAACCTGCTCTCAATCTTTTGCTGGCGGAAATTATGACAGAAAATGTTGGATATCCGACCAAAAGCTCACATCCAACTTTTTTGGACAGAAAATCCTATTGTGTGTACAGGGCATAAGACAACACCTAGGAAGATGGGGGAAAGGCTGCTGCTACTGTTAATGAGCCCTAGAAGCTTGATTTAAAAATCAGTATTTATAAAAAAAATTTATTATGAAGAACATTTCTGCAATGTTAATGCGTTTTATGGTGACAATTCTTTGCTATTTTTTTTTTATTATTTTTTTTAGCAGAGTTTAACACCTACCAGTCTAAATATGAAAAAGCAATTTATAATAGCAGGACACCTTAAAAAGCTTTCAGAGATAAGTTGGAAACAATTTAAGTTGTCTCTTTGCAAAATAAAGCCTTTAGGCAAAGGTGAAGGCATTAAGATGAGCAATCTTAAAGATAAATCTGTGGAGGACGTTGTTGAGTTAATCTTCAAGTGTTATGCCGCGTACACACGATCGTGATTCACGGCGGTGAAAACACCGCCGTGAATCACGACATGAAATTAAATGAAAAACGAGGGAACGGCATTTTCCCCCACACACGACCGTTTTTCCCGTCATTTTTTTCTTTGTCGAGAAAAACGACCGTCTGTGGGCTCCGCGGCAGTGTCTCCCTATGGGAAAACTGCCGCGGAAAAAAATGATGGAAAAAACGATGAGAAAATTTAGAACATGTTCTAATTTTTCTCGTCGTTTTTCCTGCCGTTTTTCTCAACGAGAAAAACGGCATAAAGCCCACAGACGATCGTTTTTCTCGGCGAAAAAAAAAAAATGTAATTTTCCCGACTTGGACCAGGAACCATCATGAAGATTCTTACAGAGCAAAAAGAAAATGAGATGAGGACATCTATCCAGAGAGATATTAGGGAAGGTGGGTAACATACAATTCTACAGTATATTGTATACATGTCTAACAAAGTAACAATATATTCTGTATAAGGGTGATCACAAACTGCTCCATCACAGCCATGATTCAAATGCAGTAGTTAGCAAAAACTCCCACCCCATGAACTAATCGTCATGTTAGGTAAAAAAAAATCTAATCTAAAAGTCCCTTTAACTTACCTAAAATCTTTGGTCATGTGATGTGTTGGGTTCCAAGCCTTCTATCTTATAGATTGCAAAGTGGAAAGGTCCTTTATCAAGCATCTGCCTGTGATGTGGACCCTTCTAATTAGCTATCCAGTAGTGGGGTTCTCTCACGTCCTGAAGACTGCAGCAGCATGTAGTGGTCACAATGAAGGAACTGGCAAGCATAGATTGCAACGCTGGATGAATTGTTTTCATTCAAAGAAGAGGTACCAATGATGGATACGTAACAGTGGACTTTGGTGAGTAAAAAAGGGGTTTTAAACTATAGGGCCCCTTTCACACATGTAAATGGGGCTATGTGTGATTATGTGAGGGATTTGCAGCAGAGGTTCCTGGTGATTAGCTGTTGGAGGAAGCCCCATTGAAGCAATGGGAGGCTGACAGATCCCACAACTAATCATGGACACTTGCATGTAATCGCTCATTGAGTGATTACCTGCAAATGATTGGCCCTGGACACAGACAGCCTGCATCCAGGGCCAATCGTTCACAGGCCATCACTGCTTGAGAGAATGGGACACACAGCCCCCTTCACAAGTGTGAATGGGGTCTCAACAGTGGCAGCCGATCATACAGGGTGCAGGGGTTCTGCCCCCCTAATCCATGCATCTGGCCCCTAATCTACATGCTGGACGCATGGATTCCAATGAGGCTCTAATTGGCTTCAAAAAGGGTGGACTCGGGGTGCAGAGCATTGCGCCCAGAGACCACCCAGTTGTGTGAAAATAGCAAATTAATATTCGCTAATGTCTTCCTGTTTCTCCTTCCAGCCAATCAGGAAGCGGGTCCTGAGACCCGATTGGCCATGAGTCCTAAGACCTGGTTGGCTACTTGTCCTAAGTACTGATTGGCCAGGAGGAGAAGCAACCGCCGGAACTCGGGAGGAGACGCAGGGGGGGGGGGTACCAAGGCCGGGACCTGAATGGGGTAAGTGCGAGGCTGGCGGAGGGCCTGGCAAGCGATGCTGCTAATGAGGTACGGGGGGAAACCAGTGATCAATCGTGCAAGCGCCGGTGGGATTGGGGGTGGCTGCCCCCCCAAGGAAATTGAGCACTAGCCGCCACTGGGTCTCAATAACAAAAAAAGGGGGGAAAGGGCAGGAGAAGCATGTGGTTTTACTTTAAACAGCTAGATTGAGAGTGATGCCGCGTACACACGGCCGTTTTTCTCGTTGAGAAAAACGACATTTTTCCCATTCGACGAGAAAAACGACCGTCTGTGGGCTTTCTGTCGTTTTTTTCAACGAGAAAAACGGCATTAAAAACGACGAGAAAAAATAGAACATGTTCTAATTTTTCTCGTCGTTTTTTTTTTAAATCTTTCCCGCGGCAGTGTTTCCCATAGGGAAACACTGCCGCGGAGCCCACAGACGGTCGTTTTTCTCGTCAAATGGGAAAAATTACGAGAAAAACGACCGTGTGGGGGGAACAAGCTGTTCCCCCGTTTTAAATGACATTATTCACGGCGGTTTTTTAACCGCCATGAATAATGATTGTGTGTACGCGGCATAAGGGTTTTATATTGCTCAAAAATGTGTTCTAACGTGCTATTAAACAAAAGAAAACAAAAATGGAATATATTGCACCTTACCAATCATTGGCTGCATTGGTTTTCTTCTTTTAGGCTTTATATTATTTTCACCTGATGTTGTATCTAGTCAGTAACACACCTCTTGTCTTGGAAACATTTTATTAAAATGTATTACTGCTTCAATTATGGTTATTTTTTCATCCTAATGCCGTGTACACACGATCGGAAATCCCGACAAGAAAACCGTGGATTTTTTTCAGACGGAATGTTGGCTCAAACTTGTGTTGCATACACACGGTCACATAAATCTTGTCGGAAATTCCGAACGTACGACGAGCCGAGATCAATGAAGTTCAATAGGTAGTTCGGCTCTTCTGCTTGATTCTGAGCATGCATGTTTTTTTGTGCGTCGGAATTGCATACAGACTATCGGAATTTCCGACAAGAACTTTTCTTGTCGGAAAAATTGAGAACCAGCTCTCAAATTTTTGTTGTCGGAAATTCCAACAGAAAATATCCGACACACGGTCGGAATTTCCGACCAAATGTTTTCTTGTCGGAATTTCTGAACGTGTGTACGCAGCTTAGGCGTTTCCTAAGCAACTTTCCAGCACAATTGTGACCAATGTGTGTTACTTACTCCTGACCCCTGCACTCTCTTCATTACGCACTCCTGACCCTTACACTTTCTGCATTTTGCACTCTTGACCCCTGCACTCCCTGAATTATGTACTCCTGGCTCCTGCACTCTGTTACTTACTACTACTTACTACTGACCACTGTAGTTTGTGTGTGTTACTCACTCCTGACTCCTACATTCTCTGCATTATGCACTCCTGAGCCTTACACTCTCTGCATTATCCACCCTTCACCCCTTGCACAACCTGTATTATCTACTCCTGGCTCGTGCACTCTATTGCCTGTGCCCCAGGACGACGTCATTTGTGACAAAACATGAAGGGCGGAGTGACGCGCTGACATCACCACCACTCTCGTGTCCCGACAGACGGGTTGTCTTTGGTTGTGTTCGGCCAACACACCATAGATTAGGCGTTTTTAACTTTCTATGCTTGTGAGTGCTATGCACTTTACACAATAAACCCCAAAGGATTTTATACTATGCAGAGCCTTCTTGGTCTTTATTTTTGGTGGTGAACTCCATCTTTGCTTGTTGAATGACACCGGAAGTGCGGAGCAGCTCTGAGACATAGAGAAAGGCCCAGGCTGGGTATTAAGCCACAGGCGTATCCTGACGCCCTATAACAGGAGCTGGTAAGCCGTTTCCACAGCTTGTGGTGGATTTGCAGCAGTTTGTGGTGATGGATAATGGACTTTTTCAATGAATAGACCGTCTTTCAATTTCTCATTTCACTGTGGACTCTTTTGCACTATTTTGCACATGCATATGTGGCACTCCGACCCAACCACTACTGCCATCTCCCACTTGCTTGCAGTCTGGCACACCTGCTACTTGCCCGGTATCCCCCCTTTGGTTAAAGAGGAGCGAGCGGTGTTATTGTTTGGGCCTTGCAGCAAATTACCTCTCTCGAGTGGATCCTTTTTCTTTCTCCGTTGTCTAGTTAGAAGTTCCTCAAAATAACGCCAATGTCCACACAGGAGTAAAACCTAAGCACTAAGGTTTTATTCTTTTATCTTTTTCAATAACTTGAATAGGAAGTAAGAAGATGAGAGAAGTAGGGGTTAAAGGCTCAGGCACTCAACACTTAGAGCACAGTGTTAAACTTTCATTGTCACTCAAGCCTGAGTGAGTATTGCTCACCCGGATAGTCCCTTTGAGAGCGGACCTAGCAGCCGGGATGGAGCACAAATCAATCTTTTCCTTTCCTGAGTATCTAGGGATGCGATCGGGGAATCCTCTGCCACAGAATCTAAGTCCCGAACCTCCCAGCCAAACAATACTGAATATGAACCTCTGTGCCAGACCGGCGTATTGCAAGCTTTGTAACTTTGAAGATGGATCCCTCTTTAGGCGAGTTTCCAGGCCTCTTCCCGAGACAGCAGTACCATCGCTAGTCTCCTCTGGGACTGATCCTCCCCTGGTCTTCTTTCCTTAATTTGGGCCCCCTTGAGGTGGGCAGCCTGGGATCCCTCTCTGAGGTGTAGGCCCCAGCCAGCAGAGCTGGGCCTACCATGAAACGAAGCAGCCTCGGGCTGAAGGTGCCTGAGGCCCGAACACACTCGCGCACCTCGTGCCATACAGGCCACGAGGCACACACCCAGGACCAATGGGTCCCCTGGAACTCTCCTCACCCCCAATGGCGTCTGCCCTTTATGTACCCCCTCCCAGCATGCACAGCAGGTCGACCACGCCCACTGCACTGCTGCCGAGAGAGGACACCCATGGTGCTGTGATACCCCTCACTGGTTCAACCTGAGCCAGTGGTGACAGTGCCACCTACAGGAAACAGTGAATACTACTGTCAGGCAGCATCACACCCAGAGCAGAAGCATTAAAGAACGTAACAATTGGTCTGAGCCCAACTACTGGCTCAGACTACCCCTAAATTTCCACCTAGCGTCCCCAAATATTGGGAGGGGCGCTACACATATATTTTCTGATCACATGAACTTTATTTAGCATTGCTTTTTGGAATAATCACAGCGCGATTCTTATTATTTTCATGCGCTCTCTTACTTACCCCTGACCTCTGTAGTTTGTGTGTTACTCACTCCTGACCCCTACACTCTGTGTGTTTCCTACTCCTGACCCAGAAGCAGAGTAGGATCAAGTTCTGTTTAACCATACCACTTTTTGTCGCCCCACTGCTACACGTACACTAGCCACCCCTAAAGGTAACTCTTCTGGCAGCAAACACTAAGCTAAATGCAGCAAAATAGCGGTACCTTGTTTTGCTGCATTTTTGCCATGTTTAGCCCTTGGGGTTTATTAATTTCATTGGCCAGAGTACTTGTCATTTTGGCAAATCAAGTTCAGAAGAGGGACATTAACTGCTCATAAACTCTAATAAAAACCTATGTGTACATGGACACATACTGTGTATATTAATATATATATATATATATATATATATATATATATATATATATATATATTATTGTGGCAGCTTACCAGTTCTTAGATATAATGGCTGTATTTTGTTTTAATTTTTTTAGGCTTTTTCCATTTTATTTTCATTTGCTCATCAAATAACACACTTCCTGTTGTAGCACTGTGTTGCTAGAGTGCTAGCGTTTTTGTGTAGGTAAATTTCCAGGCTTGGCTGAAAGCTGGAGATGGGTTAGGCTGTCATGGCCATTGTGGGAGTTCCCCAGTCAGGGAGGAGTTTGACCTTGGGCCTGGGCTCGGGTGTTGACAGGACCTTCCCGAAACCGCAGAGATGTCCTGGCCAGGAGGCACTTGGAGCAAAAAGAGGACAGCAGGAGAACACGGCCATGCAAGTCTCCTGGAGTAACAGATACAGCCAAGATGGCTGTTGAGTGACACACAGTCAGGAGGACTGGGAGGCACGCCTGAGAGGACTGGGTGCAAGCAGTCTGGGATGGGTGCAGAGCCAGTCAGGAGGACTTTGGTGGCATGGGCAGTGGAAAGGGGCAGCTGCAGCCAGGAGGGCTGGCATTGCCTGAAGAGGTGGTAGTGGGAGCAGTAGCCACATGTAGGACAGCTAGCACTAAGGACTACCACTTTGATACATTAGATATTCTTAATCAATGTGTTGCTGAAAAGTAATTTGGCATTCTAATGTGTTTTTTTAAAGCTTCTAAGGTCTTGAAAGATATGAAAGTGCACAGCGTGGGTTCAAATAGTGCAATATCAAACAATGATATTGTATCAAGCTCTGAGCCCCCAGCAAAGAAAATAAGACAACAAGACGGAGATGTTCTAGGACAGTCACGACGCATTAAAAAAAACGTGAACAAAAAGAGAGAACGCAAAAAAATCATGAAACAATTAAAACTAAAAAAAGGTAACAGATACATATTGGTACATGTAGATGAAAATATATTGATCTGTATAGTTTTCTTAATGCCATTAGGAACCCTGCCTGAGTCTCGCTCTCTTTATGTTCCAGAAAAGTCACTTAAAATTCAACAAAGTATGAAAAAAATTGAAGGACCCAAACCAGGCAAAAAAAAAAAAAAAACAAGGTAACATACATAAGTGGGTATTTTCTGTGTAGCACTACCCCCCTGTGGGGGGCCGCTTAGTCCAGACACAATGAAACAGTCTCTAAGCTTGAGGGGGGGGGGGGGGTTGTTGTTTTATATGGGGAAATAACTTGGATGGGGTAATAGGGATTATGGGATGCCCAGCTTGACTGAAGCAATGCACAGGGACAACTTCCTTTCTATGTACAGAGAAAGATCCTGTACTGTTCTCTCTGGATATGGTCAGTCTTAGTTGTTCAGTAGCAAAAGCCCTTTACAGACTAGGAACTATCAGGCCCCTTTGGATTTTAGCACAGAATATTGTAAAACTCAGCAAGCAAGAGCCCTTTACGGACTAGGAACTCTCAGGTCCCTTGAAGATTATCACAATTGCTGCAAACTACATTTATAAGTATCTCCTCTCCCCTGTAAAACTGCTCCCAGCTTTGCAGCCTGCAGACACTTTACACCCTCCTGGCTGCTCTGAAGGTCTCCCAGGACAAGGGATAAAGTGTTAGGCCTCTTGCACACAGAGCATTAGAAAAAACGAGCTGCAAAGCCACTACCAACGCCAGTAAAAACTGGCTTTTTGCATTGGAGTTAATGCGGTTTAGCCGCGCTAGCTTTTAGTAGCGTTTTTCTGCCTCTATTCAAAATCAATGGTTCCCTATGATAGACGACTTTCAGTCCATTGATTTGAATAGAAGTCACATCCAAGTTGGATCATGATGATCCAACTTGTGAGGTGACTTGTGCTCCAAGGATTTTGAAGGGGAACCCCACGCAAAATTTAAAAATAAAACATGCATGCTTGAATAAGGGTCTGGTATGGATTTTGGGGGGGACCCCACGCATTTTTTTTTGGCGCGGGGGTTCCCCTTAAAATCCATACCAGACCGAATAGTCTAGTATGGTCTTGGGGGGGACCCCACGCTGTTTGTTTTTTTTCATTCGTGGGGTTTCCTTTCAAGGTCCATACCAGACTCAAAGGGCAAAATAAAAAAAAAAAACAGCGTGGGGTCCCCCCAAGACCATACCAGACTTCGGTCTGGTATGGATTTTGAGGGGAACCCCCACACCCCAAAAAATGGACCCTTATCCAAACATGCAGCCCGGCAGGTCAGGAAAGGGGGGTGACGAGCAAGGGCCCCCCTTTGTCAAAAACCTGTGTACTGTTATTATTTATTTTTAATACCTTTTTGGGTGAATGTGTAGGGGTACAATGTACGTGGGGGTTCGCCCTTAAAATCCATACCAAACCGAAAAACTTCTAAGGGTACTCATTCACATGGGGGGGGCTGGGGCCCTCTTGTTAAAGAGGGTTTCCAGATTCAAATAAGCCCCCCACCCACAGAACCCCACAACCACCGCCCAGTATTGTGGGGAGGAGGCCCTTGTCCTAATCAACATGGGGACAAGGTGCTTTGGGGGGAACCTGGGCATTTGGCCTGCTATAGTTCAGGAGGGGGGAGGCCACAGCTCTTCTAGAGTTATCATGGGTCTCTTGGCTGCTTCTCTGATTAATGCTGTTCTTGCCCGGCCTGCCAGTTTAGGTGAACGACCATGTCTTGGTAGGTTTTCAGTTCAGATGATGGATTGAACAGAGCTCTATGAGATGTTGAACGCTTGGGATATTTTTTTTTATAACCTAACCCTGCTTTAAACTTCTCCACAACTTTATCCCTGACCTGTCTGGTGGGTTCCTTGGCCTCCATGATGCTGTTTGTTCACTAAGGTTCTTCAACAAACCTCTGTGGGCTTCACAGAACAGCTGTATTTATACTGAGATTAAATTACACACAGGTGGCCTCTATTTACTAATTAGGTGACTTCTGAAGACAATTGGTTCCACTGGATTTTAGTTAGGGGTGTCAGAGTAAAGGGGGCTGAATACAAATGCCCCCCCCCCACACTTTTCATATATTTATTTGTAAAACATTTTGAAAACCATTTATCCTTTTCCTTCCACTTCACAATTATGTGCCACTTTGTGTTGGTCTATCACATAAAATCCCAATAAAATTCTGTATTCTCTAAAATAGGCAATACTGGGAGGTGAGTAGGGGGTAGAACCAGGAACGGTGCTCAGAGGTGGGTAGGGGGCAGAGACAAGAGGTGATTCGAAATGGGGGAGTTTCTGCACCTATTCTCTGTATGTACTGTACGTATTGCGGTCGGCAAGTGATGCCAATTTTAGTTATTTCAGAGACGACTGACACCAATGGTGGAGCACTGACAGCAATGCTGGGAGTTATTACTGCAGCCTACTCACACCAATGTTCATTGTAACCACTGACACTAATGCTATAGGTTGCTGCATTCAATGTCAGTGATACGGGGGGGGGGGGGTACTACTGCATAGATAATTCAAAATACCAGTTGTTTATACAGAAATGGCAGCTTTGTCAGAACTTGTTCAGAATCCTGCCAGGTTCTTTGAGGAGGTGGAGGCCCGACCTGCTTTATATGACCGAAATCATCCACATTACTGTGACAAGGAAGTGAAGAAGAATTTATGGGAAGAAGTAGCAAGTAAGGTGATCAAGGATTGGGAACAACTGGATTCCAAAGACAAAGAGGAGATAAGTAAGTACAATACCTAATCTATACTGTATGTGAACCTTTACCTTGTGAAACAACTCATTCAATTTAAAGTGGAGTTCCACCCAAAAATGGAACTTCCGCTTTTTAGAATCCCCCCCCCGCCGCCGGTGTCACATTTGGCACCTTTCAGGGGGGAGGAGGGAGCAGATACCTGTCTAATACAGGTATTTGCTCCCACTTCCTGGCATAGATCACCGCGGTGATCCCGTTGACCTACACCACTTCTGGCGCATACACTGTCCTCCCCCGCTGTCTTCTGGGAGACACACAGGTCCCAAAAGACAGCAGGGACCAGTGAGGACACGCAGCGCGACTCGTGCATGCACAGTAGGAAACCAGGAAGTGAAGCTGCACGGCGTAGACAACGGCGCATTCATGGGGTTAATCCCATTCACAAATCCGGCTAAGTCCCATCATTCTCCAACTTAGCCGGATTCGACGGCTCCCGCGCGCATGCGCGGAGTCATGTCTTCGCCGCTCTGGCCAATCACAGCGCCGGAGCGGCGCTGTGGTTGGCTGGAGCGGCGATACCCGGAAGTAACGATGGCTGCGGCTGAAAAGGGAGACGAGGACGGCTTCGGGGGCCCCGATCGAAGGTAAGTGATGCATAATGAGCTAGTATGCTAGTAATATTAGCTCATTATGGCTTTCTCTTACAGGTGGTTTAAAAAAAAAAAAAAACAATTCAGGGGTTTACAACCACTTTAATATGATATTAATCATCATATTAAGCCTGTAATGGACCCTTGTCCTCGACAGGACTATGTCCTCTGTAAATGCTTTCTCTGTCTGGTACCACACGATCCAAGACCCTTTAGCCCACCCAGTCACTAGCTGTAACTCAGTGTAGGGTGAAAACCATCAAACTGTTTATTGAAACACATGTACAGATATACAGCTCAGGGGACAATCACCCCCTCCCTTGGATTCACGGCGGGGTAAACTGTCCAATCAGCACTAAGGAACATACAGGTCAGGTGTATTCAAACTTCTCATCAGTAAATAGCCTTATCAGCCGAGGGGGTGGGGCTGCTGGAGGAATCCCCCTCCCCTCCACATAGACATACATCCCATAATATACTTTTCTCCCAAGGCAGAATGACACGACAGAACAATGGAACACAACCACACCCCAAACGATCTCAGCAAAGAGTCCATGAACAGCATGAGACAACACACAATATATACATAGATACAACATCACAGTGTGGCTGTACAGCCAGTCCAACTAGCACAGATCAGACTGGGGTTTCCCGGTCACCCTATGCCCCTAATGGACACTGGGTGATTTACACATAGGAGGGGTCGGGGGAGCTGGACATAGAGTTTGCAGAGCTCTCCAAGGTAAGCTGGGTTCCACAAGCCCCCCACCCAAAGTGACTGCCGTCACAAAGCCATTATAGCATTGAATGCTGTTTTTTTGTTTCATCAATTACCGTATTTATCGGCGTATAACACACACTTTTACCCTGAAAATAGAGGGTAAACCGTGTTATACGCCGATATCTGTTTTTTTACCAACAGGGGGCGGGGATCGGGCGGTCCGCCCCCAGTGCCACCTATTGGGAGGGTGTCTGGCTGGCCGCCGCGCCTCTCCTGGCCATGGGACAGCGCTGGCAGTAAACTTTAAAGTTCAAAAAACATTGCTGCCAGTCCTTTGTCATATTCCCGTCCTCCTGTGTAACTCTCTATGCAAATCTAAGCCTCTGAATCCCTTAATTAACACCGCTCGTTGTGGCTGCTCTCCTACTCCCGCTCCGCCTCCTCCTCGTGTGTAGCTTTTGATTGGAGGAGGAGAGCGGTCATGTGACCGTCAATGAAAGAGAGGAGAGCAGTCACATGAACGGGTCCACAAGAGAGAACGGAGGTAATTAATGGATAATGGTTAATGGAGGTATTTAGAAGCTTTGCTTTACAATGAGAGTGACACAAGTATGAGAAGGGGCTGACAGTGTGAAGTTTTCTCAACTTTAGAGTATGCTGGCTGCGCTGTCCCTGTCCCAGCACTGGGAGTGCATGGGGGGGGGGTCTTTATAATGAAAGGGGCCTGTGTTGTTGTACAGGGGGCAGCGTTGTTGTACAGGGGGCAGCGTTGTTGTACAGGGGGCAGCGTTGCTGTACAGGGGGCAGCGTTGCTGTACAGGGGGCTGCGTTGTTGTACAGGGGGCTGCGTTGTTGTACAGGGGGCAGCGTTGTTGTACAGGGGGCAGCGTTGTTGTACAGGGGGCAGCGTTGCTGTACAGGGGGCTGCGTTGTTGTACAGGGGGCTGCGTTGTTGTACAGGGGGCTGCGTTGTTGTACAGGGGGCAGCGTTGTTGTACAGGGGGCAGCGTTGTTGTACAGGGGGCAGCGTTGTTGTACAGGGGGCAGCGTTGCTGTACAGGGGGCTGCGTTGTTGTACAGGGGGCTGCGTTGTTGTACAGGAGGCTGTGTAAAGTTTTTTTTTCCTGAAATTTCCCTCTTAAAGTTAAAGCGGAGCTCTACCCTAAAGTGGAACTTCCGCTCATCGGAACCCCCCCCCCTCCGGTGTCATATTTGGCACCTTTCAGGCGGGAGGGGGGTGCACTTCCAGGAATCCTCTCTGCAGGTATTCTGCAGGTAGTACGTCACTTCCCGCAGAATACCCGTTGTGTTCTGGGAGACACTCGGCTCCCAGAACACAACAGGGACCAGTAAGAATGGCGCACTTCCTGGTTCCCTCACCCATGATGGCGGTGGGGGCAGCAGAGTGGCGAGCAATCGCTCGTCTTCTGCTGCCGACTTTGCTGGACTCCAGGACAGGTAAGTGTCCTAATATTAAAAGTCAGCAGCTGCAGTATTTGTAGCTACTGGCTTTTAATAATTTTTTTTCAGGGGAGCTCCGCTTTAAGATGCGTGTTATACGCCGATAAATACGGTAACTGGTAAATTGTTTTTGTTTGTTTTTTACAGTAACTTCCCTGCCCACAAAATGGAGAAACTTTGCAAGTTCTTTCCAACGAGATTATAAAAAACAAGTCGATGAAAGCAAGAGTGATCCAGGGCCATCCAAAATGACCAAGTACCGTTACTACGAACATCTTCTTTTCTTGTTACCTACAATGGATCAAAGACAGTAAGTAAAGAACATCATTTCCACCAGCCACTTACACAGGGCCAACATTTCCAATGACCCCCTAACACAGAGGCACCATTTCACCACAGAGCATTTCTTATTTCCACCAACCCATGGCTGTGATTAGTTAAAGTGAATCTAAAGCCTGAAGGTTTTTTTACTTCTATGTATTTAGGTAAAAACCTTCTCTAATTCAGGATCCCCCAGGCCCCTCCCCCTTATTCTTACCTGAGCCTGATCCGATCCAGTGAAATGCACAAGAGCAGCATGTCTTAGTCGCTGTCTCCCACCTCATTGGGCAGTTTCATAGCAGCAGGATCAATTGGCTCCCGCTCCTGTCAATCAACTGAAGTGACAAGGAAGTGGGGGGCGAGGCCGAGTCCTGCTGTCTGTGTCAATGGACGGGACCCAGGCCTTAGTCACATCAAAATGTTTTTCCTTTTTTTTTTTACTTCTTACTATATCTTATATTGGACCATGTAGATTTTTTATTTGTACGGCAATGCTTAAAGTAGAATTCCAGGTATATGTTGACTTTTTAACCTATATAAAGAGCTTTTTAGTGACTGCAGCGTTCCCTTTTTCAGACATTTGTTTATATATAATATTCTTTTTTATGTGGCAAAGACTTTTGGTTGGTATATAATACTAAAGCCCTGTACACACGATCGGATATCCTATGGATTCTGATCCGATGGTTTTGTCCACCGGAAATCCGATGAAGCTGACTTCCATCAGTCTTGGCCACACACCATCAGTCAAAAAACCGACCGTTCCAAACGCGGTGACGTAAATCACTCCGATGAGCCGAGAAAAATGAAGTTCAATGCTTCTGAGCATGCGTCGACTTGATTCTGAGCATGCGTGGGTTTTTTATCCGATGGACTTGCCCATAGACGATCGGAATTTGCTATCGGTTTTTGATCCATCAGAAAAATTTAAAACATGTTCTATTTTTTAAAACCGATGGAAAAAAGACCGATGGGTCCCATACACGATCGGTTTGTCTGATGAAAAAAATCCATCGGACTGTTTTCATCGGTAAAACCGATCGTGTGTACACGGCTTTAGACTTTAAATACTTAAAGCGGAGTTCCGTCCAAAAAATTTTTTTTAAATCAGCAGCTGCAAATACAGCACCTGCTGACTTTTAATATATGGACACTTACCTGTCCTGGGCGCCCGCGATGTCGGCACCCGAAGCCGATCTCTCCCTCAGCTCTCGGGTGGAGGAGCCGCCATCTTCAGTAAGGGAATCAGGAAGTGAAGCCTTGCACGAGTCGCGCTGCGCTATCCCACTGGTCCCTGCTGTCTTCTGGGACCTGTGTGTCTCCCAGAAGACAGCGGGGGATGGAGTATTAGGGGGGGGGGATGGGAATTTGTTTCCTATTGTCCTATTGGGGGCACCAGCTAAAGAAGAGGAGCCAGGAGCACCAGTGGGGGACCCCAGAAGAAGAGGATCAGGGCCGCTCTGTGCAATAGAATTGCAGGTAAGTATAAACATGTTTGTTATTTAAAAGAAAAATAATAATTGCCTTTACAACCACTTTAATGCATGCATGTTATTTATATATTTATAGGCTTTTTTCACTGACCCCCCCCTGACTTAAAGGGACACTAAAGGTTCCGTTTTTTTTTTTTTTTAAATAACAAACATGTTATACTTACCTCCACTGTGCAGTTCGTTTTGCACACAGTGTCCCCAATCCTCGTCTTCTGGGGTCCCTCGGCGGCTCTCTCGGCTCCTCCCTGCAAGAACTAACCCCCTTCATGGGAGCTCTCTCCCATGGGTGTTAGTTCTTGCGGGCGCGCTCCCGTGATACAGCCTGCGGCTATAGCCGCCGACTGTATCACTTGGCCCCGCCCCCCCCGGCGTGCCGCGTCATTGATTTGATTGACAGCAGCGGGAGCCTATGACTGCGCCGCTATCAATCAACCAATGAATGACCCGAGATGCCTGCCGAGAAGCCAGCGCGTTCACGGCGTGGGACTTTCGAGGGGACAGGTAAGTAAAGGGGGGGGGGGGCTGGGGGGCCGCTAATCCTCGGATGTTTTTTCATCTTAATGCATAGAATGCATTACCACTTCAGCCCCGGACCAATACGCAGCATAATGACCAGGCCCCTTTTTGCGATTCGGCACTGCGTCGCTTTAACTGACAATTGCGCGGTCGTACGACGTGGCTCCCAAACAAAATTGGTGTCCTTTTTTCCCCACAAATAGAGCTTTCTTTTGGTGGTATTTGATCACCTCTGCGGTTTTTATTTTTTGTGCTATAAACAAAAATAGAGCGACAATTTTGAAAAAAATTACATATTTTTTATACTTTTTGCTATAATAAATATCCCCCAAAAATATATAAAAAAAAAGTTTTTTCCTCAGTTTAGGCCGATTCGTATTCTTCTACATATTTTTGGTAAAAAAAAATCGCAATCTGCGTTTATTGATTGGTTTGCGCAAAAATTATAGCGTTTACAAAATAGGAGATAGTTTTAAGGCATTTTTATTAATGATTTTTTTTTTTACTAGTAACGGCGGCGATCAGCGTTTTTTTTCGTGACTGCGACATTATGGCGGACACATCTGACACTTTCGACACATTTTTGGGACCATTGTCATTTTTACAGCGATCAGTGCTATAAAAATGCACTGGTTACTGTAAAAATGACACTGGCATTGAAGGGGTTAACCACTAGGGGGCGCTGGAGGGGTAAGTGTGCCTAAGGGCGTGTTTCTAACTGAGGGGGGGCGTGGCTACGAGTGACACGTCACCGAATTTCGCTCTGATTACACAGAGCGGAGATCGGTGACATTGTCAGTAGAGGAGCGGGGAGATGTTGTGTTTACACTAACATCTCCCCGCTCCATGCCTCCGTGAGACGATAGCGGGGATCCCCGCGGCGATCGAGTCCGCAGGACCCGCGGGCCAACTCACGGAGAAGGCAGGGGGGTCGCGAGTGCAGTTAAAGGGCCGCGTACAGGTACGTGATTGTGCCTTTACGAGCCATTCTGCCGACGTATATATACGGTGAGCGGTCGGCAAGTGATTAAGGTGAAAAAAAAACATGTACCTTTACAACCCCCTTTAAGCAGGCCATAGATTTATTTTATTCTGCCACGGATGGAAGGAAAGAAAATTGCTCCATTTCCCCCATCACCACAGTCAGTGTGGATGGGAGAATCCCTCCCGCAGCGTTCTGCTAATGGGGAGTCTTCCCTGCAAGCAAAGCACAATCATTGGTGTTACCAGCTATAGCCAGCAGCATTATTAGGTCAGGAAAAACGACTTGAGTGCAACATGGGTGCTAGGGTGACCACATTTCCAAACTACCATTCAGGGACACCCTCCCTTCCCAAAAATCAACCTGTGCTGTAACGAATCACAGCACAGTGATTGGACACAAGAGGCGGGATTTATGATTTTTCCAATCACAAGCAGGGGGTGGGGATTGTGCTCCTCCAGGCATTCCCGGCCAGGGCAAGTACTGTCAGTGAGTAAAGCGGTGATGTGGCGCCCTTTTTTGGGGGCATCAGATTGGCCCGGGGGGGGGGGGGTGGTTGTGTCAGTTTCATTCCGGGACACTGTATTGTCCTGGAATGAATGTGCCCGGGACAGACCTGCAAAATGTGGGACTGTCCCGGTCAATCCGGGACACGTGGTCACCCTACTGGGTGCCCATACATGGATTAAAATTCTGCTGAGCCAGCTGAATTTCAACCCATGTACGGCCGGCTGGCTGTAGGAGAATTTTTTTTTGCTTCAACTGATCACTGACCTAGGCATATTTTGTGACCACTAACCACCGCAACTGTTTTTTTTTTTTTTTTCTTCCATCCATCACCCAATTATTATTTTTTAACTAGTATATCTTTAAAAAAAGCTTTTATATGGTTTTACAATCTATGACTGTTTCTGATTTTGATAGAACAACTTCCAGACAGGACTGTAAGCAGGATGATGTACAGCAGGATTGTTGGACGGGAAAGCAAGCTGAGAAATCTGAGCAAGGTCTTCAAACTGTATCTGAGAGCGTTCCACATAATATGTCAACTGAATTGGATGAGGATACATATTTCCTTTTATCATTTTCGAAAAAGTTTGAGGAAATTCCACCAGAAAACAAACCTCAATTGAAAATTGAAATTATTAATATTTTTGAGAAGTATTCAAAGCCAATTGTCCCACATAATAATACTGCGACCACGCCATCACATACCATTTTGTTGACTTTGCCCATGGCAAATAATCCAGAATGTTACCCTTTGCCTGGCAGTAATCCAAGAATTCCAAGCTCAAGCCAATCTTCTCCATACATGAGTTCCCATTATCCTGTTTTGAATGCTGCATGTGATTCTGGGAGCAGGTTTTAAGGCCATTTAACATGGTTTCCTATGGATGTAGTTCACATCTGTGCATTTTATGGAAAGGGCCAGGGACATTTCTGATTTTTGGTTCCATAGTGTTTCTCAACTCCAGTCCTCAAGGCATCCCAACAGGTCATGTTTTCAAACTTTCCACTATTTTGCACAGGTGATTTGATCAGTTTCCCTGCCTTAGTAATTACCACAGCCGTTTCATCAGAGGGAAATCCTGAAAACATGACCTGTTGGGGCGCCTTGAGGACTGGAGTTGAGAAACACTGCTTTAGAGTTCAATGTCCTTTTCCGGGGCACCCCAGCCTCTTATATATTGATAAAGTGTCCTCATCTTGTCTTGGTTGGTCTTCTCCTTCCGCACATTATCGTATTGTTCCGATGTCAGAATTTTTTTATCCATGAGATTATCGAGAACTGGCTCTACAGTGGTCACCTTTTCTATTAATTTCACCCGGTGTTGATCAACAAAATTCTTTCCACCTGCGAGAAGAAGACACATATATACCTTTACTATAGGCACTTGTATTCCCTACTTTTCCCAAGTCAGCTGAATCTATTTTGGGATCTTATTTAGCAGTAGCGGTTAATGTGCTACACATGGGGGGCTTTAATAAATCCCCTGACATCACCATATAATGTTTGGAGAAATGTATTGCTTCTCAAAACAGACCCAACGTATTACAGAAGATGGTCAGTGATTACAGACATTCTATAGAAGTGGTTGGAGGAGACAAGGAACATGTTACAAGAGACTGCTAGAGCTCACTCCCATTACAGTTCCATTACAATTCAGTGTCCCCTATACTCCAATCAAATATTACTGGCACCACATTTGATATTCCTCTGAGCAAGATCCAATATAAAATATCCCAGAAAAAAAGAATGGACAACACAGAAAAAGTATTGCCGTGTACACACAACCGTTTTTAATGTCATTGAAAAAATCTGCATTTTTCTTGACGTGATTCTTCTCAAGCCTGCCTTGCCTACACACTATCGTTGAAAAAAACGCTCGAACAAAGCGCGGTGACGTACAACACGTACGACGGCACTATAAAGGGGAAGTTCCATTCGGATGGCGCCACCCTTTATGTTAGTAAAGTTTGTTGAGAGACGATTCGCGCTTTTCAGCCTCGTGCTTTTCAGTCCGTTACAGCGTGACGAATGTGCTATCTCCATTACGAACGCTAGTTTTACCAGAACGAGCGTGACGAGGTGAAAAACGACGAGAAAAATTAGAGCATGTTCCAATTTTTTCATGGCCATTTTTCACGCTGTGAAAAATGCTCTGAAGCCCACACACGATCATTTTTTCTGCATTTCCATTAGGAACATTTCACCTCACCTCCTTTCAGGACAGGCTGGTAATCTCTCCACTTGAAAAAAAAAAGGAAACAACAAAGTACTTCTCCCTACAATGAGACAGGGATAGATCCTCTGTCAGGTTATTATTACTTCCTGTGTCCTTCTGTCCCTAGGACAAATGCCTCACTCATTTCTTATTCTGCTGTCAAAGGTCATCCCTGGGACAGGATGAGGGTTGGAATCTATCCAACAGTGCTAAAAACATGAAGAAAGTATATATATATATATATATATATATATATACACAGTATATAAAGTGTATATACTTTCCAATTCAATGCAAAAAAATAATAATTTTTGTCTGGAGTTGGGCTCTAGAGCCTCTATCCAGGCAAATCTTCATCCCCCACTCCACCCCATCTTACCAATTCAGCATCTTTCTTGTATAGCAATACCCCCGTAGCGGGCCGCTGGTTTAATTTTGGGCCTTGCACGTTACCTTACTGTTCCGTATGCTCGTCTCAGGGGTTTTCCTTGAAGAGTTGTCCAGAAGAAGCTTGCACCAACACAAAAGTCTCTTTCAAGGGTTTATTTGAAATAAAGTTTTCAAAAGAGGGGATGAAGGGATGGGGAGGACTCAGGTACCTTAGTTGCGAGGGAGAAAAAGAAACCCTGGACTGCCGCACTCTGTATAGACAGTTATTTATTCCAAAATTTCAGGTAAAAAATCCAAATTCAAAATAAATCCTATACAGAGTGCGGCAGTCCAGGGTTTCTTTTTCTCCCATGCATCAGTGCAGAGCCAGCACCTGTGTGAGTGACCGGGCGGAAGCAGCTATTTGGTGAATTCTCAAGCTTTTGAGCGGTACGTTTTTCCTTACCTTAGTTGCGACTCATAAGAATTCTCCTAGGTCCAGAGGAATAACTCGAGGGCCAGTGACGTCATCACGCATTTTCTGAACACGACGAAGTGCCGCGGAACAAACAGGAACGGGAGACACAGACTAACGCCGGAGCTGTTACTGCCATATCGTTGTATTGCGATTACTGCTTCTAACGATCTTCGATATTGTAAGTGCAATACTTTTTAAATAAACTAAGCTGGTTTGATATACTACCCTATGGAATTCTTTTTTCATACCTGAGTTTAAGGTCGGTCGGTCGGTCGAGGAATCCACACCATTGAAATCTAAAGGCTGTGGGGGAAGCCTAATTTCCCTGTGCTGGGTGAGACTGTTGGATGCAGTCATGGGCATCTTGTAAGCAGGATATATATCTTTCTCACCCGGGTGTCACCATTATATCCATTTCTTCACGTTTGGGAGCAAGTTTCCTTTTTTTTTTTTTTTTTTTTAACATTTACTTTACATTGGATTGTCGTTGATTTTTTGCACTAAGGAGGTTTCCTTTTGATGGACTTTGTTTATGAACTTTTTCACGGATTAATTATTAATACTATTTATACTGTCAATATTTAGGATTTTAATCATTTCTTTATGGTTCACTATTGCACCTATTTACTATTCACTTAATAATTTTTTGTGTTTTAATCATTATTTTAGTTGATTATCAACTCACTTTATGTTCTCCCACATTCAATTTTGGAGATCTCATTTCAGCGCTGCATACCTTTGTTTTTTTATCCAGAGGAATAACTGCCTCCACACTGAACACCGGATAGGCCCAATCTCACTGGCCCAGCAGCCGATGTACAGCTCGATCACATATAGTCTCTGCCACAGACTTGGTGCAAATTGAACAGTCTCTGCCACAGACTTGGTGTAATTAGAACAGTCTCTGCCACAGACTTGGAGTAAATAGAACAGTCTCTGCCACAGACTTGGAGTAACCTTCACTTGGGCTACCTTCAGAATGAAGAACACAGCTCTCAGTGTTGGAATCTTTCAGCCGTTCCGGCATCACTGTGAGGTAGATCACGATCTGGGTGCATCCTCCAATTGAGTCCTCAATTGCTTGGTCCCTTCCAGCAGGCAAGGCGACACAGGATCATCCCTGGATCAGTAGGCCCCAGCAACTCTAGGGCCTACCTGCCACACGTGGCCCCGAGGCAGAAACTGCAAACACTTGACTGGTGGGGACCGAAGACACGACCCCAAAATCTCCCTCTGCCCTAATGGCGTCTGTTACTTAAATACCCCCTCCCAGCACGCACAGCGGGTTCACCACGCCCCCTGGGCTGCTTTCTAGGAAAGAGGTACCCAATACGTCCAGCCTGTAGCCTTTCCAATCCTGACCAGCTATGACAGTGACACCCACTGTCAGGAGGGAAATCACACAACCAGCTGAACTGAAACAGAGTGCAATTTATAACACAATCTCTCTGAGCCAAACTATTGCTCAGATAACTATAATTTAACATATAGCGCCCACTCATTGGGAGCAGGGCGCTACACTTGTATAAATACCATAGAAAGCTTTTTTATACTTACCTAACTTCGTCCATGGACCTTGCGGTTTCCCCGAGTCCGAGATCTAGAACAGCAGCAGACTCGTTGCCTCTTAAGGACCTCTTATGTTACAGTATTCTATATGCTGAGAAGACCTCACCAATGGAAAGCCAATAAGAAGTGTCGTGGAAAACTAAGTGACATGAATGCCCAAAGAAGAACCCTCTTCCTCTTCAATGAAGAAGATAGGAGACTCAAAATCATGCCCGTTCATATGACCATGGATTAAGGTATTTTGGAGATTTAGACTAGGGTTTTTTAAGACTATCCCAGTGAAGTTATGTCAGTAAGAGGAAAGAGAGCTGCCAAAGTTTAGCTTTAAAAAGCAAAATTAGAAAATCAAATGCAAACATTTGCCAATAGATTTTGTAAAATAGTATATGCAGTATACCCTTAGCATCCCTCATACCTGCTATGCTGAATAGTTGTAGAGGATAAGAAAGGTAACCATACTTTTCTGAGCCTACACTTTTTTAGATTTGTCTATAGGCACTGCCCCACCTGCTACCTGTTCTTTGAACTACTAGAAAAGATCAATGCACTGAAGATACCAACTCTGAACTCTGTCCCTTCTGTAAACCCATAAAATAATATTTTCTCTTTCTCCCATTTTATGATAAAACTCTGCTACAAGTTACTGCACCATCTTATTATGTAAGCTGATTGGATACCTTGAGCGATACATGCAAAAAAAAAAGTAATTCATCCAAAGAGCTTACCCTTTTTAGCTTGTTGGGTTTGTTTTAGTTTTCCAGTTGGACTTTTTAACTGCCCATGTTCTTGTTTTTTCCCCATAGATCTATTTTGTGCTGGTCTTTTGCGTAGTTTACCATTTGTTGCTTCAATTTTTGGCTGTTCATCTATGTCTTCACCAATACGAACATCATCTTTTCGGTCTCCTTGGTTCTGGTTTTGTTCTTGCAGATCACTGTTTCTGAATTTTTGGATTGCTTTTGTGTTTCCAAATTCTTCGATTTCTCTATATTCCAGAAATGATTCTTGTTTTTCTTGCTTGATGTTAGATTTCAGAACTTTATAGTCTGTTCCTTCTTGGCCTTCCTCAAGTCTTGTTCCTTCATTTTGGTCTGTTAAAGGAATGGGAATGCCAGAAGTGTCTTGGCTAGTGTCCGGTTTTGTAATTTGGGGACCTACTTTTCTGGGTACATTATTTGGTTCCTCTTGTTTATCCTTAGGTTTTAGAATTTTAAATCTGGCGTCTTCTTGTGCTGAACAAGGTTTTGGGACCCTGCTATTGACTTCTCGTTGGGTTTGTGGAGATGAAGGTACTCCGTCTTGAGCCTCTACATTTGAACTTTTCTTTTGTGAGGTGTTCTTTTTTAAATGAGCTTTTTCACCTTTTTCAAAAGCCATATGAATGAAATTAAATAAAAAAATAAATAATTCACAAAACAAACTTTGTCACCATAAAAAAACATTAATAATATCACGTTGTTTCAAAGTGAGGTCTGATTTAAGATTTAAATATTTACTCATGATTATGTAAAACCCTACATTTGCTTCATTTTTGATTGCCTGGAAGTTTTTTTGTTTTTAATGGGCTCTCACATCACATTTAAGTGTTGAAATCGTGCTTGCAGTAAAAAAAATGGCAACTTATTTTAATGACAGACCCACTTTAACTTTGCCACTGTCAACCTATACCCATTACATACCTGCCGCCTGGACTTTAGCATTGCTCCTCTTCTCTTTGTATTTCTTTCTAGCTGTTAATAGAAATAGATCACTTGTTTAAACAGAAATTACAGCATTACTGCAGTTGTTCAAAGACCAAAAAAATGTTAAGGGTTCACTCACACACATGGATGCAGAGCCTCTGCATCAGGGTCTTTGCACATTTTTCTTTGAACCTGTCAAATTTGTCTGTGCAGGTGAGTCTGTACAGCCTAAACATATTCATTTTGTATAGGCTGCCTACACAGAGTTTAGTACCTGTGTGAATTAGCCCAAAGAGAAGAAATGAGATTCATTGCCTGCCCAATGTGCTCATGAAGTGTTCAGGTTCATTCACAAGCTTAGTCTCTGTGTTCTGACATGTGTCCTGCATATGATTCCTGTTACTGATCTGGCTCACCCCTGATCTGATTTTGGATTCTTCTCTCTACTGCTGCCTGCTAATTACTGACCTCAGCTTCATCCACAATCTTGATTCAGCTTATGATTTTGTACTGCAATTCCCACTTGTTACTGACCCTGGTTTTCTCTGTGACTCCGCTACTGTCTCTAAATTCTGTTCCAGGCAATCACCTAGTATCAGGTCTGGACTCCTCTTGAACCAGCTACAGTCATCTATGTGTATTCATGTCACTTGCCTTCTGGGATCATTGGAGAACAATGCTGAACCTGTGGCCAACTAGAGTTCCACCCTAACGTGTGACGGTTTCACTCGTGGTGCTGCTGATCCCTTAACTGGCCCTTCTGGCCATATGCTCTGCTGGATCTTCTTGGTCTGAATTCTCCAGTCCGAGGTTCTGCAATCAACATCTTCTGGTTCTCGTGTTTCATATATTGAGTGCACCAGGTGGCAGTAAGGCATAGGAGATCCTCTTTTATCTCCAGCACGCATTTGGCGTGATGCGTCATTTTTCCCCCTTGTCTCTACCCCTCCTGGATTGGCTGATGCCGATTGACGTAGTGGTGGCGTCGGGGTGAGCTGCAGCGCCCCGTGCACATGCGTCCTGGGTTTTCCATTCTCCCGGGCACTTCCACCCTCTCTGTGCTGGCGGTCACTTCGACGTCTGACGTCACCGCGCATAGTGCGGTGGCGCCAGATGCCGCGAGGATCGGGGGAAGGCTGTGACTGAGCATGAAACAGATATACCTGATGTGCAGACAAAGCGGGTCGGACCAACCCCATTGGTTCGCCGGATACACCTGCACTCCTCTCTCCCCGCCCCCCTTCAATGGCGCTAATTTGAGGCCAATTTGATTGGCCCAGGAATAAATGGGTGTTCTATTTAGGACCCAGGACCCAGGCATACAAAACTTTCTGAGACTTAAGGTATGGGAACACTACTTTTCTGAACTTTGGATACACCTATTGCCAGTTGGTGTTACTACACCCACCTGGATTATTACTCCCTTTTAAATTCTTATCTTTGTGTATTCTTTCTGTTTATTTCCCAATAGATTTCACATTGCTCAGTCTTATGCTGTCCTTGCGAGCATTGGTGAGCTGCGTTGGTCCACTTCTCAATAGATTCTAACGCTGCCTGGTTGCCCTGTTACTTTCTTAAAGGGCCAGGCTCCTGTATAACCGTGCGCAATACATCCGGGCCAGGTCTCATATCCCCTAGGGTTCCTTCCATTTCGTGGCATGCCCTTCCTGGTTTTCCTACACGTATATAATCACTTTGTGATAGGTAAGCATTACATATCTAGTTTTCCACATACTCTAATGGTTTATTGGATGCCTTGTCATTGAATTTTGTGTAAACTATGTTGCTCATGAGAGATTCAAAGAAACAAACAAATGCACCTATTGTCATATTGATTTATGTTTTCTCTTTTCTCCTTAATAGAAAAACTAAATGTTTTTTGCCTATACAGTAAAACCTTGGTTTGAGAGTAACTTGGTTTGAGAGCGTTTTGCAAGACGAGCAAAATGTTTTAATAAATTTTGCCTTGATATGCAAGCGATGTTTTGATATAAGAGTAGCGTCATGTCACAACTGAGTATAAAAAAGAAGAGAGGAGCCTCTAAGTGTAGCAATATGGTTACATGTAATGAAGGTACAACATTTAGCAACTTATTGCTACACTTAGAGGGGCCTCTCTTCTCTTTTATACCCTGTAAAAAAAATGCTTTGATATACAAGTGCTTTGGATTACAAGCATGTTTCTGGAACGAATTATGCTCGCAAACCAAGGTTTTACTGTACATAAACCTTGAAGAAGGAATTACACATATGTGCTGTAAACAAATCCAGCCATCTGTCTCCGAAACATGTCGGTTTTCACTCACTACCATGTGTATTGACCTACTTGTCAACATTGGAGTGTGTTTATATGTATTTTGGCAAATCAAATTGCATGTTAGTTCTCTGTTTTTAACAATTTTCTATAATATTGTCTGTAACCTTGGTGTCTATCATATTCAATAAATATATTTTTTTATTTTTATACATACCTGCTTGGCATTTCCATATTGTTATATCCCAATCTGTATTATCCCAGGGGCATTCCCTTCCAAAATTTTCAGATTTAATTGGGATGTGATTGGGAACAGTGGAATTGCACCTTCACTGGTCAGCTTCATCTTATTCTTTATTTACATACTTATTGCTACATTGAACTGTGACCCTACCTCTCACATCGACTACGTTTGAGTTTACCCTGACGGTCACATGTATTTCACACTAGGTGGTGCTTCTCGACATGTCTCTGGATAACCATGTGCATGCACGCGCACCTGGTCCATGTTGCCGTTGAGATATCAGACAATTTACTCACGTTTTAGACATATATCTTTGGAATGATTGATGTTTTTCATTGAAGGTAACCTCATCTTTTTTATTTTATACTCCTGACCCAATTATAACATTGTCACCAAGGCAGAAAGTGACAAGAAATCACTTTCAAGCGAAGTTCCAGCCTTTTAATGTTTATTAAAAGTCAGCAGCTACAAAAAGTATAGCTGCTGACTTTTAATAAACAGACACTTACCTGTTCCACGGTCCAGCGATGCGGCCGCACGGAGCGTCGCTCCTCTCCCCGCTCCTCTCTTCGGCGCCTCTATCCACACTCTGGGCACCCGGCCGTGACAGCTTTCGGCTTCACGGCCAGGCACGCACTGCGCATGCGCGAGTCACGCTGCGCTCCCGGAGTGGACAGGCGATCTCCTGGGAACTGTCACGTGTCCCAGGAGATCGCCTAGAGGGAGGGGCCACTTAGGGGCAGAGGAGGAGTCGCCTAAACGGTCCCTGGGTGGACGTAGGAAGTGGGACAGGAAGTCCCACTCCTAACGAAGCCCCTACCCCCCCCAAAAAAAATGACATGCCAAATGTGGCATGTAAGGGGGCGAGGAGTGCTTAAAGCGGAAGTTCCACTTTTGGGTGGAACTCCGCTTTAATACTCATGCAACTGAAATAAATCAGAAACGTGTATGACATACCACATTGTAAGACCATATATACTATATTAAATAACCCCATAGGACCAGTACAGAGATGAAAAAAACTTCCCCAACAGTCCAGTATGTTCCGAAACTATAGAGGTTGTGTCAGAAAATAAAAATGACATTTACTAGGCTCATAACATTTTCCAAACTTTCCAACTCTAGGGCAGCATACATGTGGGATCTAATGTTTAATAAGTGACATGGGACAGGAATGCGGTCATACATCAATAAACTTTAATTCTGAACATTCTGGCCTGAGAAATCTGTTCACCAAACTGATGAGGAGTCAAAGTGGCAGGCTCGATTGTGGACTTTAAAATGTAGAAAACCCAAATCATTGTCCTGCGGATTGATTTGCTCAGCACCCTAGATATTGCTGTCCACAAAGACACCACTCAATGTTTGGAGAAGCCACAATGTAGGCAGGTGCAGGTTGACCTCCCTACACATGTTGCGCTGTTGCATCCAACTTGCAGGGAGAGTTGAGGACAAGAGGAATACCCATTCCTCTTAGACCTCCGTACAGTGGAACCTCGGATTGCGAGTAACGCGGTTAACGAGCGTTTCGCAATACGAGCAAATATTTTTTTTTAAATCCTGACTCGGTTTGCGAGTGTTGTCTCGTAAAATGAGCAGGATTCAAGCCTCTGTGGTGTGCAGTTCCACATTTGGCCAGAGATGTGGGGGCGCCAGAAATACTCCGCTCTCGAGTGTTTCCGAGCCTTTCCGAGGGTTTCGGAATGCAGCCAAACGGTCTCCGAGTATTTCAGAGACTCTCCGGTGCCCCCCCACCTCTGGCCGCATGCGGTATTGCATGCCATAGAAGTCAATGTGGAACAAATTATTTTTGTTTCCATTGACTTCTATGGGGAAACTCGCTTTGATATGCGAGTGCTTTTGATTACAAGCATTCTCCTGGAACGGATTATGCTCGTATTCCAAGGTTTCACTGTATGTGTTATCAGGTGGACTACTGTCCGATTGGATGGTGAGGGCAGAGTTTACAAAAAACCCTGGCTCACTGAAGTTGGCGCGCATTCTGTCTGTGGATAGGTCAGGCAGGAACCCGTCTGTTAGGGAGTGTGTGCTTAGCGTAGGGAAAGCTTCCAGAGCAGGAGAGACAGCATAGGGATTGTCGTCAGAGCTCTTTGGGGAAATTCTCTGCTACTTGTCCTTCCAGCCGCTCCTTATGCCAGGTGCAGCCAACCTCTGTGCATTGCTCTCTCTCTCCCTGCAAGTCCCTCATAAAGCTGTGGGTGTTGTTTGTTTTGTACTGTTGGAAAGACTCTGGTTCTGGAACTTTTGACAATATAACTTCACATTTTCAACACCGTATGTATGAAATGTTGTGCTACAGGCGCCAAGATGCAATTCTATGTGTTTTGTTTCGTTTGCTGCAATCAAAAAGGACATGAAACCATATAGGTTGGATGCCAAAAAATGAAAAATGTAGTGGGTGGATTGTGTTAACTTCCAAACATTTGTGTGTAAATTATATAATAATATTTCATACCACTCCTCTCAAAAAAATATCAACAGAATTGTGTTAACTCTTAGTGGATATATGATCTCTATACCTTCAAAGTATGATATATCCAAACCCTGATGAATAAATGCCAACTCAAACTATATACACCATACAACTATGAGGTGACTAAACAACAGTTTAGATTCGGTATTCAAATTGCTAGTGACAAAATAGATAAATATATGCAACAAACTCTAATTATAATGCCAAGTGCAAGTGCTAAAAATCTTCCTTATTGCTTCTCGGTTAGTTTAGTCCAAATAGTATAAAATATTCATCAGGGTTTGGATATATCATATTTTGAAGGTATAGAGATCATATATCCACTAAGCACGGAGTTAACACAGTTCAATTTATATTTTTTTGAGAGGAGTGGTATGAAATATTATTATATAATTTACACACATATGTTTGGAAGTTAGCGCAATCCACCCACTAAACATTTTCAACACCTCTGTGTGTGCTGTGCCTTCCCTCCGGGTACCTACCGCTGGGGCCTTTCCCCACCCCAGAGTCTACAACCTTATCCAGTGGTTGAAGATCCTTAGCCCTATATGTTGGACAGATGAGCTTCACCACTCATGAAACAATCATCCTGGTAGGAACATTTCCCTGTGTTCTTTCCTGCAGGGGCTACAAAGAAATGACCCATAGATCTCACATGTTTTCCTCAGGTACATATGAATGAAGCCTCGTACACACGAACGAGTTTCTCGGCAAAACCAGCAAGAAACTTGCTGGCAGAGATTTTTTGCCGAGAAACTCGTTCGTGTGTATGGTTTCTCGTCAAGAAAAGCGACAAGAATCTCGACGAGAAAATAGAGAACCTGCTCTCTATTTTCTCGTCGAGATTCTCGTCAGCCTGTTTCTCGACGAGAAAATTGTGTGTGTGTACACTTACCTTTTCGCCGGGAAGCCTGCGCATGCTCGAAATGACTTTGACGCATGCGCGGTAGCTTCCTAGGCATAGATAGGGTATACCAAGATGGCGGCGACGGCATCGAATGTGACGAGCGCATGCTCGTCGTAGTCGATGACGTCACCGCGTGCGCTCCATTCAAAGAACCGCGAGTTCTTTGAAATGAGCGTGTGTACACTCGGCCGGGACAATTTTCTTGTCCAAGAATCTCGTCGAAAAAAACGACATGTTTTTTTCGACGAGAATCTCGGCCGTGTGTACGAGGCCTAAGTCTACATACATCGAAAGGATGGATCTGCAATGGTTAGTCAGATGAAAAAATTGTGGTTAACAAGGTCAGTGCCTCAATGATCTTTGCTGCTATTTAGCAAATGGGTATGTCCTCTTGGAAATTCTACTGGATGACTTAGGCCTAGGTATGTTTAGAAATATCAGCCTGGAAAAGAAAGGAACCTTGGAAGACCAATGCAGATTTACTAAAGTCAGGTAAAACGAGATTTGCTTTGCTGCTGCTGGATTGAATAATGATGAAATAAGGACAATTAGAAACATGTAGGACTGTTGGAAGAAGTTTTTTTTTTTTTTTTTTCATCTATGCATTGGTCCTGTGGATGGAACATTTCTAAGTTATGGAATATGAACTAATGTGTGCCCACCTTGTCTCATGTCTTTCTGGAGCGCAATTCTTATTTCATTAAGACTCATTTTCTTTAGAACTTTTACGACATGTGATGGTCCGTTTCGTACTGTATAGGAATCAACAATCTTCTCAGCTATTTCTGCAGCTGATTTATTTTTCAGATGACGGTTTTGGATCTTCATTTTTCCCCGAGGTGGCTCCATCTTGCAAAACATCTTTTTGAATGTTTCCAAATCATTTTTTTTCAGGCGGTTCAGATTTTTGCCCAATATTTTGATAGTCTGCTTCATCATCCTTGTTGGTGAACCTGTACACTGTGCCCTAATGCATGGAATTGTGGATAAATGAAAACAGTAACATGTTAATGTAACCTTTAAATCATTCATCAATTTCATTACTAGATCTGAGAGCAATTATTTATTAAAGCCCAACTACAGGCAATTATTTTCAATGAATCTCCCAGGAAGTGTTGAAAAAAAAAGCATTTCAGGCTGCAATACTCTCTGGTGCTGCCCTCCTGCAGTAATTACTTTCTTGCAGTAGAAGTCCCCAGTCTACAAGGTTTAATGACACTGTCAAGTGTCATTCAACCCAGAAGACTGAGGACAACCTGTGAGTGCAGGGTGTCATGGATTGCCTCACCTGCACTCACATACAATGATGCAGAAAGTAGAATTGATGTCATCACATTATTTTCATTCTCTGCATCTTTTAGGGCCACTGGAAAACATAAAAAAGGAAGAAGACCCTGGGTTTCATGTGAACAGCCTGAAGAGCCTGGAAATGGAGTCCAAAATCAAAAAAAGCAAAGAAGGCTTTAATATGTGCTTACTAAGAAATGAATGCATGGTAACACACCCCCAGTCTGGATGCTCATTCAAAATTAAAAGCTTTCATTGTATGTTAGGTGAAGTCTGATGCTGAGTGGTGGCTGAGGAGGAGAAGCCACACATGTGTTGATAATAAAGTCCCTAAAATCATCTCTTCTATTAGTTAGCGATTAACCATTTGGCAACATGTTTGTAAAAATCAAGAATGAAACTCAAACCAAGAAACATTTTACCAATGGCTCCCCCTACCCCATACTGTTGGTTTTATTCTGGTGGTAGACCTACAACTTTGTTTACAATACTACAGAAGTGCTGGGCAGTTTTTGTGACTGTCAGTTGATCAGAATTGCCTACAAATTGCAATGGAGGGAGTTTCTCAAAACTGAAGCACTGGGGCAGCTGTGCTTGGCAACCAATCCCTTTCTATCTAAAGCTTGTTCAGCTTAGCTTTGAACATGAAAGGTAGATGCTGATTGGTTGCCCTGTCTTTCTTCTCCAGTTTTGATAAATTCCCCTTATTGTATTTGGCCAGTATTAAAGCTGAATTCCAAGAATTCAGAAACTTTGTAAAAAGTGAAGGCACTCTATAGCCTCGTACACATGATCGGATATCCTATGGATTCTGAACCGATGGTTTTGTCCATCGGAAATCCGATAAAGCTGACTTCCATCAGTCTTGCCTACACACCATCAGTCAAAAAACTGACCGTTCCAAACGCGGTGACGTAAAACACTCCGAAGAGCCGAGAAAAATTAAGTTCAATGCTTCTGAGCATGCGTCGACTTGATTCTGAGCATGCGTGGGTTTTTTATCCGATGGACTTGCCCATAGACGATCAGAATTTGCTATCGGTTTTTGATCCATCGGGAAAATTTAAAACATGTTCTATTTTTTAAAACCGATGGAAAAAAGACCGATGGGTCCCATACACGATCGGTTTGTCCGATGAAAAAAGTCCATCGGACTGTTTTCATTGGTAAAACCGATCGTGTGTACAGGGTTTAAGAGTTAAGTCCAACCAGGTGCCTGTCACCGGAGCTTATGTCTATTATTTATATCTGATGGGTTTATGGCTCTGCTGGAGGATACACTCCAGGACACTCGGGGCTTTGAAAGCAGAGAGATGCACTCAGAGCAGCTATGCCCACCACTCCCCTGTGGCCGCCATTTACAGAAGCCTTTGTATTTTGTGAAAGATTTCACATAATACAAAGGCTTCTGTGATTCAGCAGAACCCTCCCCCCCTCCGGTGTCACAATTGACACCTTTCAGGGGGAAGGGGGGTGAAGATACCTGTCTAAGACAGGTATTTTCACCCACTTCTGGGAGTCCTCTCTGCGGGAAATCTGCAGGAAGCACGTCACTTCCCGCAGAGTACCCGTTGTGTTGTGGGAGACACTCGGCTCCCAGAACACACGGGGACCAGTCAGAACGGCGCAGCGCGACTTGCGCATGCGCTGTAGGGAACCGGGCAGTGAAGCCGCAAGGCTTCACTTCCTGGTTCCCTCACCGAGGATGGCGGTGGGGGCAGCAGAGTGACGAGCGATCGCTCGTCTTCTGCTGCCGACATCGCTGGACTCCAGGACAGGTAAGTGTCCTAATATTAAAAGTCAGCAGCTGCAGTATTTGTAGCTGCTGGCTTTTAATAATTTTTTTTTCGGCGGAGCTCCGCTTTAAGCAACTCAGAACCAACATAAAACAAAAACCTATAGGCCCTTAAAAGATATTAAAATAGCAATACCAAGCCTCTTGGGGAAAAAAAAGGGGAGTCCTTGCAGCAAAAAATTTAATTAAAAAATTACCATGGACAGGACAGAAGCTGCAAGTTACCACAATCAACCACAAACTAAAATAAAAAAATAAAAATAAAAGAGCCCCGATAATAAGAACAAACCCCCCCCCCCCCAGCAAGCTAGGTAAATGCCCACGGGGCTAAAAATAGGAAGTTATGTACAGTTTCCTAACTGACTCTTATCTCTTCCTATGCAGTTTGTTAGCTCTCCATACAGCAGCTTCTGATACACTGACACTATGGCTGCTCTGTGCCCCCCTTCTAAAGTGAGGGGCCTGGCTTAACCAAGATTCCCCACATTTTGCCCTTATAAACCAGCTGGCCATGTAGTGCATTATGATTGAAAAAAATATAAATAAATTCCAGGAGAATCGGCACAAAAACTCTTGAACACAAATTTTTAACCTGCAGGATTGGTGGTAAACCCATGGTAGAGGTGAAACCAAACCTCGTCCCCAGTGACCAGTAAGAACAAAGACCTGCAGAAATGTTCTTCTCTTTAAATTCTGTTTAAGATGAAACATTATGTAAATCTTTACAAAGACATGAAAAACAAAACCCTTCAACTGCTTTCATTTAAGATACAAAAAGTACAAAGAATAAATAGAAGTATATATTTCAGAAGATTGTATATCTTGCCTTGTATGAGACGTGATGAGGCTCAGCCACAGTTGGCTTCTGTATTAGTTGTTTCACTTTCTGATAAATAAATGTAAGTTTCCTTCTGCCCTTTGAGCTTCACATTTAAAATTTCCCGCTTTCACAGCAGTGGCAGTTAATTCCCTCTCGTTTCAATGGCAATAAACTCTGATAGAAACGGCTATAAAAAGGAGAGTTGGCTGCCAAGAATTATAATGCCTTCTAGTTATTGCTTGAAGTTAATGTTTATCTGTTTAGTAAAAATTTCTTCACCTTCCTATTATGCCAGGAAGAAAACTGGCATTGAATATACATGTAAAGTACTGCATACATTTAGGCTCCATGTACACAGAAGCTGATAAACTGCAGTTTATTGGCGTTTTGGCGTTTTTTTTAAAAAGCCCATTAACTGCACTCTATGTTAGTGTAGCGGGGGTCTTTAAATTTAGTTGGGATACACCTGGGTGGTAATATGACCCAGGTGTGTAGATTATGAGAGTTTGGACCAATTGTATTCGTGGAGGACTAGGTGGTGTATTATTCTCCTTGGCCTGTGGGTGGCGGGGTACCCGCAGGCTCAAGGTAGAATCACCGCCGCAGTGCTACCCTTTTTGTCCCTTTCCGGAGATGGTACGGCGAGGGCGGGGAACCTGCCGTGGTGTCGAAGGGAGGGGATAAAAGGGGGCGACGCCCTAACCACGAGGTCTTCAGGATCTTCTCTTCACGCGCCCAGGCACCTTAGGCCTGGGTGCGGGCGGTTCGGAGTTCCGGCCCAGGCGCCCTAGGCCTGACCGGAACGGGGTTGGAGTCCATCCCAGGCACCTTCAGCCTGGGGTGAGGTACTGAATTGGAGGCCTGGGGCCCAGTGACTTCGACTGGGTCCCGCAAGGGCGAAGTGATCCGAGGGTCCCTGAGGTGGACTGGGCCCGTGTCTGAGGTGAGGAGGCCGGGGAGGTCACCCATCCGGAGAGTCCGGAGCAGCATCAACCCGGTGACGGATGGGCCTCCGGTAACTCCCTTGGAGGGACATCTTCCCCTGATAGGGGCCACAGCGCAGCGAAGGTACTCCTATCTACGTTCTCTTGAGTTGCTGGTAGAGACTCACAAGTTCTAAGTTCTTTCTAAATCAAGGCTATGATAACCTCTGGTGAAACCACAGTGGTTTAGATTACAATCAGGATAGTGCCTCGACCTGCTCACCCCACCGTATCAAACTGTTATAGAGTTTCAACTAGTTGGCTACTGAAGCACTGTTTATTGTGGAGCTTGCAATAAAACAAGAGTTGGACTGTGATCGGTGTGTGGGACTCTGGTTAATGGGAGCAGAGGGGGTTGACAGCACAGAAGGACTGGATTCATAACTAATGCACACTGGCCCGAGGAAAATACTGATACTGGCCTTCACCTCACCCACAGCTATGGGGAGGACATGGGCCGTAGCGCATCTCACCCTGTTGTATGAAATACATATAGACAAGAGAGAAGGAAGGGGTGAGGCCGCTACATTAGCCTATGTGTTCATGTACACGTAATGTTTTTTAGCTTTAATGAGCAGTGGAGTTAATGTTTTTTTTCTGAACGCAAGAAATTTGCGTTCAAAGTGCCGTTTTTCGGCAGAAAAAACGCAAAAAAACACAAAACGCCGAAAAACGCTCATAAACGCTCAAAAACGCTGGTCGCGAGCGTTTTTAGTGTTTTTTGATCCATTGAAAAAAAAAACGCTACACTGAAAAACGCTAAAAAAGGCTAGTAAAAAAACGCTGATAAAAGCTAGCTTTTTCTGCTGCTTTAAAAACGACCGTAAAGAAAAAAATATATTATTTATAAATAAATATAAATATAAATAATATTATATTACAGGTAAAGTCTGCCTACACAGGACAAATTAACACAAACCCAATAAAAAATGTTGATGGGAATTTTAACCTTGTCTTATTACCCATTTATTTAGATTGTAAGCTAAGCTATAACAAGCAGGGACCTCTGATTCATCTTGTATTAAATAGTATTGTAACTGTACTGTCTGCCCTAATATTGTAAAGTGCTGTGCAAACTGTTGGCGCTATATAAATCCTGTATAATAATAATAATAATAATAATAACAATATAAAATCATTTTCTTGCCATTGAACAAAAAATCGAAATACTTTTTTTCTTTCCAATGTGTAAAGCTAGCAAAAGGCCAATTTACAGTGCCTTGAAAAAGTATTCATACCCCTTGACATTTTCCAAAATGTTGTCATGTTACAACCAAGTACGTAAATGTATTTTGTTGGGATTTTATGAGATAGACCAACACAAAGTGGCACATAATTGTGAAGTGGAAGGAAAATTATAAATGGTTTTCAACTTTTTTTTTTCAAATAAATATCTGAAAAGTGGGGCGTGTATTTGTATTCAGCCCCCCAATACTTTGTAGAACCGCCTTTCGCTGCAATTACAGCTGCAAGTCTTTTTGGGGGATGTCTCTTCCAGCTTTGCACATCTAGAGAGGGACATTTTTGCCCATTCTCTTTTGAAAAATATCTCAAGCTCTGTCAGATTGGATGGAGAGCGTCTGTGATCAGCAATTTTCAAGTCTTGCCACAGATTCTCAATGGGATTTAGGTCTGGACTGTGACTGGGCCATTCTAACACATGAATATGCTTTGATCTAAACCATTCCATTGTAGCTCTGACTGTATGTTTAGGGTCGTTGTCCTGCTGGAAGGAGAACCTCCGCCCCAGTCTCAAGTCTTTTGCAGACTCTAACAGGTTTTCTTCTAAGATTGCCCTGTATTTGACTCCATCCATCTTCCCATCAACTCTGACCAGCTTCCATGTTCCCGCTGAAGAAAAGCATCCCCACAACATGATGCTGCCACCACCATGTTTCACGGTGGGGATGGTGTGTTCAGGGTGATGTGCAGTGTTAGTTTTCTGCCACACATAGCGTTATTTGCCACTTTGTGTTGGTCTATCACATAAAATCCCAATAAAATACATTTAGGATTTGGTTGTAACATGACAAAATGTGTAAACTTTCAAGGGGTATGAATACTTTTTCAAGGCAATCTATTTCTTACTCACAGGTATAGTATATTCAAAATCCAAATAAAAAAGAATCCAAAAAATAGTGGTTTATTCCACAATGAAGAATAATTTTTAAACATTGTCTTCTTAACATACACTATATTATCCTCTCACTTTTGTTATCTTATATGTATTTATATTAACAAAGAAATTCTGTTGTAACTCTTATTTGCATGTTTCAATATTATTAATTGGTAGTTTCACAGGCGATTACCACCAATCTGCTAACCCTTTCTCTTCCCTATTCCTTCCCTATAGATTTGTCACATATTTGGACAAAAATTAACAATTTTATTGCTCCAAGAGAAATTTCTATACAGCGCTCAGTCCTAATTAAATCTAAATATTGTGTATCTAATAAGCAGCAATAAATTAAACATTTATGAGTTTACAACATATATAAAAATGACAGAAAAAACAAAACCCCTCAACTGCTTTAATTTAAGATACAAAAAGTACAAAGTATAAATCCAAGTATATATTTCAGAAGATTGTGTACCTTGCCTTGTATGAGACGTGATGAGGCTCAGCCACAGTTGGCTTCTGTATTAGTTGTTTTACTTTCTGAGAAATAAAAGTAAGTTTTTTACCTTCCGATTATGTCAGGAAACAAATGGCATCTAATATACATGTAAAGCACTGCATAAATTGACGGCGCTATATAAGTACCTGTATTAAATAAATAAAAATAATATTATATTACAGGTTAAGTTTACCCACACAGGACATATCACAAACCCAATAAAAATGTTGTTGGGAATTTAAACCTTGCTTTACTGCCCATTAACCAGTTCAAACTTGGGCACTTATACCCCCTTCCTGCCCAGACCAATTTTTAGCTTTATGTGCTCTCACACTTTGAATGACAATTACTCAGTCATGCAACACTGTATCCAAACAACATTTTTTTACACAAATAGAGCTTTCTTTTGGTGGTATTTAAGTAATTCATCACCACTGGGTTTTGTTTTTGTTTTTTTGCAATATAAGTAAAAAAAAGAGCGAAAGTTTTGAAAAAAAAACAAACTTTTTTATAGTTTCTATTATAAAATTTTGCAAATAAGTAATTTTTGTTCATAAGTTTGTGCCAAAATTCATACTGCTACACATCTTTGGTAAAAATAACCAAAATATGTGTATATTATTTGGTCTGTGTGAAAGTTATAGAGTCTACAAGTTATGGTGCAAATCATTAAAAATTAATCACACCCGATGAACTAACGGCCTATCTCATTGTATTTAGTAAGAGGCATAGTGAGTTTTTTGAATTTGTAATTTTTTCGCACAATTTTTGGGAAAATTAAGAAATTAATATATATTTTTTTTTATTTTACACAAAACTGTCATAATTTTAAAATTATTTCTCACACAGCATATGCATACTTCCAATTACACCCCACAATAAATTCTGCTACTCCTCCTGAATATGGCAATACCACGTTTGTGAGACTTTTACACAGCTTGGTCACATAGAGAGGCCCAACATGCAGGAAGCACCATCAGGCGTTCTAGGAGCATAAATTACACATCTAATTTCATTCCTACCTATCACACTTTTGAAGGGCCTGGAGCATCAGGACAGGGGAATTACCCACAAAATTACCCCATTTTGGAAATCACCCCAACGTATAATCTATAAGGTATTATGAGTATTTTGAGCATGTCATTTTTCCCCACAAGTTTTTGGAAAATGTGGAAAGAAAAAAAAGACATATTTCTTTACACATATTTGTCAATTTATAAGATTTTTCTAACACAAAGCATGTACATTGCAAACATTACACCCCAAAATACATTCTGCTACTCCTCCTGAATATGGTGATACCACATGTGTGAGACACAGCCTGGCCACATAGAGAGGCCCAACATGCAGGGAGCACTATCAGGCGTTCTAGGAGCATAAATTACACATCTAATTTTCTGACTACCTATCACACCTTTGAAGGCCCTGAAGCACCAGGACAGTGGAATTACCCACAAAATTACCCCATTTTGCAAAGCAAACACCCCAAGGTATATTCTTTGAGGCATAATGAGTCTTTTGAACAGTTCATTTTTTTCCAAAGGTTTTTGGAAAACTTGGAAAGAAACTGAAAACATATTTATTTTTTTACACAAAGTTGTCCAATTATAAGAATTTTCTAACACATAGCATGTACATAGCAAAAATTACACCCCGAAATACATTCTGCTACTCCTCCTGAGCATGGCGATACCACATGTGTGAGACTTTTACACAGCCTGGCCACATACAGAGGCCCAACATGCAGGGAGCACCAACAGGCATTCTAGGAGCATAAATTACACATTTAGTTTTCTGACAACCTATCACACTTTTGAAGGTCTTGGAGCACCAGGACAATGGAAACAACCACAAAATGACCCCATTTTGAAACGCAAACTCCCCAATGTATATTCTATGAGGCATGGGCTGGTGACAGGTACTCTGATGGGCTGGTGACAGGTACTTGGGTAATCTGATGGGCCAGTGACAGGTACTCGGGTACTCTGATGAGCTTGTACTTTGGGGCTGGTGACAGGTACTCTGATGCTGGTGTCAGGTACTCTGATGCTGGTGACAGGTACTCTGATGCTGGTGGGAGGTACTCTGGGGGTGTCAACAGGTACTCTGATGCTGGTGACAGGTACTTTGGGGCTGGTGACAGGTCCTCTGATGGGCTGGTGACAGGTCCTCTTTATTTGGGGGGCAATCTGGGCACATTGCTTTATTGCTGAATTTTTTTCAAGGTCTCCTCCTCACACACTGAGGAGGGGAACCTGGAAACAGCATTACAGCCATTTGTTGACATTTGTGACCGGCTGTGATTGGACACAGCCAGTCCCGTGGTAAAGAGCTAATTTTACCTTAATTGGGGATGGGCTGTGTCTGAGGGACATGCCTTATCCCTGATCGCTGCGCTCTGTGCCCCCCAGGAGTGTGCACAAGCGGCGATTACGAGCACAACACATGTGTCCGGCTTTGACTTTACCCTGTGTCCCTTGAACTGTCCAAGGGACACAGCTTATCCCCGATCGTCGCACTGCGCGTACCCCGGGGTGCGCACGAGCGGCGATTACGAGCACATCACATGTGACCGTGGTAAAGAGCCTTTTTTATTGTCTCTTTACCCTCATTGGAGATGGACACACGAGGGACACACCTCATCCCCGATAGCCATGCAAATACCCTGCAAATACCCTGCCATACTCTGCAATACTCTGCAATACCCTGCCATTCTCTGCAATACCCTGCCATACTCTGCAACACCATGCAATACCCTGCCATACTCTGCAATACCCTGCAATACCCTGCCATACTCTGCAATACCCAGCCATACCCGGCAATACCCAGCCATACCCAGCAATACCCAGTCATACTCTGCAATACCCAGCCATACTCTGCAATACCCGGCCATACTCTGCAATACCCAGCCATACCCGGCAATACCCAGCCATACTCTGCAATACCCAGCCATACTCTGCAATACCCAGCCATACTCTGCAATACCCAGCCATACTCAGCAATACCCAGCCATACTCTGCAATACCCGGCCATACTCAGCAATACCCAGCCATACTCTGCAATACCCAGCCATACCCGGCAATACCCAGCCATACCCAGCAATACCCAGTCATACTCTGCAATACCCAGCCATACTCTGCAATACCCGGCCATACTCAGCAATACCCAGCCATACTCTGCAATACCCAGCCATACCCGGCAATACCCAGCCATACCCAGCAATACCCAGTCATACTCTGCAATACCCAGCCATACTCTGCAATACCCGGCCATACTCTGCAATACCCAGCCATACCCGGCAATACCCAGCCATACCCGGCAATACCCAGTCATACTCTGCAATACCCAGCCATACTCTGCAATACCCAGCCATACTCTGCAATACCCAGCCATGCTCTGCAATACCCGGCCATACTCAGCAATACCCAGCCATACTCTGCAATACCCGGCCATACTCTGCAATACCCAGCCATACCCGGCAATACCCAGCCATACCCAGCAATACCCAGTCATACTCTGCAATACCCAGCCATACTCTGCAATACCCATACTCTGCAATACCCAGCCATACTCGGTGATACCCAGCCATACCCAGCCGTACTTAGCCATGCTCAGCCATACTCGGCTATACTCAGCCATACGCGGCCTCTGTATGTGGCCAGGCTGTGGAAGTCTTACACATGTGGTATCGCCGTACTCAGGAGGAGTAGGAGAATCTATTTTGGGGTGTCATTTTTGGTATGTACATTCTATGTGTTAGAAATATTGTATAAATGGACAACTTTGTGTTAAAAAAAAAATGTGTTTTAACCACTTCCCGCCCGCCGGCCGTCATATGACGTCCTTGAATTTGTGCAGCTACAGGCATCATTCAGATATCAGCTTTTTCAGCCGGCGATTCCCTACATCATAAGTACAATCATAGCGGCTGTTCCACCGCTTGATCATTCTTACGGGAGGCGAGAGGGGACATCCCCCCCTTCGGCCGCCCTCCGGTGCTTCTACCGACTCACCGCTACGATCAAAGCCAGGATTTTATTTTTATTTTTTTATTTCAGGCTTCCCAGCCTAGAGGTGAGATGTGGGGTCTTATTGACCCCCCATATCTCACTGTAAAGAGGACCTGTCATGCCATATTCCTATTACAAGGGATGTTTACATTCCTTGTAATAGGAATAAAAGTGATCAAAAAATAATTTTTGGGGAAAAAAAGTGTCAAACTAAAATAAATAAAGTAAAAAAAATATTTTTTTAAAGGGCCCCTGTCCCCGTGTGCTTGCATGCAGAAGCGAACGCATACGTAAGTCCCGCCCACATATGAAAACGGTGTTCAAACCACACATGTGAGGTATCGCTGCGAATGTTAGAGCGAGAGCAATAATTTTGGCCCTAGACCTCCTCTGTAACTCAAAACATGTAACCAGTAAAAAAAAATTACAGCGTTACCTATGGGGATTTTTAGGTAGCGAAGTTTGGCGCCATTCCACGAGCGTGTGCAATTTTTGAAGGGTGACATGTTAGGTATATATTTACTCGGTGTAACTTCATCTTTAACATTATGCAAAAACATTGGGCTAACTTTACTGTTTTGTTTTTTTTAAAGCACAAAACTCTTTTTTTTCAAAAAAAAAAAAACACGTTAAAAAATTGCTGCGCGAAAACGTATGAGATAAAGTTGCAACGACCGCCATTGTATTCTCTAGGGTCTTTGCTAAAAAAACATATATAATGTTTTGGGGTTCTATGTAATTTCCTAGCAAATAAATGATGAATTTTACATGTAGGAGAGAAATGTCAGAATTGGCCTGGGTGCTCCAGAACGCCTGATGGTGTTCCCTGCATGTTGGGCCTCTGTATGTGGCCACGCTGTGTAAAAGTCTCACACATGTGGTATCGCCATACTCAGGAGTAATATCAAAACTGCCAACCCGGACCTTCCCCTGGGGCGGCATGTACGTGATAACCATGCAGGCATCCCTCCTCGCTTCTTATTCACCATCTTAGACCGGGTTCACCCGGATAGTCGAGGTGGTGACTGGAATAAAACTCTACTTCAGAAAAAGGTTCGCTGGATTGCTGACCTCAATGATACATCTTTTCCAGGCCTGAACACTCAATTAAATTTCCGCCCATTTTTGGACGGTTTCAATTCAGGGGATTGTGAAAAAGAATAAACTTCTATGGGTATATATGTATGCCGTGCTGACCGAGTTCAATGTTTTGTTTTTTGTTTTCTGTTTTTTGCCACCGATATAACTGATTGAATAGATGTTCGTATGGCAAGATAATTTATTCATATTCTTATGTATATTTTCTCTGTGTTTTATGTCCCCCAGGGACCTATATATTTATGGGTCCCTTGACTACATTTCCCCGTTGTTCCATCAGTGATCCACATTTGAGTGTCAGATACACATTCATATACCAGTTGCACTAATTTTTTGTCTCTATACATTTATGGCCACTAAGCAATCATTGGTCTAATTCATGACTATTCTTTATATTAATTTAAATTATATTATCGCTGCCTATGCCTTCATGTAGTCCTGGCTCGGGTCGTCTCTGTCTGGTGCGCGGAAGCACGTTCGCCATCTCCCACCAGGATTTGGTGGCCCTTATATGCGGCATGCCACGATGCCACATCTCCCATGTGGCTTTTTGGTTATTGCCACTGTTTCTGCGTCGGTGGGTCTTTTTTGCATGACGCTCCCCAATTATTTTTAATAGGGAGAATTCTGACCCTGGGGGTCCCTTTCCTTTCGGCGTTCCCTTCCTATCTTTCCCTGTACATTTGGGTCCACTCCCCATATGTTTGTGGATTTCACTGTTTATATATATACTTGATTATTTATTCAATGTGTCCCCAGCTGCTTTTCCTATGTTTGCCAGAAGAGGGAGCAAGCCTTTGAGTTGCGGGCCTTCTACCTACACATATTTTGTTTGCACAACATGGACATGGCTGCTGCTTGTGCTGTGTTGTCCAGGAGCGGTGATCCTGTCCTTGTTGTCAGTGCATCTTTCCTGCTCGGCGGGCCGTTCTATTATCGGCTGCTGAGCTGCTGATGCGCGTGCCCAATGTGTTGTTTATGCGCCGCAATGGATGGCGCTTTTCATTGACGTCATCCGTCAATGGACGTAAATGCGCGCGGGCTCAATGCTTTGTTTATGCGCCGCAATGTGATGGCGCTTCTCTGACGTCATTCGTCGATGGACGTAAGTGCGCATGCGCAGGCGTCCTTTCAAACTCCGCGAATGACGCCATTGACAACACAGACGCTGCAGCCGCAGCATTAGACTGCTATTCATCCCTTTGTGCCATATGCGGTAGGTGACAGGCCTCCAATACTTCTCAACAAACTACTTTTCTCTTTTTTATTTCTGTCCAGGGATTTATAAGCACAATGTGGGCCTTTTTCAGATTGCCTTCTTGATGCTTAAATATTTCAATGCTAAATTTCAGATGTTGTTACTCTGCTCTATCTGACCCATCTTGCCATCATTTACTTAGTCACGTTATATTGCTTCAAGAGCATCTGGTAATGTTTCATTTTTAATTTAAAAGTACTTTCACACTCTGATATTCAAAGTATTTTGTTGCTTGTCCTGTCATTATTTATTTATGTAGTCATTTGATATTGTCTGTTCGGCACATGCAATATGCATGTGTCGACAAATAACTGTTCACCCCTTTATTAGAGCACTCTGTTTAAACATGAGACAATGCACAATTGATGCTCGTTCATTCTGTAGCGCACCAACCCCTGTCTTTACCTGCATTTAACTTTGGCTCCTCGCAGGAAGAGAGAGGCACACCGCACAACAAGCCCGTACCCTCCTATGTGAGGAGGTTGAGCGGTGTTCGTTTTCGGGCCTGCCTGCGGCTGGTGTTATGATCCTCCCGAGAATGATTCTCACCTCTACCTTGAATGGATGCAAGTCCTTTTTTTCCCCCAGGAATGTAACTGTCCACACCAACTGAAAGTCCAACTTCTATATTTATTTCACACGGATAATAAACAGTCTCTTTAACAGCAGACAGGTTGGAACAAGACACATAACAGCTTAGGTGGGAGGAGGTCCAGGCACAAACTTAAATGATCTCTTAGACTGTTTAGGTTTCACAAACAGCTTTGGCGCACAATCTCTGCCACAGACCGGGTGAATAAAGTCACTGCCACTGACTTGGAGAACAGGTCACTGCCACTGACCGGGTGAATAGGGCCTTGCCCTCTGAGGCCACTGCCACTGACCTGTTGAACATGAACTTCCTTCTTAGAATACCTGGCCCATGTCAAGGAGAAAACATCTCTCCGGAGAGTGACCAGAGGCCCCCACCGTCACCACGACTCTGCGCTGGGTCTTTGGAAGGGGTCACCTCCCTGGCCTCCTCGTCCTAGATACGGGTCCCCTCGCAAGGCAGCACCCTGGGAGTCCTCGATCCCTAGCAGACCCCAGCCGAAGGTGCTGGGCCCTGGGCCTCCAAAATAGTACCTCACCCCAGACTGAAGGTGTCTGGGATGGAACAGCAACTCCGCCTCCGGGTCTAGGGCACCCGGAGACGACCCTCACTCACCCCCAGGCAGAAGGTGCCTGGGCGTGGACCCCCTATCAGGAGATGTCTGCCCCTTTTATATCCTCTCCCAGCAGGCACAGCAGGTTCCACGCCCCGCTGCACTACTGCCGAGAGGGGACACCAAAGACACAGCCCTCTATTGGCGGTTCAACCCTGGCCCACGGCGACAGCGCCACCTGTAGGCCACAGGGAACTGTACACCAATACTATCCCCCGTGAGCAGAAATGGTCCATGAATCCCAACAATCAGTGTGTCTGAGCCTGACTACCACTTAGACACTTCCCCTAAATTGAGCACCCCGCTACAATTCTATGCAGTCATTTATGCTAAATCTCTCATTCATTTGATCCATATTAGGATATCCTCATGCCCTTTGAGGTCCTTTGCTGTTTGGACATTGGGAGTGCTTTGCTTGGGACCTTTGTATGAGCCGATCCAAGCTGAGATGGGGTTTCCCGTCCATGAATGGCAATAGCAGCTTTGTTTCTATCATTAGGACCCTGTGTCCTTTTTAACCACCATGGAATATTTTGACCTATAAAATATAAATCCAGTGCTTGGTATGTATATTGGATGTGCGTATGACTACAATAATGCTGATCTTTGGAACTATTTCTGAGCTTTGTCTTTTTGTCTCATTTTAGAATACATTTGTACTTTCTCCTACCAAGAGCCTCCGAAGAAAGGATTGGTATTCCTGAAACATGTTAGGCTAAAGGACTTGAATTTTTCTCACTGTAAATTTATACAAATGTTTCAATGTTCCAATTTTGACTGTATTTTATGTATACTGTGCAAATTGTTAATGTGGTAAACACATCTTTTTGATATTTGCATATAACAAAAATCTTTCTAAAAAATATTTATACAAATTTTTCCTAATAAATAATATATCTTTTTTATGAAATTTGCTTTTTTGTTTGCCCGTAAAGTCCCGGGGGTACTCATGCCCTGTTTTGGTTTATTCCTACTCGGGAGTAATAGCAGAATGTGTTTTGGGGTGTAATTTGTGATATGCATATGCTGTGTGTGAGAAATAACCTGCTAATATGACAATTTTGTAAAAAAATAAAAAATCTTGATTTTGCAAAGAATTGTGGGAAAAAATGACAACTTCAAAAATGTCTTCTTTCCAAAAAGGGGTCATTTGGGGGGTATTTGTACTTTTCTGGCATGTTAGGGTCTCAAAAAATGAGATAGGCAGTACTTCAGGTGTGATCAATTTTCAGATATTGGCACCATAGTTTGTGGACTCTATAACTTTCACAAAGACCAAATAATATACACCAATTTGTACTTATTTTTACCAAAGTTATGTAGAAGTATAAATTTTGGCCAAAATTTATGAAGAAAAATTACTAATTTGCTACATTTTATAGCAGAAATTAAGAAAAATTCATTTTTTTACAGAATTTCCGGTATTTTTTCTTTTATAGTGCAAAAAATTAAAAACCCAACGGTGATTAAATACCACCAAAAAAAAAATATCTCTATTTGTGTGAAAAAAAAGGACAAAAATTTCATATGGGTACAATGTTGTATGATTGAGTAATTGCCATTCAAATTGTGAGAGCACCGAAAGCTGAAAATTGGTTTGGTTAGGAACGGGGTTTAAGTGCCCAGGGGTCAAGTGGTTAAATAAATCCACAAAAATTTAAGTTTCCTTGTGGTTGAGAAAACGTCAACATTAGGAGTATTCCAACTCTCAAGCCTTCGTTTTAAGAAATTTGTGATAATAGTCCAAAAATAAGGTGCCAAACACAGCCTTACACAAAACACAGATATATGCAGTGCCAAGAGAAATTGATAGGAGATCCACCACCGAGAACTTTAAAGGCTTACCAGAGGGATTGAACTCAGATAGGTATAATGAGTCAATCAGGCTTGTGGTATAATGAACCAAAAGGAGGTTATCTGCAGACACAGACTCCAGGGAAATGGTATATTCAAAGCAATGGACCTCAGATGGTATTTTGGGTTGATGAGCCCAAACGGATGATTAGTACAAGTAGATAAAAAAAGGAGGGCACATAGCGTAATTCCAAAAGAAACTGACAAATATTTAGGTGCAGTTAATACAGGTAATGAGTGGAGAACAGGAGGGCTTCTTAAAGAAAAAATAACAGGTCTGTAAGAGCCGGATTTCTTACTGGTTGGTAGGAGATCAAATACTTCTGTCATGCAATAAAATGCAAATTAATTACTTAAAAATCATACAATGTGATTTTCTGGATTTTTGTTTTAGATTCCGTCTCTCACAGTTGAAGAGTACCTATGATAAAAATTACAGACCTCTACATGCTTTGTAAGTAGGAAAACCTGCAAAATCGGCAGTGTATCAAATACTTGTTCTCCCCACTGTATATAAAAAATATAAATGTTATTCTTCAAAAGTTTTAAAAGGAAAAACATCCATGAGGCTCATAACTTTCCATAAAAAACATCAAAGATAGAGTTTAGCATGAATGGGATACTCAGTGGTAATACCCAATACCATAAGTGACTGTATATTCCCAATGGTTCGATAACAGTTATATGTGTAGACGGAAATCCAACGCCGTTTCGAATATCTGTGGATTATGTTCATCAGGGATGTTTATCACCAATTCCTCCCACTGTGCCTAATTTGGGGTAATATCTGGAGGGATAAAAACCTCTGCTGGTTTGCTGTCTTTGCCCCATTGAGTGATTATCTATTGATTTTTCCCTGGTTTGTGTTGTCACTGGGATGTGAAAGGGGTCTAAGGTCTAACCCAACAGACTGCAGTTTGTGAATTAAATGTGTATGGGGAACTGTATCACTGGGAAACTGTCTCCCATTCATTTGAATGGGTGCTTTCACACTGGGGCGGTGCGCTTGCGGGACAGTAAAAAAAGTCTTGCAAGCAGCATCTTTGGAGCATTATAAATAGCGCTTCAAAAACGCCCCTTCCCATTGAAATGAATGGGCAGCGCTTTCAAAGTGCCTTAAAAGCGCCGCAAAACGGGTAATCTTTCATAATTTTTAAGGTCACGTTGCCTCGTGACCTTAAAAAAAACAACCCGCTAGCGCCGGAAAAGCGCAGTTAAAACGCAACTAAAGCTCAGCAAAAACGACCAGCGCTTTAGTGGCTGTTTTAACACTGCTTCAGTGTGAAAGGGGTCTTATTTGTTGCCTGAACAGAAATAATGCACAATTTGTCAAACTCTTGGGTCTTCTTTTCTTTCACATTGTCATTTCCTGGACTCATTCTCCTTCCAGACAATAGCTTCAGATGAAGAGATTTTGCTTCTTTGCCTTGCCTGTATTTTTGCTTTTTTTTTTTATGTAGAAGAAATAGACTGACAATCAAGCAAGCATATGTACTGAGTACAACCTTTGACAAATTCAGGAAGGATAAGGGCATATTTATCATGGTCTACAGAGATATCCCCCCCAAAAATTTTTCATTATTGCAGAATGTCAATGAAAACCTTTGGTGCTTGGATTGATTTTCAATAATCTAATCAAAGAAGGTGCTGGAATGGAACTTGCCATATCTGTTGAACGAAGACTTCAGCTCATGTTAAAGTAAAGACATTATTCAAGTTTCCTTGCATACATTCCGAGCGTTTTTTTTTTAAGAACGCAATACATGTGACTTACACCAAACATCTAGAGCACAATCAGTCACTCAAATGTATTACATATAGACCTGGAAGCAGTGAATGTTTGGTGAAAGTCTAATTGACTGCTTCATGAATATGCCTCCAAATGTGCATTTTATTTATTTTTGTGGCAGGTCTATAAAAAGTATTAGCCAAAATCACTTAGGTTCAAAAACGTTTTTTTTCTTAACAATAGTACAACTAGTATAGTGTAGAAGGATGTTTGGTAGTACATTACAAGGTTGAATAATAGATATTACAAAATTATTAATATTATTAGCACATAAAACTTTCTGGTACCATATAGAAGGAATTCCTTTAGTATACTTATACAAAGTACAAATATATCGAAACAGTTAGGCCCCCTTTCACACTGAGGAGTTTTTCAGGCGTTTTGCGCTAAAAATAGCGCATAAATAACGCCTAAAAAAAATCCTGCCCCAGTATGCTCAATGTGAAAGCCTGAGGGCTTTCACACTGAGGCGATGCGCTGGCGGGAGGAGAAAGAATCTCCTGCAAGCCGCATCTTTGGAGCGGTGTGTATACCGCTCCTTCCCATTGAAATGAATGGGACACCGCGGTAATACCGCCCACAAACCGCGGCTGTTACCGCTGTTTGCGGGTGGTATTAACCCTTTTCCGACCGCTAGAGGGGGTTAAAACCGCAGCACTAGCGGGCGAATATCGCGGTAAATACGACAGTATAGCGGCGCTAAAAATCGCGCCGCTATACCGCCACCGCACCTGCCTGCCCCAGTGTGAACGGGACCTTAAGAATATGGGCATATAACATTCTCTGGTACAGAACTATCAAAATATACCCTGAGATCGTTTCCCTCAGCGTTGGACCAATTGGATCTACTAGTGTGCAGACCAGTTGACAAAAATAGCATTGGACCCATAGGGTTTTCTTATAGGTATTGTTATCTTAAAGTATTGATGTTGATGTAGGTGATCTGGTTCCCAGGTAGGTGGCTTCTCTCCACACACCAGAGGATCCATTAACTCTTTGGCTTATAATGCAATGTGACAAATAACATACTGAACTGCTAAGAGGTCCAGATACAACTTTATTCCAGTAAAATTCATGGGGACAATCCAATAGAGTACCTGAGATCCAAAAATACCCACTTGAGGCCAAAGCATCTGCTGATAAGGCCTGTACTTTTAATCACATTGGTAGAAGCAACATTAAAGGTCCAGCTTACTTTTAGTCTATTGACATTGTGTTCAATTAAGCCCTGATGAAGGGGCATTTTTGGACCTTTGAAACATTGGATTGGATGTGACCTGGCACGCATTTCATGGCATTTCAGCCACTCATCAGGAGTGTGATCACACTCCTGATGAGTGGCTGAAATGCCATGAAACCCGTCAAGTGCTACTAGATGCCAAGATATACATTCTGTCCTTATTATTTGACATGGCAGGCCTTTTTTATAATCCCAATTATCTCTCTTTTTCTATAACCTTTGAAACATGTTGGCTACTCTTTGGATTACACCCTTAGCTTTCGGTGGAATAAAGTTGTATTTTGGCCTCTGAGCAGTGGTATGGCACTTCAGTTTCTTGTTACATTGCACACTACAAGCCAAAGTAATTAGAGCAATGGTAGAGCTGTGGGGGGGGGGAGGAAGGGATCAAGGGATGGAGGTGGTAGTGAAAACTCTGTGATTGGGGTGAATATATGGCCTTTTTGTTAGCAGATTTTATTAGTTATTACAGGTACCTTTAAAGCACCGTCAATTTATCCAGCACTTTACATATATATATATACTGTATTGTACATTCACAACAGTCCCTGCCCTCGAGGAGCTTACAATCTAAGGTCCCTAACTCACATTCATATATACACATACTAGGGCCAATTTAGACAGGAGCCAAAACCTACCAGCATGTCTTTGGATTGTGGGAGGAAACCGGAGTACCCGGAGGAAACCCACACAGGCACAGGGAGAACACGCAAACTTTAGGCAGGTAGTGCCATGGTTGAGAATATCGATCCGAAGACTCCAGTGCTGCTAGGCAGAAGTGCTAACCACTTAGCCACTCTGTAAATTAACTAACGTTCTTTGAAAACAGGCTTTCCTGTAATATATGAAATAATAATGTTCTAACCAGATGGATCTCTACATGGCAAAATAAAATACTCCAACCAAATCAAGTCATTGCTTCATTGCTAACACTATTTAGTAATATGGTTGTTGCCCAAGCTCATATTTCCACATAAAAATGTAATATTCCTTTGTAATGCATTTATATGGTATACAAGCTAATAATGTGAGTTCAAGATTGCAAAGTATGGATATTAACAAAGGGAATGAAAAGTCAGACACTGTAATCACCATATTCCAAGCCCATCGTTTATCTTCAGCACATCTGTGACTGTGATGTTATATTGTTATAGGTCTTCCATAACAGTTTAAATGCACAGTTTCTTTTTGCTAACATGGAAAGAATAAACTCGCAATGTGCACCCTTCTTTATACTGTATGTATCTAAGATTTATTTAAATTTTTGAAGCTTACATCTTTAACATAATAATGTTTAACCACCTCAATACCGGGCACTATCACCCCCTTCCTGCCCAGGCCAATTTTTTAGCTTTCAGCGCTGTAACATTTTGAATGACAATTGCGCGGTCATGCAACACTGTGCCCATATACAATTTTGATAATTTTTTTCCCCACAAATAGAGCTTTCTTTTGATGGTATTTGATCACCTCTGCGGTTTTTATTTTTTGCACTATAAACAAAAAAAAGAGCGACAATTTTGAAAAAAAAAACACAATATTTTTAAAATTTTGCTATAATAAATACCCCATTTAAAAAAAAAAAAAAAAAAAAAAAAAAGTTTTCCTCAGTTTAGGCCGATACGTATTCTTCTACATATTTTTTGGTAAAAAAAAATAAAAAATTGCAATAAGCGTATATTGATTGGTTTGCGCAAAAGTTATAGCGTCTACAAAATAGGGGATAGATTTAAGGCATTTTTATTATTTTCTTTATTTTTTACTAGTAATGGCGGCGATCTGCGATTTTGATTGGGACTGCAACATTATTGCGGACATATCGGACACTTTTGACACTATTTTGGGACCATTGACATTTATAAAGCGATCTGTGCTATAAAACTGCACTGATTACTGTATAAATGTCACTGGCAGGGAAGGGGTTAACACTAGGGGGCGATCAAGGGGTTAAATGTGTGTCCTAGGGTAAGGTGACCAGATATTTGAAATGAAATCCGGGGACATATTTTTTTTTTTTACTAGTAATGGCGGCAATCAGCGACTCTCTGCCCGTCGCCACCGCCCGCCTCACAGCCTGTCAAGTCTCACTCTCCGGGCCCCCGGCTACTACTGGGTGGGGAGCGGAGGAAGATCACTCCAGCAGGGAAGACAAGGAGATAAGCAGGCAGGCGGCTGGCCGGGACTTGAGCCAAGGCAGAAGAACATGCGAGCGGAGCTGAATGGGCACCAGAAACTGAAGAAATATTCCCTCCGCTCCGACCAGCACATGATCATCAGAAAGGGGCACAGATAATGGAAAAAAAATTCAGATTTTTTTCATTTTTTAATTCTGCACTGACTGTTTTTGAAATTGCCCCAGCCCCTGTTCAATTCCAATATGGGGACAAAACCGGGCACATACTTGGTCCGGGGACAGTGTCCTCAATCTGGGGACTGTCCCCTGAAACCAGGGATGTCTGGTCACCCTATCCTAGGGAGTGATTCTAACTGTGGGGGGAGGGGACTGATGAGGGGAGGAGATCGATTGCTGTTCCTATATACAAGGAACATACGATCAGTTCTCCTCCCCTCTGACAGGACGTGGATCTGTGTGTTTACACACACAGATCCACGTCCCTGCTCTGTGATGAGCAATCGCGGGTGCCCAGCGGACATCGCGGGCACGCACATCGGCTCCAGAGTGACGCAGCGGTCTCACGCGCGCCCCCTAGCGGCCGGGAAGCCGAGGACATCATATGACGCCTGCCCAGAGGGACAGAGGGTTCCTGCGGGCGTCATATGACGATGGGGCAGTAGGGAAGTGGTTAAATAAATATTTTAAAAGCAATATGCATGGACAACCCAGAAATGTGTCCTTTCCTTTCCTAAAGCCTCGTACACACGGTCGGACTTATCCGTGGTTTTTTGTCCAAATGGAGTTGGTTGGGAACACCCATAGCATACACACGCTCGGACTTTTCTGCAAACTTTCTTAAAACTTCTTACAAAATTGCGTGTTTTTTCTGCTCTTTTCTGCTCTTTACCGCCACCCTTTGGTCAACTTCTGCTATTGTTGGTTGATTTTAACATTATTTGTTTTGTCCATCGGACTAAAGTCCGATGGTTTTCTGTACACACGGTCGGACTTTGCTCCATCGGACTTTTGTTGGGCAAAAGTTTGTCCGTTTGCAGACCCAACTTTTGTCCGATGAAATCCAAAACCAAACGAAAAAAGTTTGTCCGATGGAGCGTACACACGGTCGGATTGTTGGTCCAACTTGCTCAAAATGAAGTTTGTTGGGCAAAAGTCCGACCGTGTGTACGGGGCTTTAGAAGGTGATTTTATTGTGGACCATCTACACATAACATACCCAAAGTAATTGGCTTTTACATAAGTAGACATACAAATTATTATACCAAACCTTAAAGCGGAGGTCCACCCTGAAAAAATGTTTACATTAAAAATCCAAAAAAAAAACCAAACAATTAATAGAAAAATTATACTCACCCTAAATGCCTGTTGCTATGCGGAAGTCCCCTAATCTGCCTCTAATGTGCCTCTTCTCATCCGCGGTGGGTCTCCTTCCGCTTCCTTTTCTTGTGAATGGGGCGCGCTGCCTTCTGGGAACTGTGTGTAATCCCAGGAGGCAAGCCGCCCATTCACAAAGCGCCGTGCGAGTGGCACATGCGCAGTAGGAAATGGGCAGTGAAGCCGTAAGGCTTCACTGCCTGTTTCCCTTAGTCAGGCTAGAGGAGCCGGGAGTTGCCAGCAGCGATCGATCGCCGTGGCGGGACCGACATCGCGGGCGAGTAGGACAGGTAAGTGTCCTTATTAAAAGTCAGCAGCTACACTGTTAGTAGCTGCTGACTTTTTTTTTTTGGCTGCACCTCCTCTTTAACACAAGAACAGGAGACTTGCTTCATCTTTCAGTGTCCCAGCACAGTGGATATTGTTTTTTAATGAATCACTCTGTTACTTGAATGTTCAAATGCAATTGTAATGCAATACTGCACAACTTTCCAATGACATTTTAAAGATAATGAAAATTTTATTTGGATGGTTTACAATCATTTAAAAAAACATTTAAAAAAATCCACACTCATCAAGGAATGGTCTGAGCAATTAACTTGCTATCTTATGCGAACACATGTTGAAGCTCTCTACCTACGTGGTAAATGAAAGTGTTTGTAAAGCCCAAAAAACAAAACAAAAAAAACAAACATGTTATACTTATCTGCTCTGTTTAATGGTTTTGCACAGAGCAGCCCCGATCCTCCCTTTTCTGGGGCACGCTGGGCCCCTGCCGCGTGCCCCCTTAGCTAGCAACTTGCTACCACTTGCTATGGGGGCACTTGTACATGCTCGCTCCTGAGCCCAGCTCTCTGTGTCCATAAGACACAGCCTCGTCCCCCTCTCCGCCCTCAATTTCTGTGATTGACAGCAGCGGGAACCAATGGCTCCTGCTGCTTCATTTCAGCCAGTGAGGAGAAAGAGACCTGGGAGAGCCTTGGCTCTCGTACATCAGGATCTAGCTCAGGTACGTTTTTTTTTTTTTTGGGGAAGGTTGTTGGTTGCTGCACACTGAAGATTTTTTACCTTTGCGCATAGAATGTATGAAGGTAAAAAAAACTTCAGCCCTTACAATCATTTTAACATCTACATGCTGATGGGTTATAAAGAAAAGTGATTCAGCCAAGAATGGATGGGGAAGCTGTGTGCCATAACCAGTCACTTGGGGTTGTGTTGACTGCCTGCAACCTGGCATCATGACATTGTACTTTGCATTATTTTTGCACACCCCTTTGCAGATTTATTTAACATTTTACTGGAACTTATTTGATTGATATCACTTTGACTTTGAAGTAAACTCCTCTGTTTGTTTGTACTTATAGGTAAGCCTATAATAAGGCTCACCTATAGGTACCGTAAATATCTCCTAAATGTGTGCCGTTTAGGAGATAGTTACTGTATACACCCCCGATTACATAGATTGCGGTGGCGTGGCCACTTCCGGCGCCTACTCCGTCTCCCCCCCCGCTGTCTTCTGGGAGACACACAGGTCCCAGAAGACAGCAGGGACAAGTGGGATAGCGCAGCTTGACTCGCGCAAGGCTTCACTTCCTGATTTCCTTACTGAAGATGACGGCGCCTCCACCCGAAAGCCGAGGGGGAGATCGGCTTCGGGTGATGACATCGCGGGTGCCCAGGACAGGTAAGTGTCCATATATTAAAAGTCAGCAGCTGCTGTATTTGTAGCTGCTGATTATTTTAAAAAAAAATAATTCAACAGAACTCCGCTTTAAGTATTTAAAGTCTAAGTATTATATACTGTGGGGGGGTTAGCTCGGCAGCGGGTGTGTGTGATCCCCTGGATGGGCTCCCCACACAAAAACAGGCCCAGCAGACGGAGGTTGTGGTTTTCAAGATCAAAAAGGTGCGGTTTATTTCTCTATTTACAGTGACAAAAAACACAGCAAAGCAAAAAGAAACATAAACAAAATAAACCCTGGTCAGCTTGACCTCTGACTAAACATGCAGGTTTCCTAACTAACAACTGGGATCAGCCTAGTGCTGTCCTAGTCCCTAAGTCCCTGGTTTAGTAAATGTCCAAACAAATAGCCACACAGGCTTTGTCTCACCGCACAGGGGTTCACTCTCCCTAGACAGTCCACACAGGTCTGGGTCCAGGCATGAGCAAACACCTAATGAAGCTGGGAGTTTTTATAGAGGCCTTAAACGAGCTGACAAGCTTCAGCTGGTCTCATCAACTCCCTGCCTGCACGACGCCCAGCACTCTCCCTAGAGGTATGAATCATCCATGAGCCCACTAGCCTCAGCTGGGCTTCATCAACTCCCTCCCTAGTTGTATAAGTCGGCATAAAGCCTGAATCTGGGAGAAATATATCTACCCCCCTGGATGCAACCAGGTGATTTTACCTTCCTGCTGTCACATACCCCCCTCTTGTTTTAACCTTGGGGTTGGAACACCAGCAATCAGGCATTCATGTACTCGAGACAAAGCATCCACATTCCCCATTTGAACGCCAGGGCGATGCTTTACTGTGAAGTTGAATTCCTGTAGGGCCAGGAACCACCTATTCACTCTTCTATTTGTCTCCTTGTTTTGAGCCATCCACTTTAACGGAGCGTGATCCGTAACCATGTCAAAGTGCCTACCTAGCAGATAGTACCGAAGGGAATCTAGAGCCCACTTCACCGCTAAACACTCCTTTTCAACCGTGGCGTAATTTACCTCATGGGACTTCAACTTCCTGCTGAGGTAAATGACTGGGTGCTCTTCCCCGTTCCAGACCTGGGACAATACTGCTCCTAACCCCACATCTGACGCATCACTTTTGTACGACAAAGTCTTTAGAGAAGTCGGGTGAGTACAACACTGGCTGGCTACATAAGGCTTGTTTCAAGAATTGGAATGCTGCCTCAGCCTCGGGGGTCCATTTAATCATGACCGACCCTTTCCCTTTCGTCAGGTTGGTTAGGGGCACAGCCTTAGAAGCAAAGTGGGGAATGAAGCGCCGATAATAACCCGCGATTCCCAGAAAGGCTCGTACCTGCTTCTTGCTGTTGGGACGTGGCCAACTCTGGATGGCCTCGACTTTGTTGAGTTGGGGTTTTATTACTCCCCTGCCAATGGTGTACCCAAGATATTTGGCCTCCTCCTGCCCAATGGTACACTTCTTGGGGTTAGCCGTAAACCCCGCTTCCCGGATAGAGTCTAGGACTGCTTGCACTTTTGGCAGATGTGAGGCCCAATCTGTGCTATGGACAATTACGTCATCCAGGTAAGCCGCAGCATACTTCCGATGGGGCCTCAGTATCTGGTCCATTTTCCGCTGGAATGTGGCCGGCGCATTCTGTAACCCGAACGGCATTCTCTTATATTGGAACGCCCCGTCTGGGGTTACAAATGCGGTTTTCTCTTTGGCCGACTTGGCCAGGGGAATTTGCCAATACCCTTTTGTGAGGTCAAGAGTCGTCATGTATCGGGCTGTTCCCAGCCGGTCGATCAACTCATCTATACGTGGCATGGGGTAGGTGTCAAATTTTGTAACTTTGTTCAACTGACGAAAATCGTTACAAAATCGCCAGCTCCCATCCGGTTTAGGCACCAACACAATGGGACTAGACCAATCACTTTGGGACTCCTCTATCACCCCTAAGTTCAGCATTTTCTGTACTTCCTCCCGTATTGCCTCCCGTCGGGCCTCTGGGATCCGATAGGGTTTTAACTTCACCCTTTCACCGGGCGGGGTAATAATATCATGCTCTACCCCAGATGTTTGTCCCGGCAGCTCAGAGAACACCTCCTTGTTGCGAAGCACAAACTCCTTCACCTCCTGTTGTTGGGGTTGTGACAAGGTGGCTGCTATTCCAACCTCCGGAATCACGCAACCAGTTTGAGCTGGTGACCAAGTTTCTGCGACTAGGGACTCTCTATCCCTCCAGGCTTTCAACAGATTAACGTGATAGATCTGTTCGGGCTTTCGCCTTCCTGGTTGTCTGACCTTGTAATTCACTTCGCTCACTTTTTCCATTATCTCGTAGGGGCCTTGCCATTTGGCAAGGAATTTACTTTCAACCGTAGGGACAAGTACCAATATCCTATCCCCCGGGGAAAAGGTACGGGTCTTGGCTCCACGGTTGTACACTCTCTGCTGTGCCAACTGCGCTTGGGCCAAATGTTCCTTCACGATGGGCATTACCTGTGCAATTCGATCTTGCATCAGGGCGACATGCTCAATCACACTCCTGTGGGGAGAACTCTCACTTTCCCAAGTTTCCTTGGCAATATCCAACAGTCCTCTTGGGTGTCTCCCATACAGTAACTCAAAGGGGGAGAATCCCGTAGAGGATTGGGGCACCTCCCTAATAGCAAACATCAAATAAGGAAGTAGACAGTCCCAATCCTTTCCATCTCTATCCACCACTTTCTTCAACATTTGTTTTAGGGTTTTGTTGAATCTTTCAACCAGCCCATCGGTTTGGGGGTGATACACAGACGTACGCAATTGCGTCACTTTGAACAATTTACACAGCTCTTTCATAACCCGGGACATAAAGGGTGTACCTTGGTCCGTAAGCAGTTCTTTACAAATACCCACCCGGCTAAAAACAAGAGATAGCTCTTTGGCTATGGTTTTGGCCGAGGTATTTCGGAGAGGGATCGCTTCTGGATAACGGGTGGCATAGTCCATTATAACTAATATGTACTGGTGCCCCCTAGCGGACTTGATTATAGGACCTACCAAATCCATTGCGACCCTCTCAAACGGGACCTCAATGATGGGTAGAGGGACCAGCGGGCTACGGAAATGTGGCATCGGGGCCGACCTCTGACACACAGGGCAGGAGGAACAATAATTTTCTATGTCCTTCATCACCCCAGGCCAATAGAATCTCTGTAATACCCTCTCTCGGGTTTTCTCTGTCCCCAGATGACCTCCAAGAATGTGCCCATGGGCCAACTCCAACACCAACTTCCTGTAAGGTTTGGGCACCACAAGCTGCTCAACGGTTTCTTCTGCCCTTTTTGCCACCCGATACAGTAGGTCCTTCTCTACACTGAAGTATGGGTAAGTGCAGGTATTATCTGGGTTCACTAACTCGCCATCTATTTCCACTACGTTTTCCCGTGCCTTTATTAGGGCGGGGTCTTTTAACTGTTCTGTGGCAAAATTTTCCCTGTGAACCTCAAGATCAGAAAACTCCACAGCCGGTAGGTTTTCGTCTGAGGAGGTGGGCTCCTCTCCAGTTTCTTGAGTCTCGCCTGCCAATACTGACAAGGGAAATTCTGGAGAGTCCTCACCACTCTCAGAGGAGTTCTGGCTATCACCTTCCTGGTACATAGGGGCACCAGTGGGGGGCTCAGGATCATCCCACAGTTCCCAGAACTTTGGAAAATCCCTTCCCACAATGGCATCATGCGGTAATTGAGATACTAACCCCACTGGATGAGAGAAGGTACCTTTGGGGGTCTTGAAACACACTGTAGTCACTGGATACTCTCGGGTGTCCCCATGCACACAAATAACAGCTACCTTGCTATTCCCAGAGACCTCTGTTTTAACTAATTCAGCCTTTATCAGGGTCACAAGGCTACCTGAATCCAGTAATACCACAACATTTCTACCATTAATACACATTTTGCATAAATGTTTCTCAGTTCCCCGAATGGCAGTGCATGCGACTGTCGCACACAGCGACTGACGTCTGTCCGTCAGAAAGTCACATTGCATGGGTTCCTCCACAACCGGGCAATTTGCTGCAATTTGTCCCGCTTGCCGGCAGCGGTAGCAAACAATCCATTTGGCTGCCTCTTGAGCCCCTGACTTCCCAGGCTGTTCTCGCCAAACTTTGGGTAGAGCTCCCACCCTCTCACTCTCTCCACCCTCACCCCTTGGAATCCTCTTATCCGCCCCTGGGGATGGTCTGGTCTTAGGGTGGAAAGTCCGAGAGTCTCTGGAAGAGGCCGTCAGGTTCTCTGTAGCCAAGTATTTCTCTACACGATCCACAAGACCACCGGCCGTCTCTGGGTCTCCATGGCTTACCCACTTTTGGATGGCAGTAGGAAGAGCTCTCAAAAACCGATCCATTACAACACGTTCCACAATCTCTGGTGCGGACAAAGTCTCTGGCTGTAGCCACTTCCTGCTCAGGTGAATGAGATCATACATTTGAGACCTGGGGGGTTTTCCAAGCTGGAAAGTCCAGTTATGCACACGCTGAGCCCGGACAGCCAGGGTGACACCCAGCCTTGCCAATATTTCAGCTTTTAGCATCACATAGTCTTTTGCTTGGTCAGGCTCTAGGTCATAGTAAGCCTTCTGCGATTCACCAGTTAACAGAGGAGCCACCAGTCCAGCCCACTGCTCCTCAGGCCACTTTTCTCTTTCAGCAGTCCTTTCAAATGTGGTCAAAAATACCTCTGGATCATCCTCTCCAGTCATTTTTGTCAATAAACGACTCACCCCAAAGGACGCGGTATTAGTGGGACGGCTTTCCTCACTGGTCTGCGGACGTTGCTGCATTACTGCTTCCATTTGTTGTAGTCTCTGCTCTTGCTTCTGTAACAGGTCTATGAAGCGGGCCTCAGATTGCTGCTGGGCTGCAAGGCTCTGTTGATGAGCTTGCTGCTGGGCTGCGAAGCTCTGTTGTTGAGCTGCAAGGCTCTTTTGCAAACCTGCATTTGTCTGCTGTTGATTGGCATTTGCTAGAGCCAGCTGTTTCAGTATCTCCTCCATGCTGGCTTAAAAAAAAACTGCCACTGGTTCTCCACCAACTGTGGGGGGGTTAGCTCGGCAGCGGGTGTGTGTGATCCCCTGGATGGGCTCCCCACACAAAAACAGGCCCAGCAGACGGAGGTTGTGGTTTTCAAGATCAAAAAGGTGCGGTTTATTTCTCTATTTACAGTGACAAAAAAACACAGCAAAGCAAAAAGAAACATAAACAAAATAAACCCTGGTCAGCTTGACCTCTGACTAAACATGCAGGTTTCCTAACTAACAACTGGGATCAGCCTGGTGCTGTCCTAGTCCCTAAGTCCCTGGTTTAGTAAATGTCCAAACAAATAGCCACACAGGCTTTGTCTCACCGCACAGGGGTTCACTCTCCCTAGACAGTCCACACAGGTCTGGGTCCAGGCATGAGCAAACACCTAATGAAGCTGGGAGTTTTTATAGAGGCCTTAAACGAGCTGACAAGCTTCAGCTGGTCTCATCAACTCCCTGCCTGCACGACGCCCAGCACTCTCCCTAGAGGTATGAATCATCCATGAGCCCACTAGCCTCAGCTGGGCTTCATCAACTCCCTCCCTAGTTGTATAAGTCGGCATAAAGCCTGAATCTGGGAGAAATATATCTACCCCCCTGGATGCAACCAGGTGACTTTACCTTCCTGCTGTCACAATACCAACCAAAAGTCTATGCCACATAAAAAAGAATATTATATATAAACAAATGTCTGAAAAAGGGAACGCTGCAGTCACTAAAAAGCTCTTTATATAGGTTAAAAAGTCAACATATACCTGGAATTCTACTTTAAGCATTGCCGTACAAATAACAAATCTACATGGTCCAATATAAGATCTAGTAAGAAGCAAAAAAAGAACATTTTGATGTGACTAAGGCCTGGGTCACATCTATGCATGTTGCAGTTTGCATATTCCAGGTGCATTTTGTGTTTTCCAATACACATTTTGGACCGTCTCCTTAAAAAACATAACCCAGTTCTTATCAAGGATATCAATAGACAAAATAAGAAAAAAAAAATAGTTTAAATCTTATTATTGTGTAAATACTATCATTATGTGTATTCTTCTTGAATCTTGGTGTGCTTTGTGTATTTCCTCCAGATCTGTGCAGGAATCCAGTGTGAGACTTCCTGTAATAAAGACCGCTCACTGCTGCTCTCCCTCCTTGTGCAGGGGGACTGGTCTTGTCTCCGCCCCCTCCTGTCGTTTTCTGCAGGTAGCCTGTAGTGGGTGGAGCCTGCTGGCCCCTCCCACAGCTCTGCTCTCTGCACAGGCTGTACAGCGCAGTGATGATGTCACTGCTACTTATACAAGGTAATATCTGTGTCTGCAAATTCATTTAGTGCACACAAAGTGGATTTACAGTATGGCCTTTGTAGCTATATTAATATTATTATATACTGTATATTTAAATGGGCTTGTTCACACTTGCGATAGCTTATAAAAAACAATCTGGAGCTGGATCGATCGACCGAACCAGGGGCTCAGAAGTAATACTGCTGCCTCCTAAATGCCTTTTTTCTTTTTTGGGCTGGGTTCACACTAGTGTGCTGTGCAATATCGCATGTGATTCGCACCGCACTGCAGTGCAAATCACATGCGATGTCTGTGCAATGCGATTTCAGCCATACAGATAGTGTGATGGAGTATATAAAATGAATATTTTTATATAAAGGATTTATTTCTCTGGTATCTACTTAAATATAGTTTGAGAAGTTTAGCAATGGGTTAAATGTTCTTCTCTTGTTCTCAGCTGCTGACATAGTCTATTTTCACCCATCCCAGGAACTCAGGGGTAATTAGTGTCCTTTTACGAGAACCATCTGTTAGGAACAGAAATACATGTTGAGATATTTCTGTACAATGAGAAGCTTATTGATTTTCATATTGGGAACCAGAGTGTATGTGTATGTTAAGGGTACAAGTTTGAAATATTATATGTTTGTCTTTTAGTGTTTATGTAATAAGACAAAAAGTGTTCTCCTTGATTAAAAAATATAGCAGAGATATTCAGCTCAGAATGAAGAAAAAAGAACAGATGTCCTGTATAGTCCTTCAAAATACTCCTTCATCCTTCAATTCCCCTTCTCTCCAAGCAAGACTAAAAAGGAGAAGAGAGTATTCTGGGACACTCTGCCACGAAAAAGAAACACGTCACAAGAAGAAGCTCCATATATGAACAGAACTAATTATATGTACATGCTTGTCTGTGTAAAATTTGCCTTTAAAAAGGACTGAGACCGAGACTGAGGGCTAGAAGTGATAAAGAATTTATGCTGATCACAGAGTAGCGTCTTTTCTTTCAAAGCTAGCAAATAGGCCTATTCACTTCAAGCATACATTTGAAGCAGCGGCAGAAGAGAATAGTTTCTGGGATTGGACCAGAACCAATCCACTACAATAGTATAGCTGATATCGCACCGCGTTTAGACCAAACACGCACAGGACCCTTTTTTTGGTCCGCACCAGAATCGGATCACATGGGTGTTTACACCCATGCGATCCGATTCATGTCTCAACTGTCAGTTCGCAGTGCGATATGCGAGCTGAAATGGGGGTGTCGTTAATGTTGTATGACATTCCCCAGCAGTTCGCATACGGCAGTGTAAACTGCCGTGCAAAACGGGTGCGATGCGGGAACCCGTAGTGGATTCGCAGGGTTCCCACACCAGTGTGAACCCAGCCTTGCAGCCGAAAGAGCATTTTGAATGGGAATGACCTGTTGCAAACACAAGCCTGGCATTTGGCTCGTAGTTGTGGCATGGCCCATTTACTTGAATAGGTCAGGTTTGGTGACAGTACTACCCACTGAAAGGGATATGGGGAATCATTTTTCCTGAGGCATTTGTACCACTCCACCTGGCTGCAATGTCAAGTTAAAGTGGGTGGTTGGGGAGTGGTAAAACCCTGAATCAGCCTTCTGTTTTTACTGCCCCTTGGCTGCAAAGGTAACCAAGCCCTTACAGTTGTTTTTCTTTTAGAAGATAGTTTTAAACCATATGAAGAAACGCTGATTATTGTAAGCACCCCAGCTGTGTTATATGGTTTGTCCCAACCCCTGTAACTGACTTTCAGCTTGCTCTACATGTAAATGTAAATAAAAACTGAATACTATTTCTAATATTTAGAGAGTGACTAGGTGTCCCGGGAGCCGCACATCATATCAAGACCTGCTGTATAATAGTGAATGGAAGTCTCAGCCTGGACCCCCACTAGGCCACGCCCCCAAGTCACTCTCTACCATTGCCTGGAGCATAGGTGAGCTCCCTTCCCAGCCAGCACTGGGACTTCATTCCCATACAGCTTGAGCGGCTCACACTTTCCTTATTTTTTGTGTTGCCCATTCTTTTTTTCTGTGACCCTTTATATTGGATCTTGCTCAGAGGAATATCAAATGTGGTGCCAGTAATATTTGATTGGTGTATAGGGGACACTGAATTGTAATGGAACTGTAATGGGAGTGAGCTCTAGCAGTCTCCTGTAACATGTTCCTAGTCTCCTCCAACCACTTCTATAGAATGTCTATAGTCACTGACCAATTGTTTTAATACAATGGGGGCTGATTTACGAAGCGTTTACGCCATGAGTTGAGGCGCATGGCGAGGCGCAATGTATATTTTGATATTTACGAAACATTTGAGCTGGTAACACAGCGCTAATCCCCATTTACTAAAGTGATCTCGGCGCACGGGAGGAGGCGATCAGTGCGCCACTATGGACATGACGCACGGCATCTTCAATTCAATATTAAAAGAAGCTGGAAGTGCCAATATTATGGGGTGATGTGAGGAAGTTTAGTAATAACTGCCCGAGTAACAAATATGCCCAAAATAGAATGAGAAAGTAACTTTTTCTGAACAAGCCTGCTGTGTCTGCAAGTAGGTTTAGAACTGCGTGAGGTCTATTTGTGCACTGCGCATGCGCAAGCGGCTCTTGCGCTCGTTCAAATGCGTTGGTTCACTGCGCCGGCAAAATCTTAGTAAATGTCAAGCAACGTAAATGCATTTGCGTGGGTTGAACGGGCGCATCTCTAAACTTGAAGTTTGATTTTTTAACGCCGGTCCACTTTTATGTCTTTTTTTAAGGAGATTTGCACACGGATCATGTTAGCGTGTTACGTTGTTACCATGTTACATGTACCTTCTTAAAATTATGTAAAAAGACTATCGCCTCCTCTAGCTCCTCCTAAAAGGGTATTTAACCTCCCCCCCCCCCCCCCTCCAATGCATATGTTTTCTATGGGCTAGCTTTTGCTTTTAAAGGGGAACTCCACACTCCACTCCATTCTCCAATGCCTTTGTCTACCCCCTCTAATCCCTTGCATTTCCTTGGCCTAACATTTGCTTTTAAAGGGGAACTCCGCATTCCATTCTACAATGCTCTTTCTTGTCTCCCCCCCTCTAATCCCTTGGATTTCCATGGGCTAACTTTTGCTTTTAAAGGGGAACTCTACACTTCATTCTCCAAAGGCTGTGAGCTGCCTTCACCAATCCAAACCACATCCTTTTTCAGAGCAAACAACGGGGCCAGCTAGGAAAGGGGCGAGAAGAGCGATTGCCCAACCCCCTCCTGAACCATACAAGGCCACATGCACTCAACATAGCTGGCTGCCTTTGGTGCATGTTGGGCTCAGCCCAATACCAACCACAAAGCACCTTGTACCCACTAGTTTAACCACTTCTCCACCAAGGACGTCATATGACGTCCTTGACTTTGAGGTGGGATATCTGAATGATGGGTATAGCTACAGACATCATTCAGATATCATTCTGTCGGGCCGGCAATTCTGCGCACCATAAGAATGATCATAGCGGCAGTTCTGCCGCTTAATTGTTCTTATAGGCAGGGGGAGGGGACATCCCCCTCCCGCCGCCATCCGATGCTTCTCCGGGCTCTCCCGTGCCATCGGGGGCCCGGAGAACAAACCTGCCGGCACCGGATGACGAGCATAGAGATTTCCGGTGACCAGATGGTCACCAGTCATCTCTATGACCATCGGAGTCCCGGGCGCGGCGTTATGACGTCACGCCCGGTACCCGGAAGTAAACAAAGCCGCAATTGCGGCTGTCCGCATGAGATTAGTGAATTTATTTTCACCGATCTCATGCTTTCCAGCCTGGAGGAGAGATGTGGGGTCTTATTGACCACGCATCTCTCCATAAAGAGGACCTTTCACAATGATTCCTATTACAAGGGATGTTTACATTCCTTGTAATAGGAATAAAAGTGATCAATAAGAAATATGTAAAAAAAAAAATATGTCAAAATAAAAAGAAAATAGTAAAATAAAAAAAGAATGAAAAAAATAATAATTTAAAACGCCCCTGTCCCCGGTAGCTCGCGCTCAGAAGCGAACACGCATGTAAGTCCCGCCCACATATGTAAACGCCATTCAAACCCCACATGTGAGGTATCGCCGTGTGTGGTAGAGTGCGAGCAACAATTCTAGCACTAGACCTCCCCTGTAACTCGAAAATAGTAATTTTAAAGCGTCGCCTATGGAGATTTTTAAGTACCGAAGTTTGGCGCCATTCCATGAGTGTTCGCAATTTCAAAGCATGACATGTTAGGTATCTATTTACTCGGCGTAACAGCATCTTTCACATTGTACAAAAAAATTGGGCTAACTTTACTGTTTTGTTATTTTTTAATTTGTACAACCGTTTTTTCCCAAAAAAAGGCGTTTGAAAAATTATTGCGCAAACACCATGTAAGATAAAAAGTTGCAATGACTGCCATTTTATTCCCTAGGGTGTCTGCTAAATATATATATATATATATATATATATATATATATATATATATATATAATGTTTGGGGGTTCTGATTAATTTTCTAGCAAAAAAATTATGATTATTACATGAAGGAGTAGTGCCAGAATAGGCCCGATGGAGAAGTGGTTAAAAAAAAAAAAAATTCCCAGAGTTTACAACAAAACGTAAACAAAAAAAACGATTTGAACTCCGCTTTAATGTTATTACCAGTGCTAACACAGTAATATGGAAGCTAAGAACTCACGTTACCGAAGACATGTTATAACACCTCCGAGAGTCACGTGTTCCTTCTGGCTGCATTTCAATACAGTTTTGATTTCCTGTTGGCTGATTAGGAAATCGAAACTGTTTGCGGAATAATAAAAACAGTGTTTATAAATAAGGAGAAGTGAAACTAAGCACAGAAACCGTGATAACTCTCAGAGGAACGTGAGTACTACACACTTTGCTTTTCACAGCTAGAATTTAAAGTTTATTTAAAGTGTAAGCCACAACTGTTGTTGTTTTGGATGGAGCATAAAAGGACTGAAGTTTTTACTGCTGTTTGTGTCCCTGCTGGAGATTCACCCTCTCCTGTTGTCTTGGTGAGAATTGTAGGCAAGACTAAAGTTTTTGAGTTGTCTTCAAAAGAAGAGGTTTAGGCCTCGTACACACGACCGATTTTCTCGGCAAGAACCAGCAAGAAACTTGCTGGCAGAGAGGTCTTGTCGAGTAAATCGGTCGTGTGTACGCTGCTATCGGGTTTCTCGTCGAGAAAACCGACAAGTAACCTCGACGAGAAAATAGAGAATCTGCTCTCTATTTTCTCGTCGAGATTCTCGTCAGCCTGTTTCTCGACGAGAAAAGTGAGTGTGTGTACACTTACCTGTCCTCCCGGAAGCCTGCGCATGTTCGAAATGAATTTGACGCATGCGCGGTAGCTTCCTAGGCATACGTAGGGTATACCAAGATGGCGGCGACGGCATCGAATGTGACGAGCGCATGCTCGTCGTAGTTGATGACGTCACTGCGTACGCTCCATTCAAAGAACCGCGGGTTCTTTGAAACGAGCGTGTGTGCACTCGGCCGGGACAAGTTTCTTGTCCAAGAATCTCGTCGAAAAAAAACGACATGTTTTTTTCAACAAGAATCTCGGCCGTGTGTACGAGGCCTCAGAGCCGGTTCACACCAGGGCGACTCGTCAGGCGACTCAGCCGCCTGACAAGTCGCGTCCCGCTCTGTTCAATAGAACCGTTCTAATAGGAGCGACTCAAGTCGCTCCGACTTAGAAAAAGGTTCCTGTACGACTTTGGGGGCGACTCGGGGCGACTTGCATTGACTTCAATACAGAAGTCAATTTGCAAATCGCCTCTCAAGTCGTCTTGAGATCGCCTTGCCAAGTCGCCCCCAAAGTCGTGCCGCCCTGGTGTGAACTGGCTCGAAGGGAAATCTTCCAATAATTAAACATGTTCTAGTGACAACAGTCTAAGAGAAGATGGGGTTGATTTACTAAAGGCAAATAGACTGTTCACGTTGTAAAGTGCAGTTGTGCCAAAGCTTAGTAAATGAGGTAAGGCTTCACTTTGCAAAGAATATTCAATCACGTGCAAGAAAAAGAAAAGAAACTGCATTTTGGCTTGCACATGATTGGATGATGGAAGTCGGCAGAGCTTCTGCTCATTTACTAAGCTCTGGGGCAACTGCACTTGCAGAGTGCACAGTCTATTTGTCTCTGGGCATGGGCGTCCGCTCCATAGGGCAAGGGGGGTCCATTGCCCCCCCCCCTGGAGACACACTATATTTATAAGGACATGGAGTGAAGCGGAATTATCCTCAAGAGCTATTTCGCACTGCCAGCTGGCCAAGTTATCGGTAAAGCGCCGCTAATTTTAGCGGCGCTTTACCATCGTTTTAGTGACGCTATTCGGCCGCTAGGGGGGGGGGGGGTTTAAAAAAAATTGAAATTGCTAATCAGACAATGGCAGCTTGATCCTTCTATTAAGCTTTTGCATCAGGTTTCTCAAACTTTTGCATGCCTGGGCTTTATGTCATAATGACTAAGCCCCTCCCCTTCATGACATTGTCAAAAAGGGACCGAGCATGGATGACCTTAAAATGATGACCGCCCCCTGAAAAAAGTTCAGCGGACGCCCATGTCTCTGGGGTATAAAATTAGAGGCCAACGATATAAACAAAAAAATATATATGACAGTGGTCTTAATTATTCCTTACTCCATCCGAAACTGAAATAAAAAAATAAAAAAAGGTAGCTGTAAAGAGACCCTATCACCAGCTTAAAAACTGTGCAGGTAAAAGCACACAAAAAACAAGTAGTGAACACACTTGCTGCGTTTTTTGCATTTTTCCGTAAAGCATTTTTTTTATCCTCTTCTGATGTGCCTCTGAATTTGAGAACAAATTTCATAACTCAAGGAGGGTCAATTCCTCAGCATAGCCCCCTAAATACTGTCTGTGCTGGCCAAGCCCCTCCCTTCCCCTACCTACATGACCTTCCCTGTAGCTGCACTGGGAGGAGCAAAGGGAAATACTAGAGTATTGTCACTTGAGTTACAGCTCTGAGTCTGCTAGGCCTGCTGACATCACTCAGCTCCCAGAAGAAGTCTCGGGGCTTTTGGATGTCTACACAAGGTAGGCAATATTACCCCCAAATATATGTAATAGGCATTAACCTCCCTGGCAGTATTCCCGAGTGTGGCTCGGGAATAAATTTTTGTACCATTAGCGGTAACCCCGAGCCATACTCGGGATTGCATTGCAGGATCCTGGTGCAGGCTACTTATCTTGTCCCCAGGATCCTGCAATGTCCCCACACTGTGTCCGCGGGCTCTGTCCTTCGCCCGATGCCTCTGTGTGCCGGGCTCCGTTCCCTGCGAGCGTCGCAACGCACTGGGGCGGAGCCCGGCGGCAAATTCAAAAAGTACACAAAACATAACACATACAGTACACTGTAATCTTACAGATTACATTACTGTATGAAATCATTTCACATCCCTTTTGTCCCTAGTGGTTTGTCCAGTGCCCTGTATGCAGTTTTATATAATAAATACTGTTCTTTCTGCCTGGAAACTGGAGATTGTCCATAGCAACCAAAAATAGCCCCTTTACGTCAAAAGTGGTTGTAGATCAGCTAGAAAACAGCGATAGTAAATTAGAATCACTCGCAGAATTGAGTGATAGTGAATCGTGGGGAAATTAATTGCATTATTATTATATTATTATTTTTTATAATTATTTATACTTATTTATTATATTATAATTTATGATTTCGTGTTTCAAACATTAACATACCCGGGATGTCTACTAGACTCTGGTTTGGACAGATTTAAGTGATTTATTACTGAAGCGGCCACCCACCACCCTCCCTCTTCTACTCTTTGGCTCGTTCACTGGAGAGGAAGGAGCGTGTGGTCTCTTTCATGCCCGTACCCCCTGGGTTGCAGAGGCTAGGCACACTTAGTTTCCTTACGGGTCTTTGCAGCGATCCCCTCAGTGTTGGTTTCTGTCCCTGTAGTGTAAGGACAAAAGTCTCTATACCCCAAGTAACTCCAAGGTCCACACCAGTATATCACTCCAACGTAGAGCTTTATTTTCTTATGCATGAAAAGAGAAAGGTGTTAGGAAGACAGATGGAATTCAGGCACTCTTGGCTTCGTGGCCACTTGATCCCAAGTGGGTATAGCTCACCCGGATAGTCACCCAATGGAACTATCAGCCGGCGTGCAGCTCGAACAGTCAATTTAGTTCCCTAATGGATGTGTCTAGGAGATTCTCTGCCACAGGATCTATGATACCCCAAACCTCCTGATGGTTCAGATGTTAGGCCCCTGGTTTTCGGATGGATGACATCCCTCTGGAGAGTTACTGGGCCCCTTCCTTCACTGTGATCTCTCACCAGTCCTTCGGAACGGTCCTCCCCCAGCCTCCTCATCCAGAAACGGGTCTCCTCGCAAGGCGACACCCTGGGATTCTTCCTCCCGAAGTGGGCTCCAGCTAAAGGTGCTGGGCCCAGGGCTGAAGTTGCAGTCCCAGGACTAAAGGTGCCTGGGACTGAGGCGCATATAGCCCCATGGCCTGGAGGGCCATGCACTCAAACCTGGACCGTAGATTCTCCCTCCGGGCATGGGCCCCAGGAATTGCTCTCTCTCCGGGTATAGGCCCCCGGGAATTTCTCCCTCTCCAATGGTGTCTGCCCATTTTGTACCCCCTCCCGGCATGCACAGCAGGTCCACCACACCCACTGTACGGCTGCTGAGAGGAGACACCAAATCTCTGCCCCATCACCTGTAGTTCAACCCCGAGTATAGATGACAGCGCCACGCATACTTCTTAGGGGAACTGCACACCAGGTGAAATAGCAACAAGACAGAGTCCAGCAATTAAAAAGATTTGAGTCAACTACCACTCAAATCACCCCTAAATTTGGTATAGCAGTCCCTAAATTTGGAACCCCCGCTACATTACCAAGAATTACAGGCCTACAATAAAAAAAAGCCAAATTTCTATGCAAAAAAATTGTACCTCATTGAGTCGCAAAAATCTGACATAATCATACCGCCAGGGAGGTTAAAGGACAATCTCCCAAATAGCAAGTAGCATCCCGGAAGGATGGAGGGTAAAAATGGTTCATAAAAAAACAAACCGCACTCCAATGATATTGGGTCTTCCATCCAACTTAGATGAACCAAAGTGCATTGCAACTTTCCCAGGACCACTCTAACTAATGAGTTTTACCCTTGTGTGGGCCTAATTGTCCCTTCAAATATATAAAAAAGAGAACACTTCTTCTTTTGAAAAAAAAAAAAAAACAACACGTTTACTATATTCTAAACTATTACTCACATAGATGGACGATAATATTGGTTAAAGGATAATCTTCCAAATATCAAAAATCCACTTGAAGCCAACAATTAACCACGGAGCACACTGAGTTAATGGTCCGATATGACACCACTGTCATTAGGTATTTGTAGCGGATGTCAAATTTAGTGGGGTGTATCTGGGCTATAGATGGCCCAGATACATTGATTTTTAGGGATTTATGGACACTTTGGAGTGTGGGAGGTATGAATGGTGTCATGTTCCCTGCGGTCCCTGGGTGGCGCTGTCGCCTGGGACCGGGGTTGAACTGCCATTCTAGAGCGGTGCCTTTTTTTGTCCTCTCGCAGTGGTGGTATGGCGGGGCGGGGAACACGCTGTGCCTGCTGGGAGAGGATATAAAAAGGGGCGGACATCTTTCACACGAGGTCCATTCCCCAGGCACCTTCGGCCTAGGGGTTGCTGCGGGTCATCTGTGCCCAGGCGCCCTTGGCCTGGGCGCGTGGAGTCGAGTTCCATCCCAGGCACCTTCAGCCTGGGGTGAGGTACTTTACCAGGAGGCCTGGGGCCCAGTACCTTCGACTGGGTCCCGCGAGGGCGAAGCATTCCTAAGGTGCCCCCGGTATTGGGTGCCTGAATCCAGGGCGTAAGGGACCGGAGACGTGACCTCCCTGAAGAGCCAGCGCAGCATTTGCTGGTGCCGGTGGAGGCCTCTGGTGACCGTCCGGATAGATGTCTTCCTCTGACAGGGGTCGTTTGTTCTAAAGGAGGTACTTTATGTTCTTATGGTCTGTGGCAGAGACCCATCTTTCTCAGGTCAGTGGCAGGCCTCATCCTAGGCCTGTGGCAGAGGCCTCAACGTTCACCCAGGTCAGTGGCAGTGACCAAATTCACGGTCGGTGGCAGTGACTGTGCGCCAAGTCTGTTTGCACTAAACGGAAACAGGAGAAACTTTAATTCATCAGTTGTGCCTGGACCTACTCCTTCCCACACCCTGTCTGTTCTTTTAAAAGTCAACCAGTCTCAAAGCAATAAAACAGAGTTGGACTTTTCTTGGTGTGGAACTCGTGTTACTGGAAGCTAAGTGTCCCTGTCAGTGACAGTGACAATCATCCTATATAGGAGAAGCTGAGGCTCCGGCCTAAAACGCAGACCCGAAGGTAAACGGTTAGCTCATATCTCTGCATCCTACATCAGAGAGCCGAGCTGGTGGTGTGCATCTTTCCCCCTTCTCCCAGATACCCCTAGACGAGTAGAACCAGCCGCAGAGAGAGGGGGGAAGCTGGGGGAGGACCGCTACATATAGTTCTGTGGGAGCTGGACAGTGGTGTCATATTGGACCATTAACTCAGTGTGCTCCGTGGTTAATTGTTGGCTTCAAGTGGAGTTTTGATATTTGGAAGATTATCCTTTAACCAATATTATCGTCCATCTTTGTGATAGTTCATCCTAATAATAAAGGCATTTGTCTTTTTGCAAAAGAAAAATGATTTTCTTTTATATTTTTGAAGTGATGATTAGGCCCACACAAGTGTAAAAGGTGTTAAGTATGGTGGGAAAGGTTACAGTGCACTTTATCTGGTTCATCTAAGACCCCTTTCACACTGATGCGTTTTTCATGCGGTTTAGCGCTAATATTAGCGCTATTATACCGCATGAAAAATTCCTGCCCTTTAGCCTTCAATGTGAAAGCCCGAAGGCTTTCACACTGAAGCGGTGCGCTAGCAGGACCGCTCCAAAAGTCCTGCTAGCCGCTTCTTTACAGCGGTAAAGGAGCAGTGTGTTCACCGCTCCTTTACCGCGGCTGCCCATTGAAATCAATGGGACACTGCGGTAATACCGCCCGCAAACCGCAGCAATAGCCGCGGTTTGCGGGCGGTATTAACCCTTTTTCGGCCGCTAGCGGGGGTTAAATTCACCCCCCTAGCGACTGCATACCGCGGTAAGAACGACGGTATAGCAGCGCTGAAAATCGCGCTGCTATACCGCCACCGCTCCTGCCCGCCCCAGTGTGGAAGGGGCCTAAGTTGGATGAAAGACCCAATATCATCGGAGCGTGATTGTCTGTTTTTCATGAAAGTGGTTGTAAAGTCAGAAGGTTTTTCATCCTAATACATTCTATACATTAAGATAAAAAGCCTTCTGTGTGCAGCAGCCCCCCCGTCAGCCCGTCTAACACTTACCTGAGCCCCATCCTGATCTAGCCATGTTGCAGGAGAGTCTCAGCTGCTCGGGACTCTCCCTTCTCATTGGCTGAGACAGCAGCACTGTGCCATTGGTTCCCACTGCTGTCAATCAAAGTCAGTGAGCCAATGAGGAGAGAGAGGGGTGAGGGACTGAACAGCGGCTCCATGTCTGAATGGACACACAGGGGGTTATTTACGAAAGGCAAATCCACTTTGCACTACAAGTGCAGTGCATTCGGAAGTGCAGTCGGTGTAGATCTGAGGGGGACATACAAGGAAGATAAAAAACAGCATTTTAGCTTGCACATGATTGGATGATAAAATCAGCAGAGCTTCCCCTCATTTCAGATCTTCCCCCTCAGATCTACAGCGACTTCACTTCCAAGTGAACTTGTAGTGCAAAGTGAATTTGCCTTTCGTAAATAACCCCCACAGAGCGGTGGGTGCCCCCACTCAGCAGGAGGGAGGGGCCAGGAGCACTGGCGGGGAACCTGGGAAGAGGGGGATCTGGGCTGCTATGTGCAAAACCATTACAGCGGGTACAGGATGTATAACATGTTTATTATTTTTAAATGAAAAAAATGAGACTTAGGGGGTTATTTACGAAAGGTAAATCCACTTCGCACTACAAGTGCACTTGGAAGTGCAGTCGCTGTAGATCTGAGGGGAGGATCTGAAATGAGGGGAAGCTCTGCTGATTTTATCATCCAATCATGTGCAAGCAAAAATGCTTTTTTTATTTTTCCTTGCATGTCCCCCTCAGATCTACAGCGACTGCACTTCCAAGTGCACTTGTAGTGCAAAGTGGATTTGCCTTTTTGTAAATAACCCTCTTTAGTATCACTTTAATTTTTTAACTTTTTAAAGCGTAGTTCCACCCAAAATTGGAACTTCCGCTTAAACCACTCCTCGCCCCCTTACATGCCACATTTGGCATGTAATTTTTTTGGGGGGGGGTGGAGTGGGGGCTTCAGTAGGAGTGGGACTTTCTGTCCCACTTCCTCCTTCCACCCAGGGACCGCTTAGGCGACTCGTCATATCGCCTAAGGCGGGCCCCTCCCTGTAGACGATCACCTGGGACACGACAGGTCCCAGGCGATCGCCTGTCCACTCAGAGAGCGCTGCGCCGTTCGCGCATGCGCTAGGGTGCCCACGTGTCCTGGATTGCCCGGGACTGTCCCGCAATTGACATGTCTGTCCTGGGTCCCGGGCACCTTCATTCTGGGACAATACAATGTCCCGGAATGAAATAGAGGACACAGCCACCCCCTACTAACTAATAACTACATTTCCGAAACTGGTTGCTAGGGCCAGCGCTGCCTGGCATCTTGCAACCAGTGACAATTTACTCTATGTCTAAGACAGTGAGATCGGGAGCGAGGCCTGCGCCTAGTGCAGCACTGCTGTCCCCACCCACCTCGGCACCTCCTCATTCTCTGGCACCCAGCGGCAAGCAGCAGGGACTGGTGTGATCTTCACTCTCCAGATAGTGATGCCACTCCTTTCCTTCTATGCACGTGGCTCATGCAGAGGGAGTGGCAGGCTATGGGTGGCAAGCGGCACTGCATCTGGTGGCAAGCGGCACAATCACCTGACAAATTCCCCATCAACCCCGAGACTACATTACCCCCCGCCCCCCCCCCTCATCTTTTTTTGGGGAAGGTGAGAGAGGGGGTGTGTCCCTGAATGGCAGTTTGGAAATGTGGTCACCCTAGCATGCGCAGTGAGTACCCGGCCGTGAAGCCGGAAGCTGTCACGGCCGGGTGCCCACAGTTATAATGGAGGCGCCGGCGGAGAAGGAGGGAGAGGAGCGGCACCTCGCTGGACAGTGGAGCAGGTAAGTGTATGTTAAGAGCCAGCAGCTACACTTTTTGTAGCTGCCGACTTTTAATAAACTTAAAAAAAGGCTGGAACTCCCCTTTAACTTTTTCAAAACTTGTTTTTAAATGGAAAGTTATTATTGTTGTAAAATTGTGCAAAAGAACATTTAGTGGAAACAGATGGAGAGGATGTGGTTTTGAGCAATGTGGGTTAAGAAACTGCACCCCTTTTCTATATATTTTGTACATTAGGGGGAGTGAACGAGCAGCTTGAGGTATAGTACTGTACATGGATCACCTTCCAAATTGTTTTTTCATCTTTTATAACTACTCTTCCTTGTTACTATTGGTTGCATGACAGCAAGGCTTCCTGACGATACTGCTGGGGAAAAAGGGAAATTTAAACCATCAATGGAAAAGCAAACAAAATCTCTGTGTTTACAGCTGCAGGACAAGTGAAACTACCTGCACAGCAGACAAGTGACTTCCTCCATCTCAGCTGAGGTAAGTACTCAGCCTGATTACTACAACTGCAATTTGAAACCCCAAGAACAGGAAATGTAATATATTGCATCTTACCAGTCCTTAGATGTGGTGACTACATTATAAAAATGTTTACAGAAATGTACCTGTTGATCCTGACAGAAATGTTGTGTCCTTGTCACTTCCTGTGCAACTGAAATACAGTAAAACCTTGGTTTGAGAGTAACTTGGTTTGAGAGCGTTTTGCAAGACAAGCAACATTTAAAAAAAAATTTAATTGACTTGATATACAAGTGATGTCTTGATATGCAAGTAGTGTCATGTCACAATGGAGCAGTGTTTCTCAACTCCAGACCTCAAGGCGCCCCAACAGGTCATGTTTTCAGGATTTCCATAAGATGAAGCAGCTGTGGTAATTAATAAGGCAGTGAAACTGATCAAATCACCTGTGCAAAGTAATGGAAAGCCTGAAAACATGACCTGTTGGGGCGCCTTGAGGACTGGAGTTGAGAAACACTGCAATGGAGTATAAAAGAGAAGAGAGGCACCTCTAAGTGTAGCAATATGGTTACATTTAATGAAGGTACAACATTTAGCAACATATTACTACACTTAGAAGCGCCTCTCTTCTCTTTTATACTCTGTAGCTCCTGCTGGATTTTGTTTCTAATCCCCTTGTGGAGGCTTCCATTCGTGGATGGACATTTTATGGTTACACAACCCATCACATTGCTATATTCTTTTTATATGGACTATAAACTGAAGGACTTATGAATAAATAGTCGTGGAACGGATCATTTGAGTTTCCATTATTTCTCATGGGGAAATTTGCTTTGATATACAAGTGCTTTGTATTACAAGCATGTATCTGGAACAAATTATGCTCGCAATCCAAGGTTTTACTGTATATAGAACAATGTTATCTTCCTTCCCAACTATATTATGTAACATTAAACACCCCCCACACCTTCATATAACAGAAATAAGGAGAGAAGGTTTTTTTGTGATCCAAACGGGGTTCGTGAAACTTCAAAGAATCTTGAATGCTGAACCTGAATCCCATTAAAATCAATGGGAGACAAATCTGTCAAATCAAAATGCCCATTTTCTGGGCTAATAGGCAAAGATTTGTCAAAAAACAGCATAGGAGTGGGGGTGGCTACTGCCCCGGGGAACATGTACCAGTGCAAAAAAATAGCTTTAGCACTGGTCAGAGAATAACAGCTACAATCAGCTAAATAATGTAAGAGGCAGGGGTGGTGGTGACATAATTGACCAAATGTGGCCATGTCTATATTAGGGCAGTGATGTGACTGCTATCCCTGACCCTTTGCTTATGTTGCCAGGTATTTCCAACCATGTAAGCTAATGTGCCAGTGATGGTGGTGGTTGCTAGGGATGCAGCAGGTGCCAGCACCCACTGCTTCCTTAGGAACTACTGACAGTGGGGTTGATTTACTAAAGGCAAATCCACTTTGCCCTACAAGTGCACTTGGAAGTGCAGTTGCTTTAGATCTGAGGGGTAGATCTGAAATGAGGGGAAGCTCTGCTGATTTCTATCATCCAATCATGTACAAACAAAAATGCTGTTTTTTTTTATTTTCCTTGCATGTCTCCCTCAGATCTACAGCGACTGAACTTGTAGTGCACATGTAGTGCAAAGTGGATTTGTCTTTAGTAAATAAACCCCTCAGTGTGAAACTGTCACTTATTGAAGTGGTAGAAATACAAGAGGCTTAACGGGCACAAGTTCAGACTGAACCATTGACTCATCCATAATTATAAGTGGATCCTAGGTTGACAACGCTTCTTCACCATGAATACAGTACAGTGTGGGAACGTTGTGACACTAGAACAGAAAATGTGTTACTGGCAGGATCAGCGGGTAAACAAAATGGCAAAGCAGCCTGAAAAAAATAATATGTATATGTAGCGGACAGGGTCGCCCGACCCCCACCACACTCCCAATCCCCTCTATTAAAGTTCTCGCTCGCAATGTCTCTGGTCTAGGGGTATGATAGGAAAGGGAGTGCGGCCGCTACGCCAGGCCTCCACCACAGATGTATAAGTGGTATTAGCAGAAGGTTTTTTTACCTTCGGGCCTGCATTGTGTATCGGGTCCTCCCTCCAGGAGTCATCTGCCAGGAAACGAGCCTCACACCGTTGCAAGTCCAACACTCCTTTATTTTAACATAGCATGGACTTACTTGCTTTACAAAACAGAACAGGAGGTGTGAATGTGTATATAGGCCCAGACACAAGTTCTTTCCTCCACTCTCCTCCAAAGAGTGGGCAATGGTCTCCGCACAAGGGAATTCACCTTCCGGACGGTCTCCGACAAGAGGCTCACCCGTCACCGGCAGTATGCTGCACCAGGTCTTCAGATGAGGAGCTCTTCCCGGTCCATTACGTCCACCTCGGATTCAGGCGTCCATCTCCGGAGCACCCTAGGATCCTTCCCTCGCGGAACTCAGTGTTGGGCACTGAGCTCCGGACCGCCAACCGAGTACCTCACCCCAGGCTAAAGGTGCCTGAGGTGGAACACGACCTCCGGTGGTCCTCTAGGCCCAGTCCGCCTAGAGGACAGACACGAACTCCGTCCGCAGGCTGAAGGTGCCAGGGACAACCAACCCTGTGACAAAATGGCCGGCCCCCTTTATACCTTCCCCCGGCATGCGCAGCGGGTTCCCCGCCCCACCACGCGACTGCTGAGAAAAGACAAAAAAGGATTCGACCCAGCAATGACTCGTCCGTTGGCCCAAAGTGACAGCGCCACCCGGTGGCCCAAAGGAGATACACCACTGGTGTCACCGCAAAAATTCAAAATTACTGGCGGGAAAGTAAACACCCGCTACATATAAATAATTTGTAATATGTAGATTTATGGCACATTTACTTTACTTTGGAGGGTACATTCACACTGAACGCGGGTTTAAAATCGTGTTCAGCTGAACTCGCACAATTTTTTTGGGGACGGTTTGAAAGACATCTGTGCGGGTCCATGCACAGATGCCTATTGAAATCGCCCCCCAAGTTGCCAAAAGTAGTGCAGGAACTACTTTTGGAAATCAGTGCGGCGTCGCAAAGTTGGCATCACACCAATTGGGACAGTGCCGTTGCCAGCAATAGGCTGCGATTTAACATGTCAAATGGCGCTGATGTGAACGGGGGCTAAAAGGCATTTTTTCCTGAAAACATCACAGCACCCAACTTAGTACTCCTTCCATGAGCCCTCAGCCCTAATTCAAGTAGTGGACTGGTTTTTGATATCCAAAGCCTTGATGCGTGGGTGTCAGTATCAAGGAGGGGAGGCTTTATTTGCATGCAGATCACCCTGGGTAACACCCACATGTGATAATGAGCCTCCATAATTGAAAGAACTGAAATCCAATTACTGACAGGGACAGTCTAGCTGGGGAGGAAAGCGCTAGATGATGATGAATGTCCTCCAGCCATGAAATGGGGTAGGCTTTATCTGACTTGCAGCAACTTCTAATGCACATTTTGAGAAGCTTACAGTGTGAAGTGAAATCAGAGTAAGCTATTTCAGTCCAGGAGAGGAGCTTGTACAATTGGACTCGATCTAGCACCTCTGGTAAACAACTTTGCAAGGATATGCTTTCCAGCCCAGCTCCCTCCAGTTATACACTGTAGCTTCAGCTTGGTTCTTGAGCCTTCAGAACATGTCCTAGACCAGTGATGGTGAACCTTGGCACCCCAGATGTTTTGGAACTACATTTCCCATCATGCTCATGCACTCTGCAGTGTAGTTGAGCATCATGGGAAATGTAGTTCCAAAACATCTGGGGTGCCAAGGTTCACCATCACTGCCCTAGACTAAGGCCCAAGCAGCAATGCCTTCATACAGGCATCTTCCCAGCAGGGAAATCCCCAAAGTAAAGAGAGGCCTGGAAAGGTGCTCCCAAATATTTATTGTCTCCCCAGCTATACCTCTGAATAAAGCTTTAGAGATTGTCTGGGTCAGATAAATATACATAACTACAGAGGTCAACCCTTCCACAGTATTTGCTGGAACCTTCTACGAGCAACAGGCCAAAGCAATCAACCCACCACACCACCAATCTTGGGGAAGATCTGCAGAGCCCTGAAAATGGATAATAGCTTAGGCTAGGGTAACCAGACATCCCCGGTTTCAGGGTATGGTCCCCATATTGAGGACACTGTCCCCTGACCAAGCCTGTCCCCAGTTTTGCCCCTGGATTGGACAGGGGCTGGGGCAATTTCAAAGACAGTCAGTGCAGAATAAAAAAAAAAAATCTGAATTACACTCCCCCGCTCCTACTAACTTAGCGGGGTGTATTTTTTTCCATTATCTGTGCCCCGTTCTGATGATCATGTGCTGGTCAGAGCGGAGGGAATATTTCTTCAGTTTCGGGTGCCCATTCAGCTCCACTGGCATGTTCTTCTGCTTAAGTCCCGGCCAGCCGCCTGCCTGCCTGCTTATCTCCTTGCCTTCCCAGGTGGAGTGATCTTCCTCCGCTCCCCACCCAGTAGTAGCGGTGGGGAGAGAGTCGCTGATTGCCGCCATTACTAGTAAAAAAAAATATGTCCCTGAATTTCATTTTAAAAATCTGGTCACCTTAGCTTAGGCCATATCGTATACATCCTAGCACCCTAAACATTCCATTTTAATTAGGGACTCAAATGAATGGGACAGGGCCCCTGCAAAGGAATAAGAATAGATATTAAGATTTACATGTAACACGCAAAATAAGAGATGTGCTGTGATGTCATGTTGATACATACCAAATAAGAAAGATATCATTTATGTCTCAGCACAGAAAAATGGCTTATTCATTTATTATTATTTTTGTAAATGGCAGATTTCAAAACGTAGCCCAAATATGGCAAAGGAACTAATAATATCAAAGCGTCTTGCAAAAATGGATGAGGAGAGTTTAATAAAGTTTAAGATGGCTCTTTGCCAGATGAATCCTCCCCCTGGAGCTGGACTCATTAAGATGGAAAATCTTAAAGACAAATCCATTGAGAAAATAGTTGACTTTATCTTCAAATCTCAGACTGAAAGACATGGACCAGCAACCATCATAAAGACTCTTAAAGAAATCAATGAGAATCAGATAAGGATGTTGATAGAGAAAGATCTCAGGAATGGTGGGTACACTATAATGTCATACAATATATTCTTTATAAGGGTGGACATGAATGTCTCCATCCCATCCCTGATTGTTCAGCCAGGTGCAACCCTTGGGCAAAGATGGAGACATTTGTGCTGGTATAGGAACAATAAGAGCTTTCCTAGTGTTGGAATCACCCCGTATCTCAATCAGTTTTTTAGTCTTCCAGCTTGAAACCTATTCTGTGGTGAGGCTATTGCTTCCGTCCTCTTATTAATGATAAGGAAGGAAGCATAGGCGTGCCCAAGGGGTGTGCCGGGTGTGCCTGGGCACACCATAATCACCCCGTGTGGCACAGATTCCCCTTGCTGATATTTCCCCAAAGCTCCCAAACGGGGCTTTTAAAAAAAAAAATATTATTTTTTAAATAATAATAATAAAAATAAAAAACTACTGACACGGTCTACTGCCCCACTGACACCAACCTCTGCCCTACTGACACCTTGTATGTTTTAATACATTTGGGGTGCACACCCTAATGCAATAGGCTGTGCACACCTATGGAAGGAAGTACAGAACCCTTTGTCACCTCCTATTGAAAAATACACAGTGGAGGACACCCAGGCATTTGGAGATGGACAATTGTCTCCCTGATCATTACTATTGAAAAACTTCTGTCTGCCTTCAGCCAGCTTAAGCATAAAATACAGGCTCTCATTTAGGTTGGTAGGAGTTCCTTGACTACCAAAAATGTAATCACTACACTGTAGTGACTACAGTAAAGTACATTATTCTTCCAAATATTTACCAATGTAAGTGGTCCCTTGTCCCACTGAGGGACTTTTCTACTGACAACCAATGTATTTCACTGATTACCATTGTAAATGGTAATCGCATCAAAAATCACATTGCAAAGTCGCACTGTAAATCTTAGGGTTGCAATAGTGGAAACAGAGCCTTTTACTGAAATGTATTTTTTCATTTCTGAGCATGTGTGGTCTTGGTCACACGATTTTTTTATGCACAAGTATTATACTAATTACATAAAAATCGTTTGTTCTGTTATCGTACAAAAAAAAAAAAATCCCCTGCTTGTCCTTTTAGATATTTTCGCATGGACTGTTGTGATCGGCTCTCGAAAGTTGTGTACTAATGGTCAGATTATTGGACAACCGCTGCAAAAGCAGTAAATTTTGTCCAATTTTTGCATTGTGTAAACTAGGCATTGGCCTGAAAAGTGTTTGCTTGCAGGGTTTACCCATATATAAGCAAATCCTGATCTGTCAGCATTCCAAAACTAACAACCCATTGACTTTGTTTATACTTTTACAGGAATGCTGACAGTTAGTGCCAGGTAGGATCATCCAGTGCCCAGGGTAAAGATGACAAATTGTGCCCCCCTTTATTATGTGCAGGCTAATGAGGAGGAGGGGGAGAGAAAGCAAAGCCTACACCTCATCCCGGCTCTCTTTTTTTCTCCTTGCTGCTACCAGTGGTGGGCTGACAGAAGTAGTGACAGAAGTAGTTCACTCTGACTTGGAACCCCCCCTTGGGTGTGACTGACTGGGCTGTCTGTCCGTTGGGTGTGGTTTCTCTCCCCCCCCCCCCCCTCCCTTCTTGGTCCTCTGACTTTACTACTATTCAGGGTTGTTTGTATGGCTGTAGAGGGGTGGGCTAGAGTCGTTATTATGCACGGTCGGGGTTAGGCCAATGTTTATTATTTGCATTTAGTAACAAATGAGAGGGGTGTGATCCCCGGGTGTGACGCATTATTCTGTTTGTTTGCTCTGTACTAATGGATGTGCTATTTACTGGTTGTATTGTAATGCTGATTTGTCTAATAAAATCTTTCTGTTAAAAAAAAAACAACTACGTTTTGGAGCACAGTTGGCCATGTGCTGAGCAGAGGTGAGGTGCATGTGGCTGTTAGCTGCATGTTGTGCACCAGGAAACGAATCCTTCCCAATCCTGTCCAAACCCTGTCCAAATCCCCCAAAATATGTTTTTAATTTATATATATACATTTAAGGCTAAGTATTCATATAACTAAATTGTTGAGAGCAAAAAAAAAGTGGTGAGCATGAGCACAATAGCAAGTGAAAAGAGTAAAGATACTAAATAAAAATGTATACTCAATAGTCTAGTAAGAAAGGGTCTGCTAAAGCCACTCAATATTTCCCATGTAGGCCATGGTATATCATGGCTTCCTCCAGAGCTGAGCAACTCCCTCACTATCAGGACCCTGCCATACTGTATAGCAAGTTTGTCTGATATTCTTAAAGCTAGGTATTGCCGAGAAGTAACTTGCCGTTCCAAATGTTTTTGTGCATTTTTTTTTTCAAGCTTTTAAATCAAAAAGCATAGAAGATGAGCAAAGTGGGGAACAAGAATACAAGCTTCCTCGCATGATTTTCGTACCAGCCATTATTGCTATACAATGCCCTGAACCCGCAGCAAAAAAAATTAAAAGAGAACAAGAAGAAGATGCCATGATTGGAGTCCCAAGTCACAAAATTAAAAGAGAACAAGAAGAAGATGCCATGATTGGAGTCCCAAGTCACAAAATTAAAAGAGAACAAGAAGAAGATGCCATGATTGGAGTCCCAAGTCACAAAATTAAAAGAGAACAAGAAGAAGATGCCATGATTGGAGTCCCAAGTCACAAAATTAAAAGAGAACAAGAAGAAGATGCCATGATTAGAGTCCCAAGTCACAAAATTAAAAGAGAACAAGAAGAAGATGCCATGATTGGAGTCCCAAGTCACAAAATTAAAAGAGAACAAGACGAAGATGCCATGATTGGAGTCCCAAGTCACAAAATTAAAAGAGAACAAGAAGAAGATGCCATGATTAGAGTCCCAAGTCACAAAATTAAAAGAGAACAAGAAGAAGATGCCATGATTAGAGTCCCAAGTCACAAAATTAAAAGAGAACAAGAAGAAGATGCCATGATTGGAGTCCCAAGTCACAAAATTAAAAGAGAACAAGAAGAAGATGCCATGATTAGAGTCCCAAGTCACAAAATTAAAAGAGAACAAGAAGAAGATGCCATGATTGGAGTCCCAAGTCACAAAATTAAAAGAGAACAAGAAGAAGATGCCATGATTGGAGTCCCAAGTCACAAAATTAAAAGAGAACAAGAAGAAGATGCTCTAATTAGAGCCCCAAATGACAAAATGAAAGTGGAAAAAGAAGATGATGCTATGATTGAAGTCCCAAATCACAAAGAAACAACTTTAAGTAAGGATGAAGGACACAGACAAGTACATCGACCACCCAAACAAGGTAACTTAAAAAAAAAAAGGTTGATATTGTATAATATTATACTGTTTTGAGAATTTAATTTACACACCAGATACCCATTCATTATTGTAATCTATTTCTTTGAGATGGACCCTGCTTGAGTCTCATTTCTTTTGAACCACCAGAGGTGACAGCCTCCTGTGACCTCCTCTGTTGAAAAACTCTGTTTAGAGTGCTTAAATGTAATCTTGGGCTCCAACGATGGCCCTAACATGCAAACCACTGGCCACTTGGAGGGCTTTTGAATGATAGCCCACTGTGTGTACATATATCGCTTATATAGGACCCTATTTTAATTCAGGGCCTAGGAGGTACAAAGTTTTTCACTTGAGCCAGGTTTTGAGTATCCTGTATGGTTTTAATAATATCTTGTTTGCACGGTGTGTTTTTGGTGCAACTGGTAAATTTGGAGAGGAAGTGAGGGTAAATATCTGAAACTGGACGCAGACAGCTAAAAAAAGCTGACAGGGTTTTAATTCCTCGCTACTCTCTCCAAAACTAAAAAGTTTGGGCTGTACATGCGGTTTAACCATTTTACTACCGGCAAAGAAGATTCTACATTGGTGGCTTTGGGGGTTTTAAACACATTGGAGTGTGTACAAATCTGACAAGCTGATGGTCTGCTGGCTGTTTAGGCTCGGAATCACTTCCACACACCCCAGTAACTGCAGGTCCCCTTGCCCTGCATGCCTCTGACATGTTTCCTGAGCTCCACACACCCATTGGTGGGCCAGGGACCAGCATGGCAGGTGCCTCCAAATAGGGGGGAGGGAGATCAGTAAATGTCTGTTAGCTAAGCTTCTCTTTCTGTTACTTTTTTGAGCCCCCCGCCCTTCCATTCCCACATACATTGCCATGGATATGTTGCGTACACAGAGCCCTCTTCCTCCAACATGCTAATCACAAGAAATTCATTTGAGATAGACACACTATGCACAAGGAGCACCCTGCCAGAGACATCTGCAGCACAAGAGGAGAGGAAGGGAACTATACAGAACCATCTGGATAATGCATAGATGGGAACTGGGGAGCCTGCTGTGAAAGCAACTTCTGCCAGTTCACCCAGCCCCATTGAGAGTCCTGAACTTTAACCTCTTCATGCCAAAGGATTTATGAGTCCCCCTCTTAGTTTGTATGCACAAAAAGTGGTCTTATCTTATAATAAAAGGGCTTATTGTGTGAGGAATTGTTGGAGCCAGGACAGCTTAGCTTGTATAGCCCAAAATGGCAGTCACAAGCATTTCCGGCCACCAGCTTTAATTTAACTATGACTTAACATCTGGCTTAACACTCAGTAGAGTAATGTCACGTACACACGATCGTACACACGATCATACACACGATCGTACACACGATCGGATTTTCCGTCGGAAAAACCTTGGATGGTTTTTCCGACGGAATTCCGCTCAAGCTTGGCTTGCATACACACGGTCACACAAAAGTTCTCTGAACTTTCGACCATCAAGAACGCGGTGACGTACAACACTACGACGAGCCGAGAAAATGAAGTTCAATGCTTCCGTCTGAAAATTTGAGAACCAGCTCTCAAATTTTTGTTGGCGGAAATTCCGACAGGAAAAGTCCGATGGAGCCTACACACGGTCGGAATTTCCGACCAAAAGCTCACATCGGACTTTTCTTGTCGGAAATTCCGATCGTGTGTACGGGGCATTAGAGAAATGGGAATGGCTTGGGCACCTTTGGCAATGTTCACCTTGGGCGAATGCCCCTCTAGTACAGTTTAATCACTAAATGTCTTTTATTTACTCTGTAGAACCACAACCACAAGTCAATCCAGAACAAGGCAACCTTACAAGCAACCTATTTCATACAGCTCTCAAAAAGCAATTTGCTGGAGCTGCTTCCCATGGAACTTCCAGAAGTAAGTTGTGTTCTACACTCCACCACTGTATATCATATGTGATGTTCTTTATGCATCATATGTGATGTTTTTATGCATACACAGAAACTACAGTTTAATCACTATATGTCTCTTTTATGTACCCTGCAGAACCACAACCACAGATCAATCCAGAACAAGGCAACACTAAACGGAACATATTTCATAAGACAACCAACAAGCAATTGGGAGTAGATCCTTCCAAAGCATCTTCCAAAGGTAGGTCATGTTCTACATTCCACCACTGCACATCACACCCCGGGGCTGTACACACATTGATCTTCACTTTCTATAGTGCTCAGAGTTATATACAGTAATGTATATTCGAGTACAAACAATTTTAACTTTGAAAATCACAAATCTGTTCATTCATCTTGACTAAGCACTCTTCTAGGTACACACTAAGATAAATGAGAAGCCTGCCAGGGACATGTTTAGCACAAATATCGCACCCTGCTGAGTACAGTACATGGAATTTACTAAAAAGGATATCCTGAGCTAAAATATCCCTCTAGCCTGTTGAGCGGGTAGTTGGGCTGTTGGTGTAACTGCTGGAAGTTTTCCCCCTAGAGGGCAGGTAAGAAACCACAAGCCATCTAGTTAACTTTTCACACTTTGGTTCCCAAGTGTTTAACCTGTGATCACCTGGAACCAACAAACACTGTATTATCCTCTCTCTCCTCTATCCAAAGTAAATCACTCTTGCAAGTTAGGGGTACAGAGCAGACCCTGGGTGGCCACATTTTGTTTTTTAAAGCAAACCTGTAGTATTCACTTTAATATTCAGTAAGGTTTGAGAAATGGGAGGGGCTTTGGCACCTTTGAAAATGCCCACTCTTTTTTTTTTTATGTAATCTTTATTTCGAAAAAAAAATTCAAATAACAGGCAAACAGTCATCCAACATAGCACATAAGGAGGAGGACAAAGACATCACATAACATACTGTGCCTTATACTGGGTACATGTATTCAACAGGAGCAATAGCAATCCAGGGGTGCACCTAACTCGGGGAACACATCTGGGGGAATGATTATTAACATATTATAACCATGATATAAATTCCCTCAGTAGTGGGTCACCCCTGTCATCCCTGTCTGGTACACGCCTGTGGAGGGTAAAGGCCTCCAATCAACCATAGAAATCAGATCATACCTCTAGGTATCAGGACCACAGACAAAAAAAAAGGGGGGGGGACTTAAATTAAGGAGGGATAAAATAATACAAGAACAATAAACTGGGAGAAAAAGAAAAACAGAAAAAACATCTGCTATTGCACTTCACAAGTTATAAACTGTGGCATACCTGCCAAGGCTCTACCACTCCTTCACTTCTAGACCCCCAGTGTCTCGGGTCCTCCCTCAGAAGAGGCCGCGGTCGATGAGGGCCCCGGAGAAAGCAGCCCGTCCGGGCTTGTGTAGTGTATCCAAGTGGCCCATATGGAGTAGAACTTTTCTTATCTATCTTTATACTTTGCCATCCACTCCTCAGCAGACATATTATTATTAACCAATGCCACCCATTCAGTACGGGTTGGTACCTGTGGCGTCTTCCAATGAATCGGAATTAACCGCCGGGCCGCATTGAGCAGATGGCATAGTATGGACTTGCGATACTGGCTGATAGGAATAGTGGGGAAGTGCAGCAAGGATTCCAACGGGGAATCTGGGAGCTCCACGTCCAAAATGAGCTTAATCTGCGCATGGACATCCTGCCAGAAGGGTTGTAGTTTGGGGCATTCCCACCAAATGTGGAGGATTGTGCCTCTGTGGCCACAGTCTCTCCAGCATGCATCTGGGAAAGAAGGATATCTCTTAGTGAGCTTGGAAGATACCCTATACCACCTGGTCAGAACCTTATATCTATTCTCCTGCATTCTCGTGTCAACTGTGCTCAAATGTGTAAGTCTATACAGGTGGTCCAGTTGAGGCTCGGTAAAGACGTGCTGAAGGTCCCTTTCCCATTCCCGGATGAACCCTGGTTTCCCTTCAGTATGTAGGGATTGCAGCAAGTCATACAGCACTGAGATGGCGTGGGGGATAGCCGAGGTCAACATACATAGTCTTTCAAAGGGAGAGGCTAGGGTAGGCGACCGAACCCCTTGGGGTAGGCTGGTGAGAAAGTGCTGAAGTTGTCTGTAACACCACTCGTCCATGTGGAAGGGGCCGTCTTGTTCCCTTAGAGTGGTCAGAGGCAACAGGCCATGGTCCTGGACAAATCTGCCACATCTGGACTCTCCATCCGCCGCCCAGGTCCGAAAGAAGGACAGGTGTTCTCCAGGAGTGAACCAGGGGAAGCCGCCCAGGGGAGCTAATGGGGAGGTCGAAGGAGCGAGCCTCCTCCCTTTATTCAGGGTGTCCCAGGTCATCAAGGCATGAGCGGCCAATGGATAGACTAGCACCGAGAGGCCCCTACCCTCCCGAGGAACCCACGGGGCATGGGACAGGTTTTGCCCCACCAGGAACTTGTCCAGGGGCACCCAGAGTTTGTGGTGGACACTATGGTACCAATCTAAAATGTGCTGTAGAGCTACAGCCTCGTAGTATTTGCGTATCACTGGGACCCCCATCCCTCCCCTCGACATAGGGCGCTGCAATGTGCGGAGGGCTAGCCGGGGGCATTTCCCACTCCAGATATACTGAATAAATAAGCTATTGAGGGTTCAGAAAAAAGCCCTGGGTAACGCGATCGGCACCATCTGCAGGAAAAACAATATACGAGGTAGCACATTCATTTTTAAAACACTGACTCGGCCCATCCACGAAAATGCAGCCTTGTCCCATCTTTTCAGGTCCACTCTAACAGCGGAGAGCAGTGGTGCAAAATTACAATCGTAGAGTCGGGAGCAGCTCCGCCATAATGTTAGGTAATGATATCAGGGGATCGGAAACATAGAATAAAACATCGTCCGCATAGGCGGATAGTTTATGTTCCGTCGGGCCTACTGTAAAGCCGTTAATATTATTATTAAGGCGAATCCTATTAAGCAGTGGTTCAAGTGTTAGAGCAAATATGAGGGGGGACAACGGACATCCCTGGCGTGTCCCATTGCTAATCGGGAAAGCGTCAGACAGAAGCCCATTCACCTTAACTCTGGCGGTCGGGGAACTATGCAGGGAGAATATCCAGGCCAGCATGTTAGGACCCAAGCCAAGCCTGGTCAGTACTATTCTCATGTACGTCCAGTCCACCCTGTCAAAAGCCTTCTCGGCATCAGTGGAAAGCAAGAGACAGGGGTGCCTCGTCGCCTGCGATTCGACCCAGTGTATCAGTTGGAGTGCCCTATTGGCATTGTCCCTGGCTTCCCTGCCCATAATGAATCCCGTCTGGTTAGGGTGAATAACCGTCGGGAGAATCGGCTTAAGTCTATTGGCCAGAATTTTGGCCAAAATCTTAATATCCGTGTTTAAAAGCGATATAGGCTTATAGTTTCCCGGCAAGGAATGATCCTTCCCTTCCTTTGGTAGAAGGGTGATGTGCGCCATAAGCGCCTCAGAGGGCATTGCTGTACCGGAGGCCAGAGCCGTAAAGTAAGCACACATGGGGCCAGACAGCACCTCCAAATATTTCTTATAGTAGGCATTGGTATAGCCATCTGGGCCAGGGCTTTTCCCATTAGGGAGGTCCTTTACCACCGCCTGAATCTCCAATAAGGCAATGGGGACGTCCAGCTGTTTGCCAACTGGGGCTTTCAGCTGTGGGGACTGTGCCTCTGTGAGGTATTGGAGAATTCGGTCAACCCGTTGGGGTTACGAGGAGCCGGGCAGTGTATCAGGGAGATGGTATAGCTGCGCATAAAATTCCTTGAATGCAGCAGCTATTTTGGAGGAGTGGACAACTGGTGCCCCCCCCCCCCCCCCCGCGGAAGTGAGTTTATGTACATGACCTGAAGCACGTTGATTTTTGAGGGCTCTAGCCAACATCCTCCCACCCTTATTACCAAATTCATAGAATTTGTGTGCCATATGTTGTATACGCGCCTTAATTTTAGAGTCCAGTAATGTAGCTATTTCCTGGTGGAGGGAGTGGAGTTCCGCCGCCATCAATGGGGTGACGTTCTTCTTATGGGTAAGTTCCGCTGTACAAATTTTGGCCAAGAGGGTCTGTAATTCACCCTCTCGAGTCTTTTTCAGTCTCGCCCCTTGGGATATCAGCTTCCCCCGAACCACTGCCTTATGGCCTTCCCAAATGGATCCCATGCCCACCTCTCCCAGTTGATTCTCTGCAAAATACAGGGAAATGGTGTCTGAAACCTGTTTTTGGGCAACCGCATCATCTAGGATGCCATTGTTTAATCACCAGGTCCATGTGCGTGCCTCCATAGACTGGGGATGCAGGGAGATGGAAACCGGTGCGTGGTCCGAAATGATAATGGAACCAATGGAGGCCCCTGCCAGGGAATCAAGGGAGAACTGGTCCATCATCAAAAGGTCTATGCGGGTATAGACATTGTCAGTGCCGGCCCAAGACATTGTGCTGCCTGGTACCAAGAATGAAATGCTGCCCCCCCCCAAAAGAAAAATCACGCCCACCAAAATGCCCCCATATTCATTATTTTATATCATGATAACCAAAATGGACCTGTCATGGCTCTATACATGTATATAGGAGTATAAAAGGACCTGTGCGTGGCCGTTGGCCGCAATGTCAGCTGGCCACCCGCGATCGCTCCATAGAGCCAGAACAGGGATCTGTCAATGTAAACAGACAGATCCCCATTCTGACAGGGGAGGAGAGACAGATCTGCTGTTCCTAGTGATTAGGAACAGAGATCTCTCTCCTCCTCCAGTCAGTCCCCATCCCCCCAGTTAGAAACACCTCCCAGGGAACACATTTAACCCCTTTTTTTGGATGTTTATTATAGCAAAAGTTAAAATAAAAAACTATTTTCAAAGTTGTTGCTAGTTTTGTTTATAGCACAAAAAATAAAAACCGCAGAAGTTATCAAATACCACCAAAAGAAAGCTCTATTTGTTTAGGTACAACGTCACATGACCGCGCAATTGTCAGTTAAATCGATGCAGTGCCGAATCGCAAAAAACATTATTGAAGTGCATTATTTCTATTGTTATATAAAATAAAATAGTTCAACTCACCATAATGCAGAATCAGTGGGAGCCCTGAGTGTGTCACTTGCCGCGTCACCAGCCACCAGATGCAGATTGTCACTTGTTGCAAATTGTCACTTGCCACGATGCCATCTGCCACAAATTGTGTATGGTCACTTGCCACGATGCCACACATTGCAGATTGTCACTTGCCACACATTGCAGATTGTCACTTGCCACGACATCACCTGCCACACGTAGCGGATTGTCACTTGCCACAACGTCACCTGCCACACGTAGCAGATTGTCACTTGCCACTTCACCTGCTACATGTAGCAGATTGTCCCTTGCCATGACGTCACCTGCCACACGTCTGACAGAGAGGAGGGGGTCTGACAGAGAGGAGGAGGGGGTCTGACAGAGAGGAGGAGGGGGGTCTGACAGAGAGTAGGAGGGGGGTCTGACAGAGAGGAGGAGGGGGGTGGCGGCTGATAGAGAGGAAGAGGGGGGCGGCTGATAGAGAGGAAGAGGGGGCGGCTGATAGAGAGGAAGAGGGGGGCGGCTGATAGAGAGAAGGGGGGTGGCGGCAGATAGAGAGGAAAGGGGGCTGATAGAGAGGAGGGGGGGCGGCTGACAGAGCAGATGAGAGAGACGGACCTCAGGAGGGGGGGCGAGGAGGGGGGTGGCTAATAGAGAGGAGGGGGCCGCGGGTGGCTGACAGGGCAGATGAGAGAGACGGACCTCAGGAGGGGGGCGGCTGATAGAGAGGAGGGGGGGTGGCTGATAGAGAGGAAGGGGGGCTGATAGAGAGGAGGGGGGGCGGCTGACAGAGCAGATGAGAGAGACGGACCTCAGAAGAGGGGGTGGCTGATAGAGAGGAGGGGGGGCCGTGGGCAGCTGACAGGGAGATGAGAGAGACAGACCTAAGGAGGGGGGGCGGCTGATAGAGAGGAGGGGGGGCAGTGGGCGGCTGACAGGGCAGATGAGAGACAGACCTCAAAAGGGGGGGCGGCTGATAGAGAGAGGGGGGGCCGCGGGCAGCTGACAGGGCAGATGAGAGAGACAGACCTCAAGAGGGGGGGGCGGCTGATAGAGGGGGGGGCCGCGGGCGGCTGATAGAGAGGGGGGGCCGCGGGCAGCTGACAGGGCAGATGAGAGAGACAGATCTCAGGAGGGGGAGCGGCTGATAGAGAGAGGGGGGCCGCGGGCGGCTGACAGGGCAGATGAGAGAGACAGACCTCAGGAGGGGGGGGCGGCTGATAGAGAGAGGGGGGCCGCGGGCAGCTGACAGGGAGATGAGAGAAACAGACCTCAGGAGGGGGGGGGGGGGCGGCTGATAGAGAGAGGGGGGCCGCGGGCAGCTGACAGGGAGATGAGAGAGACAGACCTCAGGAGGGGAGGGCGGCTGATAGAGAGAGGGGGGGCCGCGGGCAGCTGACAGGGAGATGAGAGAGACAGACCTCAGGAGGGGGGCGGCTGATAGAGAGAGGGGGGGCCGCGGGCAGCTGACAGGGAGAGGAGAGAGACAGACCTCAGGAGGGGGGGGGCGGCTGATAGAGAGAGGGGGGCCGCGGGCAGCTGACAGGGAGATGAGAGAGACAGACCTAAGGAGGGGGGGGGCTGATAGAGAGAGGGGGGGCCGCGGGCATCTGACAGGGAGATGAGAGAGACAGACCTCAGGAGGGGGGGGGCAGCTGATAGAGAGAGGGGGGCCGCGGGCAGCTGACAGGGAGATGAGAGAGACAGACCTCAGGAGGGGGGGGCGGCTGATAGAGAGAGGGGGGGCCGTGGGCAGCTGACAGGGAGATGAGAGAGACAGACCTCAGGAGGGGGGGCGGCTGATAGAGAGAGGGGGGCCGCAAGCAGCTGACAGGGAGATGAGAGAGACAGACCTCAGGAGGGGGGGGGCGGCTGATAGAGAGAGGGGGGCCGCGGGCAGCTGACAGGGAGATGAGAGAGACAGACCTCAGGAGGGGGGGGCGGCTGATAGAGAGAAGGGGGGCCGCGGGCAGCTGACAGGGAGATGAGAGACAGACCTCAGGAGGGGGGGGCGGCTGACAGATGACAGAGAGAGGGGGGGCCGCGGGTAGCTGACAGGGAGATGAGAGAGACAGACCTCAGGAGGGGGGGCGGCTGATAGAGAGAGGGGGGGCCGCGGGCAGCTGACAGGGAGATGAGAGACAGACCTCAGGAGGGGGGGGCGGCTGACAGATGACAGAGAGAGGGGGGGCCGCGGGTAGCTGACAGGGAGATGAGAGAGACAGACCTCAGGAGGGGGGGCGGCTGATAGAGAGAGGGGGGGCCGCGGGCAGCTGACAGGGAGAGGAGAGAGACAGACCTCAGGAGGGGGGGGCGGCTGATAGAGAGAGGGGGGGCCGCGGGCAGCTGACAGGGAGATGAGAGAGACAGACCTAAGGAAGGGGGGCGGCTGATAGAGAGAGGGGGGCCGCGGGCAGCTGACAGGGAGATGAGAGAGACAGACCTGAGGAGGGGGGGGGCGGCTGATAGAGAGAGGGGGGGCCGTGGGCAGCTGACAGGGAGATGAGAGAGACAGACCTCAGGAGGGGGGGGCGGCTGATAGAGAGTGGGGGGGCCGTGGGCAGCTGACAGGGAGATGAGAGAGACAGACCTCAGGAGGGGGGTGCGGCTGATAGAGAGAGGGGGGCCGCGGGCAGCTGACAGGGAGATGAGAGAGACAGACCTCAGGAGGGGGGGGGGGGGCGGCTGATAGAGAGAGGGGGGGCCGCGGGCAGCTGACAGGGAGATGAGAGAGACAGACCTCAGGAGGGAGGGGGCGGCTGATAGAGAGAAGGGGGGCCGCGGGCAGCTGACAGGGAGATGAGAGAGACAGACCTCAGGAGGGGGGGGGGGGCGGCTGATAGAGAGGGGGGGGCCGCGGGCAGCTGACGGGGAGATGAGAGAGACAGACCTCAGGAGGGGGGGCGGCTGATAGAGAGAGGGGGGGCCGCGGGCAGCTGACAGGGAGATGAGAGAGACAGACCTCAGGAGGGGGGGGGGGTGCGGCTGATAGAGAAAGGGGGGCCGCGGGCAGCTGACAGGGAGATGAGAGAGACAGACCTCAGGAGGGGGGGGGCGGCTGATAGAGAGAGGGGGGGGTCACGGGCAGCTGACAGGGAGATGAGAGAGACAGACCTAAGGGGGGGGGCGGCTGATAGAGAGAGGGGGGGGCCGCGGGCAGCTGACAGGGAGATGAGAGAGACAGACCTAAGGGGGGGGGCGGCTGATAGAGAGAGGGGGGGCCGCGGGCAGCTGACAGGGAGATGAGAGACAGACCTAAGGAGGGGGGGATGGCTGATAGAGAGAGGGGGGCCGCGGGCAGCTGACAGGGAGATGAGAGAGACAGACCTCAGGAGGGGGGGGGCGGCTGATAGAGAGAGGGGGGGCCGTGGGCAGCTGACAGGGAGATGAGAGAGACAGACCTCAGGAGGGGGGGGCAGCTGATAGAGAGAGGGGGGGCCGCGGGCAGCTGACAGGGAGATGAGAGAGACAGACCTCAGGAGGGGGGGGCGGCTGATAGAGAGAAGGGGGGCCGCGGGCAGCTGACAGGGAGATGAGAGAGACAGACCTCAGGAGGGGGGGGGCGGCTGATAGAGAGAGGGGGGGCCGCGGGCAGCTGACAGGGAGATGAGAGACAGACCTAAGGAGGGGGGGGGCGGCTGATAGAGAGAAGGGGGGCCGCGGGCAGCTGACAGGGAGATGAGAGAGACAGACCTCAGGAGGGGGGGGCGGCTGATAGAGAGAGGGGGGCCGCGGGCAGCTGACAGGGAGAGGAGAGAGACAGACCTCAGGAGGGGGGGCGGCTGATAGAGAAAGGGGGGGCCGCGGGCAGCTGACAGGGAGATGAGAGAGACAGACCTCAGGAGGGGGGGCGGCTGATAGAGAGAGGGGGGGCCACGGGCAGCTGACAGGGAGATGAGAGAGACAGACCTAAGGGGGGGGCGGCTGATAGAGAGAGGGGGGGCCACGGGCAGCTGACAGGGAGATGAGAGACAGACCTAAGGAGGGGGGGGTTGGCTGATAGAGAGAGAGAGGGGGGCCGTGGGCAGCTGACAGGGAGATGAGAGACACAGACCTAAGGGGGGGGCGGCTGATAGAGAGAGGGGGGGCCGCGGGCAGCTGACAGGGAGATGAGAGAGACAGACCTCAGGAGGGGGGGGGGCGGCTGATAGAGAGAGGGGGGGCCGCGGGCAGCTGACAGGGAGATGAGAGAGACAGACCTCAGGAGGGGGGGGGGCGGCTGATAGAGAGAGGGGGGGCCGCGGGCAGCTGACAGGGAGATGAGAGAGACAGACCTAAGGGGGGGCGGCTGATAGAGAGAGGGGGGGCCACGGGCAGCTGACAGGGAGATGAGAGAGACAGACCTCAGGAGGGGGGGCGGCTGATAGAGAAAGGGGGGCCGCGGGCAGCTGACAGGGAGATGAGAGAGACAGACCTCAGGAGGGGGGGGCGGCTGATAGAGAGAGGAGGGGGCCGCGGGCAGCTGACAGGGAGATGAGAGAGACAGACCTAAGGGGGGGGGCGGCTGATGGAGAGAGGGGGGGCCACGGGCAGCTGACAGGGAGATGAGAGAGACAGACCTCAGGAGGGGGGGCGGCTGATAGAGAAAGGGGGGGGCCGCGGGCAGCTGACAGGGAGATGAGAGAGACAGACCTCAGGAGGGGGGGCGGCTGATAGAGAGAGGGGGGGGCCGCGGGCAGCTGACAGGGAGATGAGAGAGACAGACCTAGGGGGGGGGCGGCTGATAGAGAGAGGGGGGGCCGCGGGCAGCTGACAGGGAGATGAGAGAGACAGACCTCAGGTCTCCTGTGACACACAGGGCTAGTTAGGACTCCGGGAGCATGCAGGGCTGGCGCGATTACCCACAGTCCAGCTCCTCCGCTCCTCCAGGCGAATCACAAGCCTCATGTCTGCCGTCCGTCCCTCCCACATAACCTGCTCGGCCAATCACAGGACACCCGCCGCTGCCCATTGCTGAGCTTGGCTCAAACACAGATAGATTTTTAGGCAGCAGTTTGAACATTGATTTGCCGCTCCCCTGAAAGTGCCGCCTGGGACCGTGGTACCATCGGGTCCCATGGTAGGGCCGGCCCTGGACATTGTGCGTGGCCGAGAAATAGCTATAGTCTCTTTCAGTCGGGTGGAGTAGTCTCCAGCAGTCTACTAAATGGTGCGCCTGCAGGGGCTTTCTGAAATGTTTCAGAAAGGCAAATGAGTGCTTTGAGCGGCCTGAGTACGTGTCTATAAGTGGGTCAGGACTGACATTGAAGTCTCCCCCCAGGATGAGCTGGCCCTCCCGGAAGGTAGACAGGGACTCCAAAGCAGAGTCCGGGAAGGTAATCTGTCTGCTGTTTGGGGCATACACAGCGGCCAAAGTGAATTTACGACTGTAAATTGTGCCCTTAACAAACACAAATCGTCCCTCTGGGTCAAGCAATTGATCTGTCATGATAAAGGAAGGCGGGGGACCAAGTCAGTGCAAAAATGCATTTCCTGCAAGAAAAGGATGTGTTCCCGTGCGTTTCATCTCAAGCCACAACTTACTGCATTTCGACGGGGAGCCCAGGCCACACACATTATAGGATATGACTTTCATGGCAGCCATGGTAGGAAATCAGAGAGTAGAGCCACCCAACCGGCGACGGGAGGAAGAAGGGACCCACCGCACGTCCAAGCCTGCAGCCAGGAGCACGCAGAGCACATTGAGCATGAGCAGGAGCCTAAAAAACTAATTACAATTATAGCAGAAAACAAAAAACGCAAAAAACATGGAGAACAAGAACATATAAACATGAAAATACAAGAAGCCCAAAGGGCGCAATATAGTGCAACTGGGCCACTGCCTCGGAGAGTATATTGCTTGCCATCCTTGGTAGCAGAGAGGCTGAACAGGAAACCCCACCGGTAAGGCAATTGAGCATCCTGCAGGACTCCCAGTAGAGGTTTTAGAGCACGGTGTTGCATCAGTGTGCGTCTAGAGAGATCCGGAAAGAAGGTTAACTTAGCTCCATCAAAGTCCACGTTTGACCCCTCTGACTTGATTCATGATGCGTTCCTTAAGCAAGTACTTGTGCAGTTTACAGATAATGTCTCTAGGCTTATCAGGATCATCGGGGGGGGGGGGGGGCGTAGGGCTCTGTGAGCCCGGTCTATTTCAATGTAGTCGGGTGCTTGATGGCCCAGTATTTGCTTAAAGACCCCTTGCAGGGTGGAGACAATATCTCTCGGGCCTGTTGCCTCCGGCAGGTCTCTGATGCAGATGTTAACCTGCGACTCCTGTTCTCAAAGTCATCCATTTGATCAAGCAGGGCCTCAAGCCTGCGATCCTGCCTTTTACCTTGTTCAGTGAGAGCCTGCAGTGTAGTAGCAGTTTCTTCCCACTGTGTCTCTAGGATCTCCACTCTACCCCCCAGGTGCGCTGTATCTGTCTGTAAGTCATCTATGTCCTGCCTCAGGGCCTTCTCCACCCTGTGAGCAAACCGCTCCAAGTCAGCCTTAGTGGGGAGAGAGAGTATGTGAGAGCGAATGTCTTTATCCTCCCAAAGATCACCTCCATTTGCGGGCTCTTCAATGCTTTCAGAGCCGGAGGGAGAGGAGGGGGGAGGCAGAGTTAACACAGGCATGTGCGGAGAGCTGATGGGGGAGGAAGCCCTGGCAGCGTGGGTACCGGGCGCCATCTTGGGTGTACTTGTCGTGTCTCTGCGGGTCCCAAAGAAGTTGTCCAGCGATCCGGACCGGCCTCGGGGTGTCCGCTGAGGCTGCGGGGTCGGTTTGTGCTTCAATGGTATCTTTTTGTAAGTGAATCCCCCCCAGAGAAGCCGCCGTTTGGGCTGTTTAGAAGCGCGGGTCGCACGAAGCTCAGGGAGAGCACGTCCTCACGCTCTCATGCCGCGGCCACGCCCCGACAATGCCCCTTCTTGGGCAAATACTTTTTATTCTTGTTCTGAAAATAAATGTAAAATTAAGGATTTTTTCAGCTCGATAGACAGTTGATGTAATGTTCTTTATGTATGTATGTATATGTATAGAAACTACAGTTTAAACACTATGGGGTTGATTTACTAAAGGCAAATAGACTGAGCACTTTACAAAGTGCAGTTGCACTCTGCAAGTGCAATTGCTCCAGAGCTTAGTAAAAGAGGTAAACCATCAGTTTGCAAAGACTAATCACGTGCAATTTATTTTTTTCTGGGGGCCCCTTACACAGCTTCAGGCATGGGCCCACTGGAGCAGAGGAGAACCTGGGGGGGGGGGTGCTGCCGCCACAAATTCCAAATTCAGGGGCGGGGGGTGTTGCCGTTGCAAATTGTTGAGGTCGGCGGTTGCCATCCGGGGCCCTGGGGACCTCTGGGCCCGTTACAAAAAAAAATGTAAAAAAAAGATACAAAAAAAGGGGGGGTTGCCATCCGGGGGCCTGGGGACCTCCGTGCCTCTGGGGACCTCCGGGCCCCTTATAAAAAAAGGGGGGGTTGCCATCCGGGCCCCTTACAGGTGTACTTTTTATACCCCCCTGATTGCGGCCCTGCCTTTAGTAAATGCACCCCTATATGTCTCTTTTCTGTACCCTGCAGTACCACAACCACAAGTCACTCCAGAACAAGGCAATTTTACAAGCAAATTATTTCACAAGACCCCCAAAAAGCGATTTGGAGTATCCTCTTCCTATTCGTCTGCCAAAGGTAAGTCATGTTCTACACTCCACCACTACACATTACACCCAGGGGCTATGATAAGATAAGATAAGATAAGATTTATTGTCATTGTAGAAACAAATTCACAATGAAATTACTTTTCTACTGCACACATTATCCATACATCACAATTATCAACCATGCATTTGCCACACAGGATTTATATATAAAAGTGTCCCCATATTATAAAAGTATACCATTCCACTATCCTATCAACCTCTCTCCTGTATTGCTCCTCATTGTCTCCAGTGATAAAACCGATTACGGTAGTATCTATGCACTCCATCCCTACAATACTCACTGCGCCCAGGGCAGCCTCCCCTTCAGCCTACTTCTTGTCCTGGCCCTGCTGACAGTGTATTCAGTATCAGTGTAAACAACTAAGTTCTGGAGCACATTTGGCCATGTGCTGAGCAGAGGTGAGGTAAATGTCTCTGTTAGCTGCATGTTGTGCACCAGGAAACTAATCCTTCCCAATCCTGTCCAAACCCTGTCCAAATCCCCCAAAATATGTTTTTCATTTATATATATATATTTAAGGCTAAGTATTCATATAACTAAATTGTTAAGAGCAAAAAAAAGTGGTGAGGACAATAGCAAGTGAAAAGAGTAAAGATGCTAAATAAAAATGTATACTCAATAGTCTGGTAAGAAAGGGTCTGCTAAAGCCAATCAATATTCCCCATGTGGGCCATGGTATATCATGGCTTCCTCCAGGGCTGAGCAACTCCTTCACTATCAGGACTAGGGATGAGCCGAACACACCTCGGTTCGGTTCGCAGCAGAACATGCGAACAGGCAACAAATTTGTTCGAACGCGCAAACACTGTTAAAGTCTATGGGACACGAACATGAAAAATCAAAAGTGCTCATTTTAAAGGCTTATATGCATTGTCATAAAAAGTGTTTGGGGACCTGAGTCCTGCCCCAGGGGACATGTATCAATGCAAAAAGAAAAGTTTTTAAAAAAACTGCAGTTTTTTCGGGAGCAGTGATTTTAAAATTGCTTAAAGTGAAACAATAAAAGTGAAATATTCCTTTAAATTTCGTACCTGGGGGGGGGGGGGGGGGGTGTCTATAGTATGCCTATAATGTAGCGCATTTTTCCTGTGTTTAGAACAGTCCCTGCACAAAATTACATTTCTAAAAGAAAAAAGTCATTTAAAACTACTCGCGGCTATAATGAATTGTTGGGTCCCGGCAATACAGATAATAGTCATTTAAAAAAACGGCATGGCTTCCCCCCCCAGTCCATTACCAGGCCCTTTGGGTCTGGTATGAATATTAAGGGGAACCCCGAACTAAAAAATGTTAAAAAAATTGCGTGGGGGTCCCCGCAAATTACATACCACACCCTTTTGGTCTGGTATGGATATTAAGGGGAACCCTGCGCCATTTTTTTTATGGCGTAGGGGTCCCCCTCAAAATCCATACCAAACCCTTCAGGTCTGGTATTGATTTTAAGGGGAACCCCGCTCCAAAAAAAATGGCGTGGGGTTCCCCCAAAAATCCATACCAGACCCTTATCCGAGCATGCAACCTGGCAGGCCGCAGGAAAAAAGGGGGGACGAGAGAGTGGGGCGACGAGTTTCTTGTTGCGTCAGAGGGGGGCGGGGTCAACCGTACATGTCACTGGGTAACCCCGGCATTTCCCCGTTGTTTCAGAGGGGGGCGGGGTCACCTGCGCACGTGATGGATGGCCCCACCCTCATCTATTTTGTTGGAGCCAGGGCAGCTTAGCTTGTATAGCCCAAAATGACAGTCACAAGAATTTTCGGCCACCAGCTTTAATTTAACTATGGCTTAACATCTGGCTTAACGCTCAGTAGAAAAAAGCTCACATCAGACTTTTCTTGTCGGAAATTCCGATCGTGTGTGAGGGGCATTCGAGAAATGGGAATGGCTCTGGCACCTTTGGCAATGTTCACCTTGGGCAAATGCCCCTCTAGTACAGTTTAATCACTAAATGTCTCTTTTATTTACTCTGTAGAACCACAACCACAAGTCAATCCAGAACAAGGCAACCTTACAAGCAACTTATTTCATACAGCTCTCAAAAAGAAATTTGCTGGAGCTGCTTCCCATGGATCTTCCACAAGTAAGTTGTGTTCTACACTCCACCACTGTATATCCTATGTGATGTTCTTTATGCATACACAGAAACTACAGTTTAATCACTAGATGTCTCTTTTCTGTACCCTGCAGAACCACAACCACAGATCAATCCAGAACAAGGCAACACTAAAGGGAACATATTTCATAAGACAACTAACAAGCAATTGGGAGTAGCTTCTTCCCAAGCATCTTCCAAAGGTAGGTCATGTTCTACATTCCACCACTGTACATCACACCCCGGGGCTGTACACACATTGATCTTCACTTTCTATAGGGCTCAGAGTTATATACAGTAATGTATATTCGAGTACAAACAATTTTAACTTTGAAAATCACAAATCTGTTCATTCATTTTGATTAGGCACTCTTCTAGGTACACACTAAGATAAATGAGAAGCCTGCCAGGGACATGTTGAGCACAAATATCACACTCTGCTGAGTACAGTACATGGAATTTACTGAAAGGATATCCTGAGCTAAAATATCCCTCTAGCCTGTTGAGCGGGTGGTTGGGCTATTGGTGTAACTACTGGAAGTTTGCCCCCTAGAGGCCAAGTAAGAAACCACAAGCCATCTAGTTAACTTTTCACACTTTGGTTCCCAAGTGTTTAACCTGTGATCACCTGGAACCAACAAACACTGTATTATCCTCTCTCTCCTCTGTCCAAAGTAAATCACTCTTGCAAGTTAGGGGTACAGAGCAGGCCCTCCTGTGTCCTGTCCTGGCCGCATAACACTTACGGTTACCACACTGATCAATATGTCAGGGACATGCAACACACACTGAGCAGTTTTCCAGAATAAGATGAGCACAAATTTACTAGGCCAGAGACATATTAAGTTTAGTGAGCACAGTACACCGTTTTCAATATTAACTTTACCAATTCATCACACATTCAGGAGGCCACCACTTAGAACTGATACAAGTCCTTGTTCCTGTGACTACCTAGGCCAGGTCCCTAGGTCAACCCTGAACCACAGTGAGTCCCTGAGGAGTACCGCGGCATTAGATGGGGGGCACTAAGTGCACTTGTCTTCTCACTAAACAGAGCCACTGTCACCCACTTCCTCTTCAGACTGGCTGTGTCCCAAACATAAAAGTTAAAATGTACACTGTGCAGAAGTACTTCACCAGAAAGGTTAAACTGCATAGCTTTCTGTTGCAGCTCAAGGCTGTATGACCCGGAAGGTTAAATCAGTGGCGTAGCATGGGTTGTCAGCGCCCAGGGCAAGGCAAGAAATTTGGGCCCCCTAACCTGCAGACTTTTTACATGATTCCTAGACTGACCACTTACCTACCTGTCCACTGCATTGACCTACCCGATTCCTACATTGGCCACTACACTGCACACTGACCACTACACTACACACCACACCACTACACAATACACTGACCACTAACCCGCACACCACTAAACTGCACACCACTACACTGCACACGACCACACTGCACACTGACCACTACACTGCACACCACACTGACCACTACACTGACCACCAGGGCTGGTGCAAGGATTTTTGCCGCCCTCCCCCCGGCTGCGCCCTGACTCCACTTTACCCTGCAACACATGTGACCTTAGAAAAAAAAAACCCTACGGCTAACGCTGCGCTAATTTAAGAAGATAATAAAAAAAATTATGATAAAGTGTATAAGAAAGCAGCTGGCACTTAAGCTCAGTACAAAAAACTTAGGATAGATATCAAAAAATGGAAAGAGTGCAGCACTATGTGGTTAAAACCATGTGTGAAATAAATGTTAAACCTTGAAATGTAAACAAATGATATGTGAAAAATTAATTAAAAAGAAAACAAGTGCAGAGTCCAAAAAGAACCCAACATAATCCGTGAAGAGTTCATTCCAATAGCAAATCCGTGAAGGGTTAACTCCCAAAAAAAGGCAAATTGCTTTCCAAGAAAGTGAAGATAAAGTTCGGTGAATAATAAGTGCCAAAATAAATCAGGGTATTGCCAGAGAAGTAGTGAGTGATAGAAATCTTCCCAAGAGCAGCGTGATTTTTCAGGTGTGACAAGTGATTAATATCCCCCTTATTCCCTGGGCTAGGTGAGACTGTGCATCACAGTCACGGCTATCTGGTAAGCAAGATATTAATCACTTGTGTGTCACACCTGAAAAATCACGCTGCTCTTGGGAAGATTGGTATCACTCACTACTTCTCTGGCAATACCCTGATTTATTTTGGCACTTATTATTCACCGAACTTTATCTTTGCACTCTGCATTAGTTTTCTTTTTAATACATTTTTCATATATAAATTTTTCACATATCATTTGTTTACATTTCAAGGTTTAACATTTATTTCACACATGGTTTTAACCACATAGCGCTGCACTCTTTCCATTTTTTTAACACATGTGACCTCTCTGACCCCTACACTGACCCCCTGACACACCTACCTGACCCCTACACTGACCCCCTGACACACCTACCTGACACATGCACTGATCCACCTGACTCCTACTTTCTGCACTACTCACAATACACTGACCCACCTGACCTACGTGACCATTACCCTGATTTACATGACCATTACACTGACCTACCTGACACCTACACTAACCTACCTGACACCTACACTAACCTACCTGACACCTACACTGACCCACCACCTCACTCCTACTTCCTGCACTACTCACATTACACTGAAAATAGCACCTGCAATGCGCCCGAAAAAGCCGCTCCTTTGTATCCAGTGTGAAAGCCCGAGGGCTTTCACACTGGAGTGTTGCGCTTGCAGGAGGGTAAAAAAACTCCTGCAAGCCGCATCTTTGAGGCGCGGTAGGAGCGGTAAAAATACCGCTCCTATAGCGCCCTGCCAATTGAAATCAATGGGGTAACGCCTCCAAAACGCCTGCAAAACGCAGCAAAGAGGCATTTTTAACCCTTTTTCGGCCGCTAGTTAAAATAACCCCGCTAAGGCCCGCAAATCGCTGCAAAAACTACGGTATAGCGGCGTTAAAAATAGCGCCGCTATACCGCCAGTGCATCCAGCGCTTCAGTGTGAAAGTAGCCTTAATCCAGAGAAACACCAGGGATTTCACACAAAGGAAGCAATACAAAGAGAACAGGAGACTTTCTCATACAAGTACATGGTACAGCAACCACATATCAGGAATATGAAATGTTGAGATTACATATTCTTTAACCTTCCTGGCGGTTTTCCCGAGTGTGGCTCGGGGTTAAATTTCAGTACCATTAGCGGTAACCCCGAGCCACACTTGGGATCACATTGCAGAATCCTGGTACAGTGTACTCACCTTGTCCCCAGGATCCTGTGATGTCCCTCCGCTGTGTCTGTGGGCTGTCTCCTCCTCCGCCTGATGCTCTGTGTGCCGGGCTCCGTTCCCTGCGAGCGTCGCAACGCATAGGGGGCGGAGCCCGGCGGAAAATTTATAAAGTACACAAAACATAACACATACAGTACACTGCAATCTTACAGATTACATTACTGTATCAAATCATTTCATATCCCTTTGACTGCTGAGGCGCAATGAGCCCAGGTACCATTAACTGTAACATAGCTGTAAATAAACCTTCCCCCTTGCCCCCTCACCCTATTAAATAAACACGCTTACAACCATTAGGTTGGAAAGGGCAAGGCCACAGCTTTATTAAATCCAACATAACTTATGAACATTATTTTTTCAACAAGTGCCAGTCACAGTTGTACTGTGAGCACCCAATTCCAAAGGGGGGGGGGGGCTGTCCTTACCATAAGTGCTGAACAGGCGACCTACTTCCGATATCCATCAAGGGCATGGCCCAAGCTGTGACATACCACAGAAGAAAGAGGGCGGGAGGGTGGGCAGCTCTTCCCAGCACGTTTTCCGAAAGGACCCAGAATTCCCTGGGGCGATCCTTTACCCGAGCTCAGGCCCATCACATCCCCCAAATTGACCAATCCTTGGGTGACCACCACCTTGTCCTGTACCTGGCCATGCCCCCATCAGTCAAGGCTCTCTTTCCCTAAGGGACTCAAGAGGCCTTCATTGTCCCTAGTGGTCTGTTCAGTGCCCTGCATGCATTTTTATATTATATATACTGTTCTAAATAAAAAAGAAACAAGCTGCGCAATAAAATGAATGGAAATAAATTGATGAATCAAACTGTGGCGTGTAAAAAGTCCTGCACTCAAGATGGCGACCCAACCATGGGTGACCCAAACAAATAAATGTAGGGGTAATGAGCCCCGAAATAACAGACTCTTAATAAACCCAACTCTTGAGAGATAAGATTGGACCGTATGTATAAAGTTCCTGAAACAGTTCATATATATTGTCTGGAACAAGGAAGTGAACAATGAAGACTGCTGGTGTTAATATCGATCCTCCTATGAAACATGTGACTTCAAATATCAAAACACCCGAGAAAAAGTGCTGTTATCCGGATAGAAGAAAGATCCACCACCTCTGATGTGACTGCCCCTTACCAGAAAGTCTGATCCCTGCAAGAGATCAGTCAGCACGGATGGCTATTACCCCTGCCAGGGTCTCTGAATGGATCTGTCAGCTATCCCCACTCTTCCAGTGCCTATGTCTCCAATCCCTGCTTAAAGTGGAAGTAAACCCTCCTATCATTTTCAGGCAAGGAAGCTGCCATCTTGGCCTCTGTTTAATCTTTAACTACCATGATGCTGCACATGTGATCAGTTATGACACCAGCCATTGGCTGATTTGACAGTTTGGTTGGGAGCACAACCAATGTGACAGTTGGCATTCCCGGCATGCCGGGACTGTAACTGCTTTTTGAAACTGTTAAATCGATGGGTTTACTTCCGCTTTAAAGATTAGTAATTCAGTTCAGCCAGTCTAGGGCCTGATGGGCTTTGGGCCTTTGCAACATGCATTCGGGTGCATTCAGCTTCCATCTGAGATCATTCAGAGTTCATTGTCCGGTACATTGGATCTGCAGTTGACCTCCTTCTGATCTGCTTTTTGCACCTGTCTAAGCTGCATCAGTGTGCTTCCAATTGCTTTTTCATTCCCATTGACTTGTATTGGGTATGCACACTGGAGCTCATAAACGGCAGTTTTTGGGAGTTTGGGCTTTTTGTTTTTAACAGCCCATAAACTCCCCTCTATGTTATCCTATGTGTCCATGCACACATGGAAGTTTTTGGATGTTTATCAGCAGTGGAGTTTATGGGCTGTTTTCTGAATGCCATAAAATCGCTTTCAGGAGTCGTTTTTCTGACTACAAAAATCGGCAAACGCTCATAAACGCTGATAAACGTCGATAAACGCTCAAAAACCTGGCTCACCAGCGTTTTTTTTTTTTTATTGGTTTTGATCTATTGAAAAAAAAATACGCTAATAAATGCTATTACAAAAACGTTAAAAAACGTTGAAAGACTCACTGAAAAGCTACTGCCGTTTTTATAAAGTTATTTTAACGTCCAGTGTGCATGAAGCCTAAGTATCATGCTCACATCCCATCTGTCACATATGATCAAGACTGCAGTCTTTGGCAGTGAAAACACAAAACAATGGGACAGTAGGAGGAAATCCCTCCAAAGTGGGGGAATCCCTGGTTGTCACCAGAACTAGTGTCCCCATTGGAAGATATCCCCACAATTCCTATTTTGGAAACAACCCAACATTTGGGGTTTTCTTTATTTTTAATCTCGGTGATAATAGTAAACAGGACACAGAGAGGGTGAATCTTCCTAGCAGGGACACAGACAGCAATAAAAATTAAAAAAAATGAGCCACTTTATCCAAAACTAAAAAAACGTGTAGTCTTTAGTTATACTTTAAAGGAACTGTTTATTGAAAAATATTCAGTTATGAATAGAAGTTCCAGTTCTTATCTTCTTCTACCCATAGTGTCAGGCACAAGCACTTCCAGCCACCAGCCAGCCATATGAGAAGAGTCTGGCTTATCACTCACCAGGGTTGACCAAAAAACCTGGGGTCACCTAAGAAGTGCCACTGGCATAGAGGAGGAAGATTTGGTCTCTCTCGGTACCTCAAGGATATAAAAAAAAGTCGATTTTAAAAGTAGATATTAATAGAAAATAAAATAATAAAAACCTTATGGTAAAAAACATATTTTCAATCATGTTTATCCACTTAAGCCCTGGACCATTTTGTAGCTAAAGGACCAGAGGTGTTTTCAGAATTTGGCACTGCGCTGCTTTAACTGGAAATTGTGCGGACATGCAATGTTGTACCCAAACGAAATTTGCGTCCTTTTCTTCCCACAAATAGAGCTTTCTTTTAATGGTATTTGATTGCCTCTGCGATTTTTTTTTTTTGCGATATAAACGGAAAAAGACTGAAAATTTAGAAAAAAAATGATATTTTTGTTATAAGAAAAATCGAATAAACTCAATTTTAGTCATACATTTAGGCCAAAATGTATTCAGTCACATGTCTTTAGTAAAAAAAAAGTCAATAAGCATATATTTATTGGTTTGCGCAAAAGTTATAGCGTCTACAAACTAGGGTAAATTTTCTGGAATTTACACAGCTTTTAGTTTATGACTGCCTATCTCATTTCTTGAGGTGCTAAAATAGCAGGGCAGTACAAACCCCCCCCCCCCCAAATGACCCCATTTTGGAAAGTAGACACCCCAAGGAAATTGCTGAGAGGCATGTTGAGCCCATTGAATATTTTTTTTTTTTTTCCCAAGTGATTGAATAATGACAAAAAAACAAAAATTACAAAAAGTTGTCACTAAATGACATATTGCTCACACATGCCATGGTTATATGTGGAATTGCACCCCAAAATACATTTTGCTGCTTCTCCTGAGTACGGGGATACCACATGTGTGGAGCTTTTTAGGAGCCTAGCCACGTACGGGCCCCCGGAAACCAAGCACCGCCTTCAAGATTTCTAAGGGCATACATTTTTGATTTCACTCCTCACTACCTATCACTACCTATCACAGTTTTAAAGGCCATAAAATGCCAAGATAGCACAAACCCCCCCCAAATGACCCCATTTTGGAAAGTAGACACCTCAAGATATTTGCTGAGAGGCATGTTGAGCCCATTGAATATATATTTTTTTTGTCCCAAGTGATTGAATAATGACAAAAAGAAAAAAAAAAGAAAAAATTTACAAAAAGTTGTCACTAAATGATATATTGCTCAAACATGCCATGGTTATATGTGGAATTACACCCCACAATACATTTTGCTGCTTCTCCTGAGTACGGGGATACCACATGTGTGGGACTTTTTGAGAGCCTATCCGCGTACGGGGCCCCAAAAACCAAGCACCGCCTTCAGAATTTCTAAGGGCGTAAATTTTTGATTTCACTCCTCACTACCTATCACCGTTTTGAATGCCATAAAATGCCAAAATAGCACAAAACCCCCACAAATGACCCCATTTTGGAAAGTAGACACCCCAAGCTATTTGCTGAGAGGCATGGTGAGTATTTTACAGCTCTCATTTGTTTTTGAAAATTAAGAAAGAATTTTTTTTATTTTTTCAATTTTCAAAACTTTGTGACAAAAAGCGAGATCTGCAAAATGCTCACCATACCTCTCAGCAAATAGCTTGGGGTGTCTACTTTCCAAAATGAGGGCATTTGGGGGGTTTGTGCCATGTGGGCATTCCATGGCCTCCGAAACTGTGATAGGCAGTGAGGAGTGAAATCAAAAATGTACACCCTTAGAAATCCTGAAGGCGGTGCTTGGTTTTCGGGGTCCCGTACGTGGCTAGGCCCCCAAAAAGTCTCACACATGTGGTATCCCCGTACTCAGGAGAAGCAACAGAATGTATTTTGGGGTGCAATTCCACATATAACCATGGCATGTTTGAGCAATATATAATTTAGTGACAACTTTTTGTACATTTTTTTTTTCTTTTTGTCATTATTCAATTACTTGGGACAAAAAAAAAATATTCAATGGGCTCAACATGCCTCTCAGAAAATAGCTTGGGGTGTCTACTTTCCAAAATGGGGTCATTTGGGGGGGGGTTTGAACTGTCCTGGCATTTTATGCACAACATTAGGAAGCTTATGTCACACATCATCCACTCTTCTAACCACTTGAAGACAAAGCCCTTTCTGACACTTTTTGTTTACATGAAAAAAAAACATTTTTTTGCAAGAAAATTACGTTGAACCCCCAAACATTATACATTTTTTTAAAGCAAAGGCCCTACAGATTAAAATAGTGGGTTTTGCCTTTTTTTTTCCATACAGTATTTGCGCAGCGATTTTTCAAATGCATTTTTTGAGGAAAAAACACACTTTTTTTATTTTTAATGCACTAAAACACACTATATTGCCCAAATGTTTGATGAAATAAAAAAGATGATCTTAGGCTGAGTACATGGATACCAAACACGACATGCTTTAAAATTGCACACAAACGCGCAGCGGCGACAAACTACATACATTTTTAAAAGACTTTAAAAGCCTTTACAGGTTACAAATTAGATTTACAGAGGAGGTCTACTGCTAAAATTACTGCCCTCGATCTGACCTTCACCGTGATACCTCACATGCATGGTGCAATTGCTGTTTACATACGACGCTAGACCGATGCTTGCGTTCGCCTTTGCGCAAGAGCAGGGGGGGACAGGGGTGCTTTTTTTTATTATTTATTTTGCTTTTTTATTTTATTTTTAAAACTGTTCCTTCCATATTTTTATTTTTTTTACCATTTTTATTGTTATCTTAGGGAATGTAAATATCCCCTATGATAGCAATAGGTAGTGACAGGTACTCTTTTTTTGAAAAAAATTGGGGGGTTAGACCCTAGATCTTTCCTCAAAGCATCTGACCACACCAAGATCGGTGTGATAAAATGCTTTCCCAATTTCCCAATGGCGCTGTTTATATTGAGGGGGGGACATTCCCTCCCACTGCTTGTAAAAGCAGTCTAGAGGCTAATTATCTGCTCGGATTGCTTTTACATGAAAGCCAGCCGCTGGCTGAAAAGAATGATACCAAGATGATACCTAAACCCGCAGGCATCATTCTGGTATAAACATTCAAAGTCCAGCAACATACCAGTACGTTGCTGGTCCTTGTTGGACATGTATTGTAATCTTTTTTTTCATGCAGCCTGTTGGCTGAACGAAAAATAGATTGATCGGTGGGTATGCCCACCATTAGAATACCTCCCTTCATTCACCCACTTCTAATGATGGGCATACATGCACCATTTATATATGCCAAAGCATGGGGGCATCCTCCCGCAAAAAAGTTATGCCGCGTACACACGGTCTGACTTTTCCACGGGCAAGCCTCCGTCGGAATTTCGACCGTATGTACGCGGCATTAGGAGCAAAATCGCTCCTCCGCCCCTGCTGCCCCCATGCTTCGGCATATATGCTCTTTTTTTTAACTCTGGTGGTGAAATCACCTCCTACAGCACTGGAGTCACGGCTTTATGTATCGTGGGAGCAAACGCTGTTGCTGTCAAGATAAATAATTCCACGCTGCAGCTGAATGGCGCACCTGAAAATAAAAAATGACATACCTGAAAAGCAAGTGTAGCGGGTATGTACTTTCCCGGGGTTGAATTTGAATTTGGCAAAGACATTGGTGGTGTGTAATTCCCCGCAACCCACTGGGTGGCGCTGTTGCCTTGGGTTGGGGTTGAAACATTACTGAGTCGTTCCTCCTTTTTGTCCTCTCCCGGCAGCCGTGCAGTGCGGCGAGGAACCCGCTGTGCATGCCGGGGAAGGGTATAAAGGGGACCGGCCATCTTTGTCACGGGGGTCTTAGTCCCAGGCACCTTCAGCTTGCGGATGGTGGTTCGTGTCCGTCCTCTAGGCGGCCTAGGCCTAGAGGACCACCGGAGATCGTGTTCCATCCCAGGCACCTTTAGCCTGGGGTGAGGTACTTGGATGGAGGTCCGGAGCTCAGTGCCCAACACTGAGTTCTGCGAGGGAAGGATCCTAAGGTACTCCGGGGATGGATGCCTGAATCCAAGGTGGGCGTAATGGACCGGGAAGAGCTCCTCATCTGAAGACCTGGTGCAGCATACTACCGGTGACGGGTTAGTCTCTTGTCGGAGACCGTCCGGAAGGTGAATTTCCCTCGTGCGGAGACCATAGCCCACTCTCTAGGAGGAGAGTGGAGGATCGAATTTGTGTCTGGGCCTATTCGCACCCACACCTCCTTTTCTGTTCTATAGCCAAGGGAGTCCATGTTATGTTCTAAATAAAGGAGTGTTGGACTTAAATGGTGTGGGGCTCAATTCCTGGCAGACGAAGTTCACGGTGACTCTTGGAGGGAGGATCCCGATGCACAGCACAGACCCGAAGGTAAAAAGAAAACCAACAGAGACATTGCTAATACCACATGCACACCTGTGGTGGAAGCCAGGCGTAGCTGACCCTCTCCCTCCCCTATCATACCCCTAGACCAGAGACATTGTGAGCTGAACTTTAATAGAGGGGAGTGGGGAGAGGGCCCCGCTACACAAGCATGCTAAAACATTGCAGATTAGATTACAGTAAAAAAGAGCAGAACAATAGAGAGAAAATAGAGAGAGAGAGAGAGAGAACAATAAAACGACAACTATTTTTGTTTTTTTTATTTTATATTTTTTTTGTGTTTTTTGTTTTTACGTTTTTTTTTCTTTTTTACACTTTTTTTTTGTAACTTTAACAATTGTAGTGGTTTGGGTCTCTCAAAATGCGATGGCATCTTGGGAGACCCTGTGTAAGTGTGTCCTGTTCTGTGAAATGCTGTACCCTACGCTAAAACTTCACTTTTGAGTGAAAGCGTTCAAAACATTCACCAATGCAAAGACCAGGATTGTCAGGACAGCGTGGACAAAAATAACGGGTGTCACACCTAAATCCGCGCTTGCTACAGCGACGACATCTTTTTTGGGGGGTTCGTTGGGTAGGGGTACTCTGGAGGACATACGGATAATGCCTCTCATGCAGCCGGCTTACTGCATTTGGTAGGGGATGGTGAGGTGCAGAACCGCCTGGATACAGGAGTTCTGTGACTATCTCATCCTGGAATTTTAGGAGAGATAACGTCCCGCCTGAAGCTCTGTATAGCACATGAGCGTTCAGCAAAGCCAATTGGAATAAGGATAGAGACACTTTTTTGTACCAGCGTCTCGCCTTACAGTCAATTATATATGGCGCCAACAACTGGTCATTGAGGTCCACCCCTCCCATATTTTTGTTATATTCGTGGACACAGAGGGGTTTCTCCACAACACCAGTTGCCGTGCGAATTTGGACTGTCGTGTCTGCGTGAAGGGAGGTAAGAAGGAAAACATTCTTATTGTCCCTCCACTTCATAGCGAGCAAGTTATTACACTTCAGGCTCTCTCCCCCAGCCTAAGACGGGAATCTACAAGCCTCTGGGGAAAGCCCTGGAGATTAGGTCGCACGGTACCACATGCTCCAATCTGATGATCAAACAAGTGACTAAACAGTGGCACGCTCGTGTAATAATTGTCCACATACAAGTGGTACCCCTTTCCGAATAAGGGTGACACCAAGTTCCACACTATCTTGCCAGCGCTCCCTATGTAATCCGGGCAGTTGACCGGCTCAACCTGTCTATCTTTTCCCTCATAAAAAAGAAATTGGACAAGGCCATCTCTCGCGTCATGGGCGGGAAATCGGGCCTGTTACCCGAAGACAGGCGATCCAGGCGCTCCAGGACATTCACACCCAGATTTCAATACTCCAAGAGTAAGGACTACAGACAGTCCAGGCAGGGGAAAGGCTTTAGGCAAAATTGGAGAAGCACGAAGTACACTTTCCTCAAGACCCATAGACAGAGACTTGTGCCTATCCCTCAGGATTCTGCAAAATCCTTTTGACGCCAGGCCATCCCAAGTGATCCCTGTGGGGCCAGACTCAAACACTTCTTGAAGATCTGGGAACAAAGTGTAGGGATCCGTGGGTAGTCTCCACAGTTAAATACGGTCAGTTCTGGACGTTTCTAGACAAACCCCCCAAAGACTTCTTCTCTCCGACAAGGGTGTCAAGGTGCACCCAAAAAAACGGAAGCACTAGAGCGATTTCTTCTCTCCTTGCAGGAACAGCAAGCAGTGGTTCCAGTGTCTCCATCAGAAAGATTTTTCGGTTTTTACTCCACCCTGTTTCTAGTCCCCAAAAGAAACAGAGGTAGGAGACCCGTGTTAGACCTGAAGAGGCTAAATCGCTATATCTTCCTAAAAAATTTAAAAGGGAGCCGCTATGAGCGATTATACGTGTAATCCAACCAGAGGATCGGATGTTATCAATAGACTTGCAGGATGTTTACCTGCATATACCGAAACTCCCTCCTTTCCAGAAATATCCGAGGTTTGCAGTGGCGCCTGTACATCTTAAATTTTGGAGTCTCCCATTCGGCCTCTGCACGTCACCAAAAGTCTTTACGAAGACCCCAATTGCCATCATAGCCCCTCTAATAGAATTAGGGCCTCGAGTATACCATTACTTGGATGACCTTAATCCCCGGGCGAAGGTTCCAGCCCAGTTAGTATCCCTCCCACCTCAAAAGGTGACATTGACTGTTCGAAAGATGAAGAAAGTCAGTGTGAGATCCTACCTGTCATACTCGAACTGTCAGAGCCTGATAGGCTGGATGTCATCATGCATCCCTAGGGTCCCTTGGGCCCATTGGCATTTGAGACATTTCCAGCTGGAGTTCTTGAGGCTGTGGAATAGATGGTATCTATCCCAACCCATACAACTGATGACCCTGATGCTCAGGAGTCTACATTGGTGGATGAAGAAACACACACCTATGAAATCACGTCCATTAAGACATGTCAACTGGATCACAATTATTACCGATGCCAGTGAAGCAGGTGGGGATCACACTGCAACCAGTTCTCAGGGCAAGGAAGATGGTCCTTCCATACAACAGGCCTGGTATCAAATATCCTGGAGGTCCGGGCAGCCTACCTTTTGCATTGCTAGCCCTAGTATTCAAGATTACAGGCAAACCAGTTCTCTGAATGGACAACAGGGCTGCGGTGTCCTTATATACACCGACAAGGAGGGATGCGCAGGAAGTGAAACCATATTCTTTTGGGCAAAAAGGAATCTAAAAGACCTAAGGGCAGTCTATCTGCCTGGTCTTCTCAACTCAAGGGCCAACCGCCTATCTCGCAGGTTCATAGATTCCAACGAACAGTCTCTACACCCGGAAGTTTTCGACTGGTTAGTGGACCAGTGGGGTACCCTCGGGCTGGGCCTATTTGCAACAGCATTAAATACCAAGTTTTCAAGGTTCATCTCGAGACTTCCTGATCCCCAGGCAGAGGCAGTAGATGCTCTCAGCCCCTGGGCATGCAACCTGGCCTATGCCTTCTCTCCATGGCCTCTCATTCCAAAAAAACTCCTGTTGAGGCTTATGGTAGAAACCACAATGGTGATAGCGGTCCTACTGTACTGGCCAAGACGTCCCTGGTTCCCCACAGCAATGTACCTGAATACACAGACTTCAGTCAAGGTTCCAATAATAGCTTTCCTCCTGTCACAGGGATGTCACACCCATCCAGATTCCCGCAGGTTAAATCTTCACATCTGGCAGTTGAAAGGGAAAGATTCCAATCCCTAGGGTGTCCCAACAAAGTTATCGAAACCCTGCTCAGCGCAAGAAAGCCATCCACAAACAGTATATACGATAAGGTGTGGAACAAATTCAGGGCCTTCATGATTGACAGAAACTGTGATCCAGATTTCCCATCATCCTCTCAAATTCTAAAACTCTTGCAGGCAGGCTTAGACCTAGGTCTTGTTTAAGTACACTAAAGGTGCAGGTAGCGGCAATTTCAGCGGCAACCAGTAAAAGATGGGCTGAGGATTCATTAATAATCCAATTTTTCAAAGCTGTCAAAAAAGATCCGACCACCAACTAAACAATCTTTTCCCACTTGAGACCTTGCTATCATCCTAGAGTCTTTAACCAATCCACCTCTTGCCTCTTCGGGGTCAGCATCGCTTTGGAATCTAACCATGAAGCTATCCTTTTTGATAGCCATAACTTCTGACAGACGGGTTTCAGAGCTCCAAGCTTTAGGAGCGGATCATAATCATATCAGATTCTTTCCTGACAAAGTAGAACTCGGAACGGTGCAAGGATTTAGCCTCAAGGTCACATCATCCTCGAACATATCGGAGCCTTGGGCACTTCCAACATTTTCAGAACAAGACTCGGGTTCTCTTCACGAGCTGGACATTGCCTCCACTTTGAGATGCTATCTGCAGGCTACAGCATCCTTCAGGGACACTATCAGGTTGTTCATAAACAAAGGCAAGGAGGCGTCAGCAAGAACGATTCGTTCGTTAAACTCATCCACAAGGTGTACAGGGCAAAAGGTCTGGGATCCCCTTCGATAGTGAGGGCGCACTCCACCAGAACGGTTTCTACCTCTTGGGTGGCAAGAGCGAATGTGTCAATTGAAACTATTTACAGGGCAGCGACTTGGTCGATCCAACATACGTTTCTGAAACATTTTTACCGAGTAGACCCAGGAGCTCTCTCATCGTTGGAGTTTGGCAGACAGGCGGTCAAATCGGCCTTTGCTTCTTCCTCTAAATGATGATAATAATCTCTCTAAAATAAAACTCTGGGCATCATCCCACCCATATCAGCTAGTTATTTGTCACAGGTATGCTGCCATGGAGGCACCAGGAAAATGGAAAATTGTATCATACTTACCAGTAATTTTCCTTTCCTGGTGCCTATCCATGGCAGCATACAATCCCACCCTCGGTATTCTATATTATGGAGAATGCTGGGGCTGTGCTAATCAACTCTTTATAATATTCACTAGTCCTGAGGGAGGAGCCAAGGCGGAGCTTGTCACAGGTATGCTGCCATGGATAGGCACCAGGAAAGGAAAATTACTGGTAAGTATGATACAATTTTCCATTTTTTCGGACATGTCTAGTATCAAATATGATGCATCTTGTCAGTTGTCCTCTACTAGTTTTGCAGCAAAAGCTGCTTCTTCAGAAGGAGGTCATTATCATTCTTTCCACGAATGTTCAAGCATTATATACGGCTGTAACTATTGATTGTATTTAACCACTTATCTACCGCCTGCCATCAAATGACGGCAAGAGGAAGACCCTGTTGTTCTGGGCGGACGTCATATGACGTTGCACCTTCCCAAGCCGCGTCACTGGGGACCCGATGCGCATGCCCAGCAGCCGCGATGGCCGCCGGGCACCCGCGATTGCTCAGTTCCTGAGCAGGACCGTGGATCTGTGTGTGTAAACACACATCTATGTCCTGTCAGGGAGAGGAGATCGATGGTGTGTTCCTTGTACATAGGGACAACCATCGGTCACCTTCCCCAGTCAGTCGCCTCCCCCACAGTAAGAATCACTCCCTAGGGAACACATTTAACCCCTTGATCGCCCCCTAGTGTTAATACCTTCCCTGCCAGTCACATTTATACAGTAATCAGTGCATTTTTATAGTAGAGATCGCTGTATAAATGTGAATGGTTCCAAAAAAGTGTCAAACGTGTCCGATGTGTCCGTCGCAATATCGCAGTCATGATAAAAATCGCTGATTGCTGCCATTACTAGTAAAAAGATAATAATAAAAATGCTATAAATCTATCCCCTTTTTTGTAGCTGCTATGACTTTTGTGCAAACCAATCAATAAACGCTTATTGCGATTTTTTTTTTTTACCAAAAATATGTAGAAGAATACGTATAGGCCTAAACTGAGGAAAAAATTTGTTTTAAAAAAAAAAATGGATATTTATTATAGCAAAAAGTAAAAAATATTGTGTTTTTTTCAAACTTGTCACTCTTCTTTTGTTTATACCGCAGAGGTAATAAAATACCACCAAAAGAAAGCTCTATTTGTGGGGAAAAAATTATAAAAATTTCATTTGGGTACAGTGTTGCATGACCGCGCAATTGTCATTCAAAGTGTGACAGTGGCTGAAAGCTGAAAAATGGCTTGGGCAGGAAGGGGGTGAAAGTGCCCGGTATTGAGGAAGTTGAACATGATTGAAAATATGTTTTTCACCAAAATGTTTTTATTCTTTATTTTCTATTAAAATCTACTTTTAAATCCATTTTGTTTATATCCTTGAGGTACCGAGATAGACCAAATCTTCCTCCTCTTCGCCAGTGGCACTTCTGAGGTGACCCCAGTTTTTTTTGTCTAGATCAGTGTTTCTCAGCTCCAGTCCTCAAGGCGCCCAAACAGGTCATGTTTTCAGGCTTTCCATTATTTTGCACAGGTGATTTAATCAGTTTCACTGCCTTATTAATTACCACAGCTGTTTCATCTGAGGGGAAATCCTGAAAACATGACCTGTTGATGCGCCTTGAGGACTGGAGTTGAGAAACACTGGTCTATATAATATGGATGATGGTACCCACCCCTACCTATAAATATATTTAATTGAGGCAATACCCCCTTTAAAAATCACTCACCAGGGTTGGATAAATGGGAATGACTTTGACACCTTTGATAATTTTACCTCTTGGACAAATACACCTATGTTCTTGTCCTGAAAGAAAGCTGGTGTGATGTTCTTTATGAATATTCAGAAACTACAGTTTACTCACTACATGCCTCTTTTCTGTACATAGCAGGACCACAACCACAAGTCAATCTGGAACAAGGCAAAATTAAAAGGAACACAATTCATACGGCTCCCAACAAGCCACCTGAAGTAACTGTTTCCCATGCATCTTCCAAAGGTAAGTCATGTTCTACGATCCACCACTACAACTCACACCCAGGGGCTGGGCACACATTGATCTTCACTTTCTATAGTGCTCAGGACAATATATATTCCAGTAAAAGAAACAATTGTAACTTTGAAACTCACAAAGCTGCTCACTCATCACAATTAAGCACTCTTCTAGGTACACACTAAAGCCTCGTATACACGATCGGATATCCTATGGATTCTAATCCGATGGTTTTGTCCATTGGAAATCCGATGAAGCTGACTTCCATCAGCCTTGCCTACACACCATCAGTCAAAAAACCGACCGTTCCAAACGCCGTGACGTGAAACACTCCGATGAGCCGAGAAAAATTAAGTTTAATGCTTCTGAGCATGCGTCGACTTGATTCTGAGCATGCGCGGGTTTTTTATCCGATGGACTTGCCCATAGACGATCGGAATTTGCTATCGGTTTTTGATCCATCGGAAAAATTTAAAACATGTTCTATTTTTTAAAACCAATGGAAAAAAGACCGATGGGGCCCACACACGATCGGTTTGTCCGATGAAAAAAGTCCATCGGACTGTTTTCATTGGTAAAACCGATCGTGTGTACAGGGCTTAAGAGAAATGAGCGGCCTGCCAGGGATATGTTGAGCACAAATATCTCACTCTGCTGAGTACATGGGATCTACTGACAGGATATCCTGAGATCAAATAGTCCTCTAACTGGGACACAATAACCCTACAGAACACTCAATCAGGGATATGATAAACACATGCCAGAGACATTTTTACTATATGAAAGACCTTGGCATGGACATGAGGGTCACAGGGCATTCTCTGCCAGGAACATCTGGAACAAATCTGAACATTCTACTATGAATATGGTATATAAAAAGAGAGAAAGATGAAGCTCAAACAGTATGTTGTGGTCAGTGCATAACATCCAGTCACATCCCAAATGGTTATAGAAGAACTAGAAATAGAATTGCCCCTGGGATTTTGCGGACTGGTGCAATAATGTAAGCTGACCAATAGAAGTATATAAAAGTAAAAAAGTTTTATTACATGAGGATAATCAAAAAAATTTAAAAATAGACAATAAGAACATCTATAAATCACAATGTTGTAAAAAACATGAATCACATGCTGACATATGCGCCGAAATACTTGATGTTCACATCCATAAAGTTAGACAATTAAGGTCAATACAGAAGGAGGTGAACGAATACCGACATGTTTCGGATATGACTGGTTGTTCAAAGCCAGTATATATATATTCCTTCCTCAGGGTTAGTATGTAGGCGAAGCAATATGTTAGATTTGTTCTGTGATTTAGAAAAACAGACAAAATGTATGTTTAAATGTAAATAAAAAATAAAAAAAAATTCCTTTTTTTTTACTATAATTATGTCCAGCATTGCATTTAGAACATACTACATGACAACATTCAACATCCATTTAATGTTCAGAATTATATATGTTTTACTTACATCATGCAGAAGATTTAAAAAAAAACATTAAAAAAACAAAAAAAACTAAAATCCTTACTGAAGGAAAATGAACCTATAGATTTGATAGACACTGTGGATTTGGAATTGCTTCTCCCCAATACTGATACTTCCAATTCTGACAGGGTTACTAAATCATCCCATTCCAACTTTTTGAAAAGTGTTTGCCGGGAGATTCAAGCTCTTGAGCCCCTGCCCCCAGATCATACAAATCTTACTCGAAATGAGAAACTTGCTCTCAAAAATCTATCTGATAACTACAATATAACGATCAAATCTTCCGATAAAGGAGGCAACATTGTACTAATGGACAATGACCACTATAATCAAATGTGTTCCAATATCCTAAGCAATCAGGATTGGTACCGTCCAGTAAGTACAGACGTTATTAAAGCATACAATCTTAAATTCTATGATCTTGTGGACACGGCGTTCCAGAGTAAGATCATCTCCAAGCAAACACTAGACTTTGTTCGTACCCCATTTCCCAAAACACCTACATTCTACTCTCTTCCCAAGATCCACAAAAATGCACAAAATCCCCCAGGTCGCCCCATAATATCGGGAAATGGAGCTATTACAGAAAATCTATCCCGTCTGATAGACGAACATCTAAAACCCTTTGTTTCTAGCTTACCCTCTTATGTAGGTGATACACTTCATCTATTACGCATCATTGAAGGGGTTCAGGTGCCCCAAGAATCAATCTTGGTGAGCATTGACGTGGAAGCCCTAAATAATTCTATACCACACTCGCTGGGCATAGCATGTATAAAACAAATACTTTTGCATACCAGCCATCATGAATATTTATTCAACAATTTTATTATTTCGGCGCTTGATTTCATACTTAGACATAATATCTTTATGTTTAATGGCGGGGCATTCCTCAAGGGAAAGGGCGTGGCCATGGGCACCTGCTGTGCCCCTGGCTATGCCAACCTGTACCTGGGGGAGTGGGAACGAGCCATTTTCTCAGACGAGGGCCTCTCCATGTACCTGTGCCACGTTGTTATGAATGGCTCTCAACAACTACTTGACGAATGCCTTTTGGCTCTCAATATCAATCAGTTTAACCTTAAATTCACCATGACCTCCAATCCATCCAACATCACATTTTTGGATGTGGAGATCTTTAAGGACGGTGAAAATACATTATCTTCAAAACTTTTTCGAAAACCCACAGCAGGTAACACCATACTGCACTCCTCAAGCTCCCATCCCAAACCATTAATAGAGTCCATCCCTTAAGGGCAATATCTGAGGATCAAGCGCAACTGCTCTGACCCAAAAGACTATAAAAGGGAAGCTAACAAACTGAGAAAACGTCTTTTAGAATGAGGCTATAGCTATAAATGCCTTTAAAAAGCTTTTAAACGCACCCAAACTAAAAGCCGGCATGAACTTCTGGTACCCAAACAAAAAACAAAAACAAATGAAATTGGTAATCGCATTATTACTACCTACTTTAATGATTATGCAGACGTTACCAACGTCTGCAAGAAGTTCTGGCATCTCCTTCAGACCCAGTGGTAGGACCCCTTGTACCATCCAAACCAGCCATAACCAGCCATAACTTACAGACGAGCTACCTCCATTGGAGATCAGGGATGAGCCGAACACCCCCCTGTTCGGTTCGCACCAGAACCTGCGAACAGACAGAATGTTCACGTGAACTTTAGAACCCTATTAAATACAATGGACTCGAACGTTCGAAATCTAAAGTGCTAATTATAAAGGCTTATATGCAAGTTATTGTCCTAAAAAGTGTTTGGGGACCCGGGTCCTGCCCCAGGGGACATGTATCAATGCAAAAAAAAGTTTTAAAAATTGATGTTTTTACGGGAGCAGTGATTTTAATAATGCTTAAAATGAAAAAATAAAAGTGAAATTTTCCTTTAAATTTTGTACCTGGGGGGTGTGTATAATATACATGTAAAGTTGTGCATGTTTCCCGTGCTTAGAACTGTCCCTGCACAAAATGACATTTTTGAAGGAAAAAAAGTCATTTAAAACTCACTCGCGGCTATTAATGAATTGCCGGCAATAGAAAAGTCATTGATAAAAAAAAAAGCGTGGGGGTCCCCCCAAATTCAATTACCAGGCCCTTCAGGTCTGGTATAGATATTAAGGGGAACAATGTACCCCTTACCAATTCACATAGGGGGGGGGGCGGAATCTGGGGGTCCCCTTTGTTAAAGGGGTCTTCCAGATTCCGATAAGCCCCCTGCCCGCAGACCCCCACAACCACAGGGCAAGGGTTGTGGGGATGAGGCCCTTGTCCCCATCAACATGGGGACATCCTTCCCATGTTGAGGGCATGTGGCCTGGTATGGTTCAGGAGGAGAGGGGGGCGCTCTCTCTTCCCCCCTCTTTTCCTGCGGCCTGCCAGGTTGCGTGCTCGGATAAGGGGTCTGGTATGGATTTTTGGGGGGACTCCACGCCATTTTTTTTTATTTGGGGTGGAGTTCCCCTTAAAATCCATGCCAGATCTGAAGGGCCTGGTATGGACATTTGGGGGGAACCGCACACATTTTTTTTTTTAATTTGCGGCGGGGTTCCCCTTAATATCTATATCAGACCTGAAGGGCCTGGTAGTTGAATTTGGGGGGACCCCCGCGCTTTTTTTTTATCAATGACTTTTCTATTGCCGGCAATTCATTAATAGCCGCGAGTTTTAAATTACTTTTTTTCCTTCAAAAATGACATTTTATGCAGGGACAGTTCTAAGCACGGGAAACATGCGCCACTTTACATGCATATCATACACACCCCAGGTACCAAATTTAAAGGAATATTTCACTTTTATTGTTTCACTTTAAGCATTATTAAAATCCCTGCTCCCAGAAAAACTGCAGTTTTTAAAACTTTTTTTGCATTGATACATGTCCCCTGGGGCAGGACCCGGGTCCCCAAACACTTTTTATGACAATAACTTGCATATAAGCCTTTATAATTAGCACTTTAGATTTCTCCCATAGACTTTGCGAATTTGCCGCGAACACCCCAATTTGTTCGCTGTTCGGCGAACGGGCGAACAGGCAATGTTCGAGTCGAACATGAGTTCGACTCGAACTCGAAGCTCATCCCTATTAGAGATATACTCTTTCAGAGTGAATTTCGAGGTTCCATTAGAGGAGATCTGTGCCAAGATAAAGGAACATTCCCATGTGGCTCCTGTGCTTATTGCAAGCACATGAACACTGATAGAGACATCTATTTACCCAATGGCATTAAATTTTTCCCTAAACATTATGCCAACTGCCAAACCACAGGTGTGGTCTATTTAATAAACTGTAGTTGCAACTGTTTTTATGTAGGGAAAACTATCCAGAAACTTTGGCAGAGGCTCTACCGACATTTGAAGGCCATGAAAGACAGTGACCCAGATACTACTCTGGGCCGACATGTCCTTCAAACTCATGCCGGTATATGCCCTAAAATTAGAGTACTGGTCCTGGATCGAATACACCACAGCTCCCGAGGAGGAGACTTTGATAAGCTCCTCCTCCAACGAGAGCTGAGGTGGATTTCGAATTTAGATGGCACCACCCCTCCGGGACTAAACCAAGCCTTTAACTTTAAACCTTTTTTACCAGGTTTCACATCTGGAACCTTTGACAGAGAAATGTTACAATAGAACTGTAATTTTTATTCATTTATACCCTTATTATTGTGATCCCAATCTTTATTGTAAACTTTCCCTTCTTAATTTCTATGTTCCCTTGTCACCCGACGTGACACACTGCAGTTCATTCCATGTCCAACATTCTATTCTATTCTACATAACATTGTAGTTTTCAATAGTATGTACAATATATTAATAAATGTTGCATGCTTGAATTACATTTTTATTGTATATAACTTTACTAAATGCTTGTTTTGTTATTTGTTATGTATTTTCAGATACAGCAATACAAGAGACATGTCTCATATATGTAATGGATGAACTCCTAGTGAAACATCTAATCCAATCTTTATACAAAATAACCTTGTTAAGGGGAATCCCATTTATTGGGAATATGTTTTTACACTTCCCCTTATTATATGTGTGTTTTTTTGAACATTCATCTACATGATGTCGGTACGATTTTCCTGGCTCCCGCTTGGCTAGCCGAGAATCCCCGGCACACTGGAGCCCCTTTCAACAATTCACCTTGTTCCCTGGGGCAGCATCTCTTAATTGAGTGCAAAAGACGGTTGTCAATTACAGGTACTACTTTCTTCCTGTCCATAGCATCTGGACTCTTTCCAATTTTTCATTCTCATCTCCCAGTCCCGTCTTTCTCTTTCCCTCCCACTTTCTGCTGGCTCCGATCAGCAGAGATGGGTTTTCACATCTTTAGTCCCGATGCGCATGTGTACTGAGTGTTCACTCAGACACTTCCGCCATCCAGTGTGCCGGCGGTCACGTCGACGTCTGACGTCACCACGCATCACAAGCGCCGTGACGCCGGACGCCGCGTATACCGAGGGATGGACTCCATCACTTCAGGGCGGTGTAGTTTAATGTTTGGGCTTCAATGAGTGACTATATGTCATGGATATGCATTAATGTCTGTCTGCCATCTTACCTTCCTCCTCTGTGTTCATCTTAGAGACCAGACCTCCTTCACCTGGCTTCCTTTATAATCTCCTCCCAGCCTGACTCCACCCCAGGCCCTATCACAGAACACTATATTAACCTGTGCACTGCAAGCCTGCTTTGCTGATCAACGTGTTTGTTAGGCATTGTGTGTTTGGGTTCCTGCCTGCCGTGTGCTACGTCTGTCTCTCTGTTACGATATTGGCTTGTCCCCGACTATCCCTGTCTGCTCGTGACCTTTGACCTTCGGCTCGTTCTTTCGTTATCCTTGTCTGCTTGTGGCCCCTGACCTTCAGCTTGTTATTCGGTTCTCTCTTATCTCGTGCTGCTGCTTCCCCTCTTTTCCCCTTATCCTACGGGGCGTGAGCTAGGAAACTCCAGGGGCCGCGACCTGGTCCCAGCCTGCAGCTTAACATCCTCACCACTAGAGGCTCTGGAGAAGACCTGCTGGGTCTTAGACTCCGCGCCCTGGGGAATCTTGGCTCTAGCTTCCGTTAGGATCCCGGTTGTGCTCCTCTGGTCCCGCTTTCCACAACCACCCAGTTTCCTATCCGCAGAAGCCAGCCATAGGGTTCACTACCTCGCGGTGCACTCCTGTCCCCCTACGGTGTGCATCTGTCACCTGGCCACAGGTGACCTTGACAGTTTGATCAGCCATGAACCCGGCTGACATCCCGCTCCCCGCGGATGATCCATTGCAGGGCATAGTTCGCAGACTTGAAACCCAGGAATCAAATCAGACTCAGGTGATGCGATTCCTCCAGGATCTGGCTTCTCGATTCGAGCAGCTTCAGGTCTCCTTGGGAACCCCGAATCCGCAACCCCAAGTACAACCAGCGGCTGTACCTATCGCACCAGTCGCAGCCTCACACTCACTAAGATTGCCAGCTCCGTTCCGTTTCTCTGGGGACTCCAAGGCCTGCAGGGGGTTTCTCAGCCAATGCACAATTCATTTTGAGCTTCAGCCTCAAAGCTTCCTGTCTGACCGGGCTAAGGTAGCCTATATCATTTCCCTCCTCTCCGGTGAAGCTTTGGCCTGGGCTGCCCCCCTGTGGGAGAGGAACGATCCGGTGGTTTCCAGTCTGTCCGATTTCTTGAAGCTCTTTCGTAATATCTTCGAAGAGCCGGCTCGGGCTTCTTCAGCGGCTAGTGCTGTCTTACGTCTTCGCCAAGAATCTAGTTCAGTGGGGCAATATGCTCTTCAGTTCCGTATCCACACAGCTGAATTGAGCTGGAATAATGAGGCCCTGGTCGCTACCTTTTTACATGGCCTCTCTGACCGAGTGAAAGACGAATTAGCGGGAAGAGCCATTCCCGTCGGTCTGGACGATGTAATTTCATTATGCAACCAGATCGACATTCGTTTTCAAGAGAGGTCCTTAGAAAAAAGACGCCAGCACTCTCTGGGTCCTAGCCAGTCTGAGCTCCCCTCCCTTCATTCCGTGGAGCATCCTCTACCTGCTGAAGAACCTATGCAGCTGGGCCGGACCAGACTAACCCCCGAAGAACGTGCTAGGCGCAGAACTCTGGGCTTGTGCCTCTATTGTGGGGGCAAGGGTCATTTTCGTGACTCCTGCTCGCTTCGTCCCGGAAACGCTCGGGTCTAATACATTTGGAAGGTGGAGTATTGGACCCAGAAACATCACCTTCTCGCCTGCTCTTGCCGGTGTTCCTTCATGTAGGTACTTCTCCTCAGTCAACCCTTGCATACCTGGATTCCGGGGCTGCCGGCAATTTTATGGATTGGAGAACTGCTTCTTCTATGAAGCTTACCCTTTCACCTCTCACTACCCCATTGGTAGTCTCGGCAATTGATGGCACTGTTCTCCCAGGGGGCCCTATTCGCTTCCAGACGCTACCCATTAGGATGTCGGTAGGGATTCTCCACCAGGAGTGGATATCCTTTCTTATTCTACCCAAGGCCTCTACCCCAGTTGTATTGGGCCTCCCTTGGCTACAGCTCCACTCTCCACATGTGGACTGGGTCTCTGGGCAGATCCTGGCCTGGGGTTCCTCATGTTTCTCGTTGTGTCTTCTCAAGGTGACCCCCAAGGAGAGTCTTCCGGTTGCTGCCACTTCTGTTTCTTCTGATCTTCCTGCTGCATACAGCGATTACCGGGATGTGTTCTGTAAGAAATCAGCTGAGGTGCTTCCTCCCCACAGGTCTTTTGACTGTGCTATTGATCTTGTCCCCGGAGCAACTCTACCCAGGGGTCGTACCTACCCTCTGTCCATCCCAGAGACCCAGGCCATGTCGGAGTATGTCGCAGAGAATCTGGAGAGAGGTTTCATCCGGAAATCCTCATCGCCTGCAGGGGCAGGGTTCTTTTTTGTTGCCAAAAAGGATGGTACCTTAAGACCCTGCATCGATTATCGGGGTTTAAATGCGGTTACTATTAAAAATCGATACCCCTTACCCTTAATATCTGAGCTATTCGATAGGTTGAAGGGTGCCTCCATTTTCACCAAGTTGGATCTCAGAGGCGCGTACAATCTCATTCGAATACGGGAGGGTGACGAATGGAAGACTGCATTCAACACTAGAGACGGGCATTACGAATACCTGGTGATGCCTTTTGGTCTGTGTAATGCTCCAGCCGTGTTTCAAAACTTTGTCAATGAAATCTTCAGAGATCTGCTGTACCAGTTTGTTGTCATCTATCTGGATGACATTCTGATCTTTTCTGAAAATCTGCTCGTCCACAGAAACCATGTCCGCACTGTACTTCAACGTCTTAGAGAGAACAATCTCTATGCCAAGCTGGAGAAATGTTCCTTTGAATGTTCTGAGGTCCTGTTTTTGGGGTGCTTCGTCTCATGTTCGGGTCTTCGTATGGACCCTGGGAAGGTCTTGGCTATCACCAACTGGCCTCTTCCTGCTAGCCTCAAGGCCACACAGCGCTTTCTTGGCTTCACTAATTATTATAGGCAGTTCATAAGGAATTACTCTTCCATTGCCGCGCCTATTATCGCTTTGACCAAGAAGGGTGTGAATGCCAGAGACTGGCCTCCCGAAGCTGTCTCTGCATTTCACAACCTGAAACAGGCCTTTGTTTCTGGCCCCCTCTTGAGGAGACCAAATCCTGGGAATGCATTTTTTATTGAAGTGGACGCTTCCTCAATGGGGGTGGGAGCTGTGCTTCTTCAAATCTTTGAGAAGAGACGCCAACCATGTGCGTTCTTCTCCAAAAAAAATTCTCAGGCAGAGAGGAATTATGCCATCGGTGATCGGGAACTTCTCGCAATTAAATTGGCGTTAGAGGAGTGGCGTCATCTCTTGGAGGGTTCCCCTCACTCCATAACGATCTTTACCGATCACAAGAATTTACAGTATCTACAGAATGCTAAACATCTGAATCCTAGACAGGCCAGGTGGAGTCTCTTCTTTGCCCGTTTTAATTTCACGATTACCTACAAACCTGGTTCCTGCAACGGTCGGGCTGATGCGCTCTCTAGGTCATTTGACACTTTGGACGAGGAGTCCGCCCCTGAACCTGAGCCGATTATTCCAACCTCATGCATTGTTGCCCACTCTACCACCCTGAAGTCAAGAATTCCGCCTGGTAAGACCTTTGTCCCCACTGAGCTAAGAGCTAAGATCCTTCGTTGGGGACATGATTCCAAGGTGGCAGGGCATTCTGGATTCCTCCGATCCTTCCTACTCATCAGTCGTCACTACTGGTGGCCTAATCTCCGCTCAGACGTCAAAGACTACGTTAAAGCTTGTCATGTCTGTGCTCAGTCCAAATCCTCCACACAAGCTCCTGCTGGTCTCCTCATGCCCTTGCCCATTCCTAAGGAACCCTGGGCCCATATTGCCATGGATTTTATCACCGATCTCCCACTGTCTGAGAATAATACAGTCATTTGGGTGGTAATCGATCGATTCTCCAAGATGGCTCATTTTGTTCCTCTTCCTGGTCTTCCTTCTGCCCCTGCCTTGGTTCCCATTTTCATTCGAGAAATTCTCCGCCTACATGGGGTCCCTTCTCATATTGTTTCCGACAGGGGAGTCCAATTCACGTCTCGTTTTTGGAGAGCCTTTTGCGAATCCCTCAATATTGTCTTGGATTTTTCTTCTTCTTACCATCCCCAATCCAATGGACAGACTGAGAGGGTTAATCAGGAGTTAGAGGTCTTTCTTCGCACCTTTGTGTCTTCTCACCATGACGATTGGTCCTCTCTACTCCCGTGGGCAGAATTCTCCCATAACAATCATGTGAATACCAGTTCGCAGAAGACACCCTTTTTCACAGTTTATGGAAAACACCCTCAACTTCCTCTTCCCATGATCTGTTCTCCAGACATTCCAGCTTTGGCTTCGGTTCAGGAGTCTCTCAATTCCGTTTGGGGTCACGTTCATGATTCCCTCCGGGCAGCTGCTGAAAAGTTCAAAGGCTTTGCCGACCGCCGCAGGCGTAAACCGCCTTCTCTTCAGCCAGGGGACAAAGTCTGGCTCTCTACCAGGAACATCAAGCTCCGAGTTCCTTCTCTGAAGTTTGCTCCACGATTCATCGGTCCATACACGGTAACTGCTAAACCGAATCCGGTTTGTTTCAAACTCCAGATTCCTAAGAGCCTTAAAATCACTAACTCCTTTCATGTTGCTCTTCTAAAGCCTTTAGTCCTCAATAAATTCTCTCGTCCTCTCCCTACCGTGGCGCCTGTCTCTGAGGATAATCAGGAGTATGAGATCAGTCAAATTCTGGACTCCCGACTCTGTAAAGGCGTTCTTCAGTACCTCGTTCATTGGAAAGGGTTTGGTCCTGAGGAGAGGTCTTGGATCACTGCATCTGAGGTCTTTGCACCTCGTCTGTTAAAGGAGTTTCATCTGAAGTTTCCCTCTAAACCTGGGCCCAGGCGGGGAAGGGGGAGGCCTCGTAAGAGGGAGGGTACTGTCATGGATATTCATTAATGTCTGTCTGCCATCTTACCTTCCTCCTCTGTGTTCATCTTAGAGACCAGACCTCCTTCACCTGGCTTCCTTTATAATCTCCTCCCAGCCTGACTCCACCCCAGGCCCTATCACAGAACACTATATTAACCTGTGCACTGCAAGCCTGCTTTGCTGATCAACGTGTTTGTTAGGCATTGTGTGTTTGGGTTCCTGCCTGCCGTGTGCTACGTCTGTCTCTCTGTTACGTTATTGGCTTGTCCCCGACTATCCCTGTCTGCTCGTGACCCTTGACCTTCGGCTCGTTCTTTCGTTATCCTTGTCTGCTTGTGGCCCCTGACCTTCAGCTTGTTATTCGGTTCTCTCTTATCTCGTTCTGCTGCTTCCCCTCTTTTCCCCTTATCCTACGGGGCGTGAGCTAGGAAACTCCAGGGGCCGCGACCTGGTCCCAGCCTGCAGCTTAACATCCTCACCACTAGAGGCCCTGGAGAAGACCAGCTGGGTCTTAGACTCCGCGCCCTGGGGAATCTTGGCTCTAGCTTCCGTTAGGATCCCGGTTGTGCTCCTCTGGTCCCGCTTTCCACAACCACCCAGTTTCCTATCCGCAGAAGCCAGCCATAGGGTTCACTACCTCGCGGTGCACTCCTGTCCCCCTACGGTGTGCATCTGTCACCTGGCTACAGGTGACCTTGACACTATACATCACTCATTTTGATCCGCCCATCTCCCCTCCTTCTATTTCTGGCGCCAACACTAATCCAGCTGAGATCCACACAGATGGCGTTCAGACATGAGTGAAGGTAAGGGGAATTTTCTCTCAGACAAAACCTTCTTTACAACTTTGATACATGATCGAGAACGGCGACTCAGTCGCGCTCCTAGATCCAAACTTTATCCATTTAATATAATATTTTTTTCTTTCAAAACAAAAAAAGTTTTTTATTTTTATTTTATTTAAATTTTTACCACTTTTATTTATTATTGTTTACCAACCTGTTTTTCAGAACACCTGTTGTTCTAATCCCTCCATCCTTGTGATTCTTGACGTGCCGTGTGGATATACCAGGATAAAGACATAATCCCACATAGTCAAATTTCCTTCATTGGAAATGTTTTCAGTTCCCTGTTTTGCTTGCGTCTATATAGCAAGGTTACTCTGTGGTATAACAAGGAAGCTGAGACTTCTGCAGTGTGTAAATGTGCTTTTACTATGCAAAGATGCTGTACATACAAAACTATTACAATATTAGGACTACAATACAAGACTGACAGATCTCTATAACAAGCAAAATGCCTAGCAAATGAACAGCCTATGGTCTATAACAGTACAAATACATTTAAAGGTTACTTATCTTCTGTTACGGTAAATTTGTGATCTCCATTGGCAATGATTCTTCTTGGAGACCAGGTTCTGTTCTTCTATCATGAGTGGCTTCTTCTTCTGATGTTTACAGCAACATGATGTGTGTCTGTGTCCTAGCTTATGCCTGCTTTTATGTGTCAGGCAAAGTTACCAAACAACAGAAAACATACCTGTTTACTGTAACTGTTGATTACAACAATGCTATCTACCTATTGTCTACTTAAACCAAATCTGTCAGTCATTCTTTCAGTTTGAGAGCTGAAAGAAATCTCAAACAAGTAATGTCTTACTTGTTTACTGTAGCTATAATACAATAATGGTATCTAAACCCCATTGTATGAAAACAACATTTGTTTGAGAAATCTACTCAAACCAAAAAACTGACAGTAATCTGACCAACTCACTATTGTAAAATTGTCCCATGTATCCTATGTCTGAGTAATATAATAAAAATCATATTTTTAACAAACGCAACACATTCCCCATAAGTGATTTGAATATTGACATATATATTTACTTCTTTATATTTATGCCCCCCTTTTTTAGGGGCTAGACTACTAATGAATTTGAAGTCTTTAAATGTCATACAATCACTTTGGGAGTGCACTTCTATTTTCTGGACTGGATTTTGAGAGTTTATGGGAGTTCATCCAACTGACCTGTCTCAGCTTACATCCCCATATTTTTTAAAATCTTCTGCGTGATGTAAGTAAAACATATATAATTCTGAACATTAAATGGATGTTGAATGTTGTCATGTAGTATGTTCTCAATGCAATGCTGGACATAATTATAGTGAAAAAAAGGAAAAAAAAATTTTTTTGATTTATATTTAAACATACATTTTGTCTGTTTTTCTAAATCACAGAACAAATCTAACATATTGCTTCGCCTACATACTAACCCTGAGGAAGGAATATATATATACTGGCTTTGAACAACCAGTTATATCCGAAACATGTCGGTATTCGTTCACCTCCTTCTGTATTGACCTTAATTGTCTAACTTTATGGATGTGAACATCAAGTATTTCGGCGCATATGTCAGCATGTGATTCATGTTTTTTACAACATTGTGATTTATAGATGTTCTTATTGTCTATTTTTCTATTTTTTTTTATTATCCTCATGTAATAAAACTTTTTTACTTTTATATACTTCTATTGGTCAGCTTACATTATTGCACCAGTCCGCAAAATCCCAGGGGCAATTCTATTTCTAGTTATTCTACTATGAATATGGCTCACTGTGCCAGGGATGTAATGAACACAATGAGAACTCAAAGATATAATGCACACGTCGGCATTACAATTACCGTATTATATACTCAAGTATAAGCCAAGTTTTTCAGCACATTTTTTGAGCTGAAAATGCCCCCCTCAAGCTTATACTCAAGTCACCTTTTTGCGCCTGATCTCCCAGACTTTGGGGACCCGGTACCAGCCGGCTGAAGGTCCCCTGGACCCCAAACTTGGCACACATGTAGCCCCACTCTTCCTCTACAAGTGTGCAAAGTGTTTTGTCTGGCAAACCTACGGCCGGGGAGCACTGCTTTTTCAAAGCCGGGCACCCTTCCATAGACTCCCATGTTAAACGTCAGTCTAGTCATGGGCACAGTGAGGCATGGACACAGTGAGGCATGCAGATGGACACAGTGAGGCATGCAGATGGACACAGTGAGGCATGCAGATGGACACAGTGAGGCATGCAGATGGACACCCTAGGCTTATACTCGAGTCAATAAGTTTTCCCAGTTTTTTTTGTGGTAAAATAAGGTGCCTCGGCTTATATTCGGATCGGCTTATACTCGAGTATATACAGTACCATGGAAATGATAAAACACAAGGAGCAGTCAGCCACATTCCTGATAAAACACACAGGGCACACTTCTAGGTGAAGCACTACCCCCGTAGGAGTTGCTGATGTCTGGGGTCCCCACTGCTGCACAGCCAGTCACACAGCATTTCCATCATTCATTCAAATGCAGAAAACAGTCCTTGGCATGTTTTTGTTGTTTTATTAGGGGATGATAACTTGGATGGGGAAGGGAATTATGGAATGCCCAACTTGAAAAAAGTCCAAAACACAGAACAAGGGACAACTTCCTCCCTATTTACAAATTCATCTTCTTCAATTCCTCCTGCACAAACTTGGTTCACTTATGTACAGCAGCTGTTGGTCACTCCAGGTAGAACTAACAGTCGCTTTGTTAAAATGGGAGTAAACCCTTCTATCATTTTCAGCCAAGGAAACTGCCATCTTGACATTTGTTCAATCTTCAACTGCCATGATGCTGCACATGTGACAAGTTATGACACCACCCATTGGTTGTGCTCTCAACCAAACTGTCAAACTATCCAATGTGGCATGCCTGAAATGTAACCGTTTTTTGAAACTGTTAACTCTATGGGTTTACTTCCACTTTAATTCAGCAACAGCCCATTACAGCCCATTACAGGCTAGGTGCTTGATGTGCCGTTTTGGTAAAGTATCACATGTGGAGTAAACAGCATCTCTCATTACCCTCTGCTTCCCTGTGGTCGCTGATCTCAGTTCCACTGCTTGCAGAAAATGCTAGCCCACCTGGCTTCCACCAGGCGCACCTGGCTGTCTTCCTGTTGCTGATTCTCCAGCTTGAATCCTTCCAACTGCCTCCTGAATCCTTTCAGGCCAGCCTCCCGAGTTCCAGTTAGAGGTACCACCCCCCTCCCCCCCCCGGTGGGGGTCCCTCAAGAGCCACCAACAGACTCCCACAGCAGCTTCTCTATCTTATCCAGACTCCCTTGCTGGCATGGCTCATGCCTATTTAAGCTTATTTAGCTCCCTGCCAGGCCCCCAACCTGGGGATTGGCTAAAGGCCCCTAAATATTCAAGGCAATCCCTCCTAGCTTCTGCGCACTATTTTCTAGAACATTCCCCAACATTCTAAAAACAGAGGGAGACACCAGAGAGCTGCCAGGACTGGAATTGAGAAACTGCACTAGAGAGTGCTACATATGTATCAGGGAATGCAATAAGGAAAAAAAAATGTTCTGCCTTTACAACCACTTTAAATATTTTTCAAGGAGGAGCAATATTATAAAATTCTTCCCTGCAGTGTTTATACATTTTTAATAGCCATACTTATAGTCTAAAAACTGTTTTAAAAGGTCTGTCTATCCAAATGTATTCATGACTTTTGGATAGAAGCTTCAGATCTTATCTTCTTCCACCCATAGTGCACAAGCACTTCTATGCTCCAGCCCTATGAGAAGAGTCTGGCTTTCGCTCACCAGGGTTGGAGAAATGGGAGGAGCTTTGGAACCTTTGACAAACCCCCCCCTTAGACAAACGTCTCTATATTCTTGTTCTGGTAATAACTCTAAAATGTAGGATTATCTCAGCTTGATTGAGAGAGCTGATGTGATGTTTATACATGTTCAGAAACTACAGTTTAATCTCGCCGTGTCTCTTTTCTGTACCCTGCAGGACCACAACGACAAGTAAATCCAGAAAAAAGAAAAACTACAAGCAACATATATTATAGAATTCCCAACAAACGATTCAAAGAATCTCCTTCCCATGCATCTTCCAAAAGTAAATCATGGTCTACAATCCACCACTACAAATCACACCCAGAAGCTGTGCACACATTGATCTTTACTATCTATAGTGTTCAGGAGAATATATATTTCATTTATCTCCTTCCACCCACAGTGTCAGAAACAAGCACTTCCACCCGTGACCCACCAGTCATATGAGAAGAGTCTGGCTTAATGTTCATTTGGGTTGGAGAAATAGAAGGGGCTTTGGCACCTCTGACAATGTCCCCTTTGGCCTCTATGTTCTTGTTCTGGAAATAACTCTAAAATGTAGGATTATCTCAGCTTAATAGAGAGAGCTGGTGTGGTGTTCTTTATACATGTTCTGAAACTACAATATAATATTTACATGCCTGTATTCTGTACCCTGCAGAACCACAACCACAAGTCAACCCAGAACAAAGCAAAACCACAAGCAACGTATGTCATAGGGCTCCCAGCAAGCAATGTGGAGTAGCTCCTTCCCATACATCTTCCAACAGTAAGTTTTGGTTTACACTCCAGCCCTACAAATGAGTGGGGAGAACTCTTCTAGGTACATTCAGAGCACTCTGGGCACATTTCCATGGGCATGCTGAAATCAATTGGCACTCGGGACAGCACACAAGCAGCTGATTGTATTTTATCCAACACAGTGCATTGCATTTTCTGTAGCTTTACCAACTGGATCATGATCTGGCATGAAAAAAGGCATAGTAAGTGTAGCACACAAATCCTTTCCCCCTTACCTTCCTTTCAGGGGATCAGACACACCATGCCACATGCCCGCGTCCTCTGGATTAGAGGTCGGACGGTGTTATCTATTTGGGTCCTGCAGCGAGTCGCTTCCCTTCACTGGTTCTTCCCTCTAGGTTATAGAGGCAAGTCTTTACCTTTCCCAAACAAGGTCAATATCCACACAACACTTCAACTCCAACAAGAGTTTATTTTCTCGTATTTGCTTGAGTAACCAAAAAGTTGAAGAGAGGAAAGGGGTTAGCAGAATAGAATGGATTCAGGCACACTCTTGGCTTCGTCGCCACTCGGTCCCGAGTGGGTACAGCTCACCCAGGTAGTCACTCAATAGCACTAGCAGCCGGCATGAAGCTCGAACAGTGACTTAGTCCCCTCCAAGGACAGAGTCGAGGAGATCCCTCCTTTAGTAACTACGCTCTGCAAAGGCAGTCTGCGATGAAAGGAATCCTTCCCTCCGACAGGTCACCAGGCCTCTCCCGAGACAGCAATACTGTATTACTCGCCTCCTTAATGGGACTGATCCCCTCCCGGTTTCCTCTATGTCAGAGCGGTCGTCCTCACCTGGGCTCCCTGGGTTTCCTTTCTGGTTGTAGACCCAGTTGAAGGTACTGGGCCTACCTGGAACTCCGCAGCCTCGGGCCGAAGGTGCTAGAGACTCCTCAGTCAAAGTTGGGCGCACCCCCCCCCCCCTAGAGAGGCACACTCCTCTGAGTACAGGTCCCCGGGTACTGCCACACAGAACAACGGCGTCTGCCCCTTATATATCCTCTCCCGGCATGCACAGCAGGCCGAAACCGCCCACCGTACGACAGCCGAGAGAGGACATCAAATAGCCACTCCATCACCTGTGGTTCAGCCCCGGGTATAAGTGACAACACCACCCATACGCCTAAATGGGAACTGCACGCCAGGTAACCCAGCAGCAAGACAGAGTCCAAATAATTAGAAGACCTGAGCCAACCACCGCTCAGGTCACCCCTAGATTTAGGCATAACAACCCCCTAAGATAGGGACCCCGCTACATACACCCCTCGCTTAAAGAGACACTGTCCCCAGGGTCTGAAATAAATCCGCACACTCAATCCTGAGCAAGCGCAAATTTATTCCTGGAACTATGTACAAAGAGTTTGGTGCCTGAATCAAAGCCTGGAATTATAGAAAAGGGAAGAAGGACAGAAACAGTTTTCAACACACATATTTAACAATCCCACCCATCATCCTATCACAACTGTATCCCACCCATTCTCCGGTGTGTTTGCTTGATGTTCTTCCTGCATGGGAAAGAAAAAAACATGGCACACAATAAACATCCTATCATTATAAGTGTGCATAGGTGCACCACAACACAAGATTCTCTTTTGTTGATCACGGCGGCTTCCAGCTTGGCCCTGACTAACTCTACCCCAATTCTCTTTTTTAAAAGAGGGAAGGAACAGAAAAAATGTTGTCCTTCAAACCTCCAGAGAGTAAACTCCCTGGGCATAGAGTCAAGCACAGCAGTGAAAGGCATTGTCCCTGAAGTGGTAATAGAAAAAAAACACAAGTCAGAGGTAAAAACTGGTGTCAGGGACAAGAGACAAGGTTAGATAAAGACTTGGGACACCGCTGTCTTCAAGAGAGCACTGCTACAGCTGGCAGTCTCTCCCCTTGTCTTGTCCCTGCACCGTGCTGATCTACTGTCTCTCCTTGCTCTCTCCTGCTGTTTCTCCAGTTTAAATCCTTCCAACTGCCTCCTGTGGTGGAATCCTTTCAGGCCAGCCCCCCTCTCCCGGTGGGGGTCCCTCAAGAGCCACCGCACAGACAGACTCCCACAGCAGTTTCTCCATCATCACCCGACTCCCCTGATGGCATGGCTCATGCCTATTTAAGCTTCTTTAGCTCCCCGCCAGGCCCACAACTTGGGGATTGGCTAAAGGCCCCTAAATATTCAAGTCAACCCCTCCTAGCTTCCGCCCACTATTTTCTAGAACATTCTAAAAACAGGGGGAGACACCAGAGAGCTGCCAGGATGAGTCATCTAGCCCTGGCCTCTAATAACCTTGACCCAGATTCAGTGACTCAGGTTTATCCCTGGGTCAAGCTATAGTTTGCCTACTCTCTCACTTCTAGTAGCACACACTAGAGCAGTGTTTCTCAATTCCAGTCCTCAAGGCGCACCAACAGGTCATGTTTTTAGGATTTCCTTCAGATGAAAAGGCTGTGGTAAACTGTGCAAAATAATGGAAAGCCTGAAAACATGACTTGTTGGGGCGCCTTGAGGACTGGAATTGAGAAACACTGCAATAGAGAGTGCTACATATGTATCAGGGAATGCAATAAGGTAAAAAAATAAATGTTCTGCCTTTACAACCACTTTAAATATTTTTTAAGGAGGAGCAATATTATAAAATTCTTCCCTGCAGTGTTTATAAATTAGCCTCTATTTTTAATAGCCAAACTTATAGTCTAAAAACAAACAATTTTAAAGGGTCTGTCTATCCAAATGTATTCATGAGTTTTCGATAGAAGCTTCAGATCTTATCTTCTTCCACCCATAGTGTCAGGCACAAGCACTTCTATCCTCCAGCCATATGAGAAGAGTCTGGCTTTCGCTCACCAGGGTTGGAGAAATGGGAGGAGCTTTGGAACCTTTGACAATACCCCCTTAGACAAATGTCCCTATATTCTTGTTCTGGTAATAACTCTAAAACACAGGTGTCAAACACAAGGTCCGCAGGCCGAATCCGGCCCTCCAGGCCATTTCATGTGGCCCTCCCACCTCTCCTGCAGCTGCAGGAGAGCTCCAGCCCTTCTGCAGACCCTGCACTTTCTGCTTTCAAGCAATGCATCCATCTTCTTCCCAGCAGCAGCATAAGGTAAGGGGGGTGCACTGTGATGTAAGGGAGAGTGGGGGACTCAACTTCTGATGGTGGGGTGGCTCTTGACATCAAATGTAAGGGGAGGGGATGCGTTGGACATCTAATCTTACAGATACAACCGGCCCTTTTGAGAGCAATCATAATGCTGATACGGCCCACAATGAAATTGAGTTTGACACCCTTGCTCTAAAATGTAGGATTATCTCAGCTTGATTGAGAGAGCTGATGTGATGTTTATACATGTTCAGAAACTACAGTTTAATCTCGACATGTCTTATTTCTGTACCCTGCAGATCCACAACGACAAGTAAATTCAGAAAAAATATAAAAACTACAAACATATATTATAGAATTCCCTACAAACGATTCGAAGAATCTCCTTCCCATGCATCTTCCAAAAGTAAATCATGGTCTACAATCCACCACTACAAATCACACCCAGAGGCTGTGCACACATTGATCTTTACTATCTATAGTGTTCAGGAGAATATATATTTCATTTATCTCCTTCCACCCACAGTGTCAGAAACAAGCACTTCCACCCGTGACCCACCAGTCATATGAGAAGAGTCTGGCTTAATGTTCATTTGGGTTGGAGAAATAGAAGGGGCTTTGGCACCTCTGACAATGTTCCTTTTGGCCTCTATGTTCTTGTTCTGGAAATAACTCTAAAATGTAGGATTATCTCAGCTTAACCACTTCCACACCTTCCTGCCCAGACCAATTTTCAGCTTTCTGCACTGTTGCACTTTGAATGACAATTGCGCGGTCATGCTACACTGTACCCAAACTAAATTTGTATCATTTTGTTCCCACAAATAGAGCTTTCTTTTGGTGTTATTTGATCACCTCTGCGATTTTTATTTTTTGCTAATTTTTTTTTTAAATAAGACCGAAAATTTTGAAAAAAAAAAGTATTTTTTTTTATTTCAGTTACAAAACTTTGTAAATAAGTTAAGTTTTCTCCTTCACTGATGGGCACTGATGGGGCGGCACTGATGGGCACCGATGAGGCGGCACTGATGGGCACCAATGAGGTGGCACTGATGGGCACCGATAGGCGGCACGGATGGGCACTGGTAGATGGCACGGATGGGCACAGATAGGCGGCACGGATGGGCACAGAAGAACGGCACGGATGGGCACAGATAGGCGGCACGGATAGGCGACACGGATGGGCACTGATAGGCGGCATGGATGGGCATGGATGGGCACTGATAGGCGGCATGGATGTGCACTGATAGGCGGCATGGATGGGCATGGATGGGTGGCACTGTACTGTAATGTGTTGTACCAATGGATGCCAATCAGTGCCAAACAATAATGCCTGCCAATCAGTGGGGCCCATTGTGGGCACTGATTGGCATCCATTGTGGGCACTGATTGGCATCCATTAGGCTTTTTTAATTTGCATCCCTGGTGGTCTAGGGTGGCATACCTTAAGGTGGGCATCCCTGGTGGTCTGGTGGCATCCCTGGTGGTCCAGTGTTGGCATCCTCGGGGGGGCTGCGCTGATAATGGATCAGCACAAACCCCCCCTGTCAGAGGAGCAGCCGATCGGCTCTCCTCTACTCGCGTCTGAGAGACGCGAGTGAGGAAAAGCCGATGACCGGCTTTTCCTGTTTACATCGTGATCAGCCGTGATTGGACACGGCTGATCACGTGGTAAAGAGTCTCCGTCGGAGACTCTTTACCTAGATCGGTGTTGCGGGGTGTCAGACTGACATCCTGCAACAACGATCGCCGCGATGCGCGCCCCTGGGGGCTCAATATCCAAAAGACGTCATATGACATCCAGTCAGGATATTGAAACCATTTTGCTGCCGTCAATTTGCTATAGGGTGGGCGGCAAGTGGTTAATAGAGAGAGCTGGTGTGGTGTTCTTTATACATGTTCTAAAAAACAATATAATATTTACATGCCTGTATTCTGTACCCTGCAGAACCACAACCACAAGTCAACCCAGAACAAAGCAAAACCACAAGCAACATATCTCATAAGGCTCCCAGCAAGCAATGTGGAGTAGCTCCTTCCCATACATCTTCCAACAGTAAGTTTTGGTTTACACTCCAGCCCTACAAATGAGTGGGGAGAACTCTTCTAGGTACATTCAGAGCACTCTGGGCACATTTTCATGGGCATGCTGAAATCAATTGGCACTCAGGACAGCACACAAGCAGCTGATTGTATTTTATCCAACACAGTGCATTGCACTTTCTGAAGCTTTACCAACTAACTGGATTATGATCTGGCATGAAAAAAGGCACAGGAACTATACACCACACTGCAGTTTTTTTTGCATGGCGTGGGAACATTTATGGACTTGGGGGTGTGGGAAATCGCCCAGTTTACTTTTCCCTTGACAAACATTGGCTTTTATACCGGTTGACTAAGCCCAGGTAACACAGGTGTGTCTCTATTATTAGTATGGATGGCACTAATATCCTGCATTGAAGCACAATGTACTGTGTGACGAACCCTCTGTCCTCAAACAGATCTAGGTCCGCCGTTAATGCTTCCTCTGTTCAGAACCAGCACTTATCCAAGATTCTCCAGCCATCCCAGTCACCAGACAAATCCTCAGGGTAGAGTGGCAAAAACAAACTGCTTTATTTTTCACACATGAACACAATAGCTATCCCTCCCGAGACCATCACCCCACCCTTTGGAATTCAGGGTGGGGTAAACTGTTCAATCAGCAAGAAGAGCTGTTGGAGCAATCTCCCCCCCCCCCCACAGCCAGAGCAGACAGAGACAATAAACCAATGGAGTAAAAACAACACCACAAATGATCTCAGCAAAAGAGTCCAACAGCATGCGATACACAATATATACATTTTACAAGGTTCCAGTGTGGCTGTAAATAGAGTCCGTCTAGTACAGATCGGAATGGAGTTCTCGGGCATTCTACCCAAAGTGACTCCTGTCCCACATCTCCCCTTACGGCAGGAGACTAACACCAGAGGAGACCCCAAACGGGTTGAATCCAAAGTTAGTCAATAGTTCCAGTTCCCAATGCCGGTATCCCCACAGTACCCCAAATAAATTGTCCCAAACATAGGCCTGGACTGACCCCTCTCCCTGGAGTCCTTTTAGCCGCTGGAGAGAGGACAGGGTGACTGGGTTTTACTGGGAATCTTGTTGACGCGAGAGTCCATTTGCATTTTGGTGTTGGCTCCTCCTTCGGTACTGAATAGTGAAGTTACACGGTTGTAAGGCCAAACTCCACCTGAGCAGGTGGAGTTTGGCCGGTATCCCCGGAGACCCGATTCAGCCAGACGAGGGGGTTGTGGTCCGTGAGAATGGTGAACTCCCTGCCATACAAATAGGGTTGCCTTTTTTTCAAGGCCCATACTATAGCCAGGCACTCCTTTTCGATGGTGGCATAGGCCACCTCCCTGTCCAGCAACTTTCTGCTAAGGAAGACCACCAGGTGTTCCTCCCCCTCCTCATTCACCTGGCTGAGGACAGCCCCCAGCCCATATGTGGAGGCATTTGTCTGTACAATGAACCTTCGCTTGTAGTTTGGAGCTGCCAGGACAGGGTCGCGGGAGAGGGCGTCTTTTAGCTGGTCAAAGGTGGTCTGGCAGGCCGGGGTCCATGTCACCAACCTTGACATGGTCTTCTTGGTCAGGTCCGTCAGTGGCTTGGCAATTGTGCTGAAATGGGGAACAAATTTGCGATAATAGTTTGCAGTACCCAAAAAGGCCATAACCTGTTTTTTATTCTGAGGAGTGGGCCAGTCCCTAATGGCTTCAATTTTAGCTGGTTCGGGGCGCAGTCTGCCTCCCCCCACCCAGTGTCCCAAGTATTGGACCTCGGCCATTCCCATCTGGCACTTATCGGGCTGTATAGTGAGTTTGGCCCCTGTAATTAGGTCTGGGACAGTACCCACATGCCGGAGGTGGTCTTCCCATGTTTCACTGAAGATGGCAATGTCATCGAGGTAGGCGCAGGCAAAGTCTTGACAGCCCTGCAGCAACTTATCCACCATGCACTGGAAGGTGGCAGGGGCATTCTTCATCCCAAAGGACATGCTGAGAAATTCAAACAGCCCAAAGGGGCTGATGAAGGCGAAACGTTCCCTCCCTTCCTCGGTTAAGGGAATTTTCCAGTAACCCTTGCTCCAGTCTAGTGTAGTGACATAGCGGGCCCCATCCAGACGGTCCAGCAGGTCATCTAATTGGGGCATCGGGTAGGCGTCACTAATGGTGTGGTCATTAAGACGTCGATAGTCTACACATTATTGAATGGTGCCATCTTTCTTGGGTACAAGAACAACAGGTGAGGCCCAGGGGCTCTGGGAGGGTTGGATAATTCCCAGGTCCAACATTTCGTTCAGTTCTTCTTTTATGGTGTTCCGGACGGCTTCTGGAACTCGGTAAGGGGTTTGTTGGATGGGCCGGGTCTGCAAGGTTTCCACATGATGAGTGGTGAGGGTCGTCCTTCCGGGCTGAGAGCAAAAGATGGGATGGCGGTGCTGCACAACGGTCTTCATGGTCACCTACTGCTCCTGGCTGAGCTGGGGGCCCAGGGGTACCTGGTGTACACCAGCCGAGTGGCGCGCTACCTCCAGGAGATCAAGCGCGACTTCGTCGTCGTCTTCAGAGGGTAGGGGGCAGACCGCCAGGACGGGAAGGGTTCTGTCATGTATTCCTTGATCATATTGACGTGCACGGTCTTTTGCCACTTCCCCCGATCATCCAGAGCGAGAACATAGTTGGTCTCATTTAACTTCTTAATGATTCGAAAGGGTCCCTCCCATGTAGATTGTAATTTGTTTTGGGGATTTGGGACTATCATGAGGACCTGTTGGCTCTCCGCAAACTCGCTGGTTCGAGCTTTGCGGTCATACCATGTCTTTTGGCGGGATTGGGCAGCCTTGAGATGGTCCGCCGCGAGCCCAGCAAGTTGTCCCATTCGTTCACGCAGTTCTAGGACGTAGGGGACCACAGGAACCCCCGTATTGTGTAGTTGGCCCTCCCAGTATTCTTTCAGCAGGGTCAGGGGGCCCCAGACCTTCCTCCCATACAGCGGCTCAAACGGGGAGAACCCAGTAGATTCCTGCAGGATCTCCCGGTAGGGGAAGAGAAGGTGGGGAAGGTAACGCTCCCACTCTGGTTCCTGGTCGATAAAGGCACGTAGCATGGCCTTCAGGGTCCCGTTGAAACGCTCACACAGTCCGTTGGTTTGGGGGTGATAGGGGGGTGGTCCGGATGGCCCTCACTCCACAGGTCTGCCAGAGGGACTGAATCAGATCAGACATAAACTGTGTACCCTGGTCTGACAGAATTTCAGCTGGAAAGCCCACTCGCGTGAACACCGTAACTAGAGCTTCTGCGACTTTGGGAGCTGTGATGTTGGAAAGGACCACTGCTTCGGGATAATGGGTAGCATAATCCACTATGGTCAGGATGTACCACTTTCCAGTTTTGCTGGGGCGAGCCAAGGGTCCCAGGATGTCGATAGCTATCCGCTGGAATGGCTCCTCAATGATGGGCAAGGGTTGCAGGGGGGCTCGTTGGCCACCCGTCCTCCCATGTCTCTGACATGTATCGCAGGTGCGACAATAGTGGGCTACCGCTTGGGACATCCCAGGCTAATAGAAGGCCTGGGCTAACCGTTTTTCTGTCCATAACTTCCCTTGATGCCCCGCCATGGGAATGTCATGGGCCAGGGGTAGCAGTTGGGCCCGGAACTGCTGGGGCACTATCAGCTGCTTGGTAATGGTCTGGGGTCCGCGGGAGCGATTTCTACAATTCGGTATAATAATCAGTTTTCCTGCACTATCTTGTCACCCGCTCCCGAACCTGACAGCCCTACCCGGGTTCAGAAGCCGGTCAGCGCAGGGTCAGCGGCTAAGTCCTGTTTAAACTGGTCCCGATTCCAGGTTACTCCACTAGTGGCAGGCGTTGGGGAAGGGTCACTCACTGCAGGTGACAGATTTACATCCAGGTGCTGGAGCTCCTCTTGCCGCTGGGTGGCCCCAACAAAGTGACATTGGAGGTCACCGACATCATTCTCAAGAAGCAAATCTGCAGGTAATCCTCCCATTACTCCGACATCACAGCGCTTGGGCCCCAGTCCATAGTCCAGGGTGGCAGTAGCGAGGGGAATGAAGCGTTTGGTGCCGCCTGCCAATCGGATCACTATTCCTGGGCCAGGCTGGAGAGCACCAGGGCTCACAATTCGTGGGGTGTCCCAGTCGGCAGAAGAGGAACACCAGTCTGGAGGGGGTGACGGCAGGTCCTCAGGAGCTTGGTACCGATCCACATAATGTACTGGCCTGCCAGGGCTAGGTCCGAGAGTGGCGATCCGATGTTCAGCGCTGTCCGTCATTGGCTGAGCCTGAGCGGACCTGATGGGGAACTTCCTCCGCAGTGTATTAAATGAATTGACCCACCCCTTCTAAAGTTCCCCATCAGGTCCGCTCAGCCAATGACGTAGGTGTAAGGCTAAGCGGACCTGATGCGGAACGTGAGAAGGGGCGGGTCTATTAATTTATTACACAGTGGAGGAAGTTCCCCATCAGGTCCGCCCCCTCGTATGTCAGACCCCGCCTACGCCAAGTTCCCCATCAGGTCCGCTCAGCCAATGACGTAGGCGGGGTTCCCCTTAATATCCATTCCAGACCTGAAGGGCCTGGTAATTGAATTTGGGGGAACCCCCACGCTTTTTTTTTTATTAATTACTTTTCTATGTATTGCCGGGAGCCGACAATTCATTAATAGCCGCGAGTGAGTTTTAAATGACTTTTTTTCCTTCAAAAATGACATTTTGTGCAGGGACAGTTCTAAGCACGGGAAACATGCGCCACTTTACATGCATATCATGCATACACACCCCCTAGGTACGAAATTTAAAGGAATATGTCACTTTTATTTTTTCATTTTAAGCATTATTAAAATCACTGCTCCCGTAAAAACGTCAATTTTTTTTACTTTTTTTTGCATTGATACATGTCCCCTGGGGCAGGACCCGGGTCCCCAAACACTTTTTAGGACAATAACTTGCATATAAGCCTTTATAATTAGCACTTTTGATTTCGAACGTTCGAGTCCATTGTATTTAATAGGGTTCTAAAGTTCACGCGAACATTCTGTCTGTTCGCAGGTTCTGGTGCAAACCGAACAGGGGGGTGTTCGGCTCATCCCGAATAGCGAACAATTTGCCGTGTTCGCAGCAAATTCAAAAGCCGCAGAACACCCTTTAAAAGTCTATGGGACAAATCAAAAGTGCAAATTTTAAATGCTTATATGCATGGTATTGTCATGAAAAGTGTTTGGGGACCTGAGTCCTGCCCCAGGGGACATGTATAAATGCAAAAAAAAGTTTTAAAAACTGAAGTTTTTTCAGGAGGAGTGATTTTAATAATGCTTAAAGTGAAACAATAAAAATGAAATATTTCTTAAAATTTCGTACCTAGGGGTGTGTATAGTATGCCAGTAAAGTGGCGCATGTTTCCCGTGTTTAGAACAGTCCCTGCACAAAATTACATTTCTAAAGGAAAAAAACTCATCTAAAACTGCTCGCGGCTATAATGAATTGTCGGGTCCTGGCAATACAGATAAAAGTCATTGAAAAAAATGGCATGGGTTCCTCCAGTCCATTACCAGGCCCTTTGGGTCTGGTATAAATATTAAGGGGAACCCTGAACCCAAATTTAAAAAAAAAATTGCGTGGGGGTCCCCCCAAATTCCATACCAGGCCCTTCAGGTCTGGTTTGGATATTAAGGGGAACCCTGCGCCAAATTAAAAAATCAAATGGTGTAGGGGTCCCCTCAAAATCCATACCAGACCCTTCAGGTCTGGTATGGATTTTAAGGGAACCCGTGCCAAAATTAAAAAAAAAATCTCGTGGGGTTCCCCCCAAAAATCTATACCAGACCCTTATCTGAGCATGCAACCTGGCAGGCCGCAGGAAAAGAGGGGGGACGAGAGAGCACCCCCCTCCTGAACCGTACCAGGCCACATGCCCTCAACATGGGGAGGATGCTTTGGGGTCCAAAGCACCAAGCCCGTATGTTGATGGGGACAAGGGCCTCATCCCCACAACCCTTGCCCGGTGGTTGTGGGGGTCTGCGGGTGGGGGGCTTATCGGAATCTGGAAGCCCCCTTTAACAAAGGGGACCCCCAGATTCCACTCCCCCCTATGTGAATTGGTAATGGGATACATTGTACCCCTACCATTTCACAAAAAAGTGTCAAAAATGGTAAAAAACACAGGAGACAGCTTGGGACAAGTCCTTTATTAAAAAAGAAAAAAAAAATCCAGCGATGTACATCCATTCTGTGTGACTGTGTGACTCTGAAATGTTGCACTCTCCTTGTGTTGTGATCATGCAATAAACTATATGTTTGGACGCTATTTATGTCGTTCCATGGTGTGCTGGCAAGTATCTTCATTGTCATGTGATTTGACCTGTCAAATCGAATGACAAATCGCTCCAATGTTAAAGGGGGGGGCTGAAAGTACCGTATTTATCGGCGTATAACACACACTTTTTCCCCCTTAAAATAGGGGGGAAATCGTATGTGCGCGTTATACGCCGATATAGGGCTGCCTTGGAGGGGAAGGAGGGAATGAGCGCCGCCGAAATACAGAGCCACGATCTCCTGTGTACTCGGCTCGGCGTCACGCCCAGGGCGGGACTGGGCGAAACTGGGAGTGACTGCCAGCCGAGCACACAGGAAATCCGGCTCTGTATTTCGGCGGCGCTCGTTCCCTCCTTCCCCTCCAAGGAAGCCCTATCCGGCTCTGTCTTCCCCTGGGCGGAACTGGGAGCCAAGCACACAGGAGATCCGGCAATGACAAGGCTGCAGATGGGCACTGATTAGGCAGCAGTGGTGGGCAGATGGGCACTGATTAGGCTGCAATGATGGGCAGATAGGCACTGATTAGGCTGCAATGATGGGCAGATGGGCACTGATTAGGCTGTAATCATGGACAGATGGGCACTGATTAGGCTGTAATGATGGGCAAGGCTGCAGATGGGCACTGATTAGGCTGCAATGATGGGCACTGATTAGGCTGCAATGATGGGCAAGGCTGCAATGATGGGCACTGATTAGGCTGCAATGATGGGCAAGGCTGCAATGATGGGCACTGATTAGACTGCAGTGATGGGCAAAGGTGAGGCTGCAGATAGGCACTGACCCTTATTTTGCTTAAAATGCTTTATTTAAAATGTAATTTTTTTTCCTGAAACTTCCCTCTTAAAATTAAGGTGCATGTTATACGCCTGTGCGTGTTATACGCCGATAAATGCGGTAATTTACAGCAGAAAACTAAAGCAAAAGTTAAGCAGTTCCCAATATTAACCAATTGCTTGTCTTTTTCTGAAACAAATACTGTATTTATTGGCGTATAACACTCACTTTTTTACCCTGGAAATAGAGGGTAAACTGTGCCTGCGTGTTATACGCAGGGGGCTGTGTAAAGTTTTTTTCCTGAAACTTCCCTCTTAAAGTTATGGTGCGTGTTATATGCCTGTGCGTGTTATACGCTGATAAATACAGTAGTTTTTAAAGAAAGATTGATACAGGAAATGTCTCCCATGTAGTGTTCATAAATTAGCCTAATTTTTTTTTAAAACTCTTGTAATATAGATTCTAAATTCAAATACTTGTGTTCATGATTTATGGATAGAAACTTCTTATCTGCTTCCAGCCATAATGTTAGGAACAAGTAATTCATTCAATAGGTTCGGAAAAATGTCAGGGGCTTTGGCACCTTTGACCATTCTTGTTCTGCTAACTGCTTTAAAATTTAGAATTTAGAATTTTCTCAGCTTGATAGAGAGAGCTGGTATAATGTTCTTAAGTTCAATCACTACATCCCTCTTCTGTTCCCTGCAGAAACACGACCACAAGTGAATCCAATACAAAGCAACATTACCAGCAACATATCCCATACAGCTCCCAGCAAGCAATTGGGAGCAGCTCCTTACCAAGCTTCCAAAGGTAAGTTCTACACTCCACCACTGCACATCACACCCATGGGCTGTACACAGTTGATCCTCACTAGGGATGAGCTTCGAGTTTGAGTCGAACGCATGTTCGACTCGAACATCGGCTGTTAGTCCGTTCGCCGAATTTCGAACATTATGGGCCGTTCGCGCCAAATTCGAGTGGCGAGTCACAGCCCATAATTCACTGCGGCATCGCAGTGCATTGCTGGCTGATGATTGGCCAAACATGCACTATGACCCGCATGCTTTGGCCAATCACAGCACGGTAAGAACGTAGAGCCATAATTGGCCAAAGCCAGGGTGGCTTTGGCCAATTATGTCTCAGGGGGTTTAATACACACCCCACACTATATAAGGCAGCCTGCGTGGGGCCTTGTGTAGTGTGTTGCGGCGGTGGTGAAAGAAAGACAGAGAGAGAGAGAGACAGTGTCATTTAATTTGTGTTAGATAGAGCAGGTAGGCGAGTCAGTTAGCTGCAGTTACAGTGTGTAGAGGATATATATGCAGGTGTTGTGTGTATATATATATATATATATGTGTATGTGTGTGTGTGTGTGTGTGTGTGTGTGTGTGTGTGTGTGTGTGTGTGTATACACTGTATTCAGTTTAGCTAGATCCCTTTCTGTTATTCTCTTCCTAATATACTGACAGGCAGGCAGGTGATTGTGCTAGCTGCAGTATTTTCATTTAGTGTATTGTGTCCTTTGCACAGTGTGCACCTAAAGCTACCTGAATACAATTGCTGGTGTTCTCATACTAATACCACAGGCAGGGAGCTGCAAGTATTTTTAGTTAGTGTACTGTGTCCTTTGCACAGTGTGCACCTAAAGCTACCTGAATACAATTGCTGGTGTTCTCAAACTAATACCACAAGCAGGGAGCTGCAGTATTTTCATTTAGTGTACTGTGTCCTTTGCACAGTGTGCACCTAAAGCTACCTGAATACAATTGCTGGTGTTCTCATACTAATACCACAGGCAGGGAGCTGTAAGTATTTTCAGTTAGTGTACTGGGTCCTTTGCACAGTGTGCACCTAAAGCTACCTGAATACAATTGCTGGTGTTCTCGTACTAATACCACAGGCAGGGAGCTGCAGTATTTCATTTAGTGTACTGTGTCCTTTGCACAGTGTGGACCTAAAGCTACCTGAATACAATTGCTGGTGTTCTCATACTAATACCACAGGCAGGGAGCTGCAGTATTTTCATTTAGTGTACTGTGTCCACTGCACAGTGTGCACCTAAAGCTACCTGAATACAATTGCTGGTGTTCTCATACTTATACCACAGGCAGGGAGCTGCAAGTATTTTAAGTTAGTGCACTGTGTCCTTTGCACAGTGTGCACCTAATGCTACCTGAATACAATTGCTGGTGTTCTCATACTAATACCACAGGCAGGGAGCTGCAGTATTTTCATTTAGTGTACTGTGTCCTTTGCACAGTGTGCACCTAAAGCTACCTGAATACAATTGCTGGTGTTCTCATACTAATACCACAGGCAGGGAGCTGCAGTATTTTCATTTAGTGTACTGTGTCCTCTGCACAGTGTGCACCTAAATCTACCTGAATACAATTGCTGGTGTTCTCATACTAATACCACAGGCAGGGAGCTGCAGTATTTTCATTTAGCGTACTGTGTCCTCTGCACAGTGTGCACCTAAAGCTACCTAAATACAATTGCTGGTGTTCTCATACTAATACCACAGGCAGGAAGCTGCAGTATTTTCATTTAGTGTACTGTGTCCTCTGCACAGTGTGCACCGTTAAAGCTACCTAAATACAATTGCTGGTGTTCTCATACTAATACCACAGGCAGGGAGCTGCAAGTATTTTCAGTTAGTGTACTGTGTCCTTTGCACAGTGTGCACCTAAAGCTACCTGAATACAATTGCTGGTGTTCTCGTACTAATACCACAGGCAGGGAGCTGCAGTGTTTTCATTTAGTGTACTGTGTCCTTTGCACAGTGTGCACCTAAAGCTACCTGAATACAATTGCTGGTGTTCTCATACTTATACCACAGGCAGGGAGCTGCAAGTATTTTAAGTTGGTGCACTGTGTCCTTTGCACAGTGTGCACCTAAAGCTACCTGAATACAATTGCTGGTGTTCTCATACTAATACCACAGACAGGGAGCTGCAGTATTTTCATTTAGTGTACTGTGTCCTTTGCACAGTGTGCACCTAAAGCTACCTGAATACAATTGCTGGTGTTCTCATACTAATACCACAGGCAGGGAGCTGCAGTATTTTCATTTAGTGTACTGTGTCCTTTGCACAGTGTGCACCTAAAGCTACCTGAATACAATTGCTGGTGTTCTCATACTAATACCACAGGCAGGGAGCTGCAATATTTTCATTTAGTGTACTGTGTCCTCTGCACAGTGTGCACCTAGAGCTACCTGAATACAATTGCTGGTGTTCTCATACTAATACCACAGGCAGGGAGCTGCAGTATTTTCATTTAGTGTATTGTGTCCTTTGCACAGTGTGCACCTAAAGCTACCTGAATACAATTGCTGGTGTTCTCATACTAATACCACAGGCAGGGAGCTGCAAGTATTTTCAGTTAGTGTACTGTGTCCTTTGCACAGTGTGCAACTAAAGCTAACTGAAGACAATTGCAGGTGTTCTCTTACTAATAATACTACAGGCAGGCAGTTGATTCTGCTAGCTGCAGTGTAATCAGTGTATATATATACATCCCAGCTTTGTACAGCTACATCTCCTCCCTGCAGGCCATTAGTATGTCTGGAAGGACAACAAGGAGAGGCAGACAGTCACGAGCCAATAAAAGAGGGCAAGCAGGCTCTGTGTCTAGAGGCAACAGTGCTGGTCATGGACACGGTGCATCCTCATCAGCACGTGGCCGTGGGACACGCTTGTCCTTTTTTTCGGCAGCTGGCCATGTTGAGCCGCAACATGCCGAAAGACTTGGTAGAGCCGTCCTCTTCCTCCTCATCCTCTCTCACCCAGTGTCTGGAAAGGTTCCACTCGCTGGTAATACCATCTGATATTTGGCGTGCAGTACTGATGTCCACCAGCAGGTGTCTCCTGGCAGTTTGGAACTATCAGGAGAGCCTTTCCCTGCTGGTGTTATGTGATCTTTGGGCTGCAGTACTGGCGTCCACCAGCGGGTGGATCCTGGCAGGATGGAGCAGATATCTCCTCCTGCAATTAGGAATCACCTGAACCTGATAGCAGGTAATGGTATAAAAACCTGGCAAGTTCAACACACTTTGCCTTGGCTTCGTCTTGTGCCCTGATCGGAACTTTGATCCTGAACTTGTTGCCTGAACCTGACTCTGATCCTGATCCCAAACCTATTTGTACCTGTTCCCGTCAGTCCTGTATCTCTGGATCCCTGCCCTGCTGTCTGATTCCTTTCACCCTCTCCCTGTCCATTGCTCCTTGTCCCCCATTTGCTGATCTCCCGTTATGACCATGGCTTAGCAAGACTACGATTCCGGTATTCCCTTTTGGAATATTTATTTGTCTGATTATTGTTATTTTGGGGTCTTGTCTAATATTGGTTTGTTGTGCACTGTGTGTTATTGGAGGTGGTTGCGTTACATATTACTCACATTTCATTAAATTACTTTCTTCACCTATATACGTCTGGTTCACTTGTGCAGTCCACACAGTTCTGATCACATCTGATTCATGACAGAAAGCCAAGGCCATCCCTGATCAGAAGTGGCTGCACAAAGGAACCATCTCGGTTATGTTGGCTTGCTGAAATTAACCCTAACGTGATTCCCTATTATGGTTTGCTGGCGTCTGAGAGTGGCGAGTATCTCCGCCAGACACTAAAAGAGTGGACCCATGACCAGCTGTTTGAGATCATCCGTTTGGCCCACTCCCAGGTTGACCAAGGCTGTGTTTTGTTTGGAGAGGTGCAGCCTTTCATCCAAATATGTGCTGAGCTAGCCCTGTCCTGTGTTCCAGGGGCCTGTGATGATTTTTCTCCCACTTTCAGTGCTGATCAGGTGGAATCTCTGGTGTGGCTGCTAGAGGATGATCCCTCATGCTTTGTTGAGTACTTTTCAGTTTGCCCCCGGCAAAAGCTTGTGGAATGTATTCACTCAGTACAGACCCTTGTCAGACAGGCAGCATGTGATTCATTCTTTGTCCAACCAATACTCTCTGCGTGGTCTGATATGTTACAATCAATCCCAGCCAACCCACAACAAAAAACTTCTACCATCAGACACCTACCTGTTCAAAAGTCTTTTTTCCCATCACCCATGGCAACCCCAATCGCAGCTCAGTACACACTGCTTTCCACCAGATACCAATATCCAGTCTCTGCTCCCTGTACCTATCCTGCATTCAACCCACCTGTCTCTTCTCAGCTGCCTACAAACCCACAATAACTTCCTCCTGCTACTGTTACCTCTTCTCTGCCATATCTCAATCCTCCAGTCTGCTGCACCCCTTACCTACAGAGCTTCAGTGGCTAAGCCCAAGAAAAGACGAAATTTTTTTCAAACCAAAACGATCCTGCCAGTAACCCATCCTGCCTCCACACCAAACAACCTGCTCCAGTTTGCTTGCATGCCAGCTGAACCTGATTACCCACCTGATTCTGCCAAACCTCTGCCTACTTTCCAGCCAGTGTTTCCGCCTGAAGTTCCTGTGCCCCAGTCTGATGCACCAGTGCCTGCTGACCAGTCTGCTGTCCAGTCTGACGCCCCAGTTCCTGTATGCCAGCCTGAAGTTCCTGTATGCCAGCCTGAAGTTCCTGTATGCCAGCCTGAAGATCCAGTGTCCCAGTCTGAAGATCCGATGCCTGTGTCCCCACCTGAAGATCCAGTGCCTGTGTCCCCGCCCTGAGGTTGTGGTGCCCGTTTCCCGGCCTGAGGTTGTGGTGCCCGTTTCCCGGCCTGAAGTTGTGGTGCCTGTTTTCTGGCCTGAGGTTGTGGTGCCCGTTCCCTGGCCTGAGGAGTCTGCTGCCCAGCCTGATGTGCTTCTGTCTGCTGCCCAGCCTGATGAGCTTCTGTCTGCTGCCCAGCCCGATGAGCTTCTGTCTGCTGCCCAGCTCGACGACCCGGGTCCTGCTGCCCAGCTCGACGACCCGGCGCCTGCTGCCCGCTGCCCAGCTCGACGACCCGACACCTGCTGCCCAGTTCGACGACCCGACACCTACTGCCCAGTTCGACGACCCAACGCCTGCTGCCCAGCTCGACGACCCGGAGCCTACTGCTCAGCTCGAGCTGCACCTTGCCCGGCTTAAAGCCATGGACCTTCCTCATGTCACTTTGTCTGCTGCTCGGCTTGATATCATGGACTTTCCCCAGCAAAGGCTAGTCGGAGCATCCAGAGGTCGCTCCTTTGAGGGGGGTACTGTCAGGAAAGGTTCCACTCGCTGGTAATACCATCTGATATTTGGCGTGCAGTACTGATGTCCACCAGCAGGTGTCTCCTGGCAGTTTGGAACTGTCAGGAGAGCCTTTCCCTGCTGGTGTTATGTGATCTTTGGGCCGCAGTACTGGCGTCCACCAGCGGGTGGATCCTGGCAGGATGGAGCAGATATCTCCTCCTGCAATTAGGAATCACCTGAACCTAATAGCAGGTAATGGTATAAAAACCTGGCAAGTTCAACACACTTTGCCTTGGCTTCGTCTTGTGCCCTGATCGGAACTTTGATCCTGAACCTGTTGCCTGAACCTGAACCTGACTCTGATCCTGATCCCAAACCTATTTGTACCTGTTCCCGTCAGTCCTGTATCCCTGTATCCCTGCACTGATGTCTGATCCCTTTCACCCTCTCCCTGTCCATTGCTCCTTGTCCCCCATTTGCTGATCTCCTGTTATGACCATGGCTTAGCTAGACTACGATTCCGGTATTCTCTTTTGGCTATATTTATTTGTCTGATTATTGTTATTTTGGGGTCTTGTCTAATATTGGTTTGTTGTGAACTGTGTGTTATTGGAGGTGTTTGCGTTACATATTATTCACATTTCATTAATAAATTATTACTTTCTTCACCTATATACGTCTGGTTCACTTGTGCAGTCCACACAGTTCTGATCACATCTGATTCATGATACCCAGGCTCAGGGTACTTTGTCTGGCAAAGCAGCTGCCAAAGCGGCCTCTTCCCTCGGCTCAATGACATCAGTCACTCCTTCCCTAGCCCCACCATGTCCTCCTGAGGAGTCCCCCGAACTGTTTGACCACAGTGTTGGGTACATGCTGCAGGAGGATGTGCAGCGTTTTGAAGGCTCCGATGATGGTACCCAGCTAGAGGAAGGCAGTAACGTGAGCCCAGAGAGAGGGGGTGCCAAAGAAGGAAAGCAATCTGGCAGTCATGTTCCCCCAGCTGCAGGATACTGCCAGGGGCCAGCTTAAGGGCAGCACACCGACGGCATCACACTGCAGAGCTCCGCGTGTGCAAGGCGCTGCTGTCTCTGCATGTTATTCCAAAAGTTCTTTGGTGTGGGCCTTTTTTGAGACGAGTGCACCAGATCGCATCGCTGCTATTTGCAACATATGTTTCAAGCGTATCTCGCGTGGCCAAAACATCACCCACTTGGGCACCACATGCTTGACCAGACATATGTCGACCTGCCATGCATTTCGTTGGCAAGCATACCTAAAAGACCCACACCAAAGAACAAAGCGGACCTCTCCTTGCTCCTCTTCAGCTGGGATCTCCAACCCCACTATACCTTCAGTCCTCCCTGAAACCTTCACTGAGAGGAATGAAGGTGTAGAATTAGGTGTGTCACAGCCAAGTACTTGCGGGCAATCTGCTATCGGTACACCGATGTCAGATTGTACCAGGCAAATTTCCCTGCCCCAGCTGCTGCACTGCCGAAAGAAGTTCGCTCCCAGCTATCCACATGCCCAGCGGTTGAATGCTAGCTTGGCTAAATTGCTAGCACTTCAACTGCTGCCTTTTCAGTTGGTAGACTCTGCCCCCTTCCGTGAGTTTGTGCAATGTGCGGTTCCTCAGTGGCAGGTTTCAAAACGCCACTTTTTCTCACGGAAGGCGATTCCGGCTCTCTACCGGCATGTGGAAGGCAATGTCTTGGCCTCGCTGGACAGGGCGGTCAGCGGTAAGGTGCATATTACCGCTGACTCATGGTCCAGCAGGCATGGACAGGGATGTTACCTTTCTTTCACGGCGCATTGGGTGACTCTGCTGGCAGCTGGGAAGGATGCAGGACAAGGTGCAGTAGTGTTGGAGGTTGTTCCGCCACCACGCCTCCAAAATGCTACTACTGGTTGTGACACACCTCTCTCCTCCACCCCCTCCTCTTCTTCTTCCTCCATGGCCTCTTCCTGTGCTTTGTCCTCGGAACCAGCGGTGCTCCGTAGGCGTTCAAGGGGCTACGCAATGGGGGTGGGCCGAACACCCCCCTGTTCGGTTCGCACCAGAACCTGCGAACAGACAGAAAGTTTGCGCAAAATTTAGAACCCTATTAAATACAATGGACTTAAACATTTCAAATCAAAAGTGCTAATTATAAAGGCTAATATGCAAGTTATTGTCCTAAAAAGGGTTTGGGGACCCGGGTCCTGCCCCAGGGGACATGTATCAATGCAAAAAAAAGTTTTAAAACGCCCATTTTTCGGGAGCAGTGATTTTAATAATGCTTAAAGTGAAACAATAAAAGTGAAATATTCCTTTAAATTTCGTACCTAGGGTGTGTGTATAGCATGCCTGTAAAGCCGCGCTTGTTTCCCATGCTTAGAACTGTCCCTGCACAAAGTGTCATTTCTGAAGGAAAAAAGGTCATTTAAAACGCACTCGCGGCTGTAATGAATTGTAGGCTCCCGGCAATACATAGAAAAGTCATTGATAAAAAGGAGAGAGCGCTCCCCCCCTCCTGAACCGTACCAGGCCACATGCCCTCAACATTTTGAGGATGCTTTGGGGGTCTGTGACCCCTCAAAGCACCATGTCGCCATGTTGATGGGGACAAGGGCCTCTTCCCCACAACCCTTGCCCGGTGGTTCTGGGGGTCTGCGGGCGGGGGGCTTATCGGAATCTGGAAGACCCCTTTAACAAAGGGGACCCCCAGATCCCGGCCCCCCCTATGTAAATTGGTAATGAGGTACATTGTACCCCTACCATTTCACAAAGAAAGTGTAACAAATTGTAAAAAGAAAACACAGACACCGTTGGGAAAGTCCTTTATTAAAAAAAAAAACATTCCAGCGATGAAATCCAGTGTCCCGCGGTGATCCGATGTCCAGCGCTGTCCACACAAAACATCATTGGCTGAGCCTGAGCGGACCTGATGGGGAACTACCTCCGCAGTGTAATAAATGAATAGACCCGCCCCTTCTAAAGTTCCCCATCAGGTCCGCTCAGCCAATGACTTAGGTGTAAGGCTAAGCGGACCAGATGTGGAACGTGAGAAGGGGCGGGTCTATTCATTTATTACACTGTTCCCCATCAGGTCCGCTCAGCCAATGACGTAGGCAGGGTCTGAAATATGAGGGGGTGGGTGACCCCTCACAGATACTCTCATTGAGCGCAGGAACGGGTGACCCACCCCCTCGTATGTCAGACCCCGCCTACATCATTGGCTGAGCGGACCTGATGGGGAACTTCCTCCGCAGTGTAATAAATGAATAGACCCGCCCCTTCTCACGTTCCGCATCTGGTCCGCTTAGCCTTACACCTACGTCATTGGCTGAGCCAATGACGTTTCGTGTGGACAGCGCTGGACATCGGATCACCGCGGGACACTGGATTTCATTGCTGGAATGAGTTTTTTTATTTTTTATTTTTTTATTTTTAATAAAGGACTTTCCCAACGGTGTCTGTGTTTTTTTTTTACAATTTGTTACACTTTCTTTGTGAAATGGTAGGGGTACAATCTACCCCATTACCAATTCACATAGGGGGGCCGGGATCTGGGGGTCCCCTTTGTTAAAGGGGTCTTCCAGATTCCAATAAGCCCCCCGCCTGCAGACCCCCACAACCACCGGACAAGGGTTGTGGGAAAGAGGACCTTGTCCCCATCAACATGGGGACATGGTGCTTTGAGGGGTCACAGACCCCCAAAGCATCCTCCCAATGTTGAGGGCATGTGGCCTGGTACGGTTCAGGAGGGGGGAGCGCTCTCTCGTCCCCCCCCTCTTTTCCTGCAGCCTGCCAGGTTGTGTGCTCGGATAAAGGGTCTGGTATGGATTTTTGTGGGAACCCCACGCCATTTTTTTTAAAATTTGGGGTGGAGTTCCCCTTAATTTCCATACCAGACCTGAAGGGCCTGGTATGGATATTTGGGGGGAACCCCACGCATTTTTTTTTAAATTTGCGGCAGGGTTCCCCTTAATATCCATACCAGACCTGAAGGGCCTGGTAACTGAATTTGGGGGAACCCCCACGCATTTTTTTTTTGTTTTATCAATGACTTTTCTATGTATTGCCGGGAGCCGACAATTCATTATAGCCACAAGTGAGTTTTAAATGCCTTTTTTTCCTTCAGAAATTACACTTTGTGCAGGGACAGTTCTAAACACGGGAAACAAGCGCTGCTTTACAGGCATACTATACACACACCCTAGGTACGAAATTTAAAGGAATATTTCACTTTTATTGTTTCACTTTTAGCATTATTAAAATCACTGCTCCCGAAAAATCGGCCATTTTTAAAACTTTTTTTTGCATTGATACATGTCCCCTGGGGCAGGACCCGGGTCCCCAAACACTTTTTATGACAATAACTTGCATATAAGCCTTTAAAATTAGCACTTTAGATTTACCCCATAGACTTTTACAGGGTGTTCCGAGGCTTTTCGAATTTGCCGCGAACACCCCTAATTGTTCGCTGTTCGGCAAACGGGCGTACAGGCAATGTTCGAGTCAAACATGAGTTTGACTCGAACTCGAAGCTCATCCCTACTACGCAAGTACGCAGGCAAAAAGATGCCATGCAGTGCTTCAGCTGGTGTGCTTGGGGGACAGGAGCCACACTGGGGCAGAGATTCTGTCAGCTCTGCAGGGGCAGGCTCAAAGGTGGTTGATGCCACGCCAGCTTAAGCCAGGAATGGTGGTTTGTGACAATGGCACCAACCTCCTCTCCGCCCTCCGACGGGGACACCTGACCCATGTGCCCTGTTTGGCTCACGTCCTTAACTTGGTGGTGCAGCGGTTCTTGGGCAGGTACCCGGGCTTACAGGATGTCCTGAGGCAGGCCAGGAAAGTCTGTGTGCATTTCCGCCGGTCCTATAATGCCAGTGCTCGGCTGGCTGACCTGCAAAAGGAATTTAACCTGCCCAAGAACCGCCTAATCTGTGACATGCCCACCAGGTGGAACTCAACGTTGGCCATGCTGCAGCGGCTGCACACACAGCAGAGGGCCATCAATGAGTATCTGTGCCAATATGGCACCAGGACAGGGTCAGGGGAGCTTGTTTTTTTTTTGCCATGCCAGTGGGTCATGATCAGGGATGCATGCACTGTCCTGTCACCATTTGAGGAGGCCACAAGGATGGTGAGCAGTGACAATGCATGCATCAGTGACACTGTCCCTCTTGTCCACCTGTTGGAGCACACACTGCATGGAATAATGGACAGGGCTATTGAGGCAGAACAGAGGGAGGAAGAGGAGGACTTCCTTACCTCTCAAGGCCCCCTTTATCCAGACATTGTTCCTGCTGGCCCGCCTATCACACAGGAAGAGGACGAGGAGGAAAAGGAGGAGGAGGAGGAGGAGGAGGATTGTGTCAGCATGGAGGTGGAGCCTAGCACTCAGCATCAACAGCAGTCTTCAAAGGATCAATTACAGTCCCAAGAAACCCATGGACTTGTACGTGGCTGGGAGGAGGTGGCTACGGATCATGTCGTCCTGAGTGACCCAGAGGGCTCTGGACCGAATGCCTCAGCAAACCTACGCTGCATGGCCTCCCTGATCCTGCAAAGCCTGCGGAAGGATCCTTGTATTCGTGCTATCAAGGAGAGGGATCATTACTGGCTGGCAACCCTTCTTGATCCACGTTACAAGGGTAAGGTTGCGGACCTTATCTTGCCGTTGCAGAGGGAGCAGAGGATGAAACATCTTCGGGAGACCTTGCAGAAAGGTCTGTGCAACGCGTTCCCTGAAACTGGGAGGTTACAAATTCCTGGTCCTGTACAACGTGTTGCTGAGGCTTCGGTCAGTCAAAGAAGGAGCGGTGGAAAAGGTGGCCGTCTGACCGATGCGTTCAGACAATTTTTTAGTCCGCAGCCCCAAGGTATGATCGGTTCCAGCAACCATCGCCAGCGTCTGATTTACATGGTGCAGGAATACCTAGGGGCAAGATCAGACTTGGACACCTTTCCCACCGAAAATCCTCTGGGTTACTGGGTCTTGAGGATGAATCACTCGCCAGAGCTTGCACAGTATACAATTGAGCTACTGGCCTGTCCTGCATCCAGCGTTCTTTCGGAACGCACCTTCAGTGATGCCGGAGGCTTTGTAACCAATCACAGGGTGCGCCTGTCCACTGACTTGGTCGATCGACTGACCTTCATAAAAATGAATTAGTCTTGGATCACCACCAACTACCAAGCACCTGATACTGATGTAACCAATTTTTTTTTTTAAATGTCAGATCCCTTCAAAACTGCCTATGCTGATGCTGAGTGACTATCCTGTTATGCTGAGTGACTATCCTCTTCCTCCTCAATGATCACGCTGATAGCTTGTAAGATTATTTTTGGTTCTGGGCACCGCCACCAGGGCCTAAGGCTCAATTTTTCAGCCCCTGTTTAACAGGGGCATGTAAATACAGTTTTTGATGCAATACTTTGCAGCAGGGCTCATTCCTGTGCTCCAACTAGAGTATCTGTGAGGGGTTGCAGTGTTGTGGCACCAGCGCCTAAGGCCCAATTTTTCTGCCCCTTTTCAACAGGGGCATGTAATTACAGTTCTTGATCTAATATTTCACAGCAGGGCCCATTCCTGCGCCCACCAAGAGTAACTGTGAGGACTTACAGTGTTGTGGCACCAGCACCACCACCACCACCAAAGGCCCAATTTTTCTACCTCTGTTCAACAATGGCATGTAATTACAATTCTTGATATAATAGTTCACAGCAGGGCGTTCCAGAGCCCACCAAGAGTAAATGTGAGGGCTTACAGTGTTGTGGCAACACCAACACCTAAGGGCCAAATTTCTGCAGAGTATATACGGCAGGCCCCTACTTTCAAACACCCAACTTACAAACGACTCCTACTTGCAAACGGATGGAGACAACAGGAAGTGAGAGGAAATCTACCCCTAGGAAGGGAAATTCTCTCCTGTTAAGCCCCGTACACACGATCGGTTTGACTAATGAAAACCGTCCGATGGATGGTTTTCATCAGACCAACCGATCGTGTATGGTACCCATCGGTCTTTTTTCCATCGGTTTTAAAAAATAGAACTTGTTTTAAAATTTTCCGATGGATAAAAAACCGATCGAAAACTCTGATCGTCTATGGGCAAGTCCATCGGATAAAAAACCCACGCATGCTCAGAATCAAGTCGACGCATGCTCAGAAGCATTGAACTTCATTTTTCTCGGCTCATCGGAGTGTTTTACGTCACCGTGTTTGGAACGGTCGGTTTTTTGACTGATGGTGTGTGGGCAAGACTGATGGAAAACAGTTTTATCGGATATCCGATGGACAAATCCATCGGATGAAAATCCATAGGTTAACCGATCGTGTGTACGGGGCTTAAGATTTATTATGGGAAAAACATGTCTCCTCTCCACTTATGCTTTATCACCAATCCTTGTTTCACTAAAAAACCCAAATTTTCAAAAAACATTTGTCATTGGGACAGAAAGTGAGGTGAAATGTTCTGAACAGGTGCACAGACAGCAAAACAAATGTTACAGGGGTGATCACCCTTCCCTATGTTTTCCAAAAAGCTTAAAATTCGATTTTTTGGCTGGAGCTACACTTAAAAAATGTACCTGTTCCAAATTACAAACAGATTCTACTCCACAAGAAACCTACAGTCCTTGTCTTGTTTGCACCGCCTGTATACTGCTGTTCAGATTATATAGGGCCTGGGGGCCCCACGCCTTTCCTTTTTTTAATTTGGGTGCAGGGTTCCCCTTAATATCCATAAAAGACCCAAAGGGCTGGTAATGGGCTGGAGGGTGGGGGGTACCTATTCCATTTCTCTCAATGATTTTCAACCATATTGCCGGGACCAGACATTACAATAAAGCCGCAAGAAGTTTTAAATTACTTTTTTTCCTTTAGAAATGTCATTTTGTGCAGGGACAGTTCTAAACACGGGAAACACGTGCCACTTCACAGGCATACTATAGACACCCCCCAGGTACGATATTTAAAGGAATATTTCACTTTTTTTTTTTCACTTTAAGCATCATTAACCACTTGCTTACTGGGCACATATACCTCCTTCCTGCCCAGGCGAAATTTCAGCTTTCAGCACTGTCACGCTTTGAATAAAAATTGCACGGTCGTGCGACGTGCCTCCCAAACAAAATTGACGTCCTTTTTTTTCCCCACAAATAGAGCTTTCTTTTGGTGGTATTTGATCACCTCTGCAGTTTTATTTTTTGCGCTATAAACAAAAAAAGAGCGACAATTTTGAAAAAAAAAACACAATATTTTTTACTTTTTGCTATAATAAATATCCCAATTTTTTATTTTTTTTTTAACTATTTTTTTTCTCAGTTTAGGCCGATATGTATTCTTCTACATATTTTTGGTAAAAAAAAAAACGCAATAAGCGTATAGTGATTGGTTTGCGCAAAAGTTATAGCGCCTACAAAATAGGGGATAGAATTATGACATTTTTTTTTTTTTTACTAGTAATGGTGGTTATCTGCGATTTTTGTCAGGACTGCGATATTACGGCAGACAGATCGGACACTTTTGACACATTTTTGGGACCATTCACATTTATACAGCAAACAGTGCTATCAAAATGCATTGCTTACTGTATAAATGTGACTGGCAGGGAAGGGGTTAACACTAGGGGTCGAGGACAGTGATGTAAGTAACTGAGTTAGAATAAACGGAGTTACGTAACGTAGTTACTTTAGAGGGTAACGAGTAATCTAACTGATTACTCTTCCCCTCATGGTAACGCAGTTACCATTACTTGGGCAGCGTTACTTCAATTACATCTACCGCCACTAGATGGGAGTAGTGTAATTCCTCCTCTCCTCTATGACCGGGTCTCTCTCATGTCACGGCAGTCACGCTGCTCCCCGCGGCCCCTCCTCTCTTCTCGTCCATCCCCATTTGCTTGTGACATCATCTGGAATGGACGAGAAGAGAGGAGGGGCCGCCGGGGAGTAACGTGACTGCCGTCAGTGCTGTGACATGAGAGAGAACTTATTACACACGCTTCCTGCGCTACTCTGCATGGCTGGTAAACAATGTGCTATGTGCCCTGCCCTGATGTGCTATGTGCCCCGCCCTAATGTGCTATGTGCCACATGTCCTGATGTGCTCTCATGTGCTATGTGCTATGTGCCCCATGCCCTGATGTGCTATCATGTGCCCTGATGTGCTGTGCGCCCTGATGTGCTGCGTGCCCCATGCCCTGATGTGCTGCGTGCCCCATGCCCTGATGTGCTATGTGCCCCATGCCCTGATGTGCTATGTGCCCTGATGTGCTATGTGCCCCAATGTGCTATGTGCCCCATGCCCTGATGTGCTATGTGCCCCATGCCCTGATGTGCTATGTGCCCTAAAAAAAAAGTCAGTTACTTTGCTGAGTAACTAATTACTTTTTCAATGTAGTAACTGACTTACTAACGCAATTACTTTCTGGGAGAAGTAATTTGTAACTGTAACTAATTACTTTTTTAAAGTAAGATGACCAACACTGGTCGAGGAAGGGGTTAACAGTGTTCCCTAGGAGTGATTCTTACTGTGGGGGAGGGGACTGACTGGGGGAGGTGACCGATCTGTGTCCCTATGTACAAGGGACACAGCATCGGTCTCCTCTCCATGACAGGACATGGATCCCTGTGTTAACACACAGAGATCCATGTCCTTGGCAGTGTAACGGCCGATCGCGGGCACCTGGCAGACTTTGCGGCCGCCAGGCATGCGCATTGGCACCTCAGTGGCGCTGCGGGCATGCGCACGTGCCGACGGCGGCGCTCGCGCGCCCCCCAGTGGCCGGAGGTGCCGAGGCCGTCAATAGACGGCCTCCCGGACCTGAAGAGCCACCTTGTGGCCGTCATTTGACAATGGCCCGGGCTCCAAGAAGTTAAAATCACTGCTCCCGAAAAAACTGCAGTTTTTAAAACTTTTTTTTGCATTGATACATGTCCCTGGGGCAGGACCCGGGTCCCCAAACCCTTTTTAGGACAATAACTTGCATATTAGCCTTCAAAATTAGCACTTTTGATTTCGAACGTTTGAGTCCCATAGACTTTAACGAGTTTTAAAGTTTGCGCAAACTTTCTGTCTGTTCGCAGGTTCTGGTGCGAACCGAACCGAGGGGTGTTCGGCTCATCCCTAATCCTCACTATCTATAGTATTCAGGGCAATATACTGTATATTCTAGGAAAGGAAACAATTGTAATTTTGAAACTCAGAAATCGATTTACTCATCACAACTAAGCACTCTTCTAGGTACACAGTAAGGCCCCATTCACACTGGGGCGGGTGCGGCGGCAGCGCTATTCGGCCGCTAGCGGGGCAGTTTTACCCCCGCTAGCGGCCGAGAAAGGGTTAAAAACCGCTGCAAAGCGCCTCTACAGAGGCGCATTGCCAGCGGTATAGCCGTGGTGTCCCATTGATTTCAATGGGCAGGAGTGATGGAGGAGCGGTATACACACCGCTCCTTCACCGCTCCAAAGATGCGGCTAGCAGGACTTTTTTTACCCTCGGGCTTTCACACTGGAGAAACAGCAGCGGCTCTTTAGGGTCGGTTTGCAGGCGCTATTTTTAGCGCAATAGCGCCTGCAAACCGCTCCAGTGTGAAAGGGGTCTAAAAGAAATGAGAAGACTGCCAGGGACATGTTGAGCACAAATATCACACACTGCTGTGTACATTAGGGTGACCAGACATCCCCGGTTTCAGGGGACAGTCCCCGGATTGAGGTCACTGTCCCCGGACCAAGTCTGTCCCCAGTTTTGTCCCCAGATTGGATTTGAACAGGGGCTGGGGCAATTTCAAAGTCAGTGCAGAATTAAAAAAAAAAATATCTGAATTGCACACCCCAACTCTGCCACTCTTACTAGCTTATGGGGAGGTGTATTTTTTTCCATTATCTGTGCCCCTTTTAGATGATCATGTGCTGGTCGGAGCGGAGGGAATAGTTCTTCAGTATCGGGCGCATACCCATTCAGCTCCGCTCGCATGTTCTTCTGTCTTGGCTCAAGTCCCGGCCAGCCGCCTGCCTGCTTATCTCCTTGCCTTACCTGGCGGAGTGATCTTCCTCCGCTCCCCACCCAGTAGTAGCCGGGGCCCGGAGAGTAAGACTTGACAGGCTGTGAGGCGGGTGACGGCAATGGGGAGAGAATCGCTGATTCCCGCCATTACTAGTAGAAAAAAAAAATTCCCCAGATTTAATTTTAAAAATCTGGTCGACTTAGTCTACATGGGACATACAGAGGATAAGGATCACTATACCAGGGACATACAGAGGATAAGGAGCACTATACCAGGGACTAGGGATGAGCTTCGTGTTCGAGTCGAACATACGTTCGACTCGAACATCGGCTGTTCGATCGTTCGACGAAGATCGAACGATTTGGGCCGTTCGCGCCAAATTCGAGTGACGCGAACGGCCCACAATGCACTACGCCATCGCAGTGTCATCCAGACGCTGTGATTGGCCAAGCATGCTTGGCCAATCACAGCGCCGGCAGCGAGGAGAGCAATGATTGGCCACAGGCAGGATGCCTGTGGCCAATTATTACTGAGGGGGTTTAGTACACGCCCCACACTATAAAAGGCCGCCAGCGCGGTGGCCTTGTGTAGTGTGTTCCGGAGCAGGGAAAGAGAAGCATAGGCAGGGACAGTGTCATTTTTTTCCTTTACTAATCCTGGATTCCTTGTGTTTAGGGACAGGGAGTGATAGGTAGGGAGAGTGTCAGTGTGTCATTCTGTGCTAAACCTTGTTTGTAGGGACAGAGAAGGACAGTGAGGGAAAGTGTCAGTGTGCTATTCTGTGCTAATCCTTGTTTGTAGGGACAGAGAAGGACAGTGAGGGAAAGTGTCAGTGTGCTATTCTGTGCTAAACCTTGTTTGTAGGGACAGAGAAGGACAGTGAGGGAAAGTGTCAGTGTGCTATTCTGTGCTAATCCTTGTTTGTAGGGACAGAGAAGGACAGTGAGGGAAAGTGTCAGTGTGCTATTCTGTCCTAAACCAATCTTGCTGAACCATATTTGAAATCCTTGAGTTTAGGGACAGAGAAGGACACTCGTGGAAACTATCAGTGTGCTATTCTGTGCTAAATCTTGTTTGTAGGGACAGAGAAGGACAGTGAGGGAAAGTGTCAGTGTGCTATTCTGTCCTATACCAATCTTGCTGAACCATATTTGAAATCCTTGTGTTTAGGGACAGAGAAGGATAGGCAGGGGACAGTGTCAGTGTCTTTGTTGCTAAGCCTCCAGCACAGTATACACCTGAAGGTAGCCCTTATTGCTGTTTTTCCCATCTCCCTGCAGGCCATCCATTAAAATGTCTGGAAGGCAAACAAGGAGAGGCAGACAGTCAGGAGGCAAAAAAAGAGGGCAAGCAGGCTCTGTGTCTGGGGGCAACAGTGCTGGTCGTGGACGCGGTGCATTGTCATCAGCACATGGCCATGGGACACGCTTGTCCTTCTTTTCGGCAGCTGGACATGTTGAGCCACATCATGCCGAAGACTTGGTAGAGTGGATGACCAAGCCCACCTCATCCTCCTCATCCTCTCTCACCCAGGCTCAGGGTACTGGCAAACCAGCTGCCAAAGCGTCCTCTTCTCTGGTATCAATGTCATCATTAGTCACTCCTTCCCTAGACCCACCATGTCCTCCTCCTGAGGAGTCCCCCGAACTGTTTGAGCACAGTGTTGGGTACATGCTCCAGGAGGATGCCCAGCGTTTCGAAGGATCTGATGATGATACCCAGCTAGAGGAAGGCAGTAGCGTGAGAGCAGAGAGAGGGGTAGCTCAAGAAGGACACCAATCTGGCAGTCATGCTCCAGCAGCTGCAGCATACTGCCAGATTGGCTCCAGTGATGAGGAGGGAGGGGATGATGAGGTCACTGACTCCACGTGGGTGCCTAATAGGAGAGAGGAGGAGGAGGAGGAGGATGAGGAGGAGGCACATCTCCAACGAGGCAGGATGCCCTTGAGTGGCCAGCGTATGGGCAGCACACCGACGGAATCACACCGCAGAGCTCCGCCTGTGCAGGGCGCTGCCTCTGCCCGTCATTCAAAAAGTTCTTTGGTGTGGGCCTTTTTTGAGTCAAGTGCATCAGATCACACAGCTGCTGTTTGCAACATATGTCTCAAGCGTATATCGCGTGGCCAAAACATCAGCCGCTTGGGCACCACATGCTTGATCAGACATATGTTGACCTGCCATGCAGCTCGTTGGCAAGCCTACCTTAAAGACCCACACCAAAGAACAAAGCGGACCTCTCCTTGCACCGCATCAGCTGGGATCTCAAAACCCACTATACCTTCAGTCCTCTCTGAAACCTGCACTGAGAGGAATGAAGGTGTAGAATTAGGTGTGTCACAGCCCAGTACTTGCGGCCACTCTGCTAGCAGTACACCGACGTCCGATTCTAGCAGGCAAATTTCCCTGCCCCAGCTGCTGGACCGTCGAAAGAAGTTCACTCCCAGCCATCCACATGCCCAGCGGTTGAATGCTAGCTTGGCTAAATTGCTAGCGCTTCAACTGCTGCCTTTTCAGTTGGTAGACTCGGCCCCCTTCCGTGAGTTTGTGCAATGTGCGGTTCCTCAGTGGCAGGTTCCCAAACGCCACTTTTTCTCACGGAAGGCGATTCCGGCTCTCTACAGGCATGTGGAAGGCAATGTCTTGGCCTCGCTGGACAGGGCGGTCAGCGGTAAGGTGCATATTACCGCTGACTCATGGTCCAGCAGGCATGGACAGGGACGTTACCTTTCTTTCACGGCCCATTGGGTCACTCTTTTGGCAGCTGGGAAGGATGCAGGACAAGGTGCAGTAGTGTTGGAGGTTGTTCCACCGCCACGCCTCCAAAATGCTACTACTGGTTGTGACACACCTCCCTCCTCCACCCCCTCCTCTTATTCTTCCTCCATGGCCTCTTCCTGTGGTTTGTCCTCGGAACCAGCGGTGCTCCGTAGGCGTTCAAGGGGCTACGCAAGTACGCAGGCAAAAAGATGCCATGCCGTGCTTGCGCTGGTGTGTTTGGGGGACAGGAGCCACACTGGGGCAGAGGTCCTGTCTGCTCTGCAGGGGCAGGCCGAGAGGTGGTTGACGCCACGCCAGCTTAAGCCAGGAATGGTGGTTTGCGACAATGGCACCAACCTCCTCTCCGCCCTCCGACAGGGACAACTGACCCATGTGCCCTGTATGGCTCACGTCCTTAACCTGGTGGTGCAGCGGTTCTTGGGCAGGTACCCGGGCTTACAGGATGTCCTGAGGCAGGCCAGGAAAGTCTGTGTGCATTTCCGCAGATCTTATAATGCCAGTGCTCGCCTGGCTGAGCTGCAAAAGGAGTTGAACCTGCCCAAGAACCGCCTTATATGTGACATGCCCACCAGGTGGAACTCAACGTTGGCCATGCTGCAGCGGCTGCACACGCAGCAGAGGGCCATCAATGAGTACCTGTGCGACTACGGCACCAGGACAGGGTCAGGGGAGCTTGGTTTTTTTTCTCCACGCCAGTGGGGCATGATCAGGGATGCATGCACTGTCCTGGCACCATTTGAGGAGGCAACGAGGATGGTGAGCAGTGACAGTGCATGCATCAGTGACACTGTACCTCTTGTCCACCTGTTGGAGCACACGCTGCGTGGAATAATGGACAGGGCACTTGAGGCAGAACAGAGGCAGGAAGAGGAGGACTTCCTTGCCTCTCAAGGCCCCCTTTACCCAGACAGTGTTCCTTCTGTCCCACCCATCGCACAGGAAGAGGAGGAGGAGGAGGAGGAGGAGGAGGAGGATTGTGTCAGCATGGAGGTGGAGGCTGGCACTCAGCATCATCAGCAGCAGTCTTTTAGGGATGATTTACAGTCCCAAGAAACCAGTGGACTTGTACGTGGCTGGGAGGAGGTGGCTGCGGATCATGTCGTCCTTAGTGACCCAGAGGACTCCGGAGCGAATGCCTCAGCAAACCTACGCTGCATGGCCTCCCTGATCCTGCAAAGTCTGCGGAAGGATCCTCGTATTCTTCGGATCAAGGAGAGGGACCATTACTGGCTGGCCACTCTCCTTGATCCACGGTACAAGGGTAAGGTTGCGGACCTTATGTTACCGTCGCAGAGGGAGCAGAGGATGAGACAACTCCGGGAGGCCTTGCAGAAAGGTCTGTGCAACGCGTTCCCAGAGACTGGGAGGTTACAAACTTCTGGTCCTGGACAACGAGTTGCTGAGGCTTCGGCCAGTCAAAGAAGGAGCGGTGGGGAAGGTGGCCGTCTGACCGATGCGTTCAGACAATTCTTTAGTCCGCAGCCCCAAAGTATGATCGGTTCCAGCAACCATCGCCAGCGTCTGATAAACATGGTGCAGGAATATCTAGGGGCAAGGTCAGACTTGGACACCTTCCCCACCGAAAATCCTCTGGCTTACTGGGTCTTGAGGATGGATCACTGGCCAGAGCTTGCACAGTATGCAATTGAGCTACTGGCCTGTCCTGCATCCAGCGTTCTTTCGGAACGCACATTCAGTGCTGCTGGAGGATTTGTCATGGATCACAGGGTGCGCCTGTCCACCGACTCGGTTGATCGACTGACTTTCATCAAGATGAACCAGTCTTGGATCACCACCAGCTACCACACACCTGATGCTGATATAACAGACTAATTGATTTTAACATGTCACATCCCTTCAAGACTGATGCTGATGCTGAGTGCCTGTGCTGTTATGTTGACTGGCTATCCTCCTCCTCCGAGTCCTCAATGATACGATTGATGATGATAGCTTGGAAGATCATTTTTGTTTATGGGTGCCGCCACCAGTGGCTAAGGCCCAATTTTTCAGCCCCTGTTTTACAGGGGCGTGTAATTACAATTTTTTTAGCAATAATTTGCCATAGGGCTCATTGCTGTGCTCCAAGTACAGTATCTGTGAGGGGTTGGAGTGTTGTGGCACCAGTGCCTAAGGCCCAATTTTTCAGCCCCTGTTTAACAGGGGCGTGTCATTACAATTTTTGAAGCAATACTTTGCAACAGGGCTCATTGCTGTGCTCCAAGTACAGTATCTGTGAGGGGTTGTAGTGTTGTGCCACCAGTGCCTAAGGCCCAATTTTTCAGCCCCTGTTCAACAGGGGCATGCAATTACAATTCTTGATCTAATAATTCACAGCAGGGCCCATTCCTGCACCCACCAAGAGTAACTCTGAGGGCTTACAGTGTTGTGGCAACACCACCACCACCACCACCACCACAAAAGGCCCAATTTTTCAGCCCCTGTTCAACAGGGGCATGCAATTACAATTCTTGATCTAATAATTCACAGCAGGGCCCATTCCTGCACCCACCAAGAGTAACTCTGAGGGCTTACAGTGTTGTGGCAACACCACCACCACCACCACCACCACGAAAGGCCCAATTTTTCAGCCCCTGTTCAGCAGGGGCATGCAATTACAATTCTTGATCTAATAATTCACAGCAGGGCCCATTGCTGCACCCACCAAGAGTAACTGTCAGGGCTTACAGTGTTGTGGCACCAGCACCACCATCAAAGGCCCAATTTTTACTACCACTGTTCAACAATTATATGTAATTAAAATTCCTGATATAATAGTTGACAGCAGGGCGTTCCAGCACCAACCAAGAGTAACTGTGAGTGCTTACAGTGTTGTGCCAACACCAACAACTAAGGGGCCTATTTCTGCAGAGTATATACGGCAGGTCCCTACTTTCAAACATCCAACTTACAAACGACTCCTACTTGCAAACGCAAGAAGACAACAGGAAGTGAGAGGAAATCTACCACTACGAAGGAAAATTCTCTCCTGTAAGAATAAATATGGGAGAAAGGTGTCTCCTCTGTACTGATGCTTTATCAGCAATCCTTGTTTCAAGAAAAACACCACATTTCAAAAACAGTTGTCATTGGGACGGAAAGTGAGGTGAAATGTTCTGAACAGGGGCACAGACAGCAAAACAAATGTTACAGGGGTGATAACCCTTACCTATGTTTTCCAAAAAGTTTAAAAATAGATTTTTGGGCTGGAGCTACACTTCAACAATGTACCTGTTCAAAATTACAAACAGATTCTACATAAGAACAAACCTACAGTCCCTGTCTTGTATGCACCGCCTGTATACGGCTGTTCAGAGTATATAGGGCCTTTTTTATTTTATGTGCGGGGTTCCCCTTAATATCCATACAAGACCCAAAGGGGCTGGTAATGGGCTGGGGTAGGGGGGGGGGGGGTCATGGGGTAGCTATGCCATTTTTCTTAAAGATTTTCATCCATATTACCGGGACCAGACATTACATTAAAGCCGCAAGCAGTTTTAAATGGCTTTTTTTTCCTTTAGAAGTGTCATTTTGTGCAGGGACAGTTCTAAACACGGGAAAAACGTGGCACTTCACAGGCATACTTTAGACACCCCCCAGGTACGATATTTAAAGGAATATTTGACTTTTTTTTTTTTCACTTTATGCATCATTAAAATGACTGCTCCCGAAAAACGACCGTTTTTAAAACTTCTTTTTGCATTGATACATGTCCCCTGGTGCACAACCCGGGTTCCCAAACCCTTTTTAGGACAATAACATGCATAATAGTTGTTATAATTAGCATTTTAGAATTTGAACGTTCGCATCCATTGTATTTAATAGGGTTCTAATGTTCGTACGAACTTTCGGTCCGTTCGCGGGTTCTGGTGCGAACCGAACCCGGGGGTGTTCGGCTCATCACTACCAGGGACATACAGAGGATAAGGAGCACTATACCAGGGACATACAGAGGATAAGGAGCACTATACCAGGGACATACAGAGGATAATGATCACTATACCAGGGACATACAGAGGATAAGGATCACTAAACCAGGGACATACAGAGGATAAGGAGCACTATACCAGGGACATACAGAGGATAATGATCACTATACCAGGGACATGTTAATGACCAAAGGCACATTGCAAAGTATATGTTGAGTATGCTGAGTACTTTTCTAGGTACATGCAGAGCACTCTGAGCACATTTCCTCAGTTATGCTTAAAGGCTAAGTTAACCTTCTAAAAAAAAATTTTTTCACAGGAGCCTGCAAAACATTGCACTAGTGATCAATGGATTAATGGATCAGTGGATCATGGGTACAATGTCAGGCTCCTGCAGATTTTTCCTGTAGCTTTCTGCCCATTCCTCTGTAAAGACTTTCATCTGGAGAGCTGGAGGATGTTTCAATAGATTACAAGTGTGCTAATTAATGCTCTCGTATTTCACTGATAACTAGGGACTGGGATGGGACTCATAGTTCATTCATTCACAGATCTATGAATGAATGACACAGGTGTGCAGGCAGCCCACTCCAATTTTAAATGTGACATTGTCTGTGGAAGAGAACCCCCGCATGCTATCATGATAGACAGAAGCAGTGCATAAGCAGCCAAGCAGTCTACTACCATGGATGTGTTAAAGTGGTTGTATACCCCGCTTGGTCATTTTTACCTGCAGGTAAGCCTATAATAAGGCTTACCTGTAGGTAAAATTAATATCTCCTAAACCTGCACTGTTTAGGAGATATTCAATCTGCATGCAGCCATTGACGTCAGTGGTGCATGCGCTCTGAAGATTAGGTGGATCGTGCAGGAACTGCCGTGATGTCATCGCGGCTCCGGCCACTCCAGAACATGTCAGCTCCCTCAGCAGTGACCAGACGCGCTGCAGGAGCTTTGTTCTAAGGTATGTATTTCATAATGTGCTAGTATGCAATGCACTAGCACATTATGCTATTGTCTTGCAGGTTTTTTTTTTTTTTTCGTTTACTACCGCTTTAAGCAACAGTACGTACGACATGTTTCTGCCCATAAAACAAATCTGATTTGATGTCTTTAAAGTTATTGTATAGTCTAGTTTTTTTTTTCTTAAATAACAAACATGTTATACTTACCTCCTCTGTGCAGTTGGTTTTGCACAGAGCAGCACGGATCCCCCTCTTTTTGGGTCCCTCTTTGCTGCTCCTGGCCCCTCCCACTTATCAAGTCCATTCAGACATTGAGTCCCCCCCTCTCCCCTGATTGACAGCCGCAGGAGCCAATGACGCTGCTGCCGTGTCTTGGCCAGTCTGGAGCAGTGTCCCAAATGGCTTAGACATTTGTGGACATCGCTGGAGAGAAATGGGGCTCAGGTAAGTAATTAGGGGGTGCTGGGGGGCTGCTACACACATAAGGTTTTTTTTATCTTAATGCATAGAATGCATTTAAATAAATAAAAACTTTTGCCGTTACAACTCCTTTAACACAGTACATTGTCTTTTCTACAGCCGTAATGACCAGATTATGATCTGGCATGGAAAAAAGGTACAAGAAGTAGACACTAAACTGCATTTCTTTATGTATGGCATGGGGACACTTATGGATATGAGGGGCCTGGCAATTGCCCAAAAATTGCACCCTCAAATATTGGTCTTTTCCCTGGTTGACGAATCCCAGGTAACCCAGATATATATCTATTATTAATAGCATGGGTGGCACTGATATTCTGCATTTAAAAGCCATTGTATTTATAACTATCCTTACCATAGTCTTACTTTTCTTTCCCATAATATTGATAGCCATTAAGCCCTGGTTCACATTGATGCTACTTTGAAATCGGGCTACTTCACTTGAAGTAGCCCGATTTCAAAGTAGCCGGACAGCGCAATTTCAGGTGCTACTTGGCTGACATCTGTGCCACTTCATGCACAGATGTCTATGCAAGTCGCACCCGAAATCGGTAAAAGTAGTGCAGGAACTTATTTCTTTCTCGTACATCACGGGACACAGAGCGACATAGTCATTACTAATGGGTTATATAGATACCGTCAGGTGCTGGCACTGGCAACTTCCAAAACCGGAAGTACCCTCCCCTATATAAGCCCCTCCCATCCGGGAGCGCCTCAGTTTTTTGCCAGTGTCTAAGGTGTTGGCCAAGAAGAAACATGTGTTTTTCACTGAGCTTGCGTACAGGTTCTTTTGGGCCTCAGTAAGCTATTCCGGATCCGACCAAAAAAGCTTCATAGCTAAACGGTCGGTACCCGGGCCTTGCAGAGAAGAGCAAGGTTTTGCCTGTAATGCTTCTCTTAGGAGAGCTGGACCCTGGGATCCAGAACTCTGGTCATACCCACGACCAAGATGTTTTCTGTGCAGGGTGCTATACAGGTCCAGGGGAGTGGAATCCTTGGGAACCCGGTCCCTGAAGGTTTGATTACAATGCCTGCCATGATAGGTGAAGTTTGGGCTTCTGTGACCAAACAAAGTCCTGCGGCGAGGAAAAGGTAAGTGGGGGCCCTCAGGAACTTGGTTCTATTGAGGGACCCCAAGCCTATTTTGTCTTTCTGCCTGTTACCTAAGGTATTCCCGCTAATATTCTGTGTATGCCTGTTACTACTGAGAAAATGTAAAAATTTTAATAGTAGGCAAGAAAAAAAAAAAAAAAAATGTAAGACCGCGGTACCTGTGTTAGACACTAGAGGCCGCTATGGTTCTTTTTCTTGTAATGTGGATTTTTTTCTTCCAGAATCAAATCCAGGCAGTTGGTATGTTCTCTGCTGGGAAGCTGTCTCCTCTGCCCTGTTGCTGCGCTCATCCATCCCCGGGCCCTACGGCAAAGGGGGCCCTGGCTCCCATCTAGCTCCTTATTGTTTTTAAAAAAGGGCGCCGAAGGCGCACGTGCCCGCGCGCGTGCGCGTGCACGCGCCTCTATTCATAGAGGCGATCTGAAAAAAGGGGCGGAGCGGGTGGATGACGCTCAGGTGTGCGCCGCGGCGCTACTGCGCATGTGCGGGCGTCCAGCGTGTTTTAAAGCACATTATAGCTGGCTATTGAATGCACAGACAGAGCTAGCAACAGATAAAGGCACACAGAGGCGGTTGATGCAGGCATCCCCTAGAAAGGCACTTTAGTAGACACCAACTGTGATATAGCAGCAATTGTGCTAGACTATTCTCAGTAAAAGTGGTGTATTACGGCTGGAATACCTCAGCTTTAGGCTTAAGAATATGCCGTCCAGAAGCTCCGGAACTGAATCTTCCAGGAAGCGAAGGGGGTCTCATCGGGCTCTGAGGTGGGCATGCTTCTGCTGCACCAGTCTCCCCTGAAGTTCAGAGGTAAGTGACCATAGAGACCCCGCAGGGGTACTTGGTACTGTGGCTGTCCTCAGTCACCTGCTCCTGTGTATGTAACAGAGGAGGTTTTTTCCTCAGCTCTGGGAGGATTAGAGAGAGATTGTCAACATTGATCGCTGCCTCCCTGTCAGGGAAAGCACGCCGATCTCCGTCTCCTCCTTCAGAGTGCCTGTTAGCAGAGCAACAGTCCCATACAGGGATCGACCTGCCTGAAGGGGATCAGGATGAGGTTGATTCTGTTATAGAGGAATCAACAGTGGAGGAACCTTTCTCAGCAGCTCAAGCTGAAAGATTATGGGTTCAGTCTCTGACTAACATGGTCCGATCGGCATTAAAAATGCACCTTGCGGAACCATCAACCACTACTGTATCCTCGTTGGGGTCGCTAGAAGCCCCCAGACTGTCTGTTCTTTTCCACTTCACCCTTTTACTGAAAGGGCTTATTTACCAGGATTGGGAACGTCCTGAGAAAATATTATTCCCCCAAGAGATTTCCGGTGGTCTATCCCATGGAGGATAAGTTCATCAAAAAAAAAAAAATGGAAGGTCCCTACAGTGGACGCAGCCATCTCTTGTATGTATAAATCACTGACATGTCCAGTGGATAATGTCCAAATGTTCAAGAACCCAATAGATAAAAGATTGGAGTCCTTATGAAAGTCTGCTTCTTTCTACAGCAAGCTTGGTGACACAACCAGCAGTAGCAGCTATTGGGGTCTGCTAAGCAGTGAAGGATCAGTTAAAACAGGTCTTGAGGGACTTGACAGATCAGCAGGCCTTGCCCTAGCTGATCTACCTAGAGCCTTAGGCTTTGCGGTTGACGCCATAAAGGATTCAGTCCATCAGGCCTCCCGCCTTACGCTGTCTAGAGTACATATGCGTAGGCTTCTATGGCTCAAAAACTGGTCTGCTGAAGCTCCCTGTAAGGAATGGCTGGTTAGCGTCCCATTTCATGGTGAACGCTTATTCAGGGAAAACCTGGACAAATATATCCAGAAAATTTCCAGCGGTAAAAATACGCTCTTGCCGGTTAAAAACAGAGTTAGAGGTCCCTCTTTAAGAGGCCTGCTTCTCCAGTCCCTGGGGCATCGGCTGTGTAACAGTTCCGACGGCCTCCTCGGTCAATTCCCGGGGGTAAAAAACAGGGACAATAGCAGGGTAATGAGAAACCCTGGGTCAGGGGAGGTACAAAACCTCCCCCAAAGTTAAATTCATTAAAGGGTTGCCCCCACTCAGTCGGGTGGGGGGAGGACTCCAGTTGTTCACAAGAGACCTGGCGGGACGCGATCAAGACAGATAGGTGCTCTCCGCAGTATGTTGAGGATACAGATTGGAGTTAAGAGACTCTCCTCCTTCCCATTTTTGAGGTCAAACGTGCCAAGGGATCCCCGGAAGAGAGAGTCCCTCCTGTTGGCACTAGAACAACTATTGCTCCAAGGAGTAATTATGGAGGTTCCCCTGGAAGAATGAGGGTTCGGGTTTTACTCAAACCTCTCTACAGTCCCGAAGCAAACGCGGACGGGAGGCCCATATTAATTCTAAAAGGGCTATACAAATTCCTGTATATCAGGACTTTCCGATGAAGTTGATCCGATCGGTGGCCACTGCCCTACAAGGGGAGGATTGGTTAGCCGTGATCGACATCAAAGATGCTTATCTGCACATTCCCATCTTTCCAGTCTACCAAAAGTTTCTACGCTTTGCAGTAGAAGGGCGCCATTTTCAGTTCAGAGCCTTACCCTTCGGTTTGGCCACAGCACCACGAGTGTTTACAAAAATTCTGGCCCTTTATTGGCCAATCTGAGAACACAAGGTGTAATGATAATGGCATATCTAGATGACTTGTTGCTGATAGACCACTCAGTGAAAAAACTAGACGTGATCGTTCACAAGACAATCAAGTATCTGGAATCTCACGGTTGGATTATCAACCGAGAAAAGTCAGCCCTAAAAACCAGTCAAAAGTCTGGAATACTTGGGGCTAAGGTTGGATTCAGGCCAGAGAAAAATATTCTTGCCTCGAGGAAAGGTGTTGTCTTTGAAAGATTTGATCCACTTAGTGGGTACAAAAAAGACAGCCGTCCATACGCCTGTGCATGAGGCTGCTGGGAAAAATGGTGGCATCATTCGAAGCAGTACCCTACGGTCAATTCCATTCAAGGAATTTGCAGGGGGCCATACTGTCAGCCTGGAACAAAAAAGTTCAGGCCCTAGACTTACAATGTCCTTGTCCCCTTCCGTTCGCAAGAGCCTCCGTTAGTGGTTGGTTCCCCAGAATCTGGAAAAAGGGAAATCCTTCAGTCTGATTTCTTGGAAGGTGGTCACTATAGATGCCAGCCTTATAGGCTGGGGAGCAGTACTGGAGCAATAGTCTCTCCAGGGCAGATGGTCGGATGCAGAAAAGGCCCTGCCCATCAATCTCTTAGAGATACGAGCAGCCCGGTATGCCCTAGTAGCATGGACATCCAAACTCCAAGGGTCCCCTGTCAGAATTCAATCAGACAATGCCACAGCAGTGGCATATATCAATCATCAGGGGAGCACCAGGAGTCGTGCAGCCCAGAGGGAAGTAAATTACATCCTGAAATGGGCAGAAAAATATGTCCCAGCCATATCTGCGGTATTCATTCCAGGAGCGGAGAATTGGAAGGCGGACTTTCTAAGTCGCCAGCAATTAGGCCCAGAGGAAGGGTCCCTTCACCCCGAGGTTTTCTGGACAATATGTCAGCGGTGGGGAACATCGGATGTAGATCTTCTAGCATCCAGATTCAACGCAAAGGGGGACAGGTTTGTCTCTCGGACAAGGGATCCCCTAGCTTGCGGCTCGGATGCCCTAGTGTTCCCTTGGGATCAGTTCAAGCTGATATATGCATTCACACCGCCACAATGGTTACCTCGATTACTCCGCAGAATCAGGGTAGAAAAGAAACCAGTGATTCCGGTGGCTCCAGCGTGGCCCCGAAGAGCGTGGTACGCGGAGATTGTAAAATTTCAGTGGGGAGTCCTTGGACTCTCCCACGTCGTCCGGACCTGCTTTCGCAAGGACCGATATACCACCCTTCTTTACCAGCCCTAGGTTTGACGGCCTGGCTATGGAAGCCCACATTCTAAAAAAGAGAGGGCTCTCTAATCCTGTGGTATCTACCATGATCAATGCCAGGAAGCCGGTATCCAGGCAGATCTAATATAGAATCTGGAAGGCGTACATCGCGTGGTGTGAGGCCAAGAAATGGCATCCACATAAGTACGTAATAGGTAGGATTCTGGACTTCCTACAATGGGCTGTAGATAGGAAGCTTGCCTTGAGTACTATCAAGGGTCAGATTTCGGCCTTGTCAATATTTTTTCAAAGGCCCTTGGCTTCGCATTCACTAGTCAAAGCCTTTATACAAGGAGTGATGCGTATTAGTCCTCCAGATAATATTCCCATATGTCCATGGGATCTAAACTTGGTTCTGTCGGTTCTACAGAAACAACCATTTGAACCATTACAGCATATTTCTTTGGTGCTTCTCACCAGGAAATTGATTTTTCTAGTAGCCATTTGTTCGGCTAAAAGAGTGTCGGAATTAGCAGCTATGTCCTGTAAGGAGCCATATCTGGTTATCCATAAGGATAGAGTAGTGTTACGTCCTCATCCAGCCTTTCTTCCTAGGGTGGTATCGAGGTTTCATTTGAACCAAGATGTGGTTCTTCCTTCTTTTTTCCCCAAACCTACTTCGGTAGAGGAAAAGTTATTGCATTCTTTGGATGTAGTAAGAGCAGTTAAAGCTTATCTAAAGACCACTGCTCAGATTCGCAGAACGGATAGTTTGGTTATTCTGCCGGAAGGCCCCAGAAAGGGTCAGGCAGCGTCAAAATCTACTTTAGCCAAGTGGATTCGACAGGTCATAATACAAGCCCATGGCTTGAGAAGGAGACCGCCTCCGTTCAAAGTTAGAGCGCACTCCACGAGAGCAGTTGGAACTTCATGGGCAGTGCATCACCAGGCCTCCCTGGCTCAAATCTGTAAGGCCGCAACATGGTCTTCAGTACACACGTTTACTAGGTTCTACCAGGTGGACGTTAGAAGTCAGGAGGATGTCGCCTTTGGGCGCAGTGTGTTGCAGGCCGCAAAAGATCCTCATGTCTGATAGCGCTCAGCTTATATATGGTGTATCCCCCCCCCTCATTGGGCATTGCTTTAGGACATCCCATTAGTAATGACTATGTCGCTCTGTGTCCCGTGATGTACGAGAAAGAAAATAGGATTTTTATAACAGCTTACCTGTAAAATCCTTTTCTTGGAGTACATCACGGGACACAGAGCTCCCGCCCCTCTTTGGGGACACTTATTGCTTTGCTACAAAACTGAGGTGCTCCCGGATGGGAGGGGCTTATATAGGGGAGGGTACTTCCGGTTTTGGAAGTTGCCAGTGCCAGCACCTGACGGTATCTATATAACCCATTAGTAATGACTATGTCGCTCTGTGTCCCGTGATGTACTCCAAGAAAAGGATTTTACAGGTAAGCTGTTATAAAAATCCTATTTTTTCAAATTGTTGCGATGCCGCAGAGTCAGTGTCACGCTGATTTGAACGATGCCATTTCCGGCAACTAAAGGAAAAGTTAAGCAGTTCCCAATATCAACCAATTGCTTGTTTGTTTTTTTTAAACAAATAATTTTTAAAGAAAGATTGATACAAAAAATGTCTCCCATGTAGTATTCATAAATTAGGCTAAATTTTTGTAAAAACTCTTGTAATGCAGATTCTAAATGAAAATACTATTAAAGAATCTGCTAGTCCAAGTGTGTTCATGATTTATGGATAGAAACTTCTTATCTACTTCCACCCATAATGTTGGAAACAAGTAATTCCAGCCACCAGAAATATGAGAAGAGTCTGGCTTATCGGTCAGTAGGGTCGGAGAAAAGGGAGGGGCTTTGGCGCCTTTGACAATGTCGCCCCCCCCCCCTTTGGAAAAATGCCTCTCTGTTCTTGTTCTGAAAACTGCTTTAAAACTTAGAATTTTTGCAACTTGATAGAGAGAGCTGGTATGATGTTCTTAAGTTCAATCACTACATCCCTCTTTTCTGTTCCCTGCAGAAACACAACCACAAGTCAATCCGATACAAACCAACATATCCCATACAGCTCCCAGCAAGCAATTGGGAGTAGCTCCTTCCCAAGCTTCCAAAGGTAAGTCATGTTCTTAACTCCACCACTGCACATCACACCCATGGGCTGTGCACACATTGATCCTCACTATCTATAGTGTTCAGGGCAATATACTGTATATTCCAGTTAAGGAAAGTATCATACACTGCTGAGTACACGGGACATGGACAGGGCAGCAGCCCTCCAGCCTGGGATCTCCTCCTCTAGGACAAGAACCCTTCTGCTGTCAGACTCAGAGTATTTATGCTCCTTCCCAGTCACCATCTGGGCACTTCAGACTGGAACAGCTTCAGCAGACTGGACTGGAACCAGGAACAACAGGAATAATCAGACAGGCCGGATCGGTTAACAGGCTGGCAGCAAGTTGGAGTGCCGCCGCTCTGCTTTCATCTGAGGACTCCTTCCTTTACAGCAAAATGCGTTGAGGTGGGACTTTGGATGTCATTCCCGGTTTCCAGTGACGTAACATTTGGGCCGCAGCTTTCGGCCTGATATTGGCACTTATAAATGAGTACCACAGCAAGCTGGTAAAGCAAGCCCAGTAGAAGGATAGTAACTTCGGGAAAACGAGCGGAGGACAGGAGAAGGAATCCACGCCGACCCAAGGAGCCTAACCATTCACTTGTGAGCCTGATACCCCTGCAGGGGTTTCTGTTTTTGGTGAGTGGGGAACCTTGAGGGGGAGCACAAGTGTCACCTGGAGACTGCTAGGAATCTCAAAGATTCACACAGAAGTCACCTTTATCTACTGTTTGAACTGTCCTACAATTTAAGCTGTATCCGCTGCTATATTTTGTTTTATTGATTTGGACTTTTTACCTAATATAAGCTACCTTAGCTGCTATATTATTATAACCACCTTGCAGTGGGCTTTGGATACTGTAATTAATGTTGGGACCCAATATCCTGCTGCTGAGATTTAACACCCTGATTGTTTGTTTTATTTTATGTTCATCATATGCTTGTTAAATTCTGGCCCTGGTTACACATAGTTCAGTTTGCCAGTATTGCATCACTGGTTCACCAGCTTACTTGACCACTCAATATTGGCCCTTTATTCATTCACTTTTTTGCACATTGCACTCAAGCACGCAGCACTTTTCAATAATTAGGGGTAATCCGTGACCTAGGAGCACCTCTTAAAAACACGATATTGTTTTACACGCTTATTTTTGTTCCTTACTTTTATTTATATGTAAATTCAGTTGCACTTCACTTGGGCAGCGCCATTCATCCCACCTACAGAATTTAAAATCTGGGCACTTCTCCCCAGGGATTGGCCAGGGCTGCATAAATATTCAGCTGCTGATTTGACTCTCTATTTTCCCCAAATGTTTCCAGATAGACAGGGGGATGCAGCCAGTGAAACATAGAACAGACCAAAACAATTGCATGCAGCTCCACTGATTACATTGAGCCGGTAACTAACTTTACCTAACCTAACACCTATCTAGGAGGGTGCTACAGATATGCAAAGCATAACAAGATTCTGTAACAAAATCCCACTAAACACATTGAACTCATGCTAATCACAACACTTGAACAGCAACAAGCCAAGCACAATATTTTTTCCCACTTGAGTGACATTAGTGAATTAATATTGGATATTGTCTTCCTGATTCTCCTCCCAGCCAATCAGGAAGCAGGTAGTAAGACCCGATTGTCCAGGGACACTTAGGACTCCCAATCGTGTCTCAAGACACACTGGCCAATCGTGTCTCAGGACACACTTCCTGTTCAGCCTGGAGCAGAATCGATGTCTCGGCTTTTCATTCCCCCTGCCTCCTATGTTAAGGTTAGCTTTGCCGCCTTACCGTCCACCGACCATCTCCCGCCGGGGGTGGGGGGGGGATTTGCGCGCGGCGATCACCACCTTCCCGTCCATCCCCCAGTGGATGGTGTTAGTTTGCTGCCACTGCTGCCAGGACTATAAGCATACTGCTAAAACTCTACCACAGACATACTGAGCACATGGAGCACTCTGACCGAGATATACAGAGGATAAGAAGCACTATGCCAGAGACATGGTAATCATAAAAGGTACTATGTAAGGGGACATGTTGAGAACACTAATCTCTATGTCATTATACTGGTAATGGCAGTGACCAGCGACTTATAGTGGGGCTGTGATAGTTTGGTGGGCAATCTGGCACTACCAGACCCTCGCAGGGAGGTACAATAACTGACTAACTGACACTGACATCAATAGTGACAGTTATACAGTGATCAGATATAATACTGTACACGGTCACTGTACTAATAGTATTGGCTGGAAAGGGGCTAATATCAAGGGGCAATCAAGGGGTTGTTAACTGTGTGCCTAACAAGTGTAATATGTGTAATGTGTGCTGCTTTTACTAAGAGATCTGGCTGTTTTTTCATCCTGCAACAGACACTTCCCTACTGTTTGTAAACACAGGACTCTCTGCTGTGATTGGACACAGCCGATCAGCAGGTCCAAGCTGTGACGAACGCGAGTGTCAGATCCCCGCCCTCCGCGCTAATCTTGCGTCGAAGGACCGGCCAACCTCACACTACGCTGTCACTTGCGTAACAATGCCCCTCTCAGCTGCGTCCAGCCCAAAGATTTTCCAGCTTGCGGGACGACAATCTGAGTGCCAGCAGCCTGAGAGCGATTGTTACCGGGCTAATGTCACAATTAACCCTTTCTCTGCCACCACCCCGGTTTAAACAACGCAGAGCCAGGGGATACTCGTGATTTCAACAATACCAATTATGATTTTAGAATAAGCGTCTGCAGCCTACACTGTCACCACAGACAGGTCTGCGCAGAGCCCTACAGTAGCGCTCTTCAAGAGGCAGGTTTGTTATAGCTTGCATTAAGAGTTTCAGAGGCAAGAGTAACACTTTTCAACATAAGGGTTTATTTTGAAAAGGGTCAAGTTGATGCAATAAAATGTTACAGAAAAATATGTTTCAAGAGATAATACTATACAGCCACAAGGTTAAGGTAGAAATTAGAAGTAGAAGAATACTTGCAATTAAATGTCCAAAGGTTGATCAGCGTTCGATCGATGAATCTGGTTCTCAACTTGCAGAAGGTTCCTGCTTAAATGTTAAAAGGGAACTCCACAGATCTTGCTTGTTTGATGGTGAAAGGAGAACTGCTTGTGCTCTCTGAGAGCTCCTTTTTCTCTCAAACTCCAGGGGGTGTTGACAGTGATCAGTGCCCAATCGGCGGGTCCTTCTAATGTAGGGGTGGGGTCCGGGGAGGTGCCCCACTCATGCCTACCTTATGTGCACTTCTTGAGATACATTTTCATAACTCTGCAACTGTACGTTTTACACACTAACAATCTTCATATTCTTATTCAGTGTTATTTAACTTTTCATTTGACTCCAAACATGGCCAACCTGTCAGCTCCAGTTGACCCAGGGGCAATAACGGTCACTACTCGGGTTCCCTATGGCCTAACCTATCCATGTCTGGACTTGACGCGTTACAAATTCTCTGAGGAGACTGAATATATTTATGTTATGACAGTGTGTTTTGTTATTTGGAAGTTAGGAAACATGTTGAATTTCCATACTCAATTCTTCCTGGGTAAGCTTGAGGGTCACTCAGGGTTTTACGACCCTGGCCTGTTATAACTCTGAGGCTTTACAAAGGTGACAGCTTTACGACCGGTCAGGAACTGCTAAGTCCCTTATCAAACCTAGCTTCCTCTGCTGAGATAAGGGATGTTTGATGTAGAAAGCTTGAAATTCCAGATACCCTCTGAAATAGCAAGCTGCAAATTCCTTCAGGATGGGGGGGGGGGTTGGAGGGCTCAATTCAAATGTACAAGGTTTAGCTAAAACTTTCATGGGAGCTTCTAACACAAAATGGATGCCTGCCCCACCAAAATGGTTGCACTAATGCTCTAGGCAGGTGTCCATTTTGTGAGATCGTCACACCTCCCCCCTTAAGTGGTTGCATGGGAGGGAACTACAATTTCCCTCCTGACGCAACCGTCTCCTGCGGGCTCAGCTTGACGGGACAGCCCATCAGCATTGCCATGGGTGCTGCCTTTCTTATGCTGGATAGTGAAATCGTATTCCTGCAGAATTAGGCTCCACCGAAGGAGTTTACCATTCTCCCCAGCAACACGATTCAGCCAGCTTAATGGATTGTGATCGGTGATCACAGTGAAATGCCGTCCATAAAGATACGTTTGTAACTTTGGGAGAGCCCACATGATCGCCAGACACTCCTTTTCGATCGTGGCATATGCTACTTCCCTGGGGAGCAGCTTCCGGCTCAGATAGAGGATGGGATGCTCCTCTCCGGCCTCATCCACCTGGCTCAGAACTGCACCCAATCCATAGGCAGAGGCATCCGTCTGCACTAGGAAGCGACTGGTGAAGTCGGGAGCCTGTAGGACAGGGGCGCTGGCCAGCGCCTCCTTCAAGGCCTGGAATGCCTGCTCACATTCTGGTGTCCAGGACACCACCTTGGGCAGTTTCTTTTTGGTTAGGTCAGTCAGCGGTTTGGCCAAGCTGCTATAGTTACATACACATTTCCTATAGTAGCCAGCGGTCCCCAAGAAAGACATAACCTGCTTCTTGGTTTGGGGGGTAGGCCAGGCCAGGATGGCCTCAACCTTCCCCGTCTCGGGTTTCAGGGTGCCTCCTCCTACCTGGTGTCCCAAGTAATGCACATCAGTCATGCCGATCTGACACTTACTGGGTTTGACAGTCAGATTGGCAGCTGTCAACCGGTCCAGGACCTGTGACAGGTGCACCAGGTGTTCTTCCCAGGTAGGGCTGAACACAGCCATGTCGACCAGGTAGGCTACGGCAAAAGTTTCCAGCCCCTCCAGTAAGTCATTCATGACTCTCTGGAAGGTAGCTGGGGCATTCTTCATCCCAAACGGCATGACGGTAAATTCAAACAAGCCGAATGGGGTGATGAAAGCCGACTTTTCCCGAGCCTCAGGGGCCAGAGGAATTTGCCAGTACCCCCTGCTCAAATCCATGATTGTTATATAGTGGGCAGCCGCCAACCTATCTAACAACTCATCGATCCTGGGCATGGGGTAGGCATCTGCAGTGGTGATGACATTCAGCTTCCGATAGTCCACACAGAACCTGGTCGTCTGATCCTTTTTGGGGACCAGGACTACTGGGGACGCCCAGGCGCTGTGGGACTTCTGAATCACCCCCAGCTGCAGCATTTCCTCCACTTCCCTTTTCATGTCGGCCAGCACCTCCAGGGAGACGCGATATGCCGACTGTCTAATAGGAGGATGTGCCCCCGTGTCCACCTGGTGGATAGCGAGGTGCGTCCTCCCAGGTTTCCCTGTAAACCTGCTACCATGTACTGCCTCATCCCCCTCTGCAGGCAGACTTTCCCTGTACAGCTTCCCTTTTTCCCAGTATACCTTTTGTTTGTCATTCTCTGCAGGGGGCCGCTCAGCTGAACTCCTGAGCTGTGCTAGTGTTTGGTCTGTCTGCAGTGCTGTTTCAAAGGCGGAACCACAAGTCCCAGCCAGCAGTCCTGTGGCAAACAAGGACGGCTGCTGAGGCTCACCAGAGGTGGGGTCCGCTGAGTCAGAACAGGGAGAGGGCCCAGAGATCTCCTCCTGCTGTTCTGCGATCAGAGCTTGCACCTCGGCTGCCTTAGCCGCACTGCGAGTACACACCAATACTGGCAATACATTATCATCATTACCATCATCATTACCATCATCATCATCATCATCATCATCATCAGCATCAGCATCATATTTAACATCTACCATTGCAGTGTCATTGGAACATACATCATTGAACTTCCCAAGCAAGGGGATCTCATCTCCTGTTGCTACATCAGGAGGACCTCGCACTTCAAATTCACCCTCCCCCTCCCTCTGTCCATCCACAGGTTGCCCAGACATTACCCCAACATCTGTAAACAGTACCTTAGTAGATCCAGAGAGTTCCGCAGGAGTATCCTGGGTGCTCTCAGCAGGGCCATAGTGAGAGTGCATGGGGCCTAAATCAGTACCCAACAACACAGGAGTGGGGATCTCTTCCGAGACGCCCACCTCCCTCATCCCACTTCCGGCACCCCAATCGTGGAACACATAGGCACGGGGCACACAGGAACGGGTTCCCCCAACTCCCTTGAGGGTAAGAAACTTTTCTGGGATGATGTCTGTTTCTTCTATCACCTCTGGTCTGACCAAAGTGACTTCAGCTCCGGTGTCACGAAAGCCCACTACAGTCCGGTGGCCCACGATGACTGGCTGCAAGTTGGCATTGGTTCCTGGAGGATTGCCACTGACGAACATCACAGCAGAAGGGTGGCTGGCCGGATGGCCAGGTGATGTCAGCTTCTTCTGCTCAGGGCACTGGTTCCTGAGATGTCCGGCTTTCCCACAGGTGTAGCATTTGCGGTTGTCAGTCGGGGATGCCCTGGCACCAGAAACTGCAGGTACCGACCGCTGAGGAACTTGGTTGGCCGGCAGAGGAGAGGTTGCGGCGTGCGATTTCCCTCCTTTCCAGCCATTCGGAGGAGCCTTGCGATGATCAGGTACCCGAGAGTGGATATAGGTATTTGCCAGTTCTGCTGCTACTTTGGCAGTGGTTGGCTTTCGCTCCAGCACAAACTGTCTGACGTCCGCAGGACAGATGTGCAAAAGTTGATCTTCAATCATAAGATCTTCCAGGGATTCAAAAGAATCGGCATTCATGCCTTTAGTCCATTGCCTGAATGTGGTGCGTAAGCGACTTTCCACATCCAGGTATGAGTCCCCAGGCCCTTTTTGCAAGAACCTAAAACGCTTCCGGTACACTTCCGGGGTTGGCTGAAACTTTTGGATGATTGCAGCCTTCAGGGCCTCATAATTGTTGCACTGCCCTTCTGACAGTTCAACATAAGCATCCAGGGCCTTCCCTCGTAGCCCTGGCGTCAGGTACCGGGCCCATTGTGCTGGGGGCAGATAGTACTGACGGCAAGTTTTTTCAAACTACAGTAGATACACGTCAATGTCACTGTCCTTTTCCATAACAGGAAATTTAGCTGCCTGGATCACTGGCAGAGAGGCATCCCTGTGCTCTAGGGATCCGGGGTTCTGAACCTGTCGCTGCTGCTGGAGCCTAGCCATCTCCAGTTCGTGACGACGATCAGCCTGGCGTTCAAGAAACTGCAGGTACACCATAGGATTCGTCTCCCTAAGGCGTTGTAGCGTTTCCTGCACTTGAGGAGAGTCTATGCTGGTTACAGACAATCTGGGGCTGGCCTGCTCAGGCAGTGACTTGGAGGTGACAATCCGTGGTTTTTCAGTGTCAGTTACTGCTGGCTCATCCGGTGAAGCCGCTTCTGATCCACTGGCCTCTGGAGTAGTGGAAACCCCTTCTGGGTCAGTTTCCTCCAGGGTCTGGTTTGCCTGGATATCAAACTCCTGTAGGGCATGTATCAAGCCTTCACGATTTTTGCCACCCACGTCAATTCCTCTTCCTGCACACTCAGCAGTCAGTTCATTTTTGTTCATCTTCTTATATGCTGGTAACCCAGACATTTTGCAAGCAGAAAAGATAGCAAAGAAAGCAGAGGTAGGAAAAAGGGGTAGGAAAGAGCTGTTGCTGTATGTCTCTCTTTAACATAAACAATAAAAAATAAAATAAAATATGCACCAGCTTGTCTCTAAAGACTGTTACCACAAAGGTTACAATCCTTCAGTGCAGGGCTAATTCCTAACAATGCACTGAATACTCTTAATGCGAAACTATCCCGCTACGCTGCCAGCCAAATGTGACGAACGCGAGTGTCAGATCCCCGCCCTCCGCGCTAATCTTGCGTCGAAGGACCGGCCAACCTCACACTACGCTGTCACTTGCGTAACAATGCCCCTCTCAGCTGCGTCCAGCCCAAAGATTTTCCAGCTTCCGGGACGACAATCTGAGTGCCAGCAGCCTGAGAGCGATTGTTACCGGGCTAATGTCACAATTAACCCCTTCTCTGCCACCACCCCGGTTTAAACAACGCCGAGCCAGGGGATACTCATGATTTCAACAATACCAATTATGATTTTAGAATAAGCGTCTGCAGCCTACACTGTCACCACAGACAGGTCTGCGCAGAGCCCTACAGTAGCGCTCTTCAAGAGGCAGGTTTGTTATAGCTTGCATTAAGAGTTTCAGAGGCAAGAATAACACTTTTCAACATAAGGGTTTATTTTGAAAAGGGTCAAGTTGATGCAATAAAATGTTACAGAAAAATATGTTTCAAGAGATAATACTATACAGACACAAGGTTAAGGTAGAAATTAGAAGTAGAAGAATACTTGCAATTAAATGTCCAAAGGTTGATCAGCGTTCGATCGATGAATCTGGTTCTCAACTTGCAGAAGGTTCCTGCTTAAATGTTTAAAGGGAACTCCACAGATCTTGCTTGTTTGATGGTGAAAGGAGAACTGCTTGTGCTCTCTGAGAGCTCCTTTTTCTCTCAAACTCCAGGGGGTGTTGACAGTGATCAGTGGCCAATCGGCGGGTCCTTCTAATGTAGGGGTGGGGTCCGGGGAGGTGCCCCACTCATGCCTACCTTATGTACACTTCTTGAGATACATTTTCATAACTCTGCAACTGTACGTTTTACACACTAACAATCTTCATATTCTTATTCAGTGTTATTTAACTTTTCATTTGACTCCAAACATGGCCAACCTGTCAGCTCCAGTTGACCCAGGGGCAATAACGGTCACTACTCGGGTTCCCTATGGCCTAACCTATCCATGGCTGGACTTGACGCGTTACAAATTCTCTGAGGAGACTGAATATATTTATGTTATGACAGTGTGTTTTGTTATTTGGAAGTTAGGAAACATGTTGAATTTCCATACTCAATTCTTCCTGGGTAAGCTTGAGGGTCACTCAGGGTTTTACGACCCTGGCCTGTTATAACTCTGAGGCTTTACAAAGGTGACAGCTTTACGACTGGTCAGGAACTGCTAAGTCCCTTATCAAACCTAGCTTCCTCTGCTGAGATAAGGGATGTTTGATGTAGAAAGCTTGAAATTCCAGATACCCTCTGAAATAGCAAGCTGCAAATTCCTTCAGGATGGGGGGGGGGTTGGAGGGCTCAATTCAATTGTACAAGGTTTAGCTAAAACTTTCATGGGAGCTTCTAACACAAAATGGATGCCTGCCCCACCAAAATGGTTGCACTAATGCTCTAGGCAGGTGTCCATTTTGTGAGATCGTCACACAAGCCATAAATCATTGGCTGACAACAAAATCGCACTGTATCCAACCACAATGCGGGTCAGCAGGGGGCACGTGCATGCATCCCTCAAACACTGAAGCAAGCCACCAACATATATTTACATTGCTGAGCCTGCAGCTGCCGCAGTAAATCTACTCTCTTTTTAACTTTTATCAGCCAGATTCATTGTCTTATATTGAATAATATTAAAGGGTCTGTCTACCCAAACATATTCATGAGGTATGGATAGAAGATTCAGTGCTAATCTCCTCCCACCTGCTATGGTTTCCAGTCTAGTGAATATTTATTTCATACTACATTATAGTGAATGCAATTTGATGGATGAGACTCCTCTAGCAGTAGTAGTGGAAATCTACACAGGAGAGTTCATAGAAATCTATTTGGGGCACTGGAGACAGAGGGGTCCAATCTACCACATTGAAATAATAGTTTTGGTTAGACGGACCTTTTTATGTGCTGTATTTGTTCACATTTTTACATATATATGTCTATTCCAGAACATTCACAGTCTGAAAAGTCTCTGCCCAACGCCAATATGGAAAAGGAAACAAAAAACATCCTAGCAACGCATTTGAAAACACTGGGAGAGGACGGCATAGCAAGATTTAAGCACAGTCTTTGTTTATTAGAGCCACCTCTTAAAGGAGGCAAAATTCAGACAATACATATTAAAGATAAATCTGTGGAAGATATGGTTGACCTCATCATTCGCTGTCATACTATGAGACATGCGCGGGCAACAGTCAAAAAAGTTCTTATACGTATGAAGGAAAACAATATAAAAATGTCGATTGACAAAGATTTCAGAAAGGTGAGTAAAACAAATGCTAGTAATCAAACAACTGTATTATCACTTCTCTATGCCATAATACAAATACAGGTCAATTCAACAAAATCTGTGCCCACAGGAGAGGTTGTTTCTCATCAATGTTTATCAATATTCTGGAACTGCAGGTGATTGGCCTTGTACTCCTACATTGGGTGACACAGCTGTAGGGTCTCCCTGTAAGGTTTCAGTCCAATGACATGGCCATGGCATTCGTAAATCATCAAGGAGACACAAAAAGTCAGGCAGCTCAGGAGGAACTGAATCTCATACTGTCCTGAGTGGAGATTTGTATTCCCACTCTGTCCGCTCTGTCCATAGTTCACATTCCAGGAGTTGAAAATTGGCAGGCCGATTTCCTCAGCCATCAGCAGTTGTCTCTGGGGGAACGGGCTCTTCAGGAATTTGAGGAGGTCTGTCAACGGTGGTGCACACTGGAAGTGGACCTTTTGGCATCCAGGTTCAATGCAAAACTGGACAGGATCGTCTCCAAGACCAGGGATCCTCAGGTGTTCACAGTGGATACTTTGGTGCCACCATGGGACCAGTTCCCACAATGTATGCCTTCTCTCTACTACAGCTTCTTCCATATCTACTTCCCAGGACCTAGGTGGAAAGAATACCAGTTATTCTGAAACTATTCCTAGAGGGGAGGGTATCTACCTCGGGGGGGACTTTGTGTCTTTTTTGCCATTGTCCAACCACCTATAGGTGGCACATAACCTTGTTTGTAAGGATTAGTAAAGCTGCTCTGTGTCCTGTTATTTCAAGTGTTCAAATATAGGGAGTAGGGTTGAGCGGACCCGAACTGTAAAGTGTCATTTCTGAAGAAAAAAAAGTCATTTAAAACTCACTCGCGGCTATAATGAAATGTCGGCTCCCAGCAAAAAAAAATGGCGTGGATTTCCCCCAAAAATCGAGACCAGACCCTTTATCTGAGCACGCAACCTGCCAGGCCGCAGGAAAAAAGGGGGAGACGAGAGAGCGCCCCCCCCTCCTGAACCGTACCAGGCCACATGCCCTCAACATGGGGAGGATGTCCCCATGTTGATGGGGACAAGGGCCTCATCCCCACATCCCTTGCCCGGTGGTTGTGGGGGTCTGCGGGCAGGGGGCTTATCGGAATCTGGAAGACCCCTTTAACAAAGGGGACCCCCAGATCCCGCCCCCCCTATGTGAATTGGTAATGGGGTACATTGTACCCCTACCATTTCACGAAGAAAGTGTAAAAAATAAAAAAAACACACAGACACCTTGGAAAAGTCCTTTATTAAAAAGAAAAAAAGAAAAAAGAAAAAGAAAACATTCCTGCGAAGAAATCCAGTGTCCCGCGGCGATCCCGATTTCCAGCGCTGTCCACACGAGACGTCATTGGCTGAGCCTGAGCAGACCTGATGGGGAACTTCCTCCGCAGTGTAAGAAATGAATAGACCCGCCCCTTGTAAAGTTCACCATCAGGTCCGCTCAGCCAATGACGTAGGTGTAAGGCTGAGGACCTGAGGCGGAACGTGAGAAGGGGCGGGTCTATTCATTTACTACACTGCGGAGGAAGTTCCCCATCAGGTCCGCTCAGCCAATGACGTAGGCGGGGTCTGACATACGAGGGGCGGACCTGATGGGAACTTCCTCCACAGTTTAAGACATGAATAGACCCGCCCCTTCTCACGTTCGGCATCAGGTCCTCAGCCTTACACCTACGTCATTGGCTGAGCGGACCTGCTGGGGAATGTGAGAAGGGGCGGGTCTATTCATTTAATACACTGCGGAGGAAGTTCCCCATCAGGTTCGCTCAGGCTCAGCCAATGACGTCTCGTGTGGACAGCGCTGGACATCGGGATCACCGCGGGACACTGGATTTCATCGCAGGAATGTTTTTTTTTTTTTTTTTTTTTTTTTAATAAAGGACTTTTCCAAGGTGTCTGTGTGTTTTTTTACATTTTTTTTTACACTTTCTTCGTGAAATGGTAGGGGTACAATGTACCCCCTACCAATTCACATAGGGGGGGTGGGATCTGGGGGTCCCCTTTGTTAAAGGGGTCTTCCAGATTCCGATAAGCCCCCCTGCCCGCAGACCCCCACAACCACCGGGCAAGGGTTGTGGGGATGAGGCCCTTGTCCCCTTCAACATGGGGACATCCTCCCCATGTTGAGGGCATGTGGCCTGGAACAGTTCAGGAGGGGGGGGCGCTCTCTCGTCCCCCCCCCTCTTTTCCTGCGGCCTGCCAGGTTGCATGCTCGGATAAAGGGTCTGGTATGGATTTTTGGGGGTACTCCACGCCATATTTTTTTTTTAAAATTGGGGTGGAGTTCCCCTTAAAATCCATACCAGACCTGAAGGGCCTGGGAATTAAATTTGGGGGAACCCCCACGCTTTTTTTTTCTTTTTTTATCAATGACTTTTCTATGTATTGCCGGGAGCCGACAATTCATTAATAGCCGCGAGTGAGTTTTAAATTACTTTTTTTCCTTCAGAAATTACACTTTGTGCAGGGACAGTTCTAAGCATGGGAAACAAGCGCAAATAGTCCTCAGAAGTTCGGGTCCCCATTGACTTCAATGGGGTTCGGATTCGGGGTCAAGTTCGGTCCCGAACTTGAACTTTTTTCCGAAGTTCGGCCGAACCCGTCGAACCCCGAACATCCAGGTGTTCGCTCAACTCTAATAGGGAGGGTTCAGGTTGAAGAGACAAAAAGCAGCAGATCAGTCTTGGTCATAGATGTGTTTATTGTTTGTACAGTTGTAAAGCCAATGCATTGCAGGGGCATTATTAGTGTCTCCTTCAGCAGGGATGTTTTATTTGGAACCTTTATTCCTGAGGCAAGACAGCCACATTGTGTAATCATGTTCTTTGATCATGTGCAATATGATTTAAAATAACAAAATACATTAAAAAAAAAAGAAGATTTAAAAATGGTTATTTAAAAAAAAAAAAGACAAAAAAAACGTTGGTAGTATTTTGTTGTCAATTGTTTTTGTTTAAGCCTTCCTTAGGACTTTAACTTTGATCGGACAGGGCGCCCCTCCTCCTCCCAAGGCTATCCACCAAAGTAGCTGTGCTTTGACAGATGGCACTTTTCTCAGTCTTCAAATGCCTGCTCACTTGCCTGGAACATTTTAGCTGGCAAGCCCCCCTCTCCCTGTATTCCTTGTGAAATGCCTGTCTGTGCTTGGAGATTAAGAAAATTGCAGTTGTCTCCTTGATTGCTGTGTTGTGGGATGCCCAAAGAGGGAGGAGGAGTAACATATCCAACCTCAAAGCTAGCTTTAGACAACACCTAGGAAGATGGGACAAAGTACCACGTGCACTTTGTCCCCAGGGGAGCAGAATAATTTAATAGTACATCTGTGCATGGAAATGTTATTTATACTGTCATTGCAGGTTACCCTTTAAAATTATACTTTCTTGATATCTGAAATTCTTCAGTTATGACTAGAGATGGGGGCACCAGAACTCTCGAACATCACATAAGTTCGGACCCTAACCCCGAATCCTATTGAAATTTATGGGACTCATTTTGAAGGGTTATATGCAAGTTATTGGCCATATAAAAAGGGTATGGGGGCCTGGGTACTGCCCCAGGGGACAAGTATCAATGCAAAAAAAATTTTTTAAAGATCATTTTTACAAGAGCAGTGATTTTAATGATGCTTAAAGTGAACAATAAAAATGAAAAACCCCTTTAAATCTAGTGCCTAGGGGTCCCCTTAGTCTGCCTGTAAAGTGGCGCATCTGTACCGTGTATAGAAGCTGCTGCAGCAAAACTGACATTTATAAAGAAAAAAAATACATTTAAATTGCTGGCAATAAAAAAACATTGCCGGCAATACAAAAATGTAAAAAATTACGTGGGCCCCCCCCCCCCAAAATCCATACCGGACCCTTATCTGAGCATGCAGCCAGCAGGCCAGGAAAGGGGGGAGTGAGTGAGTGCCCCCTCTCCTGAACCATACCAGACCACATGCCCTCAACATGGGGGGGGTGCTTTTGGCAGGGGGGACAAGGGCCTCTCTCTGACAACCCTGGGCTGTGTTTGTGGGGGTCTGCAGGCAGGGGGCTTTAACAAGGGGGCCCCCAGATTCTGGCCCCCTCCCTATGTGAATGAGTATCGGGTACATACCCCTACACATTCACCAAAAAAAGTGTCAAAAATAAATAGACAGGAGGCAGTTTTTGACAACTTTTGCTTTCTTATGCCGCGTACACACGATCATTATTCACGGCGGTTAAAAAAACGCTGTGAATAATGACAGGAAAAACGAGGGAACCGCTTGGTTCCCTACACACGGTCGTTTTTCCCGTCATTTTTTCTCTTGACGAGAAAAACGACCGTCTGTGGGCTCCGCGGCAGTGTTTCCCTATGGGAAAACTGCCGCGGAAAAAAATGCTGGAAAAAACGATGAGAAAATTTAGAACATGTTCTAAATTTTCTCGTCGTTTTTTATGCCGTTTTTCTAGACGAGAAAAACGACATAAAGCCCACAGACGATCGTTTTTGTCGGCGAAATGAAAAAATGCCGTTTTTCTCGTCGAGAAAAGCCGTCGTGTGTACGCGGCATAACTGTGTGGGGGATGGACTGACTAGGAGAACACAAAGATCCATGTTCCTGCTTAGCAGGAACACAAGATCACTGTGTTCTTCCCTGTCAGAAGGGCGATCTGTCTTGTTTACATAGGCACATTGTCATTTTTCCTCTCTGGGGACATCACGTTTGCCGGACCTGCATATTGGCTCCCCCTCTGGCCAATCAGTGTGCACACGAGCCCCCACTTTCTATTGCACGGAATGACGTACAGGTACCTTGTTTCACGCAATAGAGCCTCCCTGCCACAGTATATCTGCGGTGGGCGGTCTTTAAGAAGTTAAAATGACACTATTATTATGATTCTGCTACAAAGCATTGAACGTTCTTTACAAATGAAATAAAGTGTTTATTTGTTTTTAAATTTTGTGCTTTTTTTATTGGGAAAATGTGTAAATATATGTTAAATGTTCAAAAATATAAATAAAAATAAAAAATCTGCAGAAATATAATAGTTCAGGAGAGAAGGAGTATAAGGAATTAATTCGGGCTGGTTAGAGTAAACTAAGGGTAAAAAGGGGTTAAACAGAGGAACATTTAAAAAAAAATACTTTTACTTGTCAGGTTGCTTTAACTTGCATCATTTACAGATATAAGTTCATGCCTTTGATCTGCAGATGAATGAGCAGAAAGATACAAATGTAACAATATGTAACTTTGTATCTTTGTATAATCACATCTGGAGAATTGGTATTTATAAACACTGATTCAGCCTGCTTTTTTGACAGCTAGTATTGAGTAATACCAGCTTTGATTAATCAAAGCTGACAATTGCTGCATAATTTGCTGCATACTGAGAGGAGGGGGGTCCCAGAAGCAGGGCAGAGAGACTGGACATGCTACACACATCCTGTGTACATTGATGAAGTTTTATTTATTTTTGGTGTGTAGCACACCCAAAGTCTGCAACTAGTTAAAGAAAATAAACCAAACAAACCAACAAGGAATTTGTTGGTTTGTTTGGCTGCTGTAGAAATGAATGCTTATATGCTCATAAGTTATTAGTCTTCGTAAAAAGTTTTAAGAAGTAACTTCCTCTCATGCTACTGTTTTCTGTGACTATGATATGCAAATTATTTTTGTAATTTTATTTTGTTTCCTAATTTTTAGAGTTCATCACTATCCAGGCCCAATATGTTAAGACAAGAAATAATAATCAAGAATCTTAGCCATCTGGAGAGCTTGGAAGATTTTAAGAATGCTCTTTTAAATCCTGCACGTGGATCAGATCAAATTATCATGAACAATCTTAAAGATAAATCTTTGGAGGACATAGTTGAGTTTATCCTCAAGTATTACAATCAAAGACTTGGACCAGAAATGATCAAAACGGCTCTTTATAAGATCGGTAAAGATGAAATATGGAAGATGATCCAGAAGGATCTCAGGGAAGGCAAGTAACATAAATGTCTACAGTATAATATATACGCATGAAACAATAAACTCTATATAAGCATGTCCACAAATGACACAATTTTTTGCCAGATGCAATATGATGGGGCTGTTTAAAATGGAAATTCCAGACTAGATTTAACTAAAGCTTAAAACAGCTTTCACTCACCTTTTAACTCCTATACTAGCTACCCTGTAGAAGTAAGATGCATATACTTACCGATTCCCAGGTCATGTGATCTTCCCAGGGAAAAGGCAAAAGTGCCGACAACGAATGGAATGCCTGGTCGGTGATATCACCCATAGGCTTACTATTAGATTGTAAGCTCTTCTGAGCAGGGCCCTCTTAATCCTCTTGTATTTTATTGTATTGTAACTGTATTGTCTCCCTATTATATTGTAAGGCGCTGCGTAAACTGTTGGCGCCATATAAATCCTGTATAATAATAATATAGGGCATCTGTTGTCGGATGTCACTCCGGTCCCCCGGGCGCTGGGAGCTAATCGTGTGACTGAACTGAAGCATCCTGACAGGGCCGGCGCTACCACTAGGCGGAGTAGGCAGTCGCCTAGGGCGCACTAACACCTAGGGCGCAGCCATGGCCTCTGTTTCAGTGAAGCTCCAGACGTGCAGGAGCTCGCCCCTGTTCAATGCTGGGCCGGCTGTCTCAGGAAAACATCCGCTGCGTGCCGCCAATGTCCCGCTAAAGCGCCCGCTGACGCATCTCCTCACACAGCGCCGCTCCGGGACTCCTTTGCTCCAGCGTGTCCCTCTGGTGCGGCGCTGTGTGTGCAGTGGAGGGGCGGGGCTCGGTGGAGATAGGAGCATCGAGAGGTACAGCGTCTGTTAGCTGACCTCCCGGCCAGCAGGGACACCATGGAGCATCTGGATGGCGGCGCTGGCAGGGAACACCTAATCAATACGGCCCGCCCAGCGGTGAGGAGAGCCCGGATGTGATGGTTGATGAAGCGCAGAGGTAAAGAGGAGGATGGATCCTCATCTAGATCTAGTGTGTGGGGGATGGGGGGGGTGTTACTAATGCAGGAAATAGGAGTCAGTGTATGTATCAGGTAGGTCGGGGTATGTGTCAGGTAGGTGAGTCAGTGTATGTATGTGTCAGGTAGTGAAAGTAAGAAAATAGAGGTAATGGTGCTGCTAAAGCTAAGAGATGTAAGGGGACCCTAAACTCAATAACACCTTATTCCTAGTGCTTAAGTGTGGCCCCCTTAGCTGCCGATAAGCTGAATTGTGCCGGCTAATCAGCCCAAAATTGAGTGAGAGGATAATGTGAAAAAGTATGTAGATATGACTTCTACAACTTGGCCTCTGAAAGGTGATCTATTGCAAATTGCCCTTCAGAGGTTGGTGTTGCAAATATAATTAAAAAAACAAACCATAAAAAAAATGTCATGTGAACACCATAACACCACTGGCTGGTTTGAATGAGGATGGAAGTCTCAGGGAAGTGCCATAGCTAAAGCCATCTACCGGCAGCAGAAGGAGCAGCATATCCAACCCCCCCAAACAAGTCTTTTACTCCTGCAGGGGTGCCTACGTCCGGTGAGTGGGGACTCATGAGGAGGGGGAGCACTATAGTCACCTGGTTTCAGTCTGAGGACCACACAGCCTGAATGTGCATCACAGAGGCCAAGTTATAGAAGTCACATCTGCATACTTTTTCACATTATCCTCTCACTCAATTTGGGCTGATTAGCCGGCACAATTCAGCTTATTGGCAGCTAAGGGGGCCACACTTAAGCACTAGGAATAAGGTGTTATTGAGTTTAGGGTCCCCTTACATCTCTTAGCTTTAGCAGCGCCATTACCTCTATTTTCTTACTTTCACTTTATTTTTGGTCCTGTCTTGGGACTCAAACAGGGGGGGCAGCAGCTTCTTTTAACCATTTTGCGCGGATATCTTCATTCACTATGTGTCAGATAGGTCAGTGTATGTGTCAGGTAGGTGGGTCAGTGTATGTGTCAGGTAGGTGGGTCAGTGTATGTGTCAGGTAGGTGGGTCAGTGTATGGGTCAGGTAGGTGGGTCAGTGTATGGGTCAGGTAGTTCACATGTTACAAGGGTAGGGCAAAGGGGGGGGAGTCAGGGGCAGAGCCAAGGGGGCGGCAAAATTAGGTTTCGCCTAGGGTGTAAAAAATCCTTGCACCAGCCCTGCATCCTGAGAATAGTTAAGTATAAGGATCTTTCTACAGGGTAGTTGGTATAGGAGGTGGTGGGAGCCCTTTTAAGCATACCGTATATACTCGAGTATAAGCCGAGTTTTTCAGCACATTTTTTTGTGCTGAAAATGCCCCCATCGGCTTATACTCGAGTCACCTTTTTGGGCCTGATCTCCCAGACTTTGGGGACCAGGTACCTCCTGAACTTGGCACACATGTAGCCCCACTGATCCTCTACAAGTGTGCAAAGTTTGTTGTCCGGGGGACCTACAGCCGGGGAGAACCGATTTTTCAAACCCGGGCACCCCTTCCATAGACTCCCATGTTAAACGGTCATTTCTCTGGTAACTTTGGGGACCCGGTACCGGGCGGTCGTAGGTCCCCTGGACCCGAAACATGGCACACATGTAGCCCCATTTCTCCTCTATAAGAGAGCAAGGTTTTTTGTCTGGGGGACCTACGGCCGGGGAGCACCAATTTTTCAAACCGGGCACCCCTTCCATAGACTCCCATGTTAAACGTCAGTCTAGTCATGGACACAGTGAGGCATGCAGATGGACACAGTGAGGCAAAGTGAGGCACAGTGAGGCATGGGCACAGTAAGGCATGGGCACAGTGAGGCATGCAGATGGATACCCTAGGCTTATACTCAAGTCAATACGTTTTCCCATTTTTTTGTGTTAAAATTAGGTGCCTCGGCTTATATTCGGGTCGGCTTCTACTGGAGTATATACGGTATTTAAATCTAGCCTTGAATTCTACTTTAAGGCTACCCTAGGGGGCAAGAGACAATTTATCTAGTATTGGAAGCACTCCTTAGGGCACTGAAATCTTTCAGTTTGTTAGGATATTTCTGTAGGAATTTTATTTTGTTTAAATGTTTTTGTTTTTAGAGGGACCTTAAACTACGTAGACGTAGAGGGTTCTTTACTGTAAGAGCGGCAAATATGTGAAATTCCCTTCCACAGGCGGTGGTCTCAGCGGGGGGCATTGATGGTTTCAAGAAACTATTAGATAAGCACCTGAACGACCACAACATACAGGGATATACAATGTAATACTGACATATAAATCACACACACAGGTTGGACTTGATGGACTTGTGTCTTTTTTCAACCTCATCTACTATGTAAATGTAGCACTCACACCCAGTCTTCTCGCTTACCTCCTCAAGTAGACAGGCCACACCATGCTACATGCCCAATATCCTCCTTGTAGAAGAGGGTGAGCGGTGTGATCAGATTGTTGGGTCCTGCAGCGAGTTACCTCCTTCCATTGGTTCTTTTATCCTAGAGTGTAAGTGTAGCGCTACCCCCAGTTAAGAGAGCCGCTGGTTTGTTTTTTTCTCGGGTCCTGTATACAGCGCCGCCAATCTGACTCGACCCACTCTGGCACAGTTAGTCTAGGGATAGCTTCCTATCACTCTCAGGTGTATGATACTTAACAGTAGTGATGAGCCGAACACCCCCGGGTTCGGTTCGCACCAGAACCCGCGAACGGACCGAAAGTTCGTACGAACATTAGAACCCTATTAAATACAATGGATGCGAACGTTCGAATTCTAAAGTGCTAATTATAACAACTATTATGCATGTTATTGTCCTAAAAAGGGTTTGGGAACCCGGGTTGTGCACCAGGGGACATGTATCAATGCAAAAAGAATTTTTAAAAACGGCCGTTTTTCGGGAGCAGTCATTTTAATGATGCATAAAGTGAAAAAAAAAAAAAGTCAAATATTCCTTTAAATATCGTACCTGGGGGGTGTCTAAAGTATGCCTGTGAAGTGCCACGTGTTTCCCGTGTTTAGAACTGTCCCTGCACAAAATGACACTTCTAAAGGAAAAAAAAGCCATTTAAAACTGCTTGCGGCTTTAATGTAATGTCTGGTCCCGGTAATATGGATGAAAATCTTTAATAAAAATGGCATAGCTACCCCATGACCCCCCCCCCTACCCCAGCCCATTACCAGCCCCTTTGGGTCTTGTATGGATATTAAGGGGAACCCCGCACATAAAATAAAAAAGGCCCTATATACTCTGAACAGCCGTATACAGGCGGTGCATACAAGACAGGGACTGTAGGTTTGTTCTTATGTAGAATCTGTTTGTAATTTTGAACAGGTACATTGTTGAAGTGTAGCTCCAGCCCAAAAATCTATTTTTAAACTTTTTGGAAAACATAGGTAAGGGTTATCACCCCTGTAACATTTGTTTTGCTGTCTGTGCCCCTGTTCAGAACATTTCACCTCACTTTCCGTCCCAATGACAACTGTTTTTGAAATGTGGTGTTTTTCTTGAAACAAGGATTGCTGATAAAGCATCAGTACAGAGGAGACACCTTTCTCCCATATTTATTCTTACAGGAGAGAATTTTCCTTCGTAGTGGTAGATTTCCTCTCACTTCCTGTTGTCTTCTTGCGTTTGCAAGTAGGAGTCGTTTGTAAGTTGGATGTTTGAAAGTAGGGACCTGCCGTATATACTCTGCAGAAATAGGCCCCTTAGTTGTTGGTGTTGGCACAACACTGTAAGCACTCACAGTTACACTTGGTTGGTGCTGGAACGCCCTGCTGTCAACTATTATATCAGGAATTTTAATTACATATAATTGTTGAACAGTGGTAGTAAAAATTGGGCCTTTGATGGTGGTGCTGGTGCCACAACACTGTAAGCCCTGACAGTTACTCTTGGTGGGTGCAGCAATGGGCCCTGCTGTGAATTATTAGATCAAGAATTGTAATTGCATGCCCCTGTTGAACAGGGGCTGAAAAATTGGGCCTTTCGTGGTGGTGGTGGTGGTGGTGGTGTTGCCACAACACTGTAAGCCCTCAGAGTTACTCTTGGTGGGTGCAGGAATGGGCCCTGCTGTGAATTATTAGATCAAGAATTGTAATTACATGCCCCTTTTGAACAGGGGCTGAAAAATTGGGCCTTTCGTGGTGGTGGTGGTGGTGGTGGTGGCGTTGCCACAACACTGTAAGCCCTCAGAGTTACTCTTGGTGGGTGCAGCAATGGGCCCTGCTGTGAATTATTAGATCAAGAATTGTAATTGCATGCCCCTGTTGAACAGGGGCTGAAAAATTGGGCCTTAGGCACTGGTGGCACAACACTACAACCCCTCACAGATACTGTACTTGGAGCACAGCAATGAGCCCTGTTGCAAAGTATTGCTTCAAAAATTGTAATGACACGCCCCTGTTAAACAGGGGCTGAAAAATTGGGCCTTAGGCACTGGTGCCACAACACTCCAACCCCTCACAGATACTGTACTTGGAGCACAGCAATGAGCCCTATGGCAAATTATTGCTAAAAAAAATTTAATTACACGCCCCTGTAAAACAGGGGCTGAAAAATTGGGCCTTAGCCACTGGTGGCGGCACCCATAAACAAAAATGATCTTCCAAGCTATCATCATCAATCGTATCATTGAGGACTCGGAGGAGGAGGATAGCCAGTCAACATAACAGCACAGGCACTCAGCATCAGCATCAGTCTTGAAGGGATGTGACATGTTAAAATCAATTAGTCTGTTATATCAGCATCAGGTGTGTGGTAGCTGGTGGTGATCCAAGACTGGTTCATCTTGATGAAAGTCAGTCGATCAACCGAGTCGGTGGACAGGCGCACCCTGTGATCCGTGACAAATCCTCCAGCAGCACTGAATGTGCGTTCCGAAAGAACGCTGGATGCAGGACAGGCCAGTAGCTCAATTGCATACTGTGCAAGCTCTGGCCAGTGATCCATCCTCAAGACCCAGTAAGCCAGAGGATTTTCGGTGGGGAAGGTGTCCAAGTCTGACCTTGCCCCTAGATATTCCTGCACCATGTTTATCAGACGCTGGCGATGGTTGCTGGAACCGATCATACTTTGGGGCTGCGGACTAAAGAATTGTCTGAACGCATCGGTCAGACGGCCACCTTCCCCACCGCTCCTTCTTTGACTGGCCGAAGCCTCAGCAACTCGTTGTCCAGGACCAGGAGTTTGTAACCTCCCAGTCTCTGGGAACGCGTTGCACAGACCTTTCTGCAAGGCCTCCCGGAGTTGTCTCATCCTCTGCTCCCTCTGCGAAGGTAACATAAGGTCCGCAACCTTACCCTTGTACCGTGGATCAAGGAGAGTGGCCAGCCAGTAATGGTCCCTCTCCTTGATCCGAAGAATACGAGGATCCTTCCGCAGACTTTGCAGGATCAGGGAGGCCATGCAGCGTAGGTTTGCTGAGGCATTCGCTCCGGAGTCCTCTGGGTCACTAAGGACGACATGATCCGCAGCCACCTCCTCCCAGCCACGTACAAGTCCACTGGTTTCTTGGGACTGTAAATCATCCCTAAAAGACTGCTGCTGATGATGCTGAGTGCCAGCCTCCACCTCCATGCTGACACAATCCTCCTCCTCCTCCTCCTCCTCTTCCTCTTCCTGTGCGATGGGTGGGACAGAAGGAACACTGTCTGGGTAAAGGGGGCCTTGAGAGGCAAGGAAGTCCTCCTCTTCCTGCCTCTGTTCTGCCTCAAGTGCCCTGTCCATTATTCCACGCAGCGTGTGCTCCAACAGGTGGACAAGAGGTACAGTGTCACTGATGCATGCACTGTCACTGCTCACCATCCTCGTGGCCTCCTCAAATGGTGCCAGGACAGTGCATGCATCCCTGATCATGCCCCACTGGCGTGGAGAAAAAAAACCAAGCTCCCCTGACCCTGTCCTGGTGCCGTAGTCGCACAGGTACTCATTGATGGCCCTCTGCTGCGTGTGCAGCCGCTGCAGCATGGCCAACGTTGAGTTCCACCTGGTGGGCATGTCACATATAAGGCGGTTCTTGGGCAGGTTCAACTCCTTTTGCAGCTCAGCCAGGCGAGCACTGGCATTATAAGATCTGCGGAAATGCACACAGACTTTCCTGGCCTGCCTCAGGACATCCTGTAAGCCCGGGTACCTGCCCAAGAACCGCTGCACCACCAGGTTAAGGACGTGAGCCACACAGGGCACATGGGTCAGTTGTCCCTGTCGGAGGGCGGAGAGGAGGTTGGTGCCATTGTCGCAAACCACCATTCCTGGCTTAAGCTGGTGAGGCGTCAACCACCTCTCGGCCTGGCCCTGCAGAGCAGACAGGACCTCTGCCCCAGTGTGGCTTCTGTCCCCCAAACACACCAGCGCAAGCACGGCATGGCATCTTTTTGCCTGCGTACTTGCGTAGCCCCGTGAACGGCTACGGAGCACCGCTGGTTCATAGGACAAACTACAGGAAGAGGCCATGGAGGAAGAAGAAGAGGAGGGGGTGGAGGAGAGAGGTGTGTCACAACCAGTAGTAGCATTTTGGAGGCGTGGCGGTGGAACAACCTCCAACACTACTGCACCTTGTCCTGCATCCTTCCCAGCTGCCAAAAGAGTGACCCAATGGGCCGTGAAAGAAAGGTAACGTCCCTGTCCATGCCTGCTGGACCATGAGTCAGCGGTAATATGCACCTTACCGCTGACCGCCCTGTCCAGCGAGGCCAAGAAATTGCCTTCCACATGCCGGTAGAGAGCCGGAATAGCCTTCCGTGAGAAAAAGTGCCGTTTGGGAACCTGCCACTGAGGAACCGCACATTGCACAAACTCACGGAAGGGGGCCGAGTCTACCAACTGAAAAGGCAGCAGTTGAAGCGCTAGCAATTTAGCCAAGCTAGCATTCAACCGCTGGGCATGTGGATGGCTGGGAGTGAACTTCTTTCGACGGTCCAGCAGCTGGGGCAGGGAAATTTGCCTGCTAGAATCGGACGTCGGTGTACTGCTAGCAGAGTGGCCGCAAGTACTTGGCTGTGACACACCTAATTCTACACCTTCATTCCTCTCAGTGCATGTTTCAGAGAGGACTGAAGTTATAGTGGGGTTGGAGATCCCAGCTGATGCGGTGCAAGGAGAGGTCCGCTTTGTTCTTTGGTGTGGGTCTTTGAGGTAGGCTTGCCAACGAGCTGCATGGCAGGTCAACATATGTCTGGTCAGGCATGTGGTACCCAAGCGGCTGATGTTTTGGCCACGCGATATACGCTTGAGACATATGTTGCAAACAGCAGCTGTGCGATCTGATGCACTAGCCTCAAAAAAGGCCCACACCAAGGAACTTTTTGAATGACGGGCAGAGGCTGCGCCCTGCACAGGCGGAGCTCTGCGGTGTGATTCCGTCGGTGTACTGCCCTTACGCTGGCCACCAAAGGGCATCCTGCCTCGTTGGAGATGTGCCTCCTCCTCATCCTCCTCCTCCTCCTCTCTCCTATTAGGCACCCACGTGGAGTCAGTGACCTCATCATCCCCTCCCTCCTCATCACTGGAGCCAATCTGGCAGTATGCTGCAGCTGCTGGAACATGACTGCCAGATTGGTGTCCTTCTTGAGCATCCCCTCTGTCTGCTCTCACGCTACTGCCTTCCTGTAGCTGGGTTTCATCATCAGACCCTTCGAAACGCTGGGCATCCTCCTGGAGCATGTACCCAACACTGTGCTCAAACAGTTCAGGGGACTCCTCAGGAGGAGGACATGGTGGGTCTAGGGAAGGAGTGACTGATGATGAGTCTGACATTGATACCACGGAAGAGGACGCTTTGGCAGCTGCTTTGCCAGTACCCTGAGCCTGGGTGAGAGAGGATGAGGAGGAGGAGGAGGGCTTGGTCATCCACTCTACCAAGTCTTCGGCATGATGTGGCTCAACATGTCCAGCTGCCGAAAAGAAGGACAAGCGTGTTCCATGGCCATGTGCTGATGACAATGCACCGCGTCCACGACCAGCACTGTTGCCCCCAGACACAGAGCCTGCTTGCCCTCTTTTATTGCCTCCTGACTGTCTGCCTCTCCTTGTTTGCCTTCCAGACATTCTAATAGATGGCCTGCAGGGAGATGGAAAAAAAGCAATAAGGGCTACCTTCAGGTGTCCTTCTCTGTCCCTTTACTTAAGGATTTCTAAATATGGTTGAGGATTATTGCTTTTGCACAGAATAGCACAACGACAATTTCCCTGACTGTCCAAAAAACAAGGATTTCAAAGATGGTTGATGAGGAATGCTTTAGCACACTATAGCACAAGGAGAATTCCCCTCACTTTCCATCTTTGTCCCTAGAAACAAGGACTGGGACAGTGAAAGAAACTGACACTCTCCCTACCTAGAGTTTTCTGTCCCTAGAAAAAAAGTTTTTTTAAAGCACACTATAGCACAAGGAGAATTCCCCTCACTTTCCTTCTTTGTCCCTAGAAACAAGGACTGGCACAGTGAAAGAAACTGACACTCTCCCTACCTACAGTTTTCTGTCCCTAGAAAAAATGTTTTTTTAAAGCACACTATAGCACAAGGAGAAATCCCCTCACTTTCCTTCTTTGTCCCTAGAAACAAGGACTGGGACAGTGAAAGAAACTGACACTCTCCCTACCTAGAGTTTTCTGTCCCTAGAAAAAAAGTTTTTTTAAAGCACACTATAGCACAAGGAGAAATCCCCTCACTTTCCTTCTTTGTCCCTAGAAACAAGGACTGGGACAGTGAAAGAAACTGACACTCTCCCTACCTAGAGTTTTCTGTCCCTAGAAAAAAAGTTTTTTTAAAGCACACTATAGCACAAGGAGAATTCCCCTCACTTTCCTTCTTTGTCCCTAGAAACAAGGACTGGCACAGTGAAAGAAACTGACACTCTCCCTACCTAGAGTTTTCTGTCCCTAGAAAAAAAGTTTTTTTAAAGCACACTATAGCACAAGGAGAAATCCCCTCACTTTCCTTCTTTGTCCCTAGAAACAAGGACTGGGACAGTGAAAGAAACTGACACTCTCCCTACCTAGAGTTTTCTGTCCCTAGAAAAAAAGTTTTTTTAAAGCACACTATAGCACAAGGAGAAATCCCCTCACTTTCCTTCTTTGTCCCTAGAAACAAGGACTGGCACAGTGAAAGAAACTGACACTCTCCCTACCTAGAGTTTTCTGTCCCTAGAAAAAAAGTTTTTTTAAAGCACACTATAGCACAAGGAGAAATCCCCTCACTTTCCTTCTTTGTCCCTAGAAACAAGGACTGGGACAGTGAAAGAAACTGACACTCTCCCTACCTAGAGTTTTCTGTCCCTAGAAAAAAAGTTTTTTTAAAGCACACTATAGCACAAGGAGAAATCCCCTCACTTTCCTTCTTTGTCCCTAGAAACAAGGACTGGCACAGTGAAAGAAACTGACACTCTCCCTACCTACAGTTTTCTGTCCCTAGAAAAAATGTTTTTTTAAAGCACACTATAGCACAAGGAGAAATCCCCTCACTTTCCTTCTTTGTCCCTAGAAACAAGGACTGGGACAGTGAAAGAAACTGACACTCTCCCTACCTAGAGTTTTCTGTCCCTAGAAATAATGTTTTTTTAAAGCACATTATAGCACAAGGAGAAATCCCCTCACTTTCCTTCTTTGTCCCTAGAAACAAGGACTGGCACAGTGAAAGAAACTGACACTCTCCCTACCTAGAGTTTTCTGTCCCTAGAAATAATGTTTTTTTAAAGCACACTATAGCACAAGGAGAAATCCCCTCACTTTCCTTCTTTGTCCCTAGAAACAAGGACTGGCACAGTGAAAGAAACTGACACTCTCCCTACCTACAGTTTTCTGTCCCTAGAAAAAATGTTTTTTTAAAGCACACTATAGCACAAGGAGAAATCCCCTCACTTTCCTTCTTTGTCCCTAGAAACAAGGACTGGGACAGTGAAAGAAACTGACACTCTCCCTACCTAGAGTTTTCTGTCCCTAGAAAAAAAGTTTTTTTAAAGCACACTATAGCACAAGGAGAAATCCCCTCACTTTCCTTCTTTGTCCCTAGAAACAAGGACTGGCACAGTGAAAGAAACTGACACTCTCCCTACCTAGAGTTTTCTGTCCCTAGAAAAAAAGTTTTTTTAAAGCACACTATAGCACAAGGAGAAATCCCCTCACTTTCCTTCTTTGTCCCTAGAAACAAGGACTGGGACAGTGAAAGAAACTGACACTCTCCCTACCTAGAGTTTTCTGTCCCTAGAAAAAAAGTTTTTTTAAAGCACACTATAGCACAAGGAGAAATCCCCTCACTTTCCTTCTTTGTCCCTAGAAACAAGGACTGGCACAGTGAAAGAAACTGACACTCTCCCTACCTACAGTTTTCTGTCCCTAGAAAAAATGTTTTTTTAAAGCACACTATAGCACAAGGAGAAATCCCCTCACTTTCCTTCTTTGTCCCTAGAAACAAGGACTGGGACAGTGAAAGAAACTGACACTCTCCCTACCTAGAGTTTTCTGTCCCTAGAAATAATGTTTTTTTAAAGCACATTATAGCACAAGGAGAAATCCCCTCACTTTCCTTCTTTGTCCCTAGAAACAAGGACTGGCACAGTGAAAGAAACTGACACTCTCCCTACCTAGAGTTTTCTGTCCCTAGAAATAATGTTTTTTTAAAGCACACTATAGCACAAGGAGAAATCCCCTCACTTTCCTTCTTTGTCCCTAGAAACAAGGACTGGCACAGTGAAAGAAACTGACACTCTCCCTACCTACAGTTTTCTGTCCCTAGAAAAAATGTTTTTTTAAAGCACACTATAGCACAAGGAGAAATCCCCTCACTTTCCTTCTTTGTCCCTAGAAACAAGGACTGGGACAGTGAAAGAAACTGACACTCTCCCTACCTAGAGTTTTCTGTCCCTAGAAAAAAAGTTTTTTTAAAGCACACTATAGCACAAGGAGAATTCCCCTCACTTTCCTTCTTTGTCCCTAGAAACAAGGACTGGCACAGTGAAAGAAACTGACACTCTCCCTACCTAGAGTTTTCTGTCCCTAGAAATAATGTTTTTTTAAAGCACACTATAGCACAAGGAGAAATCCCCTCACTTTCCTTCTTTGTCCCTAGAAACAAGGACTGGGACAGTGAAAGAAACTGACACTCTCCCTACCTAGAGTTTTCTGTCCCTAGAAAAAAAGTTTTTTTAAAGCACACTATAGCACAAGGAGAATTCCCCTCACTTTCCTTCTTTGTCCCTAGAAACAAGGACTGGCACAGTGAAAGAAACTGACACTCTCCCTACCTAGAGTTTTCTGTCCCTAGAAATAATGTTTTTTTAAAGCACACTATAGCACAAGGAGAAATCCCCTCACTTTCCTTCTTTGTCCCTAGAAACAAGGACTGGCACAGTGAAAGAAACTGACACTCTCCCTACCTAGAGTTTTCTGTCCCTAGAAAAAAAGTTTTTTTAAAGCACACTATAGCACAAGGAGAATTCCCCTCACTTTCCTTCTTTGTCCCTAGAAACAAGGACTGGGACAGTGAAAGAAACTGACACTCTCCCTACCTAGAGTTTTCTGTCCCTAGAAAAAAAGTTTTTTAAAGCACACTATAGCACAAGGAGAAATCCCCTCACTTTCCTTCTTTGTCCCTAGAAACAAGGACTGGCACAGTGAAAGAAACTGACACTCTCCCTACCTAGAGTTTTCTGTCCCTAGAAATAATGTTTTTTTAAAGCACACTATAGCACAAGGAGAAATCCCCTCACTTTCCTTCTTTGTCCCTAGAAACAAGGACTGGCACAGTGAAAGAAACTGACACTCTCCCTACCTAGAGTTTTCTGTCCCTAGAAATAATGTTTTTTTAAAGCACACTATAGCACAAGGAGAAATCCCCTCACTTTCCTTCTTTGTCCCTAGAAACAAGGACTGGCACAGTGAAAGAAACTGACACTCTCCCTACCTACAGTTTTCTGTCCCTAGAAAAAATGTTTTTTTAAAGCACACTATAGCACAAGGAGAATTCCCCTCACTTTCCTTCTTTGTCCCTAGAAACAAGGACTGGCACAGTGAAAGAAACTGACACTCTCCCTACCTAGAGTTTTCTGTCCCTAGAAATAATGTTTTTTTAAACAACACTATAGCACAAGGAGAAATCCCCTCACTTTCCTTCTTTGTCCCTAGAAACAAGGACTGGCACAGTGAAAGAAACTGACACTCTCCCTACCTAGAGTTTTCTGTCCCTAGAAATAATGTTTTTTTAAAGCACACTATAGCACAAGGAGAAATCCCCTCACTTTCCTTCTTTGTCCCTAGAAACAAGGACTGGCACAGTGAAAGAAACTGACACTCTCCCTACCTAGAGTTTTCTGTCCCTAGAAATAATGTTTTTTTAAAGCACACTATAGCACAAGGAGAAATCCCCTCACTTTCCTTCTTTGTCCCTAGAAACAAGGACTGGCACAGTGAAAGAAACTGACACTCTCCCTACCTACAGTTTTCTGTCCCTAGAAAAAATGTTTTTTTAAAGCACACTATAGCACAAGGAGAATTCCCCTCACTTTCCTTCTTTGTCCCTAGAAACAAGGACTGGCACAGTGAAAGAAACTGACACTCTCCCTACCTAGAGTTTTCTGTCCCTAGAAATAATGTTTTTTTAAAGCACACTATAGCACAAGGAGAAATCCCCTCACTTTCCTTCTTTGTCCCTAGAAACAAGGACTGGCACAGTGAAAGAAACTGACACTCTCCCTACCTAGAGTTTTCTGTCCCTAGAAATAATGTTTTTTTAAAGCACACTATAGCACAAGGAGAAATCCCCTCACTTTCCTTCTTTGTCCGTAGAAACAAGGACTCGCACAGTAAAACACACTGACACTCTCCCTACCTATCCTTCTCTTTCCCTAAACTAAAGGAATCCAGGTTAAGCAAGAAAGAAATAAATGTCACTGTCCCTGCCTATGCTTGTCTTTCCCTGCTCCGGAACACACTACACTAGGCCGCCGTGCTGGCGGCCTTTTATAGTGTGGGGCGTGTACTAAACACCCTCAGCAATAATTGGCCACAGGCATCCTGCCTGTGGCCAATCATTGCTCTCCTCGCTGCCGGCGCTGTGATTGGCCAAGCATGCGGGGTCACAGTGCATGCTTGGCCAATCACAGCGCCTGGATGACACTGCGATGGCGTAGTGCATTGTGGGCCGTTCGCGTCACTCGAATTTGGCGCGAACGGCCCAAATCGTTCGATCTTCGTCGAACGATCGAACAGCCGATGTTCGAGTCGAACGTATGTTCGACTCGAACACGAAGCTCATCCCTACTTAACAGTTCCTAAATAGGCAGACAACACACTGAGGCAGGAATATGAATAAGTAATAGCTTTACTATAAAATGGTGGCATAAAACATGGCATGCAACATTTACATGGGTCTGCAGAACCCTATATCAACCAATGCAACAGAGGCAGCACTACAACATGGCGCCGCGCAGTATCCACCACGCGGAGCTATTATGGCGTGCGCATCCTATGACGCAGCAACACAAACTTTATAACTTTCCCCACCTATGTCAGGCCTGACAGTGTATAAAAATAGTCCCCTTTCCCTAAGGGAGTAAGATTTTCTTCACCGGCCAGCTTTCGTTGGTGCACTTGAAGAAATGACCAAATTGTAATCCAAAAGGGGTGGTAACTCGTAGCAGCAGTATGCAAACGGGGGGGGGTAGGCACTTCAACTCTGTCCCAACTACCGTACCCCCCAAGGGACACTGGTGAGCGAACAGTGGGCCTAGGCAGTCTATAGGCCTGAATATGACTCAGTCTATGGATATGGGCAGGTGCCCGCTCACCGTTCCAGGCGCGATCCCAGCCTGGGTCTTCCACCGCGTGTCCGTCGCACACAGCCTCTGCAACCGATCGGGTCCCCGATCCAACTGGAGTCTTACACTGACGGTCCAGGATCCACCCAGGCTCCGCAGGATGGTGGAAGGCTCTTCGAACTTCAGGTAAGGTCTTAAGCTTCAGGCCTTACCCCACAGCAGATCCGCGCAGGATGACTTGTTGCTTGAAGCGCGTTGTCCCAAGAGAGCGAGCCCCGCCTCGCCTCACTCTTAAGTAACCTCTCCCATGAGTCTCTGCGGCGGAACCTCCGCCCTGAGGCCGAATGGGGCTCTGGATACTGTAGTCCTGGAGCCTTAAAGGAGACCCCGCTACATAAGGAAAAGTCTATTCTCTCTTTATACCAAGAAGGCCATTGTCCAGACAGTAGTAAACCCAACAAAGGTTTATTTTCTTTCTGCTTTAAACTGTAGTAGGAAAGTTGAGACGGAAGAAAGCAAACAGGGAGGCAGGTTCAGGCATGCGGCACTTAATTGCTAATCGTCGCCATTCAAACATGAGTGGGTTTTGCTCACCCAGATAGTTCCCTCTCACGGTCCTAGCAGCCGGTGTGGAGCACAGAACATTCACTTGTAGTAGCACTTGTGATACTTAATTCCATAGGTGCCAATGGGGCACGTCACAAAGCTGATAGCAGAACATAGAATCCCTCTGACTAGGTAACCAGGCCTCTTCCGAGACAGTGACTTCCTTCACCCCTCCTTTGGAACGATCCTCCCCCGGTTTCCTCTCCTCAGAGCGGCACACCCCTCACTTGGGCTCCCTGGGACTCCTCTTCTAATGTAGGCCCCAGTCAAAGGTACTGGGCCCACCTGGAACGATGCAGCCTCGGGCTAAAGGTGCCCGGGACTGGATACACTCACACTTACCCCTGGCCATGAGGGCCACCGAACGTGGGGTACGCATTAGAGACCTTCCAGGACCAAGGGGTCCCCTGGATCATCCAACCCCAACCAATGGCGTCTGCCCCTTAAGTACCCTCTCCCGGCATGCACAGCGGGTAGACCACGCCCCCTGTATGGCTGCCGAGAGGGGACACCCAATGGTGCTGCAACACTACCTGTGGTTCAACCCGAGCCTGAAGCGACAGCGCCACCCACAGGTCACAGGGAACTGTACTACCAGGTAACGTTACATCCAGGCAGAAACCAATTTAGAAGAATTAACAGTCTGAGCCCAACTATTGGCTCAGACTACCCACTAAATTTAGAACATAGCGACCCCAAATATGGGGGGAGGGAAGTTTGTTGCGTGCCCCATTCTCTCTGTAATTGTTGGGTTCTCCACAGTAAAGAAGGAGTGTTCTAACATACTGGGAATGCTCAGATCCTAGAGAGAAAGCCTTTTTGATACCTCTGTAGAGACTGTTGATGAGAAGTTTCCCCTATCCCAGAGGAGCTTGGTGTCTGCGGTTTTTGAGTGTTCCTCCCTGATGGAGTCAACAAAAGAAAAGTGGGTCACTAGTAATCCATGTAAACTGAAGCTAAAAGAGAGTGGCCCTGACTTTACCACTTACCTGTCTTTACCACTGGTCTTGATGCTTGAATGCAGAATGTATTTACCCCTAAAAAGAGATTTTCATTACATAGTTACATAGTAGGTGAGTTTGAAAAAAGTCCATCAAGTCCAACCTATGTGTGTGATTTTATGTCAGTAATACATTGTATATCCCTATACAGTATGTTGTGGTCGTTCACGTGCTTATCTAATAGTTTCTTGAAACTACCGATGCTCCCCATTGAAACCACCGCCTGTGGAAGGGAATTCCACATCCTTTGCCACTCATATGCCATGTACACACGATCGGTTTTACTGATGAAAACAGTCCGATGGACTTTTTTCATCGGACAAACCGATCGTGTATGGGCCCCATCGGTCTTTAAAAATAGAACATGTTTTAAATGTATCCGATGGAAAAAAAAACAATAGCAAATTCCGATCGTCTGTGTGGAACTCCAACGGAGAAAAAACCCACGCACGCTCAGAATCAAGTCGACGCATGCTCAGAAGCATTGAACTTAATTTTTCTCGGCTCATCGGAGTGTTTTACGTCACCGCGTTTGGGACGGTCGGATTTTTGACTGATGGTGTGTAGGCAAGACTGATGGAAGACAGCTTCATCGGATTTCCGATTGAAAAATCCATTGGATTAGAATTCATAGGAAATCCGATCGTGTGTACAGGGCTTTACAGTAAAAAGCCCTCTACGCAGTTTAATGTTAAACCTTTTTTCTTCTAATTGTAATGAGTGGCCACGTGTCTTATTAAGCTCCCTTCCGCGGAAATTTTTCATCCCTATTGTGCGTTCACCGGTACGGTATTTGTAAATTGAAATCATATACCCTCTCAAGCGTTTCTTCTTCAGAGAGAATAAGTTCAGTGCTCGTAACCTTTCTTCATAACTAATATCCTCCAGACCCTTTATTAGTTTTGTTGCCCTTCTCTGTACTCGCTCCATTTCCAGTACATCCTTCCTGAGGATTGGTGTCCAGAACTGGACAGCATACTCCATGTGCGGCCGGACCAGAGTCTTGTAGAGCGGGAGAATTACCACTTTATCTCTTGAGTTAATCCCCTTTTTAATGTATGCCAATATTCTGTTTGCTTTGTTAGCAGCAGCTTGGCATTGCATGCCATTGCTGATCATCTACTAGGATTCCCAGGTCCTTTTCCATCCTAGATTCCCCCAGTGAGTAGATTGCATTCATATTTTTGCCACCCATATGCATTATTTTAAATTTTTCCACATTAAACCTCATTTGTCATATAGTTGCCCACCCCATTAATTTGTTCAGAACTACTTGCAAGGTTTCCACATCCTGCGGAGAAGTTATTGCCCTGCTTAGCTTAGTATCGTCCACAAATACAGAGATTGAACTGTTTAACCCATCCTCCAGGTAGTTTATGAATAAATTAAATAGGATTGGTCCCAGGACAGAACCCTGGGGGATCCCACTTTCCACCCCTGACCATTCCGAGTACTCCTCATTTATCACTACCCTCTGAACTCGCCCTTGTAGCCAGTTTTCAATCCATGTACTCACCCTATGGTCCATGCCAACTGACTTTACTTTGTACAGTAAACGTTTATAGGGAACTGTGTAAAATGCTTTTGCAAAATCCAGATACACCACATCTACGGGCCTTCCTTTATCCAGATACATCACGTCCACCTTTATCTAGATGGCAGCTCACTTCCGAGTAGAAGGTTAATATATTGGTTTGGCAAAAACGATTCTTCATGAATCCATGCTGATTACTGCTAATGATACTGTTTTCATTACTAAAATCTTGCATATAGTCCCCTTTCATCCCCTCCAAGAGCTTGCATACTATTGATGTTAGGCTAACTGGTCTGTAATTCCCAGGGATGTATTTTGGCCCCTTTTTAATATTGGTGCTACATTGGCTTTTCTCCAACCAGCTGATACTATTCCAGTCAGTAGACTGTCAGTAAAAATTAGAAACACTGGTCTGGCAATTACTTGACTGAATTCCCTAAGGACCCCCGGGTGCAAGCCATCTGGTCCCAGTGACTTATTAATGTTACGTTTTTAAAGTCTATTTCTAATTTTGTCCTCTGTTAGCCATGAGGGTGCTTCCTGTGATGTGTCATGAGGATAAACACTGCAGTTTTTGTTACTGAAGCCCCCTGATTCCCTTGCGAAGACTGAGGAGAAGAATAAATTCAATACCTTTGCCATCTCTCTATCCTTTGTAACCAGATTCCCTTTCTCATTCTTTATGGGGACTATATGGTCTGTCCTCCCTCTTTTACTGTTTATATACTTATGGATTTTTTATTTATTTTTTTGCTCTCCTCCGCTATGTGTCTTTCGTGTTCTATCTTAGCTGCTCTAATTGCACCTTTACATTTCTTGTTGCATTCTTTGTAAAGTTGGAATGCTGATGATGATCCCTCAGCCTTGTATTTTTTGAAGGCCTTCTCCTTTGCTTTTATGTAGATTTTTACATTGGAGTTAAGCCATCAAGGACTTCTGTTCGCTCTTTTAAATTTATTTCCCAATGGGATACATTGGCTAATGCCTTTATTTAATATGCTCTTAAAGCAAACCCATCTCTCCTCTGTGTTCTTTGTTCCTAAGATTTTATCCCGATTTATATCTTCTAGCAATATTCGTAGTTTAGGAAAGTTGGCTCTTTTGAAATTCAGTGTCTTTGTATTCCCCTTATGTTTCCTATTTTGATCAGGTCTGTATTGTTGGTAATCAGTAGGTCTAGTAACGCTTTGTTTCTAGTTGGTGCGTCTACCATCTGACCCATGAAATTGTCCTGCAAGACATTTAGGAACTGGCGAGCCTTAGACAAATGCGTGGTTCCTTCCGCCCAGTCTATGTCTGGCTAATTAAAATGCCCCATTATAATGGCACCTCCCATCCTTGGCACTAATCCAATTTGTGATAGGAGGTCTGTCTCTCCCTCCTCCCTTAGGTTAGGGGGCCTATAGCATACTTCCAGTATTACTTTCCCCTTAGTTTATTCCCTTTGGAGCTCTTCCCATAAGTATTCCACCTCCTCCCTAGCTCCCCTAGTGATGTCATCTCTCACATTCACTTGTACATTATTCTTAATATACAGGCATACCCCTCCCCCTTTTTTACCCTCCCTATCACTGCGATAAAGGGAATACCCTTGAATGGCAGCAAGCCAATCATGAGAGCTGTCGAACCAAGTCTCTGAAATTCCCACAAAATCGAAATCCTCCTCGTACAACAGTATCTCTAGTTCTCCCATCTTGTCCGCCAGGCTCCTGGCATTGGTGAACATGCCACGTAGTTTAGACTGGTTGCATACTGTCTTCTTAATGGGTGTTCCGAGGTTGCAAATAGGACTTTTTACTAAACTTACCTTGGGTTTATGTGCTTTAGTTAACCTACCACTAATGCCCCCAATACTACCCTCTGGAATATGTTCCACGCTGGCTATCTCTACCTCTGGACCCTCCCCGTCACCTAGTTAAAAGCCCCTCTAACTTTTTGGCCATCTTTACTCCCAGCAGATTTGCACCCTCCTCATTTAGGTGCAGTCCGTCCCTTCCAAAGAACTGATGACCGACTGGGAAGTCGTCCCAGTTCTCCAGGAACCCAAACCTCTCCTTACTACACCAGCTCCTTAGCCACTTGATTACTTCCCTAATCTCCCTCTGCCTTTTTGGTGTGGCTCGAGGTACCTGTAGTATTTCTAAGAATACTACCTTGGAGGTCCTTTTCCTCAATTTTCACAGGAAGTGAAGGTAAATCTGAGCACACTAGTGCAAAAATGTCACTCTCTGAACATTGAGAATGTGAATTTTAGATTCAGACCGCTGATGTACAAACATTGGATGACATTCTAAAGTTCATTCTTAAGACCATTCAAAAACTTATGGACATCATCTATGTACCTTTGCCACTAAAAAAATAGCACAGCTTTCTTATCCCTCCCAAAAACTGACATTTACATCCCCCCAAATACTTTGTGCTTATTGCTGAACCCTGCACATGAAAGAAGGGTTTTTAAAAAACAAATCACAAAAATATAAGAAAGGTCAAATTAACCTATCCCTTTCTTTCTTTTGGTTATTTGGAATTTTAAACAGGTTTGTTTGTGTAAGGTTCTGTAAGATTGTGGGTTTAGTTTACTTTTCTCTGTCTCTCTATAGCAGTGGTCTCCAAACTGCAACCCGGGGGGCTTTACTTGCTTTTATCTGGCGCTTGGGACACTCTTTCATCCACTGATGCCAACAATTGGGCATAATTCCCCCAACTGACACCAATGAAGGGGGCACATTTCCTCCCACTGATACCAACAATGGGGCCCAATAACATCAGTGAAGGGGCAAAATTCCTCTCAATGACGCAAATGATGGGGTGCAATTACTCTCACTGAAACAAACAATGGGGCATTATTTTTTTCCTGCTGATGCCGGGACCTTTTATACTCCCACTCGCCACAGTCTGGCCCTCTCAAAGTCTGGAGGACCGTAAACTGGCCCTTTGTTTAGAAAGTTTGGAGACCCCTGCTCTACAGCAAAAATATGCATACAGCTTTATTCTGTGTTGTGAAACCTATTGTGTTTATCTTTTCAGCGACCAAACGGAAAAGGAAAATGGAAAATGAAAAAAAGAAAGGTAAAAGAGATTTGGAAACTGATGTTGACTCAAGCTCTATTGCAGATTTGCACAAAATTCACATGACATTGCCTTGTGGTGCTCCTGAAACAAAGCCAAACGTTCTGCTGAGGTTAGGGGATCTGTGAGTGGTTGGATGGAGAAAAGCAGAACTATCAGAACAGAGGAGGGGAAAGATGGTGAAAGCACAGGAAAGAGAGGTGACCGCCAGCCCTAATCATGGTTGGAACAGTTTCTCACAGTGGCACTTTCTGCCATTGTGAACTAGTGGAGAACTCATGAACACCCGCCAGGCATTAGGCATCTGCTTAGGTAACTTTGACGAGGCTGTCAGTTACACTCTTATACATGCCTGTCAGTTAGATTTACAAATACCCATTAAGCTTGCTCTTTTTGTAATTAACCACCTGCCGACTGCTCACAGTAAATATACAGGCACAGTCATGTACATTACCGGCCTTCTTATGGGTTTGGGGAACGCATGTGCCCATCCCCTGCTGACCCCTGCTGTGTGTGGACACAGCATGAGTTTGGCAGCAGATTTCAGCCAATGTTTTTAGGTGAAACCTGCTGATTGGCTGTGTCTAATCACACACAGAGTTCTGTGTTCACAAACACATAGAATTCTGTTAACGGCGACTTGGCTGTTTCGTCTCCCTAAAAAAACAGTGAGGAAAAACAGCTAATATAGTAAGTAAAATCCGTGCATATTACACACATTGATGTTAACCCTTTCTCAGACAGTGTCATTAGTACAGTGTCAGTGTACAGTATTATCTAAGATCACTGTATTAGTGTCACTAGCAATGTCAGTGCCAGTTAGTGACCCTCACAGCCAGTGTCTGTCAGTGACACAATAAGTCGCCCATCAGCACCATTACAGTATAGTGTCATAGCTATGTAAATTCCAGTATACAGTTGTGCTCATGACTTTACATTCCCTGACAGAATTTATGATTTCTTGGTCATTTTTCAGAGAATATGAATAACACAAAAACTTTTCTTTCACTCAAGTGTTTGGCTGAAGCCATTTATTATCAATCAACTGTGTTTACTCTTTTTAAAACATAATCACAACAGAAACTACCCAAATGACCCTAATCAAAAGTTTACATACTCCAGTTCTTATTACCGTGTATTGCCCCATTTAACATCAATGACAGTTTGAAATCTTTTGTGGTATTTGTGGATGAGGCTCTTTATCTTCTCAAGCCCTGTACACATGGGTGGGAATCCTGTCGTAAAAAAAAAAAACGTCGGTTTTTTCGACGGGATTCCTGTCAAGCTTGCCTTGCTCGACAAGTGTACACACACACCCATTCAAAAGAACCGGCGTTCTTTTGAATGGCAAGAACAAGGTGACGTCATCAACTACGACGAGCCGGCGCTCGTCACATTCTATGCCGTCGCCGCCATCTTGCTACACCCCACACTAACCTTGTATGCTACAGCGCATGCATCAAAGTCTTTTCGAGCATGCGCTGGTTTACCTTGGACAGGTAAGCATACACACGACCGGTTTTTCCTGCCGAGAATCCCGACGAGAAAAATAGAGAGCACGTTCTCTATTTTTCTCGTCGAGATTCCAGGCAGTTTTCCTGTCGAGAAACCATACACACGACCGGTTTTCTCGGCAAAAAGCTCTCCCAGCAGTCCTCTTGCCAAGAAAACCGGTCGTGTGTACGAGGCTTCAGATGGTAAAGCTGCCCATTCTTCTTGGCAAAAAGCCTCCAGTTCCTGTAAATTCTTGGGCTCTCTTGCATGAACTGCACGTTTGAGATCTCCCCAGAGGGGCTTAATGATATTGACCATGAGTGAAAGAAAAGTTTTTGTGTTATCATTAATATTCTCTGAAAAATGGCCAAGAAATCATGAATTCTGCCAGGGTATGTAAACTTATGAGCACAACTGTATATACTATAGTTTGTAGATGCTAAAACTTTCACATGAACCAATTAATATACACTTATTGGGAATCTTTACCAAAGACGTGTAGCAGTATACATTTTGGCCTAAATTTATGAAGAAGTGTGATTTTATTACATATGTGGGTGAATAATTTAACCACTTGCCGACTGCCTCACGTACATATACGTTGGCAGAATGGCATGGGCAGGCAAAGCAACGTACCTTTACGTTGCTTTGAATCTGCCGCCTAGTGCGCGTGCCCGCCGCGAGCTCCATGTCCGTGCCCGCGGGACCTGCGGACTAGATGTCCGCTGGTGTTCCTCGATCGTGTCACGGAGCGGCAGAACTGGGAGATGCCTATGTAAACAAGGCATTTCCTTGTTCTGCCTAGCAACATGACAGAGATCTACTGCTCCCTGTCATCGGAAGCAGTGATCAATGTCGTGTCACTTGTAGCCCCGCCCCCACACAGTTAGAATCACTCCCTAGGACACACTTAACCCCTTCCTCGCCTAGTAGGTAACCCCTTCACTGCCAGTGTCATTTACACAGTAATCAATGCATTTTTATAGCACTGATAGCTATATAAATGACAATGGTCCCAAAATAGTGTCACAAATGTCCGATGTGTCGGCCATAATGTCGCAGTCGCGATAAAAATCGCAGATTGCCGCCATTACTAGTAAAAAAATAATAATAATAAAAATGCCATAAAACTATCCCGTATTTGTAGACGCTATAACTTTCGCGCAAACCAATCAATATACGCTTATTGCCATTTTTTTTTTCCAAAAAATGTAGAATACATATCAGCCTAAACTGAGGAAAAAAAATGTGTTTATATATTTTTGGGGGATATTTATTATAGCAAAAAGTATAAAATATTGCTTTTTTTTCAAAATTGTCGCTTATTTTTTGTTTATGTCCAAAACAGCAAGAGAAAAAGAGATAGCGCTCCAGATGGGTGCAATCCGGCAATCAATGTCTTCTCGGATACCAAGGGTGCAGGCAATGCATGTAGAAAGAAATAGGATGAATATGTTGACAGCCGCACTCCAAAAAAACGTTCAGGTAGCCTTTATTTTAAAAAATTGCAAAGCACTACAAGTCACAGCAGACAAAAAGGGGGTACAACTGACATGTTTCGCACTGGGAACTAGTGCTTAGTCATAGCTAAGCACTAGTTCCCAGTGCGAAACATGTCAGTTGTACCCCCTTTTTGTCTGCTGTGACTTGTAGTGCTTTGCAATTTTTTAAAATAAAGGCTACCTGAATGGTTTTTTGGAGTGCGGCTGTCCACATATTCATCCTATTTCTTATTTTTTGTTTATAGCGCAAAAAATAAAAACCACAGAGGTGATCAAATACCACCAAAAGAAAGCTCTATTTATGGGGGGAAAAGGACGTCAATTTTGTTTGGGTGCTACGTCACACGACCGCGCAATTGTCAGTTAAAGCGATGCAGTGCCGAATCGCATAAAAAGGCCTGGTCATTGGGCAGCCAATTCTTCCTGGGCTGAAATGGTTAAAGGTGTTAAAAGCCTCTTCAGAGATTAGTGAATATTCATACAATATACAGAATCCTTCATCTTTTATTTAGAATTAGATTAGTGTACCTCTTGCCCCTGTGCCTCTGCTTTTTTTTTACACCCTTTATAATAATAATATAAATTTTTAAGAACGTGATTTGAAAAAATAACCTCATGAGTTTCATGTGCAGACTGATGTGCATTTGCACGCTCTCTATATAGGACCACATTACTTATAGGGATTAGCTGAGTATTTGGTCTGAACCTAAGTTTGGGCTGAACATTTGCTGTTAGGATAAATCCCAAACTTTTGGGACGCTCAGGAGAAATTGCTCCATGGAACGTCCCATAATGCATTGCCAAGCCATCATTTCCAAAGTCTTGAACCTCCGATTAAAACTCTGGCCAGTGATGATTTGGAGTTAAAGTGTTTGTTAATGCACTTATATAAGACTATGCCAGCCCCTCTATTAGAGGCTGGCATTGCACACTGTGTAAGTTGTTTTTAAAAACGAGCGTTGTAAATACCGAATTTCAGCTGTCTTCAGGCCGGTCACGTGACTCGCAGCCGCTTTACAGCTCTAAAGGATGGCTTCTGTGGGAGGGGCCGTGATCTCCCTCTGACGTCAGCCGGGGAGATCACATGGACGCTTGTCTCCTCCGCAAAAGCCATCCATCGAAGCTGTAAAGCGGACGCGAGTCACGTGACCGGCCTGAAGACAGCTGAAATTCGGTATTTACAACGCTCGTTTTTAAAAACAACTTACACAATATGCAATGCCAGCCTCTAAAATTAGAGGGGCTGGCAATGTCAAATTTAAGCTTTTATTTTAGAATAATAGCGGCGGTGGGGCGTGGCCGGGCCGGAGACAGACAGAGAGTGAGATGACAGGAAGGAAGGAGGGGGGTGAGGGGGGAGAGAGAGGAGAGCAGAAAGCAGGGTAGCTTATGATGGAGGGACGCACTTTGACTACGCTGATCAGGGCGGAGCAGCCTTGGTTATCGTGGTCTGTTTAGAGAGGGAATACAGGAAGTACAATGTTCAGGTTTTTTTTTTTACAGTTTAGAGGGGGGCAGATTACACAGCACAAGCACTGTGCTATGTAATCTGCTTTAAGATACCATGATCTATATCAGTGTTTCTCAACTCCAGTCCTCAAGGCACCCCAACAGGTCATGTTTTCAGGCTCTCCATTATTTTGCACAGGTGATTTGAAAAGTTTCACTGCCTTAGTAATTGCCACACAGCCATTTCATTCGAGGGAAATCCTGAAAACATGACCTGTTGGGGCGCCTTGAGGACTGGAGTTGAGAAACACTGATCTATATATTTTTTAATAATTTGCAGCCCACAAGCTATAAAAGGATAGGGAGATTGGAGTGTAAGCTCACCTGCATTCACTGTGATTTCCAATAGACCCAAAAGTCTTTTTAGAACAACTTTTTTTGTGTATGTCAGTGGAATGTTTTGTTGCTGCTGTGCCTTCTTTTTTGTAGTGGTTTTTTTGGGGTGTTTCGTTTTGCTTTTTTTTAATAGTAGTTAGTTTTATTGATTTATTGATACTTTTTTCTTTAAAATAAATAAATACCTAAATGGTTTTAGATTGCTTTTAGTGTTTTTAGGTGGATATTTGGGTTTCTTTTCTTTTTTTTCCCGTTCTTTACATTGGAGCCTTAATTTATTTATGTTTTTGTTTATAAGGGACTTTTATACATTTATTTCAGCAGCAGCAAAACCAGCTTGAATCTGTTGGAGTCACCACAACAGGTGCTCTTTATTTGCAGTTGAGCATCACAGATTATTGAGGTGCTTTTTAGTCCACCCAAGCACCACAGTTTATAGTGCACCCAAGCACCCCTTTACTCCCATACATCTCTTCTAATAGCTGCAAATAAAAGTAAAAAATAAGCACCAAATTATCATGATTTCGCAGGCCTACAGACAAAGGCAGAAGTTCTCATGCAGCAATAGTGGGGTGAGCAGCCTCTGTGTCCACAGGCTAAAGCGGTGTTTGTGGGCATGGTGCATCATCTTCAAGCAAGGCATGCTTGCCTTTTTTTAGCACTGGGTGTGCTATACAGCCACAGTATGTAGAGGAGGTGATGGAGTGACTAACCAGGCCTTCATCATCCTCCCCCCTCCATCACCATGTTGCATACTAGCTTGCAGTCCACCGCAGCTGTCAAAGCATCCTATTGTGCCTCCTCATCCACAGCTACCCATGCCATTTCCCTGCTAACTGTCATGAAAGACTCTGCTGAATTATTAGAGCACCGTGTGAGCCACTTGCTACAAGAAGATGCCCAGCAATTATTGGGCTCTAAGGTTCAGAAGCAGAGTAATGGGAGGGGACACCAAGCAGGGAGAACCAATTGGCAGTGATGTTCCCGCAACCGCAGCATACTTCCAATTTGGCTCCAGTGATGAGGAGGGAGGGGAAGATGATGAGGTCTCTGACTGTACCTGGGTGCCCAGTAGAGAGGAAGAAGCACAACCCTATTGGCACAGGATGTCACCCGGGGCAGAGAAGCAGAGAAAGAAGCCACCCTATTCCACCTGATGGCAAAGCTCCATGGATGCAGGACAGTCTTGTCTCCCAGTCTGTTCCCCAGAGCTCACCTGTGTGGGTGATTTTTTAACAGTTGTGCAGCAGACCGCACCATTGTTTGTTGCAGTCTACGACTCCAGCAAATCAAACGTACCATGTATGAAGCAACATCTGACCTCTTACCATGCAGCTCACTGGGAACAGCACCAAAATGCTCTCTGCCAATAAAAGGGTTACACTCCACCTCTTTTCAGCTCTTTTACTTCTACCCACAATATACATGATTCCCTCTTAGCAGCCTGCAGTAAGAGGGATGACAGTATATCAGGGGGTGTCAGAGGTCTACTTTATAGTTGAGGAAAGTGGAAAGATAGCGCTGGGCCTGTAGGTTTATTTTACTGTTGTTGTTACTGTATCTTTAGGTATCAATGTTGGTGTAAATTATCTGGTTCCTGGGCAGGCAGCTTCTACAACCCAAAGGATCCCCAAAGCCTCCTTGGCTTGTAGTGTAATGTAAGAAAGGTTGAAATTTAAGCGCCAAGCCACTGTTTAGAGGCCTAGATATAACTTTATTCCATTAAAGGTCAGGAGTACAGATCAAGAAATAGCCAAGGCCTTTCAGGGGTCTATGTGCCCCCTTCATCAGGGCTAGAAAGAACATAAGAAGATTATCATGTCAATCTGACATCAATACAATGTCCCCTCCACGGGGTCATAATTAAACCAAACAGTCAATAGTAATGAGAGTGTCAAAATAATTACCGTATTTATCGGCGTATAACACGCGCCGGCGTATAACACGCACCCCAAGTTTAGGAGGGAATTTTAAGGAAAAAAACTTTTAGGAGGGAAATTCAAGGAAAAAAAACTTGCATTTAAATCTGCAGCCTTGCCCAGTGTCCATCTGTCCATCTGCAGCCTTGCCCAGTGTCCATCTGCAGCCTTGCCCAGTGTCCATCTGTCCATCTGCAGCCTTGCCCAGTGTCCATCTGTCCATCTGCAGCCTTGCCCAGTGTCCATCTGCAGCCTTGCCCAGTGTCCATCTGTCCATCTGCAGCCTTGCCCAGTGTCCATCTGTCCATCTGTAGCCTTGCCCAGTGTCCATCTGTCCATCTGCAGCCTTGCCCAGTGCCTTTGCAGCTTGTCAGTCTTGGCGTTTTTTAAATTTGGCGCCGATTTCTGTGGAGAGGAGCGAGCGGGGCCGAGTGTACTTCGGCTAGACTTGGCTCCTCTCGCAGTCTCGCCCATCTCCACTGACTGCGCCGCTGACATAGAGAAAGCCGAGTGTACTTCGGCTAGACTCGGCTCTGCTCACAGTCAGGGGCAGGACTGCGAGAGGAGCCGAGACTAGCCGAAGTACACTCGTCTTTCTCTATGTCAGCGGCCCAGTCAGAGATGGGCGGGAATGTGAGAGGAGCCGAGTAAAGCCGAGTGTACTTCGGCTTCGGCTCCGCTCGCTCGTTTCAGCAGGGGAATTCGACGGAGTATTGGCGTATAACACGCACCCACGATTTTCCCCTGATTTTAAGGGGAAAAAAGTGCGTGTTATACGCCGATAAATACGGTACATAAAAAAGAGAACATGAGTGCTGAACAAAAATAAGGATATGGTTGCTGAAAGAAGGAGAAAAGAAATAAGAGGTCTACTTTATGGCTTTATGGAGTAGGGGCAAGCGTAGGCTTCAACCTTGCTGTTATTCTGCCAATCCCACCCCACCAGCTGTAGCGTTGAGCAGACAAGTTTCCCCATCCCTAGTTGTGAATCCACCCCTGTGCAGTGTGTAGTGCATTGAGTACAGCCGTGGATGCTGCCAGTGGTCATATTTCTCTGTTGGGCTCAGTGCTTTGCGGCTTACTGAACCTTGGGATCCTTCCGTCCCCGTCTTTACATCTGCATCTCTGCACATACAGAATTTCTCCATGTAAGTGATGCTATGTTTTGTCAATAAATTTTTGACCACTTTACTAATGCTTGCACCCTTGTATTTTGTTTCTATTCATAACATTCCCTTACCTGCCACTGTGAACATCTCATGCTATCATTACTGTCTAAAAATTGGGCAATAGCTGCTGTTTTTGCAACAGAAATTTTATTGTGGCACTCAGTATTTTTATCAGCTGTTTTACAGCTGAAAATGCTGAGAGTATTGACTGAATACTGTGCTCTGAAGGATTTTACAGTATCTGTGGGGTTATGGTGTGTTTGAGCACCATCCACACCTAAAACCCATTTTTTTCACAGCTATATTACAGTTGCACAGTGAATGTTAAAGCAGGGTCCATCCTGTGCGCTGCATAACTTTTTTTGTGTGCTTACAATGTTTGGGCACCATCAACACCCAAAACCCAATGTTTTCACAGCTGTTTTACAGTTGCAAATATGTTCAGTGTTTGTTACAGCAAAATCCATCCTGTGTCCTGCGGGATTTTTTCTGTTGGGAGAAAAGAAAGAAAAGGAGGGAGCAAATAAACACAGACTGCTGCCATGGAGGCCTGCTGCAGTGTTCCATCTTCCGGACCTGGTCAGTCGGCTGCACCTAGAGGGCGTCTATCATGGGCATACACAGGCCACCCACCATTACTGGGGCATTCTGCCTGGCTGCCACTCACCCGCTCGTGGCTGGGCCATGGGCAGGTTTCCCCGCATCCAATTTGCATTTCAGGAAATTGTGACAAGCTCTCTATGGAGCTGGTTCACACATCTCTGGATGCGAATTGTACAGGGGGCCTGTGCATCTTCTGGTCCGTTTCAGGTCCGAATTCAGCCCAAATTTCGGACAGAAATCAGACCTGAAACAGTGAACAGGGACGCACCAGATCCCTGCTGTGAGCCACTCCGTGTAGCAGTGTGAACCCAGCCTCACAGTTTGGGTACAGTGTTGTATGATCGCACTATTGTCATTCAAAGTGTGACAGAGCTGAAAGCTGAAAATTTTCCTGGGCAGGAAGGGGGAAAGTGCCCGGTATTGAAGTGGTTAATAATAAGCAAAATAATTCAGCCTTCACAACAGTCCCAGTTTCTCATGTGGCCCCCTTAGGAAAATTAAGTGCCCACCCCTGCATTAGAGTCTGTGCAAAACCTGATAATAAGCTTCACTTATTTGCTACCTGTTAAAAATACCTTTGCGATCTGTTAAAATGCGATTGGAAGCTTTTTAAAATGTAAATTGTCTTACAGTATTTCTTAATTTAAATTACATTTTTTAATTTTGTATATAATTATTACATAGTTAGTAAAGTTGAAAAAAGACACCAGTCCATCCAGTTCAACCTGTGGTGTGTGAGTGTGCTTGTGTTTTAGTTAATAGTACGTTGTATATCCCTGTATGTTGTGATCGTTAAGGTGCTCATCAAATACGCAATCTAAGGCCCCTTTCACACGGAGGTCCGTTCAGGTCCGCCTGTCAGTTTTTTAGGCGGACCTGAAACGGATCCTCCATGCACCCCTATGGAGGCACGGATGTCAGCGGAGACATGTCCGCTGACATCCGCTCCGCTCCGCCAAAGTGTGACGGAGGAAAACCCTATTTTTCCTTCCGTCGGCGGAGCGGATCGGATGACAACGGACTCTACGGTCCGTCGTCATCCGATTCCCCATAGGGGAGAGCGGCGCTCTGACAGGGCGGTCCCTGCACAGTGTGCGGGGACTGCCCAGTCATCCGTCGGCTCAGCGGGGATCAACGGAGCGATCCCCGCTGAGCAAGCGGAGCTTCACGGGGCGGATCTGCACGGATCCGCCCCGTGTGAAAGAGCCCTAACAGGAAAAAATAAATGAATGATACAATCAAACTCAAAAAAATGCCAGGCTGCATGCTCGGATAAGGGTCCGGTTTGGACTTTGGAGTGGACCCCACGCCATTTTCTTTTTTCATTTTGGCGTGGGACCTGAAGACCTGAAGGGCCTAGTATAGACTGGGGGGGGGCCCCATGCCATTTTTTTATTTATTTTTAAACCGGCACTTTTTTTATTATTATTCAGCTGTCAGCAGGGAAACTCCTTAACAACCAGCCCCCTCCTTAACAACCAGCATACACTGCGACCTGATTGGGCAATGCTTTGCTCAATCAGGGAGCAGAATGCACTGTGCAGTGCTCAGTGCATTGCAGGGTGTTCGTCGGGGTGAACACCCTGCAAATTTTGGTTGTTCAGCGAATGGCCAAACAGGCAAATGTTCAGCCCAAACTGATGCTTGGGCCAAACAGTTCGCCCATCCCTAATCACAATATAGACTTTCTGGTGTTTCCAAAGAGTTAAAGGCAGATCACTATTTTTAACCCACCCAAAGTCTTTTTATATAATTATTGGTCATGCAGCTTGTAAATCATTATAATGATATAACAGGGCAGTAATTTAGCAATTATTGCTGGTAAATTTATATTTTTAACATCTTACCAGAGTTGCAAGCACATATAAACACTACACAGGGCTTGAAATGGGGGCTTGGCCTGATTTTGTAAGATAGTACTATCATGTGTTTAATTTATGTGGGATAAGTGTTCTACATCTAGTCCTTCTTTAAAGATTTTAGATTGGTCTAATAAATAATCCCGAGTGCAGGCATAACCTCTGTGAAAGTTTTGAATTTTGATTTTGAGGAATGTGTGGTTGTTAATTGTCTCTTTTTTTCTGACATTTAAACGTATGTATTGTATAACAAGAAAATGAAGGAAGGGTTAGTGTGGTTCATTTAGTTCCGAATCAAAATTCGGACAAATTTTTCGTTATTCGGAAATTTGGATGTATCTGAATTTCCAAATTACAATAGTAACGAATTAAAACAAATCAGAAATAAGGAAATGAAATTCGGCCAAAATTTGAATTCAAATCTAATTAGAATCAAATTTGAATATGACTTTGAAATCGAATTGAAAAACAAGAATAGAATAAAATATTAAAATAAAGGAATAGAATAGAAAATAATAGAATAAAATAGAACAGAATAGAAAATAAAATAATAGAATCAAATATAATAGAAAATAAAGGAATAAAATAATAAAATCGAATAAAAAATATAATAGAAAAAAATTGAGTAAAATAGAATAGAAAATAGAATAGACAATAAAAGAATAAAATAACATAGAACTGAAAATAAGGCAATGTAAAGGAATAGAATAGAAAATAATAGGATATAAAATAAAAGAATACAATACAATACAATGGAGTACAACATAACCCAACAGAATAGCATAACAATTTCAAAGAATAGACAGAATGGAAAATAAAATAATAAAATAGACTAGAAAAGAACAGATTAGCTAAGATTAGAAAAGAAAAAAATAGAATAGAATAGAAAAAAATAGAATAGAATAAAATACAATATAACCGTCATCCAAAATTTCAATTTCAAATACAAGAAATTCAAATTTTAATAGAATAGATTAGAATAGAATAGAATAGAATAGAAAAAACAATCAAACAATATAATCTAATTCAATAGAATATAATTGAGTAGAACTAATATGACCACCTTGCAAAATTCTAATTACAAATAGAATAAATTTGAATTCAAATAGAACAGATTAGAATAGAAAAGAAAAAATAGAAAATAAGAGAATAGAAAAGAATAGAATAGATTAGAAAAAACAATAGACTAGAATAGAATAGAATAGAAAGAGTAATGTATAACCGTCTTCTGAAGTTTGAATTTCAAATAGAATACATTTTAATTTGAATAGAATTGATCAGAATAAAATAGAAAATAATTGAATAGAAATAAAATATAATAAAGCTGTCTTCTGAAATTCTAATTTGGAATAGAATAAATGAAACGAAACAAAATTCTGAAAACGAATTTAATGAATTTAATGTAATTAAACCTAACAAAAGTATTTTAAAAGGAATCAAAACAAAACACATTTTTTTGTTCTGCACATGTCCAATGGCCAGTACACAGGATCCGAATATCGTACGAATAATGTCGTCCGAGGAAGTATCGTACGATAATCAGATCGTTAGTACAGGGCTTCCGTGAGCCGATCAAAACAGTTCATCCGATATTATTTTATCGGACACGCACGAAAATTTTCCTCGTACGATACCCAATCGTACAATTTTCATTTAGTCAGTACAGTTGTCGTCCGAAAATACAACACAAATACATTACAACACATGACATCACTTCCGATTTTTTTTTTTCTGTCGTACGAGAATTTTCGTTTCTTTAGTAACCTATTTAATTTCTACTTGCGACTAGTAAACGAAAAAAGTCGGATGATCTGTCGTCCGATTTTCGGATCGTGTATACGGGGCATAAGGGTTAGCCCTGAAAATGGAGTAGGGGCAGGAGAGAGGAAGAGGAAGGGAAGGGGAAGAGAAACAGATTGGAGGAGGGAAGAGGGATAGATGGGAAGGAGAAGAGAGAAAGGAGGGAAGAGAAAGTTGCAGATCACTGGAGGGAAGAGGGACACGAGAGAGAAAAGCAGGACAGCAAAAATAAACATAAAAAATTAATTAATGATAAATCAAACTCAAAAAAGTTTGTAATTGTTCTTTCCTATTATTTTACAGACATAGTGCAATTTGTTGAATAACATGCTTTGGATCTTATAAGTGTAGCGCTACCCCCAGTTGAGAGAGCCGCTGGTTTGATTTCGGGCCCTGTGTACAGTACCGCCAACCCCCGGCAATCTTACTCGACCCACTCTGGCACAGTTAGTCTAGGGTTATACTTGTACCACATTCAAATGTATTGCATGAAATAATCTCTCAACACAACAGTAAGATAACACACTGAGGTGAGAAATCAGATCTAACAGCTTTACTCTTATAGTAAATAGTATAGGTATTAGACTTGTGCACAACGGAAAAATTTGTTCCGTTTCGGTTTGTTTCTTTCCGGTCCTGTTGATTCGTAATCATTCGTAATTTTGCTAGACGGGATTTTTCGTGTTCGGACTCATTCGTATTTTTGCAAGCGACATTTTTCGTTGAATTTTTTGTTGCTTTATAATTCGTACTTTCGGTAGAGTACGTTGTTTTTCGTTGATTCTGGACACAACTCCTACTTTCGTAACTTTTTTTGGGTTCGTTGATTCGTAATTTTCCGTGTCTCTCTCACAACGACGCTGCCTATTATGCCTAATGTGCTTCGAATGGATTTGTACTTTTCTAAATACATAGCGGTTATTTGTAACGATTCGAAATCTCGTATTTTACTTTCGTTTTTTACATGCGGCTATAGGCTCCGCCCCTGTACACCATTTTGAGAGGGTTCAGCACGGTGAGGGAGAAGCAGAGAGCAGAGCAGAGTGAGTGTTATTGTGCTTCGAATGGATTCGAAATCTCGTATTTTACTTTCGTTTTTTCATGCGGCTATAGCCTCCGCCCCCTGTACACCATTTTGAGAGGGAGTTCAGCACGGTGAGGGAGAAGCAGAGAGCAGAGTGAGTGTTATTGTGCTTCGAATGGATTCGTACATTCGTAACTTTTTTCATAACGAATTATGCCGAAGACCTTCGGGCATTCGCTATTTTGCGGTATAATTTATTTTGGATTCGGTTTTATTCGTAATTGCTCTGTTCGGAAATTCGAATGCTTCCGAATGTCCGAAAGTTGCTAAATTCGGACGAATTTCGATTCGTTACGAAACGAATTGCACAAGCCTAATAGGTATAACATCACACATGCAACTGGCTTGCAGAGCCCTGCAGCAATCAATTCAGCACACTATAATGGCGCTGTTCGGTACTCCACCACGCGTAGCTATTATGGTATGCGCGCCCTATGGCGCACTAAACAATATACTATCTCCCCACCCCGGTCAGGCCTGACATGGAATAAAGCTCAGTCACCTCCTTAAGGGATTTCTTCGCATGCCAGCTTTCGGTGGTGCACTTGATGAAACAAAAGTATTTGAATCCACAACAGCCAATAACTTGGAACACTATCTTGGGGGGACACTTCAACTCTGTCCTGCTACCGGTCCCCCCCCCCCCCCGGGAACAGCAGATAAAACGAACTGTGGGCCTATGCAGTCTATAGGCCTGAACACGGCACAGTCTATTGGTTTGGGCAGGTGCCCGCTCACCGCTCCGAACGCGATCCCAGTCCGGGACTTCCACCTGCTGTGTATCCGCACACAGCGCCTGCAACGATCGGGTCCCCGATCCAGCTGATGTCCTCACACGGCAGGTCAGGTGCCACCCAGGCTCCGCAGTAGGGGTGGAAGGCTCTTCGGAAGTTACGCAAGGCCCCAGGCTTCAGGCCTTGCACCGCAGTAGATCCGCACAGGAAGAAGCTGTTGCTTGAAGCGCGGTGTCCAAAGAGGCCGAGCTCCGCCTCGCCTCCTCCTTAAATAGCCCCTCCCATGAGTCTCTGCGGTGGCAGTTAGCACCCTGGGTGCCGAACGGGGTTCTGGGTAATGTAGTCCCGGGGCCTTAAAGGAGACCCCGCTACACAAGAGAGGTGTCTATTGTGGATCCCATCTTAGATGATCTTATGAGTCAGCAACTGATAACAAAGGATCAATATGACAAGCTGTGTAGTAATATGACCTCTCAGAAGAAGATGAGAGAGCTCTGCAAATTTGTCAGTGACTGGGATGATGGCAGCAAGGTCACATTTTATGAGTCACTAATGAAACATAACAAGAAGCTCATCCAATACCTGGAACATCAAGACAAACTGCCAACCCCATGTGAGTTGTAGAATATATCTATAGCATATTTCTTATGCAGAATGTTTTACAGAAGAATTGATTATGTGTTCACCTCAAAAATTATTCAGATTTCAACCATTTTTACAGCACAAGCCTGAACAGGAAAGAAAAGTCCTACCCATTATTTAGTGATGCTTTGGTTCTGAGGTTGTTATTAGTGATGAGCCGAACACCCCCGGGTTCGGTTCGCACCAGAACCCGCGAACGGACCGAAAGTTCGCACGAACATTAGAACCCTATTAAATACAATGGATGCGAACGTTCGGATTCTAAAGTGCTAATTATAACGACTATTATCCATGTTATTGTCCTAAACAGAGTTTGGGAACCCGGGTTCTGCACCAGGGGACATGTATCAATGCAAAAAGAAGTTTTAAAAACTGACGTTTTCCGGGAGCAGTCATTTTAATGATGCATAAAGTGAAAAAAAAAAGTCAAATATTCCTTTAAATATTGTACCTGGGGGGTGTCTAAAGTATGCCTGTGAAGTGCCACGTGTTTCCCGTGTTTAGAACTGTCCCTGCACAAAATGACATTTCTAAAGGAAAAAAAAGCCATTTAAAACTGCTTGCGGCTTTAATGTAATGTCTGGTCCCGGTAATATGGATGAAAATCTTTAAGAAAAATGGCATAGCTACCCCATCAACCCCCCCCCCCCTACCCCAGCCCATTACCAGCCCCTTTGGGTCTTGTATGGATATTAAGGGGAACCCCGCACACAAAATAAAAAAGGCCCTATATACTCTGAACAGCCGTATACAGGCGGTGCATACAAGACAGGGACTGTAGGTTTGTTCTTATGTAGAATCTGTTTGTAATTTTGAACAGCTACATTGTTTAAGTGTAGCTCCAGGCCAAATACCTATTTTTAAGCTTTTTGGAAAACATAGGGAACGGTTATCACCCCTGTAACATTTTTTTTGCTGTCTGTGCCCCTGTTCAGAACATTTCACCTCACTTTGCGTCCCAATGACAACTGTTTTTTAAATGTGGTGTTTTTATTGAAACAAGGATTGGTGATAAAGCATCAGTAGAGAGGAGACACCTTTCTCCCATATTAATTCTTACAGGAGAGAATTTTCCTTCCAAGGGGTAGATTTCCTCTCACTTCCTGTTGTCTTCTTCCGTTTGCAAGTAGTAGTCGTTTGTAAGTTGGATGTTTGAAAGTAGGGACCTGCCGTATATACTCTGCAGAAATTGGCCCCTTAGGTGTTGGTGTTGGCACAACACTGTAAGCACTCACAGTTATTCTTGGTGGGTGCTGGAACGCCCTGCTGTCAACTATTATATCAGGAATTGTAATAACATATAATTGTTGAACAGTGGTAGTAAAAATTGGGCCTTTGATGGTGGTGCTGGTGCCACAACACTGTAAGGCCTGACAGTTACGCTTGGTGGGCGCAGCAATGGGCCCTGCTGTGAATTATTAGATCAATAATTAGAATTGCATGCCCCTGTTGAACAGGGGCTGAAAAATTGGGCCTTTGGTGGTGGTGGTGGTGGTGGTGGTGTTGACACAACACTGTAATGCCGCGTACACACGATCGTGATTCACGGTGGTGAAAACACCGCCGTGAATCACGACATGAAATAAAATTAAAAACGAGGGAACGGCATTTTCCCCCACACACGACCGTTTTTCCCGTCATTTTTTTCTTTGTCGAGAAAAACGACCGTCTGTGGGCTCCGCGGCAGTGTCTCCCTATGGGAAAACTGCCGCGGAAAAAAATGATGGAAAAAACGATGAGAAAATTTAGAACATGTTCTAATTTTTCTCGTCGTTTTTTCTGCCGTTTTTCTCAACGAGAAAAACGACATAAAGCCCACAGACGATCGTTTTTCTCGGCGAAAAAAAAAATGTAATTTTTCCCGACAGGAAAAATGATCGTGTGTACGCGGCATTAGGCCTGACAGTTACTCTTATTGGGCGCAGCAATGGGCCCTGCTGTGAATTATTAGATCAATAATTATAATTGCATGCCCCTGTTGAACATGGGCTGAAAAATTGGGCCTTAGGCACTGGTGGCACAACACTGCAACCCCTCACAGATACTGTACTTGGAGCACAGCAATGAGGCCTGTTGCAAAGTATTGCATCAAAAATTGTAATTACACGCCCCTGTTAAACAGGGGCTGAAAAATTGGGCCTTAGCCACTGGTGGCGGCACCCATAAACCAAAATGATCTTCCAAGCTATCATCATAAATCGGATCATTGAGGAGGAGGAGGAGGATAGCTAGTCAACATAACAGCACAGGAACTCAGCATCAGCATCAGTCTTGAAGGGATGTGACATTTTAAAATCAATTAGTCTGTTATATCAGCATCAGGTGTGTGGTAGCTGGTGGTGATCCAAGACTGGTTCATCTTGATGAAAGTCAGTCGATCAACCGAGTCGGTGGACAGGCGCACCCTGTGATCTGTGACAAATCCTCCAGCAGCACTGAATGTGCGTTCTGAAAGAACGCTGGATGCAGGACAGGCCAGTAGCTCAATTGCATACTGTGCAAGCTCTGGCCAGTGATCCATCCTCAAGACCCAGTAAGCCAGAGGATTTTCGTTGGGGAAGGTGTCCAAGTCTGACCTTGCCCCTAGGTATTCCTGCACCATGTATATCAGACACTGGCAATGGTTGCTGGAAACGATCATACTTTGGGGCTGCGGACTAAAGAATTGTCTGAACGCATCGGTCAGACGGCCACCTTCCCCACCGCTCCTTCTTTGACTGCCCGAAGCCTCAGCAACTCGTTGTCCAGGACCAGGAGTTTGTAACCTCCCAGTCTCTGGGAACGCGTTGCACAGACCTTTCTGCAAGGCCTCCCGGAGTTGTCTCATCCTCTGCTCCCTCTGCGACGGTAACATAAGGTCCGCAACCTTACCCTTGTACCGTGGATCAAGGAGAGTGGCCAGCCAGTAATGGTCCCTCTCCTTGATCCGAAGAATACGAGGATCCTTCCGCAGACTTTGCAGGATCAGGGAGGCCATGCAATGTAGGTTAGCTGAGGCATTCAGTCCGGAGTCCTCTGGGTCACTAAGGACGACATGATCCGCAGCCACCTCCTCCCAGCCACGTACAAGTCCACTGGTTTCTTGGGACTGTAAATCATCCCTAAAAGACTGCTGATGATGATGCTGAGTGCCAGCCTCCACCTCCATGCTGACACAATCCTCCTCCTCCTCCTCCTCCTCCTCCTCCTCCTCTTCCTGTGCGATGGGTGGGACAGAAGGAACACTGTCTGGGTAAAGGGGGCCTTGAGAGGCAAGGAAGTCCTCCTCTTCCTGCCTCTGTTCTGCCTCAAGTGCCCTGTCCATTATTCCACGCAGCGTGTGCTCCAACAGGTGGACAAGAGGTACAGTGTCACTGATGCATGCACTGTCACTGCTCACCATCCTCGTAGCCTCCTCAAATGGTGCCAGGACAGTGCATGCATCCCTGATCATGCCCCACTGGCGTGGTGAAAAAAAACTGAGCTCCCCTGACCCTGTCCTGGTGCCGTAGTCGCACAGGTACTCATTGATGGCCCTCTGCTGCGTGTGCAGCCGCTGCAGCATGGCCAACGTTGAGTTCCACCTGGTGGGCATGTCACATATAAGGCGGTTCTTGGGCAGGTTCAACTCCTTTTGCAGCTCAGCCAGGCGAGCACTGGCATTATAAGATCTGCGGAAATGAACACAGACTTTCCTGGCCTGCCTCAGGACATCCTGTAAGCCCGGGTACCTGCCCAAGAACCGCTGCACCACCAGGTTAAGGACGTGAGCCATACAGGGCACATGGGTCAGTTGTCCCTGTCGGAGGGCGGAGAGGAGGTTGGTGCCATTGTCGCAAACCACCATTCCTGGCTTAAGCTGGCGTGGCGTCAACCACCTCTCGGCCTGCCCCTGCAGAGCAGACAGGACCTCTGCCCCAGTGTGGCTCCTGTCCCCCAAACACACCAGCGCAAGCACGGCATGGCATCTTTTTGCCTGCGTACTTGCGTAGCCCCTTGAACGCCTACGGAGCACCGCTGGTTCCGAGGACAAACCACAGGAAGAGGCCATGGAGGAAGAAGAAGAGGAGGGGGTGGAGGAGAGAGGTGTGTCACAACCAGTAGTAGCATTTTGGAGGCGTGGCGGTGGAACAACCTCCAACACTACTGCACCTTGTCCTGCATCCTTCCCAGCTGCCAAAAGAGTGACCCAATGGGCCGTGAAAGAAAGGTAACGTCCCTGTCCATGCCTGCTGGACCATGAGTCAGCGGTAATATGCACCTTACCACTGACCGCCCTGTCCAGCGAGGCCAAGACATTGCCTTCCACATGCCTGTAGAGAGCCGGAATCGCCTTCCGTGAGAAAAAGTGGCGTTTGGGAACCTGCCACTGAGGAACCGCACATTGCACAAACTCACGGAAGGGGGCCGAGTCTACCAACTGAAAAGGCAGCAGTTGAAGCGCTAGCAATTTAGCCAAGCTAGCATTCAACCGCTGGGCATGTGGATGGCTGGGAGTGAACTTCTTTCGACGGTCCAGCAGTTGGGGCAGGGAAATTTGCCTGCTAGAATCGGACGTTGGTGTACTGCTAGCAGAGTGCCCGCAAGTACTTGGCTGTGACACACCTAATTCTACACCTTCATTCCTCTCAGAGCAGGTTTCAGAGAGGACTGAAGGTATAGTGGGGTTGGAGATCCCAGCTGATGCGGTGCAAGAAGAGGTCAGCTTTGTTCTTTGGTGTGGGTCTTTAAGGTAGGCTTGCCAACGAGCTGCATGGCAGGTCAACATATGTCTGATCAAGCATGTGGTGCCCAAGCGGCTGATGTTTTGGCCACGCGATATACGCTTGAGACATATGTTGCAAACAGCAGCTGTGCGATCTGATGCACTCGCCTCAAAAAAGGCCCACACCAAAGAACTTTTTGCATGACGGGCAGAGGCAGCGCCCTGCACAGGCGGAGCTCTGCGGTGTGATTCCGTCGGTGTGCTGCCCATACGCCGGCCACCCAAGGGCATCCTGCCTCGTTGGAGATGTGCCTCCTCCTCATCCTCCTCCTCCTCCTCTCTCCTATTAGGCACCCACGTGGAGTCAGTGACCTCATCATCCCCTCCCTCCTCATCACTGTAGCCAATCTGGCAGTATGCTGCAGCTGCTGGAGCATGACTGCCAGATTGGTGTCCTTCTTGAGCATCCCCTCTCTCTGCTCTCACGCTACTGCCTTCCTCTATCTGGGTATCATCATCAGATCCTTCGAAACGCTGGGCATCCTCCTGGAGCATGTACCCAACACTGTGCTCAAACAGTTCGGGGGACTCCTCAGGAGCAGGACATGGTGGGTCTAGGGAAGGATTGACTAATGAAGATAATGATACCAGAGAAGAGGACGCTTTGGCAGCTGCTTTGCCAGTACCCTGAGCCTGGGTAAGAGAGGATGAGGAGGATGAGGTGGGCTTGGTCATCCACTCTACCAAGTGTTCGGCATGATGTGGCTCAACATGTCCAGCTGCCGAAAAGAAGGACAAGCGTGTCCCATGGCCATGTGCTGATGACAATGCACCGCGTCCACGACCAGCACTGTTGCCCCCAGACACAGAGCCTGCTTGCCCTCTTTTTTTGCCTCCTGACTGTCTGCCTCTCCTTGTTTGCCTTCCAGACATTTTAATGGATGGCCTGCAGGGAGATGGGAAAAACAGCAATAAGGGCTACCTTCAGGTGTATACTGTGCAGGAGGCTTAGCAACAATGACACTGACACTGTCCCCTGCCTATCCTTCTCTGTCCCTAAACACAAGGATTTGCAATATGCTTCAGCAAGATTGGTTTAGCACAGAATAGCACACTGACACTTTCCCTCACTGTCCTACTCTGTCCCTACAAACAAGATTTAGCACAGAATAGCACACTGATAGTTTCCACGAGTGTTCTTCTCTGTCCCTAAACTCAAGGATTTCAAATATGGTTCAGCAAGATTGGTTTACAACAGAATAGCACACTGTCAGTTTCACTCGCTGTACCTCTCTGTCCCTACAAACAAGATTTAGCACAGAATAGCACACTGATAGTTTCCAAGAGTGTCCTTCTCTGTCCCTAAACTCAAGGATTTCAAATATGGTTCAGCAAGATTGGTTTAGAACAGAATAGCACACTGTCAGTTTCACTCACTGTCCTACTCTGTCCCTACAAACTAGATTTAGCACAGAATAGCACACTGAGGCCTCGTACACACGGCCGAGATTCTCGTTGAGAAAAACATGTCGTTTTTTTCGACGAGATTCTTGGACAAGAAACTTGTCCCGGCCGAGTGTACACACGCTCGTTTCAAAGAACCCGCGGTTCTTTGAAAGGAGTGTACGCGGTGACGTCATCGACTACGTCGAGCATGCGCTCGTCACATTCGATGCCGTCGCCGCCATCTTGGTACACCCTACGTATGACTAGGAAGCTACCGCGCATGCGTCAAATTCATTTCGAACATGCGCGGGCTTCCGGGCGGACAGGTAAGTGTACACACACTCACTTTTCTCGTCGAGAAACACGCCGAGGAGAATCTCGACGAGAAAATAGAGAGCAGGTTCTCTATTTTCTCGTCGAGGTTTCTTGTCGGTTTTCTCGACGAGAAACACGCTAGCAGCGTACACACGACCGATTTACTCGGCAAGACCTCTCTGCCAGCAAGTTTCTTGCTGGTTCTTGCCGAGAAAATCGGTCGTGTGTACGAGGCCTGAGAGTTTCCACGAGTGTCCTTCTCTGTCCCTAAACTCAAGGATTTCAAATATGGTTCAGCAAGATTAGTTTAGAACAGAATAGCACACTGTCAGTTTCACTCACTGTCCTACTCTGTCCCTACAAACAAGATTTAGCACAGAATAGCACACTGATAGTTTCCAAGAGTGTCCTTCTCTGTCCCTAAACTCAAGGATTTCAAATATGGTTCAGCAAGATTGGTTTAGAACAGAATAGCACACTGTCAGTTTCACTCACTGTACCTCTCTGTCCCTACAAACAAGATTTAGCACAGAATAGCACACTGATACTTTCCACGAGTGTCCTTCTCTGTCCCTAAACTCAAGGATTTCAAATATGGTTCAGCAATAGTGATGAGCCGAACACCCCCGGGTTCGGTTCGCACCAGAACCCGCGAACGGACCGGAAGTTCGAACGAACATTAGAACCCTATTAAATACAATGGATGCGAACGTTCGAATTCTAAAGTGCTAATTATAACAACTATTATGCATGTTATTGTCCTAAAAAGGGTTTGGGAACCCGGGTTCTGCACCAGGGGACATGTATCAATGCAAAAAGAAGTTTTAAAAACGGTCGTTTTTCGGGAGCAGTCATTTTAATGATGCATAAAGTGAAAAAAAAAAAGTCAAATATTCCTTTAAATATCGTACCTGGGGGGTGTCTAAAGTATGCCTGTGAAGTGCCACGTGTTTCCCGTGTTTAGAACTGTCCCTGCACAAAATGACACTTCTAAAGGAAAAAAAAGCCATTTAAAACTGCTTGCGGCTTTAATGTAATGTCTGGTCCCGGTAATATGGATGAAATTCTTTAAGAAAAATGGCATAGCTACCCCATGACCCCCCCCCCCCCTACCCCAGCCCATTACCAGCCCCTTTGGGTCTTGTATGGATATTAAGGGGAACCCCGCACATAAAATAAAAAAGGCCCTATATACTCTGAACAGCCGTATACAGGCGGTGCATACAAGACAGGGACTGTAGGTTTGTTCTTATGTAGAATCTGTTTGTAATTTTGAACAGGTACATTGTTGAAGTGTAGCTCCAGCCCAAAAATCTATTTTTAAACTTTTTGGAAAACATAGGTAAGGGTTATCACCCCTGTAACATTTGTTTTGCTGTCTGTGCCCCTGTTCAGAACATTTCACCTCACTTTCCGTCCCAATGACAACTGTTTTTGAAATGTGGTGTTTTTCTTGAAACAAGGATTGCTGATAAAGCATCAGTACAGAGGAGACACCTTTCTCCCATATTTATTCTTACAGGAGAGAATTTTCCTTCCTAGTGGTAGATTTCCTCTCACTTCCTGTTGTCTTCTTGCGTTTGCAAGTAGGAGTCGTTTGTAAGTTGGATGTTTGAAAGTAGGGACCTGCCGTATATACTCTGCAGAAATAGGCCCCTTAGTTGTTGGTGTTGGCACAACACTGTAAGCACTCACAGTTACTCTTGGTTGGTGCTGGAACGCCCTGCTGTCAACTATTATATCAGGAATTTTAATTACATATAATTGTTGAACAGTGGTAGTAAAAATTGGGCCTTTGATGGTGGTGCTGGTGCCACAACACTGTAAGCCCTGACAGTTACTCTTGGTGGGTGCAGCAATGGGCCCTGCTGTGAATTATTAGATCAAGAATTGTAATTACATGCCCCTGTTGAACAGGGGCTGAAAAATTGGGCCTTAGGCACTGGTGGCACAACACTGCAACCCCTCACAGATACTGTACTTGGAGCACAGCAATGAGCCCTGTTGCAAAGTATTGCTTCAAAAATTGTAATGACACGCCCCTGTTAAACAGGGGCTGAAAAATTGGGCCTTAGGCACTGGTGGCACAACACTGCAACTCCTCACAGATACTGTACTTGGAGCACAGCAATGAGCCCTGTTGCAAAGTATTGCTTCAAAAATTGTAATTACACGCCCCTGTTAAACAGGGGCTGAAAAATTGGGCGTTAGGCACTGGTGGCGGCACCCATAAACAAAAATGATCTTCCAAGCTATCATCATCAATCGTATCATTGAGGACTCGGAGGAGGAGGATAGCCAGTCAACATAACAGCACAGGCACTCAGCATCAGCATCAGTCTTGAAGGGATGTGACATTTTAAAATCAATTAGTCTGTTATATCAGCATCAGGTGTGTGGTAGCTGGTGGTGATCCAAGACTGGTTCATCTTGATGAAAGTCAGTCGATCAACCGAGTCGGTGGACAGGCGCACCCTGTGATCCGTGACAAATCCTCCAGCAGCACTGAATGTGCGTTCCGAAAGAACGCTGGATGCAGGACAGGCCAGTAGCTCAATTGCATACTGTGCAAGCTCTGGCCAGTGATCCATCCTCAAGACCCAGTAAGCCAGAGGATTTTCGGTGGGGAAGGTGTCCAAGTCTGACCTTGCCCCTAGATATTCCTGCACCATGTTTATCAGACGCTGGCGATGGTTGCTGGAACCAATCATACTTTGGGGCTGCGGACTAAAGAATTGTCTGAACGCATCGGTCAGACGGCCACCTTCCCCACCGCTCCTTCTTTGACTGGCCGAAGCCTCAGCAACTCGTTGTCCAGGACCAGGAGTTTGCAACCTCCCAGTCTCTGGGAACGCGTTGCACAGACCTTTCTGCAAGGCCTCCCGGAGTTGTCTCATCCTCTGCTCCCTCTGCGACGGTAACATAAGGTCCGCAACCTTACCCTTGTACCGTGGATCAAGGAGAGTGGCCAGCCAGTAATGGTCCCTCTCCTTGATCCGAAGAATACGAGGATCCTTCCGCAGACTTTGCAGGATCAGGGAGGCCATGCAGCGTAGGTTTGCTGAGGCATTCGCTCCGGAGTCCTCTGGGTCACTAAGGACGACATGATCCGCAGCCACCTCCTCCCAGCCACGTACAAGTCCACTGGTTTCTTGGGACTGTAAATCATCCCTAAAAGACTGCTGCTGATGATGCTGAGTGCCAGCCTCCACCTCCATGCTGACACAATCCTCCTCCTCCTCCTCCTCCTCCTCCTCCTCTTCCTGTGCGATGGGTGGGACAGAAGGAACACTGTCTGGGTAAAGGGGGCCTTGAGAGGCAAGGAAGTCCTCCTCTTCCTGCCTCTGTTCTGCCTCAAGTGCCCTGTCCATTATTCCACGCAGCGTGTGCTCCAACAGGTGGACAAGAGGTACAGTGTCACTGATGCATGCACTGTCACTGCTCACCATCCTCGTGGCCTCCTCAAATGGTGCCAGGACAGTGCATGCATCCCTGATCATGCCCCACTGGCGTGGAGAAAAAAAACCAAGCTCCCCTGACCCTGTCCTGGTGCCGTAGTCGCACAGGTACTCATTGATGGCCCTCTGCTGCGTGTGCAGCCGCTGCAGCATGGCCAACGTTGAGTTCCACCTGGTGGGCATGTCACATATAAGGCGGTTCTTGGGCAGGTTCAACTCCTTTTGCAGCTCAGCCAGGCGAGCACTGGCATTATAAGATCTGCGGAAATGCACACAGACTTTCCTGGCCTGCCTCAGGACATCCTGTAAGCCCGGGTACCTGCCCAAGAACCGCTGCACCACCAGGTTAAGGACGTGAGCCACACAGGGCACATGGGTCAGTTGTCCCTGTCGGAGGGCGGAGAGGAGGTTGGTGCCATTGTCGCAAACCACCATTCCTGGCTTAAGCTGGCGTGGCGTCAACCACCTCTCGGCCTGGCCCTGCAGAGCAGACAGGACCTCTGCCCCAGTGTGGCTTCTGTCCCCCAAACACACCAGCGCAAGCACGGCATGGCATCTTTTTGCCTGCGTACTTGCGTAGCCCCGTGAACGGCTACGGAGCACCGCTGGTTCATAGGACAAACCACAGGAAGAGGCCATGGAGGAAGAAGAAGAGGAGGGGGTGGAGGAGAGAGGTGTGTCACAACCAGTAGTAGCATTTTGGAGGCGTGGCGGTGGGACAACCTCCAACACTACTGCACCTTGTCCTGAATCCTTCCCAGCTGCCAAAAGAGTGACCCAATGGGCCGTGAAAGAAAGGTAACGTCCCTGTCCATGCCTGCTGGACCATGAGTCAGCGGTAATATGCACCTTACCGCTGACCGCCCTGTCCAGCGAGGCCAAGACATTGCCTTCCACATGCCGGTAGAGAGCCGGAATAGCCTTCCGTGAGAAAAAGTGGCGTTTGGGAACCTGCCACTGAGGAACCGCACATTGCACAAACTCACGGAAGGGGGCCGAGTCTACCAACTGAAAAGGCAGCAGTTGAAGCGCTAGCAATTTAGCCAAGCTAGCATTCAACCGCTGGGCATGTGGATGGCTGGGAGTGAACTTCTTTCGACGGTCCAGCAGCTGGGGCAGGGAAATTTGCCTGCTAGAATCGGACGTCGGTGTACTGCTAGCAGAGTGGGCGCAAGTACTTGGCTGTGACACACCTAATTCTACACCTTCATTCCTCTCAGTGCATGTTTCAGAGAGGACTGAAGTTATAGTGGGGTTGGAGATCCCAGCTGATGCGGTGCAAGGAGAGGTCCGCTTTGTTCTTTGGTGTGGGTCTTTGAGGTAGGCTTGCCAACGAGCTGCATGGCAGGTCAACATATGTCTGGTCAGGCATGTGGTACCCAAGCGGCTGATGTTTTGGCCACGCGATATACGCTTGAGACATATGTTGCAAACAGCAGCTGTGCGATCTGATGCACTAGCCTCAAAAAAGGCCCACACCAAAGAACTTTTTGAATGACGGGCAGAGGCAGCGCCCTGCACAGGCGGAGCTCTGCGGTGTGATTCCGTCGGTGTACTGCCCTTACGCTGGCCACCAAAGGGCATCCTGCCTCGTTGGAGATGTGCCTCCTCCTCATCCTCCTCCTCCTCCTCTCTCCTATTAGGCACCCACGTGGAGTCATTGACCTCATCATCCCCTCCCTCCTCATCACTGGAGCCAATCTGGCAGTATGCTGCAGCTGCTGGAACATGACTGCCAGATTGGTGTCCTTCTTGAGCATCCCCTCTGTCTGCTCTCACGCTACTGCCTTCCTCTAGCTGGGTTTCATCATCAGACCCTTCGAAACGCTGGGCATCCTCCTGGAGCATGTACCCAACACTGTGCTGAAACAGTTCGGGGGACTCCTCAGGAGGAGGACATGGTGGGTCTAGGGAAGGAGTGACTGATGATTTGTCTGACATTGATACCAGGGAAGACGACGCTTTGGCAGCTGCTTTTCCAGTACCCTGAGCCTGGGTGAGAGAGGATGAGGAGGAGGAGGAGGGCTTGGTCATCCACTCTACCAAGTCTTCGGCATGATGTGGCTCAACATGTCCAGCTGCCGAAAAGAAGGACAAGCGTGTCCCATGGCCATGTGCTGATGACAATGCACCGCGTCCACGACCAGCACTGTTGCCCCCAGACACAGAGCCTGCTTGCCCTCTTTTATTGCCTCCTGACTGTCTGCCTCTCCTTGTTTGCCTTCCAGACATTCTAATAGATGGCCTGCAGGGAGATGGGAAAAAAGCAATAAGGGCTACCTTCAGGTGTCCTTCTCTGTCCCTGGAAACAAGGACTTGCAGAGTGAAAGAAAAAAAACACTCTCCCTACCTACAGTTTTCTGTCCCTAGAAAAAATGTTTTTTTTAATCACAATATAGCACAAGGAAAATTAACTCACTGTCCTTACAGGTCCCTGGAAACAAGGACTTGCAGAGTGAAAGAAAAAAAACACTCTCCCTACCTACAGTTTTCTGTCCCTAGAAAAAAATGTTTTTTTTAATCACAATATAGCAAAAGGACAATTCACTCACTGTCCTTCCAGGTCCCTGGAAACAAGGACTTGCAGAGTGAAAGAAACTGACACTGTCCCTACCTAGAGTTTTCTGTCCCTGGAATAAATGTTTTTTTCAGCACAATATAGCACAAGGACAATTAACTCACTGTCCTTACAGGTCCCTGGAAACAAGGACTTGCAGAGTGAAAGAAAAAAAATACTCTCCCTACCTACAGTTTTCTGTCCCTAGAAAAAAATGTTTTTTTTAATCACAATATAGCAAAAGGACAATTCACTCACTGTCCTTCCAGGTCCCTGGAAACAAGGACTTGCAGAGTGAAAGAAACTGACACTGTCCCTACCTAGAGTTTTCTGTCCCTGGAATAAATGTTTTTTTCAGCACAATATAGCACAAGGACAATTAACTCACTGTCCTTACAGGTCCCTGGAAACAAGGACTTGCAGAGTGAAAGAAAAAAAATACTCTCCCTACCTACAGTTTTCTGTCCCTAGAAAAAAATGTTTTTTTTAATCACAATATAGCAAAAGGACAATTCACTCACTGTCCTTCCAGGTCCCTGGAAACAAGGACTTGCAGAGTGAAAGAAACTGACACTGTCCCTACCTAGAGTTTTCTGTCCCTGGAATAAATGTTTTTTTCAGCACAATATAGCACAAGGACAATTAACTCACTGTCCTTACAGGTCCCTGGAAACAAGGACTTGCAGAGTGAAAGAAAAAAAATACTCTCCCTACCTACAGTTTTCTGTCCCTAGAAAAAAATGTTTTTTTTAATCACAATATAGCAAAAGGACAATTCACTCACTGTCCTTCCAGGTCCCTGGAAACAAGGACTTGCAGAGTGAAAGAAACTGACACTGTCCCTACCTAGAGTTTTCTGTCCCTAGAATAAATGTTTTTTTTAATCACAATATAGCAAAAGGACAATTCACTCACTGTCCTTCCAGGTCCCTGGAAACAAGGACTTGCAGAGTGAAAGAAACTGACACTGTCCCTACCTAGAGTTTTCTGTCCCTAGAATAAATGTTTTTTTTAATCACAATATAGCAAAAGGACAATTCACTCACTGTCCTTCCAGGTCCCTGGAAACAAGGACTTGCAGAGTGAAAGAAACTGACACTGTCCCTACCTAGAGTTTTCTGTCCCTAGAATAAATGTTTTTTTTAATCACAATATAGCACAAGGAAAATTAACTCACTGTCCTTACAGGTCCCTGGAAACAAGGACTTGCAGAGTGAAAGAAAAAAAACACTCTCCCTACCTACAGTTTTCTGTCCCTAGAAAAAAATGTTTTTTTTAATCACAATATAGCAAAAGGACAATTCACTCACTGTCCTTCCAGGTCCCTGGAAACAAGGACTTGCAGAGTGAAAGAAACTGACACTGTCCCTACCTAGAGTTTTCTGTCCCTGGAATAAATGTTTTTTTCAGCACAATATAGCACAAGGACAATTAACTCACTGTCCTTACAGGTCCCTGGAAACAAGGACTTGCAGAGTGAAAGAAAAAAAATACTCTCCCTACCTACAGTTTTCTGTCCCTAGAAAAAAATGTTTTTTTTAATCACAATATAGCAAAAGGACAATTCACTCACTGTCCTTCCAGGTCCCTGGAAACAAGGACTTGCAGAGTGAAAGAAAAAAAATACTCTCCCTACCTACAGTTTTCTGTCCCTAGAAAAAAATGTTTTTTTTAATCACAATATAGCAAAAGGACAATTCACTCACTGTCCTTCCAGGTCCCTGGAAACAAGGACTTGCAGAGTGAAAGAAACTGACACTGTCCCTACCTAGAGTTTTCTGTCCCTAGAATAAATGTTTTTTTTAATCACAATATAGCAAAAGGACAATTCACTCACTGTCCTTCCAGGTCCCTGGAAACAAGGACTTGCAGAGTGAAAGAAACTGACACTGTCCCTACCTAGAGTTTTCTGTCCCTAGAATAAATGTTTTTTTTAATCACAATATAGCAAAAGGACAATTCACTCACTGTCCTTCCAGGTCCCTGGAAACAAGGACTTGCAGAGTGAAAGAAACTGACACTGTCCCTACCTAGAGTTTTCTGTCCCTAGAATAAATGTTTTTTTTAATCACAATATAGCAAAAGGACAATTCACTCACTGTCCTTCCAGGTCCCTGGAAACAAGGACTTGCAGAGTGAAAGAAACTGACACTGTCCCTACCTAGAGTTTTCTGTCCCTAGAATAAATGTTTTTTTTAATCACAATATAGCAAAAGGACAATTCACTCACTGTCCTTCCAGGTCCCTGGAAACAAGGACTTGCAGAGTGAAAGAAACTGACACTGTCCCTACCTAGAGTTTTCTGTCCCTAGAATAAATGTTTTTTTTAATCACAATATAGCAAAAGGACAATTCACTCACTGTCCTTCCAGGTCCCTGGAAACAAGGACTTGCAGAGTGAAAGAAACTGACACTGTCCCTACCTAGAGTTTTCTGTCCCTAGAATAAATGTTTTTTTTAATCACAATATAGCACAAGGAAAATTAACTCACTGTCCTTACAGGTCCCTGGAAACAAGGACTTGCAGAGTGAAAGAAAAAAAACACTCTCCCTACCTACAGTTTTCTGTCCCTAGAAAAAAATGTTTTTTTTAATCACAATATAGCAAAAGGACAATTCACTCACTGTCCTTCCAGGTCCCTGGAAACAAGGACTTGCAGAGTGAAAGAAACTGACACTGTCCCTACCTAGAGTTTTCTGTCCCTGGAATAAATGTTTTTTTCAGCACAATATAGCACAAGGACAATTAACTCACTGTCCTTACAGGTCCCTGGAAACAAGGACTTGCAGAGTGAAAGAAAAAAAATACTCTCCCTACCTACAGTTTTCTGTCCCTAGAAAAAAATGTTTTTTTTAATCACAATATAGCAAAAGGACAATTCACTCACTGTCCTTCCAGGTCCCTGGAAACAAGGACTTGCAGAGTGAAAGAAACTGACACTGTCCCTACCTAGAGTTTTCTGTCCCTAGAATAAATGTTTTTTTTAATCACAATATAGCAAAAGGACAATTCACTCACTGTCCTTCCAGGTCCCTGGAAACAAGGACTTGCAGAGTGAAAGAAACTGACACTGTCCCTACCTAGAGTTTTCTGTCCCTAGAATAAATGTTTTTTTTAATCACAATATAGCAAAAGGACAATTCACTCACTGTCCTTCCAGGTCCCTGGAAACAAGGACTTGCAGAGTGAAAGAAACTGACACTGTCCCTACCTAGAGTTTTCTGTCCCTAGAATAAATGTTTTTTTTAATCACAATATAGCAAAAGGACAATTCACTCACTGTCCTTCCAGGTCCCTGGAAACAAGGACTTGCAGAGTGAAAGAAACTGACACTGTCCCTACCTAGAGTTTTCTGTCCCTAGAATAAATGTTTTTTTTTAAGCACACTATAGCAGAAGCACAAAACACACTGACACTCTCCCTACCTATCCTTCTCTTTCCCTAAACTAAAGGAATCCAGGTTAAGCAAGAAAGAAATAACAGTCACTGTCCCTGCCTATGCTACTCTATCCCTGCTCCGGAACACACTACACTAGGCCGCCGTGCTGGCGGCCTTTTATAGTGTGGGGCGTGTACTAAACACCCTCAGCAATAATTGGCCACAGGCATCCTGCCTGTGGCCAATCATTGCTCTCCTCGCTGCCGGCGCTGTGATTGGCCAAGCATGCGGGGTCACAGTGCATGCTTGGCCAATCACAGCGCCTGGATGACACTGCGATGGCGTAGTGCATTGTGGGCCGTTCGCGTCACTCGAATTTGGCGCGAACGGCCCAAATCGTTCGATCTTCGTCGAACGATCGAACAGCCAATGTTCGAGTCGAACGTATGTTCGACTCGAACACGAAGCTCATCCCTATTCAGCAAGATTGGTTTGGAACAGAATAGCACACTGTCAGTTTCACTCACTGTCCTACTCTGTCCCTACAAACAAGATTTAGCACAGAATAGCACACTGACACTTTACCTCACTGTACCTCTCTGTCCCTAAACTCAAGGATTTCAAATATGGTTCAGCAAGATTGGTTTAGAACAGAATAGCACACTGTCAGTTTCACTCACTGTCCTACTCTGTCCCTACAAACAAGATTTAGCACAGAATAGCACACTGACACTTTCCCTCACTGTACCTCTCAGTCCCTAAACTCAAGGATTTCAAATATGGTTCAGCAAGATTAGTTTAGAACAGAATAGCACACTGTCAGTTTCACTCACTGTCCTACTCTGTCCCTACAAACAAGATTTAGCACAGAATAGCACACTGACACTTTACCTCACTGTACCTCTCAGTCCCTAAACTCAAGGATTTCAAATATGGTTCAGCAAGATTGGTTTAGAACAGAATAGCACACTGTCAGTTTCACTCACTGTCCTACTCTGTCCCTACAAACAAGATTTAGCACAGAATAGCACACTGACACTTTCCCTCACTGTACCTCTCAGTCCCTAAACTCAAGGATTTCAAATATGGTTCAGCAAGATTGGTTTAGAACAGAATAGCACACTGACACTTTCCCTCACTGTACCTCTCTGTCCCTAAAAACAAGGTTTAGCACAGAATAACACACTGACACTCTCCCTACCTATCCTTATTTGTCCCTAAACACAAGGAATCCAGGATTAGTAAAGGAAAAAATGACACTGTCACTGCCTATGCTTCTCTTTCCCTGCTCCGGAACACACTACACAAGGCCGCCGCGCTGGCGGCCTTTTATAGTGTGGGGCGTGTACTAAACCCCCTCAAGAATAATTGGCCACAGGCATCCTGCCTGTGGCCAATCATTGCTCTCCTCGCTGCCGGCGCTGTGATTGGCCAAGCATGCGGGGTCACAGTGCATGCTTGGCCAATCACAGCGCCTGGATGACACTGCGATGGCGTAGTGCATTGTGGGCCGTTCGCATCACTCGAATTTGGCGCGAACGGCCCAAATCGTTCGATCTTCGTCGAACGATCGAACAGCCGATGTTCGACTCGAACACGAAGCTCATCCCTAGTTGTTATACAGAGCATCCGGAAAGTATTCACAGCACTTCACTTTTCCGCATTTTGTTATGTTACAGCCTTATTCCAAAATTAATTAAAAATTCTAAAAACAACACCCCATAATGACAACGTGAAAGAAGTTTGTTTGAAATCTTTGTAAAAATGTAAAAAAAAACAAAAATACCCCATGTACATACAGTATTCACAGCCTTTGCTCAATACTTTGTTGGTTGAAGCTCCTTTGGCACCAATTACAGCCTCAAGTCTTTGAGTATGATGCTACAAGCTCGGCATACCTATTTTTGGTCAGTTTCTCCCATTCTTCTTTGCAGGACCTCTCAAACTCCATCAGGTTGGACAGGGAGGGTCGGTGCACAGCCATTTTCAGATCTCTCCAAAGATGTTCAATCGGGTTCAAGTCTGGGTTTTGGCTGGGCCACTCAAGGACATTCACAGAGTTGTCCCGTAGCCACTCCTTTGTTATCTTAGCTGTGTGCTTGTCCAGCGTTGTCCAGTTGGAAGATAAACCTTCGCCCAGTCTGAGGTCCAGAGCGCTCTGGTGCAGGTTTTCATCAAGGATGTCTCTGTACATTGCTGCATTCATCTTTCCCTTGTACCTGGCTATTCTCCCAGTTCCTGCCACTAAAAACATCCCCACAACATGATGCTGCCACCACCATGCTTTACTGTAGGGATGGTATTGGCCAGGTGATGAGCGGTGCCTGGTTTCCTCCAGACATGACACTTGCCATTCAGGACAAAGAGTTTAATCTTTGTTTCATCAGACCAGAGAATTTTGTTTCTCATGGTTTGAGAGTCCTTCAGGTGCCTTTTGGTAAACTCCAGGCAGGCTGTCATGTGCTTTTTACTAAGGAATGGCTTCTGTCTGGCCACTCCCCCATACAGGCCTGATTGGTGGAGTGCTGCAGAGATGGTTGTTCTTCTGGAAGGTTCTTCTCTCTCCACAGAGAAATGCTGGAGCTCTGTCAGAGTGACCATTGGATTCTTGGTCACCTCCCTGACTAAGGCCCTTCTCCCCTGATCACTCAGTTTGGCCAGGCAGCTCGCTCTAGGAAGAGTCCTGATGGTTCCAAACTTCTTCCATTTACAGATGATGGAGGCCACTGTGCTCATTGGGACCTTCAATGCTGCAGAAATTTTCTTTACCCTTCCCCAAATCTGTGTCTCCATACAATCCTGTCTCGGAGGTCTGCAGACAATTCCTTGGACTTCATGGCTTGGTTTGTGCTCTGACATGCACTGGTACCTGTGGGACCTTTATATAGACAGGTGTGTGCCTTTCCAAATCAAGTCCAATCAACTGAATTTACCACAGGCGGACTCCAATCAAGTTGTAGAAACATCTCAAGGAATTTTGAGTGTCATGGCAAAGGCTGTGAATACTCATGTACATGGGATTTTTCGTTTTTTATTTTTAATAAATGTGAAAAAAATTTAATTAAACTTATTTCACGTTATCATTATGGGGTATTGTTTGTAGAATTTAGAGAAAAATAATGAATTTAAAGGGGGTGTAAAGGTAAATGTTTTTTCACCTTAATGCATTCTATGCATTAAGGTGAAAAAACTTCCGACAATACCGCATCGAGCCCCCATTTTACTTACCTGAGCCCCCGACATCCTCTTTGCCGCTCAGCCTGGCCGTTGATTGGCTACACTGGATGGATTGAAAGCAGCGCAGCCATTGACTCGCGCTACTGTCAATCACATCCAATGACGCGGCGCACCGGGGGCGGGGCCGAGTGATACAGTGAGCGGCAATAGCCGCTGGCTGTATCACAGGAGCGCACCCGCAATCACTCACCACCATGCGAGAGAGCTCGCATATAGGTGGTAAATGATTGCGGGGAGGAGCCGAGACAGCCGCCGAGGGACCCCAGAAGACGTGGATCGGGGCCACTCTGTGCAAAACGAGCTGCACAGCGGAGGTAAGTATAACATGTTTGTTATTTTAAAAAAAATAAAAATTAATTCTTTAGTGATCCTTTAATCCATTTTGGAATAAGGCTGTAACATAAATGTGGAAAAAGTGAATACTTTCCGGATGCACTGTATATCAGACATTTACCCATTGTACCAGCTTTGTTATTGTAAAGAGGAGATGGCTAAGCAGAGGGTGAGAGGGCTTATATCTCACTTTCTGTCTCAATGTCACGGGGACAAGAAATTGGGGAACCAGAAGTCACTAAAAGAGAAGGATACATGAATTTAAGGTTCTTCCCCACTTTAAACCAACAATAAAAAAGATTTGTCTGGAAATGGGCTGTAAATCTGATTAAATAAGTGCAGCACTATGTGAACATAATAAACATCCAATGTGCATATAAATAAAATTATAAATATAAATAAAGTGCAATATTCTATTAATAATGCACTTTATTTATATTCATATTTATAATTTTATTTATAAGCACATTGGATGCTTATTATGTTCACATAGTGCTGCACTTATTTAATCATTATGTACTATCAAATATTTAGGAAGTGTGGGAAGTGCTGGCAGCTTTTAGGAGTAATATAGCAGCTCACAAGGTTTTTCACAAATTCAAAAGTTAAACCTGGGCAGCTAAATAATAATATAAAAAAAAAAAAAGAAAAAAAAAAGCTGATCTTTCAAATATATAACGCGATCAGGGCAGCAAAAATAGATTACGAGATTACGAGAGACATGTTATGGAAGCCATTAAAAATCAAATATATTAACCAGTTGCGGACCAACCACCGTACATTTACTGCGGCAGGGCGGCCACTCTGTGCCTAGTATGTGATCTGACGCTTCCCGGGTCTGGGACGTGCGCCGCTGGTGACCCACTACCACTGTGATTACACACAGCGGGAGTATAATGGCGGGTACCGCTGACTCGAGGGTCCGACGGCACCCGCTGATTACACAGGACACAGGCAGAATGACAATCTGAAATGTAAACAAGGCAGATTGTCGTTCTGTCAGTGGGAAAGGCTTTGATCCTGTGTTTCTGCAAAGCAGGAACACAGATCTTTGCCTTCCCCTAGTCAAAACACATCCCCCACAGTGAGTAAGCACTAGCTAGGTACACTGTTAACCCTTTGACCACCCCCATGTTAACTCCTTTCCAGCCAGTGTCATTAGTACAGTGACAGTGCATATTTTTTACTTTCAAAATATTTTCATAAGAAGATAAATAATACAGAACATTACATCATGTTATATAAAAATAAAGAAAAATAAAGAAAAAAGATTATGTTTAGGAATAAACAAAATCATTAGTCAATAAATGGATAAAATAATAAAAACATCCTAGAAAAAAACGATAGATTCATGTAAGCAATCAAAAGTTTGTCAGGGGGAGATCTCTTCATCCTTATAATATAATGGAAGGGAGAAGGGAAACCCTCTCTCCTTGGTAACCTGGAGCCCCTTATCGGGAACTAACTGCTCCAGGCATAGAGACCTCTTTCTGACTCTTAGGCCCCGAGAAGATTATCAGGGCCAACAGATCGGGATGGACTAAACAAGGCCGAACAAAACATTTGATAGTATCCCATTAAATCTAAATAAAAGAGACATAACTTGTAATGGGAAACTAGAATTCCCAAAAAAAGAGTTTCCATAAATCCTTTTTAGAAGGAAGAAAAGAAGAGGAAAATAAAGACAGCGGGTAAAAAAGAGGACGGAGGGAAAGGGATGGGTACGTGTCCAACTTAATGTTGAATAGACCCGCTGATCTTTCCCAGGGCAGACAGAACGGAGGTCTGCCTATGTAAACAAGGCAGATCGCCATTCTGTGACAGGAGAAGAAAGAGATCTTGTGTTTCTGCTAAGCAGGAACACGGATCTCTGTCTTCTTACAGTACAAGCGCCCCCCACAGTTCGAAAGCACCCCCTTTAGAATCACTTCAATAGTATGGCTGGCACTAAGATCCTATAATTGAGCAACATGTACCTTTTTAGTCAATCTTTGTTTTTGTTTTTTTGTATTGATAACTATCCTTACTGTGACCTTAATTTTCTTTCCTATAATATTAGTATGGATTTACAGTAGCAAACTGAAGCAAAAGTGGAGCAATTCCGGAAATCAACCAATTACATTGTTTCATTTATAGAGACAGTATACTTTACAGAATATACAATGTGATGGGTAAGACTACTCTAGACATAATAGTAAAAATCTGTAAAGGAGAGTACATAGAAAAAAAATGTGGGGTGCCGGAGACGGAGGGGATTCAATCTACCAGCAACTACTGCATTAAGTAGTTTGGGAATGAGTTAAGGCGACTAAGCAAGTCGAGACGACTGAGTGAGCCTAGAGAACTGAGAGGAGGAGGCGTGACCATGGTGTGAGAGTGAGAGGAAGACGCTTCTCCTCCCTCCTCCCTCCGCTCGTACCTCTATCACCTGTGCAGCATTGATGGAGATTGCCAGATGAGACATCCAAGGTGATTCCCCAGCCTATCTCCCAGCCTTTACTATGGCCTTTACTATGCCATAGGCTGCGACCCCTCATAACCCTGAGACTGGATCTTATACCTTGTGCCTCTACCGAGCCTCTATCAAGTCGGGACATGTGGCTGGAGAGTGGGGAGTTTGCAGCCCACGGTTTCCCAGGGTCCCGGTCCTGTGGTGACGGCGGACGGCGGAGTGTGTAGTTTGTGGCCCGCAGACAGCGGCTCCCCTGCAGTGTGGAAGGAGAACATGTGCCTGCGGTGATCCTCCGGCCTGCAGCCTACAGCCCCCACAATCCCTCGCGTGGAGCAAGGAGCGGGTGACTCACAAACCAGGAAGTCAACGCGAGTTGCTGGAGCAAAGTGCATCAGAGCGGGGAAGGGTAAGGACTGGACTGCGCTGATATTCTTTGCATACTATTTGATATATTCGGTGGTTGAAGGGGGAAGGAGTGGAGTAGGGACGTCTGTAAGAGAGGCGTCCCCCCCCCCGCGAAACAGCGCAGAGGAAGAGCGTCGGCTCCCTCAGCAGACAGGAGTAGCGATTGCAGAGGGGAACGAGACAGGGGTGTCCGTTGTCCCCCCTTCTGTTTGCCCTCGCAATCGAACCTCTAGCAATAGCTCTTAGGTCGACCCCGGAGATAAGAGGATTTAAAAGAGGGGAGATAGAGGAGAAAGTAGTATTATATGCCGACGATCTCCTCTTGTTACTGGGGGATACCCAGTATTCACTGGGAAAATCTATGGAACAAATAGGGAACTTTGGAAAATTCTCAGGCCTGTCCATAAATTGGGGAAAATCTATGTTGATGCCAGTGGACCCTCTTTTAAATCCTTTACCGCAAGAGGCTACACAGATACAAATAACAACTCAAATAAAATATCTGGGGGTAAATATAACTAAAGACCCTAATCATTACATTACAGATAATCTGATACCCTTGCTTAATAAAGACAGGGGAAAAAGTAAAATATGGAAACGCCTCCCACTTTCAGTGGCAGGCCGTTGTAACTTAATAAAAATGGTCTGGATGCCACAGCTTCTCTATGTCCTACAAAACTCCCCAGTGTGGGTAAACAAAAAATGTTTTCAAAAAATAGAAAGTATATACAGGGAGTTAATTTGGAAAGGGGGTGTAGCAAGAATAAAATTAAGCACTTTACAGAAGACCAAGCGAGAGGGAGGGGTGGCACTCCCACATCCGTTTAGCTATTTCTTGGCAGCCCAGATCCAATACATGAAGGGCAGTAACATGGAAGGAGGAGAAACAAAAAAGAGAATATTAATACAGAACCCTACCCATGATTATTTAGTAGAAGCGGTGGAGTCAGGCTAATTTCCTATTAAATCGCCTACCCTGGACCTTATGATTAGAACATGGAAAGAGGTGAAGATTGCGCTTGGATATAATGGTATTAATGAGTATACCCCTATATGGGAGAATGACAACTTAATAGAAATACAGAAGATGGGAACAGTTAAGGAATGGGAAAGACAGGGCATAAAATATATTTCACAGTTGTATCAGGATGGCATACTAAAAACTTTTCAGACATTAAAAGAACAATATAAACTCCCAAATGCATCTTTCTACAAATACCTACAGATAAGGCATGCATTAGCAAAACAATATAAAGGAACAGTAATGATCTGGAGTAAGATCCCTCTCTTAAAGGAAATAGTTAACACCAAAACATCTAAATATGCAATATCAAAGATTTACCAATTTTTGCATGAGGGGAGCCAAAGGGGAACCCATGGTCAGGCACATAGGAAGAAATGGAAAAAAGACATAGGTAATTTATCTAATGAACAGTGGGGTAGAATCCTGGAACTCGCTCCGACGGTCTCACTGTCTCCCTCTCAGAGGATGTCCCACCTCTTTTTGTTAAATCGAGCATATTACACCCCGTATAAACTTTTTCGTTTTGGGGAGCAGAGCAGACGATAGCTGTCCTAGGTGTGGAAGAGAAGGGGGGGACATGATACACATTTTTTGGCGATGTCCGAAGTTACATCGATATTGGAGGGAGGTTGTGAGAACGATAGAGCAGACTTTTGAAATACAGATGGAGTTGGAACCCCTACAATGCGTACTGGGCTGGCTGGAGGGGGAGGGGACAAATGACAATACCAAGTTAGCAATAACAAGATGCCTATTCCAAGCTAGGAAGCTGATAGCGCAGAAATGGCAATCAGCCTCCCCACCGTCTAGCAATGACTGGGAGCAAAATATGAACCTAACAATACTAAAAGAAAGGACGACATATATTAGACAAGGAGCTCTAAAAAGATTTGAAAAAATTTGGAAACCTTGGCAGGAGAAAAAAAATAGTAATTCAATATAAGTAAAGACTTCAAAGATAGGGATGGATGAGTGGGAGGAGGTAAGGATGGAACAAGTAAAAGTGGGGGAGTTAGAAGGGGTGGGGGATGGAGTATGAAAGGAGTGGATCGAGGTTTAGGGGAAGGGGAAGATGTGTTGGTTGGTTCTCAGAAGATATTATTTATTATCTGTTTTGTATGGGAATTTGGGAGGGGAGGGGAAAGGGGATTGAATGTACTGTAAATTGGAAAACGGTTTAATAAAGATAAATACATTTAAAAAAAAATATTAGTTTTGGGTGGACTGACCCTTTCATGTGCTGTATTTGTTCAAATTCTTGCATCTTTATGTCTATTCCAGAACCTCCACAGTCAGAACAATCTCTGCCCAACATCAGTATAGAAAAGGAAATAAACAAGATTGTGGCAACACATCTGAAAGCACTGGGAGAGAAAGGCATAGCAAACTTTAAAGACTTTCTTTGTTCCATAGACCCACCTTTACAAGAAGGCCGAATTCTGACAAGCGAGGTTAAAAATATATCTGTGGAGGATATGGTTGACCTCATCATTTGCCGCCATACTGTGGAACATGTGGAAAAAACAGTAACAAAAATTCTTGCACTTATGAAAGAAATCAATATAAAAACGTTGATTGAGAAAGATTTCACACAGGTGAGTAAAACAAATGTCTACACTAATAAGACAACTGTTCTTCCCTATGTCATAATGCAAATACAGTTCAATTCAACAAAATGTATATTTTGATTGTGGGTGGGCACTGGTTGTATTGTGTCTCCATCAAAGACATAAGCCTTTAACCACTTCCTTACTGGGCACTTAAACTAAGGTGACCAGATTTTTATTTTTTTTTGTTTACTAGTAATGCCGGTAATCAGCGACTCTCTGCTCGTCGCCGCCGCCCGCCTCACAGCCTGTCAAGTCTTACTCTCCGGGCCCCCGGCTACTACTGGGTGGGGAGCGGAGGAATATCACTCCGCCAGGGAAGGCAAGGAGATAAGCAGGCAGGCGGCTGGCCAGGACTTGAGTCGAGGCAGAAGAACATGCGAGCGGAGCTGAATGGGCATGTACCTGAAACTGAAGAAATATTCCCTCCACTCCGACCAGCACATGATCATCAGAAAGGGGCACAGATAATGGAAAAAAATACACCCCCCTAAGCTAGTAGGAGCGGCAAAGCGGGGGGGGGGTGTAATTCAGAATTTTTTAATTTTTAATTTTGCACTGACTGTCTTTGAAATTGCCCCAGCCCCTGTTCAAATCCAATCCGGGGACAAAATTGGGGACAGACTTGGTCTGGGGACAGTGCCCAGAAACCGGGGATGTCTGGTCACCCTAACTTAAACCCCCTCCCGCCCAGACCAATTTTCAGCTTTCAGCGCTGACGCACTTCGAATGTCATACAACGCTGTACCCAAATGAAATTTTTATCATTTTTTTCCTACAAATAGAGCTTTCTTTTGGTGGTATTTGATCACCTCTGCGGTTTTTATTTTGGGCGCTATAAACAAAAAAAGAAGGACAATTTTGAAAAAAAAACTATATTTTTTACTTTTTGCTACATTAAATATCCGAATTAAAAAAAAAAAAAAAGATTTCCTCAGTTTAGGCCGATACGTTATTCTTCAACATATTTTTGGTAAAAAAAAAAACCGCAATAAGCGTTTGATTGGTTTGCGCAAAAGTTATAGCGCCTACAAAATAGGGGATAGATTTATGATTTTTTTTTTTTTTACTAGTAATGCCGGTTATCTGCAATTTTTGTCAGGACTGCAATATTGCGGCGGACAGATCGGACACTTTTGACACTATTTTGGGACCATTCACATTTATACAGCGATCCCTGCTATAAAAATGCATTGATTACTGTATAAATGTCACTGGCAGGGAAGGGGTTAACACTAAGGGGCGATCAAGGGGTTAAATGTGTTCCCTCATGAGTGATTCTTACTGTGGGGGGAGGGGACTGACTGGGGGAGGTGACTGATGGTTGTCCCTATGTACAAGGGACACACCATCAGTCTCCTCTCTCCCTGACAGGACGTGGATCTCTGTGTTTACACACAGAGATCCACGTCCCTGGCTCTGTGACTGCCTATCGCGAGTACCTGGTGGACATCGCGGCCACCAGACATGCGCATCGGCACCCGCGTGACACAGTGGGCACAGCTCTTCCGCGATGCACGCCGCCGAGGGCGCGCATTGCGGAAGTAAACACAAGGACGTCCAGGGACGCCCTCCCGGCAGTGCAGGTATGCGCTGCTGTCGTCTTTTGGCCATAGCGCGGATCTGAAGTGGTTAAATATAGTGAGAGTTTTGTTCCACGTCCACAGAAAATATTGTAGGATACTACTGTATGTATAGTTTATGTGTAGTCTATATATATATATATATATATATATATATATATAATATATATTCCTGATGTACTCGCATAGACAGGTAGCAGTCTATTTGAACATTTACACATTAAAAAGGGAAGTCATCAACATTGATAGAACTGCCAGCCATATGTTAATTGTATTCAAAAGGTCAGTGAAGCAAACAAACCTTAACAAAAAAATGTTAATTGGCCAAATAGCCAATTGTTGACTGTCCTGGGTAATCAGAGTTGTAAACATTATAGTTAGCCTTAACCACTTCAGCCCTGGAAGAATTTACCCCCTTCCTGACCAGAACACTTTTCGCGATACGGCACTGCGTCGCTTTAACTGACAATTGCGCGGTCGTGCGACGTGGCTCCAAAACAAAATTGACGTCCTTTTTTCCCACAAATAGAAATTTATTTTGGTGGTATTTGATCATCATCTCTGCTGTTTTTATTTTTTTGCGCTATAAACAAAATAAGAACGACAATTTTGAAAAAAAAGCAATATTTTTAACTTTTTGCTATAATAAATATCCCCCAAAAATATATATATATATATATATATATATATATATATATATATATAAAAAAAAATTTCCTCAGTTTAGGCCGATACGTATTCTTCTACATATTTATTTTATTAGTAATGGTGGCGATCTGCGATTTTTATCGGTGACTGCGACATTATGGCGGACACATTGGACACTTTTCACACTATTTTGGGACCATTGTCATTTATACAGCGATCGGTGCTATAAAAATGCACTGATTACTGTGTAAATGACACTGGCAGGGAAGGGGTTAAACACTAGGGGGTGATCAAGGGGTTAAGTGTGTGCTAGGGAGTGATTCTAACTGTGGGGGGGGGGCGGGATGGTCTCACTAGAACATGACAGAGATCACTGCTCCCGATGACAGGGAGCAGTAAATCTTTGTCATGTTGCTAGGCTCCGTGACACGATCGCGGGACACCGGCGGACATCAAAACAAAGTGGTTTATTTGCGTTACTCACAAACATAGCACTTAAAGTGGATGTAAAGCCTCTCTCATCCTTTCTAAACTACTTCCATAGTGCTGATCTATAAGGATATAGATGCCTCCTGCATGTATCCTTATCTGTCAAATGTCTCCCCTCTGTCTGTTATAAGAACTGAAAAACTGCAGATTCTGTGGGTGGATCTGTTGTCTGGAGCTCGGTGGGTGGAGTCGTGATGTCAGTAGACTCCCCGCCCACCTCTACACTCCCCTTGTCAACATGCATTTTCTCCTGTGTATTCCTTCTGCTATGATCACTAACATCCAGTCAAAATCCAGAAAAGTAACCACATGACTTCAGAAAAGGAGTGGGGGAGGGAATTAAAAAAATAATGCCTGTCTAAAGCTAGTGCACGAGATATGTAAATAACCTGTCACTCAAAGCAAGGGGGCGGAACGGACAAAGGTTTTTCTCTGTTTTGTTTGTCCGTTTTATTTCACTGAACAATAAAAGAGGATTGCTCAGAGCTGGATTAACTCTTTGTGGCAAGACCTGGCACAAATGATAGGAAATCTTATACTCTACATTGCGACAGCAAAAAAAATAATAAAAAAATTGGGTTTACATCCACTTTAGGCAGTACAGGCTCAGGATGAATAGAAATTACACAATGCTTCCCCTAGGGGGGAAGGAGTCGCAGTGCCTACGTCATCCCGCGAGCATCTTGTCGTTTCTATGCATCCTGAGCCCGCACTGCTTAAGTGCTACGTTTGTGAGTAACATTTTAAAGTTTTAATGAGAAAATAAACTGTTTTGATATTCAGAGCACTAGATTTTCCCTTTTCTATTCCTATGTGCACCGGACCCCATTGAGGGAATATGTACTGGCTGGTCATGTTGCAACCAAAAACGTAAATGTATTTTATTGGGATTTTATGTAATAGACCAACACAAAGTGTCACATAATTGTGAAGTGGAAGGAAAATGATAAATGGTTTTCAACGTTTTTTTACAAATAAATATGTGAAAAGTGTGGGGAGGGCATTTGTATTCAGCCCCCTTTACTCTGATACCCCTAACTAAAATCTAGTGGAACCAATTGCCTTCAGAAGTCCTCTAAGTAGTAAATAGAGTCCACCTGTGTATAATTGAATCTCAGTATAAATACAGCTGTTCTGTGAAGCCCTTAGAGGTTTGTTAGGGAACATTAGTGGACAAACCGCATCATGAAGGCCAAAGAACACACCAGACGGGTCAGGGATAAAGTTGTGGAGAAGTTTAAAGCAGGATTAGGTTATAAAAAAAAAAAATTCAAAGCTTTAAACATCTCACGGAGCTCTGTTCAATCCATCATCTGAAAATGGAAAGAGTATGGCACAACTACAAACCTACCAAGACATGGCCGTCCACCTAAACTGACTGGCCGGGCAAGGAGAGCATTCATCAGAGAAGCAGCCAAGAGGCCCATGGGAACTCTGGAGGAGCTGCAGAGATCCACAGCTCAGGTGGGAGAATCTGTCCACAGGACAACTATTAGTCGTGCTTCTCCACAAATCTGCCCTTTATGGAAGAGTGACAAGAAGAAAGACATTGTTGAAAGAAAGCCATAAGAAGTCCCGTTTTTCAGTTTGTGAGAAGCCATGTGGGGGACACAGCAAACATGTGGGGGGGACAGCAAACATGTTGAAGAAGAAGGTGCTCTGGTCAGATCAGACCAAAATGTAACTTTCTGGCCTAAAAGCAAAACGCTATGTGTTACAGAGAAAGGAGGTTCTACAAAGTATTGACTCCGGGGGGCGCCATACAAATGTACCCCCCACACTTTTCACATATTTATTTGTATAAAATGTTGAAAACCATTTATCATTTTCCTTCCACTTCACAATTATGTGCCACTGTGTTGGTCTATCACCTAAAATCCCAATAAAATACATTTACGTACTTGGTTGTAACATGGCAAAATGTGGAGAATGTCAAGGGGTATGACTACTTTCTCAAGGCACTGTGTATATATGTATATATATGCAATGAAGTAGAGGAGAACCGCACCCGGTGTACAACAAGTGCCAGCAAACAGGTCTTCCCACCCAGGGGCGGATCCAGGGGGGGCAACAGGGCAATTGCCCCCCCCCCCGAGACCATCTGTCACACTCACTTGCTTGCTCTGTTATTTTTTTTTGCGCCTGATCTCCCGGACTTTGGGGACCCGGTACCGGCCGGAACATATGTAGCCCTATATCTCCTCTACAAGTGTGCAAAGTTTGGTGCCTGGGGGACCTACGGCCGGGGAGCACTGATTTTTTAAACCCAGGCACCCCTTCCATAGACTCCAATGTTAAACAGTTATTTCTCCGGTGAATTTGCGGACCCGATACCGGCCGGTCGTAGGTCCCCAGGACCCCAAACTTGGCACACATGTAGCCTCATGTATTCTCTACCGGTGTGCAAAGTTTGGTGTCTGGGAGACCTACGGCCGGGGGGAACCGATTTTTCAAACCCGGGCACTCCTTCCATAGACTCCCATGTTAAACATCAGTCTAGTCATGGGCACAGTGAAGCATGGGCACAGTGAGGCATGGGCACAATGAGGCAAAGTGAGGCACAGTGAGGCATGCAGATGGACACCCTAGGCTTATACTCGAGTCAATACGTTTTCCCAGTTTTTTGGGGTAAAATTAGGTGCCTCGGCTTATATTCGGTTCGGCTTATACTCGAGTATATACAGTACTTGTTCTGCGGGCAGGTGTGATAGCGTGCGGCTCCACAGACGGGTAAGAAAGCGGGCGGTTCCGCTTGCGGTGTGGTTTGTGGGCGGGCGGCGCAGTGCGCGGGCAGACCGTGCTGCTCAGTGTGTTGGCAGCCCAGGTGAGAGTGAGAGAGCAGGCTCAGTGTGGCAGTTGGCCACTCAGCTAGCCGGGAGCGGGGGAGCAGAAAGATGAGATCATCTCTCACCGCCCGTGCCTGCCCTGCATTCCTGCAGTGACTTCCGCCCTCACTATGCAGGCAGCAGAGAGATTACATTATCTCTCTGCTGCCTGACTCTGGGAGTCTGGGACACAGCAAGAGACAAACAAAACTACACCTTAGCAGGCAAGTTAGTGACAATCCGCAAATTGTGTCAGGTGACGTGGCAAGTGACAATCCGCATCTGGTGGCAGGCAAGTGACAATCAGCAAGGTGTGGCAGGTGATGTGGCAAGTGACAATCCACAAGGTGTGGCAAGTGACAATCCACAAGGTGTGGCAGGTGACGTGGCAAGTGACAATCCGCAAGGTGTGGCAAGTGACACGCTCAGGGCTCCCACTAATTGCAGGCGACGGTGGCAAGTGACACACTCGGGGCTCCCACTGATTCTGCATTGAACTATTTAATTTTATATTACAATGTAATAATAGAAATAATGCGCTTCAATCATCCTGACACCATAACAACCATGATGACGGGATGATTGAAGCGCCCACACCAGCCATTTCCCCGATAAATTTCCCACAAAAAAAAACATATTTTTTGTCAGTGCCCCTCCCGAGAAAAGACTCTGGATCCGCCCCTGTTCTCACCAACCATATATATATATATATGAAGAAAGTTCAAAAGTTGCTGCACTTAAAATCGTTTTATTTTTTAAATTTCTTCAAAGAGGTTACATACCAAAAAGTATTCAAAGTTATTCAGACATAGATTTCCGTTTCGGGCTTGTATGCTTGCGCCCTTCTTCAGATCAGTCAGAACACATCTAACAAATTTGTGAAACTCATGTGGTTTTAAAAACTTTACAAATCACATCACATATGGAATCAATTACATGGTAAATTGCTCACTTAATACAATTCAATTCCTGCATTGTCATTTCAAGTATTTCACACCAAAGATACAAAAATATATACGTATAAAAAATTACCTGAAAAACATATATATATATATATATATATATATATATATATATATATATATATATAGGTATAAATAAATATATATATATAACAACAAAACAAGAAAACTTGTTTTGTATGTAGCGGGGTCTTTAAATTTAGATGGGGTACACCTGGGTGGAAGTTCAGGTGTGTAGGTATGGGAGTAATGACCATTTGTATTCGTGGAGGATTGGGCGGTGTAATAATCTCCTTGGCCTGTGGGTGGCGGGGTACCCGCAGGCTCAAGGTAGATTCACTGCTATAGTGCTGTCCTTTTTGTCCCTTCTCGGAGATGGTACGGCGAGGGCGGGGAACCTGCCTGTCCTCATTGGAGGGGATAAAAGGGGGAGACGCCCTGGTCACGAGGTCTTGCTCTTCTGGAGGTTCTTCATCACGCGCCCAGGCACCTTAGGCCTGGGTGCGGGCGGGTCCGGATTCCGGTTCAGGTGCCCTAGGCCTGACCGGAATGGAGTTGGAGTCCATCCCAGGCACCTTCAGCCTGGGGTGAGGTACTAAACCAGGAGGCCACGGGCCCAGTGACTTTGACTGGGTCCCGCGAGGGTGGAGAAGTCCGAGGGTCCCTGAAGTGGATGGGGCCCATGTCTGAGGTGAGGAGGCCGGGGAGGTTACCCATTCGGAGAGTCTGGAGCAGCATCAACCCAGTGACGGATGGGCCTCTGGTAACTCTCTTGGAGGGACATCTTCCCCTGACAGGGGCCGCAACGCAGTGAAGGTACTCCTATCTATGTTCTCTTGAGTCGCTGGTAGAGACTCTCAAGTTCTAAGTCCTTTCTAGCTATGGCTATAGTAACCGCTGGCGAGATCGCAGTGGTTTAGCTGATAATTAGGACAGTGCCTCGACCTGCTCATCCCCTGTATCAAAATGTTATCAAGTCGCAACCAGTTGGCTACTGAAGCACTGTTTATTGTGAGAAATGCAATAAAACAAGAGTTGGACTGTGATCGGTGTGTGGAACTTTGGTTAATGGGAGCAAAGGGAAGTGTTGGCACAGCAGGACTTAATCCTTTACAGAAGCACACAGGCCCGAGTAAATATCTGGTACTGGCCTTCACCTCACCCACAGTTATGGGGAGGACATGGGCCGTAGCGCATCTCACCCTATCGTGTGTGATACCCCTAGAAGAAAGAGATGGGGTGAGGCCGCTACACGTGTATATATATATATATATATATATATATATATATATATATATTTCTTTATACCTAAATATATACCGGTGTATATATATGTTTTTCAGGTAATTTTTTTAGACGTATATGTTTTTCAGATTGACACTAGGATGGCTCCTTGGGGAACTATGAGACTGTGGCCAGCTTGATTAGCCCTTTTTTGTATCTTTGGTGTGAAATACTTGAAATGACAATACAGAAATTGAATTGTATTAAGTGAGCAATTAACCATGTAATTGATTCCATATGTGATGTGATTTATAAAATGTTTTAGGCCGGGTTCACACTGGTGCGACAAACGCTCCGACATTGGGAGCTCATGTCGCATGACGTGTAAAAATCAATGTTTCCCTATGGGAGCCGTCTTAACTGGTCCGACACATGTCGGTCCGACTTTGAAAATGCTCCCTGTACTACTTTGGTCCGACTTTGATCCTACTTCAGCCCATTGACTATCATTGAAGTCGGATCAAAGTCGGAATGCCGTCTTGCATGATCCGACTTTGGCATGCGACTTTTGCTCTGCTGATCTTGAGGGGGAACTCCATGCCAAATTTTAAATAAAAAACCAGCATGGGTTCCCCCTCCAAGAGCATACCAGGCCCTTTGGTCTGGTATTGATTTTAAGGGGACCCCCTACGCCAAAAAAACGGCGTGGGGGTTCCCCCAAAATCCATACCAGACCCTTATCCGAGCACGCAGCCCGGCCGGTCAGGAAAGGGGGTGGGGACGAGCGAGCGCCCCCCCTCCTGAACCGTACCAGGCCACATGCCCTCAACATGGGGGGGTGGGTGCTTTGGGGCAGGGGGGCGCCCTGCCGCCCCCCCCACCCCAAAGCACCCTGTCCCCATGTTGATGAAGACAAGGGCCTCCACCCGCAGACCCCGACGACCAACGGCCAGGGTTGTCGGGGTCTGCGGGCGGAGGGCTTATCGGAATCCGGGAGCCCCCTTTAATAAGGGGGCCCCCAGATCCCGCCCCCCCACCCTATGTGAATGAGAATAGATTTTATTTTCTTTATTTTCTTTAAACACAGTCTCTGACAGGAAAAGGTTGGAGTAAGAAACAGGACAGCTTAAGGTGTGGAGGAGGTCCAGGCACAAACGTGATACGATTCACTGCTCCGATTCTCAAGCAGACTCAGCCTTTCTGGATAGTCTCCCTTGCTTGGGACTAGCAGCCAGAATAGTGCTCTAACCTGACCCAAAGTTTCTGCCACAGACTCGGTGAACTTGGTCTCTGCCACAGACTCTGTGAACTTGGTCTCTGCCATAGACCTGGTGAACTTGGTCTCTGCCACAGACCTGGTGAACTTGGTCTCTGCCACAGACCTGGTGAACTTGGTCTCTGCCACAGACCTGGTGAACTTGGTCTCTGCCACAGACCTGGTGAACTTGGCCTCTGTTAAGGAGAAGACATCCCTCCAAAGAGTTACCGGGACCCTTCCTTCACTGTGACTTCCGCATCAGTCCTTCGGAACGGTTCCTCCCCCGGCCTCCTCATCTAAGATACGGGTCCCCTCGCAAGGCGGCACCCTGAGATTCCTCGATCCTTGGTGGGCTCCAGGCGAAGGTGCTGGGCCCAGGCCTTTGCTGCAGTCCCAGGGCTAAAGGTGCCTGGGACTGATCACCAACCTCCGCCCCTGGGCCGAAGGTGCCCAGGGGGGACTGGAACAAGAACCCCAATCCTGGGGTGGAAGACGAACCCCAAGTAGGCAGAGTCTGCCCCTTTTATATCCTCTCCCAGCATACACAGCAGGTAGACCACACCCACTGTATGGTTGCCAAGAGGGGACATACAAGGCACAACACTGTATCAGCGGTTCAACCCTAGCCTACTATGGCAGCGCCACCTGTTGGCCACAGGGAACTGTACACCGATACTCTCCCTGCGGACAAAATGGTTGCAAGAACTCTGACAATTAGGGTGTTTGAGTATAACTACCACTCAAACACTTCCCCTAAATTTAGCACCCCGCTACATAGGCAACTAGGCATTTCTAGGCAGGAAGCTTGTGTCCGATGGTTGGGGGTACCGGCCATGCTGTGGAGCATAATGGTGCCAGAACTGCATTGATTTGCACGACTGGATAGACCGCCGAACGTTCTGGTGCTACACGTCGGCGGCAATGATTTAGGACTGAGGTCCATGTTGGACATTATTCGTGATGTCAAGTTTGATTTCCTGCGGCGCTGCATGGCCTTCCCGGATATGCTCGTCGTGTGGTCCGACATCATTGCTCAGGCGACTTGGCATTTGGCTAGGACGGTGGAGCTGCTCAATAAGGCCCGCAGGAAGGTCAATAGGGAGGTAGGCAGATATGTAGTTAGGAATGGGGGCCTGGTTATCTGGCATTAGGAACTGGAAACGGATACTTGGAGATACCTTTGGGGTGACGGGGTACACCTCAATGTGTTGGGAATTGATTTGTGGGCCCTGGTGTTGCAGGATGGTTTTCAGAGGGCTTTGAGGGTGTGGAGGGGCACTCAAGGGTAAGGTCTTCCCCTTGTGTGCTGTGGCGGAGGTTGGTCTTTGCTGGCGAATGAAGAAACCTCGGATAAGGAAGGATTCGGGACCCATCGGTGGTATTGGTCCCTCTGGTGTATTCCAGGTAACGGTGGTTTCGCTGGAATTGATTAATGGGTGCACTGCGGTTAGTGGGTTATCTCCGAGCCAGTATGTCGGCTGGAGGTATAGTAAAAGGTACCGCAGTGCATTCTTAAACATACGATAGTTTGGGGTTCCTGCAAAGACCAACACGATTAGTGACTGATGGGTTTTTGGTTTAATAAATGTTTTTTTACGGTTTATGTTCATTTAAGTTTATTTGTTAATGAAGAGGCTCCTACAGCCAATTTTTTACTCCATTTACGGTGTGGTCTCCATTAATGGGATTTAATGGTACGAGTGGGATGAAGTATGGGGTTGGTCTGGCAGTTATTGGCTAAGGACAGAACATCTGTTCTACAATGGTCATGCCTTTTCCAGGGTACAGTATAAAGTGCAGTGCCCGTTACAGTGGGAGGAGCATTACATTAGGAAACCCAAGCTGAGTATAGGTTCTGTATGTAAGATTTAATAAGAGGTGTAAAGTCAGTGTGGTTTGGCAACATATAAAAGCACAATATCTCCTAAACCAAAGCGGCACAAGCGTTTATTTTTACGGCACAAACCAGCACAAACGTCGCACAAACGAATGGCGTGTTTGTTTTTCAAATTCAGCAACATGGGGTGCAAAGTGGGCGGGGTTTCAGGAACTATAACGCACAATATCTCCGAAACCAAAGCGGCACAAACGTTTATTTTTGCGGCACAAACCAGCACAAATGCGGCACAAAAGAATGGCATGTTTGTTTTTAAAACTCAGCAACATGGGGTGCAAAGTGGGCAGGGCTTACATTAAATTGAATGTCTAATATCTCAGAAACCGAACCGGCACAAATCAGCACAAACTCGGCACAAACTGATGGTATATTTTTATTCAGGTTTAACAAACATGGGGTGCCAACTTCACACAGCTAGTGCTAGCTCATCTGCCACCAGCCGGTTCTGCTGACACATCCACCTGCTGACTGCTGCCACTACGCAGTCTACTGGACTGATCACAATCACTCATACCTTGCTGTGCTCCAATGGCTGCTGTCTAACCAGGAGCGTGACAGGAGGACGGGGTGATGTCATTGTCTGGAAAAAACAAATTGCCATTATCTTAAAAATAAAAGCAGCACAATTTTTTTCTTTTATGACAAAAAAAACACAAATGTAGCACTAACAAATAGTATGTTTGTTTTTAAGATTTAATAACATGGGGTGCAAAGTGGGTGGGGTGTTATAAATATAAACAAGCTGTTATAACTAAAAAACCATAACAACACAAATACATTTTTTAGCAGCACAAACATAGCACTAACCAACGAGACCAGTTTTGCGTCATTTGGGCGTTGTAGGGGGGCTAAGGGACCTTTAATAAATCATTAATAACACAAAAACGATAAAAGTTAGAACGGAAATTTTAGCAGCACAAAACAGCACAAACATAGCACTAACCAACGAGACCAGTTTTGTGTCATTTGGGTGTTGTAGGGGGGCTGAGTGACCTTTAATAAATCATTAATAACACAAAAACGATAAAAGATAGAACGGAAACTTAAACAGCACAAAAGTAGCACTAACCAACGAGACTAGTTTTGTGCTATTTGGCTGTTGTAGGGAGGCTAGGTGATGTCATAATCTGGAAAAAACAATTGCTAATATCTTAAAAATTAAAGCAGCAGAAATGTAAGATTTTACGGCACAAAACAGCAAAAACGTAGCACTAAAGAAACACACTTGTGTTTTTCTTTGTTTTTTTTTACCATAAAGTTTTTATTGAATGAACATAAAAAATCAATAACAAACAATGCAGGGATTGCATAGTCTTCTGGATGTAACAATAGCACATTGGCAATGTTGTACAATTTACTTTAGAACATTACAATTGACAAGACAATAATATGTTGTTTGAAGGAACAGAAATTAAATAGAAGGAATATGCGTATAATTTGCAAAGAAATAGGCATTCATTTTTCATTGATTTAATTATATGATATAAAAATATTAAATATGTGAATGGGGTATGGGGAGGAGGGAGGTAAGGGAAGGGAAAAGAAAAAAAAACCTAAGGGGGGGTGGAAAGTAATGAAGTAAGCGTCCATTACTTTTTTATATGAACTTCTATATGATAGTTTAAACTGTTATATGTTGAGTTCTTTTTTGAACTCTAACCAGTTGTACCATATCTATGTAAATTTAGTTATTTTTTCCTGTGCTATGCTAATAAGTTCTTCGATTTTTTTTGATATTATTTATTCTACGAAACCACTCCTTTTTTGTTGGTGTGACATTCGACCTCCAGTGGCAGGGAACGCAATGTCTTGCTGCATTTATCATGAACATTGCCAGAGATTTTAGATACTGCTTTTTAGGGATAGAGTTGTGATGCAATAAATACTGTGCTGGGTCAATTCTAAGGTTTTCTGAGGTGATTAAGATAGTAGTTTCGTGTACCATTTTACAGAAAGTCTAGATCAGTGGGCAGGACCACCATATGTGTATCATCGAGCCTTCCTCGTGTTTGCATCTCCAGCATTTATTAGATATTTGAGGTGAAAATTTATGAAGCAGTGTGGGAGTTCTGTACCATCTTGTAATAATTTTCTCTGCGTCAAGGGATAGGAAAAAGCCTAGTTTCTTCTTAGATGTAAGCCAGTGGTTTATGTTTAGTGCTTTGATCGTATTATCCCATCCTTCCCTACCTGGGATGAACCCCACTTGGTCAAGGGATATAAGGGAGGGTAGTAACGGGAGAAGTCTATTTGCTAGTATTTTGGCGTATATTTTTACATCAACGTTAATAAGGGAAATTGGCCTATAATTTGTAACCTGATTGGGATCTTTACCTTCTTTGGTAAGGTGTGCTTCTAGTAGTTGGTTTGGTGGATATTGTTCGGATTCAAGAGAATGAAAGGATTTCAAGAATCTGGGCTTTAATATATTAGTGAATGTCTTGTAGTAAAGCAGGGGTAGACCATCAGGCCCTGGGGCTTTGCCTATTTTCATGTCCTTAATCGCTTTATAAAACTCAGGGCCCAAAATAGGGTCTTCGAGTTCTTGAGCTTTGTTTGCTGCTATTTGTGATGGGCTGTATTTCTGTAGAAATTCCTGAATGAGTTGTAATCTTTTTTCTGTGGTATGAGGGCATTTAGGATTAGATGGGATGTTATACAGGGTTTGATAATAACGTTCAAACTGTTTTGCTATCTCTTCATTAGATGAATGTAGTGTGCCTTTTTTATCTCTAATTTGATGTATTGTGGAGGCGACTTTTTTTATCTTGAACTGCTTTCGCTAACAATTTCCCGCTTTTGTTACCTTATTCATAATATATCTTAAGGCGTAAAATGTATTGTCTTTTTCGTTTTTAAGCTTAGTTCTTCAGATAATGTTGCTCTAGCATTTGTCAGTTCTTCCAGTGTCGCCGCCGCAATAGTACGTTTGTGTGTTGCTTCCAGTCTATGGATTTGAACAGTCAAAGACTATCTTTGACTGTTGTTTTTTTTTCTGTCTAGCTAGTTTACAATAAATTCTCCCCTAATGACGCATTTATGTGCTTCCCACTGTGTGAGTAGTGAGGTTTCGTAATTTTCGTTGTGTGTGAAATAGTCCTTTAGTGTGTCATTAAAATGTTAAACATTTATGGGATCTTTCAAAATGGATGTGTTGAGTCTCCATGATTTCGTTTTAGTAATTTTTTTGTGGGAAAGATAATGTCATAGAGATTGGATGGTGGTCAGATAAGATCATGGTTTCAATTGTGGATTTTTCTAGTAGTCTGAGGTCTGATTGGGATAAGAAAAAGTAGTCAATCCTAGAGTATTTTTGATGGACAGAAGAAAAGAATGTATAGTCTTTAGTTTGTGGGTTTAGAGTTCTCCAAGCGTCATGTAACATCAGTTCTTGTAGTTGTAATTTTAATTTGTTTCAGTGCTCTATAAGGAAGGCTCGATGTACCGTTTGAAGTGTCTAAAGCCCCCATACACACGGTAGGACTTTTTGACAATAAACTTCATAAAAATCCTACTGTGTGTACGCTCCATCGGACAAACTTTTTCGGTTTTCATCGGACAAAAGTTCGCTCTGCAAACGGACAAACTTTTCGTCAAAAAAAGTCCTACAGTGCAAAGTCCTATCGTGTGTACAGAACTCCATCGGACTTTTGTCCAAAGTACAAATACGCATGCCCAGAACCAATGTTAAAATCAACCAACGATAGCAGAAGTTGACCAAAGGGTGGCGGTAAAGAGCAGAAAAGAGCAGAAAAACCATGTGATGTTGGGAAAGTTTTGGGAAAGTTTGCAGAAAAGTCCTGCCGTGTGTATGCTATGGGTGTGCCCGGCCAACTCCCTTCGGACAAAAATCCACGGAAAAGTTTGTTTTGAAGTCTGACCGTGTGTACGAGGCTTAAGAATGGATTTAAGGGGATATTAAAATCCCCTCCCAAAATGAGTATGCCTGAATCGAAAGGTGGTTAATAAATCTTTTATCTTACAAAAAAACGCTACTTGTTTTGTGTTTGGAGCGTATATGTTTGCTATGGTTATGGGGTGTGATCCCAGCTTTCCTTTGATAAATATGTATCTCCCTTCAGGATCCAGCAGAGTCTAGTAGTTGGAATGGGGTCTGTTTGCTATTAATATTGAAACTCCTTTTGTTTTTCCTTCTGGATTGGTTGCATGGAATGATAGTGGAAATCTTTTGTCATTAAGTTTTGGAATCTTGTCTGTTTTAAAGTGGGTTTCCTGAATGCAAATGATATTCGCTTTTTGCTTATCAAATTCATTAAGAAATTTGGTTCTTTTTTCAGGAATGTTTAGGCCTTTTGCGTTTATAGAAAGTAGTTTTAATGCTAATGGAGTGGAATGATGGTTCTCAATGGGCATGTTGGTTGTAGGTCGTTACAAAGTTGAGTGTTGAAATTTTAAACTATTACACCGATAGTTTCTAGGGAGTGTATCTAATGCGTTCGCTATATAGGAGCTTACTGTATTTTGTTTGTTCGATTACGGTATTAGTCCGGGTTTTGTACTTAGATTTGGAGGAACGGTGAAGAGGATAAAAATAAAGTAAGGGAAAAAGTGGGGGGGGGGGTGTTCCGGAGGTAGGTTTAGACCTACTAGTCTACCCTAATAAAAAGGTCCGGTAAGTTCCAAGGGTGGGAGGAGTTCCACCCCTTGTGTGGGTTCGAGGTCTAAGTGAGCCCAGATGGAATCGTATTGTGGATATATCTAAAGCTCAGACAAAGAAAGAGAAAGGTAGTTTCTGTTAAATTTTTCTCTCTCTTTGATCTGTATTTACTAGCACTGCGGAGCAGCTATCTTAATAATGTTTCAAATGGATCAGGATTCAGGTAGATAAAATAAATTTAGGGAGAGAAAACAAAATTAGATTTCTGGAATATAATTTAGCATATGTTGTGGCAAAATGAAAGATGGGAGTCTATACGCTGATGAGTTATTACCATAGGCCATGCCATGAAAGGATAATTTCTGTCTTCCAGACAATGTATAGTGTGACAGCAGGAAGGTAAAGTCACCTGGTTGCATCCAGGGGGGTAGATATATTTCGCCCAGATTCAGGCTTTACGCCGATTTGTACAACTAGGTGGAGAGTTGTATAAGGCTAGTGTGCTCATGGATGACTCATACCTCTAGGGAGAGGGCTGGGCGTCGTGCAGACAGGGAGTTGATGAGACCAGCTGAACCTTGTCAGCTCATTTAGGCCTCTATAAGAAACTCCCAGATTCATTAGATATTAGCTCATGCCTGGAACCAGACCTGTGTGGACTGTCTAGGGAGAGTGAACCCCTGTGCGGTGAGGCAAAGCCTGTGTGGCTATTTGTTTGGACTTTTACTAAACCAGGGACTTAGGGACTAGGACAGCACTAGGCTGATCCCAGTTGTTAGTTTAGGAAACCTGCATGTTTAGTCAGAGGTCAAACTGACCAGGATTTATTTTGTTTGTTTCTTTTTGGCTTTGCTGTGTTTTTGTCACTGTACATAGAGAAATAAACCGCACCTTTTGATTTTGAAAACCACAACCTCCGTCTGCTGGCCCTGTTTTTGTGTGGGGAGCCCAACCAGGGGGTCACACACACCCGCTACCGAGTTAACCCCCTCACAGTTGGTGGAGAACCAGTGGCAGTTTTTTTAAGCCAGCATGGAGGAGATACTGAAACAGCTGGCTCTAGCAAATGCCAATCAACAGCAGACAAATGCAGGTTTGCAAAGGAGCCTTGCAGCCCAGCAGCAAGCTCATCAACAAGCCCAGCAGCAATCTGAGGCCCGCTTCATAGACCTGTTACAGAAGCAAGAGCAGAGACTACAACAAATGGAAGCAGTAATGCAGCAACGTCCGCAGACCAGTGAGGAAAGCCGTCCCACTAATACCGCGTCCTTTGGGGTGAGTCGTTTATTGACAAAAATGACTGGAGAGGATGATCCAGAGGTATTTTTGACCACATTTGAAAGGACTGCTGAAAGAGAAAAGTGGCCTGAGGAGCAGTGGGCTGGACTGGTGGCTCCTCTGTTAACTGGTGAATCGCAGAAGGCTTACTATGACCTAGAGCCTGACCAAGCAAAAGACTATGTGATGCTAAAAGCTGAAATATTGGCAAGGCTGGGTGTCACCCTGGCTGTCCGGGCTCAGCGTGTGCATAACTGGACTTTCCAGCTTGGAAAACCCCCCAGGTCTCAAATGTATGATCTCATTCACCTGAGCAGGAAGTGGCTACAGCCAGAGACTTTGTCCGCACCGGAGATTGTGGAACGTGTTGTGATGGATCGTTTCTTGAGAGCTCTTCCTACCGCCATTCAAAAGTGGGTAAGCCACGGAGACCCAGAAACGGCCGGTAAACTTGTGGATCGTGTAGAGAGATACTTGGCTACAGAGAACCTGACGGCCTCTTCCAGAGACTCTCGGACTTTCCACCCTAAGACCAGACCATCCCCAGGGGCGGATAAGAGGATTCCAAGGGGTGAGGGTGGAGAGAGTGAGAGGGTGGGAGCTCTACCCCAAGTTTGGCGAGAACAGCCTGGGAAATCAGCGGCTCAAGAGGCCGCAAGAAGGATCGTTTGCTACCGCTGCCGGCAAGCGGGACATATTGCAGCCAATTGCCCGGTTGTGGAGGAACCCATGCAGTGTGACTTTCTGACGGGCAGACGTCAGTCGCTGTGTGCGACAGTCGCATGCACTGCCATTCGGGGAACTGAGAAACATTTATGCAAAATGTGTATTAATGGTAGAAATGTTGTGGTATTGCTGGATTCAGGTAGCCTTGTGACCCTGATAAAGGCTGAGTTAGTTAAAACAGAGGTCTCTGGGAATAGCAAGGTAGCTGTTATTTGTGTGCATGGGGACACCCGAGAGTATCCAGTGACTACAGTGTGTTTCGAGACCCCCAAAGGTACCCTCTCTCATCCAGTGGGCTTAGTATCTCAGTTACCGCATGACGCCATTGTGGGAAGGGATTTTCCGAAGTTCTGGGAACTGTGGGATGATCCTGAGCCCCCCACTGGTGCCCCTATGTACCAGGAATGTGATAGCCAGAACTCCTCTGAGAGTGGTGAGGACTCTCCAGAATTTCCCTTGTCAGTATTGGCAGGGGAGACTCAAGAAACTGGAGAGGAGCCCACCTCCTCAGACGAAAACCTACCGTCTGTGGAGTTTTCTGATCTGGAGGTTCACAGGGAAAATTTTGCCACAGAACAGTTAAAAGACCCCGCCCTAATAAAGGCACGGGAAAACGTAGTGGAAATAGATGGCGAGTTAGTGAACCCAGATAATACCTGCACTTACCCATACTTCAGCGTAGAGAAGGACCTACTGTATCGGGTGGCAAAAAGGGCAGAAGAAACCGTTGAGCAGCTGGTGGTGCCCAAACCTTACAGGAAGTTGGTGTTGGAGTTGGCCCATGGGCACATTCTTGGAGGTCATCTGGGGACAGAGAAAACCCGAGAGAGGGTATTACAGAGATTCTATTGGCCTGGGGTGATGAAGGACATAGAAAATTATTGTTCCTCCTGCCCTGTGTGTCAGAGGTCGGCCCCGATGCCACATTTCCGTAGCCCGCTGGTCCCTCTACCCATCATTGAGGTCCCGTTTGAGAGAATCGCAATGGATTTGGTAGGTCCTATAATCAAGTCCGCTAGGGGGCACCAGTACATATTGGTTATAATGGACTATGCCACCCGTTATCCAGAAGCGATCCCTCTCAGAAATACCTCGGCCAAAACCATAGCCAAAGAGCTATCTCTTGTTTTTAGCCGGGTGGGTATTTGTAAAGAACTGCTTACGGACCAAGGTACACCCTTTATGTCCCGGGTTATGAAAGAGCTGTGTAAATTGTTCAAAGTGACGCAATTGCGTACATCTGTGTATCACCCCCAAACCGATGGGCTGGTTGAAAGATTCAACAAAACCCTAAAACAAATGTTGAAGAAAGTGGTGGATAGAGATGGAAAGGATTGGGACTGTCTACTTCCTTATTTGATGTTTGCTATTAGGGAGGTGCCCCAATCCTCTACGGGATTCTCCCCCTTTGAGTTACTGTATGGGAGACACCCAAGAGGGCTGTTGGATATTGCCAAGGAAACTTGGGAAAGTGAGAGTTCTCCCCACAGGAGTGTGATTGAGCATGTCGCCCTGATGCAAGATCGAATTGCACAGGTAATGCCCATCGTGAAGGAACATTTGGCCCAAGCGCAGTTGGCACAGCAGAGAGTGTACAACCGTGGAGCAAAGACCCGTACCTTTTCCCCGGGGGATAGGATATTGGTACTTGTCCCTACGGTTGAAAGTAAATTCCTTGCCAAATGGCAAGGCCCCTACGAGATAATGGAAAAAGTGAGCGAAGTGAATTACAAGGTCAGACAACCAGGAAGGCGAAAGCCCGAACAGATATATCACGTTAATCTGTTGAAAGCCTGGAGGGATAGAGAGTCCCTAGTCGCAGAAACTTGGTCACCAGCTCAAACTGGTTGCGTGATTCCGGAGGTTGGAATAGCAGCCACCTTGTCACAACCCCAACAACAGGAGGTTAAGGAGTTTGTGCTTCGCAACAAGGAGGTGTTCTCTGAGCTGCCGGGACAAACATCTGGGGTAGAGCATGATATTATTACCCCGCCCGGTGAAAGGGTGAAGTTAAAACCCTATCGGATCCCAGAGGCCCGACGGGAGGCAATACGGGAGGAAGTACAGAAAATGCTGAACTTAGGGGTGATAGAGGAGTCCCAAAGTGATTGGTCTAGTCCCATTGTGTTGGTGCCTAAACCGGATGGGAGCTGGCGATTTTGTAACGATTTTCGTCAGTTGAACAAAGTTACAAAATTTGACACCTACCCCATGCCACGTATAGATGAGTTGATCGACCGGCTGGGAACAGCCCGATACATGACGACTCTTGACCTCACAAAAGGGTATTGGCAAATTCCCCTGGCCAAGTCGGCCAAAGAGAAAACCGCATTTGTAACCCCAGACGGGGCGTTCCAATATAAGAGAATGCCGTTCGGGTTACAGAATGCGCCGGCCACATTCCAGCGGAAAATGGACCAGATGCTGAGGCCCCATCGGAAGTATGCTGCGGCTTACCTGGATGACGTAATTGTCCATAGCACAGATTGGGCCTCACATCTGCCAAAAGTGCAAGCAGTCCTGGACTCTGTTCGGGAAGCGGGGTTTACGGCTAACCCCAAGAAGTGTACCATTGGGCAGGAGGAGGCCAAATATCTTGGGTACACCATTGGCAGGGGAGTAATAAAACCCCAACTCAACAAAGTCGAGGCCATCCAGAGTTGGCCACGTCCCAACAGCAAGAAGCAGGTACGAGCCTTTCTGGGAATCGCGGGTTATTATCGGCGCTTCATTCCCCACTTTGCTTCTAAGGCTGTGCCCCTAACCAACCTGACGAAAGGGAAAGGGTCGGTCATGATTAAATGGACCCCCGAGGCTGAGGCAGCATTCCAATTCTTGAAACAAGCCTTATGTAGCCAGCCAGTGTTGTACTCACCCGACTTCTCTAAAGACTTTGTCGTACAAAGTGATGCGTCAGATGTGGGGTTAGGAGCAGTATTGTCCCAGGTCTGGAACGGGGAAGAGCACCCAGTCATTTACCTCAGCAGGAAGTTGAAGTCCCATGAGGTAAATTACGCCACGGTTGAAAAGGAGTGTTTAGCGGTGAAGTGGGCTCTAGATTCCCTTCGGTACTATCTGCTAGGTAGGCACTTTGACATGGTTACGGATCACGCTCCGTTAAAGTGGATGGCTCAAAACAAGGAAACAAATAGAAGAGTGAATAGGTGGTTCCTGGCCCTCCAGGAATTCAACTTCACAGTAAAGCATCGCCCTGGCGTTCAAATGGGGAATGTGGATGCTTTGTCTCGAGTACATGAATGCCTGATTGCTGGTGTTCCAACCCCGAGGTTAAAACAAGAGGGGGGGGTATGTGACAGCAGGAAGGTAAAGTCACCTGGTTGCATCCAGGGGGGTAGATATATTTCGCCCAGATTCAGGCTTTACGCCGATTTGTACAACTAGGTGGAGAGTTGTATAAGGCTAGTGTGCTCATGGATGACTCATACCTCTAGGGAGAGGGCTGGGCGTCGTGCAGACAGGGAGTTGATGAGACCAGCTGAACCTTGTCAGCTCATTTAGGCCTCTATAAGAAACTCCCAGATTCATTAGATATTAGCTCATGCCTGGAACCAGACCTGTGTGGACTGTCTAGGGAGAGTGAACCCCTGTGCGGTGAGGCAAAGCCTGTGTGGCTATTTGTTTGGACTTTTACTAAACCAGGGACTTAGGGACTAGGACAGCACTAGGCTGATCCCAGTTGTTAGTTTAGGAAACCTGCATGTTTAGTCAGAGGTCAAACTGACCAGGATTTATTTTGTTTGTTTCTTTTTGGCTTTGCTGTGTTTTTGTCACTGTACATAGAGAAATAAACCGCACCTTTTGATTTTGAAAACCACAACCTCCGTCTGCTGGCCCTGTTTTTGTGTGGGGAGCCCAACCAGGGGGTCACACACACCCGCTACCGAGTTAACCCCCTCACAATAGCTATAGGTTTGTTACATTATCTAAGGAAGATATGAGGAAAGGCCACTAGAGAGAGCCATCGTATAAGAAAAAGACAAACTGCATGTGAGAAATTAGATCATAGATCATATCTTATGAGTAAGTTCATACTGTATTAAACCTTACCATATTCTTAGTGCAACTTTTTTTTTTTTTTTTTTAAAACATGTGGTGAACATAATAAGTAATTATAGATAATTACATGGATTGTCATTTCCAGAGGTAACTGGTGGAAATATAAAAAGGCATCATGGTGGGTACGGTGGACCAAAAACAAGTAATGTATTAAAATAGGTCCAATTGAAGTCACAGGATTTAGCGGTTGTTGTATTAGAACTCATCCTTAAACTATATGGAGGAGAGAATATATAGAATTATAGTGTATTGTTTTGTATGTTGTTTGGTTATTAACTTGCCTATAGTGTAACCACCATCATGCCTTTCGCTTAAGTTTTTGTTTCATATAAATCTTGCAGTAACAGTAGAAACAGCAACTGAAAACTTTTGATTATTATTCTTTATAAAAAAAAAATCCTTTAAGTTATAACTAAGCAATACCAATATGACTAATAATTGGAAACGTGTGCTTTTCTATAAACATTCTCAACATTGTTATACGAGCTGTAAAAAATAAATAGTGGACTGTTAAGCCCCGTACACACGGTCAGACTTTTGCCCAACAAACTTCGTTTTAAGCAAGTTGGACCAACAATCCGACCGTGTGTACGCTCCATCGGACAAACTTTTTTTGTTTGGTTTTGGATTTCATCAGACAAAAGTTGGGTCTGCAAACGGACAAACTTTTGCCCAACAAAAGTCCCATGGAGCAAAGTCCGACCGTGTGTACAGATAACCATCGGACTTTAGTCCGATGGACAAAACAACTAATGTTAAAATCAACCAACAATAGCAGAAGTTGACCAAAGGGTGGCAGTAAAGATCAGAAAAGAGCAGAAAAAACACGTGATGTTGTAAGAAGTTTTAAGAAAGTTTGCAGAAAAGTCAGAGTGTGTGTATGCTATGGGTGTTCCCAACCAACTCCGTTCGGACAAAAATCCACGGAAAAGTCAGATGGAAGTCTGACCGTGTGTACGAGGCTTAAGTCGTGTTTTCGTATTGTGACAGCAGGAAGGTAAAGTCACCTGGTTGCATCCAGGGGGGTAGATATATTTCTCCCAGATTCAGGCTTTATGCCGACTTATACAACTAGGGAGTTGATGAAGCCCAGCTGAGGCTAGTGGGCTCATGAATGACTCATACCTCTAGGGAGAGTGCTGGGCGTCGTGAGGCAGGGAGTTGATGAGACCAGCTGAAGCTTGTCAGCTCATTTAGGCCTCTATAAGAACTCCCAGATTCATTAGGTGTTAGCTCATGCCTGGAACCAGACCTGTGTGGACTGTCTAGGGAGAGTGAACCCCTGTGCGGTGAGGCAAAGCCTGTGTGGCTATTTGTTTGGACTTTTACTAAACCAGGGACTTAGGGACTAGGACAGCACCAGGCTGATCCCAGTTGTTAGTTTAGGAAACCTGCATGTTTAGTCAGAGGTCAAACTGACCAGGATTTATTTTGTTTATGTTTCTTTTTGGCTTTGCTGTGTTTTTGTCACTGTACATAGAGAAATAAACCGCACCTTTTGATTTTGAAAACCACAACCTCCGTCTGCTGGCCCTGTTTTTGTGTGGGGAGCCCAACCAGGGGGTCACACACACCCGCTACCGAGTTAACCCCCTCACAGTTGGTGGAGAACCAGTGGCAGTTTTTTTTAAGCCAGCATGGAGGAGATACTGAAACAGCTGGCTCTAGCAAATGCCAATCAACAGCAGACAAATGCAGGTTTGCAAAGGAGCCTTGCAGCCCAGCAGCAAGCTCATCAACAAGCCCAGCAGCAATCTGAGGCCCGCTTCATAGACCTGTTACAGAAGCAAGAGCAGAGACTACAACAAATGGAAGCAGTAATGCAGCAACGTCCGCAGACCAGTGAGGAAAGCCGTCCCACTAATACCGCGTCCTTTGGGGTGAGTCGTTTATTGACAAAAATGACTGGAGAGGATGATCCAGAGGTATTTTTGACCACATTTGAAAGGACTGCTGAAAGAGAAAAGTGGCCTGAGGAGCAGTGGGCTGGACTGGTGGCTCCTCTGTTAACTGGTGAATCGCAGAAGGCTTACTATGACCTAGAGCCTGACCAAGCAAAAGACTATGTGATGCTAAAAGCTGAAATATTGGCAAGGCTGGGTGTCACCCTGGCTGTCCGGGCTCAGCGTGTGCATAACTGGACGTTCCAGCTTGGAAAACCCCCCAGGTCTCAAATGTATGATCTCATTCACCTGAGCAGGAAGTGGCTACAGCCAGAGACTTTGTCCGCACCAGAGATTGTGGAACGTGTTGTAATGGATCGGTTTTTGAGAGCTCTTCCTACTGCCATCCAAAAGTGGGTAAGCCATGGAGACCCAGAGACGGCCGGTGGTCTTGTGGATCGTGTAGAGAAATACTTGGCTACAGAGAACCTGACGGCCTCTTCCAGAGACTCTCGGACTTTCCACCCTAAGACCAGACCATCCCCAGGGGCGGATAAGAGGATTCCAAGGGGTGAGGGTGGAGAGAGTGAGAGGGTGGGAGCTCTACCCAAAGTTTGGCGAGAACAGCCTGGGAAGTCAGGGGCTCAAGAGGCAGCCAAATGGATTGTTTGCTACCGCTGCCGGCAAGCGGGACATATTGCAGCAAATTGCCCGGTTGTGGAGGAACCCATGCAATGTGACTTTCTGATGGACAGACGTCAGTCGCTGTGTGCGACAGTCGCATGCACTGCCATTCGGGGAACTGAGAAACATTTATGCAAAATGTGTATTAATGGTAGAAATGTTGTGGTATTACTGGATTCAGGTAGCCTTGTGACCCTGATAAAGGCTGAATTAGTTAAAACAGAGGTCTCTGGGAATAGCAAGGTAGCTGTTATTTGTGTGCATGGGGACACCCGAGAGTATCCAGTGACTACAGTGTGTTTCGAGACCCCCAAAGGTACCCTCTCTCATCCAGTGGGGTTAGTATCTCAATTACCGCATGATGCCATTGTGGGAAGGGATTTTCCGAAGTTCTGGGAACTGTGGGATGATCCTGAGCCCCCCACTGGTGCCCCTATGTACCAGGAATGTGATAGCCAGAACTCCTCTGAGAGTGGTGAGGACTCTCCAGAATTTCCCTTGTCAGTATTGGCAGGGGAGACTCAAGAAACTGGAGAGGAGCCCACCTCCTCAGACGAAAACCTACCGTCTGTGGAGTTTTCTGATCTGGAGGTTCACAGGGAAAATTTTGCCACAGAACAGTTAAAAGACCCCGCCCTAATAAAGGCACGGGAAAACGTAGTGGAAATAGATGGCGAGTTAGTGAACCCAGATAATACCTGCACTTACCCATACTTCAGCGTAGAGAAGGACCTACTGTATCGGGTGGCAAAAAGGGCAGAAGAAACTGTTGAGCAGCTTGTGGTGCCCAAACCTTACAGGAAGTTGGTGTTGGAGTTGGCCCATGGGCACATTCTTGGAGGTCATCTGGGGACAGAGAAAACCCGAGAGAGGGTATTACAGAGATTCTATTGGCCTGGGGTGATGAAGGACATAGAAAATTATTGTTCCTCCTGCCCTGTGTGTCAGAGGTCGGCCCCGATGCCACATTTCCGTAGCCCGCTGGTCCCTCTACCCATCATTGAGGTCCCGTTTGAGAGAATCGCAATGGATTTGGTAGGTCCTATAATCAAGTCCGCTAGGGGGCACCAGTACATATTGGTTATAATGGACTATGCCACCCGTTATCCAGAAGCGATCCCTCTCAGAAATACCTCGGCCAAAACCATAGCCAAAGAGCTATCTCTTGTTTTTAGCCGGGTGGGTATTTGTAAAGAACTGCTTACGGACCAAGGTACACCCTTTATGTCCCGGGTTATGAAAGAGCTGTGTAAATTGCTCAAAGTGACGCAATTGCGTACATCTGTGTATCACCCCCAAACCGATGGGCTGGTTGAAAGATTCAACAAAACCCTAAAACAAATGTTGAAGAAAGTGGTGGATAGAGATGGAAAGGATTGGGACTGTCTACTTCCTTATTTGATGTTTGCTATTAGGGAGGTGCCCCAATCCTCTACGGGATTCTCCCCCTTTGAGTTACTGTATGGGAGACACCCAAGAGGGCTGTTGGATATTGCCAAGGAAACTTGGGAAAGTGAGAGTTCTCCCCACAGGAGTGTGATTGAGCATGTCGCCCTGATGCAAGATCGAATTGCACAGGTAATGCCCATCGTGAAGGAACATTTGGCCCAAGCGCAGTTGGCACAGCAGAGAGTGTACAACCGTGGAGCAAAGACCCGTACCTTTTCCCCGGGGGATAGGATATTGGTACTTGTCCCTACGGTTGAAAGTAAATTCCTTGCCAAATGGCAAGGCCCCTACGAGATAATGGAAAAAGTGAGCGAAGTGAATTACAAGGTCAGACAACCAGGAAGGCGAAAGCCCGAACAGATATATCACGTTAATCTGTTGAAAGCCTGGAGGGATAGAGAGTCCCTAGTCGCAGAAACTTGGTCACCAGCTCAAACTGGTTGCGTGATTCCGGAGGTTGGAATAGCAGCCACCTTGTCACAACCCCAACAACAGGAGGTTAAGGAGTTTGTGCTTCGCAACAAGGAGGTGTTCTCTGAGCTGCCGGGACAAACATCTGGGGTAGAGCATGATATTATTACCCCGCCCGGTGAAAGGGTGAAGTTAAAACCCTATCGGATCCCAGAGGCCCGACGGGAGGCAATACGGGAGGAAGTACAGAAAATGCTGAACTTAGGGGTGATAGAGGAGTCCCAAAGTGATTGGTCTAGTCCCATTGTGTTGGTGCCTAAACCGGATGGGAGCTGGCGATTTTGTAACGATTTTCGTCAGTTGAACAAAGTTACAAAATTTGACACCTACCCCATGCCACGTATAGATGAGTTGATCGACCGGCTGGGAACAGCCCGATACATGACGACTCTTGACCTCACAAAAGGGTATTGGCAAATTCCCCTGGCCAAGTCGGCCAAAGAGAAAACCGCATTTGTAACCCCAGACGGGGCGTTCCAATATAAGAGAATGCCGTTCGGGTTACAGAATGCGCCGGCCACATTCCAGCGGAAAATGGACCAGATACTGAGGCCCCATCGGAAGTATGCTGCGGCTTACCTGGATGACGTAATTGTCCATAGCACAGATTGGGCCTCACATCTGCCAAAAGTGCAAGCAGTCCTAGACTCTATCCGGGAAGCGGGGTTTACGGCTAACCCCAAGAAGTGTACCATTGGGCAGGAGGAGGCCAAATATCTTGGGTACACCATTGGCAGGGGAGTAATAAAACCCCAACTCAACAAAGTCGAGGCCATCCAGAGTTGGCCACGTCCCAACAGCAAGAAGCAGGTACGAGCCTTTCTGGGAATCGCGGGTTATTATCGGCGCTTCATTCCCCACTTTGCTTCTAAGGCTGTGCCCCTAACCAACCTGACGAAAGGGAAAGGGTCGGTCATGATTAAATGGACCCCCGAGGCGGAGGCAGCATTCCAATTCTTGAAACAAGCCTTATGTAGCCAGCCAGTGTTGTACTCACCCGACTTCTCTAAAGACTTTGTCGTACAAAGTGATGCGTCAGATGTGGGGTTAGGAGCAGTATTGTCCCAGGTCTGGAACGGGGAAGAGCACCCAGTCATTTACCTCAGCAGGAAGTTGAAGTCCCATGAGGTAAATTACGCCACGGTTGAAAAGGAGTGTTTAGCGGTGAAGTGGGCTCTAGATTCCCTTCGGTACTATCTGCTAGGTAGGCACTTTGACATGGTTACGGATCACGCTCCGTTAAAGTGGATGGCTCAAAACAAGGAGACAAATAGAAGAGTGAATAGGTGGTTCCTGGCCCTACAGGAATTCAACTTCACAGTAAAGCATCGCCCTGGCGTTCAAATGGGGAATGTGGATGCTTTGTCTCGAGTACATGAATGCCTGATTGCTGGTGTTCCAACCCCAAGGTTAAAACAAGAGGGGGGGTATGTGACAGCAGGAAGGTAAAGTCACCTGGTTGCATCCAGGGGGGTAGATATATTTCTCCCAGATTCAGGCTTTATGCCGACTTATACAACTAGGGAGTTGATGAAGCCCAGCTGAGGCTAGTGGGCTCATGAATGACTCATACCTCTAGGGAGAGTGCTGGGCGTCGTGAGGCAGGGAGTTGATGAGACCAGCTGAAGCTTGTCAGCTCATTTAGGCCTCTATAAGAACTCCCAGATTCATTAGGTGTTAGCTCATGCCTGGAACCAGACCTGTGTGGACTGTCTAGGGAGAGTGAACCCCTGTGCGGTGAGGCAAAGCCTGTGTGGCTATTTGTTTGGACTTTTACTAAACCAGGGACTTAGGGACTAGGACAGCACCAGGCTGATCCCAGTTGTTAGTTTAGGAAACCTGCATGTTTAGTCAGAGGTCAAACTGACCAGGATTTATTTTGTTTATGTTTCTTTTTGGCTTTGCTGTGTTTTTGTCACTGTACATAGAGAAATAAACCGCACCTTTTGATTTTGAAAACCACAACCTCCGTCTGCTGGCCCTGTTTTTGTGTGGGGAGCCCAACCAGGGGGTCACACACACCCGCTACCGAGTTAACCCCCTCACAGTATGTTAAGTTTCTGCTAACCAGACAGAAAGTCATGTGAACTCCTAGTACTGCGAACATGAGTCTGGTGCACGTAGGTATAGAAGATTGCACATAACGCAGGTATATTTACACCTTGTACATAGGATAGTCAGTTCTGGTTAGGTGTGGGTATGAGAAAAGTGCAACAGTCCTCATAGCCAACCGCGTATCTGTATGTAGCTCAAAAGAGGTACTTACAGGCGGTTTACCGTAGGTCCAGGTATTCATCTCATATCTTCATGATAATGAAGCTGGAAAACAGATGTCCTGCAGATGATCAGGATGACTTGAGACTGTGGTCTTTTTCTTAGTAGAGTGCAAGCAATGTAGCTGCAAATGAAAAAATATTAGAAACAAGGGGAGGGGTAAAACCAAACTGTTAGTCTTAGGGATAGAACTTTTTTAACACCGTGGTTGGGTAAGAACCCATTAGATAACATAAAGTTGTTTCAATGATGAAGTGCTGTTCATCAGTAGGTTGTCAGGTAAGGATTACCGAATGATAACCAGTAGAAGGTTGGGTTACAAGACTTCAGGTGTCCATTTGATCAGGGCGATCCATGCGATCTCTGCGTCTAGGTGGAGAAAATCCAGGACTTCCTTGAGCTGCTCCTCTTCTATTACGTTGAGCAGATGGAGATCTGTGACGTCAGGCTCTGGTTCTCTGAGCTCTTGGTGTATAGTTGTTGGTCACTTCTATCCATTCATTTAACATGAACGAGTTGTACCATTCTGGAACTTCAATTGGAGGGATGTTCAATGTTTCACAGAACGATCGAAGATCATCAGGCGTGCAAAGTAATGCTGTGTGGCCTCTCCAAGTGTCAGAGACAGAATGGAAACTTCCATCTGTATGGAATGCCTCTGGTGCGCAGTTGATCTAGGAGCGGGCGTAAAGCTCTGCGTTGCTGTAGCGTAATGTTCGATAGGTCCTGGTAAAGTTTTATTTTGTTACCATTAAAGATAACTCTGTTTTTTTCCCCCTCGATTTTTTGAGGATGGCTTCCTTTAGAACAGTGGTTCTCAACCTTTCAAGTGCTGTGACCCCTTGACAAAATTTCCCAAGTTGTGGGGACCCCTAACAGTAAAATTATTTTCGTAGCGTGGGTTGTCAGCACCCAAGGCAAGACAAGTAATTTGTGCCTCTAACCCATGGACATTTAGCGCTCCCTGAGTCCCTTCCACTTGTACAGTATTAAAACCCCTTATGGTGCATATCATATCAGTGCAGCAGTTTGCTCTAGTGGACTTTGGTCTGTGTTTTCTGGGACACGTCTGATTCTTATATTGTGGCGTCTGCCTCTATTGTCGAGGTCTTCTAAATGTCGATTAATGTCAATTAAGTGAGAGAGATGCATATCTGAGGTTTGCTGTACCTGTTTGATGGCGTGCTGTGGCCTGCTCCACTGACCCCATCCTTCCTGCTATGCTCTGAATGTCTGTCTTGAGGTCTGATATGGCTGTCTTTATTTCCCGAGCCACTGCCTGTGGATCAGCTAGACATAGAGGCTGCGTGGGCTGTGGGGAATACATTGCCTGAGGCATCTGGTTAGATGTCCCCTGCGTGCTGTCCGTGATGGGACAGGAGCCGCCGAGAGGGATGAGAGGCTTAGGCGAGGCTGCGGCTGTGGGGCCTTCTCCCTGCGATGTTCGGAACATTGCGGGGATGTTAGTTATCTGCTGTGTCCTTCATCCTCTGGCTCAGTTTAGCTGCTTCTCTGTGTCGGAGAGAGAGGATTACACGTCCATCTTGGACTGGAGTTAGACCACGCCCCCCCCTTGAGTTTTTATTTGTGCTGATTGTAGGGGGGCCAGCTTCGCTGAGCTGTACAATTGTAGCTTCCCCAATAAATACTTTTAATGTTGAAATGAAATGTGTCAAATACCGCCACTATGCCCATCAAACGCAGCCACTGTGCCCGTAAAATGCAGCCACTGTGGCATCAAACACAGCTACTGTACCCATCAATTGCTGACACTGTGCCCATCAATTGACGCTACTGTGCCCATCATCTGCTGCCAGTGTGCTCATCAGTTGCTGCCAGTGTGCCCATCAACAGGGCCACCATCAGGGGGTACAGGCATTACACCTGTTAGGGGTCCGGCCGGCAAACCCCCTTTTTTTTGTTCGCCAGCACCCAAAGAGAGCACCCGCTTCTCAATTCGCGGCAGCACCCCCCCGGTTCTCAATTTGCGGCAGCACCCCCCTGGTTCTCAATTCGCGGCAGCATCCCCCCATTCTCAATCCGCGGCTACACCAACCCCCCACGGTTCTCAATTCGCAGCACACCCCCCCCCTTCTCAATCCGCGGCTGCACCAACCCAACCCGGTTCTCAATTCGCGGCTTCACCCGGTTCTCTGAATTCGCGGCAGCACCTCTCCGGTTCTCAATCTGCGGCTGCCCCCCCGCTTCTAAATCCGCAGCCGCACCAACCGGTTCTCTGCTCTCTGCTCCAGGGGGCTCATCCATGCCTGAAGCTGTGTAAGGGGCCCCAAAATTCCTGATGGCGGCCCTGCCCATCAACTGCTGCCAATCAACTGCTGCCAGTATGCCCATCAACTGCTGCCAGTGTGCCCATCAATTGCCACTACTGTGCAAAAATACCCCGCCGCTGTATTTCAAGGGGCCGGGCACCTGAATAGGGGGTGGCAGCGGTGACCATAGATAGATTTATGCATTGCATGAATCTATCTATTGGTTATAGAGCGGTGGCAGGAGAGAGGGGGCGGCGTCCATGCACCCCTTATGGACGCACCGCCACTGTATGGGGAAGATACTACGGCTGCACACCCCGGTAAAAATTATAACAAAGTGAAATTCAATGTCATGTTCCAATTAAAATATGAGCTCTGGTTATGTGAAACAGTATATATTCCATAGTACAGTAATATAGACACAATGAAGCAAACATTACAATACAGGATGTCAGCCATGTGTGTGTCAATGTAGTTTGTGCACTGCCTTTTTGGCTTTTGTATTCATTTTGTCTGTTTTTGCTTATGATGATCCTGCCATGTAACTTGTTTGGGGTTTGGGGCGAGGACTTCTGATCACCACAAAGGTTTGTCATGGTTGTTATTAGCTTGATTTGTGTCCCTGCTTTTTGTAATGTGATTTGTTTATTGTGTCCAAATTTTTGTGTCCTACCCTTGTAGAGTGTAAGCTCTTTTGAGCACGGCCCTTCTAACTATATTGTCAAATGCTGCAGCATCATTTCCATGCCTTTAATTTTTTTTTGGCCCAAGTACATTAATGTACCAAATGTTTTATACTAATGTTGAAATAAAAAGTTGATTGTTTTTTGCTTTGTTTGACTTTTGCAGACTATAAATACATATTTTTTAAGTACAAACTATTCATACCCCTTCAAATCTGTATTAAATTTAGTTGCATACTAAATTATTTAGTTGTGCACTCATGCAAGTCCATGAGTAAAAAGTGAAATCGGGGGAGGGGGAAGAAAACCCCCCAAATGTTGTTTTTGTATATCATTATGCAAATATCATAATACACTTGCATTTATGTTACAGACAAGAAAATAACTACCCAACTTTAACACTACCCGAGGAAGGAAAATGTATACCAATGCAAAAATAATTTCCGAAACATGTCGGATATATGTTTAAGAATCCAATTGGTTGATCTCAATTTGTTTTGAGCAGCACTTTGGACCATCAGTTTGGGTTATTATATACACTATGCTTTGTTTATGATGATTCATTGATGTACTGTTACAATATATATTTTTTAAGCAAATTGTGTTTTCACGCAATATATTTTCTACTTTTTGTATACCAATAAAGTTGGCGCCGTTGTGCCTTTTTTTATCTATTTTGATCCTTTATACTCTTCTTTTTGCCATTTAAAGTCCAAGGGGGCGCCCCCCAATGCACTTTGGTGCATGTTCTTTCTATGATGCTTTTGGAGGGGACTGAATAGGCCTCTTGCCTACTGATTATGGGCCCTGGATATTAAGGGAACACTACTCTTTGTGAGGTGTATGCCTGGGGACCCTTGGAATAATGTTACTTTGGATTCAAGTCCATGTCCCCCCAAGACACACAGACTCTGGGAACCCTGTATAGGGCCTATATGCCATATTAGAAATAGTGATTGCTTCACACTTTTGGGGCTCATAGCAGATGCTGATGTCATCAATAGGGATGAGCAAAAACCCCTGGTTTGGTTCGCAGCAGAATATGCGACCAGGCAACAAATGTGTGCGAACATGCGAACACTGTTAAAGTCTATGGGAAGAATCAAAAAGTGCTCATTTTAAAAGCCTTATATACAAGTTATTGCCATAAAAAGTGTTTGGGGACCCGAGTCCTGCCCCAGGGGACAAGTATCAATGCAAAAAAAAAGTTTTAAAAACAAACATTTTTTTGGGGAGCAGTGATTTTAACCACTTGACCACTGGGCACTTAAACCCCCTTAATAACCAGACCAATTTTCAGCTTTCGGTGCTCTCACATTTTGAATGACAATTACTCAGTCATACAACACTGTACCCATATGAAATTTTTGTCCTTTTTTTCACACAAATAGAGCTTTCTTTTGGTGGTATTTAATCACTGTTGGGTTTTTTATTTTTTGCGCTATAAGAGAAAAAAGACTGAAAATTTTGTAAAAAAATGATTTTTTTTTTCGTTTCTGTTATAAGATTTTGCAAATTACTATTTTTTCTTCATAAATTTTGGCCAAAATTTATACTGCTACATATCTTTGGTAAAAATAAGTACAAATTGGTGTATATTATTTGGTCTTTGTGAAAGTTATAGAGTCCACAAGCTATGGTGCCAATATCTGAAAATTGATCACACCTGAAGTACTGACGGCCTATCTCAATTCTTGAGACCCTAACATGCCAGAAAAGTACAAATACCCCCCAAATGACCCCTTTTTGGAAAGAAGACATTCCAAGGTATTCAGAAAGAGGCATTGTGAGTTTTTTGAAGTTGTCATTTTTTCCCACAATTCTTTGCAAAATCAAGATTTTTTTTTTCTCTTTTTTTTTTTTCACAAAATTGTCATATTAGCAGGTTATTTCTCACACACAGCATATGCATTCCACAAATTACACCCCAAAACACATTCTGCTATTACTCCCGAGTATGGCGATACCACATGTGTGAGACTTTTACACAGCGTGGCCACATACAGAGGCCCAACATGCATGGAGCACCTTCAGGCGTTCTGGAGCACCCAGGCCAATTCTGACATTTCTCTCCTACATGTAAAAATCATCATTTGTTTGCTAGAAAATTACATAGAACCCCAAAACATTATATATGTTTTTTTAGCAAAGACCTTAGAGAATATAATGGTGGTTGTTGCAACTTTTTATCTCGCACGATATTTGCGCAGCAATTTTTTTAACGCGTTTTTTACGGAAAAAAAATGTTTTGTGCTTAAAAAAAAAAAAAAAACAGTAAAGTTAGCCCAATGTTTTTGCATAATGTGAAAGATGAAGTTACGCCGAGTAAATAGATACCTAACATGTCGCCCTTAAAAATTGCACACACTCGTGGAATGGCGCCAAACTTCGCTACTTAAAAAATCCCCATAGGCGACGCTTTAAATATTTTTACTGGTTACATGTTTTGAGTTACAGAGGAGGTCTAGGGCCAAAATGATTGCTCTCGCTCTAACGTTCGCAGAGATACCTCACATGTGTGGTTTGAAAACCGTTTTCATATGTGGGCGGGACTTACGTATGCGTTCGCTTCTGTATGCGAGCTCACGGGGACAGGGGCGCTTTAAAAAAAAAAAAAAAATTTATTCTTCATTTTACTTTATTTATTTTAGTTTGACATGTTTTTCCGCCCTAAACATTTTTTTGATCACTTTTATACCTATTACAAGGAACGTAAACATCCCTTGTAATAGGAATATGGCATGACAGGTCCTCTTTACAGTGAGATATGGGGGGGGGGTGTCAATAAGACCCCACATCTCACCTCTAGGCTGGGAAGCCTGAAAAAAATACAAAAAAAAAAAACAACAATCCTGGCTTTGATCGTAGCGGTGAGTCGGTAGAAGCACCGGAGGGCGGCGGGGGGGGGGGGGACATCCCCTCTCGCCTCCCGTAAGAATGATCAAGCGGCAGAACAGCCACTATGATTGTTGTTATGGTGTAGGGAATCGCCGGCTGAAAAAGCTAATATCTGAATGATGCCTGTAGCTGCTCCCATCATTCAGATATCCCCGCACAAAGTCAAGGACGTCATATGACGGCCGGAGGGCGGGAAGTGGTTATTGCAGAGTATTGCCGGGCATTGCGGAGTATTGCCGGGCATTGCGGAGTATTGCCGGGCATTGCGGAGTATTGCCAGGCATTGCAGAGTATTGCGGACTATGGCAGGGTATTGCGGTGTATGGCAGGGTATTGCACGGGTATTGCACAGGGTATTGTGGAGGGTATTGCACAGGGTATTGTGGAGGGTATTGCAGAGTATTGTGGAGGGTATTGCAGAGTATTGTGGCGGGTATTGCAGAGTATTGTGCAGGGTATTGCAGAGTATTGTGCAGGGTATTGCAGAGTATTGTGCAGGGTATTGCAGAGTATTTTGCAGAGTATTGCGCAGGGTATTGCAGAGTATTTTGCAGGGTATTGCAGAGTATTTTGCAGGGTATTGCAGAGTATTGTGCAGGGTATTGCAGAGTATTGCACCAGGGTATTGCAGAGTATTGCACCAGGGTATTGCAGAGTATTGCAGAGTATTTTGCAGGGTATTGCAGAGTATTTCGCAGGGTATTGCAGAGTATTGCACCAGGGTATTGCAGAGTATTTCGCAGGGTATTGCAGAGTATTGCACCAGGGTATTGCAGAGTATTGCACCAGGGTATTGCAGAGTATTGCACCAGGGTATTGGCAGGGTATTTTTCAGAGTATTGGCAGGGTGTATTGCAGAGTATTGGCAGGGTATAGCACAGGGATGGCTGAGCAGGGATGGATGGATGGCTGGATCTGTGACTGCAATTGTCACAGATCCAGCCCACAGAGCTGCTGCTGCCATCCGCTCCCTCCCCCTCCCCTCTCACACTGTACCGATCGGTACAGAGAGGGGAGGGAGGAACCGGCGTCATCAAATGACGCCGGTCTGTTTACAAGTGATTGCTCCGTCATTTGACGGAGCGATCACGTGGTAAACGGCCGCTATCAGCGGCGATTTACCGCGATTCGTGATCCGCCGGGTCCTCTGGACCCGGCGGTCACGGAGTTTCCCGTGTGCGCGCCCCAGGGGGCGCGCGGGAGCGCGATTCTGGGAGGACGTTATATAACGTCCTCCCAGAGTTAAGCAACCACCTTGTCGACGTTATTTGTCGGCAGGTGGTTGTTAAGTGGTTAATAATGCTTAAAGTGACACAATAAAAATGAAATATTCCTTTAAATATCGTCTCCTTAGTCTGCCTTTAAAATAGCGCATGCTTCCCATGTTTATAACAGTACCACAGCAAAATTGAATTTCTAAAGGAAAAAAAGTAATTGAAAACTGCTCGCAGCTGTAATGTATTGTCAGATGTGCCCCGCAATATAAATAAAAATCATTGAAAAAAACAGCATGGGTCCCCCCCCCCTCCATTACCAGGCCCTTTGGGTCTGGTATGAATATTAAGGGGAACCCAGCACCAAAAATACCAAAAGAAAAATGGCGTGGATGTCTTCCCAAAAATCCATACCAGGCCCTTTAGGTCTGGTATGAAAATTAAGGGGAAACCCGCAGCAAAATGTTTGAAAAAATGGCGTGGGGGTCCCCCAGGCCCTCAGTCACTATATACTCTGAACAGCAGTATATATACTATATGGCCTGCCCAATATACTCTGCAGAAAAATTGGGCCTTTGGTTTTGGTGGCGCCAGAACACTAACACCTCACAGTTACTCTTGTTGGGCACAGGAACGGGCCCTGCTGTGAAATATTATATCAACATTTTTAATTACATGCCCCTATTAAACGGGGTTAGAAAAATTGGGCCTTTGGTGGTGCCAGAACACTGTAAGACCTCAGTTACTCTTGTTGGGTGCAGGAACGGGTCCTGCGTTGAAATATTATATAACAATTGTGATTGAATGCCCCAGTTAAACAGGGTTTGAAAAATTGGGCCTCGGGTGGTGGTGCCTCAACCCTGTAACCCCTCACAGATACTCTTGTTGGGCGCAGAAATGGGCCCTGCTGTGAAATATTATATCAAAAACTATAATTACATGCCCCTGTTACACAGGGGTAGAAAAATTGGGCCTTGGGTGGTGGTGGTGCCCTAAACAAAAAATATTGTCGGAAGCTAGCATCATCGAGATTGAGGAGAAATAGTCAGCATCGGCAGTCTTCAAGGGATCCCAGATCCATAGCAAATTCAATCAGTTACATCAGCATCAGGTGCTTAATTAATAACATGGGAAGTTGCGCTAATAGTGAGAAAATATTTTTGAAAAAATATTTTGGGTCTACCAATAAGTAGACTCCCTAATGTGTGAATATTAATGAATAAATATGGCAACACACACAAATCTTCTTAGAGGAAAAAATTTATATCAAATGTCCAAAAAAATAATTAGTGTGGAACTTCCAATGACGGATCTTCAAAACAAGGTATAAAGTGTGCACAAATATAGTAAATGTGATAGACAAAAAATTAATAAAGTCCATTTTATAAATGTTCATACGAAATAAAGTTCATAAAACACAAATTTGTAACACCCTGTGACAAGTCTTCAGTAAAACAGGGGACACTGTGAATCCTCCACCACACAGATTAAAGGCTTACCAGCTAGCCAAGCTATATTAGCTTGTCACCCAACCTGGGTTGTAACAATCCTCCACCAAAGCAGATAGCCTACACCCCTGGCGTTCTTAAGCCTCGTACACACGGTCGGACTTCCATCTGACTTTTCCGTGGATTTTTGTCCGAACGGAGTTGGCCGGGCACACCCATAGCATACACACCACAGGAATTTTCTGCAAACTTTCCCAAAACGTTTTCCAACATCACGTGGTTTTTCTGCTCTTTACCGCCACCCTTTGGTCAACTTATGCTATTGTTGGTTGATTTTAACATTATTTGTTTTGTCCATCGGACAAAAGTCCGATGGTTTTCTGCACACACGGTCGGACTTTGCTCCATAGGACTTTTGTTGGTGAAAAGTTTGTCCGTTTGCAGACCCAACATTTGTCCGATGAAAACCAAAAAAGTTTGTCCAATGGAGCGTACACACGGTCGGATTTTTTTTGTCAAACTTGCTCAAAATGGAGTTTGTTGGCAAAAAGTCCGACCGTGTGTACATGGGGCTTTAGAGCTCCAATCCGGAACCTCTGATGATCCCAAGTGGACACAAGCAGATAGCGCACTGGGTGTTGAGGGCTTGGTATTAATCCAGCGAAGGAGTATGGAAGAGCGGATAATTCTTTCTACAATGACCGCTGGCAGCGCTGACGTCACCAGCTCAGCGTTCAGGGCACCACGTGACGACCGCTAGGTTCTTTTCCGCCTAGAGGTCGCCACGTGGTGCCCTGACCGCTTAGCTGGTGACGTCAGCGCTGCTAGTAGTCATTGTAGCAATAATTATCAGCTCTTCCATACTCCTTCGCTGGATTAATACCAAGCCCTCAACACCCAGTGCGCTATCTGCTTGTGTCCATTTGGGATCATCAGAGGTTCCGGATTGGAGCTCCAAGAACGCCAGGCGTGTTGGCTATCTGCTTTGGTGGAGGATCGTTACAACCCAGGTAGGGTGACAAGCTATTTTAGCTTGGCTAGCTGGTAAGCCTTTCATCTGTGTGGTGGAGGATTCAGTGTTCCCTGTTTTACTAAAGACTTGTCACAGGGTGTTGCAAATTTGTGTTTTATGAACTTTATTTTGTATGAACATTTATGAAATAGACTTTATTCATTTTTTGTCTTCATCACATTTACTATATTTGTGCACACTTTATACCTTTTTTTTTGAAGATCCGTCATTGGATGTTCCACACTAAAAAAAAATTGGACATTTTGATATTAGTTTTTTTCCTCTAATAAGATTTGTGTGTGTTGCCATATTTATTCATTAATATTCACACATTGGGGTGTCTACTTATTGGAAGACCCAAAATATTTTTTCAAAAATATTTTCTTACTATTAGCACAACTTCCCATGTTATTAATCTTGTTCAGTGTGTATATCACTTTGAGTTGCAGCTTGGTTTAGGTAAAATAGCGCAGTTTTCTTTTTAACATCAGGTGCTTGATAGCTGCTGATCCAAGACTGATTCATTTTTATGAAATGTGAGCCTATCAACGGAGTCTGTGGACAGGCGCACTCTTTGATCCGTTACAAACCCTCCAGCAGCACTGAATGTGCATTCAGAAAGCACACTGGATGCAGGACAGGCAAGTATCTCAATTGCATATTGAGCAAGGTCTGGCCAGTGGTCCATCCTCAAGACCCAGTAACCGAGTGGATGCTCTGTTGGAAAGGCCTCCAAGTCTGCTCTTGCCCCTAGATATTCCTGCACCATATAATGCAGACGCTGGCGATGGTTGCTTGAACCGATCAGACCTTGGCGCTGAGGACTAAAAAATTGTTTAAAAGGCATCGGTCAGCCGGCCACCTTCTCCACCACTCTTCCACCTGCAGAGGATGCATCATGTCCACGACCACCACTGTTGACTGTAGACACAGGGGCTGCTTGCCCTCATTTAGTGGCCTGTGAGCGTCTGCCTTTCCTTGGTGGCCTTCCGGACATAATGTATTTTTGTTTTGCAAAGCTTTCCCTGAATGGCTGAGCAGTGTTCAGCCTGACTCTATTTTGTTGTGGGAATGGGACGGGAAGTCCTCATCCCACTGCTAGAACATAGCGCTGTATAGCTGAGGCTACATATAGTCAATACAGCGCCCCCAACAAGCGCACCTGTTAGTGCACTAGATAGCACACTGTATTATATACTGTGTACACCGCCTGAAGTGTATTAGAAACTATACACCACAGAATGCACTGTACATATAGGCTACACTGAAAGCAGAATAAAAAAAATATATATATACACATACATACATACACACACACTAAACTGTATATATATATATATATATATATTTTATTACACAGCCTGAAGTGTATTAGAAACAGTACACCACCGAATGCACTGTAGATATAGGCTACACTGGATGCAGAGTGGTTTATATATACACATATATATATATATATATATATATATACTGCCTGCACTGACTGAATATAGAGTAAACACTTAATATAAAGTCTATGCTAAATGCAGAATAAATTATATATATATATATATATATATATATATATATATATATATATATATATACACACACACACACACACACACATACATACACACTAGACTGACTGTGTATATATATGTGTATATATATATATATATATATCAAATACACTGCCACTAACTGAATAACCTGCCTGCTTAACCTAACTCAAGCTATCTCTCTGTCCACGCCAATAACACTACACAGGGCCGCCGTGTAAGCAGCCTTATATAGTGTGGGGCGTGGACTTCGTCCCCCTGAGCCATGATTGGCCAAAGGCACCCTTATGGCCAAGTTGGCCCAAGCAAACTATCTGGTGCACCAACAGGTGCGCTTGTTGTGGGCGCTGCATTGACTATATGTAGCTGTGTTCTAGCAGTGGGATGAGGACTTCCCATTCCCATAACAAAATAGAGTCAGGCTGAACACTGCTCAGCCATTCAGGGAAAGCTTTGCATTCTATTAATGAATACAAAGCTTACTGTGATTGGCTGAGGTGGAAGGATGATGTCATGATCTCCGCTTCAGCCAATCAGAGAAAGCTTTGTATTCAGTCATAGAATACAAAGCTTCACGTGAATGGCTAAGCAGCGCTCAGCCTGACTCTATTTTGTTCCGGGAGTGCCGGAACACAGCGCTGTATACTGTATGTAGCTAAAGCTTCACCTGGGAAGAAGTGAGAAGACAAATATGCACTATATTACCAAAAGTATTGGGACGCCTGCCTTTACACGCACATGAACCTTAATGGCATCCCAGTCTTAGTCTGTAGGGTTCAATATTGAGTTGGCCCACCCATTGCAGCAATAAAAGCTTCAACTCTTCTGGGAAGGTGGTCCACAAGGTTTAGGAGTGTGTCTATGGGAATGTTTTACTATTCTTCCAGAAGGTCATTTGTGAGGTGATGTTGGACGAGAAGGTCTGGCTCACAGTCTCCGCTCTAATTCATCCCAAAGGTGTTCTATAAAGGTTGAGATCAGCACTCTGTGCAGGCCAGTCAAATTCCTCCACCCCAAACTCACACATCCATGTCTTTATGGACCTTGCTTTGTGCACTGGTGCGCAGTCATGTTGGAACAGGAAGGGGCCGTCCCCAAACTGTTCCCACAATGTTGGGAGCATGAAATTGATCAATGAAAAAGTAGAAAAATGTGGCGCTTAATTAATAATTACTAATCTACGATCAATAAAGTGCAATAATTCCAGAGGACTCTTTTCATAGGAATAAAAAAGCAATGCAATAAATGACAGAAATGAGTCCTCATTAAATGTGCAAAAATGGCATGAAGTGCAAATAGGCAATCAGATATGTGCAAAAAAATATTTTTCAACTCTAAAGTGCACTATATGCCCAAAAAGTAACAATTGATGTAGAAATAAGTCCGTTCAAAAAAACAGTTCATTGAATAAAGTGCATGTGCATAAAACGGTGACATCCAATTCATCCCAGTGTTTCCACCGTCCGCGGTGCGTGTAATGGTTTGCCCCAGTCTCTCACCTCATTTGAAGACCCCTACAGGTCTAGTCAAGCCTTCAAAGCACACAAAAGATATCCAGGAGCGTCACTGAACACGTGACTTCCTCAAAGGGTATGGAGTCAGATGTACGTTGCCAGTTTATATACGTGTTCAGTGACGCAACGCCTCAGGGAGGAGCTAGGTGTCGTCACTTCTGGTGGCGTCCCCAATAGTTTGGAGCTGAACTACGCTATTTTAAACTGTAAGTGATTACTTGTTTTTTTTAATAAATCTATTTTGAACTACTACACCATGGAGCCCCACCTCTTTCATTACATGTTAACTGGCCTTTGAGGAGTTTGGAAAGGAATTTTTCAGTCACTGATCGGCTGGTCCTGGACTCTCCTGGATATCTTTTATGTGCTTTGAAGGCTTCACTAGACCTGTAGGGGTCTTCAAATGAGGTGAGAGGCTGGGGCAAATCATTACACGCACCGCGGTGTCAGGAACCATGAATCAGACTGAGACAGAAGTACAGTTAAATCACACTTGTTTAATAATAAAAATAAAAAGGCAAACAGAGTAAGCGTCGTAAAACAAGCCAGGGTTCAGTAACCGGAGCGTGTAGTCAGCCAAGCCAATGTCCAAGAGCCAGGGATAAAAAGGTAGTAGTTCAGCAAGCAGGATCTGTAGCCAGAGGGAACGTAGTGAAGCAGGTCTTCAACAGCAACGCAGGAAAAAGTCTGTAGTGATGTTAACACAGGCGAAGAGCAAATGAACTGGAAGTCCTTAAGTAGGCAGAGCTGACGAGCGGATCATCAACAGGTGGATCACTGTGGAGAGATGGAAGCTGGCAATTAGCTGATAGCTGAGCTGCCAGCACAGAGAAGGAAGGGCTGAATGCAGCCCTGACACGTGGATGGTGGAAACACTGGGATGAATTGGATGTCACCGTTTTATGCACATGCACTTTATTCAATGAACTGTTTTTTGAACGGACTTATTTCTACATCGATTGTCACTTTTTGGGCATACAGCGCACTTTAGAGTTGAAAATTACTTTTTTTGCACATATCCGATTGCCTGTTTGCACATTACTTTATTGCACTTTATGTTGTTTTTGCACATTTAATGAGGACTTATTTCTGCCATTATTGCATTGCTTTTTTTATTCCTATGAAAAGTGTCCTCTGGAAATATTGCACTTTATTGATCGTAGATTAGTAATTATTAAGTAAGTGCCAAATTTTTCTACTTTTTCATTGATTTTAGTGTGAGAACACCTCTTTATGTTGGCAGCTACTGACTAGCTTATTTGTTTATGGTTTGCGCATTAGTACTTCTACTTTCATGAAATTGTCCAAAATTTCTTGGTATGCTGACGCCTTAAGAGTTCCCTTCACTGGAACTAAGGGGCCAATCCCAACACCTGAAAAACAATCCCCACACCATAATCCCTCCTCCACCAAATGATTTGGGCCAGTGCACAAAGCAAGGTCCATAAAGACGTGGATGAGCGAGTATGGGGTGGCTAAACTTGACTGGCCTGCACAGAGTCCTGACCTCAACCCGATAGAATACCTTTGGGATGAATTAGAGCAGAGACTGCGAGCCAGGTCTTCTCATCCAACATCAGTACCTAACCTCACAAAGGTGCTTCTGGAAAAATTGTCAAAATTCCCATAGACACCCTCCTAAACCTTGTGGACAGACTTCCCAGAAGAGTTGAAGCTGTTATATAGCTGCAAAGGGTGGGCCAACTCAATATTGAACCCTACGGACTAAGACTGGGATGTCATTAACCACTTCAGCCCCGGAAGGTTTTACCCCCTTCCTGACCAAAACACTTTTTACAATTTGGCACTGCGTCGCTTTAACTGGTAATTGCGTGGTCATGCAACGCTGTACCCAAACTGAATAAGCGTCCTTTTTTTTTCCTCACAATTTTGAAAAAAAAAATGTTTACTTCCTTTATTAGGAGTGTTGGCCGGGCTGAGCTCTATAGGCCTCCACTAACTGACACAGGCCCCAGTTCTTGTTCAGCTCCGGCCTGTTGGGGTAGGTCCTTGCGCACAGAGGACAGGAGGCCACCCCTGGATGCTGGTTCTGCCACGTCCTGGTGATACAACCCTTACAGTAGCTATGGCCACACGGCAGAGACACCGGATCCGTATAAAGTTCCATGCACACGCAGCAGGTCAGGGCATCGGTCATGTTACTGGGGGCCGCCCTGGAGAATGACATCAGAAACAAAAAAGGTGAAATTCACATTATTTTACAATATTTACAACTAATACATTCTACCCAACCCCCCCACCCCTGGCCTGACATTCTAATAAATGGCCAGTTGGGGGGCTTACCTGTTAAAACATCCTTGTGTGCAGTGTGCATGCACAGGTGCTCATAATGCCTGTGATCACACTGTCAATAGACAACACAGATCACAGAGCCAATCAGAGTGGCTCTGTACTAGACATGTGAACTGCCCAAATTTTTTTTTCTTTGGGCAGTTCACATGATTGAAATTTGTAAAATTCGAAAATCCAGAAAATCGAAAATCCAAAGATAAGAAAGAAAATCTGAAAATAATTGCTAACTAACTAACAATAACAAACTATTAAAATTATAGGTATTGGAATTTTCTTTCAAATTTCGCTGTTAGTCGACGTAACTAATACGAATTTATCCGAAGTTACGAATTATTCAAAATAACAAATGCCGCATCTAAACAAATGGAACAGAACTAATTAATAAATAATAATAATAATAATAATAATAAATGTTTTATTAATAATTTGGTCCGTTCCATTGGTTTAGATACGGCATTTGTTATTTCAGGTAATTCTTAACTTTTGATAAATTTGTATTTGTTACGTTCACTAACAGCCAAATTGGAAAGGAAATTCCAATAACTATTACTAACTATTAAATTTTAGGTAAGTAATTATTAGTTATTTCAAATTTTTTCATTTTTGTGTTTTCGAATTTTCGATTTTCTACTTTCTGAATTTCCGAATTTCCAATTTTCCGAATTTAGAAATATTCTAATTTAAAAATTTGTTAAATGGATTTTTGTTAAAATCGCATATTTCCAAATTAACAAATTTGTCGAAATTCGTTAAAAAACGAATTCGGAATGAAATGAATTACACATGTCAACAACAGCAACCACAGGTAGGGCTGGGAAAAAAAAAAATCGATTTTAATCTTGAATCGAGTTTTGAGTTCAAATCGATTCAGATTTGAAGAAAATCGATTTTTTTTTTTCCTTCAAAGTTTCCGTAGCAGGGCTGCAAGGGGCGTATCCGGAATGGCACTGGGCGGCGTTACCCCAATTACATCTACTCGCCGCAGCCGCCATGAGTAGATGTAATGTTACACTAACTAACCACAAGCCGCCGTCTGCCTACCTGATCAGCGTGTCATGCAGACAGACGGCGGCCATTGCAGTGTTCAAAAGCCGCGCCTCCCGAATCCTCGTCTGTGATAGGCGGAACACTCAATTTCACAGTAGGCGGTGTTCAGCCTATCACGGACATCCTCTCATCCTCGTCTGTGTTATGAGGATGAGCGGATGTCCGTGATAGGCGGAACACTGAATGCTGGGAAATTGAGTGTTCCGCCTATCACAGACGACGAGGAGGCGCGGCTTTTGAATACTGGAATGGCAGCCGGTGTAGCAGTAAAATCCGTATCCCATGAAAATCTGCATCAGGTATGGGCACAGTGATTGAAGCACGAGCACAGTGATTGAAGCACGGGCACAGTGATTGAAGCATGGGCACAGTGAAGCACGGGCACAGTTTAATTCAACTAAGAGTAACCTCAAGATTTTTTGTTGTTTTATTAGCTAAATCCAAATACAGTATTAATCATTTGGATGTTTAACAATCTTTGTTGCACACTGACTTTGCAGTTAGAGAAAGGGTTTGCCTTTGCAATTTTGTTTGTTGATGCACTTCAATTAATTTAATTTAAAAAAAAAAAATAATAATTCGCAGATTTTTTTGGGGGGGAAAATCGCCCAGCCCTAACCACAGGTGTAAACAAACACCAGCTCTACCCTTCCGCTCTTAAAAACAGAACTACACTACACTTGAGCACCACAAACCAAAAACACTATTTAATTTGTCCTTAACCACTTCAGCCCCGGAGGATTTGGCTGCCCAATGACCAAGCCATTTTTTGCGATTCGGCACTGCATCGCTTTAACTGACAATTGCGCGGTCGTGCGACGTGGCTCCCAAACAAAATTGACGTCTTTTTTTTCCCACAAATGGAGCTTTCTTTTGGTGGTATTTGATCACCTCTGCGGTTTTTATTTTTTGTGCTATAAACAAGAAAAAAAAGAGGGACAATTGTGAAAAAAAAAGCAATATTTTTTACTTTTTGTTATAATAAATATCCTCAAAAAATATATATATATTAAAAAAAAAAAAAAAATTTCCTCAGTTTGGGCTGATACATTATTCGTCTACATATTTTTGTAAAAAAAAAAAAATATATATATCGCAATAAGTGTATATTGATTGGTTTGCGCAAAAGTTATAGCATCTACAAAATAGGGGATAGTTTTATGGCATTTTTATTACTATTTTTTTTTTTACTAGTAATGGCGGTGATCTGTGATTTTTTATTGTGACTGCGATATTATGGTGGACACATCGGACACTTTTGACGCTATTTTGGAACCATTGTCATTTATACAGCGATCAGTGCTATAAAAATGCACTGATTACTGTGTAAATGACACTGGCAGTGAAGGGGTTACATAGTCACATAGTTAGTCAGGTTGAAAAAAGTCCATCCAGTTCAACCATAAAAAAACAAACAAAAATTAAATAATATCATACAATCCCATATACCCAATTCTACACCCACAGTTGATCCAGAGGAAGGCGAAAATCCCCAGAAGAGCATGATCCAATTTGCTACAGCAGGGAAAAAAATTCCTTCCTGATCCCCCGAGAGGCAATCGGATTTTCCCCATAAATGTCAGTACCCAGTTATATTCTGTACATTTAGGAAAGAATCCAGACTTTTCTTATAGCAATCTACTGATCTGGCCAGAACCACCTCTGGAGGGAGTGTATTCCACATTTTCACAGCTCTTACTGTGAAGAAACCTTTCCGTATTTGGAGATGAAATCTTTTTTCCTCCAGACGTAAAGAGTGCCCCCTTGTCCTTTGTGATGACCGTAAAGTGAATAACTTAACACCAAGTTCACTATATGGACCCCTTATATATTTGTACATGTTGATCATATCCCCCCTTAATCTCTTCTTCTAAAGAGAGAATAAATTCAGTTCCTCTAATCTTTCCTCATAGCTGAGCTCCTCCATGCCTCTTATCAGTTTGGTTGCCCTTCTCTGCACTTTCTCCAGTTCCCCGATATCCTTTTTGAGAACTGGGGCCCAAAACTGAACTGCATATTCCAGATGAGGTCTTACTAATGATTTGTACAGGGGGGCAAAATGATATCTCTCTCTCTGGAGTCCATACCTCTCTTAATACAAGAAAGGATTTTGCTCGCTTTGGAAACCGCAGCTTGGCATTGCATGCTATTATTGAGCTTATGATCTACCAAAACCCCCAGATCCTTCTCCACTACGGATCCCCCCAGTTGTACTCCCTCTAGTATGTATGATGCATTCATATTCTTAGCCCCCAAGTGCATAACTTTACATTTATCAACATTAAACAAAAGTGGGTTAACCACTAGGGGGCGAGGAAGGGGTTAAGTGTGTCCTAGGGAGTAATTCTAACTGTGGGGGGGGGGGCTACGAGTGCCACGACACTGATCACTGCTCCCGATGACAGGGAGCAGTAGATCACTGTCTTGTCAATAGGCAGAACAGGGAAATGCCTTGTTTACATAGGCATCTCCCTGTTCTGCAGCTCCGTGACACGATCGCGGGACACCGGCGGACATCGAGTCCATGGGTCCCGCGGGCACAGTCACGGAGCTCGCAGCAGGCGCGTGCCCACACGGCGGCAAATTCAAAGCAACGTACCTGTACGTTGCTTTGTACAGCAGTGCCATTCTGCCAACGTATATCGCGTTAGTCGGTCGGCAAGAGGTTAATATTCAAAGCAAACTCCCTCATCCATCCAGCTCAGGCATGCAGGCAGGAGGGTGCGCTTATCTGAGCTAACCCCTCCTCTTTTCCTGAGGACTTCTGGAATGTATGACATCATTTTGGCCTAGGACAGAAACCAGGAAGTAATTGAAGGAAAAAAAAAAGTTTTAAACAAGTAAATATATTATACCTCCCTATTTATTTACTAATGTTTGCAGTATAAGGATTACACATAGTAATTATTCATTGATAGTGTAATTCTTTTTTAATGGCTGATGACTGAAGAAGCTCATTTAGCTTCTCACAATGTGCATTAGAAGCTCCAGCAAGTCAGATATAGAGCCCACCCCATTTTTTGGCTGCAGGACGTCCAACTTTCCTCTCCAGCCTGACTGTCCCTGGCACCGCCCCTTTCATTCATTGGATTTTGGTTCATTCAATCATGGAGGCTCAGCATCCTATGTGGGCGTTATCTAGGGCGGTCTGCATGCAAATACAGTCTGCCTAGGAACGGCCACTCCTCCAGACTGACATCCATCCATCATTTTGATATCTGCAATATCGTAGCTCCTAACTGTCCCTGATTTGGAGCAATGTCCCCCCTCTTTTCTCCTCATTTGTCCCTCACTTTGGTCTGATCCCATCTGCTCCGGCACCACGCGCGTGCCCGCTATATCTCTTAGACTTGGGGTTGCCACCTTTTCTTCAAGCCAAACCCGAACACTTTAGAGGCCTGGGACACCTTTGGGTGCCCCAAGGAGAGTAGTAATGCTGTGCGCATAGCGTGCCGCAGCAAACAGTGGGTGTGGCCAAATTGCTCTTGCTGACGTCATCACCCTGTCCCCCAGTAAAGTCAAACCTGCCCCCAGACAGCTACCGGCAGCTCCCGGGCAGCAACCATGTGTGACTTGGGAAGGCACAGTCCAGTATGAATAACGTGTCCGGGTTTAAGTCCGCCTGAAACCCGGACACACGATTCAAAACCCGGACTGTCCGGGTGAATCCCGAACAGGTGGCAACCCTACTTCGACCCCTTTCACACTGGGGCGTTTTTCAGCGCTAAAAAAAAAATAAAAACACCTGTAAAACGCCTAAAAGAAGCCTCATCTGCAATCCCAATGTGAAAGCCTGAGTGCTTTAAGAGCCCCTTCACACTGCCAGCGCCCGAAAAACGCTGGTAAAACACCGCTAAAACTAGCGGCGCTTTACCGGCGTTTTTCAGTGTGAAAGCACTCGGGCTTTCACATTGGGATGGCAGATGAGGCTTCTTTCAGGCGCTTTTTTTTTTTTAACGCTAAAGGGCCTGAAAAACGCCCCAGTGTGAAAGGGGTCTTAAATGAACCACCGTACCGGTATGGCAATAGAGGCGCCTATATCGGCAAGTGGCTAATAAAGGGGAGAGGAAGGAACCAGGCAAGGCAAAATATAAGAGCATTACCGCTTGCCGACTGCCCGACTTGATGTCTGCCGGGACCTGCCGATCGTTCCCGACAGAGGCAGAACGGCGGCCTGCCTATGTAAACAAGGCAGATCGCCGTTCTGTTAGTAGGGAAGACAAAGGTCCTGTGTTTCTGCTAAGTAGGAACATGGATCTCTGCCTTCCCATAGTACAAGCACCTCCCCCACAGTTAGAAAGCACTTCTTAGGGACACAATTAACCCTTTGATCGCACCTAGTGTTAACCCCTTCCCTGCCAGTGCCATTAGTACAGTGACAGTGCATATTTTTTAGCACAAATCACTGTATTGGTGTCGCTGGTCCCCAAAAGTTATCACTCAGTGTCTGATTTGTCCGCCGCAATGTCACAGTCCCGCTAATCACTGCCATTACTAGTAAAAAAAAAAAAAAAAAATTGCATAAAAATATCCTCTATTTTGTAAACTCTATAACTTTTGCACAAACCAATCACTATACGCTTATTGGGATTTTTTTTTCACCAGAAATATGTAGAAGAATACATATTGGCCATAGGCGTGCGCACAGGGTGTGCCAGGTGTGCCCAGGCACACCCTAATCATCCTGTGCAGAACAGATTCCCCTTACTGACCTGGCTCCCCCTCCTTCCCCCCCACAGCACTTCCGGCTTCCCTCCTCTTCCAACGGTTGTTGCTGTGGATGTTTTAGGATGAGTGGGGGAAGGGGCCAGTAAATATGCCATTTACCGGCCCCTTCCCTTTCTGAATGAACATTGCGAGTGATCGGTAGAGTGTGTTCGATCTTTGGGGTGCACACCCTAATGCCAAAGGCTGCGCACACCTATGATATTGGCCTAAATTGATGAAGACATTTTTAAAAAAAATTATTGGATGTGTTTTATAGCAAAAAGTAAAAAATATTGTTTTATTTTCAAAATTGTCAGTTTTTTTTGTTTATAGCACAAAAAATAAAAACTGCAGAGGTGATCGAATACCACCAACAGAAAGCTCTATTTGTGGAGAAAAAAGGACATAAATTTTATTTGGGTAGACAGTTGGTGGTTATAGGGGATTCTATAATCAGAAGGACTGATAGAATAATTTGTCGCCAGGATTGCCTCAACCGAATGGTTTGCCGTCTCCCTGGTGCCAGGGTTCGGCATGTGGTGGACCGAGTGGATAAATTACTGGGAGGGTCTGGGCATGACCCAGCTGTCTTGGTCCACGTTAGAACCAATGACAGTATACATGGAAGGTAAAGGCTCCTTAAGAATCAATTTAAAGAACTAGGCTGCAAGATGAAGGAAAGGACCTCCAAGGTGATATTCTCTGAAATATTGCCTGTGCCATGCGCAACAGAGGAAAGGCATGGGGGTGATTAGAGAGATGAATGCATGGCTAAAGACCTGGTGTAGAGAGGAGGGATTTGGGTTTCTAGAGCACTGGGCTGACTTTTCATTGGGGTGCAACCTATATACTAAAGACGGTTTGCGCTTGAATGGAAGGGGGTCTGCTGTGCTGGGGAAGAGGTTTATGGGAAGGCTGGAGGAGTATTTAAACTAGGATTGAGGGGGGGAGGGTGAACTAGAATTACATCGGGCACACGGGTCAGTTAGGGGTCAGACATTAATGGAGAGTGGAATGGGGATAGATGGGGGGAGGGTTATGGCAGGTGACAAGAAAGTTCCCATGTTGCAAACAGCCATTGGAAACTATAGTGCCATTTGTACTACTAAAAATGATATGAAAAACACCAGAGAAAAATGTAATAATACATTAAAGTGTCTGTTCACCAATGCCAGCGGTCTGCCAAGCAAAATAGGTGAGTTGGAAGCTCTGGTGCATGATGAGAGATATGATGTAACCGGTATTGCTGAAACTTGGCTTCAATCCTCACATGACTGGGCTATTAATATTCCTGGCTATGCACTCTTTCGGAAAGACAGGGTAAAAAGGAAAGGTGGCGGGTTCTGTCTCTATGTGAGAAGTGATCTCAAGCAAGCGTGAAAGAGGACCTGGGGGTTGGAGAGTGTGATGAGGCTGAAGCATTATGGGTGGAACTGCATACAGATGTGCATAGTTCAAAGTTAATCATTGGAGTTTATTATAGACCACCCAATGTTAACGAGGAGGTGGAGACTCAGCTCCTTGCACAGATGGAAAGGGCTACAAGGGCTGGGACGGTGATAATAATGGGGGATTTTAACTACCCAGAAATTGATTGGAGTAATGGCACTGCTGTGACAGTTAAAGGGCAAAAATTTACAAACCTATTGCAGGACAATTTTATGGTCCAGTTTATTGTGGCCCCAACTAGGAATGATGCTCTGTTGGACCTGGTAATCTCCAAACATGCAGAGCTTATTACTAATGTTCAGATAAAGGAACACCTGGGTAGCAGTGATCATAACATGATTTCATTTGATGTTAGCTGTAAGCAAGAAATACATACAGGAAAGATAAAAACACTTAATTTCAAGAAAGCAAATTTTCCAAGGATGAGGGCTGCTCTCCAGGACTTAAGCCTCGTACACACGGACGGTTTTCTGGTCAAGAAACGACAAGAAAACTTCCGGGAGAGCTTTCTTGCCGAGAAAACCGTCCGTGTGTACGAGGCTTTCAGGTTTCTCGTCAGGAAAACTGGCCAGAATCTCGATGAGAAAAATAGAGAACCTGCCCTCTATTTTCTCGTCGGGATTCTCGTCGGCCGACGAGAAACCCAAGAGTGTGTACACTTACCTGTCGCCGTGGAAACCCACGCATGCTCGAAATGACTGACGCATGCGCAGTAGCTTCCTAGGCATAGGTAGGGTGTAGCAAGATGGCAGCGACGGCATCGAATGTGACGAGCGCACGCTCGTCGTAGTCAATGACGTCACCGCGTTCGTGCCATTCAAAAGAACGGCGTTTTTTTTAATCGTACGTGTGTACACTCGGCCGGGACAAGATTCTTGTTCAAGAATCTCGTCAGTAAAAACAAAGTGTTTTTTCCTGACGAGATTCTCGGACGCGTGTACGAGGCTTTAGACTGGGAGGGAATATTGGCATCGATAAACACAGAACAGAAATGGGAATTCTTCAAAAAGACTGTTTGTGAACTCACTGCAAAGTATATTCCCATGGGCAATAAGTTTAAAAGGCTAAAAATAAAACCTATGTGGCTCACGGCCAAAGTAAAAAAAAAAAAAAAAAAAAAAAAAAAGCTATAAACTATAAGAAAAGAGCGTTTAAAAAAGATAAAAATGAGGGAACACTAGTGTCGTTTCAATGTTACAAAGAATATAACAGAATATGTAAAAAGGAAATCAAGGATGCAAAAATTCAAAATGAACGACAGATTGCAAAAGATAGTAGGACAAACCCCAAACATTTCAAATGTATTAATAGTAAAAAAGGTGAAGTCTGAGCATGTAGGCCCTTTACAAAATAATCTAGAGTGGGTGACTGGGGACAAAGAGAAGGCTAATTTATTAAATACTTTCTTCAGCTCTGTGTATAAAAAGGAGCATGGGGGAGATCGTGTCCATAATGAGGGTGGTAGTGACACAGCCCCAAATCCACAATGGCTCAAAAGTGATATGGTCCAGAAATATTTAGACAGAATAAAGGTGGATAAAGCACCTGGACCAGATGGCATATACACCCACGGATCCTAAAAGAATTGAGCTCTGTAATTTCAAAGCCATTGTATCTAATTTTTAGGGACTCATTAATAAAGGGAATAGTACCACTGGATTGGCGCAGGGCCAATGTGGTGCCTATATTTAAAAAGGGAACTAAGTCTTTACCAAGTAACTATAGACCTGTAAAGCCCCATACACACGGTCGGACTTCCATCATACTTTTCCGTGGTTTTTTTATCTGAACGGAGTTGGTCGGGAACACCCATAGCATACACACCACATGACTTTTCTACAAACTTTCCCAAAACTTTTTGCAACATCAAGTGGTTTTTCTGCTCTTTTCTGCTCTTTACTGCCACCCTTTGGTCAACTTCTGCTATTGTTGGTTTATTTTAACATTAGTTGTTTTGTCCATCGGACAAAAATCCGATTGTTTTCTGTACACACGTTCGGACTTTGCTCCATCAGACTTTTGTTGGGCAAAAGTTTGTCCGTTTGCAGACCCAACTTTTGTCCGATGAAAACAAGAAAAAAGCAAAAAAAGTTTGTCCGATAGAGCATACGCTCTTCATTGCTCAAAATGAAGTTTGTTGGCCAAAAGTCCGACCGTGTGTACGGGGCTTTAGTTTAACTTCTATAGTTGGGAAGATACTGGAGAGATGACTAAAAGACCACATAGATGAGTTCTTGCTGGAAAGAAACTATTTAAGCAACAGACAGCATGGATTCATGAAAGACAGAAGTTGTCAGACAAACCCGATTTCTTTTTATGAAGAGTTAAGTAGGGGTGTCGGTGGACGTGGTATACTTGGACAGAGGGGTGGCTGTGGACGTGGTATACTTGGACAGAGGGGTGGCTGTGGACGTGGTATACTTGGACAGAGGGGTGGCTGTGGACGTGGTATACTTGGACAGAGGGGTGGCTGTGGACGTGGTATACTTGGACAGAGGGGTGGCGGTGGACGTGGTATACTTGGACAGAGGGGTGGCGGTGGACGTGGTATACTTGGACAGAGGGGTGGCGGTGGACGTGGTATACTTGGACAGAGGGGTGGCGGTGGACGTGGTATACTTGGACAGAGGGGTGGCGGTGGACGTGATATACTTGGATTTTGCAAAAGCGTTTGATACATTTCCCCACACACGGCTCATGTGTAAGGTAAAGTCTACAGGATTGGAAATATCAGTTTGTAAGTGGATAGAAAACTGGCTAAAAGACAGAATTCAGAGAGTAGTAGTTAATGATTCTTACTCTGAATGGTCCAAGATTATCAGTGGTGTACCCCAAGGTTCAGTGCTGGGACCCTTACTTTTTAATATCTTTATAAATGATATTGGGTCTGAGATCAAAAGTAACATTTCTGCCTTTGCAGATGACACCAAGCTATGCAGTGGAATAACGTCCTTACAGGATGTTTCCAATTTACAAGCCGACCTCAATGCTCTGTCTAATTGGGCGACTATGTGGCAAATGAGGTTTAATGTTGATAAATGTAAAATTATGCACTTGGGGGCTAATAATATGAATGCATCATACATACTAGGGGGACTACAACTGGGGGGATCCGTAGTGGAGAAGGATCTGGGGGTTTTGGTAGATCATAAGCTCAATAATAACAATAATAATAAGCTCAATAATAGCATGCAATGCCAAGCTGCGGTTTCCAAAGAGAGCAAAGTCCTTTCTTGTATAAGAGAGGTATGGACTCCAGAGTGAGAGATATCATTTTGCCCCCCTGTTCAAATCATTAGTAAGACCTCATCTGGAATATGCAGTTCAGTTTTGGGCCTCAGTTCTCAAAAAGGATATTGGGGAACTGGAGAAAGTGCAGAGAAGGGCAACCAAACTGATAAGAGGCATGGAGGAGCTCAGCTATGAGGAAAGATTAGAGGAACTGAATTTATTCACTCTTGAGAAGAGGAGATTAAGGGGGGATATGATCAACATGTACAAATATATAAGGGGTCCATATAGTGAACTTGGTGTTGAGTTATTCACTTTACGGTCAACACAAAGGACAAGGGGGCACTCTTTACGTCTAGAGGAAAAGAGATTTTACCTCTAAATACGGAAAGGTTTCTTCACAGTAAGAGCTGTGAAAATGTGGAATAGACTCCCTCCAGAGGTGGTTCTGGCCAGATCAGTAGATTTATAAGAGTCCTGGATTCTTTCCTAAATGTACATAATATAACTGGAAGAAAAAAGGGGGGGGGGGGGGGATTACTGCGCTAGTGTGAAAATGGATTGAAGAAACTAATTGCGCTAATTAACACCTAGGCTGCGACAAATAAATATGTGAAACCATACAAAAATATCGGAAAGTGCAAAAAATTATCGCACCCAATATAAATGAAAAAGAATAATAAATTATTCTAATGTGAAATAATTGAAAATAAATAAAATAAGCAAACCTCATAGAGTGAACATCCACTGTAGTGTCTTAGTCCACAACCACCCTAAGTGAGACTCAGGGTGAAGTAGGAATCAAGGAAATCAGTGATTATTATAAGGTAACCATAGAGTCACAATGAAGTGACGTACAATAATGTAATAAAAAAGTCCCTTAAAAAACTTATTTACAACACCAAAAAATGAAAAAAGAATCAGAAAAAAGAAAAACAAAAAAAGAAGAGGGAGGGGGGGGGGGGGTGTTGGAAGGCAAAAAACTTGTCCAATATAATCAATGTTTCACAGAGGAGAAATGGAGGGCTCTTCTAAAGATGTTGAAGACAGAAGAAATATCCCAGGAAAGTCCACACAGACCAAAAGGAATAATCACATCCACCACGGTGAGAATGGTTAGAAGATGGTTACTTTAGCAGAAGTGTTGGACCTCCTCTGTGGCAAGGTCTATGCAGATATCACCCTCTGCGGGGTACAGATGATGGTTCCAGAAATCCAAAAGATGTCACCAAACCGTAATCCTGGTACTAGCTCCTAGTACACACTGTCACTTCAGCTAACACAAAGCAGGCCTCCAAGATCGAATGCAGGCACATGAAGAAAAGAGAAGGGGACTCAAGTAGTGTATTACCTCCAGATACGTTTATTCCAAACTCGCGAGGCATACAAATTACAAAGTAAAAATTTTTAAAAAAGCCGGCATAAAAAATAGTGGGTACTGACATTTATAGGTAAAGTTGATCCGGGGAATATCCGATTGCCTCTCGGGGGATCAGGAAGGAATTTTTTCCCCTGCTGTAGCAAATTGGATCATGCTCTGCTGGGGTTTTTTCCTTCCTCTGGATCAACTGTGGGTATAGAATTGGGTATATGGGATTGTACAATTTTTTTTTTTTTTTTTTTATGGTTGAACTGGATGGACTTGTGTCTTTTTTTCAACCTGACTAACTATGTAACTATGTAACGTCGCACGACCGCGCAATTGTCAGTTAAAGTAACGCAGTGCCGTATTGCAAAAAAAGGCCTGGTCGTGGAGGGGGGTAAACCTTTCCGGAGCTGAAGTGGTTAAACTTCTGTTATAAATGGACTTTGCTGGTTATGATTCAAAGAGGAACATAGTTACCCTTCATCTTCAGCACGCTGCACTGGCCTCCTCGATGGTCTTGTTTCCAGAACATTTGGAACAAGTCCTGAGAGAGAGAAAAAAAAAAAAAAAAAAAAAAGGATCTCTTATTTACATAGAATCCCACACACTTTTTTTCTCTGGGACAGAAGATACATTTACAGAGCATCCGGAAAGTTTTCACAGCGCTTCACTTTTTCCACATTTTGTTATGTTGCAGCTTTATTCCAAAATGTATAATTTTCCTCAAAATTCTATAAACAATCCCCCATAATGACAACATGAAAGAAGTTTATTTGAAATCTTTGCAAATTTATTAAAAATAAAAAAAAATCTCATGTACAGTGGAACCTCGGATTACGAGCATAATCCGTTCCAAGAGAATGCTTGTAATCCAAAGTACTCGTATATCAAAGCGAGTTTCCGCATTGAAGTCAATGGAAAACGAAAATAATTTGTTCCGCATTGACTTCAATGGCATGCAATACCGCATGCGGCTACAGGCGGGGGGGGGGGGGGGGCGCCGGAGAGCCTCAGAAACAGCCGAAAAGGCCAGAGGACACCTTGGCTGACCTCGGCAAACCTCGGAAAGACTTGGTTTCCGAGATTTGCCGAGGTCAGCTGTGCTGTCCTCGGGTCTTTCCGTACATTGCCGAAAGGCGCCGATCGGCGACGTTCGGCTCCAGCGCCCCCCCCCCACCTCAGGCCAAAAGCGGTACTGCACACCGCTTTGGCCTGAATCCTGCTCGTTTTGCGAGACACTCGCAAACCGAGTTACGCTTTTTTTAAATACAGTGCTCGTATTGCGAAACGCTCGTTAATCCTCGTTACTCGCAATCCGAGGTTCCACTGTACAGAAGTATCACAGCCATTGCTCAATACTTTGGTGAAGCACTTTTAGCACCAATTACACTGCACTTACCTCAACCACAGGCGGCTTACCTGGCTCTACTCCGCGGGCATCACGAGCGGGCATCTCCTTCCCCAGGTGGGCGTCTTCCATTTCCTCCCTCCTCCTTGGCGGCCGATTAGAACGCTTCTCCTTTCAGCCAGTTGGGGAAACGCGTCTTACACCCGCGCTTCCTGATTTGCTATTCTAACACACCTGGGTGGGCTCCGAGTGCACGCAGTGCTCTGTGTCCGGAGTCCACCCTATTTTGAAGCCCATTAGAGCCTCTGGCTCTAATCAGGTGAGCCTCTGGCTCTAATCAGGTGCTTCAAAAAAAAAAATTAAAAAAAAAACTGCCGCTATAATTAAAATTAGTTGTAAAGCTTTGCGTTTTTTCACCTTAATACATCCTATGCATTAAGGTGAAAAAACATCCGATGCTTACAGGCCCCCTGGTTTACTTCACTGAGCTCTTGAAAGTCCCGCGTCGTGAACGCGCTGGCTACTGGTCCCAGTCTTCACGGCTCTTCATTGGAGATTGATAGCAGCGCAGCCATTGGCTCCTGCTGCTGTCAATCGAATCAATGACACGGCGTGCCGGGGGCGGGGCCGAGTGATACAGTTGGCGGCTATGGCTGCCACTGTATCACACGGGCGCGCGCCCGCAAGCTAGCCCCCTTGGGAGAGCGCTTCACATGAAGGGGGTTAGCTCTTGCGGGGAGGAGCCGAGACAGCCGCCGAGGGACCCCAGAAGAGGAGGATCAGGGCCACTCTGTGCAAAACAAACTGCACGATGGGGGTAAGTATGACATGTTTGTTATTTTAAAAAAAAGAAGAACTTTTACAACCCCTTTAATGCACCCGGCAGACTGGAAGTGGCCGGACGCATGAATAGGGGGTGACGGAAAGGGGATGCGGCGCCCGTGCGCCCTTAATGGACGGGCCGCCCCTGGACAGAGGGACTTTGTTCTAAATGAGGGACAGTCCCTTGAAATGGGAAAATGCAGCTAACCTGCACCAAACCCACCGGTACACCGTGCTACCCCACGCTGCGGTCTAATCGCACTCCATGAATAGCCTCCCTGTTTATAAATGAGATGTCAGTGACCGGTAAAGCCCCATATACAACAGGCATCCAAAGCCTATGGCCAGCTTTACCATTCTCCAGGTCCTTCTTAAGTTCCAAGGCCACATGACTCTCATTGATGCTTTCCAGAACATCCGCCGCCAGCACCGGTCCATAAGAATGGGCGTAGTGACTCAGGATCAGATCCACTACATCGTCACGATCTGCCTCCTCTAGCGTTCCTCTGCGGATATTTCTGAAGCCCTCCTCAATTTTCCAGTCTGATAGTTTGTTGCGGAACCTCCTGAAGCTCTGCTCAGTCAGATTATCCAAGGCCTTGAGCAGGACATCTCGCACGGTGCGTACCATCCTCCCCTATGTGGTGCCTCAGAAGATGCCAACCTCACCTCTTCAGCAGCCAGCTTGCCTGCTTTTTCCAAGTCTGGAAAGGCCCGGCTGCAGAGTGGAGCTCCATGATTGTCAGGAAGCATATGACCTCCACTCCATCCTTTTTTTTATTTTTATATTGAACTTTATTGTAACAAACAAGGAATGGCTGTAGTTGGAGCTCTATTGTCCACAGGAAACATGTGGCCTCCACTCCACCTTTTTTTTTTTTTTTTGTTTAATGAACTTTAATGTAACAAACATTCACTAGACATTAGAAACAACATGTGGAAGTGTTTTCTGGAGACTGCATTTTCCACAGAAATCATGTGACCTTTCGCTGCCAGAGCCATTTTTGCATTTTCTACGCACATATTTAACCTCTTACCGACCGCCCACTGTCGTTTGACAGCGGCAGAATGGCTTCCCTACTAGGGTTGCCACCTCATCCCTTTAAACCCAAACGCATATTAATTACGCAGGTTTTGTGGCTGACTAAGGTGGTAATTAAACTCACTTGGTGCCTCATCTGCATTAAATTTGCCTCAGAACCTGTGTAATTCAAAGGTGTTCGGGCTTAAAAGGATGAGGTGGCAACCCTATACCCTACGCAAATCGCCGTAGCTGTATGGCAGCCGCTTTAAGGGGTATAGGGGGTGCACGCACTTGTGTTGCCACATCATCCCTTTAATCCAGGACACATATTAATTACACAGGTCCTGTGGTTGATTATGGTGGTAATTACACTAGGGTGACCAGACATCCCCGGTTTCCGGGGACAGCCCCCAGATTGAGGACACTGTCCCCGGACCAAGTCTGTCCCCAGTTTTGTGCCCCGATTGGATTTGAACAGGGGCTGGGGCAATTTCAAAGACAGTGCAGAATAAAAAAAAAAAAAATCTGAATTGCACACCCCCGCTCTACCGCATTTTCTAGCTTAGGGGGGTGTATTTTTTCCATTATCTGTGCCCCTTTCTGATGATCATGTGCTGGTCGGAGCGGAGGGAATATTTCTTCAGTTTCGGGTGCATGCATGCCCATTCCGCTCCGCTCGCATGTTCTTCTGCCTTGGCTCAAGTCCTGGCCAGTCGCCTGCCTGCTTATCTCCTTGCCTTCCCCGGCGGAGTGATCTTCCTCCGCTCCCCACCCAGTAGTAGCCGGGACCCGGAGAGTAAGACTTGACAGGCTGTGAGGCGAGCAGCAGCAGCAGCGATGGGCAGAGAGTTGCTGATTGCCGCCATTACTAGTAAAAAAAAATATGTCCCCGGATTTCATTTTAAAAATGTGGTCACCTTAAATTACACTCACTTGTTGCCTTATCTGCATTAAATCAGCCTCAGAACCTGTGTAATTAATAAGTGTCCTGGATTAAAAGGGATGATGTGGCAACCCGAGCGCGCACGCCACGTCACTGGGGAGCCGATGTGCGTGCCTGGCGCCTAGGGTTGCCACATCATCCCTTTAATCCAGAACACATATTAACCACTTCCCTACCGGGCACAAAAACCCCCTTCCTGCCCAAGCCATTTTTCAGCTTTCAGCGCTGTCACACTTTGAATGACAATTGCGCGGTCATGCGACGTGGCTCCCAAACAAAATTTGCGTCCTTTGTTTCCCACAAATAAAAAATCGCAATAAGCGCGTATTGATTGGTTTGCGCAAAAGTTATAGCGTCTACAAAATAGGGGATAGATTTATAGCATTTATTTTTATTTTTTATTAGTAATGGCGGCGATCTGCGATTTTTATTGTGACTGCGATATTGCGGCGGACACATCGGACACTTTTGACACATTTTTGGGACCATTCACATTTATACAGCGATCCCTGCTATAAAAATGCATTGATTACTGTATAAATGTGACTGGCAGGGAAGGGGTTAACCACTAGGGGGCGGGAAGGGGTTAAATATGTTCCCTCAATGTGTTCTAACTGTGGGGGGAGGTGACTGACTGGGGGAGGTGACCGATGGTTGTCCCTATGTACAAGGGACACACCATCGGTCCCCTCTCCCTGACAGGACGTGGATCTGTGTGTTTACACACACAGATCCACTTTCCTGCTCGGTTCCCGGGCAATCGCCGGTGCCCGGCGGCAATCGCGGCCGCCGGTGCCCGGCGGCAATCGCGGCCGCCGGGCACGCGCATCGGGTCCTTGCGCGCGCCCCCTAGCTCGTTTTAAAGGCAGGACATTATATGACGTCCTGTCAGAACGAGAGTGTCCTCCGCCCGCCGTCAATTGACGGTGAGCGGGGGACAAGTGGTTAATTACACAGCTTCTGAGGCTGATTTAATGCAGATAAGGCAACAAGTGAGTTTAATTACTACCTTAATCAGCCACAGGACCTGTGTAATTAATGTGTGTCCTGGATTAAAGGGATGTTGTGGCAACCCTACCGACGACCACGATCACTCCTGACTAGTGATGAGCCGAACACCCCCGGGTTCGGTTCGCACCAGAACCCGCGAACGGACCGAAAGTTCGCACGAACATTAGAACCCTATTAAATACAATGGATGCGAACGTTCGGATTCTAAAGTGCTAATTATAACGACTATTATCCATGTTATTGTCCGAAACAGAGTTTGGGAACCCGGCTTCTGCACCAGGGGACATGTATCAATGCAAAAAGAAGTTTTAAAAACGGACGTTTTCCGGGAGCAGTCATTTTAATGATGCATAAAGTGAAAAAAAAAAGTCAAATATTCCTTTAAATATTGTACCTGGGGGGTGTCTAAAGTATGCCTGTAAAGTGCCACGTGTTTCCCGTGTTTAGAACTGTCCCTGCACAAAATAACATTTCTAAAGGGAAAAAAGCCATTTAAAACTGCTTGCGGCTTTAATGTAATGTCTGGTCCCGGTAATATGGATGAAAATCTTTAGGAAAAATGGCATAGCTACCCCATCAACCCCCCCCCCCCCCCACCCTACCCCAGCCCATTACCAGCCCCTTTGGGTCTTGTATGGATATTAAGGGGAACCCCGCACACAAAATAAAAAAGGACCTATATACTCTGAACAGCCGTATACAGGCGGTGCATACAAGACAGGGACTGTAGGTTTGTTCTTATGTAGAATCTGTTTGTAATTTTGAACAGCTGCATTGTTTAAGTGGAGCTCCATGGCAAATTCCTTTTTTTTAGCTTTTTGTAAAACATAGGGAACGGTTATCACCCCTGTAACATTTGTTTTGCTGTCTGTGCCCCTGTTCAGAACATTTCACCTCACTTTGCGTCCCAATGACAACTGTTTTTGAAATGTGGTGTTTTTATTGAAACAAGGATTGGTGATAAAGCATCAGTAGAGAGGAGACACCTTTCTCCCATATTAATTCTTACAGGAGAGAATTTTCCTTCCAAGGGGTAGATTTCCTCTCACTTCCTGTTGTCTTCTTCCGTTTGCAAGTAGGAGTCGTTTGTAAGTTGGATGTTTGAAAGTAGGGACCTTCCGTATATACTCTGCATAAATTGGCCCCTTAGGTGTTGGTGTTGGCACAACACTGAAAGCACTCACAGTTATTCTTGGTGGGTGCTGGAACGCCCTGCTGTCAAGTATAATATCAGGAATTGTAATAACATATAATTGTTGATCAGTGGTAGTAAAAATTGGGCCTTTGGTGGTGGTGCTGGTGCCACAACACTGTAAGGCCTGACAGTTACTCTTGGTGGGCGCAGCAATGGTCCCTGCTGTGAATTATTAGATCAATAATTATAATTGCATGCCCCTGTTGAACAGGGGCTGAAAAATTGGGCCTTTGGTGGTGGTGGTGGTGGTGATGGTGGTGCTGGTGCCACAACACTGTAAGGCCTGACAGTTACTCTTGGTGGGCGCAGCAATGCTCCCTGCTGTGAATTATTCGATCAATAATTATAATTGCATGCCCCTGTTGAACAGGGGCTGAAAAATTGGGCCTTTGGTGGTGGTGGTGGTGGTGGTGATGGTGGTGCTGGTGCCACAACACTGTAAGGCCTGACAGTTACTCTTGGTGGGCGCAGCAATGCTCCCTGCTGTGAATTATTCGATCAATAATTATAATTGCATGCCCCTGTTGAACAGGGGCTGAAAAATTGGGCCTTTGGTGGTGGTGGTGGTGGTGATGGTGGTGCTGGTGCCACAACACTGTAAGGCCTGACAGTTACTCTTGGTGGGCGCAGCAATGGGCCCTGCTGTGAATTATTAGATCAATAATTATAATTGCATGCCCCTGTTGAACAGGGGCTTAAAAATTGGGCCTTTGGTGGTGGTGGTGGTGGTGATGGTGGTGCTGGTGCCACAACACTGTAAGGCCTGACAGTTACTCTTGGTGGGCGCAGCAATGCTCCCTGCTGTGAATTATTCGATCAATAATTATAATTGCATGCCCCTGTTGAACAGGGGCTGAAAAATTGGGCCTTTGGTGGTGGTGGTGGTGGTGGTGATGGTGGTGCTGGTGCCACAACACTGTAAGGCCTGACAGTTACTCTTGGTGGGTGCAGCAATGCTCCCTGCTGTGAATTATTCGATCAATAATTATAATTGCATGCCCCTGTTGAACAGGGGCTGAAAAATTGGGCCTTTGGTGGTGGTGGTGGTGGTGATGGTGGTGCTGGTGCCACAACACTGTAAGGCCTGACAGTTACTCTTGGTGGGCGCAGCAATGGGCCCTGCTGTGAATTATTAGATCAATAATTATAATTGCATGCCCCTGTTGAACAGGGGCTTAAAAATTAGGCCTTTGGTGGTGGTGGTGGTGGTGATGGTGGTGCTGGTGCCACAACACTGTAAGGCCTGACAGTTACTCTTGGTGGGCGCAGCAATGGGCCCTGCTGTGAATTATTAGATCAATAATTATAATTGCATGCCCCTGTTGAACAGGGGCTGAAAAATTGGGCCTTAGGCACTGGTGGCACAACACTGCAACCCCTCACAGATACTGTACTTGGAGCACAGCAATGAGGCCTGTTGCAAAGTATTGCATCAAAAATTTTAATTACACGCCCCTGTTAAACAGGGGCTGAAAAATTGGGCCTTAGCCACTGGTGGCGTCACCCATAAACCAAAATGATCTTCCAATCTATCATCGTTAATCGTATCATTGAGGAGGAGGAGGAGGATAGCCAGTCAACATAACAGCACAGGCACTCAGCATCAGCATCAGTCTTGAAGGGATGTGACATTTTAAAATCAATTAGTCTGTTATATCAGCATCTGGTGTGTGGTAGCTGGTGGTGATCCAAGACTGGTTCATCTTGATGAAAGTCAGTCGATCAACCGAGTCGGTGGACAGGCGCACCCTGTGATCCGTGACAAATCCTCCAGCAGCACTGAATGTGCGTTCTGAAAGAACGCTGGATGCAGGACAGGCCAGTAGCTCAATTGCATACTGTGCAAGCTCTGGCCAGTGATCCATCCTCAAGACCCAGTAAGCCAGAGGATTTTCGGTGGGGAAGGTGTCCAAGTCTGACCTTGCCCCTAGGTATTCCTGCACCATGTATATCAGACGCTGGCGATGGTTGCTGGAACCGATCATACTTTGGGGCTGCGGACTAAAGAATTGTCTGAACGCATCGGTCAGACGGCCACCTTCCCCACCGCTCCTTCTTTGACTGCCGGAAGCCTCAGCAACTCGTTGTCCAGGACCAGGAGTTTGTAACCTCCCAGTCTCTGGGAACGCGTTGCACAGACCTTTCTGCAAGGCCTCCCGGAGTTGTCTCATCCTCTGCTCCCTCTGCGACGGTACGATAAGGTCCACAACCTTACCCTTGTACCGTGGATCAAGGAGAGTGGCCAGCCAGTAATGGTCCCTCTCCTTGATCCAAAAAATACGAGGATCCTTCCGCAGACTTTGCAGGATCAGGGAGGCCATGCAGCGTAGGTTAGCTGAGGCATTCAGTCCGGAGTCCTCTGGGTCACTAAGGACGACATGATCCGCAGCCACCTCCTCCCAGCCACGTACAAGTCCACTGGTTTCTTGGGACTGTAAATCATCCCTAAAAGACTGCTGCTGATGATGCTGAGTGCCAGCCTCCACCTCCATGCTGACACAATCCTCCTCCTCCTCCTCCTCCTCTTCCTGTGCGATGGGTGGGACAGAAGGAACACTGTCTGGGTAAAGGGGGCCTTGAGAGGCAAGGAAGTCCTCCTCTTCCTGCCTCTGTTCTGCCTCAAGTGCCCTGTCCATTATTCCACGCAGCGTGTGCTCCAACAGGTGGACAAGAGGTACAGTGTCACTGATGCATGCACTGTCACTGCTCACCATCCTCATGGCCTCCTCAAATGGTGCCAGGACAGTGCATGCATCCCTGATCATGCCCCACTGGCGTGGTGAAAAAAACCCGAGCTCCCCTGACCCTGTCCTGGTGCCGTAGTCGCACAGGTACTCATTGATGGCCCTCTGCTGCGTGTGCAGCCGCTGCAGCATGGCCAACGTTGAGTTCCACCTGGTGGGCATGTCACATATAAGGCGGTTCTTGGGCAGGTTCAACTCCTTTTGTAGCTCAGCCAGGCGAGCACTGGCATTATAAGATCTGCGGAAATGCACACAGACTTTCCTGGCCTGCCTCAGGACATCCTGTAAGCCCGGGTACCTGCCCAAGAACCGCTGCACCACCAGGTTAAGGACGTGAGCCATACAGGGCACATGGGTCAGTTGTCCCTGTCGGAGGGCGGAGAGGAGGTTGGTGCCATTGTCGCAAACCACCATTCCTGGCTTAAGCTGGCATGGCGTCAACCACCTCTCGGCCTGCCCCTGCAGAGCAGACAGGACCTCTGCCCCAGTGTGGCTCCTGTCCCCCAAACACACCAGCGCAAGCACGGCATGGCATCTTTTTGCCTGCGTACTTGCGTAGCCCCTTGAACGCCTACGGAGCACCGCTGGTTCCGAGGACAAACCACAGGAAGAGGCCATGGAGGAAGAAGAAGAGGAGGGGGTGGAGGAGAGAGGTGTGTCACAACCAGTAGTAGCATTTTGGAGGCGTGGCGGTGGAACAACCTCCAACACTACTGCACCTTGTCCTGCATCCTTCCCAGCTGCCAAAAGAGTGACCCAATGGGCCGTGAAAGAAAGGTAACGTCCCTGTCCATGCCTGCTGGACCATGAGTCAGCGGTAATATGCACCTTACCGCTGACCGCCCTGTCCAGCGAGGCCAAGACATTGCCTTCCACATGCCTGTAGAGAGCCGGAATCGCCTTCCGTGCGAAAAAGTGGCGTTTGGGAACCTGCCACTGAGGAACCGCACATTGCACAAACTCACGGAAGGGGGCCGAGTCTACCAACTGAAAAGGCAGCAGTTGAAGCGCTAGCAATTTAGCCAAGCTAGCATTCAACCGCTGGGCATGTGGATGGCTGGGAGTGAACTTCTTTCGACGGTCCAGCAGCTGTGGCAGGGAAATTTGCCTGCTAGAATCGGACGTTGGTGTACTGCTAGCAGAGTGCCCGCAAGTACTTGCCTGTGACACACCTAATTCTACACCTTCATTCCTCTCAGAGCAGGTTTCAGAGAGGAGTGAAGGTATAGTGGGGTTGGAGATCCCAGCTGATGCGGTGCAAGAAGAGGTCCGCTTTGTTCTTTGGTGTGGGTCTTTAAGGTAGGCTTGCCAACGAGCTGCATGGCAGGTCAACATATGTCTGATCAAGCATGTGGTGCCCAAGCGGCTGATGTTTTGGCCACGCGATATACGCTTGAGACATATGTTGCAAACAGCAGCTGTGCGATCTGATGCACTCGCCTCAAAAAAGGCCCACACCAAAGAACTTTTTGAATGACGGGCAGAGTCAGCGCCCTGCACAGGCGGAGCTCTGCGGTGTGATTCCGTCGGTGTGCTGCCCATACGCTGGCCACTCAAGGGCATCCTGCCTCGTTGGAGATGTGCCTCCTCATCCTCCTCCTCCTCCTCTCTCCTATTAGGCACCCACGTGGAGTCAGTGACCTCATCATCCCCTCCCTCCTCATCACTGGAGCCAATCTGGCAGTATGCTGCAGCTGCTGGAGCATGACTGCCAGATTGGTGTCCTTCTTGAGCATCCCCTCTCTCTGCTCTCACGCTGCTGCCTTCCTCTAGCTGGGTATCATCATCAGATCCTTCCAAACGCTGGGCATCCTCCTGGAGCATGTACCCAACACTGTGCTCAAACAGTTCGGGGGACTCCTCAGGAGGAGGACATGGTGGGTCTAGGGAAGGATTGACTAATGAAGATAATGATACCAGAGAAGAGGACGCTTTGGCAGCTGCTTTGCCAGTACCCTGAGCCTGGGTGAGAGAGGATGAGGAGGATGAGGTGGGCTTGGTCATCCACTCTACCAAGTCTTCGGCATGATGTGGCTCAACATGTCCAGCTGCCGAAAACAAGGACAAGCGTGTCCCATGGCCACGTGCTGATGACAATGCACCGCGTCCACGACCAGCACTGTTGCCCCCAGACACAGAGCCTGCTTGCCCTCTTTTTTTGCCTCCTGACTGTCTGCCTCTCCTTGGTTGCCTTCCAGACATTTTAATGGATGGCCTGCAGGGAGATGGGAAAAAGAGCAATAAGGGCTACCTTCAGGTGTATACTGTGCAGGAGGCTTAGCAACAATGACACTGACACTGTCCCCTGCCTATCCTTCTCTGTCCCTAAACACAAGGATTGAAAATATGGTTCAGCAAAATAGTTTTAGAACAGAATAGCACACTGTCACTTTCCCTCACTGTCCTACTCTGTCCCTCCCTACAAACAAGATTTAACACAGAATAGCACACTGATAATTTCTACGAGTGTCCTTCTCTGTCCCTCAACTCAAGGATTGAAAATATGGAACAGCAAAATTAGTTTAGAACAGAATAGCACACTGTCAGTTTCACTCACTGTACCTCTCTGTCCCTCAACTCAAGGATTGAAAATATGGTTCAGCTTTCTACCTCGTGAGTGAAATGGAGGAAGTGAGAAAACGTCACTTCCTCCCTAACTGACTGCGCTCCCCCTCCCCTTTTTCCCCCACGGCCACCCCCCTTTTCTTAAAGGGAACCACAGCCCCTGCTAGGCTACTGCCTGTCCCACCTGTCATGCCATCCCTCCGCTCATTTCTCTCTTTGTCATTGGTCTAGGACTCTCTTAACATATTGTATACAAGACTTAACATAATAATAAAGGCTTACTTCAAACTATAATATATGAACAAAGGTTTTTTTCCACCAAGAGAAATATCACTGCATTAAATTATACCCACTTCTCTACTGTGCACGAAAACCCCCTTCCTGCCCAAGCCATTTTTCAGCTTTCAGCGCTGTCACACTTTGAATGACAATTGCGCGGTCGTGCGACGTGGTTCCCAAACGAAATTTGCGTCCTTTTTTTCCCACAAATAGAGCTTTCTTTTGGTGGTATTTGATCACCTCTGCGGTTTTTATTTTTTGCGCTATAAACAAAAGAAGAGCGTCCAGTTTGGAAAAAAAACACTATTTTTTACTTTTTGCTATAATTAATACCCATTTTTTTTTTAAATAAAATTTTCCTCAGTTTAGGCCGATACGTATTCTTCTACATATTTTTGGTAAAAAAATAAATCGCAATAAGCGCGTATTGATTGGTTTGCACAAAAGTTATAGCGTCTACAAAATAGGGGATAGATTTATAGCATTTTTTTTTTTTTTTTTTTTTAGTAATGGCGGCGATCTGCGATTTTTTTATTGTGACTGCGATATTGCGGCGGACACATCGGACACTTTTGACACATTTTTGGGACCATTCACATTCATACAGCGATCCCTGCTATAAAAATGCATTGATTACTGTATAAATGTGATTGGCAGGGAAGGGGTTAACCACTAGGGGGCGGGAAGGGGTTAAATATGTTCCCTCAAAGTGTTCTTACTGTGGGGGGAGGGGACTGACTGGGGGAGGTGACCGATGGTTGTCCCTATGTACAAGGGACACACCATCGGTCCCCTCTCCCTCACAGGACGTGGATCTCTGTGTTTACACACAGAGATCCACTTTCCTGCTCGTTTCCCGGGCAATCGCGGGTGCCCGGCGGCAATCGCGGCCGCCGGGCACGCGCACCGGGGCCTTGTGAACGCGGCGGGCGCGCGCGCCTCCTAGCTCGTTTTAAAGGGAGGACGTCATATGACGTCCTCCCAGAACGAGAGTATCCTCCGCCCGCCGTCTATTGACAGTGGGCGGGGGACAAGTGGATACTATATATTAGGGATGAGCTCAGGCGTGTTCGCATTGAACACATGCAGAGCCCGCCAAGGAAGTCGGCACCGTCGGAACCGCACTGCGCTAATCACAGGCATTTCCCGATCTCTGCAGCTGAGCATCGGGACAATGTCTCCCTGCCTGTGATTAGCGCAGCGCGGTTCCGCCTGAGCTCATCCCTACTATATATATATATATATATATATATATATATATATATAGTAAGCAGCACAGTGGTGTAGTGGTTAGCACTTTCACCTAGCAGCAAAAGGGTCGCTGGTTCGAACCACGGCCACGACACCATCTGCCTGGAGTTTGCATGTTCTCCCTGTGTCTGCGTGGGTTTCCTCCGGGTACTCCGGTTTCCTCCCACACTCCAAAGACATGCTGGTAGGTTAATTGGATCTTGTCCAAAATTGGCCCAGTATATATGTATATATGTGTGTACGACTGCGTGTCGAGATCCTACGGGGTAAAATGACCGCACCAGCCAAGCAGACACTGTCTGCAAAAAGCGCCTAGAGGCGATTCAGTTCGCATGTGAGCGCTATACAAGTCACTCATTCATTCATATATATATACACACACACATCACTAAATAGCACAGACATCTTCAAAAAATTCTACACACTACTCAACTTGATTAACATTTAGACCAAGAAACATAGATCATGTGTATGTAGCCTTTCTTTAAAAATTATGTTTATCCTTGAAAATCTAAGGGAGTGCCCAGAGAGAAAACAAGGAAAGAACCCAACATCCAGAGATCAACAAACAGCAGCTACAGGCCTGATATTCCTCCACGCCTTTATCCAGACCCTTTGCCGCCATCTGTCTTTCTCGAGACCCCGAATTTTCCCTACTGTCACCAAGAATCTCACACACCACCACCGGAACAGGAAGGACTTTCTGTCGAAGGGATACCTGACACCGTGCATTCCAGGTGTAATATCGGACTACTAAACTGACTAAAAAAAGAGTGTCCAAATCAAATCCCTTGCGATTCTGCAATGCTCCATACACCCACTCAGCATAAGACATGCTAGGCAAGAAAGGAATATTCAGAGCCCTCCCCACCTTTTTATAGACCTCTATATTGAAAGGGCACTGAAGCAAGAAGTGGTCCATGGTTTCCACTTCACCCTGACACTCCGCTCTTGGACAACCATAATTGTCCAAAGAGCGGCACTTCACGTTTCCCCTTACATAGAGCCTACCGTGGAAAGTGAGCCAAGCCTGGTTCCTAAATTTCAAGGGAATCCGCTCAGAATTTATTAAACGTAAACCCTTCCTCATAATATGACCTGGGCAATCCCTTAAGGCCAGTGGCGCATGAAAGACAGTACCCATGATCTTCCCACCCAGGAGTCTCCTAGGGAGAGACCTGATATCCTCCGCTGTCACATGCCACCGTTTAAGAATTTTCAGGCACGAGGCAACATAAGCCCGGAGCTTACCATGCTTGATCCTTAGGCTTTTCACTGGCCCGCCACTCTCCCAACAGCCCAGAAAAGGTCTAAACCAGATCTGGAAAATACCTACCCATCCAGGCGGTCTCTCTGCTAGCATGTTACCAAAATTGTGTTTCAAAAACATCAGAGAGAAGAACACAACCGGGTTGACCATTCCTAGGCCACCCTTCTGCCTAGATAGGTAAGTCACATTCTGCTTCACAAGATTCAGCCTGCTTCCCCATAATAATTGGAAAAAACAACTATAAATCCTGGTATAGCAGGACTCTGGCAAGATGCAAACAAAGCTGACATACAGAAAGGTAGGAATCAGGTAGGTCTTAATCAAGTCGACCCTTTCCCTCAAGGAGAGCCGCCACCCTTTCCAGCATTTCACCTTGACATCAAAATCATTCAGCCTGGCTTCCCAATTTGACTTACTGTAATCATCAGGGCCAAGCTTGATGCCTAATACTTTGACTTTCTGCTAAGGCCTCGGGAAGGTGTCCGGAAGTGCAAAGCTCTCACCTCCCTCGCTCATCCAAAAAACTTCACTTTTATCACGGTTGACCTGGGAGCCCGATGCCTCGGAATACTGCTCTATAACTGAGACCACCTCATGTGCCTCCTCTCTCCCAGAGATAAAGGCAGAAATGTCATCAGCATAGGCTACAACCCTCGAGGGTGGCTCACCAGGAATGCCCAGCGGCACCCCGCACAACGGTCCGTTCTCTAGCCTTCTGATGAAGGGCTCGATTGCGAACACGTATAGCAAAGGGCTCAGCGGACACCCCTGGCGCACCCCCGATCCAACCCTGAAGAAGGGCCGTTGAACCCAACCGTTAACAAGCATGAAGCTCTCTGCCTCTCTGTGTAAAGTCTTAATCCATCCAATAAGCCCACCCTCCAGGCCATACTTGTCAAGGAGAAGCCAGAGGTACTCATGATTGACACAATCAAAAGCCTTCGCCTGATCCAATGCCAGCAAATACTTTCCCCAGACTTCAGCCCTGCAACGTTCCAGAGCCTCCCGGACAGCTAACACCGCTGAAAAAGTGCTCCTGCCCTGGACCGAACAGTGCTGCTGAGGAGAAAGCAATCTGTCTGCTACTGACGACTGAAGCGGCAGAAAATTATCTTCGCCATAATCTTTCTATCGACATTGAGAAGGCTAATGGGGCGCCAATTCTCAATCATCGAGGGATCCTTGCCTTTTGACAACAGAATCACAGCAGATTGTCTCATGGAGGGAGGGAGTGAACCCTCTTGCAGGCAGCCATTAAATACCTCCACAAGATAAGGTACCAAGCTGTATTTGAAAGTCTTACAAAATTCAGCTGTCAATCCATCTGGCCCAGGTGTTTTCTTAATAGCCAGACCGTCTATAGCTTTGACTACCTCTTCTGCTGTGATTTCCCCCGTCAAACTTGCCAGCGGAATGTTATTTCCAAGACCTGGTGTAGAATCCAGAAAACTCAACATCTTTGCCCGATCGAGGTTCTTCTCCCCCAGAAGATCCACATAAAAATACCTTGAGACCTCCAGGATCCCTGACCTGGATTTCGTCAAAGAGCCCGTACGATCCCTTAGCCCAACAACCTTCCTAACTGCTGCGCTTTGTTTGCAGTTCTGATAAGGGTCGGGTGAGTGATATTTCCCGTAGTCCCTTTCCAGAACCAAAGAAGCGTGCCGGTCATACTGATACTTCCTAAGGAGAAGTTTTACCTCAGAGATTGCCCCTGAATCTCCACCACTCGAGACAAGGCAATCAAGTTTTCTCCGCAGCTGCTGGTAGGCAATGTACTTACCAAGCTGTTTCCTTTTTCCTATGGCCTTGAAAAACCCACTAATCCGGCTTTTGGTAAGCTCCCACCACTCCGACCTACTGCTGCAGAAATCCAGGATGGTTACCTGAGCCTGAAAAAAATCCTCAAAAGATTGTCTTACCTCCTCGTCATCCAGCAGAGCCAAATTCATCCTCCAAATACCCTTTCCTTTAAGTGGCATATCTGAAGCATTGAGAATACCAGACAGCATAAGGTGATCAGAGAACTCCACCATACGAAACTCAGGAGCCGAAAAGGCAGAGTCCCCCTTAAAAAAAAAAAAAACTATCTATCCTGCTCTCACAACTGCCTCGCTTAAATGTGTACTCCGTGCTGTCTGGGCAACTCTTAATATGCGCATCTTCCAGACCTGCTTCCCTGGCTATCGAATTAAGAAAGACGCTATCATATCTCAGGCTGTCAGTGGAGCCTTTCCTGTCTTTGGGCGTAGTGACGGTGTTAAAATCACCTCCAAAGACAACTTGCCTGCTGTTTTCTGCCAGGAAACATGCTCCGCTCTGCTCCCTAACCCATGTCCCGCTCTGGCTCCGCCCCATAGACCTCCATGGAGCTTTCAAACAGGTCCTCTTCTAAAGACTAAGAGGCGTCCCTAATTGGAAAGCTTGGCTGAAAGGTTCTTTAAGGAAAATGGTTGGGGGTGGTAAAAAACGTAGCTCAGCTGCTTGTTTTTACTGCCCCCCCCCCCCCCCCGCAAACACAAATATAAACTAGCATCTCACTGCGATCATCACCATTATCATAATCACAGTACAGCAGGTGTTATATGGCTCTGTCACAGTGTGTCATATGGTTGTTGGGTGCTGACTTTGTTATAGCTGTACAGTGTTAGTTTCTAACACAATACAGCCCAACAACGACCTTATGACACCCTGACATAGCCATACAGCAGCCATACCTCCCAACACGCACGGATTCTGCGGGAACTTCCCGTACGGATACTGATTTCCCGCAATCGAAGGAGGATCGGAAAACATCCTAATGTCGGGCAGGCGGCAGCGGTAAGTAATAAACCCGCTCAACAACTCAGCAGATTAGATGCAAAAAAACCTCCGTCCCGCGGCAGAACCCAAGCCCCCCCCCCTCCCCCCGCGCTCAACAACTATGTTGGGCAGGCAGCGGTAAGTCACAAACTTAGCCAGCACCCCCCCCCATTTTGCGTCCCGTGGCACCCCCCCCCCCCCCCACATCAAATCAGCAGATCAGTCAGATGTCAGTAAAACAACTTTAAAACTTTAATGGGAGGGGAAAAATGAAGTGAATGAATGTCCCGCAGTGGACATTTGAAAAGTTGAAAATTTGTATGAGCACCTGCTGTGCTTTGACCATGATAATGATCACAAGCACACAGCAGGGAGACTGGGGGACTGTACCTTAATTACAGAGTAGCCTGTGTGCTGCTGTGTCAATGTCACTGAGTGCAGGGGGCTGCTTGCCTGTGCACCTCCACTCGCTGCCAGTCACTGCCTCCATGAGTCTCTCAGGCTTCAGGGGGGAGGGGAGCTACATAGGAATCAATCCGCCATAGGAGATAGGCCAGTGGCGGCCCGTCCATAGGGGGCGCCCGAGCGCCGCCCCCCCTCCTGTAGTCAAAATATATATATATATATATATATATATATATATATATATTTTTTTTTTTTTTTTAATGGCCCCTTTAAGAAAAAAAAATCCCAAAAAAATTTCCTTTAAGTATATACACTTGAGCGCCGGACACCAGTGCCCTATGGGAAGCGCCACGTCAATGCAATCACGAGATTGCAGACATGGCGCTTCATTTGCGAGCTTTTAACCCGCCTTGCGGCGCAATGCAAAGCGCCGATTAGCTTCCGCCCGTAGAATCACTATGGGCGCCGGGCGGGAGCATTGTTGTTTACTTTCACAGCTGTTACTTCCGGGTTTCGTGGAATAGACGAAAACCGGAAGTGACGTCACGTCGGCAGCGGCAGCTCCGTTCTTTGCATGGCCCGAGCGGAGCTGCAAGCAAGCAGGTAAGAAGACACTGTTTAACAGGCGCGGCTTTTAACATGTTATATATGACATTTTCCTGGGCCCCATCAAGTCAACAACGGAGCCCATGAGATGACAGTACAGGAGGGATTTTTTTTTTTTTTTTCGGGCGCAGGCAGATAAACCTGTGCCGCATGTAGCTCTGCACAGTCCCGGCCAGCCGCCCTTCACTTTCTATGCCTTCCCCTATCCCCAGTGGTGGCTGGTGCTCAAAATTTTTGGGGGGGCGCAAACAAACTGAAAAAAAAATCATCAATTGCCGCCACTGTCCCCAAACGCCACCAGTTTGTCCCCAAATGCAGCCAGTTTCCCCCCAAATGCAGCCAGTTTGTCCCCAAATGCAACCAGCTTCCCCCCAAATAAAGCCAGTTTGTCCCCAAATGCAGCCAGTTTCCCCCAGCCCTGCACTTACCTTCCTCGGGTCAGCACCGTCCTCCTCCACGCTCCCTCATGTCTTCTTCCATCCTCGATGTCTTCTCCCGCCCTCGATGTCACTTCAGCCCATCAGGTTACCGGTAACAAGACCCGGTGAACCTGATTGGCTGAGACGCGTGTCAGTGTTAACCAAGGAACACACAGCCCATGCCTCTTCTGGTTAACTATTTGGAAGCCGATTACAGCCCACAGGCTGTAATCGGGAAGCCTATCAGAGCCGCTGGCTCTGATAGACACTTCCATAAACCAACTAACTGCTGTTATTCAGATGGCCGGCGCTCGCCAGGGGGCCGGCCATCTGAATAGTGGGCGGCAGCGGCGCCGGCGACAATACATACATTCATGCAATGCATGAACCTATGTATTGTTGATGGTGCAGGGGAGAGAGGGGCGGCATTCCTGCGCCCACTATGGACAGATTCCCCCAGCGACAATAAATCCCCCCAGCAGCCATCATCAGTAGACCCTCCAGCACACCCCACCACCCCTTGTCATTACATACATTCCACGCTAAAGGTGCCGGAAAGGCGTTCTCCCACGTTCCCACGAAAAAAAAAAATGCCCTCATTATATTACAACTATTCCAAATGATTAATTTGCTAATCATTTTAAAATTACATATAAAATTAGTGCAATCCAAATTTCTAAAAAAAATACCTGTCTGAATTATATCTGTTGTAGACTCCCCAAAAATTTACAATTTCTTCTACAAGGTATTAATGAGTTTGGAGGTAAGTACATACGGTATGTGTGCTGCACTTCACATTCAAACAATCCATTCCTTTTGTTATCTCTAGAGATTGTGCTGATACTAAGGATCCCGGCTACACTTGTGCATGTGCGCCCCTAAGGACCCTGGTCACACTGTGTGTGCGCCCCCTACCCCCCACACCCAATCTTGCCACACTGTGTACATGCATGCTGTCCGAGCAAGACGAGAATAGGAAAGGTCCATCTGGGTGTGTTAGGGTATCCACTGCAGGAGCCGGTGTTCTGCCGAGCTGGTTCCGCCTATCGATATGGTTCCGAGCTCGACTGCGCAGGCGCAATCCGAGGCGACGGAATTCTCCGAGCGTGAACAGCTGTTCGGCAGCTGTAGACGCGTTCGCTCCCGATGCTAGGGGAACCAGCTCGACAAGAAACCTGCGGCGGGGGCGGAGACTGGGACACGCCGCTCTATAGGGCAGCATTAAACAAGTTGATGGCCGGGTGACACGCCGCTCTGTATAGCAAAGGGGCGGATGAGTGAGTGTGCGCTCCCTGCAATGTTAGACGGCAAGCGTAGAGATTTATATGTACAACACTTGCGCCCGCTCATGAACATTTTAAAAAATACAGAGCGGCGTGTCAACCGGCCATCAACTTGTTTAATGGCGCCCTAGAGAGCGGCGTGTCCCAGTCTCCGCCCCCGCCGCTTTCTGCGCGGCGTGTATCCTCGGGAGCGAGCGCGTCTACAGCTGACGAACTGTAGATGTTCGTAGATTTTCGTGTGTTCTGAGTGCGCATGCGCAGTCGAGCTCGGAACCATATCGATAGGGGAACTAGGTCGACAAGACACCGGCGAGCCAAGGTGTCACCCTTACAAAGGAAATGGGAGAGTGATCAGATGACCACATAAAATAGGAGGACAGGTCAGAAGAGCCATCAGCGGAATAGGTTCATATGGTCAGTCCCTAAATCATCATCATATATTGTATACAGAAAATAGGGTTTACAATCGCTTTAATTTTTTTTTTTTTTATGTGACCTAAGTCTTTAGTGCTTTTATTATCTGTGAACAACAAAGTGATAAAGATGATAAAGCACTATACACAATAACTAGATAGCTTGTAATATAAACTCAGACTGTAATTTAGTAAAATGACCACTTGGTGGTGCTGTTAGATAAGGAAAATCAGATTGAGGCCATTAGAATCAGTTATGATTCACTCTGCAGAGGTTGGAGGAGTTCTATAGCACAGTCCACAGGTACATTGTAGGAGGAAGAAAGAAGGAAAGAGAGAAGAAAGAAAAGGAAGGAAAGGAAGAAAGAAGAAATGAAATGAAAAGAAAGGAAAGAAAGAGAAGAAAGGAAAAGAAGGAAAGAGAGGAGAAATGAAAGGAAAGGAAAGAAAGAGAGAAGAAAGGAAAGGAACATGCGCACAGGGTGCGGCAGGTGTGCCTAGGCACACCCTAATCACTCCATGTGGCACAGAATCCCCCTGTTTAGACCCCTTATATCTCACCCCAAAGCCCTCCTAAAAAATTGTAAAATGAAATAATTTAAAAAAATAATGAAATTAAAAAAATAATAAGAAGAAATTAAATAATAAAAATAAAAACTACTGACACTGTCCACTGCCCTACTGACACCATCTATTGCTCCACTGACACCGTCATACACATGTGTGTTTGACCTTTGGGGGGCACACCCTAATGCAATAGGCTGCACACACCTATGGAAAGGAAAGAATGAGAGAAGAAAGGAAAGAAGGAAGAAAAGAAAAGAGTAAAGAAAGAAGGATGAAAGGAAGGAAGAAAAGAAAAGCGGAAAGAAAGAAGGAAGGAAGAAAAGAAAAGAGGAAAGACAGAAAGAAGGTAAGAAGGGAGGAAATAAAGAAGGAAAGAATGAAGGAAATAAGAAAAGGAGGAAAAAAAGAAAGAAGGAAAGGAGGAAGGAAGGAAATAAGAAAGGAAGGAAAAGAAGAAGGAAAGAAGGGAAGAAATAAAGAAGGAATGGAGGAAAGAAGGAAGGAAGAAAGAAGGGAGGAAAGAAAGAAGAAAGGAAGGAAGGAAAGACGGAAGGAAGGAAGTAAAAGAAAGGGAGGAAAGGAAGAAGAAAGGAAGGAAGGAAAGAAGGGAGGAAATAAAGAAGGAAAGAATGAAGGAAATAAGGAAAGGAGGAAGGAAAGAAAGAAGGAAATACAAAAGGAAGGAAAGAAAGAAGGAAAGGAGGAAGGAAGGAAAAGAGGAAGGAAAGAAGGGAAGAAATAAAGAAGGAATGCAGGAAAGAAGGAAGGAAAGAAGGGAGGAGAGAAAGAAGAAAGGAAGGAAGGAAAGGAAAGAGGAAGGAATGGAGGAAAGAAATAAGGAAGGAAGGAAAGAAAGAAGGAAGGAAGGAAAGAAGGAATAAAGGAAGGAAGGAAAGAAAGAAAGAAGGAGGAAGGAATCGAGGAAAGAAATACGGAAGGAATGAAAGAAGGGAGGAAAGAAAAGAAGAAAGGAAGGAAGGGAGGAAAGAAAGAAAGAAAGAAAGAAGGAAGGAAAGGAAAGAGGAAGGAATGGAGGAAAGAAATAAGGAAGGAAGGAGAGAAGGGAGGAAAGAAAGAAAGAAGGAAGGAAGGAAAGGAAAGAGGAAGGAATGGAGGAAAGAAATAAGGAAGGAAGGAAAGAAGGAAGGGAGGAAAGAAAGAAGAAAGGAAGGAAGGGAGGAAAGAAAGAAAGAAGGAAGGAAAGGAAAGAGGAAGGAATGGAGGAAAGAAATAAGGAAGGAAGGAAAGAAGGGAGGAAAGAAAGAAAGAAGGAAGGAAGGAAAGGAAAGGAAAGAGGAAGGAATGGAGGAAAGAAATAAGGAAGGAAGGAAAGAAGGGAGGAAAGAAAGAAGAAAGGAAGGAATGGAGGAAAGAAAGAAAGAAGAAAGGAAAGGAAAGAGGAAAGGAAAGAGGAAGGAATGGAGGAAAGAAATAAGGAAGGAAGGAAAGAAGGGAGGAAAGAAAGAAGAAAGGAAGGAAGGGAGGAAAGAAAGAAAGAAAGAAAGAAAGAAGGAAGGAAAGGAAAGAGGAAGGAATGGAGGAAAGAAATAAGGAAAAAGGAAAGAAGGGAGGAAAGAAAGAAAGAAGGAAGGAAGGAAAGGAAAGAGGAAGGAATGGAGGAAAGAAATAAGGAAGGAAGGAAAGAAGGGAGGAAAGAAAGAAGAAAGGAAGGAATGGAGGAAAGAAAGAAAGAAGGAAGGAAGGAAAGGAAAGAGGAAAGGAAAGAGGAAGGAATGGAGGAAAGAAATAAGGAAGGAAGGAAAGAAGGAAGGAAGAAAAGAAAGAAGGAAGGAAGGAAAGAAGGAAAGAAGGAAGGAAAGAAGGAAGGAAAGAAGGAAAGAAGGAAGGAAAGAAGGAAGGAAGGAAGGAAAGAAGGAAAGAAGGAAGGAAGGAAAGAAGGAAGGAAGGAAGGAAGGAAAGAAGGAAAGAAGGAAGGAAAGAAGGAAGGAAGGAAGGAAAGAAGGAAAGAAGGAAGGAAGGAAAGAAGGAAGGAAGGAAGGAAGGAAAGAAGGAAAGAAGGAAGGAAGGAAAGAAGGAAAGAAGGAAGGAAGGAAAGAAGGAAGGAGGGAAGGAAAGAAAGAAATAAGGAAGGAAATAAACAAAGAAAGAAAGAGAAGAAGACTTTCCTGGTGACAACAGTTACCGAGAGAATGAGAGGAATTCTCTGGCCTGGTGGAGACAAATCAGCTATAAACACTCAGCTTAGTCTGTTACCCTTCAATACTCTATCCAGAACAAGGAAAAAAACTGGAGTGCTACTTTAATGCCAATTAACAAAGTTTTAAATGTGCTCTCTGCACATCGTATCACAGACCATTGTCATATTTCCCATAAAATACTGTACCCTCCCTCCCCTCCTTTTCAAATTTTAGTGCTGCTGATCTCCTGCTTCCTCTTTCATCCACTTCCTGTACTCCCTCCAGCATTGGCCGCACATCATTACTCTGGACCGCTTTCCTAATAGTGACAAGAGAGGACCACGCCTGTGCAATGTGTGTCTGCAGGCCGATGGCAGTCTCCACCAGGGGGCGCATGTGATGTAGGAGCGCAAGCCTGGAGACAGTTGTCACCTTATAACAGGAAGTCCCTGAACAACTTTTATGGCGGGGTCAACAGGGATTTCCTTTTTCCACATTATTCATAATTATATAGAGGAATGAGTAAAATTGAGCGTTTTAATTTCCCTAAAATGACATAAAAAATCTGATTTGGGCAAAATTTCACCAATATTGGAGATATTAAATGGAGTCCACGGGCAAAGTGAAATTATGGAATTTGGTGTTTTTTTAAGGGATAAATAGGCTTTAAAAATAAATAAATAATTTGAATAAGTTATATAACCTAAATGCACCAAAACACAGCATGCTTTAAATGGCACATGAGGGTAAGAAGCTTCCTTCACCAGTCATTAGCCTCAACATTTTACTTTTTTTCCTGCAAAAATTTTTTTTTTTTTAAATACCTAAAAAATTTAATAAAAAAATGTATTAATGAATAATAAAAAATGCAAAAAAAAAAATACTGAATTTAATACGTTATATACCCTAAATGCACCAAAACACAAAAACACAACATGCAAGACATAACAAAGAGATGCTTTTTTTCACATGAGGGTAAGATGCTTCTTCACCAGTCAATAGCCTCAATATTTTACTCTGTTTTGTTCACGCAAAAATATAAAATAAAAAATAAAAAGAAAGCCTTAAAAAATAAAATAAAAAATGTAGTACACTAATAATGAAAATACAAACATGCAAAAAAAAGCTACTAAATGTATTAGGTATACCCTAAATGCACCAAAACACAGCATACAAGCCATAACAAAGAGATGCTTTTTTTTATTTTTTTCCCCAAAATTTGGGAAAAATTTCCACAGGGAAAGTGACATTTTGGAAGTTGTCGCTTTTTAAGGGGTTAATAGTCTTTAAATGGCACATGAAGGTAGGAAGCTTCCTTCACCAGTAATTAGCCTCAATATTTTACTATTTTTCCTGCAAAAAAAAAATGAAAAAGAAAAAGTGCCTAAAAAATAAAAAATTAATAAAATGTATTAATGAATAATAAAAAATGCAAAAAATAAAAATTGACTAAATTTAATACGTTATATACCCTAAATGTACAAAAACACAGCATACAACACATACATGAAAGTATAGATGTTTCCTTCACCAGTCATTATCCTCAATATTTTACTTTTTTTTCTTCATTCAAAAATATAAACTAAAAATAACGCCTTAAAAAATTAAATAAAAAAATGTAGTACACAAATAATAAATAAATAAAACTGCAAAAAAAAGCTATTAAATGTATTTGGTTATAAACCCTAAATGCACCAAAACACAGCATGCAAGACATAACAAAGAGATGATTTTTTTTCCCCAGATTTTGGACATTTTCCACAGGGAAAGTGACATTTTGGAGGCTGTCACTTTTTAAGGGGTTAATAGGCTTTAAATGGCACATGAGGGTAAGAAGCTTCCTTCACCAGTAATTAGCCTCAATATTTTACCTTTTTTTCCCTGCAAAAGATATTAAAAAAAAAAAAATTCCCCAAAAAAAAAAAAAAAAAAAAAACCTACTAAATTTAATACGTATATACCCTAAATGCACCAAAACACAGCATGCAAGACTTACATGAGAGTAAGATGCTTCCTTCACCAGTCAATAGCCTCAATATTTTACTTGTTTTCCTGTATTAAAAAAGAAAAAGTGCCTAAAAAATCAAATAAAAAATGTATTAATGAATAATGAAAAATGCAAAAAAAATAAAAAAAAACTACTAAATTTAATATGTTATATACCCTAAATGCATCAAAACACAGAAAGCACGACATAACAAAAAGATGCGTTTTCCCAATTTTTTTCACATGAGGGTAAGACGCTTTCTTTACCAGTCATTAGCTTCAATATTTTACTCTTTTTTCCTCACGCAAAAATATAAACTAAAAATAAAGCCTTAAAAAATAAAATAAAAAAATGTAGTACACAAATAATAAATAAATAAAACTGCAAAAAAAAGCTATTAAATGTATTAGGTTATATACCCTAAATGCACCAAAACACAGCATGCAAGACATAACAAAGAGATGATTTTTTTTTTCCTTTTTTTTTTGGGCATTTTTGGGAGTTTCCCACAGCAAAACCAGTCATTTTTAGCAAAATAATTTTTTCCCGCAGTCACTCCACCCAGCACCATTTATATGGAAAAGCTGATTTCTAGCATCATGCTACAAATTGTCCCCAAATGTCACCTCTGGGCTGCCTGTAATGGTCACAGATACACATGTTCTACCTCTGCTGCCCTCTAGTGGATAGTGTTATATATAACAACCGTTGTAGGACATCCTTATAAGAACATTGCACTTTGTGCCATGGGCAGAGGGCCAACTGGAACCATTCCACTCCTGGAAGTCTTCCTCAGAAATGTGGGGAAATGACGGTGCACATATTCAGAATCACCCCGCATTTCATCATCAGGATCCCTTGTGGCATCTGCAGAGCAAACAGAATGATTTAAAAAACTTAGCGAATATTACTGTTGTGCAATTTTGATACAATCACGGATAGGAATCTCATGGAACCGATACAGACAGGCTGCATAATATTTATTCCTGACCTTTGACTTCAACTCTCTGATACACCCCCCCCCCCCCCCCCCAGTATTTCTCACCCCTTTTTACCCCAGAGGGACCTTTTGCCAATTGCTGACCCAGGCTTTTTCTTACACGGTTAAATCAGTATTTTTTGCTAGAAAATGACTTCTAAGAGCCCATTCACACACAGGGGGGCGGCACGACTTTGGGGGCGACTCGGCAAGGCGATCTGAAGACGACTTCAGAGGCGACTTGCAAAATGACTTCTGTATTGAAGTCAATGGAAGTCGCCCCGAGTCGCCCCCAAAGTAGTACAGGAACCTTTTTCTAAGTCGGAGCGGCTTGAGTCGCTCCTATTAGAACGGTTCCATTGTACAGAGCGGGACGCGACTCGTCAGGCGATTGAGTCGCCTGACGAGTCGCCGCTGTGTGAATGGGGTCTAACCCCCCCAAACATTATACCTTTTGTAAATAAATAAAGAGGTTAAGTGGCGCTACCCTCCAGCTAAAAACTGACCTTTATTATACCTTTGATTTTGAGCAGACACCCAGAGATATGCAATTAGCGGACCTCCAGCTGTTGCAAAACTACAAGTCCCATCATGCCTCTGGGTGTCATGCTTGTGGTTGTCAGAGTCTCGCTATGCCTCATGGGACTTGTAGTTCTGCAACAGCTGGAGGGCCGCTAATTGCATATCCTTGCCCTAGGGAATAAAATGGTGATCAGTTCAATTTTTTTAAGTCACACGGTTTTTCAAACGCAATTTTTTTGGGGAAAAAAAATAAATTTTAAGGAATATTTAAAAAAAAAAAAAAACAACATGTAACCCCCCCCCCCCCCCATGTTTTTTATAAAATGTGAAAGATGATATTACGCCGAGTAAATAGATACTTAACCACTTCAGCCCCGGACCATTTGGCTGCCAAATGACCCGGGGGCCACTTTTTGCGATTCGGCACTGCGTCGCTTTAACTGACCATTGCACGGTCGTGCGACGTGGCTCCCAAACAAAATTAACGTCCTTTTTTTTCCCCCACAAATAGAGCTTTCTTTTGGTGGTATTTGATCACCTCTGCGATTTTTATTTTTTTGCGCTATAAACAAAAAGAAGAGCGAAAATTTTGAAAAAAAATGCAATATTTTATTTTTTTATTTTTTATTTCTTTATTTTTCAACTTTTCTTCCTTTATACAGGGAAAGGAATAATAATAATAATTAAAAAAAAAAACAGACACAAAAAATAAATCATCTTTACATATTTTAACATATCCTCCTTCGATATATACAACAAAAAGTAAATTAGTACATTTGATTCCCCCTAGTCCTACCAACTCCTCCTTTCTAGGGTAATATCTAGGGCCGAAACAACTAATCGATTAATCGACAACTAATCGATTATGAAATTAATCGATTACAATTTTTATAATCGATTAATCGGGCAGTAACATAATGGGTTAAAAAAAATGAAAATTAGCTCTTTATAGTACAAAAAGAGCAAATAATCACTACTGTTCATATTATATTAATACGAAAAATCTTTATACGTTCGCTGAAGGAAAGAATGTTGTTTGAAATTTTCACTTGCTTTTAACATTCAGTTTTAAAATGAATATAATTTCTGAACGAAAACCACATTACACGGTCTGAAAATTCCTTTGACCAAATAGTTCTCTATTTCTAAACGTCCCCATTACTGTGGTTGAAAACGAACGTCGATTTGACCCCACTGATGATTAGAAAATCGAACGAACATTCTTGAAATATTTAAAAAAATTTTAATGGAAAACGTTGTTTTGGTTATTAACCGATTAATCGAAACAATAATCGGCCAACTAATCGATTATGAAAATAATCGTTAGTTGCAGCCCTAGTAATATCCACTAGGGGTGGGGAGGACAAGGTGAGCAATATTTTTTACTTTTTGCTATAATAAATATAACCAAAAAATATATAAAAAAAAAACAATTTTTTTTCCCTCAGTTTAGGCCGATATGTATCCTTCTACATATTTTTGGTAAAAAAAAATCGCAATAAGCGATTGGTTTGCGCAAAAGTTATAGCGTCTACAAAATAGGGGATAGATTTATGGCATTTTTATTACGGTAATAAATATCCCCAATTTTTTTTTTTTTAATTAAAATTTTCCTCAGTTTAGGCCGATATGTATTCTATATATTTTTGGTAATAAAAATCACAATAAGCGCATATTGATTGGTTTGTGCAAAAGTTATAGCGCCTACAAAATAGGGGATAGATTTATGGCATTTTTAATAATAAATATCCCCAATTTTTTTTTGAAAAAAAGTGAATTTTTACCTCAGTTTAGGCCGATATGTATTCTATATATTTTTGGTAATAAAAATCGCAATAAGCGTTTATTGATTGGTTTGCGCAAAAGTTATAGCGTCTACAAAATAGGGGATAGATGTATTGCATTTTTCATTAATAAATATCCCCAATTTTTTTTTTTAAAAGTGAATTTTTCCTCAGTTTAGGCCGATATGTATTCTATATATTTTTGGTAATAAAAATCGCAATAAGCCTTTATTGATTGGTTTGCGCAAAAGTTATAGCGTCTACAAAATAGGGGATAGATTTAGGGCATTTTTATTAATAAATATCCCCAATTTTTTTTTTTTTTTTAAAGTGAATTTTTCCTCAGTTTAGGCTGATATATATTCTATATATTTTTGGTAATAAAAATCGCAATAAGCGTATATTGTTTGGTTTGCGCAAAAGTTATAGCGTCTACAAAATAGGGGATTTATGGCATTTTTATTAATAAATATCCCCAATTTTTTTTGAAAAAAAGTGAATTTTTCCTCAGTTTAGGCCGATATGTATTCTATATATTTTTGGTAATAAAAATCGCAATAAGCGTTTGATTGGTTTGCGCAAAAGTTATAGCGTCTACAAAATAGGGGATAGATTTATTGCATTTTTATTAATAAATATCCCCAATTTTTTTTACAAAAAGTGAATTTTTCCTCAGTTTAGGCCGATATGTATTCTATATATTTTTGGTAATAAAAATCGCAATAAGCCTTTATTGATTGGTTTGTGCAAAAGTTATAGCGTCTACAAAATAGGGGATAGATTTATGGCATTTTTATTAATAAATATCCACAATTTTTTTTTAAAAAAAATGAATTTTTCCTCAGTTTAGGCCGATATGTATTCTATATATTTTTGGTAATAAAAATAGCAATAAGCGTTTAATGATTGGTTTGCGCAAAAGTTATAGCGTCTACAAAAAAGGTTTTTTTTTTTATGGCATTTTTATTAATATTTTTTTTTTTTTTTTTTTTACTAGTAATGGCGGCGATCAGCGATTTTTATTGCGACTGCGACATTATGGCGGACACATCGGACACTTTTGACGCCATTTTGGGACCATTGACATTTATACAGCGATCAGTGCTATAAAAATGCACCGATTACTGTATAAATGTTTTAAAGCAGGGTGAACAGATATCTGCGCTAACTAAAATAAAGAGCAGAAAAGCAGCCAGCACAGTTCGTTGATTCATCAAACACAAATGTAAAAAGTACAATTTGCAGCGCTTCAGTGATTCATAAAAAAAAAACATGTGATAGTCCAAATAAGATAGAGATGATGTAGAACCTCCACCAACTTCAATGTGCATAAGGAACGCACAGCACACCCAAAGTGCTATCAATCTGCTGACCAGATGGATATGAAAACAGGCAATGTAATCATATATTGCAAAAGGTCAGTGATGGATACAAATGGAACATTCCAAACTTGATGGGCAGGTCATAGGGATATCCAGGTTCATCAATACCAGAAAGTCATCAGGACTCACACAGAGAGATGGATATATTGTGCGTTCACCACCAGGATATTACCCCAATAGAAAGAAAAAGAAACAATAGTGAAGCCCGTAGAGGTAAAACACACGATTTTATTGTAGTCTACTTACAGGTAAAAAGGAACATCATGACATATAAAAAAACTTTGCGGCTCTCAGTGTACTTGCATCGGCCAGCCTGACATGTTTCACCCCATGTGGATATCATCAGAGGCGTGGCCTACGATGCAAGTACGCCCAAATATATACAAATCACCCTGTGCCACGCTGGCCCTTGATAGGACAGCATGACATTGATAACAGCTGGATTCCACTTAGCATCACCTCCAAGCTCCGGGCCGCGCATGCGCAGTGCGGGCCATGCTGTTCAAAAGACAGCAAGAAAAACCATCATGATCCCTTGTTACTTCCGGTAGGTGGAACAGCGTAGAAGCCATATTGTATAAATGTGACTGGCAGGGAAGGGGTTAACCGCTTCTCCACCGCGCCTATTCTGGCACTTCTCTCCTTCATGTATGTTTTGCTAGAAAATTAATCAGAACCTCCCAAACATTATATATTTTTTTTTTTTAGCAGACACCCTAGGGAATAAAATGTCGGTCATTGCAACTTTTTATCTTGCACAGTATTTGCGCAATAATTTTTTAAACGCCTTTTTTTGGGGGGGGGGAAACGGTTTCACAAATTAAAAAATAACAAAACAGTAAGGTTAGCCCAATTTTTTGTATAATATGAAAGATGATGTTACGCCGAGTAAATAGATACCTAACATGTCACGCTTTAAAATTGCGTACACTCATGGAATGGCGCCAAACTTCGGTACTTAAAAATCTCCATAGGTGACGCTTTAATTTTTTTTACAGGTTACTATTTTTGAGTTACAGAGGAGGTCTAGTGCTAGAATTGTTGCTCGCACTCTACCGCACGCAGCGATACCTTACATGTGGGGTTTGAACTGCGTTTACATATGTGGGCAGGACTTACATGCGTGTTCACTTCTGAGCACAAACTACCAGGGACAGGGGCGTTTTACTTTTTTATTTTTTCTTTATTTTTTTTACTGATTTTTTTTTATTTTGACACTTTTAAAAAAAAAAAAAAAATTTGATCACTTTTATTCCTATTACAAGGAATGTAAACATCCCTTGTAATAGGAATGGTGTGTGACAGGTCCTCTTTATTGAGAGATGCGGAGTCAATAAGACCCCACATCTCTCCTCCAGGCTGGAAAGCATGAGATCGGTGAAAAAAAATTCACTGATCTCATACTGACAGCCGCAATTGCGGCTTTGTTTACTTCCGGGTACCGGGCATGACGTCACAACATCGCGCCCGGGACTCTGACGGTCATAGAGGAAATCTCTATCGTCATGAGCCGGCGCCGGCCGATTCGTTCTCCGGGCCCCCGATGGCACAGGAGAGCCAAGAGAAGCACCGGATGGCGGCGGGAGGGGGGCTGTCCCCTCCCACCGCCTATAAGAACGATCAAGCGGTGGAACTGCCGCTATGATCGTTCTTATGGTGCGCAGAATCGCCGGCATGACAGAATGATATCTGAATGCTGCCTGTAGCTGCAGGCATCATTCAGATATCCCTCCTCAAATTCAAGGACGTCATATGACGTTCTTGGTGGAGAAGTGGTTAACCAGTAGGCGGCGGGGAAGGGGTTAAGTGTGTCCTAGGGAGTGATTCTAACTATTAGGGGGCGTGGCTATATACGTCACTTTGCCCAGCCGTGCCATTCTGCCGACATATACGTTTGTGAGTCGGTCGTTAACCGGTTTACATGTCACGCTTCAAAATTGCACACGCTAGTGGAATGGCGACAAACTACGGATACCTTAGGGGTGTACTCACTTTTGTTGCCAGCGGTTTAGACATTAGTGGCTGTGGGTTGAGTTATTTTGAGGGGACAGCAAATTTACACTGTTATACAAGCTGTACACTCACTACTTTACATTGTAGCAAAGTGTCATTTCTTCAGTGTTGTCACATGAAAAGATAGAAGAAAATATTTACAAAAATATGAGGGGTGTACTTACTTTTGTGAGATACTGTATATAGTTAGCATAGTGTGGTCTCTTGCTTCACAGGAAACTAAGGTAAATGATAGAAGTTTTCCTGCCCACTGGATTTGCATTGACTCATCTTTATTCAGGTAGTTTTGGAAATTGCTGGATGGACAGGAGTGACTCGTGCAGATCAGTGGCATGAATATGAATGCCATCCCAGCCAATTACAGGCATAGGGACCCCTATTATGTATGCTGGGAAGGGGTATTTATAATAAGTGAGGAGATACAGGAAGTGGTCTTTGCCTGGAGAGGAGAGTCCAGTGAGGAGGGGGCGCCTTGCCCTCCTCAGCACCTGCTGCCATGCGGCCTCAGGCTGGAGGCCTAGAAGCCCGGAGAGCTGACCCATGTGTTCTGAAGAGTTGACTGAGAGGAGCCATGTCTGAGAGGGTCTGTTTGTGACTCCTGTGAATACAGCAGTGGGGGCTGGTGCTTAAAATTTTTGGGGGGGCGCAAACAAACTGGAAAAAAAAAACATCAATTGCAGCCACTGTGCCCATCAAACACAGCCACTGCGCCCATCAAAAGCCGCCAGTTTCCCCCTCAAATGCAGCCAGTTTCCTCTCAAATGCAGCCAGCTTGCCCCCCCGCCCGGGACTTACCTTTCTCGGGTCAGCGCCCGTCCTCCTCCACACTCCCTCCGAGTCCGCGATGTCTTCTCCCGTCCTCTATGTCATCTCTGCTATGATTGGACGCCTGATAGGCGTCCAATCACAACGCCTGTCGCTTCAGCCAATCAGGTGATCGGTAACCAGACCCGGTGCACCTGATTGGCTAAGAGGAGGGTCAGTGTTAGGGAAGCGATTCCCTGACACAGCATGAGCCTGTGCACCCTCTGTTTAACCATTTGGAAACGGATTAGAGCCCACAGGCTCTAATAAGGAAGCCTATGGCTCTAATATAGGGTGACCAGACATCCCAGGTTTCAGGGGACAGTTCCCGGATTGAGGACACTGTCCCCGGACCGAGTCTGTCCCCGGTTTTGTCCCCGGATTGGATTTGAACAGGGGCTGGGGCAATTTCAAAGACAGTCAGTGCAGAATTAAAAAAAAAAAATAATTCTGAATTACACCCCCCCCCCCCCCCCGCGCTCCTACTAGCTTAGGGGGGTGTATTTTTTTCCATTATCTGTGCCCCTTTCTGATGATCATGTGCTGGTCGGAGCGGAGGGAATATTTCTTCAGTTTCGGGCGCATGCCAATTCAGCTCCGCTCGCATGTTCTTCTGCCTTGGTTCAAGTCGCCTGCCTGCTTATCTCCTTGCCTTCCCTGGCGGAGTGATCTTCCTCCACTCCCCACCCAGTAGTAGCCGGGGGCCAGAGAGTAAGACTTGACAGGCTGTGAGGCGGTGGCGGCGATGGGCAGAGTCGCTGATTGGCGCCATTACTAGTAAAAAAAAAATAATATGTCCCCAGATTTCATTTAAAAAATCTGGTCACCTTACTCTAATAGGCACTTCCAAAACACACCCACCGCTGTAATTCAGATGGCCGGCGCTCAACAGGGGGCCGGACACCTGAATAGTGGGCGGCAGCTGCGACAATAGATAGATTCAGGCATTGCATGAATATATCTATTGTTGAGTGACGAGTGCAGGAAAGAGGGGGCGGCGGCGCTCCTGCGCCCTCTATGGACGCACCGCCACTGGAGTACAGATCAAAGATCTAAGGGCCTGTTCTTTTGTGGGCTACCCCTCTGTGCTAGGAAAGTCAGCTACTGGGTACAGCAGAAAGGGGATACTGGCTACTGTCCTGAAGAGCAATAGCCTGTCCTTCTTATAGAGGAATTGCTCCACAGACAAGTTGAAGCAGTTGTCCTCCATGTAATTAGCTGAATCTAGAGTATCCCACTATCTACCCTTCCCTATCCAGGGTCTTAACCACTTTCCTACCGGCCCATAGTGATATGACGTCCGCAGGAGGGATCTCCCATCCTGTCCTGGGCGGGCGTCATATGACATCCTGGGCTTCCCAGCCGGCTAGGGGGCGCGCGCACACCCGCCGTGGGGCTCAGGAGCCGGTGCGCGTGCCCGGCAGCTGCGATGTTGCTGGATAAAAGAGCAGGGACGTGGATCTGTGTGTGCAAACACACCGATCCACGCCCTGCCAGGTGAGAGGAGACCGATAGTGTGTTCCCAGTACAGAGGAACACCGATCGGTCTCCTCCCCTTGTGAGTCCCCTCCCTCTACAGTTAGAATCACTCCCTAGGATACACAATTAACCCCTTGATCACCTCCCTAGTGTTAACCCTTTCCCTGCCAGTGACATTTACACAGTAATCAGTGCATTTTTATAGCACTGTTCGCTGTATAAATGTGAATGGTCTAAAAAATGTATCAAAAGTGTCCGATCTGTCCGCCGCAATGTCACAGTCACGATAAAAATCGCAGATCGCCGCCATTACTAGTAAAAAATAAAAAAAATAAATGAATGCCATAATTATATCCCCTATTTTGTAGACTTTTGCGCAATCCAATCAATATATACGCTTATTGCGATTTTTTACCAAAAATATGTGAAAGAATACATATCAGCCTAAACTGAGGAATTGTTTTTTTTTTCTTTAAATATGGGATATTTATTATAGCAAAAAAATTTTAAAAATCTGTGTTTTTTTCAAACTTGTCGCTCTTCTTTTGTTTATAGCGCAAAAAAATAAGAACCGCAGAGGTGATCAAATACCACCAAAAGAAAGCTCTATTTGTGGGGAAAAAATCATAAAAAATTATTTTGGGTACAGTGTTGTTTATCATTCAAAGAGCAACAGCGCTGAAAACTAAAAATTGGCCTGGGCAGGAAGGGGGTAAAAATGCCCGGTATTAAAGTGGTTAAATAAAACATCAAGGGGGGCGTTTCCTGACCATGGAGGAGTGAGAACGTGTGTCTCTCCCGCTCCGTCTCACCGCTGCACTGTATCACAGCTACCAGGGAGTTTTCCACCCCAACCACCCCCCACCATGTCGCAGAGGAGCCGGGTGTCCTGGCAGCCTCCGAGGACCGATCGCTTCAAGCAGGGGCAGCTTGATTCTTTCCTCACGGAGCCCTACAAGCAGGGCCGCGGGGCTTTAAATATGGCGCCAGCCACTAAGGCCCAGACCGCGGCTAAAGCCTCACAGGCCGCCACCTCCCGGCCTCAGCTACAGGCGAGCTCCCCTATACCTTCTCCGCGGTCGGTGAGTGAACCGGCGACCCCGATCTCCCCTGGCTCCCCCTTATCTCAGATGGGTAATTCGGCGGCTCCTGACCCCCTAGATGACATGGACATCAGGCGCCATATCTGCTCTCTCCCCAACAAGGCTGACCTAGAGCGTTTTGCAGACCGGGTTGAGAAAGTTCTTAAAGAGGACATTGCCCAGCTTAAATGACACCTCTCATCTGCTGAACAGATTAGAATCCCTGGAGCAAAAGTTTGAGGACCTCCTCCCAGTCATCTCCATGCTGCAAGATAAATGCACAACTCAAGGTCACCAGATTGAGACACTGCTCTGCCAGTTAGACAATGTGGAGAATCGCAGCCGCAGGGCCAACATCAGGATCAGAGGCCTGCCTGAAGCAAGGGGGGGGCCAGGGACATTATTCCAACCCTTGAGGGTGTCTTTAAAGAGATACTGGGGTTGCCTGCTACAGATCACTTCGCCCTCTCCTGGCTGCCATCCAGGACGCAGGCCTGCAGTATCGCTGGGGCTTCCCCTTCTTTCTTCAGGTTACTAAAGAGGGCAGAACCATGACTCTCCACGAAAGATGACCTGCCGAATTTCCTATCCTCTCTGGACTTGGACACAGTGGACTTTCCAGACTGGAGGAGTCAGCAGGATCTCCCTACCTCCAAACTACCGACACCTGGGCCGTGGCAGACAGCCAAGCACAGGAACCGCAGACAGGACCGCAGACGGCGCCCTTCCGAGTCCTCACTGGAACCGGCATCCGCCAGGGACTGATGACACACCACTCTTTAGTTCACTAGATATTAAACCTCTTTATGCCATTACAGACATGCCATACTCACCCATGACTGCCCAGCCCAGCTCCCTTCATTTGCTGCGGGCCTGGTTGATCCCATGTCCTCTGGGACTTCCTCCCCTGTGAATACCCACTTCTCTCCCCCCCTCCCTTACCACACCAAGTTAGATGTGGTGGACGGCAGCGGATGCCCCCTCTCCCTCCTCCATTTCTGGCCCACGTACCCCTAGTAGGCCACCCCTTTTTTTGGGGGTATTGATCCCACTTGGGATCTTGGCCTGGGGTTTGGGCCCCCGCCCCCTGTGGGGTCCCGAACAGGGCCCTTAGCTTTCCTATAAGTTCAAGTGACTTCGGCCACTTTGTTTTGCTTGTTTTGTTTATATATTTGTCTTATGTCTCCTTTTTTTTCAGTTTCTTTCCCTTTTCTCTTCCCTCCCCCTCCCTCCTCCCCCTTCCCTCCTCCCCCTTCCTCACCCCCTTTTTCTTAGGAGTGATCCGCCACATCGCCTTCCACACCGAGTGCGCCACGGCCACCGACAACCCGACCTTCTCCAGCTCTCCCTATGGCTACCCTACAGGTAAGCTCCTATAACGTCAGGGGCTTATGCTCCCCACACAAACGTAGTAAGCTATGGTGGGAGTTAAAATGGTTAAAGGCGCAGGTGGTCTTCCTTCAGGAGACTCACTTTACGCCTCAGTCGCTTCCCAAGCTGCCCACACACCTTTTTAACCAGTGGTTCCTCAGCACCTCCCCGACGCCTAAATCTAGAGGTATGGCCATCGCCATACACAAGTCGTGTCCCTTCCAGCCCACAGGTCATAAAGTAGACCCCCTAGGCAGGTATGTATTTCTGAAAGGCAGCATTGCCGGACACACGTACACATTTGCGTCGATCTATGCCCCTAATACTAACCAGCTCGGCTTCATTGACTCTACATTGGAGCGACTGGCCGAATTTAGAGAGGGTTACCTGGTCCTCGGGGGAGACTTTAACGTAAGCCCTGATCCCATGCTTGACACGTCCCATGCTAGACACCCACATTCTTATGCGTTCCTCAAACATTTCCTCAAGACCCTTCAATCCCATCTCCTGACAGATAGCTGGCGCATGTTACACCCCTCTGACCGTGACTTTAGCTTCTACTCCAAATTACACGATGTTTGCACTCGCATAGACCACATATACGTAGACCGTGATACCCTGGAACTTTTGCGGTCTGCGTCTATTGGCAACATCACCATCTCGGATCACGCTCCGGTCACGATTGCATTCGCCCTGCCTTCAGGCTCACGTAGGGCCTGGACGTGGCGGCTAAATGATAACTTACTGGATGACGTGGTGGTGGTGAAGGAGGTATCTGACACATTGGCCCACTACTTTAGGGAAAACTCTACTGAGGACATCACTGAGGGCATATTGTGGGAGGCCCATAAGGCTGTGGCCAGGGGTTAGCTGATTTCTCAAGGCGGGCAGGAATATATCTTATGCACCATGGTTATCCCGGGAACATAGGGGGTTGTCCGAGACAACTTCCCCGCTGACGGCATATGTGCTCTCGGTCTGGGACAGGATCAACTCCCTGCTGAAACTGGCCCCCCCTATGTCCCCACTGGCCCCGTTGGGCGGATTCCTATGGTTCTCCACAGGTAAACAGATGGCCTTTTTGGGGTCATGGGTGGAGGATGGAAACGCCAGCTGTGGCATCGAATTATCTGTGCCCCTTTCTGATGATCATGTGCTGGTCGGATCGGAGGGAATATTTCTTCAGTTTTGGGAGCATGCCCATTCAGCTACGCTCGCATGTTCTTCTGCCTTGGCTCAAGTACCAGCCAGCCGCCTGCTTATCTCCTTGCCTTCCCTGGCGGAGTGATCTTCCTCCGCTCCCCACCCAGTAGTAGCCGGGGCCTGGAGAGTGAGACTTGACAGGCTGTGAGGCGGCGGGCAGAGAGTCGCTGATTGCCGCCATTACTAGTAAAAAAAAAAAAATATCTCCCCGGATTTCATTTAAAAAATCTGGTCACCTTAACGTTGCAGGACCTCTTCACCAGTTCACAAACAAGTCGATTTCCTTGGTGGAGCAAATAGTGCATGCAAATTCAGAATTGCTGCAGATAATCCCAGAAAAGGTTACTCCTCATAGGTCCAGGGAGGAGCTGCAGGTCTGGAACATTTCTAAAAGAACATGGGGCCAACAGAGGAGGAATACTCTAAAGAAAGATGGCGGAAGGAAAAGTAGGGGAGGGCAGCTCTGTGAAAGTCCAAAAAAAAAAAAGAAGCAGATTCTGTTTTGCATTGCTGCGGTGAACCCAAAGCACGTGTGACACGTCCCACATACCGAGTGTGCACTGAGCTTGCACGTTCCTTCGGTCATGCGGAACAAAATGCTAATTGTAAAGTCCGGGATGCTTATGCCAACTCATTTAAACAGCACACTCCGAGACACCATCTGTAAGGGCTCCACCCATATCCATTGCCGATTATTAATTTCCAGCTGGCCAAAAAAAAAAACACACACACAATGGCAGGTGCCTGGGTCCTTTACTTCAATATGATCATTCATAAATATTAGAGAAACTGCAAATATTGGGAAACGATGACGGCAAGTCAGGCGAGGTTACCTTTTTTCGAGGAAATAAAACCGTTTCCTGCTATCACAGCCATAAAAACCTGCTATGTAAACTTGTCATAAAATTATGGTGCCGGTTTCACCCTTTCATCTCACATTTCTCATCCTGGGCATACAAAGGGATGTTTGCAATCCTGGAATGAATTGTGAATAATTGGCGCCCTACCAAACGTCTTTAACCAACTCCCATTGTAGCCAAATTGCACCAATTCTTTTACAGGTTCAGGTGTACATAAAACAGTAAAACAAAACCAAAGAAAATTCCCAGCTCACCTTGCCAGCCAGTCTGCAACCAACCAAATTCTCCTGTCTAACAGTTTGCGTTAAAAACAGGGGTTTAGTTTGCACACATTTGCAAATACATGCCGAGCCGCTCCAAGGCACCCCAATATTATCTGCAGTCCTAACTTTGTAAATTTTTGAGAGTCTCCGTAGTAGAAGCACTTGCATTCTAACGGATACATAAAGGGGAGGTGAGCCTGGAGGGAGCCCACCCCTCCTTAACCACTTGCCTACGGGACACTTTTACCCTCCTTCCTGCCCAGGCCAATTTTCATCTTTCAGCGCTCTCACACTTTGAATGACAATTGCGCAGTCATGCAACACTGTACCCAAACGAACTGTACCCATCCTTTTTATCACACAAATAGAGCTTTCTTTTGGTGGTATTTAACCACTTCAGCCCCGGAGGACTTGGCTGCCAAATGAACGGGCCACTTTATGCGATTCAGCACTGCGTCACTTTAACTGACAATTGCGCGACGCTGTACCCAAACAAAATTGACGTCCTTTTTTTCCACACAAATAGAGCATCTTTTGGTGGTATTTGATCACCTATGCAGGTTTTTATTTTTTGCGCTATAAACAAAAAAAGAGCAACAATTTTGAAAAAAAAACCAAACAATCTTTTACTTTTTGCTATAATAAATATCCCAATTTAAAAAAAAAAAAAATTCTCAGTTTAGGCCGATACGTATTCTTCTACATAATTTTGGTAACAAAAAAAATCGCAATAAGCGTTTATTGATTGTTTTGCACAAAAGTTATAGCGTCTACAAAATAGGGGATAGATTTATGGCATTTTTATTAATATATTTTTTTTTTTTACTAGTAATGGCAGTGATCAGTGATTTTTATCGTGACTGCGACATTATGGCGGACACATCGGACACTTTAGACACATTTCTGGGATCATTGACATTTATACAGCGATCAGTGCAAAAAAATGCACTGATTACTGTGTAAATGACACTGGCAGTAAAGGGGTTAACCACTAGGGGGTGATCGGAGGCGTCTTAAAGAGCCAACGTACAGCTACGACGACTCGCGCAGGGGGGCCAGCCTGCCGCAGTATAACTATAAATATTTTTTGCTAAATAAGTGAATAAAGACCCAAAAAAATAAAAAATCTAATTTTTATGAATAAAATGTTATAAAATGGTGCACTGATAGGTGGCACTGATGGGCACTGACAGGCGGCACTAACAGGTGACGTTGATGAGGAGGCACTGATTGGCAACACTGATGGGCACTAGTTGGCAGCACTGGTGGGCCCTGTTGGGACTGCACTGATAATCAAGACAGTAATAATCAGTGCCCTGATTATCAGTGTACATGTTCCTTTTACAAAAGCGGGTTATTGGCTCTCTTCTCCTCTCCTCACGCAGTCAGCGTGAGGAAAGAAGTGCCGAAACTCGGCTTCTGTTTACATCTGTGATCGGACACAGCTGATCAAGTGGTAAAGAGACTGTCAGGAAGGGCATGCCAGCACCCAAGATGGCAGCCGAAGAAGACGGCCTGTTGTTCCAGTTCATGTCAGAATACCACTGTTGCGCATGCGCTTTGGTGCCCAGTGGGCTATTTGAACTGGGTCAGTACCCAGACTCAATGCTGTCTGCTCTACAGCATTCCAGTGTGTTCCCGTTGCCTTGTATCTGTTACCTGTTCCTGTACTTGACCCGGATTGCTACTGACGTTCCAGGTTTCTGCCTGCATCTGACCCGGCCTGTTTTGACTACGCATCTGCCTGCTCCCTCTGCTACCTCGCTGCCAGCCTATTACCGATCCGGCCTGTATCCTGACTACGCTCCTGACTGTGCCTGACGTGCCCACCAGTGTATGACCCGGCTTGTCTTCACCTACCTTATCTTCTGCCCTTGGAGTCCTGCTCAAGTTCCATCCCATCTGCAGTTGCCGTGGCTCCACTACAGCGATCCATCGGGCACTCGTGCGACTCTGCACTCCTGCGTTACCTGTCTACTCTACCAGGGGGCCCCCGAGTCAGAGGTGTAAGAGAGGCCGTCCTCTGCATATCAGGCTCTACCGTCAGGTACGTGACAGTGACGCTGATATGACATCCTCCCAGAACTAGCCGTCATCCGGGTATAGCGCGGTCGGTAAGTGTTTAAAGACACAGGGTCACACTGGACACCCAGCACAATGGCAGCAAATGTGCCCAGTGTATCCCCTCACCAATATTACATCAGTACCAAACAACTGGCCACTGCCCCCACCTATAACTGACCTTCACAGCAAGGAGCACATGTGTGTTAACTAAACCCTGGTTTTTAATGCAAACTGTTAGACAGGGTTGGTTGCAGACTGGTCGATAAGTTGAGTTGGGAATTTGCTTTGGTCTTGTCTTGCATGCGTTGTCCTTCCATGTCCTCCCTGCTGGGAAGGCCAGTTATAGGATAGGGCATTGGCCATTGTAATATTGGTGAGGGGGTACACATTGTGCACATTGTGCTATGTGCTGCAGATAATAATGGGGTGCCTTGGAGCAGCTCTGCAGCTTACGTATATATTTTCAAATGTGTGCAAACGAAACCCAATCTTTTTACCACAAACTGTTAGGATAATTCGGTTGGCTGAAGGCTGGTCGGTAAGTTGAGCTGGGAACTTCTTTGGTTTTGCTTTGCATGCGTTGTCCTTCCATGTGCTCCATGCTGTGATCGGCAGTTATAGGTGGGGGCAGGGGCCAGTTGTTTGATACGTAAAATGTCACTACTGACACCAATGATGGGCTACTATTCTTCCTAATGACACCAATGATGGGCTACTATTCTTCCTACTGACACCAATGATGGGCTACTATTTTTCCTACTGACTCCAATGATGGGCTACTATTCTTCCTACTGACACCAATGGTGGGCTACTATTCTTCTTACTGACACCAATGATGGGCTACTATTCCTACTGACACCAATGATGACTACTATTCTTCCTACTGACACCAATGGTGGGCTACTATTCTTCCTACTGACACCAATGATGGGCTACTATTCTTCCTACTGACTCCAATGATGGGCTACTATTCTTCCTACTGACACCAATGATGGGCTACTATTCTTCCTACTGACACCAATGATGGGCTACTATTCTTCCTACTGACTCCAATGATGGGCTACTATTCTTCCTACTGACACCAATGATGGGCTACTATTCTTCCTACTGACACCAATGATGGGCTACTATTCTTCCTACTGATTCCAATGATTGGCTACTATTCTTCCTACTGACACCAATGATGGGCTACTATTCTTCCTACTGATTCCAATGATGGGCTACTATTCTTCCTACTGACACCAATGATGGGCTACTATTCTTCCTACTGACACCAATGATGGGCTACTATTCTTCCTACTGACACCAATGATGGGCTACTATTCTTCCTACTGATTCCAATGATTGGCTACTATTCTTCCTAATGACACCAATGATGGGCTACTATTCTTCCTACTGACTCCAAAGATGGCTACTATTCTTCCTACTGACTCCTCCTGACCAGTGGCGGCATGTCCATATGGGGTGCCACCCCCCTTATCCGTGCGCCCAGCCCCCTAATCTACATGCAGGGCACCAGACGCATGGATTCCAATGTTTTATTTTTATTTTTAGAAGCACGTTAAAAAAGGGTGGGCTCTTCTATTCTTCCTACTGACACCAACGATGGGGTACTATTCCTCCCACTACCAACAGGGCCGCCATCAGGGTGGGTACAGGCATTACACCTGTAAGGGGCCCGAACGTTCCCAGGGGCCCAGACACAGGAGGAGGAGAGGTGAGATGACAGCCACTGGCATTTTCGGCAGCAACCAAGCTGTGTAAGGGGCCCCAAAATTCCTGATGGCGGCCCTGACTATCAATGATTGTGTACTATTCCTCCCACTGACACCATTGATGGGGTGCTTTTTCTCCTACTGGCACCAACATCCAGCCCTCCTGAAGTCTGAAAACTGACCCTTTGTTTAAAAAGTTTGGAGACCCCTGCTTTATATTCTGCAAACCATGTGTGACCACCATTAGCAGCTCACCTCCCGTTATGACCTATGGGTAAATAGGTCTTGTGTGCTTGTTCCTTCTTACATCTCTCCCAGATCTGCTCTCACTGTGTAGAACATTCACCAATTCCACGAGCGGGAGCTCTGAAAAATAGCATACAGACCATCATAGTGCTTTCCCTATAACAAACCATATTTAATAAAAAAAAGAAAAAACTTCTAAAACCACAGCAGACAAATAGCGTGTGTATTACTTTAATCCACTGTGTGGGACATCACTACTGGAGGGTGCAGCTTGTGGGTAGATGACTAATAACTCTCCGCTAAAGTCTGCGAACTACCCCCCCCCCCCACCCCCCAGCATGTACCAGGTACCTTCTAAGACTTGCTACCATGATACACAGATAGACGTCCTACGCAGGTGGCTGTGCCTCTTACGCGTTGCGCCACGGGCATGGCTTCTTCAGAAGGAAAGCAGCAACGTAATTCCTGGCAAGATGAAGGCTGTAGTGTTTATACGTTACTATGGTAATCCCTACCACCATGTCAAACTCGCAAGCCTCGTACACACGACCGGTTTTCTTGGCAAGAAACGACAAGAAAACTGCTGGGAGAGCTTTCTTGCCGAGAAAACCGGTCGTGTGTATGGTTTCTTGTTGAGAAAACTGCCGGGAATCTCGACGAGAAAAATAGAGAACCTGCTCTCAATTTTCTCATCAGGATTCTCGTTTTTCTCATCGGGATTCTCGTCGGCCTGTTTCCCGACGAGAAAACCGGTCGTGTGTATGCTTTTCTGAGTCTTAAAAAAATCGCGCATGCTCAGAATCAAGTATAAGACGGGAGCGCTCCTTCTGGTAAAACGAGCGTTCGGAATGGAGATGGCACATTCGCCACGCTGTAACGAACTGAAAGCACGAAGACTGAAAAGCGTGAATCGTCTCTCCCCAAACTTTTGGTAACACGCGATCAGCAAAAGCAGCCCAAGGGGTGGCGCCATTGGAATGGAACTTCCCCTTTATACTGCCGTTGTACGTGTTGTACGTCACCGCGCTTTAGAACAACAAGATTTTTAATTGACAGTGTGTATGCAAGGAAAGCTTGACAAGAATCTCGTTGAGAAAACAGACATTTTTTTTTTTTACGACGGGATTCTCGGCCGTGTGTACGAGGCTTTACACTACTTTCCCACAAAAAATGCGAGCAGTGCCGCCGCGGGAGCTCAATTCACCACAACACCGCCCTGAGAATTCACCGCTCGGGCAGATCAACTGCAATTATACCCCTAAGTGGCCAAAACATTCCATAGACAGACCCAGAGTCCAGCAAAGGGAAATTCACAACAGTATATAACGGCGCTATGAAATATATTGTGGGAGAGTCTTTCCAATGCACAACTGCATGGAAACTACACTGCTCAGGTGGATGATAATATAATAAACCCCTTAAAAGCCCAATGGTACATACACTATATTACCAAAAGTATTGGGACGCCTGCCTTTACATGCACATGAACTTTAATGGCATCCCAGTCTTAGTCCGTAGGGTTCAATATTGAGTTGGCCCACCCTTTGCAGCTATAACGCCTTCAACTCTTCTGGGAAGGGTGTCCACAAGGTTTAGGAGTGTGTCTATGGGAATGTTTGACCATTCTTCCAGAAACGCATTTGTGAGGTCAGGCACTGATGTTGGACGAGAAGGCCTGGCTCGCAGTCTTCGCTCAAATTCATCCCAAAGGTGTTCTATCAGGTTGAGGTCAGGACTCTGTGCAGGCCAGTCAAGTTCCTCCACCACAAACTCGTTCATCCATGTCTTTATGGACCTTGCTTTGTGCACTGGTCCAAATCATTTGGTGGAGGGGGGGATTATGGTGTGGGGGGTGTTTTTCAGGGGTTTGCCTTGGCCCCTTAGTTCCAGTGAAGGGAACTCTTAAGGCGTCAGCATACCAAGACATTTTGGACAATTTCATGCTCCCAACTTTGTGGGAACAGTTTGGGGACGGCCCCTTCCTGTTCCAACATGACTGCGCACCTGACACATACCTTGGAGGTGAGCCTGACGTGCAGAGGGAGACCTCTCGTACAGCCCTGGTTCCCAGGTCACTGGAGTTGGGACAGTGGCCGAAGGAGCACAGTGGGTTTATGAGTGCCTGTTGGGTTCTCCTGGACTGGATGAGAAGACCGCTGTAGACGGCTGAAGATGCAGGTCAGATGATGCAGGTCAGCGGGTGCAGGTAGCAGGCAGGAGAAGGGTCAGACGAGCCAGGTAATGCACAGCGGATCAGATACAGGCAGAAGCATCGGTCAGCGGATGGTCAGAGTTCAGGCTGGATCAGGCAGCGGAGGATCAGGCAGACAGATGAGCAGGACTAGGTCAAGGAAGCCAAAGGTCAGGACTGGAGATAGCAGCAAGGTCAGGAAGCCGAGTCAGAGTAACAACAGGTGCAGGTTCAGGGTCAAGTCACAGGATAAGCTGCAGATCAGACAGCAAGAGTCTGGACAGAAGAAGCCCCTTTAAAAAGGGAACTGGGCGCCAAGGCAGCGTCAGCGTGCGCACGTGCGCGATTGGCGCACGCGCATGCGCAATGGCACACGACTGTTTACAGTTGGAAGCCTACTAGCGGGGCTGCGTCTGAGCCTTGTTGTGGGTCCAAGAGGCATGCGTCCATGACTGCACACCAGTCCATCACGGTGCTTTGTGACACATCCAACTTTTAGGTGGTTTGGCAGCCCTTTATCTTTAAAGGGCTGTCTCAATGCAATGCATTTTAATATGTGGCGAAATGCGTTAACGCACTACACAAATGGGCCCTAAGTGTTTGATACAGTTTAGCTGCATGAGCCGACTTTACAGAGAGTTTATTTGTTTTTCTTTGTGATTTGCAACCCCTCTTCCCCCCCCCCCCCCATCCCACCACCATCTCTTCCACACCTTGGGCCACAGCCCTGCCCCCTTATCTAAAAGGGGACAAATTAATACTAAAAAATAATAATATTGGACTGCGCAGCCAGCTTTCTAATGCTGGAGAACCTGAGTTCCTAGAAATCAGCACATCCCTGGAACTAATTTCTGTTGCGGATTAAAAAGTAAATGACTTCAAAAACATTCCATCTCATTTAATAAGGCGGTACAGATGGCCAATGACGTACAAAGAGCCGTGACCCCGAACAAACACATTGCACCATTCAGCACTTTACAAGATCCCCTCCGGGATCCGGAAAGTCACAACTGGCAGCAGTTACTACATAAAAGTCACACAGGTGGAAGAAATCCACAATCCACAATCCATCAAGTTCAACCAATAGAAGAAAAAATATTAATAGATATATAAATTGAAACCAAATACAGAACCCAATACCCACAACTAATACGGAGGAAGGCAAAAAGACTCCTATAAAGCACGGTCCAGATTTCTCCAATGGGGGAAAAAATAAAAATTCTGACCCCCCCGAAGGAAATAATCTGATATTCCTGCAGATCAACAATTCCTGGTGATATTACTTAAAATGTTAAATATACAGTTATATTCCATACATTTTTTTTTTTTAAATCAACTGAGTTGGTTAGAACTAATTATTATTTCTATTTACTACAACTAATTCTTTTAATATATATTATTTATTAATTTTTCAAATTAACTGAGCTGGTTAGAATTGATCATTAAAGTGTTTTCTACCTTTGTTTTTACCTGAGATACCCAAGATACCTAGAAAATCTATATGCAAATATACCCTTAGAAGTACCGTACTTCTATGCCTAATTTTTCCTATACAGGGTTTTTTCCTATTTTCTGTTTTTTTTTTTTTGTTTTTTTTTTTGGGGGGGGGGGGGGTGGTTGTGTGTTTTAGTTGCAATATATATGTTCTGGGAAAAACAATATGCCTCTAGGCCAGTGGTAATATCTATTGATTTGATATACCGTAACAATAAAAATAAAAACATAGTAATAGTATTATTAATATTATTAATAATATAAATAATAATTATAAAATATTTTCTATATTATAATTATTAATCATATAAATATTAATAATAAAACATTTTCTATATTATTATCATCATTGTTTTGTTATTTCTAGGTAACAACTAAAAAATCCCAATATTTATGTAGCTTAAATAATAATAATAATAATAAAAATAATGTTAATAGTAATATTAATTATAAGAACAAGAAGAACATATATTTTTAAGCAAAATAAATATTGTGATTTTATAGGTGCTACCTACAAATAATAAACCAATGATAATGATGGTAATAATAATATTATGATATTATTATTATTATTATTATTATTATTATTATTATTATTATTTCAAATCAATACATTTAGAAGTACTTCTATTCCTAATTTTTCCTATACAGGGATTTTTCCTATTTTTTTTTTTTTTTTTTTGTTGCAATATAGATGTTCTGGGAAAGAATATGCCTCTAGGCCAGTGGTAATACCCATTGATTTGATATAGTGTAATGATAATAATAATAATAGTATTATTAATAATATCATTTTATCATTATTATTATAATCATCATTGTTTTTTTATTTCTAGGTAACACCTAAAAAATTACAATATTTATGTTGCCTAAATAATAATAATAATAATAAGAAGTAGACGAAGAAGAACATACATTTTTAAGCAACATAAATATTGTTATTTTATAGGTGCTACCTAGAAATAATAAACCAATGATTGATGATGATGATATTAATATTATTATTATTGTTATGTGTAATATTATATCAAATCAATACCTTTAGAATTATTTGTATTCCTACATTTTCCTATACAGGCTTTTTTCCTATTTTCTTTTTGTTTGTTTGTTGTTTTTGTTGCAATATAGATGTTCTGGGAAAGAATATGCCTCTAGGCCAGTGGTAATAACAATTGATTTGATATACTGTAATAATAGTAATAATAATAATATTATTAGTAGTAGTAATAATAATATCATATTATCATTATTACAATCATTATCATCATAGTTTTATTATTTCTAGGTTACACCTAAAAAAATAACAATATTTATGTTGCTTAAAGAATAATATTATTAATAATAATAATAATAATAATAATAATAATAATAATAATTTTAAGAAGAAGAAGACAAAGAAAAACATATATTTTTAAGCAACATAAATATTGTAATTTTATAGGTGCTACCTTCAAATAATAAACCAATTATGATGATGATATTAATATTATTATTATTATCTCAAATCAATACCTTTAGAATTACTTATATTCCTAATTTTATCTACACACGGTTTCTGCCATGAATACAACAAATGTATATGCTAACAACTTTTCAATGCATGTTTACTTATTTCACTTTCTTATTTCTTGTTTAGTATCGTGAAATTCTTCTGTCTTGCTCGTATGTCCCCTGATGAAGCAAATATGTGAAACATGTCGGGACTTCTACGTGTAACTGTATTTTTATATTCTTGACCATCCAGCTATTGTTTAGCTATTCTGTGACTGTTACTACAAGGTTGACCCTTTTTAACCCTGAACCTCATTAAAAATTGTTAAAATTTTATACATTTGTGTATTTGTTTCTCATTACCATATCTAGAGCACCGCAAATGTCCCCTTTTCTCCTCCCTTACTTTGTATACTTAATCTATGGGATGAGGTGCTAATCTCTATGGGTGTTTCTGCCAATAGTCAGACTTAATTTCTCTTGGTTCACATATTATTATTATTATTATTATTATTATTATCATATTATCATTATTATAATCATTATCATCATAGTTTTATTATTTCTAGGTTACACCTAGAAAAATAACAATATTTATGTTGCCTAAATTTATGCCTCTATGTTAATGGTAATACCCATTGATTTGATATAATAATAATATATTATTATTATTATTATTATTATTATTATTATTATTATTATCATTGTTTTTATTATTTATGAAAGAAGAAGAAAAAAGAAGATAATTATTTAAGCAACATAAATATTGTGATTTTATAAGTGCTAACTAGAAATAATAAAACAATGATGATAATAATAATAATAAAACAATGATGATAATAATAATAATAAAACAATGATGATAATAATAATAATAATAATAATACAATGATGATGATAATAATAATTATTATTATGCTGTTAAGTAACAAATGCACATAAGCGCGTCACGCAAGTGTGAAAATGACAGCGTATAGGTCGCACCTATAAAATCCCAGTGTTTAGGTTATAATAATAATTTATAATAATTTCGCCCTTTGATTGTGGAGTTTTCTAGGGGACTCTTGATGCTAATTCTCTCCCCTCCATCCTCTCTGTATTATATAAAGGTATGAGCTGCCCCTCCCCCCCCCCCCCCCCCCCTCTACACAATGAAACTCTTTGATATTCATGTGAATAAGAAAATCCTTTACTATAAAGACTCCCTCGCCTGTCCACCCAGTCACACCAGTTCACCCATCACAATACTGGCTGACACATTATTCCAGGAAATCAGATTAATTGATAATCCAGACAGAGTTTCCCATAAAACATCCAGCGCTGTGATTAATCCCCCTTCTGCAGTCATTCCCATAATAACATGTTGCCATGATTACTTTGGCCCTGTTTTCCCAATTGTTGGCTCTGCATGTATTTGTAGCGGGTGTCAAATTTAGTGGGGTGTATCTGGGCAGTAGATGGCCCAGATACATTGATTTTTAGGGATTTATGGACACTTTGGAGTGTGGGAGGTATGAATGGTGTCATGTTCCCTGCGGTCCCTGGGTGGCGCTGTCACCTGGGACCGGGGTTGAACTGCCATTCTAGAGCCGTGCCCTTTTTGTCCTCTCTCGGCAGTAGTGCGGCGGGGCGGGGAACCCGCTGTGCCTGCTGGGAGAGGATATAAAAGGGGGCGGACATCTTGCGCACGAGGTCCATTCCCCAGGCACCTTCAGCCTGGGGGCTGCTGCGGTTCGTCTGTGCCCAGGTGCCCTTGGCCTGGGCGCGTGGAGCCGAGTTTCATCCCAGGCACCTTCAGCCTGGGGTGAGGTACTATACCAGGAGGCCTGGGGCCCATTACCTTCGACTGGGTCCTGCGAGGGCGAAGCATTCCTAAGGTGCCCCCGGTATTGGGTGCCTGAATCCAGGGCGTAAGGGACCGGAGACGTGACCTCCCCGTAGAGCCAGCGCAGCATTTGCTGGTGCCGGTGGAGGCCTCTGGTGACCGTCCGGATAGATGTCTTCCTCTGACAGGGGCCGTTTGTTCTAAAGGAGGTACTTCATGTTCTCATGGTCTGTGGCAGAGACCCATCTTTCTCAGGTCAGTGGCAGGCCTCATCCTAGGCCTGTGGCAGAGGCCTCAACGTTCACCCAGGTCAGTGGCAGGGACCCAATCTCACGGTCGGTGGCAGAGACTGTGCGCCAAGTCTGTTTGCACTGAACGGAACAGGAGAGACTCTATTCATTGTGTTGTGCCCGGACCTACTCCTTCCCTACACCTTGTCTGTTCTTTTAAAAGTCAACCAGTCTACCTATTGATCTAAGCAAATAAAACAGAGTTGGACTTTTCTTGGTGTGGAACTCGTGTTACTGGAAGCTAAGTGTCCCTGTCTGTGACAGTGACAATCGTCCTCCATAGGAGAAGCTGAGGCTCCGGCCTAAAACGCAGACCCGAGTGTAATGGTTTAGCTCATATCTCTGCATCCTACATCAGAGAGCCGAGCTGGTGGTGTGCATCTTTCCCCCTTCTCCCAGATACCCCTAGACAAGTAAAACCAGCCGCAGAGAGAGGGGAGAAGCTGGGGGAGGACCGCTACATATTATTGTAGCACACACCTAAAAAATTTAACTAAATCCAACCCCAATCTAACCCAAAGCACTATTAACCGGCATACATTTTAATGTTAAATTGCATACGGTGGGTTCTTTACGGTTAGAGCGGTGAAAATGTGTAACCCCCTTCCCCAGGTCTGGGGATCAGCTGAGAGCGGCGTGAAGATACATTTCAAAAACATTTCTTTCTCAGTGAGTGTGATATACAGAGATATGGGGATTTGGGGATTTGTAGAGACTCACAGGATGGACTGGATGGACATCGGTCATTTTTCAATGCTGTCAACTACTAGTACAATTAGAGGGATTGATGATATTATTAATAATAATAATAATAATAATAATATTATTATTATATTATTAATGATGATGATGATAATAATAATAATAAAATAATAAATTATTATTATTATTTACGCAACATAAATATTGTGATTTTTTAGGTATTACCTAGAAATAATTGTAGCGCACCACTTTGGGAGCTGCAAGTAGATTGGGATCCCCCACCCTGCACAGCCAGGCACACCAAATTTTCACAGGCTCTCTTGAGTCAGAGAACAGTCCGATACTTTGTTTTTTTTTTAGGTCATTTATTGAGGGATTAGAACTTGGATAGGGATTGGGATATTATGGGATGCCCACTTGACTTCAGAATAACTTCAGGGACAACTCTTCCAATATACAGTCTATATTCACTCCTCCGCTTCCTCCAGCACTCCTCCAGCAAGCGCGGGCAGAGCGGAGACGGTTTTAATGGCCGGAACATACGGGCGGTGAGTTGCTTTCTAGCAGGACTTCACTTGCAAAATGTGTGCTGCCGTCCATCCTCCCCCTCTCCTCCCCCCCAACATACCCCCACCGCCGAGTCTGTCCCCTGTCCCTGCCGCCGATGTACACAGTGAGAGGGGTGAGCTGTGCTCTTCCCATCTCAGCTGTGACAGGAGTTCTAGCACAGTGCTAGGACTCCTGTTTTGGAGGTGACAGGGTCAATAAAGAGAACCCATCACATCCAATTGCTATCACACAGGGAACTGTTTTCTCCTGTGTGATAGCAATAACATTAAGTGAAAAAATAATTGATAAAATAAAAATAAAAAAATAATAAGAAATGATAATTAAATTAATAAAATAAAAAAAGTAATTAAAAAGTAAAGAATAAGAAAAATAATATTAAAAATAATATGAATATTATACAAAAATAAAAAAAAAGTAAAACGACAAGCTACAAATAAATTAAAATAAAAAAAAGTGATAAAAAAGTAAAAAAAAAAAAGAAACAAAAAATATTTGAACTAACCGTGCCGCCCCTGCCATCCGGTTGCCATTCTCCGTTGATTTGGGGGGGGGTGGTTTGGTTGGTGGGGAGGGGGTGCATTGCATAACCTGGCCTTGGGGTGGCAGGGAGAGCAAATCCGGCCCTGCTGGCTGCCCTCTCACTTCCTCCTCCCTGGCGAGGCTGCAATTTGGGGCACAATGAGGCTGCAATTTGGGGCACAATGAGGCTGCAATGGGGGCATAGTGAGGCTGCAATGGGGGCACAGTGAGGCTACAATTTGGGGCACAGTAAGGCTGCAATGGGGGCACAGTGAGGCTGCAATGGGGGCACAGTGAGGCTACAATTTGGGGCACAGTGAGGCTGCAATGGGGGCACAATGAGGTTGCAATGGGGGCACAGTGAGGCTACAATTTGGGGCACAGTGAGGCTGCAATGGGGGCACAATGAGGTTGCAATAGGGGCACAGTGAGGCTGCAATGGGGGCACAGTGAGGCTACAATTTGGGGCACAGTGAGGCTGCAATGGGGGCACGAGGTTGCAATTTTTTTTTTGCTGATCCAAAAAATGATCCGATCCGTGACTCTGATCTGAGGAACGATCCGAACCGTGAGCTTTTTGATCCATTGCACCCCTAATTATTACCCATATGCTGTAGTAGTAGTAATAATAAAATTACTAATATGACATTATTATTTGTATTATTACTACAGTATATGAGTACTATGGATATTACCACTGGCATAGAGGTACATTCTTTCCCAGAGCATCTATATTGCAACATAAAACAAACAAAAAAACTGAAATAGGAAAAATCCCTGTACAGGAAAAAAATTAGGAATAGAACTACTTCTAAAGGATCATTTTTTAGAGATTTTTAGGTATCTTGTCTTCATATTGAAAATGAAGAGTTTACTAAAGTTATGAAAATTCTTATATGAAAGAATAGAAATTCGGAAGTAATGTAATGTATTTGTATTGTATTTTTGGATGAAAACCATACGATCCGGTGTCCTACGAGATCCGTTTTCGTGTTTGTCCCTTTCGAAAAATTTCAGACGAAAAGCTGTGTATGAACGATCAGATTATCGTATAATCGTTTCCAAAGCGGAATATTTTAGCACGATTTTCTGATCGTGTGTATGGGCCTTTAACTCCTTCCATACCGGGCCATAGCAGAATGACGCCGGCAGGAACCCTCTCTCCCTGGGTTTGTAGGGGGATATCTGAATGATGGGTGCAGCTAGAGGCATCATTCAGATATCCTTTGCAGCCGGCGATCCTGCGCACCATAAGAATGATCATAGTGGCGGTTCCGCCGCTTAATCGTTCTTATAGGCGGCGGGAGTGGACATCCCCCCCTCCCGCCGCCATCCGGTGCTTCTCCAGGCTCTCCCGTGCGATCGGGGACCCGGAGAGAATCGTCGGCGCCGGTGGTGGGTCACGTGATGAGCATAGAGATGACTGGTGACCAGATGGTCACCAGTCATCTCTATGATCGTCGGAGGCCCGGGCGCGATGTGATGACGTCACCCCCGGGTCCTCAAATGTAAACAAAGCCGCCATTGCGGCTGTAAGTATGAGATCAGTGAAATTTTTTTCCCGATCTCATGCTTTCCAGCCTGGAGGAGAGATGTGGGGTCTTATTGACTCCGCATCTCTCAATAAAGAGGACCTGTCACACACATTCCTATTACAAGGGATGTTTACATTCCTTGTAATAGGAATAAAAGTGATCAAAAAAAAGTTAAAAAAAAAAAAAAAAGTAAAATAAAAAAAATTATTATTTTTTTTTTTTTAAATGCCCGTCCCCAATAGCTCACGCTTAGAAGCGAACACACACGTAAGTCCCGCCCGCATATGTAAACGCTGTTCAAACCACATATGTGAGGTATCGCTGCGTGCGTTAGAGCGCGTGCAACAATTCTAGCACTAGACCTCCTCTGTAACTCTAACCTGGTAACCTGTAAAAAATTTCAAAGCGTCGCCTATGGAGATTTTTAAGTACCGAAGTTTGGCGCCATTCCATGAGTGTGCGCAATTTTAAAGTGTGACATGCTAGGTATCTTTTTACTCAGCATAACATAAGCTTTCATATTTTATAAGAAAATTGGGCTAACTTTACTGTTTTGTTATTTTTTAATTCATGAAACCATTTTTCTCCCCAAAAAAAGGCGTTTGAAAAATTATTGCGCAAATACCGTGCAAGATAAAAAGTTGCAATGACCGTCATTTTATTCCCTAGGGTGTCTGCTAAAAAAAAACATATATAATGTTTCGGGGTTCTGAGTAATTTTCTAACAAAAGAATGATGATTTGTACATGTAGGAGAGAAGTGCCAGAATAGGCCCGGTATTGAAGTGGTATAAAAAGCCCCGGTATGGAAGTGGTTAATGAGTATACGCCCCTAAATGCTCTAAAATACAAATACAAAATGCAAATGGCATAACATGCATATTGGCTAATAATACAGAGCCGTGTTTGGGGGGGTTTAAAAAAAAATAAAAAATAAAAATTCAAATTTTTTTTATTTTTCTGCCCACGTGTAAAGGTCTCAGCAGTGTTTAGGTTATAATAACAATAATCATTTATAACAATTTCACACTTTGATTGTGGAGTTTACTGGGGGATTCCTGATGCTAATTCTCCCCCCTCCATCCTTTCCGTATCATATAAAGGCATTAGCTGCCCCCCCCCCCTTCTAATAAAACTCTTTGATATTCATGTGAATAGGAAGACCCCCCCCCCCCCACTGGACAGCCAGCCAAAGACACAACACTTTACCCATCACAATACTTACTGACCCCTTATTCCAGGAAATCAGATCCATTGATATTCCAGAGTTTCCCATAAAACATCCAGCGCTGTGACTGAAGTAATTTCCACACTACACTATTGTCAGGATGATTTTGGCCCCGTGTTCCCTATTGTTCCCTATTGTTCCCTAGTGTTCCCTATTGTTGGCTCTCCATGTGTTATGTTAGCAGTTAGCACACACCGAAACAAAAAAAAATTCAGTCATTCCAAACCCCAATCACTGGATACTCATACATGTTTTAACATTAATTTGCATAGAGGGTTCTTTACTGTTAGAGCAGTGATCACGTGGGAACCCCTTTCCCCAGGTCTGGGTATCAGCTGATGTGTGTAAATAAATCCCAAAACATTTTAGATGTCTTCCTCATTAAGTGTAATATACAGAGATGGGGGGAGATTTGATCACCTCTGCGGTTTTTATTTTTTGCGCTATAAACAAAAAAAGAGCGACAATTTTGAAAAAAAAAAACACAATATTTTTTACTTTTTGCTATAATAAATATCCCAATTTTAAAAATAAATAAATAAATAAATGTCCTCAGTTTAGGCCGATACGT